>CM072998.1:198773350-200027725 GCA_037038555.1 Rhynchonycteris naso
TGCTCATCCTTGATTAACTCTGTGCTACATTGACAACTCTTCTTCCACATATTAATGTGCACCTGTGTTTTAAAGTATTGATCATTCTATTTGTTTCATAACTATTTAAAATTATTATGTCATCTTTCTAATTTGGGTCCTGAAAATCTTAATTAGCTAAATATTGAAGATACTCACAGTGTAATCACTCACATCTTCTCTTTCTCCTTTCTGTTCTCCCCCCTCCTCCTCTGTCTCTCTCTCACATACACACCCTCGCACCCTCCTCTTTACAATGATGTTTCTGCATAGTCTCCTTCTTTACAGTCCTTGTTTACTGGCTAGTAGAAAAAAAAAATCCACCATTGCCATCCTGACGCTTGATTTTCACTTCTTACTCTATTTTTTTTATGGTTTACCTTCTTATGACTCTAGATCTTGATTTTCATTTTAATCATTCCCACTTAAAAACCTGATTGTTTAGTGTGACCACTGCACTTGGCATTCTTGATTCTGGCTCTGAATAGCTCACATATTTTACTAGATCATATAAACCTATCATCAGCCTTTGGGGAACCTTGGCACAAAAAGCCACTTATGTAGTTTATGAAATAAAGTATGGTTAAGCTACATATAGAATTATGAACATGTTAAAGTGGAAACAAATAAATTGAAGCTTCAAGAAAACCATAGCTTAGAAGGTGGTTCTGGATTCCTGGTGCCTCTAAACAATCTTAGTAGTAGAGTTTGGGTATCAGTTATAGCATGACTCAAAGGAAGACTAGCTTCATTCTATTTCACTAGTAGGCAACCTCCTCTTTGGCTTACACCAAATTTTCTCTCTCTTGTGCCTGGTACATGGCTTTGTGTTGCCCAGGCCCTGATTTTCTCTTCACTGCATTTTGCCAGCCTTCGTTTTACCACCAACTGCCAAAATATCCTTATCTTCTTTTAGTCCAATGTGAGAGGGGAAGGTTGATGGCACATAACTTTCTGAGATAGTGCACATGGCACATAGGCCACAGCCCACCGAAGCACTGACTGCTCTTGAATTAGGGAGGGCTTTTCCACTTGTCTGTCCATGTCATTATGCAGCAGGAAAACAAATCTGCATCAGCAGTTGCTAGAGGGAAAAATCAGTTCCCCTTACAAGCAGAAGTGGACTGAGCAGTAATCGCAAGCAACCCACCTGTGCCAGCATGGGCATTTTTTTTGACAACCATCATGCCTTATGGATGTAAACATGGAAAATTCTTCACTCTGTTATCCATAATGTGTCAATAAAGTGGACATGTCCCAATATTAGCTATTTTTAAAGCTGTAGAGAATACCAATATCCAGAGGGAGTAGGCAGAACATAAAATGAAGTGTGGTATGAGGACTACTGAAAGCCTGCCACCCCCAAATTTTTCTCTATTTCTTTATATTCTTGTTAATGGAATTTATCTCTAAGAATACACCAATCAACATAGTAGTAAGAGTTTTCAGACAGAGGGAGCTACTGAATACTTTCTTCTTTGCAACCATATTTTCAGTGCTTTCTTAGATAAAGTTTAGTATGTGCCATTTTGTTTACTAATAGCTTCCTGGTTTAAGAACTCTCGAGAACAACAATCTTATTTTACTTGTTCATATGTGCTCAGAATTTTATTACAATGCCTGGCATATATAATTTATAATTAATATGCATTGAATTAAATGCAGTGAAATAATATCTAAAAAATTTGTAATCCCACACAAATGATTTTAACAAGAATTAGTTTGATAGATTAGCTATCCAAATATTCCCAGAGAATGACAAAGGAACAGGTAAGTTTTGATACACTTCTGGTAGGCAGGTCTAAGCACAGATTCAGGGGAGGCATCTCCTTAAGGCACTTTAAAAATCATTGGAAGGGTAGAATATAGTCAAAACTGAAGAGTATTAGGGGGAGTCAAAATAAAAAAATATGGTAAGTATTTCAAAGCTATTTAAAAATTCTGAGGTCTTGGTTTTACTAGGAATTTGCAATGTCTAGAGATTAAAGTGCTGAAATATTTTCCCCAGATTAAACTCCCTTTTTATAGTTCAGAAAATCTGTACCAACAATCAACTCCAAAGAGAATAATCATTATTGATATTTCCAGAGGTTTAGGCCATTAACAAAGTTAAAATAGGGCACAGAAAAAAAAAAAAAACAAATATAAAAGATTTCCTGAAATACAAGGTAAAATTGTCTTGGATTTTTTTTTACTTACTTTGGTTTTATTTTTGCTATTGTCATTGCTGTTGCTTTAAGAAAAAGGAGCACATCCACGTGTTACTCTGCCTTTCCAAATCATGAGCCTAATTAAGGGTTATTGGCATGTTGCATAATTATTTCAACAAAAAGTTGTTTAAGACATTCAATTACCTTATTAATGTAAGATGTTGGAAATGTTGTTACTATGAATAATCTTTAATTATTTAACCATGTTATGCTTGATTAATATATCATTAGCAAAATTTATTAATTAATGTGCTGGATGAAAGAAGGTTCTTATTAAAACTGTGTGGGCTAAAATATAAAATAAAAGAATCTCATTTCTATAAAAAAACCTACTCTTATTACAAGTCTGTTTTGTTTATTTAAACGTGACAATGTCATTTCAGTGTTATAGATTTGTACCTTTGATAATGATTCATTTATTTTCTATAAAAATTAATCTCAGGCAAGAAAATACATGTGTATGCTTTTGAAGTTCTTTGAGAAAGCCTTTCTTTGTGAGTGAAATGGAAAATCTTTAGTCACCAATTATATTTTTGACATTGAGAGCCCAAAAAGTACACAATATTTTGTTGGAAAAGAGCTGATATTGGAGTTTAGAAAACCTTTTTTAAAAGAAATCTTTTCACTAGCTAATATCTATAGTATTATTATTATATATTAAAAAAGAAATGCATTTGCATTTAAGGGATATTTTTAAAAATTATAATATAGTGAATCAACTTTTGTAACTTTAAGATACTCATACCTGGCAGTATAATATAGTGCTTAGAGAAATGTATATATTTTAGTGAGAGAGATGAAGACACAGAGGCAGAGACACAGAGAGAGACAGACAAGAAGGTAGAGAGATGAGAAGCATCAACTTGTACTTGTGACACCTTAGTTGTTTATCAATTACTTCTCATATGTGCTTTAACGGGGATGAGACAGGGGCTCCAGCATAGCCAGTACTCCTTGCTCAAGCCAGTGACCACGTGATCAAACCAGTGACCTTGGGCTCAAGCCATCAACCTTAGGGCTCATGCCAGTGACAATGGGTCATGTCTATGATCCTGTGCTCAAGCTCGTAAACCCATGCTCAAGCTGGTGGTGACCTTGGGGCTTGGAACCTGAGTCCTCAGTGTCCCAGGTTGACGCTCTATCCAGTGAGCCACTACCTGATCAGGTGAGAAATGTAAATTAAAATTCAACAATCTGGAAGATAATTTATCGTTTATCCTTTTTTTGAACAATTTATACTTTAACTCATTGTAAGTATGGCTTTTCTTAGTATGAAAAGGAATTACAAGAACTTTTTAATGTACTCGCCAGTAAGTTCATAGTAGTTAAAAACCATCAAGGGATTAATAACTCATCATGTTACAAATACATAGTCTTTTTTTCCATTATCAAACTTTTCAACAGTGGTCAATATTTCCTATTTAGGCTTCTACTCAGTCCTAAAAATATGCTTTCTATCCTCATTACCTTATTAACATTTCTCACCAAAGAACTCTTAATTGTATGAATTAGGGACCCAATCATTTTCTTCATTGCCCTTAATATTTTTGTGGTTTGGGGACTTCAGCCCCTTCTGCCCTTCTGGAAAATGTCTTCTCCCTCAGCCTCCAGCATAATATATGGCATTGTCCCTCTATCTTCCTGACTCTCTATGCTTCCAAATAAGTATGTATTCTTTTTTTATTCTCTTGTAAGGCTTTGCTTTCCCCAAGGATTGTAGATGCATTATCTCATTTAATTCTTACAATATTACAGGAAATTCTCCAGCTCAAATTTGTGTTTCCCTAGTTCAGTGATACTGCTAAAAATTCTGCTTAGACTGATTCCTCATTAGAAGCTGCTTTTTCTGTACTTTCTTGGCCTCTTGTCCAATTCATGTGTAGTTAAGAAATCAGTGAATGCTCTGAGCCAGGAAAGTGGTAAAAGTAGGATTCACTTTCTTGTGTTTCCTTTCTTTTAGGGATCTTGGTCTTTCAAGTCCTAACTGTCTTGGTTGTACTCTCATGTACCCAAAGATATATTTAAAAATATACTTAATTTAGTGTTGTTTAAAAACCCTGGGCTTCCGTGGTCAAAGCACATATGGAAGTTGATGCTTCCTGATCCTCCATTTCTTTATTTCTCTTCTCTTCTCTCTCTCTCTCTCTCCTTCTCTCCCCTCTCTAAAATTAATAAATAAAGTCTTTAAAAAATTTTTAAAAATAATAAAATGAAGCACAATATAACCAGGAGTAAACTTAGCCATATGCTAGTATGCTAGTAATTTATGACATAATTTAGTAAGTATTCCTTTTTTTTTTGATTGACTATTCTGAAATTTATCATTTTAGTAAAGTTCTAATTACTACCTGTAATTATTGTAAAATTTCTTGGTAATTCTGCTATTATTTCAAATTAAAAATTATTATTATGAAAGAGCCTCCCTTTCTTCTGTCACAGGCTAATTCTTCTTCTGTCAACCTGAACCTCACCTCTCTCTGATTGTCAGTCTTACTTAGGACTTAACTCTCTTCTCACTGTGTGGCTTAGAGAAATCTTATGGTTCACATTGTCCAATTCTGATGCCACTTGCTAACCTCACTCTTCCCATCTTTATCACCAGCCTAATCTTTCTCCCGAGGTTCCATACTTGTATGTCCCCTGCAAGCACTTTCTCTCTGTGTATCTAAGCTGAACTCTATTTACTTTGCTAAATCCCCAAACATATATTTTTCCTAAAAATTATACCATTACCATCCTCGTTAATCAGTTTGGAACAGGGGTTGAAAGGACTATAATCCCTCCTCTCATGCAACATTTAATGCATTCCCAATTCCAGTTGAATTTACCTTCTAAATATATATTTTTTATTTTTTTCTACTGATCATAGTCCCCATTGTCACTAGAGTAAATTAGAGAATGGTCTCTTTCTTCTGTTGTTACCATAGTCTCAAAATCAACATCCGTAAATAAGTTCTTGTATTCCCTTCCATCAACAGTATGGCAAGAGTAGTACATAATTTACATATTCAGCTATGATTATAGCACTCAATAGCTCAAAGTTCTCCAATTGTATTCTCAATAAAAATAAAATCAAGTTGTCTTTGTGTGTTTCCTAGAGAGAGGGAGGAGAGAGAGAATAATTCATTTGTTGTTTCACTTAGTTATGCAATAATTGGCCACTCCTCATATGTGTTCTGACTGAGGCTCAAACCCATAACCTTGGTGTTTTGGGATGATGCTCTACCGACTTAGCTAACTGGCCAGAGCTACCCACAAAATACATTTGAAGACATACTAATTTCAGCGACCTTTGCTTCTAAGGGTTTAAACTATAAAATTCAGACATGAACCTGAAATTATTTTTCAAACAATATTTATATATGGAATACATATATGAGTTGATGATCTCATGAATAAAAATTTCTCATAAATGAAAACTTAAACACTAAGAGTTAAGCACTAAGATTTCATAGAAAAAGGCGTCATAGTTGTTGAATAAATTGGATGACTCCAAATAATTCTGGTTATATGCCCAATAAAAAAATCTAGATTAAAGATAACCTCAATAAAAACAAACAAGCAAAAAAAAAAAAGTCATAATCGGGTTGTTAAAATATTTTCCCCAAAAACAAAACATGTGAATATTTGTAAGCACTTGGTTGACTTTTATCCCCTATCTTTTGGTCATATTGCCATAATACTGTCCAGTGCATTGTGTAATACATTTTAATGCAAGCTGCCTTATTCCAGAGATTTTAAATTCAGATCTTTAAGCCTGACTCTACCTGGTCTAAATTAGAACTTTTAAAATGTCACTTAACAACTTTGTGTTAACCTCAATAAAATGATGGTAATGACTCTTCCCTACCTACATCTAAGTAACAAAAACTAGACATATATGAAATGTTTTGAAGTCATTGTGAGTAGTACTTTATACATTCAAGGCAAAAAAATATAAATCAGAGTGATTCTACTTGGTTTTGGAAATATCCATTTCATTTTTATGGAGTCTCCTTTATTTATTTATTTTTTTCCTGAGAAAGTGAGAGATTTATTGGCTCTTAGAGCTTTACAACACAATCTCCTGCAAAAAGCTGTCCTTTTTAAATTCTATTCTATGTGTATCTGTTTGTCTCATAATTGCTACCAATTTTTGAGACCTAACTACCTGCCAGAAACTTGAAAAACCTTGTTTCTCATCCTTAGGTTGGCTATTTGAGGTAAGCAATGTTTCCACTTTACAGATCAGAAAGGTAGAGTACATAAATATTGAATAAGATTTTAGGTCAGACTAAAGTTAATTACAAGGTAGGGTGAGAGATTAATAAGGCAAAAGTCCAATGTGTCTATCTATGCAACATCTTGGGAGATTTTCAGGGAAGTCATATTGTGTTGTCAAGATTTTTTTTTTAGTGCCATTGGTTCACTCTAAAGAAATGTGTCCTGAGTCTTGTCCTCCCAGATTCTATAGGGACCATGCTTTATGAGTAAATGGCTGGATACTGGGGTACAGCCAATACACAGTTTAGGAGAAGACATTTTCCATTTGCTCTAAGAGAATATGTCTATGTGAACAATCAAAGTAAAATTGAAAAGCAAGTACTATCTATGATGTCAGAAACCTGAAAATATTTTATAAATAAATTACTAAAGCAAACTTTGAAGAAAATTAATATTAACCCAAATTTTCTTCACCCATTTAAATATTTCATTAAAAGTTTCATGCTAAAAATGATAAATGGAAAAAAATAACTGGGAATAAATTAACATTTTTTAAAGGTTTTTTTTTTTTATACGGACAGAGAGAGAGTCAGAGAGAGGGATAGATAGAGACAGACAGACAGAAACGAAGAAAGGTGTGAAGCATCAATCATTAGTTTTTCGTTGCCGTCGCAACACCTTAGTTGTTCATTGATTGCTTTCTCACATGTGCCTTGACCACAGGCCCTCAGCAGACAGAGCACCCCTTGCTGGAGCCAGCGACCTTGGGTCCAAGCTGGCGAGCTTTTGCTCAAACCAGATGGGCCTGCGCTCAAGCTGGCGACCTCTGGGTCTCGAACCTGGGTCTTCCGCATCCCAGTTCGATGCTCTATCCACTGCTCCACCGCCTGGTCAGGCGAGAATAAATTAACTTTTAAGTTGGAATAATTTCATGTAATTGTTGAGCTATGCCAGCAAACTAATAAAAAAGCGATTTGTGGCTACATTACAGATAACTCCCCAAATAACATTATATCACATCAATGTAAATAAAACATTGACTTTTATCACTTTGCTTTAAGGAAGGTAATATGGATGGTTAAATCAAATAGCTTACTATAATTCTTTCTGCCCTGTGATAAATAGTTCAAACTATTCCTGTGCTGATAGATTTACTGTCATTGACCACTCTAATTTTCTTTACCAGTCTTTGCCCAGTGGATTCCTCCATTTAGGCATGTGTTAGATTTCTAATGGCAATGCTATACACGCAAACACATTTGAAGAAATCATTTAAATTCTGAGGTCAGGCCAAGGAATAAAATGTACTATTAAAAACTCATGAGATGGTATGATTAAAGTTATATAAGCAGAATTTCAAAAATATATGTTATGCTTCTTTACCACTAAATGAAAAAGTCTAAAGAAATACTCTTTGAATAAAGACTCTTAAAAACCAGTATAATCATGAGTAATATCAGCAAAATAAGACTTTACCATACAGATAGTTCAAAATTCTCAACCTTAGTATGAGTGGGTATTCTTTATATCCATTATTTAATAAATAAAAAAGGTGAGAAATATATAGCAAATTCTTTTCACTGCATATAGATAGATGAGATACCTCCATGTGGAAATTGTTGTCAAGTTAATTATTGTAAATGTTTACTCTCGTTACATAGCTCCCTATTCAGAGAGCTTCAGTTGCTCCAAATTCCTTAATCTGGCCCAAAATATTTTTAACACATTCCAACCTGTTGGCATGTTGAAAGTGACTATGCATTCCTCATGCAATTGTGACTTGAAAAGCAGAGCCCATATCTAATTCATCTTACAGTAGAATGATGATTACTGAACTTTTTTGCCTTTCCTCATCAATGCTTTTCAGATCAAGTTCAAGTATAATGAACTTCAGGACATTTTCTTTCATTCTTTTTTTTTTTAATGTTTTATTCTTAATGTTTGTGTATTTACATTGAAATTTTATTTATTCCCTTATTTTCCCTCAATTTTTTTTTAAAAGGGACAGAGAGAGAGTCAGAGAGAGGGATAGATAGGAACAGACAGACAGGAACAGAGAGAGGTGAGAAGCATCGGGTACAAGCTGGTGAGCTTTTGTTTAAGCAAGAGGGGCCCGCACTCAAGCTGGCAAGCTCGGGGTCTCGAACCTGAGTCTTCCACATCCCAGTCCGACGCTCTATACACTGCGCCACTGCCTGGTCAGGCTATTTTCTCAATTTTATGTTAAGTACATCTTATATTATTGGAGAGAGTGTAAGCTCCCTGTTGGTAAGAACCCCATCATCTGCTTTTTGCACAGCCCAGATTGTGTTGTGTAGTGCAGTGTGATTACTAGGTATTAAGCAAATACTTGGTACATTTGAATTTAATTTTAAGTAAATATTTCCTTTATACTCAGCAGATATCAAAACATAATCACCTCAGCTGCATGATTACTTCTCTAAGTATCTCTCTTTGCTATTTACTCTAATTACATGTATTCTATCTGAAGAGATTCAGTAGCTCTAAGTGCATTTAAAATTTATTCAAAATTACCATTACTAAGTTGGATTTCATTAGTAATGGGAACACCAGATGTTAATAGTATTCTTACAGTATGCTGGGGTTGTCAAAATTGACATTAAGTGGCATCAATGGAAATGAATCCTAAACTCTAAAGTGATACCTAAATATCAAGTAGTATGCCTGGTATATGCATATTCTGTCCCAATGGTACATTACTCCTTGATCTACCTTCAAACTGGAGCCATGTGAGGAGTGTGATAAGGTATCACATGCCTTGTAAATGAGGTAAGAATGTTATTTCTTCATTTCTACCACTCCAAACATGGATCAGTAACACACTAATAAGCAGGAAAAATAAGAAGTTATTTTTTCTCAATTACCATTCACTTTCTGTTAAAAAAAGAGACTTATTGATTTTCTTTGGTTTCTCAGCAGTAGCTAGTAGAAATAGGAGAGGTATTCCTGACCTTCATGAAGTTATACAACCTGTGAAATTAATTCAGGATGATAGAAGGTGGAAAGAAAACAAAGTGTTTGCACTGATCTATGGAAATTGAGTAAATTGGGTAAATACTTGTCAGTATGGTGAGACATGGCAGAGTTGATCAAATATGTATATTAGAGTCTACCATATTCTATTCAATTTGGGGCTATAAATTATTCAAAAAAACACCTAAATCCATAGGTTATAATAAACGAGAATGTTTTTCTTATTGATGACAATAGGTTTATAATCACCAACTGGATGGAAATACTTTCAGAGGCAGCAGACTAAAATTCCATCTGTCATTTGGGGATGGGTTAATTATGAATTGACAAATATTGTGTCAATTTTCATGCAACTTCATGATCTAGAAACCCTTTTCATATCTGCAATTATTTCAGTACTTCTTAATACTGAAGAATAATTGGAGCTAAAGATAATCTCTTCAGAGACTCTAAAGGGGTAACCATCAGAGCTGGTAATCTTAAAACACACACACACACACACAAAAGGATCAACGTAGCCTTCCCAATGAAACTCACAACAAATTAGCTGTTGAAATCTCACATAGTTAAAGGGTTCTCATGAAGGATTTGTACTTAGTCAATATGACAATATTAGTTCTTCATTGCTTTATAAGTTTCAAATGTTTCTTCTTATAGGTCTTATCTCTTTTGTGTAACCTATTGTATATTAGACTGTAAGTGCCATGCCCTCTTCTTTAAAGCAGTTTTATTTGCCAATTCATCTGATGAATTTCTTTAAATTTGAGATCTCTACCCATTTTTCTCTGTTGCACAGTTGTGCTGGCTACTTAAAGAAGGTTAATGACATCCTGTTGATGTGATGGCAAAAATTGGTCAGTTGTCCCCTGTATGCAGTGGCGGTATATTCAGTGTCCATTCATGGTCAGGTAGGGTAGTGCAAACTTAAGGAAACACTGAAGATGCTAAGGTTAGAAGGACTTCTTTCATTCAGTTTCCCATTGCAAAAGTTACTGAGAATATGAAAGAAAATGTCAGTTGATGATTTATGCAGAGATGACATGCAAACCACTAAAATGTTAAAATTCTTTGCCTAATCAGCACAGAAATTTTGAGAAGAATCTTTATTTGAATACAGAGGTGGGCAAAAGTAGGCTTAGATTTGTGAGTACATAAAACAGAGTTTATTTATTTATTATTGTATTATTTTCCACAGGAACTGTTTATTCCTTTATTATTATTTATTCATTATTGTATTGTTTTCCATATAAACAACTATAAACCACTTTTTCCCACCCATCTTTAATAAATATTAGATTGCATTTGCTTGTGGTTCTATCTGAGATATAAAAGCTAATGACAAAAATACATGTGCTTCCAGTTAGAAAACTGAAAAAAACTAACCAACTATAAAAAATACCTAATGTAAATTTAAACTTTAATCTAGTGAAACATTAGTTGGTTTTCTTACTTTTTCTGACTTTTCTAGTATATTTTGAATAGATGAGACAAGTACTACTTATTTTTATGTCTTTAGAACTTAATGTAGTGTCAACATACAGTGAGCAAAGAGTAAATGTTTGAGGTAAAAGTAAATAAATGAGTCAATGGAGTTTCAATTTAATGAAAACATATGAAAGGTTTAAAGATTTCCCTGGAAAAGAATTGAAGTTTGTGTTCTATTATTTTGTCCCAAGACACATTTGTGGACATTGGCTAACATGGGGTTAGGGTTAGTTTTATGTTCAGGGTTTAATAAATCCTCATGGAGACCAATGCTAAAAAGTACAGAATACACAATCTTTAAAGTAGACTTTGTGAGTGATCTATAGAATATAGCATTAGTATGTTTTTATTTCATGACTATGCTTACCCTCTTAAAGCATCAATATTTAATTCCAGGGAAGGTATTCTCTCAGTCATCTTTAGCAAGAAATTTGTCACTCCAATTTATATGTCAAATATTGTGTAGTTCAATATTTACTGGACATTTGAGTATCTTCTATCACCTATTTATCATCTATCTATCTATCTATCTATCTATCTATCTATCATCATCATCTATTATCATCTTTTATCTCTGGCAGCTGTTCTAAGAGACATTTAAAATGGCAATTTCATAAGCATTTGAAATACTGATAATTTTTTATGGTTTACAATTAAGTGTTCACTACATTTAATGTCCACAGGGGAACTTCATTTGTTTTGCAATTTGGTACAGATAATTATTTCCCAAGGACTAATATCATGATGTACCTAAATGAGAAAAATAGAAGAATATTGCCCAAAAAGTTAAATTAACTTATATGATTTCTTCTGGGAAAACGTCCATAATTTACACATGTGCTGCCTTATATAATAAAGCATTGAAGGGCATATATTGACATAGACTTTAGGTTGATAGATATCTGAATATGCTTATTTAATTTAGACTCAAATGATTTTATTCTTTCTATTTTAATTTAAAATTTTTGAGGTATAATTATGAAACTATTTGCCATGAAAAAATAAAGTGTTAAATAATTACAGTCTATAAATCTTAATTTATCACAATTCTGTTATTCAATCTACTTAGCCTATTATAGGTATCCTTTGCATAAAAAAACAAAAACTCTACTAAAACAATATCCTGTCTTTTCTTAAATTTTAAAAATTGCTGAAGACCTATTTTCAATATTTGTGTGCTAATATCTGGGCACTGAGGAAAGAAAAGGCAAGAAAGATAAGTCCCTAGATTATTAAAGAAGTTTACCACTTCCCTATAAAGGAGTGAAAGCTAAGGAAATGCTGATAGTTTGCTTAGTATGGATCTAGTTGGAGCAAAGGTGATGAGGGGCTATTTCTGGCCCTAGGTACAGAAGGGCACACTCACCAGGGGTTAGGAGAACTTGGCATAGGGAAGAGCTGTGCATATATCTTGTCCCACAGGCATAATTTTTAGTATAGCAGTATTCTGGTGTGAGATATTTTGTGAAAAAATAGTTGTGTGAATTTAAGTAGCATAGTAGCAGAATGAAAATATATCAAAGAACTAAATATACTAAATTGCAAGGAAATCTATGTTCTCAATTATTGTGTTAAAAGGGCACTGCACACTCTCAATTTATGTCTCTTGACTAAATAAAAAAAAACAGCAACAAACAGTTACTCAGTTGGAAGTAACCAATGCATTTCTTTACTCTTGAAAAATAGTTTTACTGGGAACACAATTCTAAGACAATGGTTATTTTCTCTTAACACTTCTATTAGTATAATTGTTCCTTCATAACTGATCTCTCTTTTTATTTGGGCTGATTTAATATTCTTAGCAAATGGCTTTCTGCAGTGTTGCTAGAATGTATTTAGGTGTGAATGTCTATTCTGCATAGTATATAGTATGATTTAGATAGATAGATAGATAGATAGATAGATAGATAGATAGATAGATAGATGATAGATAGATAGATATTTGACTGTTTCAGTGGTTTTGAAAAATTCTCAACCAGTGTTTCTACTCATATTTCCTCTCTTTAACCCTTCCATTTTGTGTTTCTTGGACTGTGATTAGGTATTTTTAGACCTCCTCATTCTATATTTCACATCACTGAAGCCTTGATTTCACATTATGGCTCTTTTTTATCTATGTGCTACATTCTTATAAAATTTTTAGTTCCCATTTTCAGTTCAGTACTTCTTTCTTTAGCTTGAATAATCTGATATCATCGACTCTAATCTATTTAAAAATTTAAAATTTAGAATCTTCTCTTTGTAGTATCTTCACAGTTGTCCAACAAGTTAAAACAAGGGGATTGAACTTTTGCATCTCTGAGGCAACAGTCACTAGACTTGGTGTAAATCTAGGAGAGGACATCAAATTGGGTGCCACAACTTTTTTTGAATAAGGGGTGTTAATGGACAACGACCAAATACAACCTATTAGGAGTCTGCTTGATAGTTGATTATTTTAACTTTTTATAACCTATGAAATGTTTTTGAATGGGATGCCCCTAAAATAATCCTCCTTCATATAAATGTTGACAAATTAATGTTACTACAAAAGACTGAACTCAATGAATATTTCAGGATAGGTAAAAATCAGTGACTAATTTAACTTCCCCTCAGACCCAGGGCTCCTCAGCAATAGACTGATGTAACTGGCAGAATTCCAAGTCAAAACATCTTTAACTTGGCTTCCAGCTCTGCTGATATTAATTGTGGAAACCTGAGCCAACCCCTTCATATTTCTTTGAGCTTCAGTTTCATCATTTTGGAAATGGGCATAATACTATTTATCTTGGGAGTACTATAAGAATTAGATAGTATGATACATATTGAAGTATGTTCATCAGTATAAAGAAGAATATAGGAAGGGATTGAAAACATACACCTTCCTTATTAACTCAGTTAAACACATTATGATTGACTCTGTCCAGGATAAAGGGACATGATGCACAGCCTAACTGAACTATATTCTTATTTTTCTCATACTCACTTGGAGCTAAATCATGTTATGTCTGTGAAGATATTCAAGATTTACTTGACAGACTTTTAGACTAAGTGTAGTTAAGATCCTTTTTCTTGTTTAAAATTCTACTTCTATCACTTCAGAAATGTCACTCTAAGAATACCTGCTGACAGATGATTGAGGGTTTTAATCTGGAGCAATATAGAAAATAAATGCATTCTAGAGGAAAAAGTATTATTAGAAGTATTAGATTCATTAGGAGGCACAGAAGTTTTGTGATCTATCTGTTAGCCACACCTGTCCTACAAAGAGAGACTTGATTTATCAGAACTATCAGATCAATGAATTCCAGAACAAGAAGTATTAAAATGTGCACTGAAGTTAAAATACAAACAAACCTGTGTTATAAAGAAAATAAAGTTACTAACATGATCTTAATAAATAGAAAGAATGAGAAAGTTTGAAAAATAATGAGTAGGTCCTGGCTGGCTGGTTCAGTGGATAGAGTGTCAGCCTGGCATATGGACATCCCAGGTTCTATTCCCAGTCAGGGTACACAGAAGTGACCATCTTCTTCTCTTTCCCTCCCCTTCTCTCGTCTCTCCTTCTTTCTCTCCAGCAGTCAGTGGTTTGATTGATTGGAGCTTTGGCCCTAGGTGCTGAAGTTAGCTCGTTGGTCCAAGCATCAGCCTCAGGCACTAAAAATAGTTTGGTTGATTTGAGCATGGGCTCCAGACAGAGGTTGCCAAGTAGATTCAGGTCAGGGTGCGCATGGGAGTCTGTCTCACTATCTCCTCTCCTCTTAGTTATATTAGGTCACTTTTGCATTGGTGACCTAATTTAAAAAATGTCTTATCACTTCAGAAAACCTAAAATAACTGGATTAAGCCATATACTTATTTTAGTATTTTTTTGTCTTGAAATACATAGCAATACAACTTAAAGGAACAAGAGTATTTTATGTGTAAATCTGACTGATCAGGTGTGTTCTCAGTTGTGGGAAAAATTAACTGGAACATCTGAAGTTGGTCTTATTCAACTTTATTGTGGGGGGAAGAAGTGATAAAGTAAAATTTATAAAATATATTATCTAGTTAAGGTACAGACTGTAGTTTATAAATAAGTTTTTACACTACCTACATCAAGAAACAATTTGGGAAGTCAAAAGACAGTTAAATATATTATCAATGTATCACAATCTGGGGTCTATAGAAAAGCGTCTTATCATTTGGATAGTTTTAACCTAAGGTATAATATGTTATGCCTACACTTGGCAAAAGCCAAGATTGCACCATCTAGAATTCAATAGGTACAGAGCTCTCTAGGTCTCTTTCGTGGTAAGAAATGGTAATAAGAGGAGGAACATATCAAAATTTAATTTGGTACAAAAGGGTATACCTAGAAGGTTGGTCAATCTCCTGTTGAGGGACTACCAAGTTGAATACTGAATGAAATAAATTGGGGGGAAAAGTAAGTGATAATTTGTATGTAGGTAGTTGATAGGTGACTGGAAAACAGCTCTATTTTGATGCTATTAATGCTTATGTAAAAATTATGAAGTTCTATCAACCATTGCTTCTCATGCTTACTTTGATTAGGTCAGATAATCTAATAAATCATGTAGAGGTATATCTACATCGCTTCACTGATTTTGCTCAGCTGTTGAAATTATGCATTGAAGAATGTGCAACCTGAGCAAGTTGAGATGGACTCTTGGTGTCCCGTGTGATTCCTTAAGATGCTGGGGCAGTCCAGCAGGAGATAGAACCCTGAAACAACATTTTATATTCACATTTCTTAATAAATGGCTGAAAAAAAAGCTTTAACTTTATATTCAATATCAGAAAAAATAGATATAGTTGTGTTATGTGGAGCACAAGCAATGATTTATGCTGACTCTCGGTTTCCTTAGCAATAATGATGGAGGGATTGAATTGCATTGAAGTAATTCCATTTTCTCCAAAATGTATTAAGTGACTTTTTTGTAACCTGTGGCTAAGAAAGAGTGTCCTGCTGGACAACAATGCTGAAATATTTCAGGTCAAAACATTTTAGGTTGTTTTCCTTCTGGACATGGGAAATAAAATCTAAAAAATATGCACTTGCCTGTGAATTGGGCTATGTATAGGCATTAGCTCTTTGTTACTTTTCTGTTTTTATCATTGCAATTCTTTTTGTAGAGAGCACATGATATATTCCTTCTGAATATTAAACTTAAAAGCAAATGACTTCTGAGGGATGTCTGCTGTAAAATCTTCATCTGTCAGCACGCTTATGGAAAATGCTTTCCCTTTCCGCTGTAAGGCAACATTTCCGTGCACATTTGTACAGCATTTTTATACCCTGTCACCTAATTTCCAATTTGCATGAAAACAACATCATAATAGCATAAGAGATATTAAGAAAAAAGAACTTGAACTGCTTATGACTCCAAAATTGAAAAGATGCTATAAAAGCACACTTGACTGGAAAATAGTTCAATTGTGATGAAGGCTTAATGACTTATAAATACTAAAGCTTTTGCCTGACCAGGCGGTGGTACAGTGGATAGAGCGTTGGACTGGGATGCGGAAGACCCAGGTTAGAGACCCCGAGCTCGCCAGCTTGAGCGTGGGCCCATCTGGCTTGAGCAAAAGCTTGCCAGCTTGGACCCAAGGTCGCTGGCTCCAGCAAGGGGTGGCTCGGTCTGCTGAAGGCCCACGGTCAAGGCATGTGTGAGAGAGCAATCAATGAACAACTATGGTGTCACAACGGCAATGAGAAACTAATGATTGATGCTTCTCATTTCTCTCTGTTCCTGTCTGTCTGTCCCAATCTATCCCTCTCTCTGACTCTCTCTCTGTCCCTGTAAAAAAATAAATAAATAAAACATTTTTTTTAAATACTAAAGCTTTTCTTGATCCACTGAGATCAGGATGTTTTCTTCAGTCTTGCGAAGATGCTCTGTGATCAGTTGCACAGACTTCAGAAGGTAGTAGAAACTTTTCAGTCTTACAGGATTTGTAGTAGTCCTGGCAGCTGTGGAGACTTTATCCTTGTGGTTGAGGAAGTTCTGGAGAAGTCTGTTGCATCAGCTTTGACACTACCCTGTGGATTTCCTAAATGCTAATGTTCTTCTCAAAGTACCTTTTGTTTTCATGAATTTCTCTCCTTATACCTAACAGCTGGGCCATGATATTGTCTAGCTAGTGGGAATTTGCCTTTGCCATGGTAGAATTCTCAGTCCGTGCCTCTGGTTCTCTTGCTTATTTAGGTCAAATACTTTTGCTAGGGAGAGAATATTGCCTGTTATGTATCAAGAGAAATTGGAAGAAATTGTTTTCCTTTTGATGTTCTTCTCTTTGGGACTTGCTGTTGGTGTGTCTGTTGATAAAAAGAACAGAAGTAGACTCGAGCTAACATTATCCTTCTACTTGATACAACTAAATGCTCAAGTAGAATGGAGCCCTCTAAGACAATCCCTGACACCCTAGTATTGACAAAAGCAATAAAGACATATTTAATAAAGTGAAATGTTTACACAATGTTTCTGAAAAACCTTTTGATCCCCCATCTAATTGAGATTGGAGGTTTATAAATCCAGATTTCTGTATCATCTTCATGAATTGCTAAATCAGTATTTCTGTTGCACAGGCTCTAATACGGGGCATCCTGGGTAATCTTGTTAAACCAGTGATGGGCAATCTTTTGAGCTTGGTGTGTCAAAATTCACAAAAAAACTGAGCATAACTCGGGTGGTGTGTGACTTCAAGAAAAACAGCCTAACCGGAAGTCCCAGAACTAGACGCTCTGTGCTGGGGTTCTGTTGTTTTGGCCTACAGACCTCTGGCACAGAGAGTCTACACTACAGCAAATGTTTTATCCTCAGCTCCAGCACCTGCCTGTGCAGGAGCCAAGGATGAACCATCCTTCTCAGCATGCGGCCCCATACTTCTCTGGTATGCGACTGCATGCGGCCACATGTCATCGAAAATGGCTATGCGTGTCAGTACTGACACACGTGTCATAGGTTCGCCATCACGGTGTTAAACCCACTAAAAAGTTTGAGAAGTACCTATCTGAGATTTTTGTCTTATTACAGTTGCTGTCAATGTCTCCAGGGACAGTTGTGAAAACCTTAGAATCTGCATGAAATAGCAGAACAGTTTCATACCTGGTAGCCAATTGAGGTATGCTAGGTTGGCCTGCCAGAAAGCAATCTTAGTTGTAGTCAATCATAGGAATTATACATTATTTTATTACCATAAAGCCCAATAAAAGATTTTGTGGTTTGATGCTTGTAAGTATAATTTTGTTGTTTTCTTTCATGTCAGTTCTTACCTATTTTCAAAAATGCTCAGGCTTGTCTGACCAGGCGGTGGCGCAGTGGATAGGGTGTCAGGCTGGGATGCGGAAGACCCAGGTTCGAGACCCCAAGGTCGCCAGCTTGACGCGGGGCCCACTTGGCTTGAGCAAAAGTTCTCCAGCTTGAACCCAAGGTCGCTGGCTCCAGCAAGGGGTTGCTCTGTCTGCTGAAGGTCCGCGGTCAAGGCACATGTGAGAAAGCAATCAATGAACAACTAAGGTGTTATGACAGCAACCAAAAACTAATGATTGATGTTTCTCACCTCTCTTCGTTCCTGTCTGTCTGTCCCTATCTATCCCTCTCTCTGACTCTCTCTCTGTCCCTGTAAAAAAAAAAAAAGCTCAGGCTTAAAGGGTTGTTTCTCTAACAACGTGGTTGCTTGCATAGGAGAAAAATAGCAAAACAAATTCAAAGATTAAAGTCAGCTATTCTACATCCCTTTCATCTTCAATCTGTGAGTGCAGAGCAATCATGGCACTCAGAGAATCAAGTTCTCTAGTTACATAATGTGAGATAAACATTTTATTTATTTGTACCCCAATATAATTGTTGCACAGAAATTTGCAGTTAATGGTGGTTTCCTGTGACTCTTGCCTCTGCAGGAAAACAATGATATGCTTTCACTATATTTTCCAAACATGCTGCTGAACTTCAGAAAATACATATTATACCAAATTATATACTAAATTGCCTTTATCATTTAATTACACAGTGTTTTTTTTTTTTTTTTTTGTACTAGGTCTCTTGGTCATCTTTTATAATGTGTTAAATTCAAGATTTCCTGTTTTGTTGCAGTAGCATTGAATATTGTGTAATAAACACTGCTCATTTAAATGTATGCCTTTAATACACTGTTATAGTACATTTTACGTGGGCTTTTATATATTTTAAAAATATAGCTTTTATATAGGAGAATAAATTCCTTGTACTTTTATAATGTTTGTTTAAAGACTGCTCCATCAAGTTTATTTTTACAACTATGTTTTCTAAAGTTTTAATCTGGAAGCTTTAATTTTGGAGACCAGGGTTTGATGATCTCACATTATGCAAAATAAAGGGCTTTTTCTTTTTTGTATGTTGACTTCTTGAATGTATAAAATCAAACCACAATTAATACTAATTTATTTTTCTACATCTATGACAATTTTAATAAACTATTTATAATTTTTTCCTTTGGAATTGTGATGAATAATTTCATCTCTTGTCAGCGGTTTTCTTATATATTAAATGATGACAGGAAGACTAGATTGTTTTATAAAGTGCTTTCCAGTACCAAAATTCTCATATTTGGGTGTTGCTTACAAAGCACACCTTCTGACATTCATGCATCTATGCATTTACTCATTCAAAAAATACACCAAAAGGAGTTACCATACTTTATGCTGAACATAATTCTGAGTAATGTAGATTGAGGGGAAAGACTGTTTGTTTTGCCAAGTTTGTGTCTTTGTTTCTTTATATTCATTTTCTATCGTGCATGTGTGTGTGTTTATTGCTGACTCTGGAGCTTTTAAAACTTCTGAAAGAATGAAACTCAAAACATTTATTTTTTTATGAATTTAAGTTTTAAGGATCTTACCTAAGAAAATAGAGGATCCTGGGAAATGTAGTTTCAGACCCCCTGCCTTAGCAGTCTGGGATAACATGTGTGAGGCGGAGAGAGAACAAGTAAATAAATAGCTCATCTATAAAACTTATTGATATAAAAATAATTGAAATAAAAACACATATTTTCAACATGAGGAAAATGATTAAACAAAGTGTATAATCATCTCATAGCTAGCTATTATTTAATCACAGAAAGTCATATATTAGAGGAAATTGCAGTGACCATCAGAAATAATAATACAAGATCTAATTACACTGAAAGCAGGTTCTGAGATGTATGTACAGAATCTAGTTACCTATCTCCATAATATGAAACATATTATTCAAGACATTAACTGTAGCTGTCTTTACATAGAAGAAAAGTTAATAAGTTATGTTTTATTCTTCAAATTTTTCTTAGTTTCCTAATATTTTCTGCAATGAGCATGTATTATATTCGCAGTGAAAAATCACTTTACAAATTGCATTTAGCTAATCTTCTATTACACATTATGCTAAAAGTGCACAATGAATTTAACTTTCACTTTCCTCTGGGAAACCCAAATGAGTTATTTCATTTTTTATAGTAATTGTGCTTGCCTTTTTTTCCCCATCAAAAATTGATGTTACTTAGAAAAAACACATAAGAGATTACTGTAGAGAGCAGCCAGAGAAAAGAAGATGATCATGGGAGATTTATCTTACTATTGAGAAAATGATACTTATTTTTTCAAAGTGAGAAATCAGAAAAAGGGAAGGAAAGGTCAAAAGCAAGCTTTGGAACAATCTGTGTAATTAAAATTCAAAAAGTGAGAAAACTCTTGGCAAGAATTGTAAAGTAGAAGTAAAGATTGACCAATCATCTGTTCAAAAATAAAATAATAGCAGAACAAGAGAAACCATAAATTTAAGAGTGAAATTTTAATTAGGAATATAGAGAGGTAAACATATTTCTATATTTCTAATTAAAAAATAGACACAGATATGACTACAGGTAATAGTCATAGTCTCTTTCCTAAAGCAATGTACATTATATAACTTAGAAATATTTAGTTCTTAGACACAAAACAATACAAAACTATATAATTTTTGTTTAGCATTTACAAGTTATGAGAATTTAGGAAGAAAATTTTTTAGGGTCAGAGAAGTCAGAATTCCTTCTATGGAAGATGGTAACAACTAAATGACAAGAAGAATGTAGAAAGTTTTAATTATTGTAGTAACTAAAAATAGTTTATTATATTACTTATAATAATAGATGTGCCTGTTATGCCTCATGCTCTTCTAAAGCACGTTAGTGATCACCCAAGCTTAAGAGGTAGGTATTATTATTGCTTCCATTGCATTAGTGAGAATACTGAATCAAAGTGAAATGGGATAACTTGACCCAGGTCACATAGTAAGTGGTGGAACTGGGATTGGAACTCAGACACCTAGATTGTAGAGATTTTCTGTTACTGTCCCATTGCCCTGCAGCATAATTAGTAGGTGTGTGGATGGGGAGACACTGCATGATGCAGAATGTACAGGGAGTTATGTCTTAGCTCAGTCACACTTTCCTACCAAATCATCTTGTCACTTATTATCAGTTTAGAAGAGATAAATTATACTCTGAATGATAAGCTCATCAATTTCAATTAACTAAGCTTTCCATAGTGATAAATTAAGCTCTCTCTGTGATTAAAATGCTTTTAATTTCTGAGGTGTATTGGCCATTTCTAATGGATGAGAAAAAAGTTTCCCTGTAATCTTGTGTGTCAAAATTCTGTGATCTTTTATTTAAATATTTCTTCTATAACCTCTGCTCTGTCTCTGGGAAGGAAATGAAGAATACAGTAAAAGTGCATTTAAATTTACAGGAACATGTATGTTATGACTTAAGTGTCAGAAGCACATATACGCACACAGAGAAATTTTTACTGTAAAGCTTTTGTTATTTCCAAAGCTTGGTAAGTCATTATATCCATTTTAATTATATTCATTTTAATTTATGTTTATAGTGTGCTTAAAATTTCTTTCCTTTGGAAACCAAATATTTTTAGTTAAAATTCTGATATTTACTTTGATCAAGAGGAAGTTGTACCCATATTTTAAAAAAATTGCTGAGGATTTGCTTTTTCACAAATCATCTGGGAGAGTAAGCATTTTGAGGACTTACATCACTATTTGCGGAGATACTAGTAAAGTCAGATATGGTGGTAAGCTGTTGGTCTGTACAATTTAGTTTATTTATTTGCCATGGTACAATTTTTCCCATTTTGCTTCGTGGCCATTATGCAATCCTAGTTTTTTTTTGGTAGTGTTACATCATAACTAAAGCTATCTTCTTTAAAAGGTTTTATTTTATTTTATTTTCCAGGGACAGGGAGAGAGATAGATAGGAACAGACAGACAGGAACAGAAAGAGGCGAGAAGCATCAATCATCAGTTTTTCGTTGCTGTTGCCGCACCATAGTTGCTCATTAATTGCTTTCTCACATGTGCCTTGACCGCGGACCTTCAGCAGACTGAGCCACCCCTTGCTGGAGCCAGCGACCTTGGGTCCAACCTGGTGAGCTTTTGCTCAAGCCAGATGGGCCTGCGCTCAAGCTGGCGAGCTTGTGGTCTCGAACCTGGGTCTTCCGCATCCCAGTCTGATGCTCTATTCACTGCGCCACTGCCTGGTCAGGCTAATGCTATCTTCTTTAAATATTTTTTTAAATTTCTTCTTTGTGCCTGGTTTTAAGAATTCTAATAGGGATAAGCAATATTATTCATTTATAAAAACTAAAACACAAATGAAAGTTTTCAGAAAGTAATTTTGATTAAAATTTGCAGCTTAGATTCCATTGCAAAAAACTTTAAGGAATAATTGAATCATTTTGGCTTCTTGAAATGTTGAAATAAAAAGAATAGGTCAAATTCCTAAGATCTTGTTAATTCTTATTATGTACCAAGGTTTTCGCTAGCAGATTGATATTATTAATTATCTTGTGTAACCTTTACAAAATACCTAAAATGTGTTTAAATTTAGTCCTGCTTGGCAGGTGAGGGTGCAGGAAGGTCTTACAAGAGTCACGCATCAATAGAATGCCAGAAATGAGATTTGAACAAAGATGGTTTTAACTCCAAAGCCTGTTCTTTTTCCACTACATGCTTTAAAAATTAGACACATTGATGGGAGTGAAATTCCTTTTGTTATGTAGAGAAGAGAGATTCTTGATGTCTAATGCAAATGAAAATCTGAACTGCAGTAAAAGCCAGTTAGCTGAAAGCTCTTCTCATTAGCTTGGGAGGGACAGAGATGAAAAAGAAATATTGCCAGTAGAAAGTTGATTAGAAATTTCTACTTTGAGGATAGGTAAATTAAAATATATGTGATTAATGATAAATTAAAGCAAAATAATCAACTCCTTAGAATGTAAGATAGATTGAATATAAAGTTGTAGAGAAACAAGAGAGGGGTCCATGCAGAGGAGAAATGCCAGTGTCATTAGGAGAGTTCACATATCATTTGTTTCCACAGTGAAGAAGTCAGCAAAATAGGTAGCTCCTATTGAAGGATTAATACCTATATGAATTGTTTTTACTTGTATACTAGGTGCCTTCTCTGAATATAAATGCAGGAACAGATGCCTGACCTTGGCTGCCTCCAGATTCTCTGAATCCTGCTGCTTCTCTCTTTTGAAACAATCTCTGATCATCTCTGATTATCTTTCCAGTGATATATTTGTATATGGAACACTCTTTTATGCATAACTATAGTGTCACAAAACTTTGGCTATGAGTATTGTCTTTTAAAAGTAGTGTCCCTTTAAGTGTTGCTAAATTCAGGGCACCATACTTCTAACTCACATCTACCTTTGACTTCTGACTTGCTCTTTTTTATTCTGAACCTATTTCACCATCCATGAGGCTATAGTAGAATGCATGATCCATTTTACTTTATATCTAAAATCTTAATAGATACTCATTGTATGTGGAGTCCACGTTACACATACAAATTTTAAAAATACAAATCATTTGTAGTTCACCAATATATTTCTTTTTTTTTTGTCTCAAAACCAATTAATAAACATGTAGTTCCTCAAGCTTGCTCTGGGTCATACTTACATATATACACGTAACCTTTGATACAGTTAGATTACTATGCACTTAAATTAAAATTTTAGAAAACAATGTAGAAAATTAAAATTTTAAATAAACATTATAGAATCAAATACTATTATTTTTAATTGATTATAAATAAAGGTACTTGAGAAAAAGATTACATAAGTGATGTACATAAGATTAAAAGTGATTTTAGGGCATCTGAGCTTTTGAGAACTCATAGGTAGGCTCTTTATTTTCTTGAATTTTGCTTGAAAGTTTATGGTGTCTGCTTTCTTGCATGCAGTGAGCCAGGATTACTACTTACGACTATATATCTGGGTAGTAGAGGCAGCCCCTTGGACGAGGGCGCCTGGAACTGGGAAAGCAGCCTGTCCTGCCTGGAACACCCTTGGCCTCCCGAAGGAGGAGAATCATTTAGAGTCTGGAGTGGAATCACTTAAAACTTTCTGGCTATCGGAGGAGCAAGATGGCGACGGAGTAGGCGGACGTACCAACTTCCAACTCCCAGAACCAAAGTGGATTACAACTCAATTTTAAGAACCACCACCTGGATAAACCAACTTTGAACAAAACTAAGTGAACTCTTCAACCAAGGAACACAGAAGAAGCCACATTGAGACTGGTAGGAATAGCGAAAACGCGAAGAGGGCTGCCCAGCTCCCTGGAGCAAATGGCAGCCCGGAGAGACCCGCGGGGCGGGAGGAAAGTTTGGCGGAGAGGGAGGGACCTGGGTCCCAGGAACCAAGCCCCAGCCTGCAGTCCCAGAGCCTAGAAGAGGCGTTTGGACAGTATTGAGCTGTGAAACAAGTGAGGGAGCTCCAGGCCTACAGTGTGGAGTATTAGGTCCCTTCCTACTCTGCTGAGGGCAGCTTGGGGTTTTGGGGAGGCAGGACGCTGAAAGGCGGTTCTGTCGGCGTGGGCAGAGGCCAAGCCGGTGGGAGCTCGGTCTAGCCCAGAGGGTCGAAGGGGACGCGAGAAAGCGGTCCGGAAGCTGCGGGCCCGCCTTTAATCCCACTAACGGGGTCAAAGCAGGAGGCCAGGAACGGGCAGGCCCTGCGCAAGCCAGCCCTGACCGCAGACACCGGGCTAGGACCAGGGACGGGCAGGGGCTGTGGCTGAGCTGACGCTACCAGGCCCCTAATCCCCCCCCCCCCCCGCCGGAGAAACCGCGGTTGGCCAGTATACGTGCGCGAGTGGGCTCGCAGCTGAGCCCACGCTACTATCCGCGCCCCGGCCGGAAAAACCCAGGATAGCATTCATACGTGCACGAGCGGGCTCCGAACGTGGGGGCGGGATAGAGTCCGGGACGAGCGGAAGTACGTGTAGCTCAGCGGAAGCCAGCAAACACGCCCACCCCAATAAACCTCGGTTTCCGACCCTGCGAGAAGGGCCCTGGCCTCGAGGGCGGGGCTAAAGCTCCGGACGGGCAAAAGCTTACAGCTGAGAGCACGTCAAAAGCCCCGCCTAACCTGCGGAACTGTAGCGAGCAGGCTCCGACTGCTGGTTCTGGGCGGAAGTCCGGAAATAGGCTGGGTCCGCAGCTGAGGAAAGGTGCTCACCTCTACCCTTGGTGCTAATCTTGTGGCTTCAGTCACAGCCCCTCCCACGGAGGAGAGGCAGAAATCATAGCAAAAGCCACAGTGGGCCGGCGCTGGCAACGCTCATACCCAACCACCCTAGGCACCGGCAGAGGGGGTGGGGGGCCTGCAAATAGACCACACCTAGAGAACACAAAGGCAACACCTACTGGACTCCAGTGGCCACAACTCGCTTATACACAGAAAAAATGGGCAGGCAGAGGAATGCAAACCAAATGAATCAAGAGAAATCCCCAGAGAAGGACCTGAATGAACCAGATATAACCAAATTACCAGAAGCAGAATTTAGAATAATGATAGTTAGGATGTTCAAAGAAATTAGAGCAACAATGGATAGTCATTATGAACACCTAAATAAAGAGATAACAAGTATAAAAAATGAAATTGAAATAATAAAAAAGAATCAGACAGAAATGACAAATACAGTATCAGAACTGAAGACCACAATGGAAGGAATTAAAAGCAGGATGGATGACGCTGAGGATCGAATAAGCGAGTTAGAGGACACAATAAACAAAGGCACAGAAGCAGAGAAGAAAAAGGAAAAGAGACTTAAAAAATGTGAGGAAACTCTAAGGGAGCTTTGTGACAACATGAAGAGAAACAACATTCGCATCATAAGGGTGCCTGAAGAAGAGGAGAGAGGACAGGAAATGGAAACTTTGTTCAATCAAATCATAGCAGAAAACTTTCCTAAATTAAGGCTGGGAAACACTCCACACATTCAAGAAGCACACAGAACTCCATTAAGGAGAAACCCAAAAAGATCTACACCAAGACACATCATAGTTAAAATACCAAAGCTAATGGATAAAGAAAAAATATTAAAAGCTGCTAGAGAAAAAAAGACTATCACCTACAAAGGAGCCCCCATAAGGATGACATCGGACTTCTCAACAGAAACACTTGAGGCCAGAAGGGAATGGCAAGATATAATCAAAGTAATGCAGAACAAGAACCTACAACCAAGACTACTTTATCAAGCAAGGCTAACATTTAAAATTGAAGGACAAATAAAGAGCTTCCCAGAAAAAGAAGCCTGAAGGAATTTATAAAAACCAAACCAATTCTACAAGAGATATTAAGGGGCCTCTTGTGAACAGTTTAAAGGGAGGAATGAATAGAGCAAAAGAAGAATACAGCTTTAAAGAATAAAATGGCAATAAACAACTACATATCAATAATAACCTTAAATGTAAATGGATTAAATGATCCAATCAAAAGACATAGGGTAGCTGCATGGATAAAGAAACAGGACCCATACATATGCTGTCTACAAGAGACACACATTAAAACAAAAGATGCTCATAGACTGAAAGTAAAAGGATGGAAACAAATATTTCATGCAAATGGAAATGAAAAAAAAGCAGGGGTAGCAATACTTATATCAGACAAAATGGACTTTAAAACAAAGGCTGTAGTAAGAGATAAAGGAGGGCACTACATAATGATAAAGGGAACAATTCAACAGGAAGATATAACTATTGTAAATATCTATGCACCAAATATAGGAGCCCCGACATACATAAAGCAGACTTTGATGGATATAAAGGGCGAGATTAACAGCAATACTATCATAGTAGGGGATTTCAAAACCCCTCTAACAACACTGGATAGATCCTCAAGAAAGAAAATTAATAAAGAAACAGCAGACTTAAAGGAGACACTAGATCAACTTGATTTAATAGATATCTTCAGAACTTTTCACCCTAAAGCAGTAGAATATACATTCTTCTCAAGCGCTCATGGTACATTTTCTAGGATAGACCACATGTTAGGACACAAAAATGGTCTCAATAAATTTAAGAAGATTGAAATCATATCAAGCATTTTCTCTGATCACAATGCCATGAAACTAGAAATTAACCACAAAAGAAAAACTGAAAAATACTCAAACACTTGGAAACTAAATAGCATGTTATTAAATAATGAATGGATTAACAATGAGATCAAAGAAGAAATAAAAAAGTTTCTAGAAACAAATGATAATGAGCATACATCAACTCAAAATTTATGGGACACAGCAAAAGCAGTTCTGAGAGGGAAGTTTATTGCACTACAGGCATATCATAAGAAGCTAGAAAAAGCTCAAATAAGCAACCTGACCCTGCATTTAAAAGAACTAGAAAAACAACAACAAATAAAACCCAAGACAAGTAGAAGAAAGGAAATAATAAAGGTCAGAGCAGAAATAAATGACATAGAGGCTAAGGAAACAATACAGAGGATCAATGAAACAAGAAGCTGGTTCTTTGAAAAGGTAAACAAGATTGATGAACCCTTAACTAGACTCACCAAGAAAAAAAGAGAGAGGACTCAAATAAATAAAATTAGAAAGGACAGTGGAGAAATAACAACTGACACAACAGAAATACAAAGCATTGTAAGAAAATACTATGAAGAACTATATGCCAAAAAATTAGACAATCTTGGTGAAATGGACAAATTTCTTGAATCATATAACCTTCCAAAAATCAATCTGGAAGAATCAGAACACCTAAACAGACCAATTACAGCAAATGAGATCAAAACAGTTATCAAAAAACTCCCAAAAAGAAAAGTCCTGGGCCTGATGGCTTCACAAGTGAATTCTATCAAAAATTCAAAGAAGAACTAACTCCTATTCTCCTCAAGCTATTTCAAAAAATTCAAGAGGAAGGAAGACTTCCAAACTCCTTTTATGAGGTGAGCATAATTCTGATCCCCAAACCGGGCAAAGACAACACAAAGAAAGAAAATTATAGACCTATATTCCTGATGAATTTAGACGCTAAAATTCTCAACAAAATATTAGCCAACCGGATCCAGCAATATATGAAAAAAATCATACACCACGATCAAGTGTGATTTATTCTGGAGCGGCAAGGCTGGTTCAATATTCGCAAATCAATCAATGTGATTCATCACATAAACAAAAGGAAGGACAAAAATCACATGATAATTTCAATAGATGCAGAAAAGGCATTTGATAAAATCCAGCACCCATTCATGCTCAAAACTCTCAGTAAAGTGGGAATACAGGGATCATTCCTTAACATGATAAAGGCCATCTACGATAAACCGACAGCAAACATCATACTAAATGGACAAAGATTAAAAGCAATCCCCTTAAGATCAGGAACCAGGCAGGGTTGCCCACTTTCACCACTCTTATTCAACATAGTTCTGGAAGTCCTAGCTACAGCAATCAGATAAGAAGAAGAAATAAAAGGCATACAAATTGGAAAAGAAGAAGTAAAACTGTCATTATTTGCAGATATATGATATTGTATATTGAAAACCCTAAAGTCTCAGTCAAAAAACTACTGGACCTTATAAATGAATTCAGCAAGGTGGCAGGATATAAAATTAATACTCAGAAATCAGAGGCATTTCTATACACCAACAATGAAATATCAGCAAAAGAAATTAAGGAAACAATCCCCTTCACTATTGCAGCCAAAAAAATAAAGTACCTAGGAGTAAATTTAACCAAGGAGGTTAAGGACTTGTACTCGGAAAATTATAGAACATTGATAAAAGAAATCAAGGAAGATACAAACAAGTGGAAGCACATACCGTGCTCATGGCTAGGAAGAATAAACATCATTAAAATGTCTATATTACCCAAAGCAATTTATAAATTCAATGCAATACCAATTAAAATACCAATGACATACTTCAAAGATATAGAACACATATTCCAAAAATTTATATGGAACCAAAAAAGAACACGAATAGCCTCAGCAATCTTAAAAAGAAAAAATAAAGCAGGAGGTATCACTCTTCCTGATATCAAGGTTTTCTACAAGGCCATTATACTCAAGACAGCCTGGTACTGGCATAAGAACAGGCACATAGATCAATGGAACAGAACAGAGAACCCAGAAATAAACCCACAGCATTATGGACAACTGATATTTGACAAAGGAGGAAAGAACATACAATGGAGTAAAGACAGCCTCTTTAACAAATGGTGCTGGGAAAATTGGACATCTACCTGCAAAAAAATGAAACTAGACCATCAACGTACACCATTCACAAAAACAAACTCAAAATGGATAAAAGACTTAAATGTAAGCCGTGAAACCATAAGCATCTTAGAAGAAAACATAGGCAGCAAGCTCTCCGACATCTGTAGCAGCGGTATATTTGCCGATTTATCTTCATGGGCAACTGAAATAAAAGGCAAGATAAACAAATGGGACTATATCAAACTAAAAAGTTTTTGCACAGCTAAAGACAATAGGAACAGAATAAAAAGACAAACCACACAATGGGAGAACATATTCGACAGCACATCTGATAAGGGGTTAATAACTAAAATTTATAAAGAACTTATAAAACTCAACACCAGGAAGACAAACAACCCAATCAAAAAATGGGCAAAAGAAATGAATAGAAATTTTTCCAAAGAGGACATACAGATGGCCAATAGGCATATGAAAAAATGCTCAACATCACTAATCAATAGAGAAATGCAAATTAAAACCACAATGAGATATCACCTCACACCAGTCAGAATGGCACTTATCAGCAAAACAACACAGAATAAGTGCTGGCGAGGATGTGGAGAAAAGGGAACCCTTCTGCACTGCTGGTGGGAATGCAGACTGGTGCAGCCACTGTGGAAAACAGTTTGGAGATTCCTCAGAAAATTAAAAATTGAAGTGCCTTTTGACCCAGCTATCCCACTTTTAGGAATATACCCTAAGAACACCATAGCACTGTTCGAAAAGAAGAAATGCGCCCCCATGTTCGTGGCAGCATTGTTCACAATAGGGAAGATCTGGAAACAGCCCAAGTGTCCGTCAGAAGACGAGTGGATTAAAAAGCTTTGGTACATATATACTATGGAATACTACTCTGCCATAAGAAACGATGACATCGGATCATTTATAACAAAATGGATGTACCTTGATAACATTATACGGAGTGAAATAAGTAAATCAGAAAAAAAGAAAAACTGAGAACAGCACGATTACATATATAGGTGGGACATGAAAGTGAGGGTATGAGACATGGACAAGAGAGTGGTGGTTATGGGATGGGGGGAGGGAGGGAAGAGTGGGATAGGGAGGAGGGGAGGGACACAGGGAAAACCAGATTGAAGGTGACAGAGGACAATTTGACTTTTGGTGATGGGTATGCAACACAATTGAATGATAAGATAACCTGGAGATGTTTTCATTGTACATATGTACCCTGATTTATTGATGTCACCCCATTAGAATTAATAATAATAAAATATATATTTAAAAAAAAAAGACTATATATCTGATGATTTATAGTCTTAAGTAGTACTTAAGATTACTACTTAAGACTATATATCTGGCATTTAATATAACAAATAGCATGAAAGAGGAAAGGAAGTAGGTGGGTTAGAAGGAAAAAACAGGTAAGTGTTAAGGACAAAGAATGTGCCTGAGAAGATTAAGTAATGATTAGAAAACAGGTGAGAAAATGAAGGCATTTTTAAGTAAAATTTTAAACAAGTTTAAAAATCACTGTTTAAGATAGAATTAAGTACATTAAGATTGGTACTGGTGAAAAAAATATTTAAGCCCAAGTTATCCACCACACAATTAGAAATAAGAAAATCAGGTCACAGAAGTCTTTGAATTACTTACTATTAAATGAATTCAACAAGAAGGTCATTAAACTGAAGTGGCTTTGATGCCGTGGCTGACTATGTAAGCAAACCAAACTCAGTCTGTAAATTCCTCAAGGTTAGGAACCCAGTCACAGACAGCCAAGTAGACTTAAAGCTACAGCCAATCAATAATTTCCTTCCTTTGCTTCCACACTTTCTCTATATGTCTTTCCCCTGGCTCCTGACATCAGCACTTCAAATCACTTCCACTTTTCTTATGCCAGATATAAAGTAATTTTTGTTCAAGTAAACTCTTAAAGATATTGATTTGCCTCAATTTATCTTTTTTTTTTTTGAGACAGACAGAGAAACAGATAGGGACAGACAGGAAAAGAGAGAAATAAGAAGCATCAATTCTTCATTGCTGCTTCTTAGTCATTCATTGATTGCTTACTCATATGTGCCTTGACTGAGGGGCAACAGTAGAGCAAATTACGCCTTGCTCAAGCCAGCAATCTTTGGGCTCAAGCCAGTGACCATGGAGTCATGTCTATGATTCCACGCTCAAGCTCAATGACCCTGTGCTCAAGCTGGGTGAGCCCTTTCTAAAGCTGGCGGGTGACCTCGGGGTTTTGAACAGGAGTCCTCTGCTCCCAGTCCTATATGCTCTATCCACTGCGCCACCTCCTGGTCAGGTTCAATTTATCTTTTAACATCACCAAATAACTATAATTATTAGACCAAAAGGTTTTACTAATTTTGGGAGGAATAAGAAAAATAAATTTTGTAGTGAGTTGGAAGGATTAGAAATAATTAAGTTTTACAAGCTGGAAATTTATGACAAGGAAAATAATCTATAACAAAATGTTGTGAGAACCATTAACAAAAAGGGACCCATCTATGAGGCTGCATGTGGCTCCAATTTACAACCAAATTCTCTCTAAAACTACAGCTTTCACATCTGTGATTAAAGACATGGTGATTTGTTTTTTGTTTGATTATGGGTAGAATTTCACTGATGAATTACTTGCTTTTTCTAATGCCTTCGAGATCAGAAAATTCGTGACTATATTCACTATTCAGGTATTCAAAGGCAATAGCAAATTTGCAATAAGTAACATATGGAGAGGAAAGGTTTATTGGAATACCTATTTGTTTGCATAAGTATGTAACACAGATAAGCTCAGCTGAAAAAACTCGATTAGGCAAACCAATAAATGTATGTAAAGAAAGAAAATAGCACTCTAAAATTTTGAATGAGCTATTATTTATATAAAATAAAATATGAAGAAGTGTCTCACATTGTAAAAGCTGCTAAGGAAATAATAAAATATTTTTAAAAGGAAAATACATATAGAAAAATCTTTGTCCCAAAACTAATTCTGCATTGTAATTAAGATGGGATACCTAGAGATATATTATAAAAAAAGATATTTGAGACTATGGTATATTTACATTTTAATTATTAATTTTTTAATATAATTCTTAATCTCCCATTTGTATTCTGTTTTGTCAGTGGCCATAACTTTGAGTTTATATTGTCTAATAATTATTTATCATGTATGACTATGAGCATTACCAAATCCTTTTAAAACAACTTAAATATTTATACACTTATCTACTAAGTTTTTAATGAAACTAGCAAAGAGAGATCTAATGCACTGATCCAGTATGATTTTCAAGGCATAGTCTGAAGTGGGAAATGTAAAAAAACAATAACCAAAGAGTATGTACATCAAGGGTGCTCAATACGTCGATCGCGATCTACTGGTCGATCACGAAGAAAGTGTGGGTAGATTGCATGGCATTAAAAAGACATTTGTCTTCCATAGTATACATGTACCATAGCTTTTTAATCCACTCGTCTTCTGACGGACACTTGGGCTGTTTCCAGATCTTCGCTATTGTGAACAATGCTGCCACGAACATGGGGGCGCATTTCTTCTTTTCGAACAGTGCTATGATAACATTATACAGAGTGAAATAAGTAAATCAGAAAAAAAAAACTGAGAACAGCATGATTTCATACATAGGTGGGACATAAAAGTGAGACTATGAGACATGGACAAGAGAGTGGTGGTTTTGGGATGGGGGGAGGGAGGGAAGAGTGGGATAGGGAGGAGGGGAGGAGGGACACAGGGAAAACCAGATTGAAGGTGACAGAGGACAATTTGACTTTTGGTGATGGGTATGCAACACAATTGAATGATAAGATAACCTGGAGATGTTTTCATTGTACATATGTACCCTGATTTATTGGTGTCACCCCATTAGAATTAATAATAATAAAATATATATATATATATATATATATATATATATATATATATATATATATATATATATATATATATATATATATAAAAAGACATTTGTCTTTTGATTGGCATACAGGGTAGCCAATCTGACGTCTAAACTTGTGATACCCTATGCATGCGCGTTAAACCACGTTAACTTGTTCAGTTACATTGCTGCGTAGTTAGCCTTCAATTTATTTAAACTAAATACAACAAAGGGTATAAAAATGAATGTCATAGCTGGTCTGAGTAAGAAGCCTAAAACCTACTACTTTCATACAGAATGAGAGGGGATTTTTTTCACTATGTCATATTCTAAGTGCGTTTGCCTCATCTGTCTGTGTGCCATTGCTATTCCAAAGAAGGGAAATGTGGAACGGCTTTTTCGGACTGTTCATAAAAACTATAACATTGACTTTCCTCCAAAAAGAGAGCTGAGGAGAAAGGTGAAAGAAGAATACACGATATTAAATAGTAATACTAGTAACTTAAATAATGATAATATAGAAGAAATAAATTTATGTTTTGCATTTTTATTATAGGTAGATCATTTTGACTTGGTCATCTTATAAGTAGCTCACAAACTGAAAAAGTGTAGGCACCCTTGATGTACATTATAATTTTTTTTTTTTTACAGGGGCAGAGAGAGAGTCAGAGAGAGGGATAGTAGGGACAGACAGACAGGAACAGAGAGAAATGAGAAGCATCAATCATTAGTTTTTTGTTGCCATTGTGACACCATAGTTGTTCATTGATCACTTTCTCACACGTGCCTTGACTGTGGGCCTTCAGCAGACTGAGCCACTCCTTGCTGGAGCCAGCGACCTTGGGTCCAAACTGGCGAGCTTTTTGCTCAAGCCAGATGGGCCCACGCTCATGCTGGTGAGCTCGGGGTCTCGTACCTGGGTTTTCCGCATCCCATTATGATGCTCTATCCACTGCGCCACCACCTGGTTAGGCTGTACATTATAATTTAAGGGGGAAAAATACCAAAGGAAAATGACACATAACCAATGCTGCAGAAAATAGACAGATGGGAAACAAAAAGCAAGCACCACAAACTACAGATGGAAGGCAGAGGAGCCTAGGTCTCATAGGCTATAGAAGGGCTCAAGTAGAGTCTCTTCACTGTCCATAGAGTACATAGATGAACTCGACAGATCATTCCATTTGAACCATGAGGAAAATACGTATAAAAAAAGCATGGCAACTGTGTAAATACAACATCACTGGAGGTGAAAGAGAAAAAATAACCTATTATACAAACAGAACAGACGAAAAATCCAACCTAGATAATATGTCCAAGAAATAGAAGAAAATTTCCCCAAGAGACTCCCCATTTGAAAAAACTTTAATAAGCATATTAAGTAAAAATAAGAGCTCAACCATAAAATCATAGACACAGACTGAAATGAGTGAAACTTTTAAGTGTAAGGGAAAACTGAGGACCAAAAGAACATCATTAAGAAGTTAATAACACCTCCCCACCAGCATGCTATTTGTCAGGTATTAAAGGGTAAAAGGGGTCAAATATATGGTGACAAAAGGAGATTTGACTTTGGGTGCTGGGCACAAAATGAAAATAAAGATGATTTATTATAGATTTATATACTTGAAATCTTGATAATTTTATTAACCAATGCCACCTTAATGTGTTCAATACAAAAAGCTAATAATATATTTAAAAGGTTGAAGAACAGCCCAGATACAGCTAAATAGAATTAATTAACTATGTAGTAGAAAAACTTCTTTTCATTAAGGTAAAACAAAGGAAAGGACACAGACACTGTAGAAAACTTAATAGATATGTGGAGCAGTTATAATCTATTGTAAATATCCCAGAAGTAGAAAACCAAACAGGTAGAACAGAGTATACTGAGAAATAACAGAAGAAAACTTCCTGAATGAAATTTGATGGTTGAAAGTAAAAATTATGTTCTAATCACAATAGATATAGAACCCTTGGCACAGAGATACAAGCTATTTATAATACCAACTTCAAGAGATGAAAATAAACTCTGGGAAAAAATAATTTTTCTCTAGAGGAGGAAAGAAAAACTTCTCTTGGACTTTTTTAACAACATTCAATGCCAAAGGCAATGCAGCAATACCCACATAATTCTGGAAAAAAACATAAAAAGTAATGCTAGAAGACAAAATCACACATCATACAAGTATAAAAGCTATAGATAGACACTCTCAAAAGCAAAATCATTCAGGGAATAAAACATTCTTGAGCCCTTACTGGAAAAGAAACAAAAAATTAAAACTATCCAACAATGAAATTCAACAATTAAGGAATGAAATCAAAGTAGAACACAAAAAAGAGGTAATTATTATTGAAAGATCCTGTCATATGATGAAGTTATTTAAATGTAGACAAAAGACTAAAGGAGGGGTCGGGAACCTTCTTGGCTGAGAGAGCCATGAATGCCATATATTTTAAAATGTAATTCCGTGAGAGCCATACAATATGTTTAACACTAAATACAAGTAAATGTGTGCATTTTATGTAAGACCAACACATTTAAAGTAAAATAAGTCTCTGAATTCTTTTTAATACCATTATTATGCTGTTGCTAACTAGTGATAAATAAAGTACTTCTTACTGTTAATGCGACTTCTGGTGCTGCATGGTTTTGCTGATGGCTTTGTAGTCTGGTTGATACATGGTGAGGTTAAGCTTCTTGCAGGCGTTGAGACTTCCATCTGTTAAACGTGATCGTAGGTTGGTCTTAACATTCTTTAGATGTGAGAAAAACTGATCACATGCATATGTAGAGCCAAACATTGTCAGTATAGCAATACACACACATTGCAGTGTGTGGTATGTGACGGAAAACACATTCCAAGTTTTGACAATCAGCTGGTCAGCGGGTTGAAGTTTTTTCATTTCTCCCCACTTGTGTTTGTTCGCCAACTCTGATTGCTGTCTTGCAAGTCTTTTCAAATCTTTATTCAGTGACTTGAACTTATTCACCCACATGTCTGAGGCCTTCAGGTCAGCAGCTTATAGCTCAAAATCTCTGACGGAGACACTGGGGATGTAACTCAGGTCGGTGCTGTCCACTGCACACTTGTGTGGATGGGTGATGAACTTAAAAATATGAGTGTGCTCATGAAATTCTCCAAAGCATGCTTTGAATGACTGTAAGAGATTAGATGTGAAGACTGCTAGCTGCTGAAGATCAAGATGTTGAGCAGGGTCACTTGCTGTTCATGCATCTTTAAACTCTCCCAGTTTTTTAAAGTGTAGTGAACAACCTGTTTCAATGTCAGTGAGGAAGATTTCCAGTTTGTTTTCAAATGCAAACACTTCTTGTTGAAGGGATAAGACTGTATTTCCAATGCCTTGTACTTTCACATTGAGTTGGTTCAGATGTTCACTCATGTCCATGAGATAGTACAAATTCAGGATCCACTCAGTGTTGGCTAACTCAGGATGCTCAACGTTTTTCATTTCAAGAAAAGTCTGGATTTCTCTCAGACAAGCCACAAAACAGCTGAGCATCTTCCCTCTTGACAACCAATGCACATTGCTGTGCAGAATCAGACCAGAATAATTATCCCAATTTCATCCAGCAGTGTTTTAAACTGGTGAACATTTAAAGCTCAAGTAACAGCCTGACCAGGTTGGCGCAGTGGATAGAGTGTCGGACTGGGATGCCAAGGGGCCCAGGTTCGAGACCCGGAGGTCACCAACTTGAGCATGGGCTCATCTGTTTTGAGATAAAAAAGCTCACCAGCTTGAGTCCAAGATCGCTGCCTTGAGCAAGGGGGTTACTCAGTCTGCTAAAGGCCCGTGGTCAAGGCACATTTGAGAAAGCAATCAATGAAAAACTAAGGTGTGAAAACAAAAAACTGATGATTGATGCTTCTCATCTCTCTTCATTCCTGTCTGTCTGTACCTATCTATCCCTCTCTCTGACTCTCTATATGTCTCTGTAAAAAAAAAAATTTTTTTTAAATTAAAACTCAGGCAACAATAAAGTTGACCACCCGAATGACCAGCGACATCACCTCACCAAGCTGCTTGCCACACATCTGAGCACAAAGTGCCTCCTGATGTAGGATGCAGTGAAAACTTAGAATGGGTCTCTTTTCATGTTCACAAAGAACCACTATGAAACCTCTGTTTCCCCACCATGCATGGAGCACCATTAGTACACACTGAAATAAGTTTATCCATCAGTAGATTTTTCTTTAGTGAACTCAGTGAAAGACTTGAATAAACCTCCCCTCTTGTTTTCTCTTTCATAGGCAAAACAGGAAGACTTTTCTCACGTAGTGTGTTATCGACAGCATACCTTGCAATCACGCTGAGCTGGGATAAATGGTTTATGTCTGTTGACTCATCCAAAGCAAGAGAAAAGAATGGTGCTGCATTTATGTCCTTCACTTTTGTTGCCTCAATTTTATTTGCCATCATGATGGTACAATCGTGAATAGATCTTGCCAACAGAGGCATGTCTTTATTTGTTTGATTATTTTGTCTTTATCTGAAAAGTCATCAAAAAGTTCATTGGCAACATCAAGCATGAATGTTTTGGCATACTCAACATCTGTGAATGGATTTCCATTTCTCACAATTGCTAAAGCACCAGCAAAGATAGCCAAATTCCAGTCACCTTGTTGGGTCCAAACATGGAGTTGCTGCTGACTAGCTTGCACTCTGCACAGTATCTCTTGACATGCTTTCTTCCTGCTGTCCCCCGCTGGATATTTCAATGCAACTGTAGTATGACGTGTGTCAAAGTGTTGCTTTATATTTGACCATTTCATCTATGCAATTTTATCATTGCATATTAGGCATACTGCAGAACCTGCTCTCTCCACAAAAGCTAATTCCTCTGTCCATTCCTGCTGAAAAGTACGATACTCCTCATCATTTTTTCTTTTAGCCATCTTCTTCATCTTCTTCAGTTAGCTAACTGACTACTTGATTAAAAGGAAGGAAGTTTACTTCCTGACCTCACAATGACCAGTGTACGTTATACATTATCCAATAAAAATTTGGTGTTGTGCCTGACCAGGTGGTGGTGCAATGGATAGAGCATCGGATTGAGATGTGGAAGAACCAGGTTTGAGACCCCGAGGTCGCCAGCTTGAGCACAGGCCCATCTGGCTTGAGCAAAAGCTCGCCAGCTTGTACCCTAGGTCGCTGCCTCCAGCAAGGGGTGGCTCGGTCTGCTGAAGGCCCGCGATCAAGGCACATGTGAGAAAGCAATCAATGAATAACTAATAAAATGGCAATGAAAAACTGATTATTGATGCTTCTCATCTCTCTCTGTTCCTGTCTGTCTGTCCCTATCTATCCCTCTCTCTGACTCTCTCTCTGTCCCTATATAAAAAAAAAAAATTGGTGTTGTCCCAGTAGGACAGCTATGATTTGCTTCAGCCACCTGCAACCATGAACATGAGTGGTCGGAAATGAATGGATTGTAATACATGAGAATGTTTTATATTTTTAACGTTATTATCTTGTTATTAAAGATTTGTCTGTGAGCCAGATGCAGCCATCAAAAGAGCCACATCTTGCTCGCGAGCCATAGGTTCTCGACCCCTGGACTAAACAATCAAGATAACACATCATGATAAGAAAAAGAGGACTGGATGTCTCCAAATCATCCTTCATAGTATTTGGTTAACATTGTTCTTTTTCTAGCCTTGAATGTCATGCAGGCAGGCCTGGTTTCTGGACTCTTAGTAATAAACATCTGTTCTTCTGTTCTTAGACCCACTAATTTTCCCAAACATTTCTAAAATGGATGGGTAATACAAAGATAGAGGAATAATTTTTATAATGTCTTTATGATGGAGTATAATTAGTATTTGAATTAAGCCACTTGACTTGAAACAATACTTATCTTCAATTACTTAAAATTAAACCAGTTTCGTGACAATCAATTGGCAGCAATATGACTAGATGATTTCTTTCTGAATTTGCTCATTGTTGGTCAAATAAGTTTGTAAATATGATATATATGTTTACTAGCTTATAGTTTGCATTGGGTTTGGGGGACAGGCTGTAAGCAGGCAGGGTCATTATAGCCTAAGGCTTAATTTTAAGGCTAAGCTTTTCCCCACAACCTTGATTGTTGCATGATATAGGGTGGTGCACTCTTATGAGGAATCCCATTATACCTCAGATAAGTTACTTTGTATCAGAGACTTCCTTGTTTGTATATTGGATTAAAGGTTTTGATTTCTATACTATAAAATGGGGCAGACTGGGAGATGGCTCTCTCTCGGTTCATGAGATTAGCATTAGAGAGGAAAACAGAGAAAGGCCACATGGAGGAGAGAAGAAGCAACCAAGATGGCAAAGTGCTGAAGGTTCTGAAGCCAGTTTGTGCAGAGTTCATGCAGAGAGAAGGAGATGGGGAACAGAGGTGAATAAGGCTGGTGAGGTAAAAACTTTGATTCTAGGAAACTCAGATGAGTCAGTGACTTTGGGAGCCCTGAATGGAAAGGGATGTGTTTTCCCACTGTGTATATTTCTTGCCCACTGGGTGCAAGACAGGATTAAAGCTTATGGTCCACCAGTTTTTGGCTTCGTTGTTTCATTACTGTCTGTCCAAATCAAATGCGAACCTGCACGGGCTAGGCGGCTGTGATGGTGGCCGTGGCTACTGGTTTTACATTCATTGATCTCTATTATGAAAAGTATAAGAATTTAATGTTCTCTGAAAAATCATAGTCAAAAATATATTCAATTCAGTCATAGTGTTGAGAAGAGGAAAAAAATGATATGCTTGTAGATTTCAGATAACCAAAAACAAAAAAATATCAAGAGAAAGGGCAATTTTAATTATATGAAACTAAGAGCTATTAAGAAATTAAGTAATAAAATAATATGTATCTATGAAGCAATAAATGTACCTCATTTTGAGCACATAAATAAATTTATAAATAGAAATTGGTGATTTATATTTTTGGTTAATTTGTTTTTATTTTGCTAAAAAGTAATATTAAAAAATCACTTCTTTAAATTATTCAAAGACTGAAGGATGGACAAATAATTCCTAAAGATGGAGGTGTGGAGATTGTTAGGAGGGGTTAGGGAGGAGGGTGATAAATGTGGATGGACAAAGACTCAGTTTGTGGAGAGCCGAACACAAAGTATGGTGTACAGAGATGTGTTGTAGAACTGGGCTTCTGAAACCTGTTAACCAGTTACATCCCAATAAATTCACTTTAAAAAAAAGAAAAAGAAATGGAGGATTTAGCTATTCCAACTATGAATATACAAACTTTAGGAATTTCCTTAATATGTTGAAAGCTATCCTAGTCACTCGCTAATTTCTGGTTATGAATGCCAAAGTGAAGTTAGAATACCCTTTAAAAAATACTTTCTCTCTCAGCCTGTCCAGGTAGTGGCACAGGGGATAGATCATTGGGCTGGGACGCAGAGGACCCAGGTTTGAGACCCCAAGGTCGCCAGCTTAAGCATGGGCTCATCTGGTTTGAGCAAGTCTCACCAGCTTGAGCCCAAGGTCCCTGGCTTGAGCAAGAGGTCACTCAGTCTGCTGTAGCCCCGTGGTCAAGGCCCATATGAGAAAGCAATCAATGAACAACTAAGGTGCCGCAATGAAGAATTGAAACTTCTCATCTCTCTGCCTTCTGGCCTGTCTGTCCTTATCTGTCCTTCTCTCTGTCTCTGTCACACACACACACACACAAATAATACTTTTTCTCTCAGAAAAAAAGATAGTATAAGTTTGTAATGGACTATTTTGATTTAATTTTTGATAAATATTGTCCTCTTTCTGTTATTGAATAAGATTATATTGCATAAATAAATAATGACATGATTTGTTTTAATCTTTGCACTCTATCTAGGTCTTTGTACTATTTTCTTGAGATGTTTAAACAATGTTAGGATTTTTAGGGTAACAACATCCACATTTGGCTCTCCAACGGTTTATTATTCTTCCCCCACTTCAGTTTAACCAAATATCTGCCAATTCATCTCCTAGTATGGTTTCTCACCCTTTTATTCATCCATCAGATATTTATCATGTGCCTACAAAATAATAGAGACAGAGTCCATGTCTCCAGTAAGTTTTCATTCTGGTAGACAGACAAAATAGCAATGTTAAGAAGTATTCTTCTCCCATGGTGATAACATTGCCTTTGTGTTAGACCGGGGTTTCTCTACCTCAGCACTAATCACATTTTGGCTGGATAATGTTTTGTTGTGAAGGGCCATCCTGTGCACTGCAGATGTTCTGCAGCATCCCTGGCCCTACTCACAACTCACTGCGGCCTCCCTTCAAAAACTTCCCATTATTATGCTACTCCAGTGCTGTGTCAGCATTGACTCTTAGCTGATGCTCCTTTTTTTACTGGTTCTAGATAAATGGTGCCACTTTCCAAGTCCACAATTTTGCAGGCCAAAAGTATTTCACACCTGGAAGTAGATGCTGACCTAGGAGAAATAATGTAAGAAGTTTCTGGCAAAGTAGCTGTTTTTGTTTCAATGTTACATATATTTCACTTGCATTCTGAGTGTGGATGCTGCATGTTGATAATCGATGTCTCTAAATGAATCATGGCCTGGTTGCTGATATTTGTGTGTGTGTGCTCTACAGTGTTTTTGATCAATACATGACTTTCCATAAGCTTATTTCTTGGTATCTCTATTTGTACAATTTGTAGATTGTACAAATTGTTTTATATATACAAATTAACGAGTCTTCCCTTGATCAGAATACCTCCTTCTCTATAATGGTTTAAAACAAGATCAAATCAATAAGAAAATTAACTCTAACCTTCTTCAGAGGCTGAAGTCTACATCTCTTTGTGGCTTATTATAGTATTGAATGGGGCATTGAGCTGCCCTGTGATGGAAAATTTTTATAATCAGATATTTCTCTAATTCAGTGGTAAATTTTGGAGACCTGGTTCTGTACACATATCTAAGCTAAACAAACCTGTTTTTAATTGCAGCCTTTAACATCTTCCTTTTGTTGTCCTTGGGAGAATAGTTATTGGCAATGCTTAAATTTCCATTACAATAGGAAGAAAGAGTGTGAGCGTATTCCTCTATTACAAGCAATAGTTAGAGATATATTTATAGTCTGTCAAAAACAATACAAGCTCCTCCATAATGCTGCTCAACTTAAACTCAGAACTAAATGATGTTTATACATGCATCTACTCCAATTGTCTGTCCCCTGGCTTTGTGCAATTCTCTGTGCATGCTTTTCATTTGTTGACATGTTTTGGCATAGGTTCCAATGGCTCTCATGCCTGTGCCGAGCACATTTCAGGTTTCCTTGTATTTCTTTTATAACTGAAGACAATTACTGAATGAAAGATCTATTCTTGGTGAGCCAGACTGGATGAAACCATTTTTTTAAGTAGCCATCCATCATGACTCACACACATTTTGTCTGTCACATGGTTGGTTAAAGAGCTATAGGACTCTGCTTATATGGTTGTATCTTATCTCTCCTGTTAAATCAGGTATATGGTTGATATGTTCCTTGTGATTAGAAAGTTTAATACATTTTAGTAAAGTCTTCCTTTAGAGAATCATGTCACCATCTTAAAAATATTATAAAATGACTGGGAATTTTTTTCTATTTGTTTTTAATAGAAGAGATTTTAAGAAAAAGTTTAAGAAGCCCATACTGCACAGAAATAGTCTCTTCTAAAAGCCCAAACATGTTAGTTTTGACAAAATTTCTGGGCAAAAGTATAAAATTCCCAGTTGTACTTTGATCAGTAGTTTCCAACTAATAACCTTAAAATTTACCTCTTGTTTCTCTTCTCATCTACAGTATGGAACTTCTAACAGTACCCCCCCCCACACACACACTTTTATAGCTGTAGCAAAAATGACTACTAGGGAACAACAGATTTTAATGTCTGTCTAGCCAAAAATATGGGTTACTCTAAAGCAGTGGTTCTTAACCATTTTTGAGGTACCGAACCCACCAGTTTCATATGTGCATTCACCGAACCCTTCTTTAGTGATAAATAAAATATGATTTTTTTTTTCCAAATTCAAGACATAGGTATATGTTTTTTTACTGGTGCACAAAATTAGCTGTGCATGAATATCACCTTGCTCAAAGAACAAAACCAACAAAGTGCATGAACTCACAAGAAATTACGGTATTACTTTATTCTGGCCTCCGCGGCAGAGGCTTCTCTGAACCCCTGAGACCGACTCATCAAACCCCTAGGGTTCGATAGAACCCAGGTTAAGAACCACTGCTCTAAAGTATCAAAATTGCAGCTATAAATTTCCTTTGATTTCCTAAAGATTTTTCTGCACTTTGCCAACCCCTTTAGCCTGAAATACATGGAGTTAACAAAGGAATGACAAATCTAAACTACTGATGTTTTCTTCCTTCCTCTCATTTCATTCATTTTTAATGCAGATGATGGGATATTTGAGACTTAGAGCCATGTTTGACAGCTTTTTCATGTTTATTTGGATGGGAAATTATGCTGCAATTTGAATTTGAGGCACTCTTTCCAAGAATAAATTATTTGTTATCCGTGTATTTTTTTAGTGGCTAACATATAAATAAGCAGCTTTTATTATTTCTTTATAATAATTTACACTCTCTTATATGTATATCTTTTTTTAAACCTAAGACTCAGTTTTCTTACGATTTTAGTAAAAAATAATTGGCTATATTTTTGTTTAAAGGGCTATATAACTGAAGACTGTGAAGACAAAGAAACTATGAAATTGAAATTCCACTGTTTAAAAAATAGAAATTCTTCAAGGACATAAATAACATGTGATTATGCATTTGTGTATCTTGTATATTTGTGATACTAGCTCCTTCTACAGCATATGTCTCAGAACTAGTCCTCAGTATTCCTTACCTGTCTAGACGCACTATAAATATCCAATATCTCATTAAAGAAAATAATCAATTTCATGAGCTCTTCCTGAAAGCTAAGACAAGCTTTGCCATTGAGGAAAGCTGCTCTGCAGTAGAACCTTAGGGTATTTCTTCTCTTGCAAAATAAATTTTATTACAGGTTTTTTTGCTTTGCTAAAAACAAACAAAAAAACAAACAAACAACTCTAAATGTCACTCCATGTTTTTTTCAGTGGGTAAGATTTCTTAAAAAAGAAAAATCTTTATCCTCATTTGTACATTACTATTATTATTTTCTTGTTGCCCAAACAATTTCTCTTCTTATTGTGTGGTGAAATTTGGCATGGGAATGGACATTGAGAGACCAAAACATTGTCAGAATGATTTATATACTCTCCTTTCCTTCATGGCAAAAAGCATGGAGTATGGTATTCCTTCTAAGTAGAAGCCAGCTTCAAAGTTTGTTTTAAAATCATCATGGGCATTTTACCAAGTCTAGAGAACTCAGGAGATCTTTATTTTCCTCTTCCTCTTTGTGATGATTTTCCATGCAGTGAGCACAGTAGTGTAGACATCTTGTTGATATCTAAAATTTATTTTCTTTTCTCCTGACCTGTTTTCTTTTACAGATTTTAAAAGTTTGTTACTTTACTGTCGAACCCGGTCCAAATAGACCCATTCTTTCTCTGAAATAAAGTTCTTTCTTTATATTATTAAAGCCTCATATAAGTTTTTGGATAAACCACTTAATTGGCACATAATATGTTAAATAGAGTGCTCCCAAAGAGTAAAGACAATACCTTATACTATTATGTCATTTCTGGCATTCACAATCATATCCAGAAATGTATGAAAAATTCTACTCAGGGATCTGCTAACAATCATATATATAACTTTAAATTTATCTGCATGCCAGTTTTGCATAAATAAATAAATGGAATATATGAACATTCCTGGTTTATTATAGCAAAAGTTTCATCAAATTATTTCTACACAGCTGTAAGAACTGGTTATATATCATTCACTAATTATATTAAACAAAGAAAATCCTGTTTTTAGAAAGGATAGATGGATAGAATTTTCTCAGTTTAAAGTATTTATTTGTATTTTAAAATAAAAACATCTGCTATTATGTATCCTCTAGTGAGTGCTTGTTGATTATCATGTGAATGAAAAAGTAAGAAATAAATATTAATTAACAAAATTGGAAATAGTCAATAATATATAATTAAAAAGCTTAATGTTTTGGTAAATCATGAGTATATATGTGTTTATAATATCTTTAAGATTTGATGTCAGATAGAACTGATTTATTTTTACCAACATCATGCTACTTACTATGCAAGAGAAGCAAATCCCTTAGAAATTCTGAACCTTTGTAAAATAAAGAAATAATGCTACCACCTTCATTTTGTGTTGAAACCAGCACATAGTGTTTTATATGTGCATAGATAGAAATACATCAGAATAAATAGGACATGCTTGAGTATATGAATCATCTAACTCGCTAGAGTAAATTTAAATACGTCCAAAAAATAACAAAATTTTCTTAAGAACATAGAAGATAGCTATGAATAGGCTCCAGCAGACCAAAGTTGCCACTAAACACTTAAAGAACTGCTTGAAGTCATCCAGAACTATTTAGGTGACAGCAGCAAGAGACCAAGATCCTGGAGAAGTGGAGGCCATAAAGAGACGAACCCATCTTTCCGTCATACTGTAACCCATAAGGAATCTGTCAAAGCTTAGTGCTGGGTAAGAAGCTAAAAAACCAGGCAGAGAATAGCTAGTTGCAAAGAAACAGACAAGTGAGCAGAGCTTTGAAAATCTGACAATGTTGTGGTACAGGAGTTTCAGGCAGGCAGGATTTACAAGGCCTGAATCCAGGAGCGAAGGGAGTTGCTGAGAAGTGAGACAAATCTTCTCTGATTTTTCTCATAGCGTTTATTGACTTCTTAAGGTTCTTGGAGAAAGACTAAGAATCTAAAAGAACACTTGAAAATCAACACAGTCATCCTGAGCCTCTTGATGAAGAGGAGACAAAAATGAGAGTTCCTGATCAACAAAAAAGAAGGGCCTTTAGTATCACAGTCTGTCAGATGAGTTCTCTGAGAGCTAAAACTAAAGAGCTGCTGTGGCCAGAGGTACATAAATCTTCCCCAAAGTGCATCACATCCTCAAATTAACTCGCTCCCTGATTGGATAAAGTAGTCCTAAGATAAGACTGGAGCAATTTAATCTGAAAGAAGGGAATACTATTCAATGGCAAGAAATGTTTCATGTACAATATCCAGCACACAATGAAAAATAAATAATTATGTTTACCAAAAAATAAAAAAGTAAGAAGAAACCCATCAATAACATCAAAGCACAGACAATCCAGGTGTTTTAGTTGTGAGACTAGACATCATTTTGTGATTATGTCCAAAGCATAGATAACAATAGAAAAAATTTTATCAGAGATTTCTTATCTAATGGAAAAGAAAAAATGAAAATTCCTGAGTAAAATGGGAACTAATAACAGATGCAGTTACCTACAGATTGGACAAAACTGAAAGGTGATTAAAATAATAATGGGTAATAAAAGAGAGGTGAGTAAAACCGATCAGGACTGAAGAAAGGGAAAAACATTTAGAAAGTACAGAAGTAAGTGTAAGAGACATATGGGACACAGTAGAGTCAACTAAAATACATGTAATTGGCATCATAGAGGGGAAGAGAAGATACAGGAAGAAGCAGTATTTTAAGAGATAATGTTTGAGATTCCCCCAATTTATGAAGACTATGCAAACAAAAAGTATTATGACCCAAAGCCAATTAAATATGAAGAAATTTATATGTCAGCAGAAATTTATATCCCAGTAAAACTTGAAATAGAAGACAAAGGAAACCATCCTGGAAACACAGAGGAAAAAGTACATGAGACTGAAAATTGGTTTTTAAGCAGAAACAAAAGAAGTGGTGATACAATGGACTGGCATCTTTAAAGAAAATGACTGCCTCAATAGAATTGTATAGCAGTAAAAATATCCTTTGGAAAAAAAGATGACAGAGATATTTTCACTCAAAAATAACAAAACTAAACTAAAGAAATTATTTCCAGCATATCCACATTTAAAAATAAAATCAGTAAAAGGGAATTTCTTTGACAAAAATGTGATCAATCACAGTTGGAAGCTAAGAAATTTCAGAGGGAATGAAAGCTCTAGAAAAACTAATTATATGTGTTGATATTGATTGTACAAAATAGTAAATTAATGTATTGGCATGTAAAAAGTCTATGTGGAGGTCAGAGCATGACAAAAATAACACAATAAGATGGAGGGGCATATATAGGATAAATATATGTATTTTAAGATCATTATATTTTCAAGTAAGAGGTAGAGAGAATTTATTTCTAACGGTAATAAATCAAAGTTGCATATTGTAATCACTGAAGTCATTGTAAAGAATGTATAATTAATAAGCTAATTAAAAGAAAATGGATCAATAGTGAACTGACTTATTCACAAGGAGAGAAGAAAGATCATAAAATGGGTGGGACAAATGTAAAGAAATAATAAAAGCTATTAAGAAGCCAAATATGTCAACCAATACATTTAGTATGAGTTGACACGATGCTTCAATTCAAATAAGACAGTGAGACTGGATTTAAAAAAAAATACATTTACTGATAAAGGCCCTTTACATATAGTGACACAAAAAGATTAAAAGTGAAGGAGCAGCTTGCTTCTGCAGCACACATCTCTCATCTTTTCCTCAGCTAGCCTTCCATGTATGGTGGTCTTATGTTTCTAAGAAGTAAGATAAAGAAAAACCCAGTGTCAAGCTATTTTCAAACATTTACTTATTTTACATTCACTAATGTCCTTTGGCCAAAGCACCTCCCAGGGTTAAAACTAGATTACAAAATTGGAAAAATAGACTCCTTCTTCTGGTGAGAGAAGCTGCAAAATATTGTAGTCATGTTTTATTCAATGTATCACCTTCATCTGAATTTCTAGGGGATTATAGAATCAAATTGTTACAATTCTCTATTTTGAAATATAACCCAAGTCTGTTCACATTTAATCTAACAATTCTTGTGTAAATCATAAATTTAAGATTTATTTCTTTTTGCCAAATAAGCACACACACACACACACACACACACACACAGTGAGAGAGAGAGAGAGAGACCAACCTTCCAAAGATCCAGAGTCATATTCTTTATAGACTCAGTTTAAAACTGAATTCTGTACATGGGTTTTATTACCATATACCTTTGACTTTGTAGGGTTAGAAATCCTAATATAATAAAAAGTAATGCCACAAACATATTGGGCTAGCACCCATTGCTGACATTCATTTGGTCATTTAGTTAATTATGCCAAGCATCAAACACAGATAACTAAAAATAACTAAGAAGAATGTGCATGTTTTCCAAATTGGTTATACAAAAAATTCAACAAAATATTTATTTTCAAAATGGGTGCCTCTATAAAGATCACCAAATTTATTTATTTATTTATTTATTTATTTATTTATTTATTTATTTATTTATTTATTTTAAGATCAAGAACAAGAAGGGATGTCTGCTTTCTTTTCTTTTCTCCTCACATTGATTTTTTTTTATTTTTTGTTTAATTTATTGTGTTGACATGGTTTATTTAATTTCTGTGTTGACTGAAGGAGGTTTATAACTCATCTATATCCTTACCTTGCAGTCATATGCCATGCAGAATGGGAGCACCAGCTTCAATGACCCACAGTATTTCCTTGGGTGGCAGTCTTTCTCTATGTAGCTACAAATATAGCACTTCATATACCTAGAATTCTAGAAAAATTAAAGAGATTGTGCTTATAGTTGCTGTTTATAGTCTTTTGCAGAACAAATTCTTTCTGCTATTCCTCTGACTCTTATTTTACTATTGATGAAACATGAAAAGGATATGCATACTAATAGGATTTAAAGCAAGAGAACAAGACACAAATCAACTTGTCTATATTTTCTACATTTTAAAAGTATACTTTTCATTTTACTTTCACAAAAAAGAGAAGCTACTTCCTTCTGAAAGATAACAAGGTATCATTTGAAACCCAAATACAAGTCCCTAGAATTAATCTGAAGTTGTACCTATCCAAGAGCTTGTTTTACAAGTCAATTTAACATCTGTTATAAACCTGCTATAGTTAAAGGAGCCATATCACATTCCCTACATTGCTACATTGCAGCTGTTTATTGCAGGAATTTAAGTAAACTAAATAAATATATTTAAAATGTTACATTATAAATCCAAATAAGCATAACCATTATTAAATCATAGAAGTTCAAATTCTAATGTATTTACCTTTGTAATGTTCAATAACCAGTGAAATGTAATATTTTCACTCACATCACTACTTTCTCTCTCTCTCTCTCTCTCTCTCTTTCTTTTTTCTTTCTTTTCAGTGAGAGAGAGAGAGGGACAGACAGACAGAAAGGGAGAGAGATGAGAAGCATCAACTCATAATTGCAGCACCTTATTTGTTTTTTGATTGCTTTCTCATATGTGCCTTGACCGGGGTTGGGAAGCTCCAGCTAAGCCAGTGAATCCTTGCTTAAGCCAGTGACCTTTGACTCAAACCATCAACCTTGGGCTTCAAGCCAGCAACCATGGGCGCCAGCCAGTGACCATGGGTTCATGTCTATAATCCTGTAATCAAACCAGTGACTCCACACTAAACCTGGTGAGCCTGTACTCAAGCCAGAGACCTTGGGATTTCAAACCTGGATCCTCAGCATCCCAGGCCTATGCTCTTTCTACTGTGCCACCACCTGGTCAGTCTCACATTATTATTTTAAATGTATGTATTTAAAATGGAAAGTATAGTCACTGTATTTAAACCATAGTCTTTTTTGTTATGGGCATATAAAAATATCCTAACATTTAGGTTTTTTATTATTATTATTCATTGTAGAGAGGAAATAGAGAAAGAGAAAGAGAGAGAAAGGGGAGGATCAGGAAGCATCAATCCCATATGTTCCTTGACCGGGCAAGCCCAGGGTTTCGAACAGGCGACCTCAGCATTCCATATTGATGCTCCATCCACTGTGCAACCAACGGTCAAACCTAACATTTAGTGGGGTTTTTTTGTTTGTTTGTTTTTTAATTTTTTATTTATTTATTCATTTTAGAGAGGAGACACAGAGTGAGAGAGAGAGAGAAAGAGAGAAAGGGGGGAGGAGCTGGAAGCATCACCTCCCATATGTGCCTTGACCAGACCAGTGCAGGGTTTTGAACTGGCGACCTCAGTGTTCCCAGGTCAATGCTTTATCCACTGCGCCACCACAGGTCAGGCTAGTTTTGATATATTCAATATTATTCTTAACAGTTACATCATTAGTTTACAATAACAATTATTCTGACTGATTAATCAAAGGAATGATGGCTATTAATAAAGTTTGGAAACTCTTTCTTATTAAGAAAACATTACTCAGAATTTTTATATTACAGATGAAAAAAAGTAAGCTTTGAGATGTTTACTGAGGTTTAAGAGCAAACTTGATTGTGCTGCAAGAGTGACAACTTCCTTCAGGACAGCCTTTGCTAATTTTAACATGTAGAAATTTTTCCTGTGTGTTTAAATCTTTGGCAAATTGCCAAATAATAGCTAAATCCTGTGATGGAGGTGTGGATTTATGGTTAGAAGATAGGAATTATAAACAGGACAGAGAAGCCCCTACCAGTATCTTTAGATGAAGGAGTTCCAGCCCTGACAGGCTTGACGGAGTAATCCAAAACTCCTCTATTCGAAAAATCCTGAACCAAGCACTATTGGAAGAGAGTAAATCAAAGATGCATTTGATTTGGGTATAGTTCAAAATTTTATGCAAAGGTTTGCCAGTGTCCACTTGAGCTAAAGAAGAGAGAAAATATAATGCTAACAGATTTTTAGTGCTGAGAACATGAAATTTACCTTCAAGATGAGAAAGAAAATATATTTATCACTCATATTATTTGCACCTACAACTTTTAGCCCCTTAAAATGCATCTGCCAAAATGATTTCTTTCAGTAGCTGTACATGAAATTTTCATGGAAAATGAACTCAATCTTACCTTGATTACTCTTTTAAAATGCATATATTTTGCTACAGTCAGTCTTGTGAAATGGATTTCTTCTGTACTTCATTGATAATAGCATAATACTCTGAGGTAGCAGCTCAGGAAATGAAGAACTGCATTATTTTTCCTTGCTATTGGTCAGGCCAACTTCACACCATCAGGAACAAGTAGAGACAGTGAAGAATACAATTCTGAGAGGTTTATAGCCGATAAAAAGAAACAAGGAATAAATATCCATTAGTCATACTCAAGGTATCATTTTGCCCAGTTAATATCAGATTTTTTTCTTCTTCTTCCTTTTATAACACATGGTGAGCACAGGATTTGCTCTCAAGAACTTCACAATCTAATGTGGAAGAAGAAAATGTAAACTAATGATTCCATACAGGATATATTAAAAAAAAACAAACATGCAATTTCCAGGGACTAAAATGAAATCTGTTAAAAGTCTATGTATGTTATAGGCCAACTGTTCTCTATGAGATTGCTTAGTACTAAAATTTCTTATTAAAATGTGCTTCTACTATTGTTTTAGCAGAGAAGAGAAAAATAGAGAGTTAGAGACTGGTAATTAAATACTTCTCATAGGTCACTTCCCAAGCAGTTTATTGTCCATATCAAGTCATACAGTCATACCCACCTCCAAATGGATGGGCAAAATGCATTTCCAACATGGCATGGAAGAAACATGTGACATAGGTGTTCTCTAATGAAGCCTGTCACATAAATAATTGCAAACGAAGTACCCAAAATGCTGAAAACAGAATTTTTAAAAGTATTATAAAAAGCAGTGGAGGTATTGTTTTAGAACTGACAATCTGAAGGATTATTCATGATTAGGCATTTTCAGGTAGAAATAGCTATCCAGGTAGAAGAAATTATTAAAATGGCACAACATAAAAGGACAAGAGGAGGCCGGGTTTAATACTATGAGAATTGCCCTAGAATTTTTTTTATTCTATCCTAAAAAATGTGGAATTTCTTTTCTTGTAGGAAAGGGGTGATCTCTAAGGTTTTCAGTAGAAGAGTAGGGTGATAATATACATCTTTTAAAACATTACTTTTGTTGAAAAGAGAATGGATTTGAGAAGAATGAGACTGTAGAGGTCCTGAAGAGGAACATAGTTCACTGTGGCAAAAGCCACAGTGGCACCACTGACATAAGTACTGCACACGGTACTGTATGAACACAGCACACAATAGGGTTAGAATTAGCAATTCTGACTAATCAATAGGCGGGATAGATATCTCAAAATTGAGCTACTTCCTTTGTCCTTCTGTCTGCTATAAAAAAGTCCCCCTTCCTGATTTTCTCATTCTTATCTCTGCTTCTCTTTGTGAGTATCAAAAATTACCTGTAGGAGCTGGTGGTTGGGCCATTCTCACAACAGCTGTATGGGGAATTGTGAGGTGGTCTCTCCTAAGTCCCTTAGTGCACTCCATCTAGTCTCCAAGTAGTTATTTTCTCCACAACATGAGACCATTGGGTATTGTGGTCTAGGCAGGAGATTATGGGACTCTGATGTATGTAACTGAATCATTGACACTAGAGATGCATCTGAGAGACACTAAGAAGTAAGAACCAATGTGGTTTTTGATGGGCTGCTATCTGTTGAAACTGTACTGTGGATAAAAACATGAAGACAAAATCTCTACTTGTAAGTAGGTTATAACTTAGCAGGACATCAAACATATAGAGAAACAACAGCTATAAAAGTTTAAATGTTCAGGTAGGCAACACTCAAGAGAATGCCACAGAGAACAACACAAACTTGGATTCTGGAACCATGCTAACTTCTGACTTTTTACTTGATACACCCCTGGGTTATTTCTCGGCTTTCTTCTCTTTTATTTTTCTATATCACATTGAGCTATTTTATACATGTCTAGCAAAGAATATATTCTGACCTGCCATGAACTGCATGATGGTTCATTCTGAAGCATCCTTTTCCACAATTCTGTTTTGAATGTTATTGTCATCTAGAATTACCACATGTCTGAAATAATGAATTTAATGAATCTTAATTTCTAACCATATCTTTGCGTGATGACATTCGAAATCTGGAAATTGATGGTGGAAGGTCAGTTGGAGTATAGTGAAAATAGAAACATTCCTCTTATTTTTAGTCTTTTCTTCTGAAAGAGCAGCTCAATTTCCACCATATATTATTAGTGTTCTTATCAGACATGGAACCAAAAATAATACAGAGGGAATTACAGTATTATTCCTGTCTTTATTCTTATTATTTCTCTTTTCTTTACAGCCATCTCTAGTAATTTCTTTCATGTCCATTGCTAATAACTTTATATTCTTTTTCTATGCTGTTTTCTTCCCTGACATTTTCAACTTCTGCTAACTAGGTAGGAGCATTAGAAAGTACAAAAATTAGCTCTAGAAAATACATGACCCATTCCTTCTCAAGCAAAGAGAACTTTATTATTTATTACTATTTAAAATAAATAAGCTATTATTTATGGTATAGAATTCATTCATGCGGGGATATTTATAAAAATGCTATTTAGTATAATGGTAATTGACTTAATTATGTCCTGTATTGTTTTGTATCATTTACTGATAGTTCTGTCAGTTTTTATATGACCACTTTAAATTTGAAGCCCTCAGAGAAAAAGAATTTCGACTATATAACTTTATATGGCATTTATCATATCCTCCTCCACTGGCTCATCTGCTTTGATGTTTTCAGTTTTACTGATAAAATTGAAATTATTTGAAATTTTGAAGTCATTAGAGTTACTCCACCACTAAAAAGAGATTGCTGTTCAAAACAATTTTATTTACATTATTAGATACCTATTGATAAACACGAATAGTTCTAAAATAATCATATAAAGAGATGCTGAAGTTGACTCTTGGTAATCACCAAACAAATGGACTAAACTTATTTGCATTATAAGCTTTTTAAGCAAAATTCTTTTGAAATTAATATACAATTAATTGTTTGTAATATTTTTTAAAGCAAACATTTTATCTGTTCACAGAATCAGTCTCTGAGTATTTGGAAGTTAAAAAGACTTGTGGTACTGATACAGTGATGAACCACAAAATCTGGTTTAAAAGAGACCCTAGCAGCCATTTCTATTATACAGATGAAAAATAAAGGTCAAAAGAGGTCAAATGTCTCCCTCCTTCCAGATACGATGGCAAGAAGAGGCACGATTTAGTGGCAACACCACTGGCTTGGAAATTAGAAAGCTCTAGTTATGCCAAATATTTTTACACGTCAGTCTTCAAATCTCTTGTGTCTATTAAAGATGAGTTGTATAATCTTTAAATTCCCTTAATATTTAAAAGTCCATAATTTGAAGCTAAGGTCACACTAGAGTTAAAAAGAGCAGTCAGTGACTACCTTCCTGAAGGTTTAGAACATCAGCGTCAATGAAGTATACAAATCAAACTTCAGCAACAGCAGGAGGAGGCAAGCCAGAAATGACCAGATTTGGGGCAAGAGGATGAATAGATAAGATAAATATGTTTCATACCAAGCACAGTGCATGTGTGAGAGAATTCAAGCCAAGACCTGGCAGCCCAAGCAGGTCAGAGCAATATTTTTCTGAATATAAAGGGGATATCAAGGTAGCCTTGATAGAGTTCTAGAGACAGTGAAAGTCCTGAGGATTCAGGTACAAGAATTTGAAAAATAGAACAAAAGAGGTTGGTACTCCCAGAGGAGATGTTTGAAGAGGATTTTTACTGAGGACTTCACACAATGTGTAAAATTTAACCCTTCTAAAATGATTTATAGACTATTGATTTCTTAGTGGTGCCACATGGGTGCTTATGGTACAGAGCAAATCTAAATGCTGTCCTGTGCCCACCTGGATTCTAAAAATATTTACAACCTCTAAGAGAGTGGTTCTCAAGTGGTGTTTTAAAGCAGTGGAGTCTTTGGAGAAACAAGTGACAAGTCACAAATATCTGCTACCAGCCTCGCATAAACTTACATCCACGTACAGTGTGCAAATACGCCTCATATACGGACAGAGTTATACGAGCGAGCATGTTGTAATGATTCTGGCATCCCTTTTATTTTTTAAAAAATAAGAGCTGCTTGCATTTTTGTCTCTGCTTCATAGTACTAAATATGTTTTAATAAGCTCATCCTATGTTTTTTCACTCATTATACAAGGGGCTTTCATTTCTTAAACTGTCATTTTCTGTACCTCCTGCCAGATAATGGGATTGAGTTCATTTCTGGGTGCAGGTGGAAAGGATGCTGGTAAATAAACCTCTCAGGTATGGAAAGGTGGACAGGTTCCATCCTTGCCTTTCCTGCAGGGACTTAGATCTGTGTGCACCTGAGAATTCTCTAGTTCTTGCCCATAGCTATGTTTCCAGCTGGGAGCGATACAGCTCCCCTTAACAAGAGGCAAATATTTTCCACTTCTCAAGAGGTATTATCTGTTCTGCTACAGATAAGCCAGGATGTAAACTTGACCCATTGGCAGCCCATCAGGAGAGATTTATCTGGAAACTTCCCCTGAGGAGACATGCACTGCTGAAAACAACAGCTGGAACCAACACCTGAGAAAAAAAAGGGAAAAACTGGTTAAGCTTGTTTAAACAGGGGAATATGTTTATCACCTAGAAATGCTACCCTCTTCAGCCATTCTCTCCTCTCTCTGCTGCTTCTTCATTACTAAAGGACAAGTGCTAGTCTGAGGACTTCTCTCAAGAGTCTGATTCTATTTAGCACCCTTTCCCCCATCTTTAGGCACAATTTTATTCTTTGATTTCTCCTATCCACATAACCCTAATCGATGATTTTCCAATGTGCAGTCTTCTTCTATTCTAGTCATTTATACCATTCCCTCCAAAATGCTCTCTTATTTCATCCTTGCCTTGAACCACCCCTCTACCACTCACAATAAATTATAAATTTCCTCTCTTCTGTTGACACATTTTTCTAAAAAAGTTTGTCACGTGGAAAGCATCCTTTTTGTTATTTCCTTCATATCTTAGTAAAAAATGAAGAGCATTTTCCACTTGTCTGATTTTTTTTTTTTTTTTAGATTTTAGGATAACTAGTATTGCTCATCAGTGCCTTTTCTTTTGAAATATATCCTCACTTGTACCACTTCCTTTTAAAAAATATTTTCATTGATTTGAGAGAGAGAAAGGGAAGAGGGAGGAAGAGAGAGAAAAAGAGAGGTATCAATTTATTTTTTCATTTAGTTGTTCCATTTAATTTTGTATCTGATTGCTTATTGTACATGCCCTGACCAGGGGTTGAACCCAGAACCTCTGGTGCACCAGGTGGACAATTTATCCACTGAGCCACTTGGCCAGATCTGTACCACTTTTTTAATGTTTTTTATTTTTTTTATTGATTTTAGAGAGAGGACAGCAGAAAGTGAGAGAGAGAAAGATAGGAACATCAATCTTTTTATGTATGTTCTCTCACTGGGGATTGAACCAGCAACCTCTGTGCTTCAAGATAATGCTCTAACCAACCGAGCTATCCAGCCAGGGCTGTACCACTTCTTTATATCATCCTTTGCTAATGTGTTTTTAGTTTACTCTGACCCAGCTGAGTGGCTAAACTGTGCAAGATATGATTGATATACTGCATATTACTTTGAAAAATATAAAACAGAAGTATAGATCAAGTATTATGGAACATCAGAGGAGTAGACATTTCTTCTTGTTAGGATATTAAAATATGTCTCCTGGGAAGAAGGGACAGTGAGATGAAAGTTGGACTTGTCAATTAGAAGGAAAGACAGGAATACAAACAACCAGGGACTGGCATTCTAAGGGCTAAGTGCATGCTCCAAGACAAAGGGTGGTCCAGTTTGACAGCAGGGTATGCTGAGTTTTGGGAGATGTATGTGGAAGTGATAATAAAAGTATACAGGTTGCTTTCAGCAAAGGCAAAAGGAAGAGGACAGCTGACAATAGAATGTCTGGTCAGAAGATGAGAAAAAGGAGAGGAAACCAAAATGTCATTATCAGAGAGTCAGAAGACAATTAGAGATCAAAACAGCATGAAGAATAAGAATTTCATCAAAAAATCTGCTGTTCAGAGAATCAAAAAACTAAATTAAAGATTAAGAGAATTAAGACCTGAAAACAGTGTTTTTGGTTTTATCCTTAATAGGTCTGTAAAGCCAGTAGTCGCGGCCACCATCACAGCCACCTGACCCGTGCAGGTTCCCATTAGATTCGGACAGTTGGTAATGAAACAAAGGGGCCAAGAACTGGTGAGTCATTAGCTTTAATTCTAGCTTGCACCCGGCGGGCAAGCAAAAACACACACTGGGCTCCAAAACCCACTCATTCAGTGCTCACAAAGCTACTGACTTATCCGAGTTTCCTAGAATCAAAAGGTTTCTAGCTCACCAGACTTATTCATCTCTGTTTCTCATCTTCTCTCTACACAAACTCTGCACAAACTGGCACCTCAGCACTCCACCATCTTGGCTGCCTCCTCTCCCCCGTGTGGCCTTAATCTCCTCTCTAATGCTAACCTCAGGAACCAAGAGCAAGCAAGCTCCCGGCCTGCCCCACTTTATAGTGTAGAAATCCAAACCTTTAATCCAATCTACAAACAAGGAAGTCTCTGATACAAAGTCACTTATCTGAGGCATACTGGGAGGATTCTTCATGAGTGCACCACCCTACACCATCCAATCAGTCAAGGGTGTGGGGAAAAGCTTACTCTTAAAATTTGCACGTGGGCAGTGCCATCTTTAACAAAGTGAGCATAATATACTTCATCTGCCCAACAAGGTCATTCGTTAATACTGTACCTATATCACATTACATAATTATCATTGTGTGTGTGTTTGTGTGTTAAACACAAAACATTCAAGGCATAAAGCTTTGAGGAAAGAAGGAATGGGTTTATTGAGACATACCATGTTTCCCTAAAAATAAGACAGCGCCTTATATTAATTTTTGTTCCTAAAGACGCACTAGGTCTTATTTTCAGGGGATGTTTTATTTTTCCACGAACAAGAATTCACATTTTTTGTTGAACAAAAAAATAACATTTATTAATATACTGTAGTCATGTCATCACAGACATCAGCATAACCAGCCAAACTCTGAATTCCATCAAGAATTTCTTATGACTTTATTTTCATATACAACAATCTACCTCGTTTCCCTAAAAATAAGACAGTGTTTTAAATTAATTTTTGCTCCTGAAGACATGCTAGGTCTTATTTCAGGGCAGGCTATATATTTCTATGCTTGAAAAAAATTTCATTAGGTCTTATTTTTGGGGGAAACAAGATAGGAGAGCCCTCCCCACCAAAAAAAAAGACCAGGTCCTGGGACATATAGTTTAACATGCCAGCAGGGGGCAAGATAGAGAAGACGAACAAGTCTGCCCTCCTACAGTTGGCAGGACTCTTTAATACAACAGGTTTGGAGAAGAAAGATGTAAGTTGTTTTGAAAGAAGTTACATTGGCTATAGATAAGAGGGTGGAGCAGAGGCAGTTCTAGGATAAATGCACAGTCTGTAAGGAAGAAATATTTACTACTTCTGCTTTGCTTGTGTGCAATTGTCCAGAAAGTTCATGCATAAGCAGGATGCAGTGGTGTGTGGTGGTAGTCTATTTTTTTCCACCTCCTTTGAAATACTAGTTGTTTTTTCTTTTAATTGCTTTAAAAACATAAAGATCTTAAGCAGACTAGTGGAATGTTAACCATTTGTTAAATCTGAGTAGTAGATATTTTTGTGTTTACTTAAATATTTCAAATATTAACAAAACATTTTTCTTTTATTTTTCTTCTTTTCCAAGTGAGAAGAGGGGAGAGCTAGGGAGACAGACTCTTAGATATGCCCTGACTAGGATCCACCTGGTGAACCCCATCTGGGGAATATGGCTGCTTATCTGGGGCCATGCTAGCAACTGAACTATTTTTAATGCCTGAGACAGAGTCTGTGTAGAGCCATCTTAAGAACCCGGGGCTGATGTGCTTGATCCAACTGAGCCATGGCTGTGGGAGGGGAAGAGAGAGAGAGGGAGAGAGAGAGAAAGAAAGAAGCGGAGAAGGGGAAAAGCAAATGGTCACTTCTCTTATGAGCCCTGATGGGAATTGAACCAGGGACATTCACATGCTGGTCTGACACTCTACCACTGAGCCAATCGGCCAGGGTAACAAAACATTTTTCACTAATACTTTATAAATATCAATTCCATTGCTTTCCTTTATAGTCACAACCCAAAAATAACCCTGCCAGGAGTTGCGTTAGTGGTAGCCATTGTTTGGTTTGTCCTTGTTGAGGGAATCAGCTCTTTTTTTTTAGATAGGTAGGCCCAGGGAAATTGTTATGTAAAGTTTCAAGATGCAGGGAGGAAAGAAAGTAGTCTTTTGTTTTTTTGGCCCAAAGCTATTAACTGAATACTTTAGTGGTCTCTTTCTTCCACTCTCTGGTCTGTTGTAATTTCATTTAGGACATCTCAGAAGTTTTCTCTTGTCACATGAAACATTTAAGATCTAGTTTGCTAGCAGATTTGAAGTCTGTAATGTAGTATCGCTAGCTAGCTAAAGCTACAGTGGGATTCACATTGTGTTATATAAATATATCAAATCAGCACATTGTGTACCTTAAGCAATGCTATATGTCAATAATATCTCAACAAAAATAAAAAAATAGAAGTAAAGCAACAAATAGAATAAATATGTCATTATTTAATTTCAAAAGAAGAGTATCAGTGGAGTCAAGGGAACATACTGCAATGAGTTAAGTTGTGTGTTGGTAATGACAAAATAAAAGAACAAAATAGGCTGTATTTTTAGATATCAGATAGTGAAAAAAGGAGACAGAATTATTCAGAGGGTACTAATTCAGAGAAAGGATATTTTAGAGTCAGAATGTACAAGGAAAGAAAAATGAAAAGACCTGATTATAAATTTTGAAATCTTTTCCCCAGGCCTTACCTTTCTAGTCTGACAGGATTCTTGCTTGCCCTTTCAACTCCTAACTTAGCCTCGTTCTTTAGGACCTACATAAGGGAACATAGAGAAGATATAAGAAATAAAAAAGGCTAAAAGAATATGCTGCATAAAAACCTGAGCCAGAGTAAGAGCTGAAAGAGACAAAAGCCTACCCAGCAAGTTTTTGAGGTTTTTTTATTTTTCCTTAAGAACTTAGACTTGTGAGTGAGCAGTTTGGAAAAGGCAGTAGTATGTGAGGCACTGAGAAAAAAGATGGGAAAATAGACCTCTCAAGAAGAAGTAATATGTATTATGAAAATGTTCCTTCTTTATAATTTCACACAAAAAGATATCCAATGAAAAATGTTAAATTAGCAATTACTTTGAGTGCTACATTAATTATTCTATAGTGCCATATCCTATAATTTGTGGAGAATGACGTGAAACTGTATATATTGTATATAGTTTATAAAACTATAATATTCTGTTTACAAAAATTAAGGGATATTTTATTGCTCCATATTCATTTTGAAATATTCCCTAATTTTTTTTTCAGGGACAGAGAAAGAGAGAGTAGGATAGATAGAGACAGACAGACAGGAACAGAGAGAAATGAGAAGCATCAATCATTAGTTTTTCGTTGCCGTCGCAACACCTTAGTTGTTCATTGATTGCTTTCTCACATGTGCCTTGACCGTGGGCCTTCAGCAGATGGAGCAACCCCTTGCTGGAGCCAGCGACCTTGGGTCCAAGCTGGCGAGCTTTTATTCAAGCAAGATGGGCCCTCACTCAAGCTGGCAAGCTCAGGGTCTCGAACCTGGGTCATTCCACATCCCAGTCCGACGCTCTATCCACTGCGCCACCACCTGGTCAGGCAGAAATATTCCCTAATTTTTGTGAGCAGTATATATATATATATATATATATATATATATATATATATATATATATATATATATATATATATATAACTTTTACATTGATGTCTATGTAGTCAGGTACACAATTCTGTATGGATGTAAGTGCATGTGTATAGTTTAGTTGAGTGAGATGGAAAATGCAAGAAGAAAGAATAATTGATAAAATAGGCAGGGAGCATGAAACAAGGAGGTAAGAGCTCAAGCCCAAAGGAAGGAGGAAAACTCATCCTTTGTAATGAGAAGGGAGCTAGAAAGAAGTTCTGAATGAGAAAGAAGCTAAAGATTTCCATGTAGACAAAGGATGAAATGTCATTACCATAGAAAATGAGGGGTTTGGAGGTTTCAGTATGGAAGATGTGGAATAGGCATGTTGAATAATGTTGACAGGGAATAAAAATCTGTTTAAGACCATTGCCAAGCTGCAAATGAAACCTGGTCAAAGAAGGGTAAGATTTCTAGCGAATCTGATCAAATCGTCCTTTGAAGCTTCTTTCACACCTATCATCTTGCAGAAGAAGTAGAAGCAGGAAAATTTTAGTGTAAATTTTACAGTTAGCAGTAAGCAAATAAATACTGATGGTATTTGGTGATCTACCCTGAATTGCTGCTTAAGTGCATGGTTCTAAGGTTCCTTAAGGCTACATACTGTAATGCTGGTGTCTGAGGCCAGGCAGGTTTGCATTAAATTTGGGCAGATGGTAGAGGAACTGTGGAGCCAGGAAGCGTGAGGTCATATCGGATTATTGGAAACAAAGGAAAACCTACTTTTCACAGTGGAGGTCAAGGGATCAGGTAAACACCCCTCATGGTGGTGGCTAGGGAAATCAGGGAACCACACCAGGCAGTGGCAGGAGAGCGATCCGATCCGAGAGGGAAAGCACCCATAGTTTTTTTTTTTTTAGCTTTTAATTTTATTTATTTTTTATTATTAATTTTAATGGGGTGACACCAATAAATCAGGGTACATATGTACAATGAAAACATCTCCAGGTTATCTTATCATTTAATTGTGTTGCATACCCATCACCCAAAGTCAAATTGTCCTCTGTCACCTTCTATCTGGTTTTCCTTGTGTCCCTCCCCTCCTCCCTATCCCACCCTCCCCTCCCTCCCCCCATCCCGTAACCACCACTCTCTTGTCCATGTCTCATAGTCTCACTTTTATGTCCCACCTAAGAACAGAATAAAAAGACAAACCACACAATGGGAGAACATATTCGACAGCACATCTGATAAGGGGTTAATAACTAAAATTTATAAAGAACTTATAAAATTCAACAACAGGAAGACAAACTATCCAATCAAAAAATGGGCAAAAGAAATGAATAGAAATTTCTCCAAAGAGGACATACAGATGGCCAATAGGCATATGAAAAAATGCTCAACATCACTAATCATTAGAGAAATGCAAATTAAAACCACAATGAAATATCACCTCACACCAGTCAGAATGGCACTCATCAGCAAAACAACACAGAATAAGTGCTGGCGAGGATGTGGAGAAAAGAGAACCCTTCTGCACTGCTGGTGGGAATGCAGACTGGTGCAGTCACTGTGGAAAACAGTTTGGAGATTCCTCAAAAAATTAAAAATCGAACTGCCTTTTGACCCAGCTATCCCACTTATAGGAATATACCCTAAGACACCATAGCACTGTTCGAAAAGAAGAAATGCGCCCCCATGTTCGTGGCAACATTGTTCACAATAGCAAAGATCTGGAAACAGCCCAAATGTCTGTCAGAGGACGAGTGGATTAAAAAGCTTTGGTACATATATACTATGGAATACTACTCAGCCATAAGAAATGATGACATTGGATCATTTAAAACAACGTGTATGGACCTTGATAACATTATACTGAGTGAAATAAGTAAATCAGTAAAAAAGAAAAACTGAGAACAGCATGATCTCATACATAGGTGGCACCCATAGTTTTTCATAGAGACACACAAATGGCTTTCTGCCATGTGCTCAAACGCTGATTGCGCAAAATGCTTGCAGTTGGTAAACCAGCAATCAAGCCTAACACAGCTGTTTTCCCCACACATACAAACTCTTACATTTTATTCTCCATGGGGATCTGAAACTGGGAATAGTGATAGGACAAATGCAGTAAAGAAATCCAGCTTGTGGGGTGAGAAAAAGGAAGAGGGGGGTTGACACTTGATCTTGGAATTTCAGTTCTACAGCTAGCTCTGCAGTTGTGTTAAGAACAATTTCAATTTCATGTTCTTACAAAATCTTTTGTACGAACATTTGTAGCAAATGCCAGTCTTTTGGGAGACTGTGAAAGAGTGGTAATATTATAGCACTACTTATATAATTAAAAATAATTTTTAGCCCATTTTATATAAACCAATTACAACTCTAAGTGTTCTATGTATACTCACACAATTCAGTTTTACAATCCTATGAAGAAGGTAGTATTATTTCCCCCATTAACAAAGGCACTGGCTGACCAGGCAGTGGCTCAGTAGATAGAGTGTCGGACTGGGATGCAGAGGACCCAAGTTCGAGACCCCGAGGTTGCCAGCTTGAGTATGGGCTCATCTGGCTTGAGAAAAAAGCTCGCCAGCTTGGACCCAAGGTCACTGGCTCCAGCAAGGGTTTGCTCGGTCTACTGAAGGCCCGCGGTCAAGGCACATGTGAGAAAGCAATCAACTAAGTAAGGTGTTGCAACAAAAAAATGATGATTGATGCTTCTCACCTCTCTTCATTCCTGTGTGTCTGTCCCTAACTATCCTTCTCTCTGACTCTGTCTCTGTCCTTGTAAACAAACAAACAACAACAACAACAACAAAAAAGAACAAAGGCACCCAAGGAATAATTGAATGTACATACACTCCTTAACAGTTCAGGTTGTTTCTTTTATTTCCTTCCTTTGCCAACTGATGCTGAATCATCGACAACTATTTTCTCATTTTGAAAAGTAAACTTTTAATTTTGAAATAGTTGAAATAATTTAGATATACAAAAAGTTGCTCAAATAGTATAGAAATTTCCCACATATCTCACACCTGATTTTTGTTACCGTTGACATCTTTTTTTAAAAATTCTTTTTATTTGTTCATGTTAGAGAAGATACACACACACACACAGAGAAGAGAGAGAGAGAGAGAGAGAGAGAGAGAGAGAGAGAGAGAGAAAGGGGGGAGGAGCTGGAAGCATCAACTCCCATATGTGCCTTGACCAGACCAGTGCAGGGTTTTGAACTGGCGACCTCAGTGTTCCCAGGTCGACGCTTTATCCACTGCGCCACCACAGGTCAGGCCTGTCGACATCTTATATTACAATAGTACAACTAACTGTGCCATTGACTAATGAGTCAATATTTATATCTTAGTTCATGCCCTATTCAGATGTTCATAATTTTTACTTTTTCTGTTCTAAGAATTTGTCCAGTTTTCTACACTGCATTTAGCCCTTAGGTCTCCTTAGGCTCCTTTAAACTATGTCAGTTTCTCTGTCTTTCTATATCTTTTTGTGACCTTGACAGTTTTGGGGGGTTTCTGGTCAAGCACTTTAGAATGTAAAATGTCTTTTGGATTTTGTGAATGTTTTTCTCATGATGATATTGAGGTTATGAATTTTTGGAAAGAATATAATCGAGGTCAAGTGCTAGTCTCACCAAGTCATAGCAAAGGGATCTACTATCAGCATACTTTTTCACTGTTTATGTTGACCTTGATCACTTGTCTAAGGTAGTGTTTGTCGGGTTTCTCCTTTCTAAAGTTCCTCTTTCCCTACTGTACATTTTGGAATACAGTCACTGTATGCACCTTGCAGTTCAGGAGCTGAGGTTATGTTCCACATGCTTGACAAACCACACAGATTTTTGGAATTCTGCATGGAAGATTTGTCAAGTCCTATTTATTTATTTATTCTTTTATTTACTTATTTAATCATTTATTTATATTAGTGTGAACTTGTAGAAAATATTTTATACTTTGGTTGAGAATCCAATACTTCATTTTTTGTCATGTTGCTCAACTCATTACAACTTTGGCCTTTGGGAACTCTCAGTTGACTCCTATGTCTACTCGTCATACTGTTGTGGCATATTTTTTCATGTCTACTTTTTGAAAAGAGAGGGCACTTTATGTATTCTTTCAATTCTTAAATCCCAATTACGAGACCGCTTTTATATGTACTACCTTTTCTTAAAAATCTGTGTCAGTAAACAACAATGCATAAAGTAGCACTTAAGCTGAATATATACTTTCATTTAACGCTGACTAGAAGCATTCAAATGCTGCATTATGTTACTCTTTTATTTTGAATTTAAGGTGTGTGTGTTTTATAAGCACATAAATAGATAAGCTTTAACATGCTATTCTTTTGCCTGCTGTATTTTAAAATGTGTGAATCTAACAGAAAATGATTCTTAATTGCATTACCTTGCATAGCAAAGAAATTTGCCAATGCTTAGTATTTGGTTAAAGTACCCCCTCCACAATAGCCTTTACAATGCATCATCTAGAAAATAATTTTGAACTATTCATAATTTAAATGTAGACTATTTTATTATAATAGATCTGCCCTTTGATACCACAGAATTTCATTCTAGACAATATACATAAAATGATCTGTTCATTATCTTTTGACATCAGAAAACAGGTTATTTTTTTTGTATTCATTTTCAATTTATTGGTTTTACAATTTAGGGTTTTGATGTGTTTTCAATCAAGTCTCAAGTTTGATTATATTTTTCTATTTGTTAAATTAGGTATAATTTAACAGCAGGACAAAATATACCTTATTAAAATAGTTAGTGTTGAAATATGAAATATTCTGATAAAACTTTTATTTTTTATCACATTTTTATACAATTTTGATTATAGTGTTTTTACCTGAGGAAGTTGGTCTATATGATATTTTGGAGAGAAACAGTCAGATCATGGGTTCTTTCATTGCGAAGTTCTTTCTGGAATAATATCTATTAAATTAACTTAATACTTTACCAATATTTATTATCATACATTTAAAATCTTTTCAAGGTCTCTGGTGAGTGGGAACCAAACATGGTGATTTTTGTCATTAATTCATCACATATTTACTGTATCTTATGTGCCAGGCTGTTTTATTTGCATGTTGCATGAAATAAACAAACCTAGAAAACTCCCTATTCTAGGATGCTTATTTGTTCTCTATAGCAACACTGTCCAACAGGAACATATGCAGGCTTTAAATGTTAGCTACCGAGGTAATTTTGTATTTTCTGGTAACCATGTTAAAAAAAAGTGTAAAAGAAAACGAGTGAGATTAATTTTGATAATGTATCTTATTTAATCCATTATATCCAAAATGTTTTAACAAATAATCACATAGAAATTCATTAGAGACATTTTTTACATTCTTTATTTTGCATACTAAGTTTTTATGTAATTAATTGATTGATTTCAGTGAGAGAGTAAGCAAGAAGAGAGAGAGAGAGAGAGAGAGAGAGAGAGAGAGAGACAGGACAATGAGTTGTTGTTCCTGTATGTGCCCTGACTGGGGATCTAACCAGCAACCTCTGTGCTTCAGGATGATGCTCTAACTAACCAAGCTATCCAGTCAAAGCACATACTAGATTTTTGAGATCTGGTACACTTAAAGGATATCTCAATTCAGCCTACTTACTGTCAAAACGTTCGCTAGCCACGTACGTGTTGGTCAATTGTATTGGTTAATACAGGCTCATATTATAGACACCACAATCAGATACTTTTAGGAGAACCTAATTTGTTCTTGGAAGGTTTGAAACTATTCTTTTTTATTCCAAACCAGAATAGAATTTGAAACACAGATGTGAATTTTTGATATTCTAACAGAAACTTAAAGTTTGTTTTTGTTTTTGTTTTTTTTTAGTTATTAGATATTTTTAAGATGAGAGTAGGAGAAAACCTTTATATAGATGTTTATAATACCTGGACACCAAGAGCACCATTTCTAATATATTAAGTAAATTGAGAATCACTGAATTTACTTGGTATCACTCACAAAGACTGTGCTAAATTAATCTAGTTTTGAAGTTTCAACACGTAAATTTTGCTAGCAGTTGATTAGGTTGGTTTATAAACTCATAAACAGGTTATTCATTCTAACAGGGCTTGCTCTCATTGGTCTTATTTGTAGTCCAGGGTGTTATTTCTTGTCCCTCCTGTTCCCTTCTGAATAACTCAGATACCCTTGCTTTCTTGAATTGTCTCTTTTATTTACTTCTTAGACAAGGTTCAGTGGTTTAATGATTACTAAAACTCTTCCAAATCTTTTAATGTTTTACACAATAGCCTATGTCTTTTTTTTTTTTTACATGCAATTTTTATTCTTTTGTTGGGTGGAAGGGTTAACGGGAAGCAATGGATACGTAAAGAATTCAAGGGGCAGAGGTAAAGGCAAGAACCTATAAACTAAAAACTTGATCGAAGTGTTTTGATCATAATTCTCCTTTTCCTTACTTCCTTTATAGCAGGCGTGCATTTGGTTTGTCGCCAAACCTCCACATATTGTTCAGATGACTAGTAAAAACAGATACTCAGTAAATTTGTGTATGTCTTCCTAAATCATTATAAGAATAAATAAGATGAGCTTTTGCTGCTCAATAAATACTGAATTAGTAGACAATGTTTAGAATTCAACTTGTTTAAAGGGAATCTAGCAATATTACATGTAATGGGTATAACAGAAATTTATTTTGCCAACAATATGCCAACACTTCTTCCATACAAATCTGTTACCCAATGTGTGCAAAATTTCTTCTCTTCATTTCGCTTAACCACCTGATCATAAGGTTCAGGGGGTGAGGACGGAGAGTGGAGGTTTGTTGATGAGATCCTTGAGTGTCCCTATCTCTGTTTCGTAGGGATTATAGTCCTCCCAGCTTTTTTGTGTGATTTTTTTTTTTTTTACCTTCCGTGTACTAATTAAGAAATTGGCCCACTATTTTTTTTCTCTGCTTACATTGAGATGAATTGATATATTTTATATGTAGGCCATACATTGAATGTCTTAAGGGAAGAGCATTCAATTACAGAATTTATTTGCTTTCTGCTTCAAGCAAGTTAAGTTGCCTAAATTTTATGACAAAGGGTAATTATTTTTATTTTGGTCTGACTCTATCTGAATAAATAACTAAGGTTTTTTTCTGACAATTAATTTCACTTCTTAGTTAACTATAAATGTTTAATATATTAAGCAAGTATGTACTTGAATCTTAAATTTGGCAGGAAAAGAAAGAGAAGATTTAAGGAAATCAAGTTATAGTTTAAAAAAGATAGCACATGGGAAAGAATATATTATCCTCACACCACTCTCATTTCTAGCTCTGAATTATATGAAATTCAATATCAGAACATGGATGTCAGTGCTAACTTTCTGAATAGATTCCTATATTCTAAGCCTGGTCATGAGGAGAAGAGTGAGAGGAGTTTGAGATGTCTACCAACAAAGTTTGTCACTGATAGTGTTAGTAAGGCAAATGTAAATCTAGTGAACTGAATGGTGTTTTGTTAGATCAACTGAGTAAAATACATCTTCAGTCAGGATATAATTTACATGTAGGAGTTCGGCATATAGATTTTAAAGCAAAGAGTAACTTTGAAATAACATTTTAACAGTGTATGTTTTCTGAAACTTGCACCTAGATTTTTTTTTCCCGACGTTAGATCAGGAAAGCAATCAGACAGACTCCCACATACTACCTACCGGGATCCACCCAGCATACCCACCAGGGGGCGATGCTCTGTCCATCTAGCCCATTGCTCTGTTGTCACTGGAGCCATTCCAGCGCCTGAGGCGGAGGCCATGAAGTGGTCCTTTGCTTCTGGGCCAACTTTGCTCCCATGGAGCCTCGATTGTGGGAGGGGAATATAGAGACCGAAGGAAAAAAGAGGAAAAAGGTGGAGAAGCAGATGGGCGCTTCTCCTTTGTGCCCTGACTGGGAATTGAACCCGGGACTTCCACATGCCGGGCCAGCACTCGTGTGTGTGTCCATATATATATATATATATATATACACACACACACATACATATATATATATGTATGTGTATACACACACACACACACACACACACACACACACACACACACACACACACACACATATATATATATATATATATATATATATATATATATATATATATATTTATTCCTGTACCTTGATACTTAGAATTATATATCTGGGTTATATTTTCATTCATCTACAAAATCTGACTCATGACTAAAGATGCTATAAAATTGGCCTAAAACTCTTCAACTGATATAATTAATTAATTTTTTCTTTTTAAGGAGAGAGAATGGGATATTGTGAGACAGATTGTTGTATGTGCCCAACCAGGATCTACCTGGCAACCCTGTCTGCCAATGCTCTTGTACCAAGCTATTTTTATCACCTGAAGCTGATGCACTCAGACTAACTAGCCATCCTCAATGCCTGATGCTGACGGTGGAACCAGTCAAGCCACTGACTGTGGGAGGTGAAGAAGGAGAGAAGTGGGAGAGGGAGTAGAGGAGAAGCAGATGGTTGCTTCTGCTGTGTGCCTTGACCGGGAAATGAATCTGGGCTGATACTCTATCCACTGAGCCACTGGCCAGAGCTGATGCAATTCTTTGTAATGAAATCTGCTTGTCTGGTAATTTTCTTCAACTAGAGTGCTGAGATCTTAATGTCATGATACAAAAGAAATCTAGAAGGAAATAAGTAGTAGACCTCTACTCTAATTTCTAAAATGACTCCTTGGTTCCCTGGAGATTGAGCTCTAGATTCCTTTTTAATTCTTGGCCCTTCCTGTTTCTTTTTCTCATCTGTAATATGGAACTGTTTTCTCTGCTATAAAATAAAAATTATTTACTTCTTCAAGCTCTAAAACTTCCTGCTCTTTTTTTATATAAGTGATTTTGAAAAACTTGGTCTCAGAAACTGTGGTTAATTAATGAGGGAAAATATAAATGTTTTTCCATTCTGGCTTTCTAAAGCATCCCTTGTAACCAATATCACTATGGCTATATCCGTGAATAAAACCTTTCTCCAATTAAGAAACTATGATATAAAATTTTCAAAAAAACATATATAAATTGAAGAACCATTGACTTAGTATCAAAGTATTTCTCCTGGTTTAGGACATAAAATACTACATAAAAAGTTAAAAATCCCTGGGAATCCTTTCTTAATATCATTCCTCACTCTTTACTTTCAGAGGTAACAATTTGTTAAAATTTTTGTGTACATTTATATAAATTTTTTACACACTTATTAGCAATCCATGTAGTCTTAAATTATACATATATTGTATATAAGATAAAAATAGGTTTACTGTAATAATACAAATATTAATAAATAATGATACAAAAATAAACTGACATACTCACAACTGTAAACCTACTTTTGCCAGCCCATGTATATATTTTTTGAACTTAATATAAATATTTTATTACATGCATTATTTTACAGCTTGCATTTTTTGTTTAGCAATAACTGACAACTCTACTGATATGAATAGCTCTAGTTAATTTGTGCCTGCTGTCCTCTAGTATTTTACTGTCTCAGAATATAACAGATTATTTTTCTGGTGGTGAACATTTATATTGTTACCAATATTGTTTTTGTTATAACAATATTTTTATGTAATTTTCTGTACATGTCTTTTAAAAATATATATATGTCAGAGTTCCTCTGAATTTAAGCCAATGATGGGATGTGTAGTACATCTTTTTTACATTATTGTGACTTAGCCTCCATATTGCTCATGACAATATACACCTCCACCTGTAAGATGAGTGAGTCTCCCTGACACACATAACTGACAATGCTTTTTGGCTAAGACAACAAGCTCCACGTGTTGACATCAGGCGTTCCTCTTGTTCTTAGTTGACCATTCCTGTGGAAGCCAGATAAATCACATTGTATTTCTGTCCCTCCATGTTGGGGATTTATGGCCCTTTATCAACACAGGGGCAAGCATGTTGGGGAAAGCTAACCCCTCATAACCAATTTACAATACCTTACAGAAAGGAAAGAGCAGTCTCCACAAATACTCTCAGTTCTTTTTTCCCAAGGCAACTGGCAGTAGCTGAGTACCTGCTCATGTCTCTAAATGATAAATGAACGATGTCCAGGGAGAAATGGTGGTATTCTATTTCCTAAATGAGAATTAACCTTCTGATATTGAGTTATAAGAGCCAACAAACAGTAAACAGTATCCTGTTCTCCGAGGAGATGCATTTGTATTATAGACATGTGTACAATTAGTGCCTCTCACCTCAAATCTAAACGCTTATTGCCCTCTTTGCTATACTTAAGCTAGACCTTGTAAACATTTCTCCATGTTAAACTCTGGTGAATGTTGTCAGTAGAAGACACGGAGGCACACTGCAGAAGGAAGAGTCTTTTCTTCCTTATCCTGATGAATCTTCTATACCTCTTGCTATTACAGCATTTGGCAGGCGAGAGGGACACAAAGAGGCAGACATTTAGTGGTGCTCATTGTCAAACAGTATCAACATTTCCCACGAACAACTTCCTGGGGAGTTTCACAGACATCCTAGACGACTTTCCCATTGAGGTTCTTTGGCAGGCGGCAGCTTCCTGAGGGACACGGCTACTGTCGCAGACAGTGTATTGGGCTGTGCAATGGCCACTTCCCAGGTAGCTGCCAGGGGAGGTTTTCCAGGATTGCAGTGTGTAACTTCCTGCTTCCAAATCTCAGCCTGTGGTACCTAGGTGAACTATTCTGCGGCCTGTAGGCTACAGCCATGCGCTTGACAAGTAGTGCTGGATCTCATCTTTAAGGGTGGCTTCCTTCCACCTGCCTGCTTCTTCTTTAGCACTCTGCCTCAACCCAACATGTACGTTAGTAGTTGCTCCCCATGTACGTTAGTAGTTGCTCCCAATATCTGCAGCTCTTGTGCTCGTTAAATTTCTCTGTATTTTCTTGGTAGCTAATCTCCTGTTAGTAGTTAATAATCCTTTAAATTAAGCATTCATTGTTCAAATCGCTCTGTGGTTTCTGTCTCCTGATTTGATGCTGAACACTATGGTATTTAAACAGATTTTCACTCCATAACATTTCCTACACTTCAATCATTTCAAATGGAAAATGCTATTAATAGTTAGGGTTCTGTAAGTATATGAGAGACTTAAATTTTTTAAACATAATGACTCTCTCAATCTCTTTAAGAACTAAAGGAAATAAAATTCAATTAACATCAAATTAAGTTGAGTTATAAGAGCCAACTTTAAGCAACTTGTCACAGTATTTAACTTTGTTGTCATGGCATTTAACACTTTTTAATATTATCTAATACATGAAGTCACATAAATACATAGATATTATAATAAAATACATAGTAGTCTTATAGTGGCTGTTGAGGTACAGGGTCTTTCTGTACCTTGCTCAAAGTTCTATATGTAGCAAACTGACAGCTAGAAATCAAAATGTGTTTTTATGGACACTAACCTTATATTCCTGGCCATACTATGCTTGGATACTTCCCCACACTTCATAATTACTACATTTTCATTTGGTGAGACTAGACATCAAAATGGGACCAGAAACAAATTGTCCCCCAAGTTTAAAAATATTTCTTTTTTGTGTGTGATTCCTGTTTTCATTATGTCTAGTTTACCTTTTCCTAGTCATACTTTTCTATTAGAAGAATGATAGACATGACATTCATGCTCTTTCCAAACCTATATGATCTAGGCTAAGTGTCATTTTAAAACAATACATTGAATGATTATTTTGGTTCGTTGATTGTGTTATTTTGATATTATTATAATGTAAACTTCTGTTTGCAGTTTGCCCAAATGTTGTCCTGGCCCTGGTCATTGATATTAATTTCTTTTCATTAGTTTATGATAATAAAATTTGCAATGAAAGTTTATTATGTTTAACCCCAGGAAATCAATTAAATTTCATCTTGGCTGTGTGTATTTGTATAACTTTGTTTTCTTGTTCTGTGGTTAGCTGGTGCTAACTATGCCATTGGACTTGCATAAGAGATTATTAAAGAAATTGTGGCAATAAATAACATGGAGACTAAGACAGGCAATTTGACAGATATTCATTTGTACTGATGTTAACACATGGATTTGGAGGACTGATGCCCTCATGTGAAATTGCAAAAGTAAGGGCAGAGGCTTACTGGTGATTTAAAAGGAGCAATGTGAAGATTTGCTGCAAATTTGTTTGAAAACAAAATATTTATGATCAAGAATGAGGATTAGCGTTTGGTTTAAGGTCCGATTTAGTGTCTGGGTTTGGGCCTAATTTATTATAAAAGGGTGTACTGCACTTGATGGTCTAGGACAGTGGTTCTTAACCTTTTTTGAGGTACCGAACCCACCAGTTTCATATGCGCATTCACCGAACCCTTCTTTAGTGATAAATAAAATATGATTTTTTTTTCCAAATTCAAGACATAGGTATATGTTTTTTACTGGTGCACAAAATGAGCCATGCATGAACATCACCTTGCTCAAAGAACAAAACCAACAAAGTGCATGAACTCACAACAAATTACGGTATTACTTTATTCTGGCCTCCACGGAAGATGCTTCTCCGAACCCCTGAGACTCACTCATCAAACCCCTAGGGTTCGACAGAACCCAGGTTAAGAACCACTGGTCTAGGAAAACAACAGTTCTATTACTGACACGCAGCGGAGTATAAGGGTTCAAAGTACGTATTCTGGAGTAGATTCAAAGTCAGCATTTGCTGGTTTTTAACTGAGTGATTTTGTTGCTTAAGTTTTTTCTACTGCAAGTTTCTCATCAATGAATTGGGTGTAATAATATTCAATATTTTATATATCACAGGGTTATGATTTTGAGGGTTACTCAAGACTGCTGAACAATGAAAACTACTTAGAACAGTGCATTTAATAAACAACGTAACTATTATAATCACCGTCGTTATTAGTGACATGGAATGTTTTAGAAATCAGTCCCTATAGATATCTTCTGATAAACAGTTTTGGTCTTAATTTAACCTAGGTTAGAGGATGTGAAGAAAACCACTGTATTACTATACTGATAGAAGAATAAAAAAATAATTTGGCCTCTGAATGAAAAGAATTTAAAAATCTTCTGTGCAAAGGAAAAAAAAGAGCTCATACCCTACACTGGCAGATATTGAACATGCAGATGGGACATGAGGGATGAGATAAGGACAGAGCTGTAAGCTGGCCTAGGGTCATACAAGAACACGATCAGCACATGCCAAACAACCTTCTAGACCTAACCACAGAATTTAAGGCACTTTTCTTTATGGGGCACTTTTCCCTCTGGCTTTTCATAACAGATCCAGAGAGATTACCTCAACTAAATTAAAATTATTCCACTTAAGAGCAATGATTCTAAGTTATAGCAGTGACTGTCAGTCCTATTCTGTTCAGTGATTCTACATCCCTTGGAGTGGCATGAACCTCAGGGTTCCTTGTGTTTTTGGCTTGTCTCTGGTTTGTAATGGCAGTTGGTACAATGGTACACCTGGTGTAAGAATGTCTTACTGTTTTTTTTTAAAAACTTCTTGCTATGATTGACATTTTAGTTTATACATGCCATATATATACATATGTATATATTACCTATAATGCATATATTATATACGGTTATCTTCTTTGCCTGTTAAGAGCTGTAAGAAGGAGCATGTGTAATGAGGGTAAATACCACACCAGAAGGGAGTTTTTCAAATCCTCTATAAAAGAAGTTTTGTTATCAAAACCTGGACAACTTTCAGGATTCTCAGCCAGTGGATACAGCCAGAAAGAGTCAAATCTGGGAAAACAATGAGGAGATTATTTTAGTAGACACAGGCAATAAACAGCAATGAATTCAATTAGGGAAATAGTAACAAGGCATAAAAAATGGGACAGTCTAGACAGATTTAGGAGTGAAATTTGAAAGGCTTAGAAACTTAAAAGGCCTTGGAGTATGGCATGTGTAGGAAACAGGTACCAATAGTGACTTCTAAGATTCTGATTTAAGCAAAAGAGAAATATGTAAGTATTTTATCATAGCCTTTGCTACAAAAATCCCACTATCAGCAGGAGAAAAATGTTATTGAACAGCTATCATAAGTAGTCAAGTTTCATGTAATATCTAGAATCACAACACAAGTGAATTCCAAAGTGTAACACGGACAATTTATAATAGGGGACCAGGGTCAATAATGCCAAGCCTAAATACTGTTTGAATTCTACAACAGTCACCCATTTTTAAAAATGAGGTTCAATATGGTTAAACTTGGTAAAATATCCTTTAGGCCTCTGCTATCTGAAGGGTCATCACAGTTCCAGAGCTCAGCTGAGGCCCTGGTGACTACATTGTATTTTATTTTAATTTTTATTTATTTGTTTTTTAAGTGCAAGGAGGGAAAGTATAGAGACAGACTCCCGCACGCATCCGGACTGGGATCCACAAAGCCTCTCTGGGGCCGGTACTCGAATCTACCGAGCTATCTTCAGCCAGCACTCAAACCAATTGAGCTGCTGGTTGTGAGAGGAGAAGAGAGAGAAAAGGGGGAGAGGGAGGGAAGACAGAAAAGGGGGAGAGGGAGAGAAAGAGATGGTTGCTTCTCACGTGTGCTCTTACTTGGAATTGAACCCAGGACGTCCACATGGGCTGATGTTCTATCTACTGAGCCAAAAGTTCAACTTCCCACTCTTCCCAGTCCAGTTTTCTTCACTCTCCCCAGAGGTGTACATTCTGAAAACACTTCCCAATAAACTTACTTCAGACACATCTTCATCTCCAAGTCTACTTTCTGGGGAAGCCAACCTGTATACCTTTCCAGCAAGCTTTCATTTACTGTCCTTCCAATTTGAGATACCGGCACTATTTCTCAAGCACATATTCATGATTTTTCTACTTATGTTTTAATATCCAAAACATTGCACTTTAGAGATTTGGTTCAGCATATCAATTTCCCTCGGAAGATAGTAACGGCTATGTGAAGTTGGTATTAAGAAGTAACACTTTTCAAGTTAATTCCTTTATAATTGTGGTATTTCACTATTGAATCTTATAATTGTTCTTTGGGCAATTTTGATAATACTATAATCTTATTGGTGAAGTCAGATGTGATTTTATAACAAACATAACAATATCAAGATTATCAGAGGTGTTTCCAGTTGTGATAATAATTATATCAAAATCCATCTTGTTTAGTTCTGATTTCTCTCTGTAAATTAGCAACTAGTTTTATAAATTTAGTCTTAACAAGAGAAAAATCTGAGATGTCCAAAGTTAAATTCCGGCAAGTCAAAGGGTGGGAGGAACAGGTAAGAGGTTAATCAGTTAACAGAGCTTTAGGTGGAAACAAATAAAAGACTGCTCATATTCCAGAATGTATGTTAAACTTTTAAATCACCTTCCTGGCAATTATCTGAAAAATAAAATAAAATAAAATAATCAAATACCGCCTAACCAGGCGGTAGCACAGTGGATAGAGCATCGGACTGAGATGCAGAAGACCCAGGTTCGAGACCCTGAGCTCGCCAGCTTGACCACGGGCCCATCTGGCTTGAGCAAAAGCTAGTAAACTTGGACCCAAGGTTGCTGGCTCCAGCAAGGGGTTGCTCGGTCTGCTGAAGGCCCGCGGTCAAGGCACATATGAGAAAGCAATCAATGAACAACTATGGTGTTGCGACGGCAACAAAAAACTAATGATTGATGCTTCTCACCTCTCTCCGTTCCTGTCTGTTTCTATATATCCCTCTCTCTGACTCTCTCTCTCTGTCCCTGTAAAAAAAAAAAAAAAAAATCAACTACCAGATGCCGCTCCATCACAGTCATGGATGAACTTGGACTGATGCCCACAACCAGTAAGAAGTAAGAACTATTTCTTTCTTAGGGATTATGGACCTATCCTAGAACTCCCCCTGCTCCACCTTTTCCCGTCTTCTTATCTATAACTAATGTGAATTCTTTCAAAACACATTACAACTTTCTTCCCCAAAATCATTGTATAAAAAAGCCCTCAGAGCTTCAATACAATGGACATGATTGTCTTCTCTATCTCGCCCCCTGCTGGTGGTTTAGTCTGTATGTCTCATGACCTGGTGTTTTCTCTGTCTCTAGGATATGGTTCAAAAAACACTTTATTTCAGAAAGACTTTTAGCCTTGACGGTTATTGTTTAACAATCTTTTCTGAAATTTAAAAACATCTCAAAAGAAGGGCTACAGATGGTAATACAATAATGGAAGAGAGGCTAATTATAGGTGAGAAGCTCTTTTTAAAAATCCTGGTTTCAGACCTATATGGCATCTGTTTTAGCTTTGATACTTCTTTCTCTAAGAGGTAACCAAGGACCTCCAACTGTGTGTTTATATTTAATGTCACGAAAGCTGCTGGGAACTGGCAGGAAGAAAACTGTTTATTTCCAAAAAGAAGCGACATTCACCTCTCACTGTGCTGTGCATTGATGAAAGCATGATTTGAGGAAATTAACACTATAAAAATAGAGTGTTATATTGTACGTCCTTGGGCTTAATGCAAATGCTTTGTAAAGAGAAAATTATATGGGAGGTGTTAGGAATGGAAGAATCGGGTAATGTGGAAGAAGGCTTTGTTTTATTAAACTTTCAGGATGAAACACAGAACTAAGTCTAGTGAAGATGTAGTATTATTACCTTCTGGGTAAGAGTTCCACTGTTCTCTTGTGCTGTGGTGATCACAAGGCAGATTTTGTTTCGCTTGTTCTGAAGAATATCTATTATATTGATATGAACAGATGTGCACTAGATGATTATAATTTGATGAGCTGAATTAAATCTCTGCAATTAGGCTTCCAGGGATGACTCTAAGAAAGCCAAAAGGTCAAAGGTGTTAAAAGATTCCCATTAGCACACTTTACCTGTGGGGGAAGGGTGGGGGGGGTGCTGTTTCAGACAGAAAGTCACTTGAAAAAGTGAATAGAGGAGATTGGACATACAAGGTATAATCTTCATTAAAAAACTGCTTTCAGTGGGTGGCTAGAAACTTTTATTTTATTCTGGAATAATTTAATATATATATATATATATATATATATATATATATATATATATATATATATATATATATATATATTTAAAGTTGTTGATTTTAGCCAGAGAGACAAGAACATCTATCTGTTCCCGTATGTGCCTGACCTGGGATCGCACCACAACCTCTGCGCTTCAGGTGGACACTCTAACCAACCTAGCTGTCTGGCCAGGGTGTACTCTGGAATAATTTTAATAGTTTTTTCTGTATATATATACATTATACATATGTATACTATGTATACATAGATCTCTTACCAACTCCCTCAAAATAGAGACAGAAAAACAACCACCACACCAAAAATATCTAGTGAAGAAACTTAAGAAATGTATATTTAGTGAATAGCAAACAAAAGCATTAAATAAAATGAAACCAAATGAAATATGAGGGAAATATCTAAAACATGATCCAAGCAAGTGTGTGTTTCAAATGTACAGGATATGAACTAGCATTTGACATTGAGTGGAAGCAAAATGTGTGTAAGTCATTGAAAAAAAACAACTTGTTTTCATTTTAGGACAGTTAAAATTAAGGAACAGCACTGCCTGTCCAAGATTAATTTTTACACTGAGTCATAAAGCTGACAACAGACTCCCAGGGTATATAAATTTATTTACAGATCTATAACAAATCTGAGATATTTTACAATTTCATAATCACTACTAAGTTTTTTGTTTGTTTGTTTGTTTGTTTGTTTTTACAGGGACAGAGAGTCAGAGAGAGGGACAGATAGGGGCAGACAGACAGGAAGGGAGAGAGATGAGAATCATCAATCATTAGTTTTTGGTTGCCATTGCGACACCATAGTTGTTCATTGATTGCTTTCTCATATGTGCCTTGACCACGGGCCTTCAGCAGACCTAGGAACCCCTTGCTGGAGCCAGCGACCTTGGGTCCAAGCTTGCGAGCTTTTTCTGAACCCAGATGGGCCCGCGCTCAAGCTGGCAACCTCGGGGTCTCGAACCTGGGTCTTCTGCATCCCAGCCCGACACTCTATCCACTGCGCCACCGCCTGGTCAGGCACTACTAAGTATTTTTTAACATAGCTTTTAGATGGTTAAAAATTCTCACTTTATTCTTATTCAATATCTACAATTATTTTAATTATTCTTAATTGTTTTCTTATTTTTTCTTTCTAAATTTTATTTATTATTATGTTCTTGGGCTAAATTTTTATGAAAAAAGTTATTATGGTAAGTAAGAAATAAAGGTGCTGAGTCCCACACATATTAAATGATTTCCCTAAGGGATGACAGCAAGTTTCCTGCAGACCAAAAATGAATGTTTGCAGCTTTTCTCATCATTGCCTGCTGAGTTTATCCTTATTCTATCTGCATGAACACTCAATGGCATTACCATATAATTTATGATTTTGAGAAAGTTTGTTTCTCAGTTATCCTTTCAAAACTTTTGTCTCTTTTATGCATCACTTTAGGTTCCTTAAGAAGCCTAGAAGAGAAAATGAAGATTGTAGAAAAAGAAAACCAAAAATGGGGAATTCACATATCCTGGATGCTCTGAAGGTAGTTGCCTCAGTAGCTATTATTTTATGTAAAGCCTCCAAAGAACAAAGTATACTTTGGAGCACAATGGGATTATGGTCTTCATTATTAAAATTTATAATTGAATTTTTTCTATGTAGTATTAAATATTAAAAAGAGCAGTGATATCTAAGTATATTAGGTGCTTTACATATATATTAATTTATTCATTATTTAGTCAAAAGTTGTTGAGTATATAGTGTAAAAAATGTTTTTTATCTCTGAAAGGCTCACACTCTATGGGACAGGAAGCATATACAGAAAAATTATGATACAATGTAATCAATAAGTTTGATTAAAAAGAGATTTATAAATCTCAGTATCTAGCTATTGGAAAATGCACATTTTTTCAAGCACACACATCACTGCTATGGGTGAATCAGGAAAAGGGTTCTGGTAGAAGACTCATTCCTAGTACTGATTTGTATGTTTGTAGTTCAAAGAAGGACCAAGGATTATAGGTAACTATGTATTCAATAATAATTCCTGATTAAAGAACTAGAAAACACGATTATTGCATTCTTTAATACAAAAGCTACTAATCTCATGGCTATTGAGCATTTGAAATGGAGTTAATCAAAATTGAACCGTGTTTTAGGTATAAAATACTTATTTGATTTTGAAAACTAAGGGAGAAAAATTGTAAAAGATCTCATCGATGAATTTTATATTGCTTTCATATTAAAATGGTATTTTGGATAATTCAGGGTAAATACTTTATTATATAAACTTCATCTATGTTGTTTTACTATTTTGTTAATGTGGCTACTAGAAAATTTTAAATTACACGTGTGATTAACACAATATATATGTATTGAAGAGTATAGTTCTGGTCTAGATTTTGTTGAATTTAGACCAGCTAAGCCAGCATTTTGCTAAGAGAGCAAAACTAGGAGAGAGAATATAAGTCTTCATGTCCAATCAGTATTTTCTGAAAGACCTAAATAATTGGAGCTCTTTATATTTTACAACTATGAAAGCTCAGAATCATATAAACATAAGATTTTCTCAAATTATCTGTAATTCAATACAATTTAAATCAAAATCCCAACAGTGTTCTTTCTTCTCCCTTCTCCTTCCTCCACCCTTCTCCCTCCTTTCCCCCTCCTCCTCCTCCTCCTCTTCCACTACCACCACTCCCCTCACCACCACCAACAACACCTCCTCTGCCTCCTTCTTCTTTTAATAAATCTTGACAACCTAATTTTAATAATTTATCTGAAGGAACAAAAGAATGAGAATACCATCTAAAAACCTTTCTGGAGAAGAAAAGTACGGGATGTGCCCTCTCTGATGCCGAGGCATATTATAAGCTTGTAATAATAAAGATAATATGGAATTGGCAGAGGAATTGGAAAATATTGACTGATGAAACAAAATAAAGATCAGGGAAACAGACCATGTTTTCCAACTTGCTATATCACAAAGGTGGGATTAAAGATAACTGTAAAATGGAGGAACTATTTAATAAAAGAGATTGACCAATTAATTTTACACATAAATTAAGTTCTTAAATTGGATTCTTACTTTTCATTATACACAAATGGGTCGAGGACTTAAAAAAGTTCAAGGAGAATCTCTGAGACTTTAGAAGAAAGTAAAGAATAATATTTATTTTTGTTCTAAATTTGAGCTAGGGAAAGATGAATTAAAATACATGCTAAACATTAAACAATAGATAAATTCCACTAGTTAAATAAAATCAATCTGAAAAGGACAAAAACAATAGAAAATTAAATGAAATATACAAACCAGCAACTCACAGAAACGTGATGAGAAAAAAGACAAGAAGATGTTTAACCTTATAGCCATAAGGAAAATATAATTACCATTTTAAACCCATTAATGTGATTTCATTACCAGAGATTATTATTCTCACTATAGTTAAGAAGTCAGAAAAATCCAAATATTAGAGAGAAGGGGGATCAATTTATTTCTTGTAGAAATACAAATTTGAGGATAAATAAAATGGCATTATTTTGAGGTTGAACATTTGTGTGACCAGTGATCCAACAATTTTACTCCTATAAAAACATATTCTTTCTGTCAAGAATGTGGGAGGGCAGAGAAGTAGGCAAGGTACAGGCAGAGCAAAGAGCATTTGGAGGGCAGTGAAAATAATTTTTAACATTATAATGATGGATACTTGTCATGACATGTTTTCCAAATCAGTAGAATGAACAACACGAAGAGTGAACCCTAATATAAACTATGGACAACTTTGAGTGATGATGATGTATCAATACAGGTTCCTCAATAGCAACAAAGGTACCATTCTGGTAAGGAATGTTGATAATGGGGGAAGCTATGCATGTGTAGGGGGCATAGGATGTATAAGAAACCTTTGTACCTTCAGACTGTGGAAACATTGCAAATGATAATTCTGTGATAATTTCTCAAGCCAAACACCTATCTATTGGATACTAAATTGCATAAGTCATCTGAAAAGTAGATTTTGTTCCAGCTTTCAAGAAACAGCACAGTCTGACATATCTGCAGGGAAATTGGATTTTTCATAATATGTTCTTAAGAGAAAGCGGTAAAAAAAAGCTTCATAAAAAACAGCAGAAGCAAAATGCATATGTGCCTTTCTGAAAATGTAAAAGCTGACGATGGTATGTCTCCTTTGGGCATTAGATCAATCTCATGCATAAACATTGAAATAGAAAGAGACTTACTAAAGAAATAGATTATTGAATGTCTAAAAGCATTTGTGTTATGAGACTAGAAGAAAAATGGAGAATATTTTCTGTCTCTGCAGTACAGCAGATGCATTTTAGATGGGTTATATATGTATATTGCTTATAGTCAAAATTCTTTGAGAAATACAAACAAAGATACATAAAAACAAAAATAATTAACTAAAGGATAACAGAAGCCTCCATTATTATCATAAGAATAACAAATACAACTGCAGGTAGTGTTCTAAGGGGAGCACTTGGCCCACTGATTCTTTCTGCTTGCGGGTGTTTTGTTCCATCCTTAGAAGAGCTCAAGGTATGTTAAATAAGATCATATGTATCTCTTCAACATTTGTACTGTATATTATTTTAAACTGACATCACATTTGCTACTGATATCATGGATATGTTCCTATAGTATTGATTGAGTGAGTGGATCAAAATTAAGACCTGTGTTTCATAATTCTTATTTATAGCTATTTGCCATTTTTGTCTCTTACTAAGATTACCCAATTTTCTTATTCTTTGTTGTTTTCTAATAAATGTGACCTTCCTTAAATTCTTTAGTAAGAAAAAGAGGAAAGGTAAATATCAGCTAAAAGAGACATCAGCCATTTTTCAGTATTGGGGGTTAAAATGTATAGTGTCAACATTAAAAATTAAACCACAAAAATTATCAAGCAGCAAAGCATATTTGGGAATAGCAGAGGAATTGCAATTTGGGACATGCAAACAATGGCAAAGTACAGGGAAGTCTGGAGAGCAAAGAAGTAGAGAATGCTTTTATAGAAGAAGGGAAGAAGCTGGAAGGGGCCATTCTAAACAAAAGTTTATTGGAAGAAAATGAGAGCAGGGTTGTGGTGGCTTGTCATTGGTTTACTTGTGATGGCATCTCATTTTCTGAGTTGTTGCTGGGCATGAGAAAATCTATTTTCTTCCTGCTAGTGCAAGTAAAATAAGCTATGATGAGTGAATGTGTGTGAGAGTCCCCAATCATGGCTTCACAACTCCATTTTAAATGATGTTTTCCTTAATCATTTTCACGTTGGCTTACCTAGTTTACTAATTTTTTGAACTGAATGCAATTAGATTTTTTTATTTATTTCAAATCTTATAATCATAAGGAAGGAAGAGTTATCTAAACTAATCATTTCTGATTGGGAGAGAGCAAAAGTACAGACTGTAATCAAATAGAAATTATTTTAAAGAAAATATTTCTATTAGAATATTATTCATAAAATTATAACTCCAATCAAATGCATCTCTCTGTCCACTTTATGTCCACACCCACATAGCTGAAGGGGAGGTAGTGGGAGGTAAACACATATCCATGCTGATTAGTCTCACTTTGAATTTGTGACTTTAGATTTCAAGGGCCCCTAAAATGCTGCTCTATAATCACAACACATTTTTCTGGTTCACTCATTCTGGCACTGTCTAAAATGACTCATATCTTCCAATCTTGCCTCAAAATCTCAGCTCTTAATATTGCCCAATTTAGTAAATAAAAAATACAAAATGCCCATGTAAATGTGAATTATTTCTAAGTGCTATGCATATGCACTTTGAGATAAAATGAAAAGATTGCACTGTTCAAAGTTATACTAATAAAATGCTACTCATTCTTTCTCTAAAATATACCTCAGTTTTTAAGTTATTTTCTTCGATGATTGGGGTCTCCTGTAAAGTTTCATGTTTCACAGAATTTCTTTATAAAGTTCTTTGCAGTCTATACTCTGTTGACATTATCATAGTGTGTACCATGGGCACATCCAACTTATTTTCTTTTGTTCACTGAAAAGTCATTAATGAGAAAAACACCAGTTCATATTCATGAGCTGTATACATTCATGAACCCACATCAAGTTAACAAGTCTGAAAATTGTTTCAAATTCGATGTGTTGAAACACATAATACCATCTTTCCTGGCATAACTTGCTTTCCTATTCTTCAGGATTATGTGGTATTTCTTGATTGGCAAGTTTTCAAATGCTAGGTGTCAGAGATACAGAGTACAGACTAATAGTTGCCCGAGGGGAAGGGGGTTGAGGGAAGAGGTGAAAATGTTGAAGGGATTGAGAAGTACTAATTGGTAGTGACAAAATAGTCATGGGGATGTAATTGACAGCATAGGGAATATAGTCAATAAAATTGTGATAACTATGTATGGTAACAATTCAGTACTGGAAATATTGGGGGAACACTTTGTAAACACATGATTGTTTAACCACCATGCTATACACCTAAACCTAATACAAAATAATATTGAATATAAATTGTAACTTTAAAAAATTAGAAACAGTATTCATTTTGCAAAAAAAGGAGAGAGAGCACGGGCATTGCCTTTACTTTTCATTGCCATGTTTTTCAATACTATATATGATGATTCCACTTGGTCACATACAACACTCATGTAAAAAAGTGAAATTATTCAAGGTAGAAAATACATTTCAATAGTTAGTCATAGCAAATGCCATAATAATTATACACTTAAAGAGAAATTTCTTCAATAGTAATATTGTCCTTTTTAAAAACAGACTTAACATTTAAGGGGATAAATTTTTCATCAAGTCTTTTTTTTAAACACTTTCCACAGGTTTCCATAAGCAATGAAGCAGCTCAGTTACACTGTTTGCTCTTCTTTCAATATGCATAATCTTATTGCTAAAAAGACATTGAAAACTATGAACAAGACACAGTAGGAAACATTTAAAGGATTATTTTAAAAGTCACCAAGAGTCTTGGATAGGAGGTTCAGTGCATGAAGTGTCCAACTGATACACTAGAGGTTTGCAAGTTTGAACCCATGTCAGGGCACGTATAAGACACGATTAATGAGAACATAAACTAGATGAAACAAGTGAAACAATAAATTGATGCTTCTCTCTTCCCCTCTTCCTTACTCTCTCTCTCCTTCTCCTTTCCTTTCTCTTTCAAATCAATGGAAAAATTGGAAGAAAAAAAAGTCACCAAGAATTTTGAATGCTTCTTCTTTAGAACTAAAGTTTAATTTCAATGCTCCAAATAAACTAGAGATTCTCTCAAATTGTATTTGTTCAAGAGAGCCAAATGGTTTTTTGAATATGATAAAAATTGAAAAACTCTGAATTCTAATAAAATCACAAAAATCTTTTTACTCAGTTTGACAGCACAAACACTGAGATTAGAGAATAATTTCAGAGAACCACTTCATGTCAATAAAAAAGTCATGAGATGTCCTCTGAGTAGCCTCATGAAGAATATGAACAGAACAGCCAACACCTTTCATAGAATCATTAATGCTTGGCTTCAACTTTGGATAAATCTTGTTCTTACTTTTACATATTTACCAGATTTGTGTTTTTATTACTTTTATTAAAAGTGGTACAATTTTTTTATTATCTTCTAAGTCAAAAAGAGAGCTTCTGAAAATATTTGCTATATTTTTATGAAGTCTCATCAGAAAGGAATTTTATTTCCCATAGTCTTGTTTAAATAAAATACACATTTTCATTAACAAATATTGCACAAGCTAAAGGATTTTTTTTTTTTATATTGTAAGTATTGCAGCATGGCTATTTTGTAAAAGTAAAGAACATTTAGACCTTTGATAACCTCTGTAATAGTAAATGTAGTGATTTTGATTATCACTGCAGTCAATTTAATTTTAGAACTTCAAAATTTGCTTGCAATTTTAGAATCAGAAAATACTTTTGGTAGTTTTATAATTCAAAGGTGTTCAAGTTGATAGATAGATGTTGAAACAGTGTGGAAAGCCATGACAGCTTCTGCAATTATATTTTCTTCATATGAATTTTACTTAATCAATTTTTTTTGTTATTTTAGCACTGTTTAGTTAAGGAAAACATACATTTCTTATGTCAGTATGATGGTTTTTCTCTGATTTTCCCTATTTTTATTATTGAATGAATGATTTTATTCTGCACAGAACTCCAAAGAACTCTTTTCTTATTTAATGAAGTCCACTTTTCAGAAAATTTATTACAAAATTTACACCTATGTTTTTACATTTAGGGGCTTAATATATTTCTTAAAATGTTTTTATTGGATTTAGAGAGATGATGAGGGGGAGAGAAGTGGGATTCATTAACTCGTAGATGTTACTTCTCATATGTACCTCAACTGGGAAAGCCAGAGGCTTTGAATCAGTGACCACAGCATTCCATGTCTGTACTCTATCCACTGTGTCACCACAGGTCAGGTAGGGATTTAAATTTTTAAAAGATAAGAGAAACTACCATAAACTTGGAAAAGCTTAAATCTGATAATATTATGGAAACCTCTGTTGCCTCTGCCACTCACAAGTTCGAGCTCAAAAATAACAATAATCAGGGATTGAGCTGTTGAAAGGGTTGTGGACTTGTAAACAATATATTGAACTATTTGATGCAAAACTGTGAATTTTTCAGTTTGCTTACAAGTAAAAGGGTACTTGTAAGACATTGACTTTGTAAACAAAGCCAGAGACGAGGCTGTATAAGGTTTTGGGAAGCCTGGCTTTCAGTAACTGGCAGGCTTTCAGAAGAAGGAGTATTCAGGGTTATAGGATGTTTGACTGTGTTAATGTGGTCATTGTAGTAAGGCTGATGTCTTTCAGAAACACAAAAAGTGATTGAGGCACTGCTATTGGCTACTGTTTAGAAGCATAGTGTTGTCATTGATGGACTGACTTTTCAAGAATGAAGTTTTGTCACTGATTGGATGACTTTCTGGAGTCATAGTGACTTGAGTCATGCTGCTGTTGATTGGCCAATTTTTAAAACATATTATAATATAAAATTTCCCATAATGATGGTTATTTATTCACAATTGACTTGGAACTTTGGCCAATCTTTTATTTTCTTGAATATGAAAAATAAATATTTTTAATTCTCTGTTCCCTTTTTGATCTTCTCTCAGTCAAACCTGCAGGAAAGACCATAGGGATGTCCAGCTCTTTATTTGTGGAGGTGTGACTTTCAGCTAGGTTGCTATTTAAGTGATTCAAGCTGCCAATTAGTGTGGTGTGGTGGAAAAATAGCTCTAAAAATCAGGTTTTTGTTATTTATTGAAAAATCTGAGTATAGAATATTTAGTGTATTCTAACTATGTCAATATGTGACACAGGGTGAAGCTATTAGATACAGAATGTGTTCTGTAGCAAGAGGACACCTGACCACCCCATACTTCATGCTTCATCATCACTCTTTGTTAATAACTTTGTTTTTAATTTCAGTGAGAAAATAAAGGCAGAGAAAGAAAACTTCTACAAAGTTAACCTACCACGTCTACCCACTTCTAAAATCTGTTTCCACATGCCCTGATTTTATAGAAAATTTTATATTTTATAGAAAAGTTCTCTGTGCAACTAATAAAGGCAAACATTTCTGTTTAATAGAGCTATTACCTTTTATATGAATGAAGGCAAAATTTAATCAATTCTCTTCTTTTCTCAAATTTAAATCTATAGTAATCCTATTACCAGGAATTCAGACCTGAATATCAAATGCTTACTGAACATTTTCATGTGCTTGTCTAATAAGCATTGCTATCTTTAAGTGTTCACAACCAAAATCCCTATCTATCCCTCAAGAAACCCCAACACCTTCATCACTAAACCTATGCTTTGGTATTTAGTTTCTCTGTCAAAGATGATGCTATCATTCCAGTTGTTCAAGCCAAAATCTCTACATTTACTTGGTCAGAAAATTTTTTTAACCCTTGAATTAGATTCAGGATCTAACCACTTCTCATTTCTTGCATAATAACACCCTGATCCAAGCCAAATCCAGGTTATTGCCATAGCATCCTTTTATTGGTCTAGCTGCTTCTTTCTTTGCCTTCCTTCTGTCTTTTCTTCAGACAACAGCCATAGTGAATCTATTAAAACAACATCAGAGTAAGACATGACTGTTCTCAATACTTTCAATTACCCACCACCTCAATGGAAAAAAATTAAGCCAAAGGCATTTCTGTGAACATTAAGGTTATATAAGATCTGCCTCTTGTTAATTCTCCTATTATGTCTCTTTTTATTCACTCAGCTATAGCTAGTATCCTCCATGCCATTTTTCAAATACAATGCCCAGTCTATTTCAGGACATTGCTGTTCCCTTTGCCTGGAATGCTTTTCCCAGATGTTTGTATGGCTCTCTTCCTCACCAAGTGCAGGTGTATTTTCAAATGTCACCATCTCACCTAATTATCCTATTAAAATCGCAACATCCCATGCTCCAAATTCTCCTTTTCTTCTTTATTTTTCTCTATAGCACTTATCATCATCGTCATCTAACAATATAAATTTAATAATTTATTGTCTGCTTCCCCTGACTAGAATATAAACTCAATGAAGGCAGACATTCTTGTCTTTTTGTTTATTTTCATAGTTCTGGTCCTTAGAATTTTGCTCAAATATTTAATGAATTTTTATTATTGCTCTGTTTATTTTTCATTGTTAGTGCTGTCAAAGCTATGAAATACTGTAATCTCATAACAAATTTAGGGATATTAAACTGCTTTTAAAATCTACTTAATGTCTTGCTAACATAGCCTGACCCTTTCTCCAAATTGATCACCTGACTAGATATATTAATTTCAACAGCATGAGTACTAACTTGTTGAATATATACTATCTGATTAATATTGACCTACTTTTTTGATTGGCAGGATAAATTACAGTCTTTTTTGCTCCATAAGATGCACCTGACCATAAGACACACCTAGGATTTTAAGGCAAAAAATAAGAAAAAAATTCTGAACCAAATGGTGTGTTAAAATACTTAATAAAATAAACCACAATAATATTCAACAATGTAAACTCAACAGCAGTATTAACAACCATTAGCACTGTTAAACAAATGAGAAGAGACTTTAATGTTCAAATACTTTTCTAGTTGTCTGGGAACCCACAGCAGCTAAAAAAAAATGAACATTCGCCCATAAGACTCACGGGCATTTTCCCCTCCACTTTTGGGGAAAAAAAGTGTGTCTTATGGAGCAAAAAATACGATACGTAAATAGTATCTATGGTTCTCAAAGAACAAATGTTTTTTCAGGAAGATAGAATATACACATAAAAATATAAGAAAATAAATAAAGGAATGATAAATTATTCAGTCATTCTTTCAAATGTTCAACAAATATTTCTTGGGCAGTTGCTATCACTCACAGCCCAGTTAGGATGCCATGCATATGAATAAATGGAGGGGAGGCTGATCCTTATGAAGTCATTTTCTAATGAAATGCCTCAAATGCACTGAATAGAAAATAAAAATAGTCCTAATGAGGAAGAAATATTAAAGTTGAAATTTGTAAGGGAGGTGGCACAGGACTATTTTATCTGGACAATGTAGAGAAAATCCCCCTTCCTTTCCACTCCCATAAACCATGATTTAGGTTTATGCTCAGGTTTAAGATCTCTTTATGCTCTTTGTGTAAGCTATCCCCACCCATAAATCTGTGTGTGACGATGGACTTGTGAGAAGTACTGTTACTATGAAATAAAGTTGGGGTACATTCAAACCTACTTTGGGGATGGACTAAATTGGACTAATGAGGTTCTTTGATTATTTATTTTTTGGCTCTGGGTATGTGTATGATGAGAATTTCTCTTTACCTGATTTTATGGTTGTGTCATTCTCTGCCATAGACTGCAAATCTGGCCTACTTAGGTCTCTGAATAGATATGCAGGAATGTAAGTTCTTCGAAGTTACTGCTCTGATGCACTTAGTTTGCCCTGTTTCCTAGCAATGGGTTTCATCTAATTTGTTTTTCTGTAGCATCCCTCCTGGGTCAGGCTTTCTTGTGACCTTTCCTCTTGTTAAATGGACTTACCAGCATCTAATAGCTTTTATACCATATGTCAATGAAACTAACTTTCCTCTGGAGGGCAGGAGACTGGAGAACACTATATACTTGCAGTGGAGCAATTTTAAATTTGGGGCCTGAACATAAATTTCTGAGAGCTCTGGTCATGTACATGATTAATATTGTTTTATTTTATAGCATTAAAAGACCTCCATGGTGAGAAACCATTTTTCCCCATGAGCTCTTTGTTAGAAGCTGCATAGATAATTTTTACTTTCCTAAATGCAGCTTGTGAGTCATCCAAAGTACATAAACTTGCTCTAGTGTGAGCATATTATTTATTTGTTTATTGTTTTCATTATTAGTGCTCTCCCTACCTTATAATGATTATTGAGGATAAAGAGCTTTAAATATGTTAATGAGCAATTGTCAATGCACATCCTGTTTATAGGGTAGTAGCCAACTTTAATAGAGGCAGTATAGAAACAAGGCAACTTACTTTGTCCGTGATCAGTTTATAGTGCCCAATTCAAACAGCAATGTACTAATTCATATAAATGATAATTCTGAACTATCATTTGTAGTACAAGCCAAATTATATATACATTACATAGTGAGCCTGCACTTGTAAGACTTAATCCATGACGTACTCTCTTTGGGAGACATCCCCTAAGTAAAGGAAAAGCAGGATGATGTCATGCTTGTTCATGAAGACTCTCCAAGGCATCTGCTCCCCACTAGCAGAGTGAATGAAGAAGTGGAAAGAAATGGGAACATTTGGGATCTTGCTTCCTCGCATATATAGTCAGTTGGGTCAAATAAATTCTTATAAAAATTTTCTACAGGGCTGGACATTTCTTACATCAATATTTACTTGGCATACTTCAAAATTCTGAAGAAGCCTACCCAGGACTACCTGCAGTCACAGCCCCAGTCAGAGCCACCTCCAAGGAGACAAAGATTTTAAAGATAATTTGACTGCTACCTGGAGAATTTGTTTAATAAAAAACACTCTACAACTAAATTGAAGGGACCTTATCAGGGACCTAACTGCAAATACCTATCTAACCCTTCTGCAGACATCAAAAACTCCTCTAGAATGAGAAGTTGCTAAACTCCGAGGTAAACAGCTACCCCAAGACATTAACAAGAAGTGTTATTGAATTCAGAATCTATTTTGTCTTTCTCTGTCTACTAATTATATTAGATATAATAATAGTTGTATCTGTTCTTTGGGTTTTTCTACATAGTCCAACTGTTTATGATTAGCAAATATGCATATTGTAACTGTTAACATTGTTTACATGGTTTATGTAAATGTTATATTACATGCCAAATAGAGAAGTATGAAATAGGAAGGCAAAATTCAGATCATGGTAGCTCACAAAATAGAAATGATCCAGTGTGTTTTATCGCAATGAAACCCACTGTCTTCTATTTACCTTCCCTTCCTGTTTGAGGAATATTTGGCCTACACTCAGGTCTTTTGGTTACAGTATTGCCCCATCCCCAATGGCCAAGAAGACAATGGCAATACTAAGACTTCCTAGGATGAGCCTTCTCAGTGCTGTGAGACCACACCATCTGACCAAAAGATTGATCATCAGTGTATCCTTCAGATTGATTTATGACTCAAAGGTGGAACTGGGAAGGTAAAAAGGAGTTTGATGAAAGTAACTTTAGAGGGTGATCTGATCATAAATTCCTAACTGGACAGGTCATGGTGGGTAATCATGCCTTAAGGAAACACTTCCAATTATTTTCTATGCATCTGGGTTAACACTCCCTTGAAATAAACCATAGCTACTTTTAAGTGAGCACATATCCATACCAAACTTTCTTCTGCAGCCATGTAATGTTTCTTACGTTCCCTCATTAATTTCAAATGGATAAAAGAAGTTACAAAACCGTTATTCTACAGAGCACTTGAGATCTTGCTCCACAGTACATGTCATCAGTTTACTGCCAATAAACTCTTATATATATAAAAAAAAAAGTGGAAAGAAGCCAGCATTGTTCTTACAGAAAATTAATCTACATGGAAACTGGTAATTGTAAGGTATTTTTCCCTGCCGAGAAAGAAGAAAGGGAGGCCGAAAGCCACAAGGTGTGGAAATAGCAAAGGCTTTATTAAGTACCACGCATCCCCGTCGACGATGTCTTCCGGTCCCAGGGTTCAGAGGCCAGAGGAGTCGCAAGAGTTAAACTGCGTGAGAGGTATTTAAAGGGGCCCTATAGTGTGGGCGGCCAGTTATGACATGGTGAAATCTCACTGGCTGACGGACAGTTGCTCTTTTCCCAAGGTCCTCTGGGAACTTTTTATTTGGCATGCAATAATGTGGGTGGCCCTAGCCAAAGTCCGGGGTCTGAGTTCCCCATCTGACCTTGCCCATTAGGCACTGACCCTACAGTAATGGTAAAATGTTATGGCACATTAACTCTTAAGTGCAATTGTTGCTATTTGGTGGATGAAATATAAAGTACACTGGATAGAGAAATAAAAATGGTAGCCATTGGAGTAGATAGTGGTTCTCAGTTAAAATTGGATATCAAAACCACCTGAAAAGCTTTATTGAAACACACTGGACCAAGGCCTAGTTATAGAGGAATTCTTCTAACAAAAAGTAGGGTTTATTGGGCAAATGAGTTTGTAAAATTTGTATTTTTAAGTTTGCTCACTTTTAGTGTTAAAAAATGGCACTGGGCAGCACCAGGTATGTGGTCTGTGAAATTGCAAATTACCTTCCTGCTTGGGAAGGGCCATGGTTATGCTAATGTTGCTGGAGGAAGGGTTTTGGTGCCAGAAAAGTTTTTAAAAGGAGAGAAGGAGAAGAAGCCAAGATGGCAGGGAAAGAAAGAAGCCAGTTTTGCAGAGAGTGAGAAGCCATGTTTTGCAGATAGAATGTAGAGTGATGAAAAAGAAGCTAGTTTGTGTGGAGAGAGAAGGGAGAAGATGTGCATGCAGATGGGGAAGCAGAGAGGTGAGGAGCTTATGTGAGTTCCTCCTTTGAGACTGAGACTGATGAGGGCTTTGATTCTAGGAGAAACCGAAGAAGATTCTCCTGGTTGTGGAGCCGGATAATGTGTCAGTACCTCTGAATAAAGAGGAAAGTGTTTTTCCGTGTATGTGTTGCTCGTTGTATGGTACAAGTCTTTTTTATTATTATTCATTATTTTTTTTTAAAGGAGACTTTTTTTTTACAGGGACAGAGAGAGAGTCAGAGAGAAGGATAGATAGGGACAGACAGACAGACAGACAGCAACAGAGAGAGATGATAAGCATCAAATATCAGTTTTTCAACCCCTTGCTTGAGCCAGCGACCTTGGGTCCAAGCTGGTGAGCTTTTTTTTTGTTTTTTTTTGGTTTTTTTTGCTCAAGCTGGCAACCTTGGGGTCTCGAACCTGGGTCCTCAGCATCCCAGTCCAACGATCTATCCACTGCGCCACCACCTGGTCAGGCCGTTATGGTACAAGTCTTGACTAAAGCAATGGTCCACCATTTTTTGGCTCCACTGTTTCTTTACCATCTGCCTTAATTCAATGAGAACCTGCATGTGAATGGCATGATGGCAGCAGCCCCTGGCCTTACAGGGTTTCAGAGACACATGATGAAAAAATATAACCAAAAGCTTTTGCGAAAACAAAGGCATATGTATCTGGTACCCAAAGTAATGCTATTTTGTAATGAGAAGTGTTTAATTCAATACATAATTAAGGGATACTTGTAGATAAGTAAATAATTAAGTCACTATTATAAATACTGATTATGTACTTTCAATTAGGTGGATTTAAAATATAAAGAATGGATTCTTTTATTATCATTAAAAAAGAAATTTCTTTGATGGCATAACCTGGCAAGTTGGCTTCTCTTTCCTCTTCTTTTCTACCAGGGTTGTTAAATATCAGTGTCTTAGATACTCTGGAATTATTCACAGTGATTCTATTTGAAGGAGTTCTGCTGTCTTTCAGAAATCTATTTGAATAGCAAGTTCTTACTGCCAAAAACTTTACTGACAATTTAAGTTCATAGACGGTTGTCACTCTGATATTTTTAAAATAAATGTTGCATCTGTGAATTGTGTTTTGCTTCTAATCATCTGGAAAACTAGGAGCATATCTAACCTATAGGGATATGTATTTTGTCCTGCCTACCCACATTGCCCCTATGTGGCAGCTGGCTAACTTTACACAGTACCGAAATACCATTTGAATGAGTGAATGAATTACAAAGCTTCTATGATGTCTATAGGATTCTGGCCAAGTCCAAGTATGGTACTGAACTTATTAAAAGTTTGAGATTTTCTAGATAGAGTTGAACATCTTATTTTATCTATACAGTGATTGTTGTCTTGTCTTGGCAACTAGTATCTTCTACCTCAATGTCACTGACTTGATTACTAATATCTACTACCTCAGTGCCATCCATAGGCCACTACCATCCACTCATGTTTATGGCCTCACATTATCCTTTCCGGCCATGTTGGGGGTTTGATTTCTTCTCAGCACATTGATACCATTTTGTTAAAGAAGAAAAGAAAGAGAAAGTAGAAGAAAAGAAAAAAATGAAAGAAGAGGAGAAGAAAGAAAGGTAAATAAAAGGAAAGAAAAAGTGTTTGTGCCTACCAACTCGTTACCGCACATTTAGCCACTCCATCACATTGTACCCTATCTTCCCTCTTAGTTTTATTTTGCCTCGATGTGACAACGAAAAAGCTTTTTGTTATTTGATAAAATGTAAATCCAGAGCAACTAGAAATTTATTAATGTTTTGAAAAAATAAATATAAAATGTTTTAAAAAGTATCAATACTTTGTTTTATTAAGTTAAAAAAAAAACACAGTTTTGCCCCCTATGAATGATTCAGACTACTGAGATTTCAGATCTGGAAATGTAATCAAGAAATCTCTAGTCTGCTTGATCTGCTACAATTCCTTTAACCCACTTGTATATATTCTGATTTGTGTGGATCAGGCCACTTAACCATATTTCATTTTTTGAATTTCTGTTTAACTATTCTGATTTAATTTGGCTGTAAGCCACCAAAAATGATATGCTTAGTTCCCTGTGTCAGAAAATTTACTGACATTTACACTTTGGATTTAATTACTAGAGTTTAGCTGGAGCTTCAGAACAGAACTGAAGTTCAAGTAACTTCTTGTGGACGCTAAGATTATCCTAACTCTGCCATCTGGGTGAATAGTGGACATACAGTTCTGTACAAAATATCTGTATTGACCCACCAATCCCATTGTGTAAACACCATCCTCTTTAAAGGTATTTTAGACAGTCTGGCTAACTTGTGGTAACAGATTAAATTGATCCAGTTCTTATTTAACATATTCTCTTTTCTTGCTTAAAAAGAAAAATACAATATAGTCCTGCTGGGTGGCTCCATAGATAAAGTGTAGTTCTACAGCGTGTCTGTAAAGTCTGTTTTCCCGATCACCGGTCAAAAGTGCACCATGACTTTACATACACACTGTAGTACACTGAGGTCATGGGTTTATTTTCCATCAGGGCACACATGACAATCAATCAATGAATGCACAACTAAATGGAACAACTAAGTGGAACAGCGAGTTGATGCTTCTCTCTCTCTCCCTTTCTCTCTCTTTCCCCCCTCAAACAATGGAAAAAAATTTTAAAATATAATACTCTACCATCAATTTTAAACATAACAGTTTTATATTTATTAAATGAAGGTAACTAGGTTTTTCTTGAGACATTGAAAATATCTGATACAATTTTCTAAACTATTTTCTAGAGTTTAAATCAATCCATACTTTTGATGATGGGAGAGAAAAGAAAAAAAAAAGAAAACCCTCTTCTTTCCAATGAGCAATGCTGATTTACTTTTTATTTATTTATTTATTTTTTACAGAGACAGAGATAAAGTCAGAGAGAGGGATAGATAGGGACAGACAGACAGTAACAGAGAGAGATGAGAAGCATCAATCATCAGTTTTTTGTTGCTGTTGCGACATCTTAGTTGTTCATTGATTGCTTTCTCACGTGTGCCTTGACCGCGGGCCTTCAGAAGACTGAGCAACCCCTTGCTGGAGCCAGGGATTTTGGGTCCAAGCTGGTGAGCTTTTGCTCAAACCAGATGAGCCCATGCTCAAGCTGGCAACCTCCAGGTCTCAGACCTGGGTCTTGCGCATCCCAGTTCGATGCTCTACCTACTGCGCCACCGCCTGGTCACTTTTTTTGATAAGTGAAAATTCATTATCAATGTTGCAAACATAATAATCCAATTTCAATTAATCAAGCTAAACTCTGTACACTGTAATTAAAGTTGCAAGAATGCTGAAAGACTGCAGAATTGCATTTCACATGGACAAGCTAAATAGTCATTGTGGAATAAATGGCAATTTCCTATGAACGTTATTCATTTTGCCTATGTGATTTATTCTTCTGGTAACTGAATATAATGATTGCAATAGATTTGATATTGTACTACATTTAAGGAAAAGAAAGAAAACATGTTTAAAATTAGGTACACTGTCAGATATTTTCTGTAACATAAACTAATAAACCATCCAAATGAAGTCAAGATAATGTTGTTCCACAGAGCATGTAAAACCAAGGAGGGTTGCTTCCCAGTGAGCCTTCTGTTTTCATTCTTATGACTTACAGATTTATTATAAATTTAAATTAGAATGAGTTAAAGAAGCAGGTTCTAAAATGAATTGTGAAAGATATTTATTAAGAGGGAGACAAGAGGTAGGAAGAATAGGTTAAGAAAAGGAAGGAGACAAATGACAGTGAGATTTGAAGCAGAGATCCTACAGAGCATTCAACTTCATCTATCTGAACTAAGTGATTCCAGTAGCTGAAGGGCAGTCCTTCAATAAAAATCACAAGGACCCATGGGTTGAGCTGGTATCAGATACAGAAATGGTAGTGGTTGCATTGTGTTCTATAATTCTTCTTCTATAATCTTCTATGGCTTCAATGAGTTGGGTGACTCTTCTCACAATTACCAAGCTATAAGATTCTAGAGGTCAGGATTTATGATTAATTTGCCTTTGTGTATCCTCAAGTAACGTGTGAATAGTATGATCTCATTAGATATAGTACACAGCAATGCAAAAGATACTGTTAATTAATTCTACTCAACCCTACTCACATTCTTTTCCAGAATCTGACCTGCATTTTGAATAAAATATTACTTTTTAGTTTTTACTTGTCTTTTAATTTACTATTATATACTGCTTTGGAATGATTTTCAAATATTTGTAATAATTTGATCTTGTCTGATTTATGAAAGTTAAAGGATTATGTATTCTAGCATAGAATTTTATTACTATGAAGAACTGTATTATTTATGAAAGCAATTTGACTTCCAGAAACATATTCAGGTAGAAATCTAAGAAGCACAAGACAACAAAGAGCACGCCAACAGTTAACATCTCTAATACTGCTATTGAATCCCATTCTTTGGTACATCACTAGGAGTTTTTTGAAAAGGGTTGGTTGACTCTGAAAATTGCAGAACAACCTGAAGTAAAAAGATACCCCTGCTGATTGTACACTTAGCTACAGTAAAAGGATGAAAACTGGCATGTTTGCATCATTATTCCAACTAAACTAGAAGTTATTGAAGATGAATGCTCTTTCCTTATTTCTTTAGAATTTTTCTAATAACTAATACATAGCTCTTTTCTATAGGTGGGTGATGTGCATTTTGTCTGGATAAAACTGTGATTACGCTATTGTCATTGAGAAATTTCTGTGGCCCCAGTGCCTTGTGTGGTCTCTTCGCCTATACTTGTGCCGATATGAACAAATTCTTAAGTTTACAGTAAACCAAGCAATTATTTCTACTTAGTCCCATGCTTCCATGAAGTTTGCCAGACATGAAGTTATGCATAATATGGGAAAGCTGGGAAAGTCTACTCACTTGTATAAGAGTATGGAAGCATTTTTTGAAATATGTAAATTATGCACACATGCACATAAACACTGTATGTAGCATGTATATAAATCTATCACAAAAATTGTAAAAAAAAATACTGTCAGCTTTAGAATACTACTTGTATGCTTTTTTCCACTATCAACACACTGTCTGATTCTATAAGTAATTGTCTTATATTTTGTATTTATTATTCACATACTTTTAAATAATTGAGTTACCCTAACGTTATTGATTTAATCCCAAGCAACACATAGTTGAGCTTTAATTGTTTTTGAGTGTTCAGTATATGGTATCACACTAAAGGCAGTCTGCTAGGATTGCTCATATTTATATATTTAATTATGCATTCATTTGTTTATTATATTCAGGAACACATCTAAAATTCAAAAATAGTTTTGCTTGAGTGACTATTTCATAATTTATTTATAATAGATGGGTATTAAGATTGTTTCCATATTATATCTTTTTTTATATGAATAAACATCATTGAAGATATTTTCTGGTACAAATATGGAAGTAATTCCCTAAGTTATACAACTTTAAATATATAAACATATATAATAGGTAGGGTAAATCTTTCCATCTTCTTTCTCAGACATTGTCATTTGGAGGTTACCACACCTCCAAATACATTATAGAATCATTTCTACATGTATCTCAAAATCTTGTTGTGAGATTCATTGGTAAAATTAGAATTTAGTTAGAGAAATGTATACATTGATGAGGTTGAATCTTATTTACTAGCATGCTATAATTTTTCATTTGTATTGCTATTTAAAGTGATAGTTTTATTTATTTATTTATTTTTATTTTATTTTATTTTTACAGGGACAGAAAGAGGGATAGATAGGAACAGACAGACAGGAACGGAGAGAGATGAGAAGCATCAATCATTAGTTTTTTGTTGCCGTTGCGACACCTAAGTTGTTCATTGATTGCTTTCTCCCATGTGCCTTGACCACGGGCCTTTAGCAGACTGAGCAGCCCCTTGCTGGAGCCAGCGACCTTGGGTCCAAGCTTGCAAGCTTTTTTCTTAAGCCAGATGGGCCCACGCTCAAGCTGGTGACCTTGGGGTCTCGAACCAGGGCCGTTTTGTATCCCAGTCCGACGCTCTATCCATTGTGTCACCGCCTGGTAAGGCAGCGATAGTTTTATTTAAAGACAGATTGTATTTTCCAAAAATGACCACTTGATTTTTTTGACACTCCCTCCAAAATGATTGAAATTTATATTCCTTATCTTTGAAACAAAAAAACTGTCATAATAAAGTTTGGTGAAATGACAAATACTTCTGAGATTTTCATTAAAATACATGTCTTTTTGCCAGTGTGCCCTGGATACTCACTCTGGGAGCCCAGCCACCATGTCATGAGGAAGTCCAAGCAGCACGCAGAAAGGGCCATGCATAGAGGAAATTAGATTGCTATTACATAGCCTAGAGTGAACACCTAGCACCAATTGTTCATATTTAAAGTGGATATTCCATCCTTCAGTGAATTTGCCCCAGCAGTTGCCACATGGACACAAGACAAGTTCTCTTCAGCAAACTGCCAAATTTGTGGTTTATAACCAAAAGACTGTTATTCTTTTCAGGCACTAAATTTTAGGATAATTTGTTTTGCAGCCTAAATATCTAATTTTTATATGTTTAAATTGTGTTGATAGTATATAAAAATGCAAATAAATCTCATGTTTTTTTCTTTTTTTGTTGTTGTTGTTGTTCTTTACCTCCATTTTATTGACAATAACATGATGTTTAAAAAGGTGAAGAAGTATCATACAATGCCACACAATGGCATTGAGACCTCCATCTGTCAGACTCTAAATCCTGGGTCCTTTCCTCTGGGCAGGGCTGCAATCACCCAGCTGACTGTAGGCTCACTGGGTCCCTGTTGCCCCCTAAAATACCAGTCACTCCCAGGTTTCAGGATACTCAACACAGCATACTACTCTTGCTGCCTCTCCTGTGGTCTTAACTGCAGAAACCTCATGGCTTGTGTTACTTCCCGATACTGAACTGACTATAGGTGACACTCATATGTTAGAAGGCCTGGGGTTGTCACTACCCCTGCCTTCTCTGCTGGCAGAAACCTTGGTTGCAAGTCAGCAGAGCCTTCTGAATATCCTCACCTCAGAAGGCTATATCTAACAGTGGGTACAGCAGGGAAGACATTTGGGAACAGAGAGTGGTCAGCATTCAGCAGCCTGGAAATAACCACCAGTACATGTGGGGATGTCACCATTTCCCACAAACCTTCACCTGCATTCCCTGTCTATGTGTCCAGCTACCCTGTGTAGGAAGAAGGCTGGGCAGATCTTTTTTTAAAATTGATTTTAATTTATTGTGTTTACATAATTTCACCAATCTCTTTCCCTACTCTGATCCCATCCTCTTATCCCTTTCTCTCTGACCGCTTTCCCTCTGGTCCCTTTGATACCACCTCTGCCTTTATTCTGTTCCTCAGTTTACATTGTTCACTGGGTTCCTTAAATAACTGAGGTCAGGTGATATCTTTCTTTCTCTTTCTTGCTTATTTCACTTAACATAATAATTTCCAGGTCCATCCATGTTGTCACAAAAGATAAGATTTTCTTCTTTTTCACAGCTGCATAGTATTCCATTGTGTATATGTACCACTTATCCACTGACAGACTCTTGGCAGTTACCAGATCTTGGCTATTATAAACAATGCTGCAATAAACATGGGGGTACATTTCTTCTTTTGAATCAGTGTTTTGGTTTTCTTTATATATATTCCTAAAAGTGGGATGGTTGGCTGAAAAGAGGGTTCCATTTTTAATTTTTTGAGGAATCTCCATAATGTTTTTCACAGTTGTTGCACCAGTCTGCATTCCCACCAGCAGTTCAACAGGATTCCCTTTTCTCCACATCCTCGCCAGCACTTACTCTGTGTTGTTTTGTTAATAAGCGCCATTCTGACTGGTGTGAGGTGATATCTCATAGTGGTTTTAATTTGCATTTCTCTAATGATTAGTGATGTTGACCATTTTTTCATCTGCCTATTGGCCATCTGTATGTCCTCTTTGGAGAAGAGTCTATTCATTTCTTATGCACATTTTTCATTAGATTGTTTATCTTCCTGGTGTTAAGTTTTACAAGTTCTTTATACATTTTGGTTATTAACCCCTCATCAGATATATTGTTGAATATGTTCTCTGATTGTGTAGTTTGTCTTTTTATTCTGCTCTTATTGTCTTTAGCTGTGCAAAAGCATGTAGTTTGGTATAGTCCCATTTGTTTATCCTGTCTTTTATTTCACTTGTCAGTGGAGATAAATCAGCAAATATATTGTTGCGAGAGACGTTGGAAAGCTTACTGCCTATGTTTTCTCCTAAGATGCTTATGGTTTCACAACTTACATTTAAGTTTTTAGTCATTTTGAGTTTATTTTTGTGAATACTGTAAGTTGGTGGTCTACTTTCATTTTTTTTCAGGCAGTTGTCCAATTTTCACAACATCATTTGTTAAAGAGACTGTCTTTACTCCATTGTAAGCTCTTACCTCCTTTGTCAAATATCAATTGTCCATAAAGATGTGGGTTTATTTCCACATTCTTTGTTCTGTTCCATTGATCTATATGCCTGTTCTTATGCCAGTACCAAGCTGTTTTGAGTACAATGGCCTTGTAGTATAACTTGGTATCAGGAAGTGTGGTATCACCCACTTTATTATTCTTTTTCAAGATTGCTGAGTCTATTCGTTTTCTTTTTTTGGTTCCATATAAATTTTTGGAATATTTGTTCTATATCTTTGAAGTATGTCATAGGTATTTTAATTGGTATTGCATTAAATTTATAAACTGCTTTGGGTAATATAGACATTTTAATGATGTTTATTCTTCCTAACCATGAGCATGCTTCCACTTGTTTGTATCTTCCTTGATTTCTTTTATCAATGTTTTACAATTTTCCAAGTACAAGTCCTTAACCTCCTTGGTTAAATTTACTCCTAGGTACTTTATTTTTTTTGTTGTTGCAGTAGTGAAGGGGATTGTTTTCTTAATTTCTCTTTAAGACAGTTGATTTTTGGTATATGAAAATGTTTCTAATTTCTTAATAATAATATTATATCCTACCACTTTGCTGAATTCATTTATTAGGTCCAGTAGTTTTTGACTGAGACTTTAGAGTTTTCTATGTACAAGATCATATCATTAGCAAATAATGATAATTTTACTTCTTGTTTTCCAATTTGGATGCCTTTATTTCTTCATCTTGTCTCATGGTTGTGGCTAGGATTTTCAGGACTATGTTGAATGAGTGGTGAAAGGCAGCACCCAGGCCTTCTTTCTGATATAAGGGGATTACTTTTAATTTTTTCCCATTGAGCATGATGTTGGCTGTGGGTTTGTCATAGACGGCCTTTATCATGTTGAGGTATGTTCCTTGTATCCTTACTTTGCTGACAGTTTTGATCATAAATGGGTGATGGATTTTATCAAATGCTTTTTCTGCATTTATTGATAAACCATGTGATTTTTTTCCTTTCTTTTGTTTATATGATGAATCACATTGATTGATTTGCAAATATTGTACCAGCCTTGACTCCCCAGAATAAATCCCACTTGATCATGATGTTTGATTTTTTTCATGTATTGCTGGATCTGGTTTTCTAATATTTTTTTTGAGAATTTTAGCATCTAAGTTCTTCAGGGATATTGGCCTATAGTTTTCTCTGTTTGTATTGTCTTTGAATGGTTTTGGAATCAGAATTATGCTCGACTCATAAAAGAAGCTTGGAAGTTTTTCCTCCTCTTGAGTTTTTTGAAATAGCCTGAGAAAGATAAGTGTTAGTTTATCTTTGAATATTTGTGAAAATTTGCCTGTGAAACCATCTGGCCCAGTGCTTTTGTATGTTGGGAGTCTTTTGATAACTGTTTCAATATCATTTTTTGTAATTGTCTGTTAAGGTTTTCTGATTCTTCTAGATTAATTTTTGAAAAATTATATGTTTCAAAAAATTTGTCCATTTCACCTTGCTTGTTTATTTTTTGGCATACAGTTTTTCATAGTATTTTCTTACAATCTTTTGTATTTTTGCTGTGTCAATTCTTACTTCTCCACTCTGATTTCTAATTTTATTTATTTGAGTCCTCTCTCATTTTTTCTTGGTGAGTCTGGTTAAAGGTTCATCAATCTTGTTTATCTTTTCAAAGAACCAGCTGTTGGTTTCATTGATCCACTGTACTGTTTTTTATACTCCTTGTCATTTATCTCTGCTCTGATCTTTATGATTTACTTCCTTCAACTCTCTCTGGGATTTACTTGCAGTTCTTTTACTAGTTCTTTTAGATGCAGGGTGATTTATTGGAGCTTTTTCTTGCTTCTTAAGGTATGCCTGTAGTGCTCTGAACTTCCCTTTTAGGACTGCTTTTGAGTTGTATGTTCATTTTCATTTGTTACAAGGAAATTATTGATTTCTTTCTTGATCTCACTGTTAACTCATTTGTTATTTAATACCATGCTATTTAGTTTCCAAGTGTTTGAGTGTTTTTCTACTGTAGTTGATTTCTAGTTTCATGCCATTATGTTCAGAGAAGATGTTTGGTATGACTTCAATCTTCTTAAATTTATTAAGACTCGTTTTCTGTCCTACTATGTGATCTATCCTGGAGAATGTACTATGAGCACTTGAAAAGAATGTATATTCTGCTGCTTTAGGGTGAAAGGTTCTAAAGGTATCTATTAAATCTATTTGATCTAGTGTGTCCTTTAAGTCTGTTGTTTCTTTGTTAATTTTTGTTTTTGAGGATATATCCAGTGATGTTACTGGGGTATTGAAATCCCCTACTATTATAGTATTGCTGTTGATCTCACCTTTTATGTCCATCAAAATCTGCTTTATATATTTAGGTGCTCCTATATTAGATGCATAGATATTTATAATGGTTATATCTTCCTGTTGGATTGCTTCTTTTATCATTATGTATTGACCTTCTATATCCCTTACTTTAGCCTTTGTTTTAAAGTTTATTTTGTCTGATATTACTACCCCAGCTTTTTTTCATTTCCATTTGCATGAAATATTTTTTCTATCAATTTACTTTCAGTGTATCTGTATCTTTTGTTTTGAAGTAGGTTTCTTATAGACAGTATATGCATGGGTCCTGTTTTCTTATCCATTCAGCTACCCTATGTCTTTTGATTAAAGCATTTAAACTATTTACATTTAAGGTTATTGTTATTATTTTTTCCTTTGTGGCAGAGACAGAGAGAGTCAGAGAGAGGGACAGATAAGGAAAGACAAATAGGAAGGGAGAGAGACGAGAAACATCAATTCCTCGTTGCAGCTCTCTAGTTGTTCATTGATTGATTTTTCACATGTGCCTTGACCGGGGGGCTACAGCAGACTGAGTGACCCCTTGCTTGAGCCAGCGACCTTGGGCTAAAGCTGGTGAGCCTTGCTCAAACCATATGAGCCCTTGCTCAAACTGGCTACTTCGGAGTCTCGAATCTGGGTCCTCCACAATTCAATCTGACACTCCAGCCACTGAGCCACCGCCTGGTCAGGTAGGTTATTATTGATATTTAGTCATTTATTGCTAATTCATTGTTTAAATCTACGTCCCTCTTTTATTAGATTTTTCCCCTTTGTTCTGTTTACCACGGGCTCCTTAACATAACTTGCAGCATTGGTTTGGTTGTAATGAATTCCTTGAGTTTTTCTTTTTGTCTGGGAAGCATTTTATTTCTCCTTCTATTTTACTTATTTATTTATTTTTTATTTTTATTTTTTTACAGGAAAAAAGAGAGGGATAGATAGGGACAGACAGACAGGAATGAAGAGAAGTGAGAAGCATCAATCATTAGTTTTTCCGTTGCCTTTGTGACACCTTAATTGTTCATTGATTGCTTTCTTACATGTGCCTTGACCACGGGCCTTCAGCAGACTGAGCAACCCCTTGCTGGAGCCAGCAACCTTGGGTGCGAGCTGGCGAGCTTTTTGCTCAAACCAGATGGGCCCGCACTCAAGCTGGCGAGCTCTGGGTCTCGAACCTAGGTCTTCCATATCCCGGTCTGATGCTCTATCCACTGCGCCACCGCCTAGTCAGGCTCTCCTTCTATTTTAAATGATAGCCTTTCTGGATAAAGAAGTGTTGGTGGTAGACTCTTGTTTTGCATTACTTTGAATATTTCTTGCCATTCCCTTCTGGCCTCAAGTGTTTCTGTTGAAAAGTTGGAAGTCATCCTTATGGAGGCTCTTTTGTAGGTGATTGACTGCTTTTCTCTTGCAGCTTTTAATATTTTTTTTCATCGCTTAGCATTAGTATTTTAATTATGATGTGTCTTGGTTTAGGTTTCTTTGGGTTCCTCTTTAATGAGATTCTCTGTGCTTCTTTCACTTGTGTGACTTTTTCCTGCATCAATTTAGGAATGTTTTTAGCTATGACTTCTTCAATCAGGTTCTCTATTTCTTGTTTTTTCTCTTCTCCTTCAGGTGAAGATGTTGTTCTTCTTTATGTTTTATGCTGATGTTGTTCTTCTTCATGTTTTCACAAAGCTCTCTTAGAGTTTCCTAAGACTTTTTGATCCTCTTTTCTTTTTGCTGTTCTGCTTCCGTTTTTTTTGCTTATCTTTTTCTCTAAATTGCTGATTTGATCCTCTGCTTCATCCAGCTTGCTTTCAATTCCTTCTAGTGTAGTCTTCATTTCTGATATTGTGTTTGTCTCATCTGTTTGATTCCTTTTTATGATTTCAATGTCCATTTTAATGCCTGCTATCTCTTTGTTTAGGTGCTCATTCTGTCCATCTATTTGTGCTCTAAGATCCTTGAGCATACTAACTATCATTATTCTAAACTCTGCACCTGGTTTCTTGGTTATTTCCATCTCATTCAGTTCTTTTTTTGGGATTTCTCTTATTGATTCATCTGAATTGTATTTCTGTGTCTTCCCATTTTGTCTCTTATAGACTGCTCCTTTGGATATGTTGTTTGTGTAGTTAGCTGATTAAGGGTTGGTGTTGTCTGCCTCCTGTTTTCAGTTGTGTTGTTTCTAGATCTTCTTGGGTTGGCTTCTGCTGTTATTTGTAATCCGCTGTGGGCTACTTGTCTGGTGCTACTGCTTTTTCTTGAAGTTTGTTACAGCATTTTCTATGCCTTAGGTGGCTCAGAGGAGACTTTCCTTAAGATACCACACTAACTAGGGTTGTTAGGTCCTGAGTTGATGCCCTCTGTATCTTTCCACTGAATGTACCAGCCCTGAACCTCACTGGCCAGAACCTGGCAGAAACCAGTGGGGGTAACTGCTTTTGACTGCCCCTTAGCAACCTTCTTAGAGCTACAGGCAATCCAGAATTTGTGGCTGCCTCTGCTGGGCCCTGATGCCATTGTAACTATCAGCTTCACTCCTAGTCTAGCTTTTATTTACTCTTGGCCAGTATGTATGGCCTCTAATCCTAAAGTGTGGTCTTTTTCCAGCCCCCTACTGCCTTTGCCTCCTCGGGCACTTGCACACCAGCGCTGCTGGACATGCTGGCTGACGGGCTTCAGCTTGGACTGCTCTGTGGGCATGAGAGACTCCCTGCCTCACTGGGCACCACCCCCTGCTCTCATATATTAATTTTATATTTTTACACTTTACCAAAATGTCTTATTCTAATAGTTAGTGTCTATAGATTTAGGGGGAGTTTCAACATATATAATTGTTATTTCAAATGTGTTATTTTTATTCTTTCAAATCAAATAAAATTTTAATGAAAAGTGGTGGAAATATTAACATTATCTTCTATATTCCAAATTTAGAAATGATGCTTCTAAAATTTTAATACTAAAATTAGTAGTAGTAGGGTGACATTAGTAATCTAGTGAGATAGTAATCCTCTGACTCTCTTTCTAACTATGAGACATCAGCTTAACAACAATACAACAATATGTGGACCAACTCCCTTTGTGGAAAATTTAGAAACCAGCTGAGAGACTTCTGTACCCAAAGCTGGTACAAAACCAGCCATGTATAAATTGGTAAAAGTCATAGCACTTACTTACCATAGTTCTTCCTGTTGGCATAGCATGGTGAAATCAGGAGTAAAGTCCTAATTCCTGGATTCTCCCTGGAGAGAGAAAGAAAAGACTAAAATATAAATCCATTGATCGGACTTTCAAGGAAACTGCCTGTAACTTACTTTTCTTTAATGTTGCCAGAAAAGCATTCTAATTTGGAGATAACTAAAACAAGGCAATGATTTGAGCTAACACACACTTATTTGCCATAGTTCTTCTCCCAACTCAGTACAGAATAAGCAGAAAAATATCCAAAACTCTTGACTATTTCTCAAGGAGCAAAAGGTTAGAACCTGCATCTAACATTTTGGCTCTTCCAGATTTGGTTTCCATCTTACCTGTATTGGAACCCTGAAGGAACCTGCACATTCTATATGTCTGGGGTGCAACTGAGAACAAAACAGGTCTCTGTGGCTGGCTGTTGCTCTAGAGGACCTATGGTCCAGAAGAGAGAGCCAATACAGCAAGGTGGCCTCCACATCAGGGTTGAAAGAGAAGAATGGAGCATCTTACCAACATTTTAGCTTTTCAGATGGGAGTGGCTTCCTAGGGTACTGGTTTCTTTTCTTTCTTGACTTGGTGCACTGATAGAATCCAGAATGCTATTAAATAGAAGCTAGTATGCTAGTGTGAACAGAGAGCTTGGGTGTCCTATCACTGCTTCAGAGAACCTGCAGAATGGCACATGGACACAAGAGGGAGCAAGAGATTATGAGCTCCTAAGAAAAGAAATCTGCACATCCCTTTAATTAGGAATTTACTGGCACTGGTCCAGAGAATTGCTTCAATAGGAAAGATTTTAAAGGCCTGCAGAATATCTAACTGTGCTGATTACTGCAAGTCTTTTCAGTCTGTAGAAACTAGAAGAGTTAGCTGATCTTTCAAATGTGCAGACCCTAACAAATAGTGAAAAAGCTCACAAAGAGACAAAGTCCCAACCAAAGGAACAAAATACATTTTCAGATACCAGCCCTAAAGACATGGAAGCATCTGATTTATCAAAGAATTTAAAATAACCACCATAAAGATTCTAAACCAGCTGAGGAAAATAATACATAAATGAAATAAAAACATCAACAAAGAGAAAGAAAATATATAAAAAAACCCACATATTTTGAATGTGAAAAATACAATACCTGAATTAAAAAATTCACTAGAGAGTTTCAAACACAGACTTAATCAAACAGAAGAAAGAGTCAGAAAACTCTAGGAATTATTATTTGAAATGTTCTATTTAGAGGAGCAAAAACGTAAAACAATAAAATAAATGATGTTTTATGTGTAAACTTGGCTATATGACAGTCCTCAATTAATCAAACCCTAATCTTGAAAAGGTATTTTGTAAACATGATTGAAGTCTATAATTAGTTGACTTTATTTAAAGAAGTTTATCCTAGACAATCTAGGTGAAACTGATTCAAATAGCTGAAGGGCTTTAAGAGGAGTGCAAGGATTTCTGAAGAAGAAATTCCACTTGTGGTTAGTATCTTCAACTCATGCCCAAGAGTGCTTGTCAGTCATTCCTGGTAGCCTGCCCTATAGATTTCAGGCTTGTCTTTAGAACTCCAGCAATTGGGCACTCTTATCTTGCAGTAATTTTTTTTTTTTTTTTGTATTATTCTGAAGTGAGAAGTAGGGAGGCAGAGAGACAGACTGGGATCGAGCTGGCATGTCCACCAGGGGGTGATGCTCTGCCCATCCTAGGGTGTTGTCCTGTTGTAACTAGAGCCATTCTAGTGCCTGAGGCAGAGGCCGTGGAGTCATCTTCAGTGCCCAAGCCAACTTTGCTCCAATGGAGCCTTGACTGCAGGAGGGGAAGAGATAAATAGAAAGAAAGAAAAGGGGGAAGGGTGGAGAAGCAGATGAGCACTTCTCCTGTGTGCCCTGGCTGGGAATCAAACCTGGGACATCCAATCTTGTAGTCATTCTTAAAATATATATTTTTTATTTGTCTGTTTCTTTGGTTTAACCGTAACTTGTGCAAGTTTCTTACGCTAATCATTAGATCATTCATAAGAGCAGAAAAGGTACATGCAGTATGTGTGCCTTGTAGTCCTTGCTGCCTCATTCCTGTACAGCATCAATATTGCCTCTGAGCACAAAATACCAGATCTATGATGCATGAGAGTTCAGTGAGATTCAAAGTGAGTATAAGATATGCTAATTCTACAAATATGTAAAAAAAAGGCATTGACAGTCCCAAAAGAACAAGCTTACTTTTTGAACCATAATTTGCTTAGTATGCAGACCAAAGGTCATTAACAGAGTTCTAAGAAATGCAAATGACCAAGGAACCTCATCCTATACTTTTTTAGTAGTAGCACTTTCTCCCCTATAATAACCAAACACTTATGCTGTGCTCAATAAATATTAGATGCAGAAACACATAATTATAATACCAATAATTTTTTAATGTAGACTACAAAAATTAATGTTCAAATGTAATAAATTGATGAATATTGTTCTAATATACTAGATTTTATATCATTTTGAACTATAGCTATGCATATTTACAGAAAACATGCATTCCTTTTGTACCTATCAGACTTCATTTACAAGACACAAATTTAAAGATAAAATTAAGAATTTCAGGAAAATTTTAAAAAATAAGTAAAGGGCCCTTCTAAGTGCAAGGCCTGTGTGATTGAATTTCGTACCCATAAAGCTGGTCCTACCAATATATGTCACACAGAGAACATGATGTTTGTATTGAGAGTGGTAGAAAAAACTGGAGTTTGAGTAGGTTGTTAATGCAGTTATTCAACTCAGAGACACTGATATTCCAAAATGAGGCAAAAGTAAATAAAAATATACTTATAAAAACATAGAAATAATAGGATTAATATACAGCATATAACAAAATTAGGCTTATAGTTGTTCATGTGGATAATAATACAATAATTAATAAATGATAATACAAGAATAAGATCTGTGTTTCACATACACATAAGTGTAAGCCTACTTTTGTCCCTTCTGTATTGTTGGAGGTTTGATACAGACTAAAAAATCAAAACCTCTTCCTCCCATGTTCTTAATCACAAAGAAACATATGAAGTCCAAAGTGAAATATCTGCTTTAATACAAAAAGTATAAGAGTTATAAATAAGAAGTAAAATAAGAAATGAAGCAAAGATCAGAGGCTGAAATGATGATTCTTGATTTTTTTTTACTCTGAAATGAAGGAACTCAGTAACATAGAAAAGAATTGACATGCCTTATTTAACCAGAATTAGAAAAGTCAGTCTAAGAGAAAAATCTTAACCAGACCTTCTAGAACTAGACTTTTCTTTTTTTTTTTTTTAAATTTATTTTACTATTTTATTCATTTTAGAGAGGAGACACAGAGTGAGAGAGAAAGAGAGAAAGAGGGGAGGAGCTGGAAGCATCAACTCCCATATGTGCCTTGACCAGACCAGTGCAGGGTTTTGAACTGGTGACCTCAGTGTTCCCAGGTCGACGCTTTATCCACTGCGCCACCACAGGTCAGGTAGACTTTCCTTAATAAATTCTACTTAGAGTAAGATGAGACCATCACACCTGGGCACAGTTAGACCCAAGAATGCAACAAGAGTGAAACAGAGAGCAAGCACTCTGATGGAGAACAGTGCATAAACCATGTTTTTCAATATATTAATCCATTTGTGGAATAATATAGCCTAGGATCTTGCCCACTTTACCAAGTGAGTAATCTACCTTTTTTCTTTGGAGAGGAACCAATGAAGGAACTAAAATTCTGGCTTGGAAATATTTGTGAAAATTCTGTCCCCTCCTGGGAATGAAGAGGAAGACATTTTAAGAAGGAAGAGAAAGGAGAAAGAAGGATTCTTTCTCATTGAGATGATCCAGTATAAGAAGTGAGGGAGAGAGATAGTCAGAGGTGACTCCACATTTCTTCCTTGACTAATTGAGTGGAAATTGGATCACTCAAGAGACAGGAATTTATCACCAAAAGCATTAAGTAATTAGGGACTTGGTTCTTTGTTTTGTCACTAGAGAATTTATTCTGCCATCTGGAAGAAACTCTCACAGCCAAGAGCAGTGGTTGGCAGACTTCCTGATACTCAGACAAGAGAAATTACAACCTACACATTTTTATTTTATAGGTATTATCTATAATAAGTAATATTACATTTTGGTTTTCAAAAATAGTTTACTTACCATGGTTTTCCAGTCAGCTTTGTTCCCGGCTCCTCTCTGCTAATAAGAAAATAAACTAACACTCTCCAGTGATATCAAATACTGATAGATAGAATTTTAATAAAAAATAAAAATTCTAAAACTTTCAGAATCTTTGGGAATAAGGTAAATTGCTAATTAATATTAAAAAAATTTTCTAATTTACCTACTTATTTCCACTTGCCTATGATGGTGGTTTAAAACATGTAATTGTTTACTTATCTGACTACCAATTACTGCACAGTGACTAAACTAAGTAGTCAGTATTTCTCTCATTTTTCTATCACCATTTCCTGGTACAATCATAAGCACAACCATTGGTTGAACTGTACCTGTCTCTTCTATGGAAAAGACACTGGAGAATATTTATAACACTTTAAATAAATTTCACACTAAATCTTAGCCACATTTCACATGTCACAACATGTCACAAAGTCTGTGACTAAGTTACAAGAAAAATCATTATCTAAATTCTGTTTAGTGTTTTCCTACATTTCAGGCTCAGGTTAACACCTTGTTATGCAAACTTTACCTTGAACCATTAAAGCTATTTTGTTCCTCAATTCATTCAACAAATATTTATTGATTGTCGTTTTTTCACGAAGGCTAATATTGAACCTGATCTTGTCAGTATTGAAGAGTATGGTTGTAGTTTAATAAAAGGTAGACATGTATAAAAACTTAATGTAGTAGAATGTAACCCATGCTGTTTTAGTTACTTTAGAGCACAGTGTGGTCTCCTAAAATCTAGGCAGAACATCTCCCTAAAGTATATTTCAGATTTGTGGCTGAAAAATAAAAACAAGAAAAATGACAGAGATTGAGAAAGTTGAAAATATAAAAATTACAGAAATTTCCAGAGTGAAATAATCAGCCTACATAATAGCATTGAAAGATTCAAACCTTGCGAGAGGGCAGGAAATTTCTTAATCTGGCAGGAGACAGATTGAAGAATCTCTTCACACAACTATCGATGAACAGAAACTTCATTTCAAAAATTCAGCTAGATCTTTCAGCACCAAAACTGCTAAAATTCAAATGGAAATTTTCTTTCTTTAAGCAAACCACCACTTTGTTATTTGCCATAAGGTAGAGTTTTAAAATGTTTATGAAATCAAATTATTTCTTAGTAAAACCTGTCATGTGTGCCTGTGCACAGTCAACATTTTAAATTAAGACAAAGAAGAAACATTTAGTTTATATAAAACCACTAATATGCATTGCTATACATATGAAATTTGCAGAACTGTTTAGAAAGTCCAAGAAGCCAAATAAATAAATCTCAACATAAAAATTGATCTGAAATTTGTTGTATATACTAAATGTAAAGAATACTACTGATCATAGTTAATAAAACAGGATAATGCACAAAACACTTAACTTCTAAAAGAAAAAAAAATATTATGCTAGAGTTTTTAACCGTATCTTGTTAATATAAGCAAGCTATTTTCTTCATTTCTTTTCCCTTGCCTCTCTCATAAGAGGTTATGCAGACATCCTTGGTCAGAAGGTGGGATTTTCCCTTGAGAGCTGCTTTTTTTCTTCTTAAAAGATTTCTTGACCTATTGCAAATAATTTCAGGAATGGTGTTGCTTCTAAAAATTAAGGATTTTTCTGTGGTTTTGAGCTTACTTATTCATTTTTCTAGCAGAGATGGACAGAAAAATAAATTCTACTTGGACTTAAAGGGTTATGTTCATTTACAAATAGATCTACGACCTAAAGAGCGTCATACTAATAAAATAAGCCAGTCAGAGAAAGACAAGTACTATATGATTTCACTGATTGTGGAGTCTAATGAACCAAATGAACTAACTAGCAAATGAGAGACTCATAGATACAGAAAGCAGACTGACAGTTGTGGGGGTTGGGTTGGATGAGGAGAGAAGAGGAATTGAATTAAAAAAAGAGAGAGAGAAAGAAACAACTCATGAACACGAACAATAGTGTGGTGTTGCTGGAAGGGGGGATGTGGAGGATGATATGGGGCGGATAAATGATAATAGATGAAGACTTGACTTGGGAGAGGTTGAACATACAATTAGGTGTACAGAGATGTTTTATAGAATTGGGCACCTGAAACCTGTACAATTTTGTTAACCAGTATCACCCCAATAATATCAATTAAAAAATAAGGAAAAATAGCCACACAACTATTAGCTGGTTCTAAATAATGATGATAGACAGTCTTGGCCTAGACCACATCCTTATGGTTGAATGCCAACACATCTAGTAATGATGTCTATACAGTGGATGCAAAGGAAGACCACTGAATAGAAACTGCAAAGAAATTGTCATCACAAATAGGCTTCAGGATCAACAAGGCTAGGGAGTAAACAGAGACAAATGGGAAGGTTTCCTTTGTCTTCAACCCTGATGTTAAACTGACAGTGGATGATCTAATAACTTTAGTTATTTCCTTCAGATTACAAACACCATTTTTAGTTCTCTCACTCTCTCTCTCTCTCTTTCTCTCTGTTTGTAAGAAAATCTGTGTCAGAATTCGAGTAAGATATTTGAATGAATAGATGTTTTAAGGATATAAGGAGAATTTGAAGAATGATAAAGGATAATTAAAATAGTATTTCTGCTTTTTCTTTACTGTTCTTAGCAAAGTGTCACTACAACATTTTAAATTCTATTTTATTGTTAAGCATACTGATTTATTTTCTGATTATGAACACCTTATAAAAAAGTCAGGGGCAGAGTGACCTCATAAATCACTTGTATGGTCTATTTTCCAGTGAATTATGTTACAAATTGCTTCACAATTGATAGAAATATATTTTCACATTAGTCTAACAAATCTTACAGCTTCTGTTAGTTGACTTTTGAATCATCACAACCACTAAACACAAAAATTGAATTTATTCCCCAAAGATAGCTAACAAAAAACATTTCCTATGACTCTAAATGGAGAAGCCAAGGTGAACCGAGAACAACTTTAGAATGAGAGTTCTGGAGAACTTCAGATCCTGGGTCAGGCTAGGCTTCACTTGTGTCTAAATTCCACCTTCTTGTTCACTTGGAGAAAGGCTGGCATTTATTAATCTGACATAAACGCCTGAGGCCTGAATCTCTGAGCAAATGAGGGTCTTGTGTTAACTGTTCATGGTATGTGTGTATTTAGGAAAATTATAGTTTGACATTTTGCTTAGATAGCATAAAGCATGTGTCTTCCTCTGTCAAACACAAAATTGGATCAGTTTGAGACAAGAGGCATTAGTTTAAGCACAAGTAGTGAATTGGAAGGAACATAAAATTTCAAGTTAGACTGGAAGACACTTAACCAGTTGTGTGACTTTAAGTAGTTATTTAAACACTCTGAAACTCAATGTTCTATTGACTTCCTAGTACTTTGTGAAGGTTAAGAAAGCAAATTATGTACAACTCATGTGGTGCCACCAACTGGATGCTTCCCTCCACCTCCTTTTTCTCCTGGTGTAATACCTAATGCCATATAGTTGTACCTGGGCCCTTTAGGAAACATTGCTTCCTAAATGTATTACTCTCATGCATCCCTGAAATTCCACCCATAATTTCTCAAGCTCCAATTGGACAAAGTGTCACCACTTTTATCCTCTCCATAGAATAGGCAAAAGTCGACAATTATATATACTTGTGCTTATTTGCAATTCTCTTGTTTTTATAAGAACAAGATGCATTTGTCCTGGAAGGTTATTCTAGTTCGAGGGTTCCTTCCTTAAGCAAGGCAGTCAAGACATTTTTTTTTTCATTATTCTTAATTTCTACTTAGCATCCACAAGCAAATAGCTATTTAAAGTCTACAGTGTCATCTGTAGAATTTGGGAAGTGGAATGCCACTTTGTGCTCACTTTCTCCCTTCCCATCAAAGTATTTCAAATATAGTTCTGGAGATATAAGTGTCTTACTCAATTGAAAAAAAATAAAGGTGTGTACTGGGCATCTATTATGTGTCAGTCAATGTGCTGGATGTGAGGGACACAATAATGAAGATTCTCTCTACTCTCCATGGTGGCTTTCATAATTAGACATTATAACAGGTAGTGATAATGCAATGGAAGGCGATGCCTGCCATCTGACAGGTATATTTGAGGTGTGCTCAAGGAAGGGGTAACATTTAAGTTCATAATTAAGTTAGAGTTTGCCTTTTAAAGGCTGGGTGGGGGTAGGTAAGATAATTGCATGGTAGTCAGAGGAAAGAAATGACACATCAAGAGATAAGACGCCAGAAATGAGCTTGGCATTTCCAGAGAATGACAATTATTTCAGCATCAGCAGAACCTAGGATGTATGGGGGAGAAGGGGAGAAGATTAGATTCGACAGAGAAGCAGCAGCTGCATCATGATGGGGAGTCTATAAAACGTTTATAGCAGAAAATTTACTTGATTAGATTTGCATTCAGAAATAGCACTCTGAAGGCAGGACTTATGATGGATGAATTGTAAATAGTCAAATTAGAAGTTAAAAGATCTATTTTCTGGGCTATTGCAATAGTCTCCAGGCAAATGATAACAAAGGTTGGCAGGATAAATAGAAAGAAGAGCCCGTGTGTGGTTGTGGGTTGTCCATACTGATTAAGATCATGTGCCTGAGAAGCATTTTACTTCAGTAATATGCGTAGCCTTTTTAATTTTATCATTCATAAAATTGAGATTATGCTACTTACCCTATAGAGCTGTGGAAAGAATTGTCAAGATAGTGTATGTGAAGTACTTATTATAATAACTAAAAAATAATGCACTTTCAATAATTAGGGTTTAAATTATAGTATAGAATGTATTGTCTTGTAATGAGTAGAGAGAGGAAAATGAGGAAGAAATTGCCAAGATATTCACTACTTACTTACAAAAAATCAGATTGTGAGGAAAAAGCTTCAATTTGGTTTGAATTGCCCATGGTGCAAGCAGGTGGAGATGTCCCATAGACATCCAGATATGTGAGTGTGTGCAATGCATAAAACTAATTTGAGGGCACTTAATTGAGGAACATTTATGTTTGCATTCCTTGCCTTCCATAGAAAAGAAAGCTTCCTTTTGTTTATGCAAGAATAGTATTAGAAAGGCATACCCAAGTCTTTCTGTTCACATTATTGCTTCAGTAATTGTAGCTCAGGCCCTTCCCTTTCTTTTTCATTTATTCTTTATTCTCTCTTTCTCTCTATCTGACATTGGTCCAAGTGAGCTAGACTTAACTTTGTCCGTATTTTTGCATTAAGTCATTTGCTAGGACTGGTCTTATGCACAGTGGGGATGCCTGGGATCTCTGGCCATTCTCTGGACATGGATGAGTACATGCAATTCAAGATGAGAAATAATTAAGGATCCTGATTTGACCTTAGAGCCCAACTGCTTCAGTATTTCATATTTATCAGAAACACCACTGAGAGTTTGTTCCTTAACTAAATCCTGGAGATATTTTATTGCTTTTTTCATACAACTCAAAGGGAATAGTTTGATTTGATATTTCTAATATTGAAAGAGGCATAGATGTGAAAATTATCACTATAAATTTGAGGATATATAAAGTTGTGTGTACAAACAAAATTGCTCAAGGAAAATTTTAGGAAATAAGAAGTCAAGAGATGAGAGCATTTGCCTTTTGGAGGTGGTCTGCGCTTCTGTAAGTGAGGAGAAAGAGGAAGAGGAGTGTCAAGAATGAGAACCAACCTGACCAGGCAGTGGTGCAGTGGATAGAGCATCGGACTGAGATGCGGAGGACCCAGGTTCGAGACCCCGAGGTCACCAGCTTGAGCACAAGCTCATCTGGCTTGAGCAAAAAGCTCACCAGCTTGAACCTAAGGTCACTGGTTTAAGCAAGGGGTTACTTGGTCTGCTGAAGGCCCACAGTCAAGGCACAAATGAAAAAGCAATCAATGAACAGCTAAGTTGTCGCAATAAAAAACTGATGATTGATGCTTCTCATCTCTCTCTGTTCCTGTCTGTCTGTCCCTATCTATCCTTCTCTCTGACTCTCTGTCTCAAAAAAAAAAAAAAAGAAAAGAATGAGAACCTGTTCTTTGGCACCATACCAGTTGATCCGAATCCTGGCACAATACAAAAACAAGGACAAAAACAATAACAATAATGGTATGCCTTGACAAAAAAGGTCTTGTATTGCATCACCTGAAGCCTCTTTATCCCAAAACATATCCAAAGCTATAATCCCCAGGAGGACAGGGGCCAAATTCTGCTAAAAGGTTAGTACCACTGGGTTAAGAGTGAACAAAGGGGGCTATAAGACCATTATAGACCTTCAAGAATAGGCCCACCACAACTAGCATTGTAGCTCTTGTTTGCCCTTTTCGAACTGTGCAGGTATCTATAACTGATCAAAGCTTCCCGACTCCTCCAAGGACAGCATTAAGTTTGCCATAATGTCAAGCACTGAGTTGTTACTCACTTTTTTGCTGGACAAATATAATAAAGATGTATGATCATGGGATTATAGATTGTAACCATATAGGAAACACCAAGAAAAAAAATAGCAAGAAATAGTAGTAACAGTGACAAAAATGGGTTAATTTTGAAGCTGGCATAAGAAAATAGCTTATAAAGTTCCTTAAAGTCACTCAAGTCATAGTTAAATAAAATTCCACAACATTGTTGGCCAAAGCCAGGTTTTGGAGATAGTAAACCAGGACCACCAGATAGACTCAGAGACAAGTAGAGGGGAAAGCATCTCTTCAAAGACACATCTCATCCAGTTTAGGGAATAAGGGTACCTTCAAGTAGTTTATTGAGAGACAATAACTAGGAAAAATAAAGGAAAGTAAAACTGTCGATTTAATAGTGAAGTCTCTGAGAAGGTGGGCTTTCTCTTTCCATATGGAATCATCAAAACTTCTCATTTATTATTTACCCAGGCCACAAACTTTCTTTGACATCTTGGGACATTTAGAAAAGTCTTATTTATTTTAAGTTTTCACAGATAACTTGCTTTCTCTTCATGTATATGGAAGGCATAAAACTCATTGAATATTAAAAATACAGGGAGGGGCAAAAGTAGGTTTACAGTTGTGAGTACATAACACATAGTTTATTCTTGTATTACTATTTATTAATTATTGTATTATTTTTCATATGAACAACTGTAAATGTACTCTTGCCTCATTCTGTATAAGACACTCTTTGGAAACTTGATTTAAAAAGTACTATTATTTTATAACTTATTCTAGCCCTAAACTAAGTACATTACATGCATTATTTACATTGATTTAAACTAATACTTTGAAATAGAAGACATTAATGCCCACACTACTGATGAGGAATCTGAGATGCAAACAGTTCCATAACTTGCTGAAGGTGTTACTGGTATGAAGCAGCATAACTTCTCCATTTGACTTCAAAATCATGCTCTTCAACTTTCTTATTTTATATCTCATGCAAATTCTTAGTTGGTGACACTAACAATGTGACAGTGTAAAAAAGAGTGGGTCATTTATCCAAGAAAAATAGAATAGTGTAGATTTAAACAGGTAGTGAAGAGTTAACAGAGCTCCTGTCCTACAGTTTTAATAGCCACAGAATGTAAGAAGCATCTCTCCCCCAAGCTCACAAGCAGATACTCACACTTAAATTTGGTTGGTGCAGACCAAACAGATTAAAAGCTTCACAGGAGATCTATAAGCAGCCAGGAAAAAAAGAATAAAAACAAATGGAAAAAATAAATTGACCTCAATTGAAGAAGAGACGAAGTCAGATGGGTTGGTCCCACTCATGTATTATTAGTACCCGTGCTTAGGTGAATTAATATAGTAGAATGAGATCACAGTTCTCTAAGGTGTTTCACTCACTGAGACAGACTGTGTAAGAGGTAGCAGTGCAAGGTCTAAGTGAAGTATGTTTGAAAACCAGTCTTATTAAGGATATGAGTGACTGTTATAAATAGTGAATATGCAACCACTTTATGTCAATAGCTGGATGCCACAAATGACAAACTAAATAAAACTGCTGAGGCTACTGGGTTGCCAGAGAAATTGAAAGCGAAAAAGGAACCCTCCCCTAAAGGGACATTATTTGTTCTCTGGGGTTTTATTAACCATGATGGAGGCAGTCAGTCAGTAATTTATCAGCCTCTTTATTTCAGGAACAGATAATGAATTTTAATTAGTGAGGAAGACAGCTTTCCACAAAGGGGAAGAAAGCAAGCCAAAATAAAAACAAACAAACAAATCAGGAATGTCAGTGTGCACATGGAGGGTGCGTTAAAGCTTGTAACACTCCTTATTAACACTGAATTCATGGGCAAAACTTTGAGCCCTCTGATCTTCTGTAACATAAAAATAAACATGAATACTAAAAAAAATGCCCTATAGATTGTGAAGAAAAGGAAGAGAATGCTGCTAAGGTTGATGAAGAGGTCATTTTAGATCACAGGGTCTTGAAGACACAGATCATCACTCATAATCAATAAGAATCGGCGGCGGCACATTTCCAACAATGTTTGCTCTGCCTACTGAACATTCCAACAATCCTCTTTACAGTAGAGAATGAATAATATGGGCCTATGGGAGACAACAGTTTTGGGTTTTCCCCAAGTATTTTAATTAAGCCCAAATGCCCTTGCATTGACTACCTAGAAAGGTTTAGAGAGCACAGAAGATACAAAGGTAAAATATGTCTGAGTCATTGTTAACTAAGTCTTTCCCCTGCTAATTTAGATAGTCTGTGTGTGCATGTGTATAAGCCCATGTGCATGTCAATGTATGGAGGACAAATATCAATTATGGTATTGTTAGGTCAGAAGTTGGTTTTGACTTGGTTCCTGAGAGATCCTTCAAGCAATAAATAATCAGATACCTTCTTTTTTTGTTGTACTTCAGATATATTGATAGTGGTTTTTGTAATAATTCTGCTTGGGGACCCTGGACACTCCAAGTAAATGCTACTTTTGCTAATGAAGCTTTGCACCCATAAATTATTTGAAATTCATTGGCCCAAATTAACTCCCAAGTATATGCAGCTTTGCTTTAGCAGAGTGATATAAATTCACATGTGAATGTTATGTTTGAATTATGAGTGTGGTTCATTTTCAGAGATATAATTTGAGTAGATTAGGTGGTTCCTTGTGTGTTTGTAGCTTTGACTGAGTCTCTGAACACTCTGAGAGCCTAAATACTTTTCGTAAGACCCACAAAGGAAGAGGCATACTTCCTTTTCAGGGCATTCTGACATAAAGGACATGCTACGCTATGGCATGTCACTGCCATTAACTTGCTACAATTTCCTAATAATGTGGAACTCTCTTCCGACCAGAAAAGTTAAACATGAAGTTCTTCAGTTACCCACAGGGCACAAATAACTTTTATTTTCCTCTTCTTCCACCTCACAAAGTTCAGTATGTGCTGTCTGGAGAGAAAAGAATTGTAAGTATTTTTCCCCCATGTGGAATAGGGACTTTCTGTTCCATTCCCCTCTACTATATTTTATTAACAGTTAGGTTAGAAGTGATGATAAATGTGTTTTGGTTTCATGCTTGTCTGATAATTCTTTACATCCCCTTTAATCTCCAGGGCGCTGTTTGGTTAAAGAATAGAGTCTGCTCTTAGAAACCAGAAACTTAGGTTTGACAATCAAAAGCTATAAACTAATATTTTTCAAGTTATAGTTCAAGGTCTAGTGGTGGGCTACCAGGGGCTTCCTACTGGGTCAGACATTTCTTCAGAAACAAGTGTTTTTCTTGAGTTATTATATATAAAATAATGCATAATTCCTTTCAGATTTATTTGGGGTTAAGACAAAGGGCTATCTCCTTCAAATATTGCAAGTTGTATGTAAACTAAAATTAACTCATTAGTAGAGTTTTATGAGACAGTGGTCTGGTGCTCTATTAAAATTCACATTCAAAATTCCTCCTGCACACTTAGGTCAGCAATTGGAATTCTTCTGAATTTCTAGTAGTTATCAATATTTCCTTGATTTCCGTGAGCTATAGTTTTGCTTTAGAATGATAAAATGTGGTTAGTTTATTTTTATTTATTTGGCATTTTGAGAAAGACAATTCTTGATTGAGAGTAGTTATTCCCTGCATTGCAAAGCTTTGGCATCCTCACTCTCTCTGCCCCTTAAATGCCAGCAGTGCTTCTTAGACAGCCTGAAGCCCCAAAATCATCCCAACTATTTTCCCCAACTATTTCCAGCTATTACCTAAATGGTATTATTGTTCTTGGTTGAAAAACTAGTTTACCAATTAATATCAATAAAAGTTATGATGCATTATTTATTTTACACCAAGTTGTGTACATAAAAACTTGGACCCTTAATTTCTTAATGAAATATATATGTTATTAAACAATTTTGTAAAAATATGAATTAATATTTTACTAAAACAGATATTATAAATTATCTAATTGTGCTTATACTAAAACATGATTGATGTTGTATACCTTTGACTGTGTGCCATTAAGATTATCTGAGCCTGACCAGCTGGTGGTATAGGGATAGAGTGTCGGACTGGGACGCAGAGGACCAAGGTTCAAAACTCTGAGGTTAACAGCTTGAACGTGGGCTCATGTGGTTTGAGCAAGGCTCACCAGCTTGAGCCCAAAGCACTAACTTGAGCACAAGGTTGCTCGGTCTGCTGTAGCCCCCCAGTAAAGGCACATATGAGAAAGCAATCATTGAACAACTAAGGTGCTGATACAACAAAAAATTGATGTTTCTCATCTCTCTCCCTTCCTGTCTGTCCCTATCTGTCCCTCTCTTTGTCTCAAAAAATAAAAAAGATTATGTTAAAAATTATCAGGCAATATTTTGGATTGAATTGTGCTCCCTCCCCCCCCAATACCATGACCTTTGGAAATAGGGTCTTTGTAGATATAGTCAAATTAAGATGAGGCCATACTGAATTAGGGTGGGCCCTAATAAAATATGACTGCTAGCCTTCTGAGACCATGAGAAAAAACAGGGACCCACATTGGAATGATGCGATAATGTGAAAGAGGCAGAGGCTGGAGTGAACACCAAAGACTATATAAACTACCAGAAGCTAGGAAAAGGTAGGGAAAGTTCATCCTCTGAAACTTTCAGAGAGCTTGACCTGTGGTGGAACAGTGCATAAAGCATTAACCTGGAACACTGAGGTCGCCGATTCAAAACCGTGCACCTGTCTGGTCAAGGCACATATGGAAGTTGATGCTTTCTTTTCCCTCCCCCCATTTCTCTCTCTCTCTCTCTCTCTCTCTCTCTCTCTCTCTCTCTAAACAATGAATAAATAAATAAATTTAAAACTTTCAGAGAGACTGTAGTACTGCCGACTCAATTCCAGAATTCTATCTTAAACCTGTGGAAGAATAAATTTCTGTTGTTTTAAACCATGCTATTTATGAAAGTAACTTATGGCAGCGATAGGAAACTAATACAGATAGGTTACCTAATGTTTGTACCAAATCAGATAGGACAAATATAGTAGTTCTAAACAATGATATTCATAAAGACCTTAGAATTAGTATGTAATGTATAATAACTGCTACATAATTAGAGCAGTTTGTGTTAGTTCTATAGACTTTTGACAAGTAAATTAACTTTATATCATAATTTTTTTTTCTAGGATAATGTCTTTAATCCAGGGGTTGGAAAACTATGGTCATGGACCAAATTCAGATTGCTACCCGCTTTTGTATATAAAGGGTTATTTTATTTTATTATTATTTTTTATCTTTAGATGAAGATTGTCTACGGCTGCATATGTGCTTTAACAGTAGAGCTGTGTAATGCCATAGACACTATATGGCTCAGAAACCTAAACTATTTACTGTCTGGGCTTTTAAGAAAAAGTTTCCCAACTCCAGTTATAGACTATAATATCTATTAAATATGTACCTATTCTTATTCACTTTAAAAATAATTCAATGGTTTATATATGCTGTTAGCCACAGCTTTTCTGCAACTAACTTCTTTTGTTCTACTATATTTTTGAGCTCTATTTCAACTCAAGATGTTAATCAATAGGATAGATAAGTTGTTGAGTCACTTATCCTCCATAAGTTCATAATAAATAGTTTAAGGCCATTGATTAGATTCTTAGTAAAAATGATGACTAAATGATGACTAAAATAATGCATTTTTATTATCTCCACATTTGCAAATGAGACTTTATGCAATAATGACTCATGAGACCTTAGTGAGCTTCTTAACTAGAAACCACATTTTCCTATTGAGATTCATTTATCTTTAAAAGAAAATTTCCCAGCTATTGATTCTCATATCTAAGACTGCTGAATGAATTAAACAAAGCAGTAAAGCAAAAGTAATGACCCCAAACTCAAGGGTAAATTTATAATATGAAAATTACCAACTCTTAAAGTGAAAGCATGGGTGATACAATCAGTATGTGAGATTTGTCTGGGTCGTCTTGGTCACTGTTTGATATGTATGTTCTTAGTGAGGAAGCCAGGTCTTTATGCTCAAAAAGCTAAGTGTCAAAACAGCACCAAAAAATGAAGTGTCTACTCTGCTGTGATCTAAAAAAAGTGAAAGTTCTAAGTTGAAAAGGGACTCTTTCTAGATCTGCACATAATTTGTTCCCTATTTCAAAATCCATGTACAAAAGATAGGGCAATTATAAGTTTCTACTACTGTTCTCTCTATGTGAGGCTAATTATTTTCATAATAAGCAGTTTGACTTCTCAAAATCGTCTGCTTATGGTGTGTAAAGGACAGAACATTTTACTTGGTAGTAAGTTTAAGAGAAATCAACCAACTGTGGGTCATCTTGGGTGAAGATAACTATGAACACTGAATTACTTGGAGATAACTTGGGGTTTCTACTTATTCTCATTTATTCAAATTTTTGGAAGGCAAGACAACCAGATCTTGCTGGTTATGCATATTAAATATTGTTGGGAAGATAAAATATAATATGCTCACTTTGTTAAAGATGGCGCTGCCCACATGGAAGCCCATCACCCAGGTGATATTATTTGCCCTTATGCTTGGGATGGGTGTGGGGGAAAGACTGTAATGTAAGCAGGCCGGGTCATTATAGCCTAAGGCTTAGTTTTAAGAGTAAGCTTTCCCCACACCCTAGACTGATTGGATGATGTAGGGTGGTGCACTCTCCTGAGGAATTCCATTATACCTCAGATTGGTGAATTTGTATCAGAGACTTCCTTCTTTGTAGATTGGATTAAGGGTTTGGATTTCTACACTATAAAGTGGGGCAGGCCAGGAGCTAGATCTCTCTTGGTTCCTGAGGTATTAGAAAGGAGAGCAGATTAAGGCCACGTGGAGGAGAGGAGGCAGCCAAGATGGTGGAATGCTGAGGAAGAAGCCAGTTTGTGCAGAATTTGTGTAGAGAGGAGATGGGAAACAGAGGTGAATAAGTCTGGTGAGCTAGAAACCTTTTGATTCTAGGAAACTCGGATAAGTCAGTAGCTTTGTGAGCACTGAATGTGGGGGTTTTGGAGCCCAGTGTGTGTTTTTGCTTGCCCGCCGGGTGCAAGCTAGAATTAAAGCTGATGGCTCACCAGTTCTTGGCCCCGTTGTTTCATTACCGACTGTCCGAATCTAATGTGAACCTGCACGGGTCAGGCGCCTGTGATGGTGGCCTTGACTACTGGCTTTACAAATATGAATGGATTTGTACAGTCAGCTGAGATCATTTTAAACCAATGCCAAAAAGGTTTTATCCAAATTGGGCTTACTTCAAAAGCATATATTCACCAAATACTACTTAAAGATGTATCAATTTTTATTTATTTATTTATTTTTACAGAGACAGAGAGAGAGTCAGAGAGAGGGATAGATAGGGAGAGACAGAAACGAAGAGAGATGAAAAGCATCAATCATCAGTTTTTCTTTGTGTCACCTTCGTTGTTCATTGACTGCTTTCTCATATGTGCCTTGACCCTGGGGCTACAGCCGACCAAGTAACCCCTTGCTCAAGCCAGCAATTTTGGGTCCAAGCTGGTGAGCTTTGCTCAAACCAGATGAGCCTGTGCTCAAGCTGGCAACCTCGGGGTCTCAAACCTGGGTCTTCTGCATCCCAGTCCGATGCTCTATTCACTGTGCCACTGCCTGGTCGGGCAAAGATGTATTAATTTTTATACACTGTGCTAACTTACTTTCTAGTGAAGGGGAAAAGACAATAAACAAAATAAATAACAAGAAATCTAGAAGGCTAGGATGAGTAAAGAGCTGGCATTTTAAATAGGATAATAAGGGAAGGCTTTATTGTGAAAGTAACAGTTAAAGGTTTGAGGAACAGTTATTCAAACCTCACTGGGGCATCTGTGTTCCCACAGCTCCCAAAGACACATGCTGGCTCTATTCCCAGCTCCAATGAGCCGTTGATAAAAGCTGTAGCACTGTTTTCTGTTGAATGGAAACACATCGAATTTTCTAAGAAAATGAGCTTATAAAAATGTTTTTTCATGAAGATAGCAGCAAGTAGAGCACTTCAAGTGATTTTAGTGATATAATTGAGGGGAAAAGTTTATGTAACTAGAGGTAGAGACTTAGCATCTGTCCCCAAATCTGTAGGGACAGCCACAACCCATTACATATTTAGACCAACACCAATACATATGCAATATGGTAAGTTAAAACTATGTGATTTGGTTGTTATGTTAACACAACTTCAAGGCAAGTCTCCCAAATTAAACGAACAAACAAAAAAGGCAGATGGAGGATCAAGTATCACTTTTACAACTGATTAAATCTAATTTTGATTATGTAATAAACTAAGAGAGCTATAGGAGCTAAACCTCAGAGTTATATGGATCGTGCATCTCTCAGAACTGTGGACCAAAACAGGCTTTTCCTACATGGAGATGTCTCAGCAAATGCATATTTGTAAAAAAAAAAAAAAGAAGGAAGACCTGGTCTGAACAAGCCCAGATGACTGTCCCCTGATAGTAACAATTCGATAAGTAATTCCATCTTCCCAAGACCAGGAAACATAAAAGGATGGGTAAAGGGCAAACATTTCTTAACATTTAGGCTCCCACAACATGAAAGGAGATAAGTTAGGATTGGGACTAAGCAATTTTCTTGATATGCTCCTCTATAGAAACTATGGAAATGTCACTTTAAGAAAGGCTGTCAAACATCCACTTTGTCACTTTCTTTCATGCTGTGGATACACTATATAAGTTAATAAAATGCCAACTATATAGATGAAAATTTGCAAATTCAAATAAATGTGTATATTTTGTCTTATAAACAATAAATACTGAATGTTGAAAATATTTTTTATTTTTCATTTTGCAAGTTTTTATTCTATATAGATGAAAACTTGCAAATTCAAATAAATGTGTATATTTTGTCTTATAAACAAGAAATACTGGATGTTGAAATGATTTTTCATTCTGGGCTAGGTGTTAGGTATTTGGCAAATGTAGAAACATGTAGAGTCAGCAATTCTTAAAAGTGGTGAAGAAGGGCCTGACCAGATGCTGGTGCAGTGGATAGAGCGTCACACTGGGATGCGGAACAACTATGGTGTTGCAACGGCAATTAAAAACTAATGATTGATGCTTCTCATCTCTCTTTATTCCTGTCTGTCTGTCCCTATCTATCCCTCTCTCTGACTCTCTCTCTGTCCCTGTAAAAAAAAAAAAAAAAGTGGTGAAGAAAGTGAAGGGCACTTTGCAGCCACTAATAAGGCAAGAGGGAAATGTTCAGAGGAATATCTATCATTTTTAAAAAGAAAAATTTACATGAGAAGAGAGTAAAGAAAATGAAGACTGGTGTAGGTCCCAGAAGACATTACAGTTAAGAATAGGCCAATTAATGTTTGTGGAAGAATACTTTTGAAAATAAAATGATTCTCAATTGAAGTGTGGAATAAAATTAAAAGAAGTAGAATAATATTGTTATTTAAGAATATTCTGAAAGTATGTTATTTTGAAAAAGAAACATATAAAATATTGTTTTATTTTATATCAATGTCTCAAATCAACAGATTTAATGTGCAGATTCAATAAAGGCTCATTGAAAGAGTGTAGATACTTCCTAGTGTCAGGAGATGCTAAATTTAAATGTTGCATACTTACAACTTGAAAATTTTTTTCTAAGATAAACAAAACAACAGAATAAACAATATCTAAAGGAATAATAAAGTAGAGACTATTTAAATGAATAAAAAAGGGTTTAAAGATAATGATGCATACATTCTTTTAAGGTTCACAAGTAAAATACTTAGCATATTGTAAAGCCTTGTAAATCTAATAAAACTGTAGGACAATTGGATGTGGTATGTTTTTGGTTAAAAAAAAAACAATGGGAAATATCAGGCATTTAAATATGTGCAAGTTCAGGAATAATATAAATGCCAAAGCAGGTAAGAACTGCACAGAGTTACTTGATAAAACAAAATTTAAGACTAAGATAGATTATGGAGTATAATGATTAACAGGTTAAAAGTGTCACTGTGAACTTGAAGAACAATTAGACCTCCCTTGAGACACATTAGACAGGGTGTTTGATGATTCAGCTTCATAAATTAGTAACAGTAGCTAACAAGAAACTTAGAGCAACTTGCCAGGAAAGAGTAGAAATTAATGAAGGCATTTGTGCAATGCATTACAAGGTTTTAAAGACTGAGCACAAGTTTTCTAAGAGAGTTTATTCATATAAATATAGTAATTTTTCCCTCTGAAATTTGATAATTTCTAAGAAAATTAAAAATTCCAATAATCTTTGTTCTTTAAGCCTGTTTCTTTACCTCTCCTTCCTTCTTCCTTCTTGAATTCCTCCTCTTCTCTTATTATCCCTCCTTTTATTGCTTTTTTTTTTTTAAATTGTTTGAAAGTTGTATTTCATCTTTGTGAGAGTTCTAATTAGGGAAGAAAACTGCTATAAGTGGGCCTGGATAACTTAAGTGCTGTCAAAAGAAAAAAATAATTGAATACGTCCATCAGAGCATGTTTAAGCTCAAAGTTTTTTTCTGAAATTTGTGGGTTAAAAGTCAATTATGCATTTAAGGGTGGAATTAGAAACTGACACAGGTCTTTTTCCTTAGTTAATTTTCTCACAGAGGCAAAACCATGTGATTCTGAGAAGGGAGGTGTTCATTATATTCTTCTTGTCTTGTAAGATCTTTATATATTCTGTATAAATGGATGGGTAGAGATAGATAGGCATAAATTCTGGATATTCTGAATCTTTTGTTGGATATTTATATTTCAAATATTCCCTTCAGTCCACATTTAGGTTTCCTTTTCTTTATTTTAATTGTGTTTGTTTGTTTGTTTTGTGACAGAGAGAGAGATAGGGACAGATAGGAACAGACAGACAGGAAGGGAGAGAGATGAGATGCATCAACTCTTTGTTGTGTCATCTTAGTTGTTCATTGATTGCTTTCTCATATGTGCCTTGACCAGGGGGCTACAGCAGACTTAGTGACCCCTTGCTCAAGCTGGACACCTTGGGGTTTCAAACCTGTGTTTTCTGTGTCCCAGTTCAATGCTTTATTTGCTGCACCACTGCCTGGTCAGGCCTTAATTGTGTGTTTAGATGAACAAAAATTCATTTTGATAAAGTCAATGTTTTTAATTTGCTTATGCATAGTTTCATTATATATATTGCTATTTTTCAATTTATTTTTGCATCTATTGAGGTAATCATATGACTTTTCTTCTTTTTGCTATTAATTTGGTTTATATTGTTTTATTTTTAACTGTTAAATCCATATTTAATTGAAAGATATGCAACTGGCTTATTAATTTATTTTTTTATGTATCATGGAATTATATTTGCTTATAGTTTTCTAAGGGATTTTACACCTATATTCAATAGCAATATTTGGAGAGTTTACTGGTAAAGGCAACTTTGTCTGAAATTTTACAGTAGAAAGGATTTACAGTACAGATTCCATTTTTTTAGTAAATGTAGGCTTTTTCAAATTTTCTCTATCTTCTTGTATAATTTCAGTAAGTTTTTAAAATAATTTTTCTATTTCATCTTAATTTTAAATTATTGACATACAGTTGTTTATAATTTCTTCTTAATATCTTCACCATGGCTGTATGATCTGTAGTAATGTACTCATTTCCTTTGTTTATATTGACAATTCATGTCGTCTTTCTCTTTGACATTTTGGAGGTTATTTTAAGTTAGAAGTTTATAAAATGTGTTTCACTCTGGGCATATATAAACTTGTGTCAGAGTACACAAAAAAGTGCCAGCAATATTTCTATTTTAGATCTACTCAGTATTTTGTATAGTGAACAAATTGTACAGATACATCAAGGCCCTTTTCATTTACATTATACTCTGTATATTTCCAAAAATATATAGCAGAAACAACAAAGTACCTTACACATCTGAAGACTCATTCTTAACCCGAACTGTGTCACAGAAATCCCCTCACATATGCAGGCTACAGCTGTTTGTTCTATCTCAATCTTACCATGGGCATTTGATTATTTCCTTTCAGTGTATTTCTTGTGATATCCAAAGAAATAGAATATAAACTCTGAAGTTTATACAGGAGCTATAATTATAAAGAAAATTTAGGTTTTCTCATGCTTACCAATAGAGAGTAACAGCTCCTGATGGTCAATTTAAATTATGCAAAAATGTGGACTGATTATTTAAATTTGTTTAAATTGTATCTGTAGCAAATAGTACCAATTTAGTATAAAATCACTGATAAGCACAGTACCTTTATACTCACGTAGCTTAAAAATTATTGGAAAGAATGTGAATAAATAGTCTTTCTTTTTATTGCATTATTGGTTTAGGGAGTGAATATGAAATAAATTATTTTAATAATTTTATTTAGGAAGAGTCTTGTCACTACCCAGTCATGGAAGGGTGTGTGAGTGTGTGACTTTTGTAACTTAGTTTTATGTTGTTTTTTTTGTTTTTGTGTGTGTGTGTATTTTTTTAAAATTAAGATGTGACTCATAACACCTACAGAGGTTCAAAATGTATCTCACTAATTTTCAGAGCACTCAAACATGTGGCAGAAAGCCAATGGCTGGGAATGATGTAATACTAAAAATTATTCAGAAAGATTGTTTTAAAACTGTTTACAAGAGAAAATGGAGAAGAAATGCCTGAAACAAAATAGTAATGCATGTATTTTTTAATCCATATATTTTGTAATAGAAACTTATCTAGGAATATAACTAGAAAATACAAAGTAAGAAACATATATCTCACTTAAGAATGAATCAGTATGATTTGGAGACTAATTGTATCTATGCTAACTATATTAAATAACTCCAATATTTCAAGTCTAAGTACATGGAAGAATTTGGTAGGGATAGGAACTGGTGGAAAACATTATTTCTGTAGAAATCAGTAAATTTGTTTGGGAATTATTCATTAAACAAATTCTAGCACTTATGTTCTAGAAACTATGTTAATTCATAGAAATATGAGACAGAATAGCCTTGAGCTTCTTACTTTCTAATTGAGGAAACAAACATATAGTTATAGAAAAATTATAATAAAATATGATAACTCATAATAGAGATATGTATAAAAGGTTGAACAAGCTAAATTCAAGGTTAGGGTAGGATATTTAAATTTATAGTAAGAAGTTAGAATTTCATGTACTTCAATGAATATTTTTTGAGTATGTACCACAACATTTTTGAAGATTTACTCAAATGAAAGAGAGATCTGAAGATAAATATCTGGGAGTCATAATTTTAAAAGAACAATCTTAGCTATAAATATTCATAGGTTATTTGAAATAATGAAAGATGAGGGGCAGAAATACAGCTTTTATACTGGGGTACACTCAGCTTTGAAGGAAGAGAAAAGAATCATGCTCAAATGAATTTACAAAACAACAACAAGGCTAATATAGAATTGTAAAGTTAAAAAGGGTTAGAGAAAAACTAAAAGCCATAAGGGAAAACTACTTCAAACAGATAAGAACAAGTAAAATGAAAATATTTTCAAACACATAATAACATTTTATTTACAGAATTTACCCACAGATATTTCACAGGAGATTTGTGTGTATGCGCTTTTCAGGTAGAACTGTCATATATTTGTAGCTCTATTACTGGATTCCTATAATTGCTCTCTTGCTTTCACCTTGAGGATGGCAACATCTCTCTGCTTCTGCTAGATGTAGGTTACTATTTCTTTGTGATTTTCCCTTACTCTTCTTACAATCCTGTAAATTGATTCCACATTAAATTCTCTTTAACTAATATTCTTTTCCTGTAGGGTCTCATCTCTACGGATAGAAAAGTCATACCTGGTAGACATTATTACTTCTCCCCATTTGTATACAAAGAGGGTGATTCATAAAGGTTAAATGACTTTCCAAAGTTAATGGTTTGCAAATGACATAATCTTTCTCTTTCACCTACATTATGCTGTACATTTAAAGGTGAAGAATAAAGAAACAGTAGAGAAAAATCAATTTCCATCAAGAGTCATAAAAATAATGGGATATAGAGTTAAGCTGGGAGATTCTTATTTTTGTTTCATAAGAAGCAGCATTTCTCTTCCTTTCAAATGAGAAGATTGGAATAATTGCTATAGAAATAGATATACTGAGGTGTGCATGAATATTGGAGGTAATGGCAATCTTATTATTGGCAGGAAAGAGTTAGAGATCAGTTGTTGAGAGGAAAAGTGGTAAGATTTGCTAGCTAAAAGGGTAACAAGGAGAAGAACTACTCAGTGGTCAGAGAGAGTTTTTAACAATGACCAGCTCCCTTTGCTGGTATGTAACATGTATCAAAAGGAATACTAAATAAATGCTGCTTCCAAGTGGAACTGTATAAAACCATGACCATTACTTGCAAATAAATTCAACTCACATGTGGTACAAAATTAGCTACTTTGATCTATATGTGAAGGACAATATTCAACAATTATCTTGAGTTTGATTTTTTTTTTGTATTTATAATTTTTCATCGAACTAAAGTAATTTTGGTTTTCTTTGCCCGCCTCACTATCAATAATTATATTTTCATTGTTAATATATGCCTTTATTTTATAATCTTGTAAATATTTTTGTCTCTGTACCTGTGATTATTAGTAGCAAAAACCTACAGTCTTCAATTCATGTAGAGCTGGTTCCTGACTCTACCTTTCTCTTTATTATCTTTGCTACATTCCTCTTTGATTTGCCAATTAGTCACCTTCTCAATCAACACTTTTAAGTTGAAGTATGCCAAGTTTGTTTCCTTATTCTATAATACATTCTCCTTTCTGTCATTATAATTGTTTAGATTAATGACCCAGTAAAGTAACTTGCTTCCAGCAACCCTGCTGGCTGATTTTGATGTGGATTTAGGATACCCCATGTGTGCACTGCCGTTAAAGACTCACTTTCCCTTATATATTGTAGTGGGGCTTGCCCAAATGTGAAGAAACACAGTCAGCGCTCCATGCCCAAGTGAAGGAGAGAAGTCAATAGCAAGCAGAGGACCACCTACAATACCAGCTCTTCCTCTTCTGCTTAAAAGAATTAACCATGACAGAGAGGCAAAAATTTTGTTCCAGTATTAGAAGTCGCACATCTTATTATTTAGGAGTAACTTGGAAACTCCTCCATATTCTAGAATCCGCCAAGATGCATAGTGACTCTTCTATTTCCTACTGTGTCATACGAAATTATTTGGCTATTTCCACATAAAGAACCATAAAACTTTAATGGAATATAGATTATTTATTTATTTATTTATTTACTTATTTATTTATTTATATCCAGTAATTCAAATCAACTAGGAAACACTGCCAATCCGAACCAGGCTTAGTCTATTTTGTTTCGACACACACGCACACACATATATATAATCTTATAATTGCTATAGGAATATATATCTCTCTATCTATCTATATCTATCTATCTATCTATATCTATCTATCTATATCTATATCTATATCTATCTATCTATATCTATATCTATATATATACATATATGTATATCTGTAATCAGCTGGCAGGATGGCTTGGTTTATGGTTTTCTTAAATTGGCCTCAAAGCTCTGGGGTTTTGGTGGCTATTGTCTAGGGTTCAAGGAATGACTAAACATTATGTCTCTTATCTTCTAGCTGGTTAGCCTGGTGTTCTGGTGTTCTAACAGTGGCTTGTCAGGCTTTTAAGAAAGCAAGAAGCCCTGGTCAGATAGCTCAGTTTGTTAGAGCACTGTCCTGAAGTACAGAGGTTGCTGGTCTGATTTCTGGTCAGGGAACATAAAGGAAGAGATGGATGTTCCTATCTCTCTCTTTCCCTTCCTCTTTTGTTAAATCAATCAATAAAAAAATAAAATTAAAACAAATTTTAAAAAATAGAAAGGAAAGCGAAGAGAAGCATGTCAATCTTGTAGGGCCTAAGCTCTGAAAATGCACTTTGTCACTTCTGCAACATGTAATTTCAAAGCCATTTGTAATAGAATGAGTAGGTAAATAGCCTCTACTTCTTAGTGGAAAGAATTACCAAATGACATTATAAGGTACACAAAAGAGAATAGTTAAGAACATATTTGCAGTCATTCTACATTTTGAGGTTAGCCCCTGGCTGATGGACTTACACTCTGCTGACTAGACTGTTTCTAGAGTAGCTGACTCCCTTGCCTATGTCAAGGCTCCAACTCAGTCAGTCCTTCTAGCTGTTCTGGCTTTCTTCTAGCCTAAAATATACTTGACTGTTTTCCTGCTCACTAGTATACTCCAAGGCCCAAACTGCATTGAGAAGTTTAGTTGTATCACTGACAACAATACTTTAAAATGACTTAATGAAAACTGGAATACTTTATTACTCAAATTTTCAGGTGAATCAAATTCTATCATGAAAATAATTCTTCTTCCAGATAATCACACATCTATGATCTTAATTACATTCTGAATGTTTATTGGCATGACACAAAGATAATCTGTTTTTATCAAAAGCATTAATTATTCAGTTAAAACTTCTGATGAGCACCAACAAAAAATTAGAAGCTCTCTGGCTGTATGATCATGAGAAAACCCCTGAGAGAGCGAACATGACTGAGCATGGTAATTACTATAATCCTGCTAATACACCTGGATGACTTTCTACCCCACCCTGTAATAAAGACATTGTCATCTTCATTTAAACTGTGTTGGCTGAGAGAAGCTACGGATTACTCTGTTTGTGAAAGTTTGGAGGTGTGATTGTGTTAATGTATCAGAGCCCTGTTTCATTTTTGGAAGTCTGTGGGAACTGTTGAACCATTCTACAAGTAACATTTGTTGGAACAGTGGAAGGTGAGCTCCAGGTTAGAAGAATAAGAAGCACAGAAAGATCTTGTTTGGGTCAGTTTCAGAGGTTAGTTGTATGCTTAAGCACTAAACAAAGAAAAAACATTGTGTCAGTGTCAGAGGGCAGAGTGCAAGCCAATGGCATAAATAAGAGTATCTAGAAAAGGGCATAAGCTCGGTTGGGAAAGAAGGTCAGACACCATTTAACTAAAAGGCTTGTGGAGATAAATATGTAAGAATATATGTCAAAATATTAATCAAGTATCTGACAAGTGACATATACTCTTTTAGGTGTCATTGGGCACAAAGATAAATAACTACTGATGAAGAAAACAACTTATAAAAGGGGACAGACATTCTACGAACCATTATACAATGAGACAAGTCCCACTAAAGAAAGAATAAATATTCACTGGGGACACAAATGAAAGAGAAAAAGTTTTACTAGTGGGATACTTATATCTTTTTAAAAAAAAATTTTAAATTTATTTTTATTTATTTATTTGAGAGAGGAGAGACAGAGTGAGAGAGAGAGAGAGAGAGAGAGAGAGAGAGAGAGAGAGAGAGAGAGAAAGGGGGGAGGAGCAAGAAGCATCAACTCCCATATGTGCCTTGACCAGACCTGTGCAGGGTTTTGAACTGGAGACCTCAGTGTTTCCAGGTCGACACTTTATCCACTGTGCCACCACAGGCCAGGCTGGATACTTATATCTTAACTGAACAAATGTTTTGTTTTGTTTTTTATCAAGGTTGATAGAAAGATGATTTTACCTAGAGAGACATTAATCATCAAAGGTATGGAAGTATTTAAAATTATACAGCAACTATCAGGAATGATGACTTTAAAAAAAGCCTTGAGTATCAAGAAATAAGTCTGGAAAAGTAAATATATACAAGATTTTTAAAAACTTCAAATGATTTGCTTAATGATTTTAAATTATACAAAATAGATACATGCTTTTAGAATCTAACAGACCTCCTTGGTTGAAAAAAAAAATGCATCTCTTTCTGATTAAAATGTTAACTCAGACACTTGAGGTAAAAAGCAATGAGATCATCTGAGTAAATAAGGAAGGCTGAAGTGTGGAAAAAAGAGCCCTGAAATTGTTTATGTTTTGTATGGTTGAGTCAATGCCTATCAAACCAACCCTCCCGCAGTTCCCAATTGTAAACTCAGAATATAATATTTAAAAAAAAAAAAATATATATATATATATATATATATATATATATATATATATATATATATATCTGAAGAGTGGAAAAAAGCTAAAAGATAATGAATGGAAATCAATTCTTTGAAAAGGGAATGCTGTAATGTGAGTTTCTTATTTTATTTGGCTATTAAGCAGAGGTGAATACCAGTCTGCACCATTTCAGTTAGTTAAATATCCGGTAGAAAATCTGCAGTGTTACTGGCTTAAAGAATCAGAGGACTGGGTTTATTTAGGATAACCACAATAGCTGGAAAGATAAGAGGAAATTCCAAGAAAGGAAAAGTCAGAATGGTAGAGAGCATCAGATATGTATATGAACTCTGCTCCAATCTCTGGATGACCCCTGTATCATGTGGTATAGAGCAGCCACCCGTCAACTCAGCCAAAGCTAAAAAAGTAATAAACTGCAAGTTAGCTCTTGCCCATCACAGGGAGACAGAGCTTTGCAGTTTGAATTCAGCAAGTTAAATAAATAAAAATCATTACTCTTCAAGAGAAGATTAACAAACTTTAGAGTTTGTAAGATGGTCCGCTTTCTTTTTTATAAGCTGTTGAAATGATCATATTATTTAATTAATTGTATTTTATTTTTGATATTCTAACAGTTGTGTAGTGCTACCTCATTTTGACTTTAATTTATATTCTACCAATGACTAATTATATTGATTGATCATCTTTTCATGTGTCTATTAGCTTTCCATATGTCTCCCTGGCAAAAGTATCTGTTATCATTTGTCATTGAAAAAAAATCAGGCATTTGTTTTTGTGTGATTTTGAGTGTGTAAGGCCAGGAGCTGCCATCGTGGCCATTCACATGCAGGTTCCCATTGGATTCGGGCTGACGGTGAAGAAATGGCAGAGTCGGAGGATGGTAGGCCATTCTGTTTATTGGTGTCTCACCAATACAGGCAAGCTACAAGAGAAGACAAGGGAGAAGCAGAAAACCAGCTTTTCCCATGGAGGTCAAGGGATCAGGGAGGCCCCTGCAATGGGGATAGCAGGAACTGAGAGAGCTCAAGCTACTGGTCTCTCCCATTTTATAGCATAGATAATCCAAACCTTTAATCCAATTATACAAACAAGGAAATCTCTGTATAATGGGATTTCTCAGGAGAGTGCACCACCCTACATTATCCAATCAGTCAAGGGTGTGGGGAAGAGCTTACTCTTAAAGCCAAGCCTTAGGTCATAACAACCTGGCCTGTTTACGTTACAGCCTTTCCCCCACACCCATCCCAAGCACAAGGGCAAATAATATTACCTGGGTGACGGGCTTCTCTGTGGGCAGCGCCATCTTTAACAAAGTGAGCATATTATATTTTATCTGCCCAACAGAGTGGTTTTAATATAGTCAATATACAAATTCTTTCTTGGATATGTAATTTGTAGGTTTCCCCCCACCCCCAGTATATAGGTTGTCTTTTAGTCCCCTTAACAGCATTTGTTGTTGTTTTTGCCTTAGAGCAAAACCAATAATTTATTTAGCTGCCATAGCTGTAAGATTCAGTGAGAAAGGCTCATGTCTGTTCTACACAGTGTCAGCTGCAGTGCTGACCAGGGAACAGTAGTTCCATTTCTGGGATAAGTCACTTACATGGCTCACAGTGCTTTTGATTGCTTGTGAGAGGCTTCACAGGCTTGAGGCCAGAGACCTTAGTTATTTTCCATATGGACCTCTCTGTAGGTCCTTGAACTTCCTCAGAGTGGTGGCTAGGTTCCATGAGCCAGTGTTCCAAGAAACAGAATGCCAATGCTCCCAGTGTTTTGGGTTGTATTGGTTTATCCCCACTTTTTGAAAGTCCTGGGACTGGAAACTGATAACCTCACTTATGATAAAATGATTAATGGCCATTGAAGCATACTGAATTTCATGTGGTCAGAGAGAATACATAATTAATTAATTTAGATGTTGTTGGTGTACATGTTGAAAATTTAAAGGTAAATAAACATCAGAAGAAATTAAATATGATTTTCCAAATATAGTAGGAAGTATATAAATAAAACTAGATTAATTCAGGTGATAAAAAAGAAAAAAATTACAATACATAGTATAAAATATGTTAGTAAAAATAAATCAAGGGATATTTACAATTGAGGTTGTATTCAAATAGATTAAACTCTTTAATGAAAAGAACTGTACTATGCAAAAGGAAATAAAATAATTAAATAACCAGTAAGGTATAAAGATATTGAACTTGTATATTTCTGGTATGTGTATGTGTTACAAATAGAAATGAATAGATATGTAGTCATAGCATAAAATATTAACATATCTGTCTGTTATTGAAAACTAATTAAGAACAAACATCATTAAGGACCTAATGGAACAGAAATTGTTACAGTTATAAAAGTATATATTGTATCTATATATTATATATATTCTTTCTGTTCACTAATTAGAGAATGTACATGCTTTAAAATAGGTTGGAATATTTAAAGAAAATAATTATTTTCATGTCATGAAGCAAATATAAACTTAAAGATTATTAAGACTCAACAGCTTACAGACCTCTGCTTTGACATTCATGAATAAAAATATAATTAAATAATAAAAATTAATCAAATATTCCTGCATAAACTTAAATTTAAAAATATATTTTGGCAATGTTTGTGAATCAAAAATAATTATCCAGAAGAGTATGACATAGATCTCAATGTCAACATTCACAAAGCAGTACATTTTTAATAGCAAATAAAGAAGTATTTATAGAGAGATAGTGCTATGATAAAAAGATAATCAAGATAATCATTAGTATGTTAGCTTTGTAATTCAAGAGGTTTAAGAAGGAATAATGCAATAATGTAGAAAAGGCAAAGAAAAAGTATAAGGCAGAGCATTTACAAATCAAAAATACATGAGCTACAGAGAAGGCCAACAAATCTAAAAGTACGTTTTTTGCAATAATTAATAAAATATATACATTTTGACCAAGAGTGTGAAGAGAGATGGAGAAAGACAAAGAATAAGGAAATAAACATTGGATGAACAATATAATACTGACTCAGATATAATGCAAAATAAAGCCTTATAAATATTATTATGCTAATATATTTAATATAAATAACATAAATAAATACATAAATTATAATTTAAAGTTCCAATGGAAAACATCATTTTTAACTAAGAAATTCTTCTTTAAAACATAAAGCCTAGATAATTTAAAAAATTATTTTACCTTAATACGTTAGTTATTAAAAATTATGTAACATTCTCTAACTCATTTCATCAGACAAGTAAAGTTAATAGAAACAGAAGACAAGGACGGTACAAACAGAGGTGCTGCAGGCTAATCCTATTTATAAATATGGGCACAAAATTTTAAAATAATTTTAATAAACTGAACAGAACCATTAATTAAACATAATCCTGATGACATTGACATTATCCTGGGAATACAAAGACGATTTAACACTAAAGTATCCTTTATTATAATTCTCCATATAAACATTTTCAACCAGAATTTCTTACAATAATGTAAACAAGTGGACACAAATGAAAATGTTCAAAAGCATTCAAAATTAATAACCTCCTAGAAAACTAGGTAATAATGGGAACTGCCTTAAAGAGTTCAAGTTAGTGATCAAAAATATCAGTAAACCTCATACTTAATGAGAAACATTAAGATTCACCTAGAAGTTGTAGCTAGTTAAGAATAGCAAAACTAAATAAAATGTACAGTGATTGAAAAGGAGAAATAAAATATTCATTGTCACAGATGAGAGGCTATTTCTGAGTGGAAACTTTCAATTATGTCCTCTAATTCCTAAAGGTCTTGGTGTTTGTGGCGGTACAACTTTTGAATCAACTGTAAGAATCAAAGATATTGACAATTGAGGAAAGTTAAAACGCATGATGTTATGGCTAAAAGAACCTTCTTTTGCTCATTATCTCATCTATCAGCCTCTGGCTAAATTGCTCTCACAGAAGGAAAAGATTGAGTCTCCTGATGAACACAATGACCTAGACTCCAGTCTCTCTGAAGTCTGGGATGAAGAAGATAGTGGAGTTGTTGAGAGAGAAACAACTGTTTTCAGGAATTTGGTAGATTTAGGTCAATGAAAAAATGTATTTCAATAGCTGAGGTCCTCTCCATCATAAAAATAAGTGACGGCATAAGAGGCAAAGAGATTTAAGGAAATAGTCCTCACGTTGGAAGTCATAAAAATAGAGGATAATTACCCCTCATGGAAGAAAATCTAAAAAAATTAAACCAAACTGCTAAGTGAAAAAATGAGACCAATTATATTCTTATACTTGCAACACACTCTAAAGAGTAATAAATAGGATACCATTTACTAGAGCAATAAAAACTATCAATAAGAGACTAGAAATAAATTAAAAACAAAAAGTATATAGTATGACATGCAGAAAATGATAAAACTTTTTGAAAGATATTAAAGACAGTCTAAATAAATGGAGAGATGGTATGTCATGAATAGGAATTCTCAGTATTATAAAGATGAAAATTCTAACCAAAATCATAAGCTTAAAGCAAATCCAGCAAAAGTCCCACTAGGTTTTACATATAACCTGAAATTTATCAGAGTAGGATAATTGGATTGGCAATAAACTCACTACTCTTGTAAAAAAAGAGTAGATTAAAATAAAAATGGATGTGTTTGCATATTCTTCAGATTGGCAAGAATACACATGTCTAAAACAACCAAATGTTGTTCATGTTTAAAAATGTTATTTGTTAGATATTGTAGAGGGTGTGTCTACTCTTAAAACTACTTAAAAGAATAATTTAATATCTATTAAACCTAAAAATCTTTATTTACCCCCAATAGTGCCATTTTAAGTATCTACTGTAGATATGCATAGACATATATAAATAAAAAACACAGGATGAAAACCAAATCACTATTTGAAATGATAAAAAGATTGGAGCCACACCCTGTCAAAAGTTCTCAAAATTATTTGGCTTTTTCACATAAACAAATAATAAAAGAAAGTTGAAATAAACTTATTTTAGATATTTAAACACATATATCTTACAACTTTATTGTTATGTGAAAATATTAAGTAACAATTATATAGTGTATTATCATTTATGTGTGTTTAAAAATATATAACACGAATACTTTATTGATGATACTACTGAATGAGTTAATATTTCAAAAATGAAATTGGATGTAATGTATATGAATGTGAGGATATTACTAATTTCTGGGGAATGATGAGCATTGAGGATTGGTGTAGGTCTTAATCAGAATGTATCACTGAATTTCCTTTATTTTTTAAAAGCTGAAGCAAACAAAAGAAATTGTTAACTGTATACATTTGTTTCTTTTCAGCACAGGTATATGAATGTCATTTTCATTTATACTACTTGCATATTGAAATGGTTATAATAAAAATATAAAAAGCTAACTGATTACAAGAATAAAAAATTTAATTGAAATATATATTTAAAATAATAGTGCTATAAAAATGGGATAAATGAGGCATATCCTCTAATACAATTGCAAAACTTTAGGGCTTTCTGTTACATTAAAACTGCTGAAAAAAATACTTTTAATACTTTAAAAAATACAGATATATCTTGTTCCTATATGATAATGGCTTTTCATGGAGAAATGAATACAAACCTTACTACAAGTGAAAAAATGAAAATACAGAATAAACCAGGCCATTTTAATTGAATGCATGGAAGCTGGTGAGGGGCCCAATAGCAGTAATATATAATATAAAATGCTTATCTGTGGTCTGAAATTTCAGGGAAAACATTTTGTTCCTTTGGAACTTATAAGCTCAGAATGTTCTTACAGGAAAATTCAAGTCTTTGGAAACAATCACTCTGACATTAAGCATATGGTTCATTTTTTAACATTAGGTATCTGCCAAAATAAATTGTGTCACTCATCAGTGAGAAAATCAGGAACTCATGACAGACATTCTGTTATGCATTTTACTAGTGCTATAGTTAATATTCAGAACATAACTGTAAGAAATATAAAATGAGAATAAATTTTGGAATGACCTGTTGTACAGATACAAGTGTCTGTGAATTCAAACAATTATTAGTGATAAATTAATATTTCTTTTAAAGTTCACTAACAATAATGAGAAACAGATAATCTTAACAGGATTTAAAAATATTGTATACCACAAATCTATTAGAGTTCATCTGAAATATTTGTGATATCTCAGTAGCAGTTAAGCATTTGATCTTAATTTGCATAGCATTTTTAGTTTTTCATAATGCCTTTTTATCCATAAACTCATATATTCTTCAGAACTGCATTTTGAAGTATCCAAAATAAATACTGTTATTCAAGTTTTACAGATGAAATAACCATGGCCCAATTTCATAGATTAAATAACCAAGAAATCCTGGCTTAAACTGAAGGTTAAAACATGAAAGTTTCTGATTTCTAATCACTCCAGGTTTTCTGAGTTCCATCTATTTTTCATTTAATTTTATTTCCTCATTCAAAACACAATTTAAAAGAGTTCTTTTGATTTTTGTTTAACAAACTTCATCCTTTGGCAAAATAGTTCATATAAATTAATTGTATGATTGTATTGTATATATTTCTCTTGGATATATGAGTATATTCTGTGAAGCAATCAAAGAATTATACAAGTTCATTATACTATGGAATTAACAAGTACAATTTGACTAAGAAAAGAATAACTATTTTAATTATATACAGATAATGATATCTTATATTCTGTATTTTGATATTTAATATAAGTAAATTGTATCTGAAACTGTTCCATTTTGAACAGCATATTTAATTCCCTAATACAAAAATAAAATTTAAATTTAAAAAATATCTTATTAAGCAAGCCACCCTGAAATAACGGATTCTTTATATGTAATATAAGAGAATCTGTTCTGATCTAGAATTTATACTGACAGATTATGAGTGAAAAAACTCATATACTCTTTTAAGTGATCAAAAAAGTATTTTAAATTTGAATAGATTTTATTAGATATAAAAATTTAAAATAGTTTAAAGAGAATCGTGATTGATAATATACATAGAGTAGGATGTTAATTATAACAAAAACTATAATAATTTTAATTACTAAATCTTTTTTCAAAACTTGGTGATATTCAGGTACCTAGCTAGCAATTTTCTTGAATAAATAATCAGATATTTTTAGATATGAAAAAAATTTTAGAAACTATCTATTTAAAGCCTTTGGAAATGAGAAAACTGCTTTCTGAAGATATTGATTTTGACAAGGACCTATGACTAAATAACAGCAAAGATAAGACTATAATCCATGCCTCCTGTCTTCCAGAACAATATTCATACATAGAATAAAATATAAATTTAGTGTGTGTGTGTGTGTGTGTGTGTGTGTGTGTGTGTGTGTGTGTATGTAAATCCTTCTTAAATAATTTGGTTTGAGAAAAAAAATTACTCCGGAGAACTCAAGACATTGTAAAAAAAGATAAAGTTTCATTCAGGTCCAGAACTCCTGCATACAATGCAGTTTAATTCTTTGAAATCTGACAGCTAACAAACATATTTTTAATGAGATTAATTATTATTTAGAAAGTGCCACATTAGCCATGTTTATAATAAAGTGATTCTCTTTTTATTGGCAATAACTTTGCTTTACTTCTGGAAAAATATTGGAATATACCCACTACTTTCAACTTAAAAATCTAAATTTCTTGAAATATTATGACTGATGACTTGAGAAGTATTGATATGAATAATTTTACCAAAAATGAAAAAATCAAAAGAAAGAAGAGGTAAACCAGGTTAACAAATTACTTTGATAATAATTTAAAAATGAAAAAAGAAGAACATTAAATAGTACAGCCAAATCCCTACATGTAATAAATAAAGTAGAAATTTGACATGAGGCTTTTTAAAAAATAGTTTTATTTAGACAATTAATTTTAACGGGGTGACATTGGCCAACTAGAGCACATAGATTTATTTATTTATTTGTTTGTTTGTTTGTTTGTTTGTTTGTTTGTTTTCACAGGGACACAGAGAGAGAGAGACAGAGGGATAGATAGGAACAGACAGACAGGAACAGAGAGAGATGAGAATCATCAATCATCAATTTTTCGTTCCGGCTCCTTAGTTGTTCATTGATTGCTTTCTCATATGCGCCTTTACTGTGGGCCTTCAGCAGACTGAGCAACCCCTTGCTGAGCCAGCGACCTTGGGTCCAAGCTGGTGAGCTTTTTGATCAAGCCAGATGAGCCTGCACTCAAGCTGGTGACCTCGGGGTCTCAAACCTGGGTCCTTCTGCATCCCAGTCCGATGCTCTATCCACTGCTTCACTGCCTGGTCAGGCTAGAGCACATAGATTTAGAGAAAACATCTCCAGATCATTTTGATATTCAGTTATGTTGTATGCCCATCACCCAAAGTCAAATCGTCCTCAATCACCCTTCATTTAGTTTTTCTTAAGTCCCTCCTCTCCCACTACCCTTTCTCTCTCTCCCCTTTCCCTCACCCTGGTAACCACTGCACTCTTATCTATGTCCATAAGTCTCAATTTTGTGTCCCACCTATGTATGGAATCATACAGTTCTTAGATTTTCCTGATTCACTCATTATAATGTTATCAAGGTCCATACACATTGTCATAAATGATCCTATGTCATCATTTCTTATGGCTGAGTAGTATTCCATAGTATATATGTACCACAATTTCTTTATCCAATATTCTATTGAAGGGCTTTTTGGTTGTTCCATATATTGGCCACCGTGAAAAATGCTGTGATAAACATGGGGCTGCATGTGTTTTTACGTCCCAATGATTTTGAGTTTTGGGGGTATATACCCAGTAGAGAGATTGCTGGGTCATATGATAATTCTATTCTTAATTTTTTGAGGAACCATCATACTTTATTCCATAATGGTTGTACTACTTAACATTCCCACCAACAGTGGATGAGGGTTCCTTTTTCTCCACAGCTTCTCCAACACTTGTTATTATCTGTCTTGCTGAAAATAGCTAATCTAACAGGTGTGAAGTTGTATCTCATTATAGTTTGGTTTACATTTCTCTAATAGCTAGTGAAGATGGGCATCTTTTCATATATCTATTGGCCATTTGTATTTCTTCTTGGGAGAAGTGTCTATTCATGTCCTCTTCCTATTTTTTTGTTGGATTATTTGCTTGTTTGTTGTTGAGTTTTGTGAGTTCTTCATATATCTTGAATATTAGCCCCATATCTGAGCAGTTGTTCAAAAATATCATCTCCCATTTAGTTGGCTGTCTGTTTGTTTCGTTGTCAGTTTCTCTTGCTGTGCAAAAGCTTCTTAGTCTGATGTAGTCCCATTCATTTATCTTTGCCTTTACTTACCTTGCCTTTGAAGTCAAAATCATAAAATGTTCTCTATGGCCAATGTTTCATGAGTTTAATACCTATGTTTTCTTCTATGTATTTTATTGTTTCAGATTATATATTTAGGTCTTTGATCCATTTTGAATTAATTTTGGTACAAGTAGACAAACTGTAGTCGAGTTTTATTATTTTGCATGTGGCTCTCCAGTTTTCCCAGCACCATTTATTAAAGAGGCTTTCTTTTCTGCGCTGTGTGTTTTTGGCTCCTTTATCAAAGATGATCTGATCATATATATGCGGTTTTATATCTGGGCTTTCTTTTCTGTTCCATTGGTCTGAGTGTCTATATTTTCTGCCAAAGCCATGCTGTTTTGATTATTATGGGTTTGTAATATAATTTGAAGTCAGGTATTGTAATGCCCTCAGCTTCATTTTTTTCTTCTTCTTAAGATTACTTTGACTACTCGGGGTTTTTTATGGTTCCATATAAACCTGATGATTTTTGGTTCCATTTCTTTAAAAAATGACATTGGAATTTTGATGGGAATTGCATTAAATTTGTTTATTGCCTTGGGTAATATGGTCATTTTAACTATATTTATTCACCCTGTCAAGAACAAAAAACATTTTTTCATTTCATGGTGTCTTTATTATTTTCTTTAACAATGCTTTGTAGTTTTCATTATATTGATCCTTTACATTCTTTGTTATGTTTATTTTTTTGTTCCAAAGATAATTGGGATTATTGTTTTAATTCATTTTCTGAAGTTTCATTGTTGGTATATAAGAAAGCAATAGATTTCTGTATGTTAATTTTGTATCCAATAACTTTACTGTATTGGTTTATTGTTTCTAATAATTTTTCTGTGGTGTCTTTGGGCTTTTCTATATACAGGATCATATCATCTGCAAACAGTGAAACCTTTACTACTTCTTTCACAATATGAATGCCTTTTATTTCTTTCTCTTGTCTGATTGTTCTGGCTAGGACTTCCAGCACTATGTTGAATAGGAGTGTACAGAGTGGGCAGCCTTGTCTAGTTCTTGATTTTAGAGGAAAGTTTTCAGTTTTTTGCTATTTAATATGTTGTTAGCTGATGGTTTATCATAAATGGCCATTTTATGTTGTGATATTTTTCTTCTATACCCATTTGGTTGAGTGTTTTAAACATAAAATGTTGTATTTTATCCAATGTCTTTTTTGCATCTGTTGATAGGATCATATGGTTTTTATTCTTAAGTTTGTTGATATGGTGTATGACGTTAATTGTTTTATGTATGTTGAACCATCCTTGTGATTCTGGGATGAATCCCACTTGATCATGGTGAATTATGTTTTTAATGTGCTGTTGTATTTGTTTTGCTAGTATTTTGTTTAGGATTTTTGCATCTGTATTCATTAGTGATATTGGTCTATAGTTTTCTTTTTTTGTGTTGTCCTTGCCAGTTGTGGTATGAGGGTTATGTTGACCTCATAAAATGTGTTTGGAAGTTTTGCTTCTCTTCAATTTTTTGGAAGACTTTGAGTAGAATTGGAATTAAGTCTTCTTTGATTATATGATAGAATTCACTAGTATAGCTGTCTGGCATTGAACTTTTATTTTTTGGGAACTTTTGATAATTGTTTCTATTTCTTCCCTGCTTATGTGTCTGTTTAGGTTTTCTACTTGTTTATGATTCAGTCATTAAAGATTATATTGTTCTAGGAATTTATCCATTTCTTCTAGATTGTTAAATTTGGTGGCATATACTTTTTCATAGTATTCTACAAGAATCCTTTATATATCTGATATCTGTGGTAATGTCTCCTCTTTCATTTTGGATTATGTTTTTATGATTTTTTTTCTTTTTTTCTTAGTGAATCTTGTCAGGGGTTTGTCAATTTTGTTGATCTTTCCAAAGAACCAGCTTCTTCTTTTATTGATTATTCCTATAGATTTTTGTTCTATATTTCATTTATTTCTGCTCTAGTGTTTATTATTTCCTTTCTTCTGATGGTTTTGGGTTACCTTTGTTCTTCTTTCTCTAGTTCCTTAAAATGTGATGTTAAGTTTACTTGGGCACTCTCTTGTTTGTTCATGTAAGCCTGTAGTGATATGAACTTCCCTCCTATTACTGCTTTTGCTGCATCACAGAAATTCTGATATGTCGTGTTGTCATTTTCATTTGTCTGTATAAATCTTTTGATCTTTGCTTTTATTTCTTGTTTGACCCTGTCATATTTTAGAAGTATGTTGTTTAATTCCTACATTTTTGTGGGTTTGTTTACTTCTTTTTTAAGTTGAATTCTAGTATCAAAGCTTTATGGTCAGAGAATATGCTTGGTATAATTTCAGCCTTTCTGAATTTGTTGATGTTAGTTTTGTATCCCAACTTATGGTCAATTCTTGAAATGTACCATGTATCCTGGACTAAAATGTATACTCTGATGTTTTGGGATAAAATGTCCTGTAGATCTTTATCATATCCAATTGTTCTGGTGTTTTGTTTGAGGCCAATATTTCTTTATTAATTTTCTGTTTGCATGAATGATCTAGAGCCATCAGTGGTGTGTTGAGGTCTCCAAGTATGATTGCATTATTGTCAGTTTTTAATTTTAGATCAGTTAGTAGATGTCTTATATGTTTTTGTGCTTCTTGGTTTGGTGCATATATATTAAGAAATGTTATGTCTTCTTGATTCAATGTCCCTATTATCATTATAAAATGACCATCTTTGTCTCTGATTACCTTTGTTGTCTTGTAGTCAGCATTGTTAGATATAAGTATGGCTATACCTGCTTTTCTTTGGATATTTTCTGCTTGGAGAATCATTTTCCAGCCTTCTACTTTGAGTCTGTTCTAATCCTTCTAGCTTAGATGTGCTTCTTGAAGGCAGTACACAGTTGGATTTTTTTGTTCGATCCCCTCTGCTACTCTGTGTCTTTTTATTTGTTAGTTCAATCTATTTACATTTAATGTAATTATTGATATTTGAGCATTTCCTATTGCCATTTTATATAATGCTTTATAAAAGCTGTGTTTCTTGTTTGTTTCTTCTCTTTTGTTTTTCTGTCATTTGTTTTTGTTTGGTTGTATTCCATACTTCTTTCCTCTATTTCTTTTTCTTTTAAGCCATGTGTTTCAATAGTGGTATTTTCAGGGGTGTTTACCATTAAGAAATTAAAGGACTATTTATCATACTCATTATAGTCCATTATCTCCTGAGTGACTCTGCACTTCATCCTCCTTTGTTACTGCTAATTTTTGTCTTCTTCCCTTTTTTGTTTTTGTTATCACAGATTATTCTTGTTTTTATTGTGATCTTGTTGAAGCTTTTACTTGTGATTTTGTTTTGTTTTGTTCTTTGTATCTGGTTGGATAACCCTCTTTAGTATTTCTTGAAGTGGTGGTTTTCTGGTGATAAATTCCCTCATCTTCTCTATACCTGTGAATGTTTTTATTTCCCCTTCATATTTTAGGGAAAGCTTTGATGGATATAATATTCTTGGCTGGAAGTTTCTCTCTTTCAGTACTTTAAATATTGGAGGCCCCTCTCTTCTGGCTTGCAGAGTTTCTGCTGAGAAATCTGATGATAACCTAATGGGCCTTCCGTTATATGTTGTAGTGTTCTTTTCCCTGGCTGCATTGAGGATTTTTTCTTTGTCATTGATTTGTGATAATTTCATTAAGATGTGGCTTGGAGTAGGTCTGTTTGGGTTAAGGTAACTCGGTGTTCTGTTTGCTTCATGGATTCGAGGTTCTAATTCTTTCCACAGGCTTGGGAAATTTTCAGTTATTTGTTTGAATATGTTCTCCATTCCCTTTTCTCTCTCTTCTTCTTCTGATATAATTCTTATTTTTATATTTCTCTTTCTGATAGAGTTACACAATTCTTGTAGGGCTTTCTCATTTTTTTTTAAGTTCATGAGTCTCTTCTTCTCTCTGTAGTATCTCTAGTTGCCTATCTTCTATTTCACTAATTCTCTCCTCTATCTGGCCTGTTCTATTAGCTAAGCTTGTCACTTCATCTTTTAGTTTTTGTATTGATTTATTCATCTCTGTTTGGTTCCTTTTTATAGTTTCAATTTCCTTGATGAAGTATAATTTTGGTTCATTAAATTATTTTTTAAGCTCATTAAATTGGATTTTAGAGCTTTCTTGTATTTCACTGAATATTTTTAGGACTTCAATTTTGAATTCCCTGTAATTTATCTCCAAGGTTTCCATGTAATTGAAATTTTTTTCTAAAGATTTTTTTTATCATCCATCTGAGCTGTGTCTTTGTCTTTTGTACCCATGATATTTGATTTCTTTTTTCTTAATGGCATTTGAGAGTGGTATTGTTAATAACACTAATAAGAGATGATTATGAAAATAAAATAAAAGTTTAAAAAATACTATGAAAATTTTATAATTACAAGTGGAACAAAAACTACAGAGAACAAGAAGTAGAAACTGAGGAAAAATGACAAAAGTAAAAAAAAATGAAGTAAAAAACAAGCAAAATGCCTCAAAGAAAAATGTGAGTCCAAAATATAATTTTATAATTAGGGATGATTGAATGAGAGCATAAAAAAAGAAGAAAGATAAAGGAGAAGAAATGAGAAGGGAAAATAAAGAGAAAGAAAGAACAAAAAACAAAATATGAAACAAAGAGAAAGAAAAAAGAAAAAAAAACAGAGGTAAAGGTTTCTGAAATAAAACCCTCACATAAAAACAAGAATAAAAAATGTAACAACTATGGATAATTTAGTTTAAGAAAAAAATAATTAAAAAAAGAAGAGAAGTAAAAATGACAAAAATGCGTTAAGAAAAATGTTCTTTTTTCTTTTCTGGTTTTGAGATGTAGCTTCTTCCTTTTATTCAGCAGGTGGTGCTGTACTATGAGTTTTGCCTCTGTGGGGCTCTTGGATAGAGGTCTGCTGGTGTGTTGCTGCAGCAGTGACATAGGTTTGGCTTCAGTCCCATTGCAGGCGGGTCTTATTAGAGCTTCACAATTATCTGGCTTTATCAATGTCAGTCTCAGTTTCCAGGCTTCTTTCTGCACATCCCTTACACTGGAGCTAGCAGCCTGCAGACTTAGCTGTGGAGTCCACCTCAACTACTGTCCTTGCAGCAAAGGAGTCTATGCATAGGCAGGTCCCCCCTTCCATGCCGCTCAAAACACAATTCTGGGAGAGGTAGTGGCACCGAGATCCACCAGCACGAGTAGGCAGGGCAGGGCACCAACCAAGAATCAAGTTTTTTTTGTTACACAGAGAAAAAATTTTATGGACCTGCAGGCATACCTCCCATGCTTCAGTGTGCCACAGTTTTAATTTCCACAGGTTTTTACTTCTTGCACTGCTTGGTAGCCCATGACAGGCCCCGTGTGTGTCCAGTTTCCTCAACTCCAGCAATGCACACAGATGGTTGCAGCCGCCATTAATGTGCCCAGTATAGGCAGTCTCAGGCCAACGGTCTTGGCCCATGTGCAGTTTGAGTGATGAAGATTGTGGATCCGGTAATGCCCAAAGACTCCAGAGCCCATGCAGGTGCCCAGCATTGATAATCTTGGGCTACACCTCTGGTCCCTGTGTGTACCCTGTGCTGGGGATCGTGGAGCTAGGAGTGTCCAAAAATGCTGGTGATCACCCAAGTGCCCAACGTTGTTAATCTCAGGCTAAGCACTTTGACCACATGCGTGTCTGCTCCCTACCCGTGCTGGTGATGCTAGGTGGAGCTGCTAGTGCATTGCTGGTGATCATGATGCTTGGAATATACAAAGATGCTGGCGCCAGCCTACATGGGCACCCTGTGCTGGTAATTTAAGGTGGATCTCTCTGCCTGTGTGAGCTTCCTGCATCCGTGATCTCAGGCAGAGCCCCTGTGTTCTTACTTATGTTTGGGTGCCTCCCCTAAGTCAGCTTCTTCTCCACTAGCTGAATCCCCTGGCTCCAAAGAAAAGTGCCCCTACCTCATATCGGTTTAGAAATCGAAATGCCCCGACCTCTATCTTATATATTCAGCCACATTTTCACCCAATCATAATTTTGTCTGGTGTGTGAATACTTCAGGTGTTCCTAAGGTTTTTTTGTGTATTTTTTTCTCTGTGTTTAGTTGTTGAATTTGTTGAAATTTCAAGGGGAGAGATCGGGTTTGTCTTTCAGTCTGCCATTTTTTTTCCATCACTCCAACATGGAACTTTTTTAAAAAAATATTTTTTTGAGTTAAAAAGGGGAAAGCCTGATTTGAACTTCCTTGAAGAAGTAACTTTCTCATCTGCAAAATATTCATAATAAAATAAGATCCATAGGATGATTATGTGTAGTCCTACAATAGTATGTGGCAAAAGAATACATGTATGATACATAATATTGATCATTGTTAAACAACTAGACTTATTCACTAAGCATATAAAAACAAACATTGTAAATCTTTACCAAAAATTAATGGAATTTGAGAAGCAGAAAAACTGAAAATTGAAAATTATTTGAAATACAATCTAGCCAAATGAATGAGGGAATGCATAATTGAAAATATCCTTTTGTATGAAAAATCCTTAAGAAAGAACCCCTGTGTGACATAAGATTAATAAGTAAGAAGTTATATAAATATCTAAATTTGAGTTAAGAACATTTGTGGTAACATGTCAAACAAATTCAGGTTTGGGCAGAAGGAAGGCTGTGATAGAGAAGTTTACATCTCTTTTGCAGAGTAAAAGTGTTGTTTCTCATTACCCTTTCTCTGATCCTTTATTTCTCCAGAGGAAATTCACTTAGTTTGAAATGAAGTAGTCAGTTTAGCTAAGATAAAGAAGAGACTATGACTGACTGAAATTTTCCTACAAAGAGTAACCAAGTTTATATTCAAATAGAAAAAAAAAATCTTTTCTGATTTACATATTTTTAAGTAAATCCTAGGATGCTTAATAAATTTATCAGGCAATTTTCCCAACAAGTCTAATACGAAGAAGGTACAGCATAATTTTTTCTAATTAAAAAGAAAGAAATAGATGTTTAGAGAGTTTAAATAACTTGCCCCAAGTCACTCACCTACCTAGCTGTTAAGTAGTATTGGAACAGAGGTTTGTCTCCCAGACCCGTACTTCTAACCTGTTAGCATCTGTTGTAATGTACAACTCTATGGCTTCTCTGGGGACATACATTGTTGGAACAACACAAATTTCCTTCTTAATTTCTACATATCACAAAAGAAAGAATGACATTCCCCACGTATATTGCGAGTCCCTCTGTGCTCTGTATTCAGTCTGTATGCCAACTGCTCCCAAATATTTAATCCATTCTTAGTTTTCTCTTTAGTGCATCACGATTCTTCACTCAGCTGCTTATCTGATACCTTAACGTCAGGACAGTTGTTTCCTTTCCAATATTTGAGTTATCTTTAATAATTTATTCATGATTATCATTTTCTATAAGATGTCAATTCTAATTTGAAAATAAAACAAGCTCACATGTCTCTTTCTCTCTTTATGTATTCACTTTGGTCCAAATGCATGGGCTTCTAACCAACCATCTAACACTTTCTTTGTCTTCATTTTCCCTCCTAATTTCTTGTCCTCCACACAGCAGCCAGATTGATTTCTTTTATGAATAGTACACACACATATATATACATTTCAAAAACTAACACTGTACATACACACGTAGACTGAAAAGCTAAAAATCACCACTTGCTATGATGAATAGTCTCCCTTCTTCCCACCACTATTGATTATAGTTGTCACGTGTGTGAAAATTGTTGTGTTCTGATCCTGGATATCTTATAGAACTCTGATAAATCTTTTATATCACAGTTAATAATATTGATCACTGGAATAAAATATTTTCTGAAAATTATTTGTGTGCATGATTTTTTACAAAGATGTGTGACTTTTTATTTCTTACTTTATTAGGATGAGATCTTACAAGATACTGCTGGGTAGAAACTATAAAGGGGGCATCCTTCTCTTGTTCCCAAGGTAATGTGAGTGCTTCAGAGGTTTTATGAGTGAGATAAAGTTCTTGGATCATTTCCTTAAAAAAAACTAAGGAGTTTCCTTCTTGCTCTAGGTAGCTAAAAGTTCATTAATGCTAACAGTTATAGAAAATCTTTCTTTTAACTGGATATGAGATGTTATTTTAAATTTTGATAGTAGTATCTGAGGGAAAAAGTTTTTTAATAGATATATTTCCAGTGTGATTAATACAGTGAATAACAGTAAGATTTTTTAATTAACCTATTTTAAATATTAGAAATGAACTGATTAGTCAACATATATAATTATTTTTAGGCTACTAAATTTATTTGATATATTATTTACTTTGAGTATTTGTATTTATGTTCACAGATGATATTATTTAATAGGATTTTTTAAATTTCTATTTGTAATTTGGTTTCATATGAAGTTAAAGTTGGACTCTAAAATAAGTTATGTATTCCTAATGTTTTCTCTCTGTTTTGAAATAAACAATTTGTTGTTGGATCCATCAAAATACTTTCCAATACTATTTGTTGAGTGAATGAACACTCCATAATTGGCTAATATTCATAATTGTCATAAGGATTTTAGTAATTTAGAATTTAATGTAGAATAACAAAAAATTCTCTTCACTTCAAGTTAATGGATGACATGAATTTATCTTATTGATATTACACTATGATAAAAATTTTTATAAATAAATGTTTTCTGTTTTACTTCATAGTTAATGTTAGTCAACTCTTTCTATTAATATTAGTAATTACTTAAGCTAATTTTGATGACTGGAATCACAGTTGTATTCTGTTCTGTGTAAAATCAAATATATTGAGAAGTTAAACAGGTATTTGAGTTTGATAAAAGATTTGCTCTTTTATCTGATAGCACAATCCATTTCTAGCATCCTTTCCTAGAAAGTGTTACACATTTCTGTAATTTGAGTACTAAAAATCCTCTTCAATTTGCATGGAATTGTATACATTTTTTTCAGCCTCTTAGTGGAATCAGATCCCGTGAAGACTGTACCCAATTTTCTTCTGTCTCAGTTATGGTTCATCTCTTTTACCCCTGTCTTAGCTACAAGGAAACCTAAGAAGTTTTTACCTGAAAAGTTAAATATTCCCATTGGTACCAGTTTCTCACCAGAGTAGTACACATTTAAGCTTTTGAATATAGTAAAGCTCTTTCCCCTGCAGTAGCCTGTCTGGCTTTTCCGTTCTCAGAGAACTTCAGGGATTTGCTGTGACTCATTCCCATTGAGGTTAATTGGACAACACATTGAGAAACTGGCCATAAACTCAAACATCATCTGTTCTGATGGTAAAGACTGTGTAGCAAAATTGTAGCTTATTTTAATTGGCACCCTCATGTGAGATGGGGGAAGAAGTCAATTAGCAGATTATTATAGTTATCAGAAGCATGTAAGCATACCACTGTGTTGAACACTTGACCATTTTTTTCCTTTTCTATTTAACAATATACATTGTTCTATGACATTTTATTTCATAGAAAATATCTGAGTTAATAATTACGGCACTTATTAATTGAATATATATACCAAATAAAAACAAAATGTCTTTTAATAAAAATATCACTGATTGTTTTTCTTATGAATATAAAGATTTATTCATCCTTTGCTCTTATGGACTTTTACTGTATGTGAGACATATATTTTTTGATAATATATTTTTCAAATATATATTTGAGACTTTTTTTCTGGCTTATATTGACCTACATATGAGTTAGAAATACTCAAAGGGGCCTTGCGTTTCTGTGACTGGGTTGTCTCTTTTGTAGGACATAGTTGGGAAAAACTCAATAACTTAAAGCAGTGGTTCTTAACCTGTTTTGAGGTACCGAACCCACTAGTTTCATATGCACATTCACCAAACCCTTCTTTAGTGATAAATAAAATACGATTTTTTTCCAAATTCAAGACTAGCTATATGTTTTTTTACTGTTGCACAAAATGAGCCGTGCATGAACATCACCTTGCTCAAAGAACAAAACCAACAAAGTGCATGAACTCACAACAAATTATGGTATTACTTTATTCTGGCCTCCATGGCAGAGGCTTCTCCGAACCCCTGAGACCTACTCATCGAACCCCAAGGGTTCGAAAGAACCCAGGTTAAGAACCACTGACTTAGAGATAGGAGATTAGGCCATTTTCGTGGGGATGCCACTAAAATTATTTTAAAAGTTCAATAAACAACATAATTAAAATATTAAGATCTAGAAAGTGAGGTCAGAAACAAATTAATAACAATATATTTTTGCCTTTTCATAATTTTTATTTCTTAACCATTTCTTATTTAGAAATTAAATTTAGTGGGGTGACAGTTTTCCATAGGAACACGTAAGTTTTAAGGATACATATCTATAGCATGTGAATTATTCATTGCATTGTGTGCCCATCACCCAAAGTCAAATCATTGTCTGTCACTATATATTTGACTCCCTTTCCTCTCCTCCCCACACCACTTCACTTTTGTCTGTCTAGTTATATTTGTTGTTTAATGTATCATTAACTTAATAACATAGTTTTAAATTTTTTTTATATATTTTATTATTATTAATTCTAATGGGGTGACACCAATAAATCAGGGTACATATGTACAATGAAAATATCTCCAGGTTATCTTATCATTCAATTGTATTGCATACCCATCACCAAAAGTCAAATTGTCCTCTGTCACGTTCTATCTGGTTTTCCCTGTGTCCCTCTCCTCCTCCCTATCCCCCCTTCTCTCCCTGCCCCCATCCCATAACCACCACTCTCTTGTCCATGTCTCATATTCTCACTTTTATGTCCCACCTATGTATGAAATCATGCTGTTCTCAGTTTTTCTTTTTTTCTGATTTACTTATTTCACTCCGTATAATGTTATCAAGGTACATCCATTTTGTTATAAATGATCCAATGTCATCGTTTCTTATGGCTGAGTAGTATTCCATAGTATATATGTACCAAAGCTTTTTAATCCACTCGTCTTCTGATGGACACTTGGGCTGTTTCTAGCTCTTCGCTATTGTGAACAATGCTGCCACGAACATGGGGGCTCATTTCTTCTTTTCAAACAGTGCTATGGTGTTCTTAGGGTATATTCCTATAAGTGGGATAGCTGGGTCAAAAGGCAGTTCGATTTTTAATTTTCTGAGGAATCTCCAAACTGTTTTCCACAGTGGCTGCACCAGTCTGCATTCCCACCAGCAGTGCAGAAGGGTTCCCTTTTCTCCACATCCTCGCCAGCACTTATTCTGTGTTGTTTTGCTGATGAGTGCCATTCTGACTGGTGTGAGATGATATCTCATTGTGGTTTTAATTTGCATTTCTCTAATGATTAGTGATGTTGAGCATTTTTTCATATGCCTATTGGCCATCTGTATGTCCTCTTTGGAGAAATTTCTATTCATTTCTTTAGCCCATTTTTTGATTGGGTTGTTTGTTTTCCTGGTGTTGAGTTTTATAAGTTCTTTATAAATTTTAGTTATTAACCCCTTATCAGATGTGCTGTCGAATATGTTCTCCCATTGTGTGGTTTGTCTTTTTATTCTGTTCTTATTGTCTTTAGCTGTGCAAAAACTTTTTAGTTTGATATAGTCCCATTTGTTTATCTTGCCTTTTATTTCATTTTCCGGTGGAGATAAATCGGCAAATATACTGCTGCTACAGATGTCGGAGAGCTTGCTGCCTATGTTTTCTTCTAAGATGCTTATGGTTTCACGGCTTACATTTAAATCTTTTATCCATTTTGAGTTTGTTTTTGTGAATGGTGTAAGTTGATGGTCTAGTTTCATTTTTTTGCAGGTAGATGTCCAATTTTCCCAACACCATTTGTTAAAGAGGCTGTCTTTACTCCATTGTATGTTCTTTCCTCCTTTGTCAAATATCAGTTGTCCATAAAGCTGTGGGTTTATTTCTGGGTCCTCTGTTCTATTCCATTGATCTATGTGCCTGTTCCTATGCCAGTACCAGGCTGTCTTGAGTATAATGGCCTTATAGTAAACCTTGATATATGGAAGAGTGATACCTCATGCTTTATTTTTTCTTTTTAAGATTGCTGAGGCTATTCGTGTTCTTTTTTGGTTCCATATAAATTTTTGGAATATGTGTTCTATATCTTTGAAGTATGTCGTTGGTATTTTAATTGGTATTGCATTGAATTTATAAATTGCTTTGGGTAATATAGACATTTTAATGATGTTTATTCTTCCTAGCCATGAGCACGGTATATGCTTCCACTTGTTTGTATCTTCCTTGATTTCTTTTATCAATGTTCTATAATTTTCCGAGTACAAGTCCTTAACCTCCTTGGTTAAATTTACTCCTAGGTACTTTATTTTTTTGGCTGCAATAGTGAAGGGGATTGTTTCCTTAATTTCTTTTGCTGACAGTTCATTGTTGGTATATAGAAATGCCTCTGATTTCTGAGTATTAATTTTATATCCTGCCACCTTGCTGAATTCATTTATAAGGTCCAGTAGTTTTTTGACTGAGACTTTAGGGTTATCAATATACAATATCATATCATCTGCAAATAATGACAGTTTTACCTCTTCTTTTCCAATTTGGATGCCTTTTATTTCTTCTTCTTGTCTGATTGCTTTAGCTAGGACTTCCAGAACTATGTTGAATAAAGGTGGTGAAAGGGGGCATCCCTGCCTGGTTCCTGATCTTAAGGGGATTGCTTTTAATCTTTGTTCATTTAGTATGATGTTTGCTGTCGGTTTGTCATAGATGGCCTTTATCATGTTAAGGAATGTTCCCTGTATTCCCACTTTACTGAGAGTTTTGATCATGAATGGGTCCTGGATTTTATCAAATGCCTTTTCTGCATCTATTGAAATTATTATGTGATTTTTGTCCTTCCTTTTGTTTATGTGATGAATCACATTGATTGATTTGCGAATATTGAACCAGCCTTGCCTCTCCAGAATAAATCCCACTTGATCGTGGTGTATGATTTTCTTCATATAGTGCTGGACCCGGTTCGCTAATATTTTGTTGAGAATTTTAGCGTCTAAATTCATCAGGGATATAGGCCTATAATTTTCTTTCTTTGTGTTGTGTTTGCCCGGTTTTGGGATCAGAATTATGCTCTCCTCATAAAAGGAGTTTGGAAGTCTTCCTTTCTCTTGAATTTTTTGAAATAGCTTGAGGAGAATAGGAGTTAGTTCTTCTTTGAATTTTTGATAGAATTCACTTGTGAAGCCATCAGGCCCAGGACTTTTCTTTTTTGGGAGTTTTTTTATAACTGTTTTGATCTCATTTGTTGTAATTGGTCTGTTTAGGTGTTCTGATTTTCCAGATTGATTTTTGGAAGGTTATATGATTCAAGAAATTTGTCCATTTCACCAAGATTGTCTAATTTTTTGGAATATAGTTCTTCATAGTATTTTCTTACAATGCTTTGTACTTCTGTTGTGTCAGTTGTTATTTCTCCATTGTCTTTTCTAATTTTATTTATTTGAGTTCTCTCTCTTTTTTTCTTGGTAAGTCTAGTTAAAGGTTCGTCAATCTTGTTTACTCTTTCAAAGAATCAGATTCTGGTTTCATTTATCCTCTGTATTGTTTCCTTTGCCTCTATTTAATTTATTTCTGCTCTGATCTTTATTATTTCCTTCCTTCTATTTGTCTTGGGTTTTATTTGTTGTTGTTTTTCTAGTTCTTTTAGATGCAGGATCAGGTTGCTTATTTGAGCTTTATCTAGCTCCTTATGATATGCCTGTAGTGCAATAAACTTCCCCCTCAGAACTGCTTTTGATGTGTCCCATAAATTTTGAGTTGATGTATGCTCATTATCATTTGTTTCTAGAAACTTTTTTATTTCATCTTTGATCTCATTGTTAATCCATTTATTATTTAATAACATGCTATTTAGTTTCCAAGTGTTTGAGTATTTTTCATTTTTTCTTTTGTGGTTAATTTCTAGTTTCATGGCATTGTGATCAGAGAAGATGCTTGATATGATTTCAATCTTCTTAAATTTATTGAGATCATTTTTGTGTCCTAACATGTTGTCTATCCTAGAAAACGTACCATGAGCGCTTGAGAAGAATGTATATTCTACTGCTTTAGGGTGAAAAGTTCTGAATATATCTATTAAATCAAGTTGATCTAGTGTCTCCTTTAAGTCTGCTGTTTCTTTATTAATTTTCTTTCTTGAGGATCTATCCAGTGTTGTTAGAGGGGTATTGAAATCCCCTACTATGATAGTATTGCTGTTAATCTCGCCCTTTATATCCATCAAATTCTGCTTTATGTATGTCGGGGCTCCTATATTTGGTGCGTAGATATTTATAATAGTTATATCTTTCTGTTGAATTGTTCCCTTTATCATTATGTAGTGTCTTTCTTTATCTCTTACTACAGCCTTTGTTTTAAAGTCCATTTTGTCAGATATAAGTCTTGCTACCCCGGCTTTTTTTTCATTTCCATTTGCATGAAATACTTCTTTCCTTTCTTTTACCTTCAGTCTATGTGCATCGTTTTTTTTAAGGTGTGTCTCTTGTAGACAGCATATGTATGGGTCCTGTTTCTTTATACATACAGCTACCCTATGTCTTTTGATTGGATCATTTAATTCATTTACATTTAAAGTTATTATTGATATGTAGTTGTTTATTGCCATTTTATTCTTTAAAGCTGTATTCTTCTTTTGCTCTATTCTTTCCTCCCTTTAAACTGTTCACAAGAGACCCCTTAGTATCTCTTGCAGAATTGGTTTTGTTTTTATGAATTCCTTCAGGCTTTCTTTTTCTGGGAAGCTCTTTATTTCTCCTTCAATTTTAAACGTTAGCCTTGCTGTTTAAAGTAGTCTTGGTTGTAGGTTCCTGTTCTGCATTACTTTGATTAAATCTTGCCATTCCCTTCTGGCCTCAAGTGTTTCTGTTGAGAAGTCCGATGTCATCCTTATGGGGGCTCCTTTGTAGGTGATATCCTTTTTTTCTCTAGCAGCTTTTAAAATTATTTTTATCCATTAGCTTTGATATTTTAACTATGATGTGTCTTGGTGTAGATCTTTTTGGGTTTCTCTTTAATGGAATTCTGTGTGCTTCTTGAACGTGTGGAGTGCTTCCCAGCCTTAATTTAGGAAAGTTTACTGCTATGATTTGATTGAACAAAATTTCCATTTCCTGTCCTCTCTCCTCTTCTTCAGGCCCCCCTATGATGCGAATGTTGTTTCCCTTCATGTTGTCACAGAGCTCCCTTAGAGTTTCCTCACATTTTTTGAGTCTCTTTTCCTTTTTCTTCTCTGCTTCTGTGCCTTTGTTTATTGTGTCCTCTAACTCGCTTATTTGATCCTCAGCGTGATTCATCCTGCTTTTAATTCCTTCCATTGTGGTCTTCAGTTTTGATACTGTATTTGTCATTTCTGTCTGATTCTTTTTTATTATTTCAATTTTGTTTTTTATACTTGTTATCTCTTTATTTAGGTGTTCATAATGACTATCCATTGTTGCTCTAATTTCTTTGTCATCCTAACTATCATTATTCTAAATTCTACTTCTGGTAATTTGGTTATATCTGGTTCATTCAGGTCCTTCTCTGGGGATTTCTCTTGATTCATTTGGTTTGCATTCCTCTGCCTGCCCATTTTTTCTGTGTATAAGCAAGTTGTGGCCACAGGAGTCCAGTAGGTGTTGCCCTTGTGTTATCTACGTGTGGTCTGTCTGCAGGCCCCCCACCCCCTCTGCCAGTGCCTAGGGTGGTTGTGTATGAGCGTTGCCAGCGCCGGCCCACTGTGGCTTTTGCTGTGATTTCTGCCTCTCCTCCGTGGGAGGGGCTGTCACTTAAGCCACAAGCCTTAGCACCAAGGGTAGAGGTGAGCACCTTTGCTCAGCTACAGACCCAGCCTATTTCTGGACTTCCGCCCAGAACCCGCAGTCAGAACCTGCTCGCCACAGTTTCGCGGGTTGGGCGGGGCTTTTGATGTGCTCTCAGCTGTGAGCCTTTGCCCGTCGGGAGCTTTAGCCCTGCCCTCGAGGCCAGGGCCCTTCTGCCCAGGGTCGTAAACTCAGGTTTATTGGGTTGGGCGTGTTTGCTGGCTTCCGCTCAGGTGCGTACTTCCGCTCTTCCGGGGCTCTACCCCGCCCCCCGCGTTCGGAGCTCTCTCGTGCACGTAGGAATGCAATCTGCGGTTTTCTCCAGCTGGGCGTGGATAGTAGCATGTGCTCCGCTGCAAGCTTCCACTCATCTCGGGGTCTAGACCGTTCCGCGCTCGGAGCCCGCTCGCGCACATATAGGCTGGGAGGGGGGATGGGTGGGACTGCTAGTGTGAGCTCAGCCGTGAGCCCCTGTCCGTCCCTGGTCCTAGCCTAGTCCCCGCGGTCAGAGCCGGCTTGTGCAGGGTCGCAGAGCGGATTTCTGCCCGTTCCTGGCCTCCTGCTTAGTCCCTGTAAGTGGGATTAAAGGCAGGCCCGCAGCTTCCGGACCATTTTCGCGCTTCCCCTCCAACCCTGCTGGGCTAAACAGAGCTCACACCGACTTGGCCTCTGCCCATACTGACAGAACCGCGTTTCAGCGTCCTGCCGCCCCAAACCCTTCAGCAACCCTCAGCAGAGTAGGAAGGGAACTAATACTCCACACTGTAGGCCTGGGAGCTCCCTCACTTGTTTCACAGCTCAAAACTGTCCAAACGCCTCTTCTAGGCTCTGGGACTGCAGGCTGGGGCTTGGTTCCTGGGACCCAGGTCCCTCCCTCTCCACCAAACTCTCCTCCCGCCACGCGGGTCTCTCCGGGCTGCCGTTTGCTCCGGGGAGCTGGGCAGCCCTCTTCGCGTTTTTGCTATTCCTACCAGTCTCAATGTGGCTTCTTCTGTGTTCCTTGGTTGAAGAGTCCACTTAGTTTAGTTCGTAGATGGTTTATCCAGATGATGGTTCTTTAAATTGAGTTATAATCCACTTTGGTTCTGGGATTTGGAAGTTCGTACGTCCGCCTACTCCGTCGCCATCTTGCTTCTCCAGTTTAAATTTTTTTTAAGTTGCTAAGTTATTATCATCACAATCAAATGTTCTTTAAGCTCAGGGTACTTAACAGGCTACTGGGATATTTAAAACTTATCAAAATTGTCACTACATTGAGGATGGAAGATACAAAACACATAAGCAATTTGGTATAATCCAAAATGTACTTGGTCTCTGTTCCAGTTCTTGTCTTAAAACCGTTAAAATTTTTTTAGTGATAAGAAAGTCTTTTCTTATTCATAATAAACTTCTTTAGACCACAGCTAAATTGATGTTAATAATTTGATTTAGAGTGGAGCCCCGTTGATAGTCTTGTGCAGGGGAGGGGGAAGGCTAAATATTAAGCATTATAAAAATTCTTGAATAAGGAGGTTTAAATAGCTTTTCAGTTGGTGGACTCTAGAGGGAGTGGGAGGGTGGTGTGCCCAAGGAAGACATGAAACTCCTCACTTGCCCTCTCATACCCTTCCCTACCCATGTCTTCCATATGGCTGCTTTTGGGTTGCACCCTTTTTAATAAATAGGTAAATGTAAATAAGCACTTTTCTGAGTTCTATGAGTTTGATAGCAAATTATTGAATCTGAGGAGGGATTCCTGGAAACCCTCAATTGATTGTTGAGCCCCAGATTGCTGTTTGGAGAATCATAGAATTGGTCCTTGTTGTTGTTGTTTGAAAATATCCCCAAAGTATTATTACCAGATTGTAAACTGCCTGACAGCATAGAAAACATACTTATTATTTATAATTCACAATTTTACATTTACCTCAACATTCTAAGGAACCCATTTAGTGCTTATTAAAGAAATTAGTTGACACTAAATTTATTTCTTTGAACTTAGTACTTCTTGTGATCTGAAACCATTAATAAATTTCCTTTTAAGTGGCTTATTTTTATACAAAATATGGTAGTGTTTATTTCAGAAAATAAATTTACATAGCATTCTTTATTATAGGCATCTATTAGGTAGTGCCAATGGAAGAACCGATCAAAAGAAATATGGAAAACAACACTCTCGTAGTAAATAAAATTCTAATCTTTAGTCAAAGACAATGAATTCAGTCCTGATTCTAACATTTTTTGGTTATATAATTTATCACAGTTTTCTTTTATATAAAATTAGAATGATATCTATCCACTTCAAAGGTTGTTGTGAGAATTAAGTGAGATTGGAGTACATAGTAATTATGTATAGTGTCTATATCCTGAGAGTAACAGTTATCCATAATATAAGAACATTATTTTTCTAGCTTCATGATGAACACTAGAGATTTAAAAAAGATATCAGGTAGCACACAGTTTTTCTCCACATGGAAATAATAGTATATTTATTTGATTTATGTTCTTTCCTGACGCCAGCCCCCCATTCTATTCCATGATAATCACAAAACTCCTCATCAGATTATTGTATTTTAAGTTTAATTTGGTTATTAATATGGTTAAAATGGAACAGAACCGAATGATCCTAACAAGTATGCACAATGTATGGTCTTCAAGATTAGTCATTAACTGTTTGGCTGGCACTATCTGTGCAGCATCACTGCATATAGATAGCTCCGCTCATTGTGATGGTGCTACCTTTTATAGATTTTTACTGCACATTTCCCACTTGCAAACTCAAGGGTTTGACCAAACCAATCTCAAACAGCTCACCTTTGAAAGTCTGTCTCCTAGGTCTATTTTTGAAACAAATTTTGTACCAGTGAGAGACAGAAGTCACTTTAATTTGAACAGGGAAGATTTAATATAAAGAGTAGACAGGCAGGCCTTGGTCAGGTAACTCAGTTGGTTAGAGTGTCACCCCAATATGCCAAGGTTTCAGGTTCATTCCCTGTCAGGGCACATACAAGAATCAACCAATGAATGCATAAATAAGTAGAACAACTAACTGATCTCTCTCTCTCTTTCTAAAAAAAATTTAAGAGTAAATAAGCAATTTTTTTTCTGTAAGAGGTCAGATAGGAATTTTTATTCTATGCAGGTTGAAAAGTTTATATTGTTTCTCAACTAATCAACTCAAGTACGGAACTGGGTCCTTGTGGAATAATAGCAGCCATAGGCAATTAAAACCAATTAAATGTGAAGGCTGCCTTCCAGTAAAACTACTTACAAAATAAGTAGCAGACAGGATTTGGCCCATCAGCCATATTTTCTGACCCCTCATATAAAATATTACTAACTAGTAAAAGAAGGTTAACAATCTTCCTCAAAATTCTCATCTAAGATGCTGACTTTTCAACTTCATTGGAGACATTTTGGCTGTAGTCTACTGTATGGTACAGGGATTCTGGGATGCTATGGGCTGGAGCTGATGCATCCTGGGGTACAGTGACATTTGTATAGTTCTGGGAAGCCAGAGCTTAATCAAAATGCAATCAAATTAAGAGATGTTTCATAGATAGAACTAAGAAAAATAACAGACAATAAGAATCTCAAAATTCCAAGGGAGACTATTTGCCAACTTAGGTCAAAATACAGAAATATATGTATATATATGTATATAATTAAATAGTTTTATACATAATAATATATTAATATATTATATTAATATATAATATAAAATATATGTTTATATATTACAAAATATAAATACACATATATATATTATTTTTGTCAAAAGATCAAGTAAAACAGTACTTTATTCAACCAGCCATAGGCAATATCCTCAATTACAGGAGATAGAGAAACCATGGGAACTAGAGTTCAGAAATGACTTTGGCATAGAAAGCTGAAGCTAAAACAAACAAACAAACAAACAAAAACTAGGTAGGGAATCTGCACAAACCCTTGATGAAATGGAAATTTGGGGGGTTATCATGAGTGATAGTGCAAAAGACAAGTCAATTCCATAATAACTTGGACTTTATCCTGTCCTTGAATACTAATCTACTATCTATAACACTAGCAGGTGACTCCTTTTGGGGTAAATGGTAGAAGAACAATGAGGTCTGGAATATGGTCCCCTTGATAGGATACACTGCACAAAAGTGTGCTCTGAAAAGAAACATATTAAGAGAATCTACTTAGCCTGGGGACAGATAAGTTAATCAAGAATAGGAGTTTGCAACCTAATACCGAAATTCGGTGTTTGTTTTTGTAAATAGTTTTATTTTGTTCAGGACCACAGCCATTTATTTGCATATTGTTTAAGGCAGCTTCTGCTGTTATAGCATGAGCTGAGAATTGCAGTAGAAATCATATGGATGACAGTGACTAAAACATTTACTATTTGGCCTTTTACAAACAGTTTTCCAAACTTTGAACAAGAACGTGATCAAATAAGGGACTGATAACTGGTATAGAAAGAGGAATAGCCTGCTATAAGATTTTTACTTGAGAAACCTAAAGATTGAGGTATTCAACCTTATGAAAACAGAACTCTATAAGAAGCATTAGAAATGAAAAATCTAAAATGAGAGATGCTGATTTAATTTTTTAAAGCCTCTATACTTTAAAATTGTGGTTGGAAGAGGAAGATCTAATGAGGAGAGTGGTCATAACATGAGATGATGGTCAGAGTCTGAGCTTTAAAATGTAGGTTTTTGAATCCAGATTTTTCCCTCTTTGTACCTATGCCAACATTCTGGAATCTCTGCTGCTTCACTAATGCTGAATAATTATTCTTGTTACTTATTACCATATCAGGGTTGTTTCATTTCTGCATTGTCTAGGATAAATTTTCAAAATCTTTACCTGATAGCCTGAGAAGTCCTCCACATTCTGGTTCCTGTCTGTGTCTCCAATTCCTATCTAAACATTTTCCTTTTTGTCCTTGTATTCAATTTCTTCTGTCTTTTAATTTTCTACTAAAGGCGTCTCTCTGATGTGGAACTTTTCTGACCCCAAAGTTGAGGTAGTTCCTCCAGCCCTAGATATATTTCCATACCTTTTGTGTTCCTCTCTTAGCACACATAAATATAGCTGTCCTTGTGTTCTGTTTTTGACCAGAAAAGTTTTAGTAGGACAGAGACCATGTCTGTCTGGTTCAAAGTTCTGTGCATGGAGCCTGGCTTATGTAGGTAATTAATATGTATTTGAAAAATAAATAGAACTGTGAACAAATATGTTGATGACAAAGCTTTGCCAATGACACTTATCATCATCATCCTCTAACCAGTATAAAATATGGCATTTCATAAATCTTGCTTATACCATGTATCTTTTTAAACTATTTGAAGGAATAGGGTGATGACAGGAAATTTGCATTATTGGCTTTATATAATTACTTTTATGAGAACCTCAACTTATGTTATGTTGGCATTTTGCCCATTAGGCAAGGTAACTATGTGAAGTGCTTAGGACAGCACCTAGCAACTGTTAAGCTGCTTAATAACTGCTAGCCATTTTTAGAAAAATTTCCTCCTATGTTTTAGTTTTGATAATACTGACTCCAATTAAGCCAGTTTACTGTGTAAGCCTAATGATAATTTTTTCAGTCTGTGTAGATTATCTAGAGTGGTGGTTCTTAACCTGGGTTCTATCGAATCCTAGGGGTTCGATGAAGTCTCTGGGGTTCGGAGAAGTCTCTGCCGCAGAGGCCAGAATAAAGTAATACCATAATTTGTTGTGAGTTCATGCACTTTGTTGGTTTTGTTCTTTGAGCAAGGTGATGTTCATGCACGGCTCATTTTGTGCACCAGTAAAAATACATATACCTATGTCTTGAATTTGGAAAAAAAATCATATTTTATTTATCACTAAAGAAGGGTTCGGTGAATGCGCATATGAAACTGGTGGGTTCAGTACCTCAAAAAAGGTTAAGAACCACTGATTTAGAGAGAACTGCTTGCAAAGACAAACAGTTGCGGGGGTTAAAATCGGTTGTACATGGCATGTAGAAGAATATTCATGATCAATTTGGTGTTCCCCTAAATTCTTAGCACAATTAAGTTTCTTAAAACTTAATACTCTATTGAAAGAAACTGATCAGTTAGAAGTTATGTGGGAATTACTTCAGAATGATAATAACATTTGAGCTAACAGTGACTAGCAGTTATTAAGCAATTTAAAAGGTACTAGGTGCTGTCCTGAGTACTTTTAAGGAATTGCAAATTCCTCACAATCATCTCTTCAGCCTTTACCAAAGCCTGAGATTTAGTGCCCTTTTCAGAGATCTTTGACAGATATTATTCTGCTATTTAAGAAAATGTAAAGATAAAAGACCAGAGATTTAGTGTTGAATGGGAAAGTTTTACTTCCAAGCAAGAAACCCAATTAGTTCAGCACAGAACCCAGCATTGTGGAGCGAAATTGAAGAAGAAAAACAATAGCAGTTTCCAGTGACTGAAGATTGCTGCCTCTGCTCCATCATACTACAAAAGCAAAGGGAGTGTTGCTGATTGGCTGGTTAGGCAAGCTCTAAACTGGTTGGGGAAGGTCAGCTTCAATGTGAAGTGTGTGTTTTGGGATTATGGCTTATCTGGTTGCCTTTTTTCTTTTTCTTTTTGGCATACCCTAATCACAATTATAGTACCAGAAACATCTCCACCCATATTGGCAGGCTCCTTGGCCAGACTAAGTTATGTCACTAATATAAAAATATAGTAAAAGAAAGTTTAGGCAATTTCAACACAACTCTGTTACTATGATATATGTGGCAAAAGATGCTTGTGATTGATTGCCCACAGTTCATCATAAGAAACAATGACATTTCTACTGAGATGACAGAGACACAGTCAATCACATAGTTTAAGTCAGGTTATCAAAATTAACTGATACAAATACAAATTACCAATTATAGTCACAATAAAACTCCATAAACTTTACAGTATTTCTACTTGTGCCCAACCATAACAAGGATAGTAAACTAAGTTCTAATGTATGTCTTCTAGAGATAAATAATAAAGATTTGAAAACTGTATTTACATGTAGTCAATAAAAAATTCAATATTTACTTTGTATGTTATGGGAAAGAGAAAGAAAACATAGCCTAGAAAAAATTTTTTAACTCTGTTGTGGTGTTTTAGCCTTTTAAAATTTATTTGTTGTTAGTTTGCTTTCTGGCCTTACAACTGATATCTAAAAATGTCATTAGTGTATATGAGATAACCTGGTTTTTGCAATTTTCCTGTAGAAGTCTCCTAACCATTGTTTAAATCTGCTCTTATAGTTTTTCAAATCTCTCTCTATTTAATCACATAATATTTTACTGTAATGATAAAAAAAATGGCAGTGCCAGCATTTAAATTAGAAAAGATAAGGCCATGCCTAGAAAAACAACATATAATTTGCCATAATCTCCCTTTTACCCCAACCCACTTCACCACTGATTGACCAATTTCAGCAAAAGTATATAGTCATATATATATATATATATATATATATATATATATATATATATATATATATATAATGTAATAGGAACTAAGGATTTTTCTATTTAAGAAACACGAGAAAAAATATTTCTATTTCCCTGGCTAGTTTGCCCAGTGGTAAAGCATCGGCTGGGCATGTGGAGGTCCCGGGTTCAATTCCCAGTCAGGACACCTAGGAGAAGTGACCATCTGCTTCTCCAACCCTACCCATTATCTCCCTCTTTCTGTTTCTTCCCCTCCTGAAGCCAAAGCTTAATTGGCTCCAGCACGTTGGCCTTGGGCACTGAAGATGGTTCCATGGCCTCCACCTCAGGTGCTAAAAATGGTTCTGGTTGCAACAGATGAGCAGAGCATCACCCCCTAGGGGGCTTTCCAGGTGGATCCCAGTTGAGGTGCATATGGAAGTCTGTCTCTCTGCCTCTCCTCCTCTCACTAAAATAAAAAGGGGAATATTAGTATGAGTAGTAAAGCTAAACCAAAGTATCTGACATTGTTTATAAGTATCTACGAGAGCCCCTAGGAGAATTTTTGTTTTCTAGTTTTGGAGAAATAATTTTCCAGTATTTTTTATTTAGACACAGCCTCTCTTCCTTCTGGAAAACCTCCAAGCTGAGGACATCCCAAAAAGTGCTGCACCATGTATTCAGGTTGCCAGTGCCCTACAGCGTTCCTGGTTGTCATTTTTGCAAAGTCTCTTCACTGCTCTGAGGTCACAGCAGAGTAGTCATTCCCTCTTCAAAGATCAAATTCATCTTCCTTTAGTCAAACTGAATATTAATCTCAAGGGAAAATGAATTTTTATGGGGGTATGTAACTATAGGACAAAGGAGAAGACCCCAGATTAGATGTTTCCTCTGAGACTAATTTCACTAGTTTCCACACTGATGAGCAGCACCACACTATTAAGAGAAACAGGATACTGGAGTTAATATTGACCCCTCCCTGACTATACTCAATGCCACACTACTCTGACATTTGAAAGAGTTGTTTGTACAGCATTGCTTTCAAAGATCAGGGACTGTCCTGGGTGATTTAAAGATTTTTTATGTCTACATTCTACATTAATATATGAATTTAGGTAATAGTAAGGTGGCCATTCACTAGGTTACTGAAAAGCTGACTGCACAGTATTCTTAACTCAGGAGTTGGTATTGTCACGATTCTTCTGCCATTGATTGCTTTGCTGTCCTGAACTCTATTTGAAATTCTTTTGATTTTAGACTTAATGGTCTAAACCCTAGACCTAATGAATTCTTGCAGCAAGCACAATTTCCAATTACTGTTTGGTATGTACCTTGAATCATTCAGGGATTCTGCCTTCTAAACAAAAGAGAAAAATAGAGATTATAAATAGGAAAATGGAAGAGAAAACTGTGGAGGGCAGTGAAGATAACTAGCTGTGATACTAAGAAATAGCTTGCCTGGGACATAATGGGAATGAGTAGAAAGTCTCAAATATTAATAAGTGCCTTATCTGTGCTTTTAAGAAGACAGGGTTTTGAAAAGCTCTTAACTGAGTTAAAAGGCCACATTTGAAAAAGTGGATGGAAAATTCTACTGGCTTTAAATATGTGAGATATTCTCTTGTGTGAGTAATTGACTAGTCTAATTAAAATGGAAAAGCCTTAGAGAGAGAATCAAGCAGAGAGGAAGTGGAAAGGAAGTTCAACATGAAATAAAGACCTACTTAATCTACTGTGAAAAGACAATAGAGCCTCTCCCTGTTCAAGGGCAGAGCTAATGTCAGCAAAAAAAAAAAAAAAAAAGACAAGTTGTCCAGAACAAAGACAGAACTTCACTGTACTGGCAAGATATTTCAGCAACATGTTTGATCTGGCTTGAACATTTTTACAGGGAAGTGAAGGAAGACAAAAACTGTTAGTAAGTTTGACCTAGTTAGAAAATATGGATAATTTCCAAAGACCTAAATGCTTTAGGGAGTTCTCATGAACATAATATTAAAGTTATGAAACATTAGAAGGTAGAATGATCTGTGTCACCATCTATACATTAAATGCTTAGATATCATATGCATTTTAAATTCTGTTTAAATGATGCAAGAGGAGAGAAGGGCTGAAAAAGGAATAGGAGAAGGGAGGGTCTGATGGAAAAATATAAGATAGTATAAGAAACTGGACAAGTGGGAGAAATGAAAAGGGAAGACAATGACCTAAGTCACACTCTAGTCCTAGTTTGTCCGTGTTATCCAGAACCTTCTCAGGCTTCATTCTAGGACAGCACAGCTCTGCTTTTCTCCGGCACACAGACCTATGTGTCATAGGTTCTCAATAAAGATTTGTTAATGATGCTATTTCTTATCTGTCCATCACCCTTCAGACAAATTTCATTTCTAAACATACCTCTCCCATCCAAGAAAATCATTAAGCTTAAAATTGAGTATTATAAAATGATTGATTCAGAGCACTTTACTTATTAAAACACCATTTGATGTAGGAAAGGACATATAAGAATGAGTTTCCAAGGTAAATCTTCTCTCAAATTACCTTCCTGACTGTCAATGGTGAGGATATGACTGAATAGCAATAAAACATTTGTTTTTTTTTTTTCCAGCAAAGAGACTAAGCAATCACTTTCTAAAATATCTGTATACCCTGTTAAAAGACAATATTTAAATCTTGCATGCATATTAAAATGCTTGTTAATGAAACAATTCCATATATTTATGCTATGAAATACTTTCGCACTATGAAATAACTAGCAAGGTTCACAAACGATTATATCGGAATCCAGCCATACAGAATGATAATTACCAATTAGAACCAATGCTATATCCAAGGCTGTTTGAACATAGATGAAAAGACTATATCAATATATTTCTGTTAGTATTCATCTTGAACTAAAGAGCATTTAATATTTTCTTCACAGTGCTTCTCTGTTTCTTTATGCTAGCATAGTTTCATTATTGGATGACACAGGAACCTATGTTTGCTTTCACTTGTTCTGTTTTTTGACATTTAAAAACTGTCAATACTTATTTACAATACATTTATGTCTTTACTTCTAATGTTTTTGTGAATAGAGGTAAGTTGTAAATACAGCTAAAGATGGCTTCTTAAGGCTGGTGTTGTATTTCTATATAACTACAGGATAATTTTTAAAATAAATTTAGCAAAATAAATGAGAACTGGAAAATATTCCTTAAAATGTTTTTCTTTTATTAGCTTATGAATTACTAAAAGACCTCTTTAGATGGGTGCATAAAAGTGGGTCATTTTTGTTCTAATGGAAAAAATTTAAATAAATTTGACCTGGATTGCAAAATCACAAGAAAGCACACAAAATGACCTACTTATTACAAAAACAAGATAATTGTACTGACATTTTTCTACAATTGATCAAATTAGTTGTTTCAAGCTAACAGAATGATAAAATTCTGTCACTGAAATATGTAAACAATACAGACATAATATTAACTTTTCATTCACAGTGACCACACTTCCACCATTTAATCTATAAACCCTATATTAGGATATAAGGGGATATACAGACATGGAAATAACATTTGGTATACAACTTGAGACTAGTAATCCATAGAGCATCTATAATACTCAACTTCTATAGTACTCAGAGAAACTCAGGAAAAAATAGGAAAAAATATATATACCACACATAAAGCTAAGGCTAATCTAAATAAAATAAAATAAGAACTAGGAGAGATTTTCCATTCTATTTATATAAAATACATGATGTTGAATTGAGACAGCTCATATTGATTATGCATTGTCTTTAAAAATAGAAAGTTGCTATTTTTGAGATAGCCATGTCATATTATATTTCCACTTCCTGTAATCACTCCCATGTCTCAATTGTTTTGTCTGCTTTTCTCTTAGGAAACATGCAGTGAGTATGTATGTGTGGATGAGGGTGGTAGTGGTGATCAGCATCTAACTATGATAAAGGGGTGATGCATTTCTTTGTGGTGTAGCTGGGGCAGAGATACAAAAATGAACCAAATCAAAACTAAGATTATTGTATCAGAGAAAGGAAAGCTGTCAAGTCAAAAGGATACAGAACACAAATAAGTGTTTTAAAAATTAGGAGCTTGTATTAAAAAAATGGAAATAGATGACTACTGAAATCAATAACTGAATAATTCCATCAGGGACTCTCATACCCTTTTCTGTTTTTCTTCTACCATCTTATGGATTTTGACTTATGCATTTAGCTTTCTTAGTATCTTTCTCATACAGATATCATATCAGCATTCTAGGAAGAAAGCAAAGGGAAATGAAAAAGGGGTTTATGGTAAGAAATGTCTATATTTTACTTCAATGTAGCTCTCACGGACCAGAACTGAATCACATTGCCATTCCTAGATACAAAGGAAAACTAGAATTTTAGGGAATTTTTTGTTTGTTTGTTTTTAATTTGTGTTTAAGTTTAGCCTCCATGGTGGAAGAAGGCAAGGGAGAAGTTTTAATATCCATTCTACTTTTGACTGCCCTAGGATGCTGCACTGACTAACATCTACAGATGCACAGCAAAACACAGTAGAATCTGCACCAGTAAGCTAGTTTCTGTATTCTAACTAAAAGTCTGTGTTTTCTTCTCCAGGGGTCCAGATGTTACACTTCATATTCCAGTGATCTATATACCTATATACAAGCTAAAAGTATTTACTTCTGAAACATTTAATGTATAATGGAGAAAGCAGTCAGTAAATGCAATAAAAATCCTTTGGAAAAAATAAAAAGTAAAAACATACAGCAGACACTGATCCTTCACTCACATAAAACAAAGGTAGTCAAAAACAGCCCTCTTTTTGTTTCTACAGAAAGTAGTGTTTCACTGGGTGAAATTCCAGTCCCTGGTTCAAACTTTGAGTATCTTCCCTATTAATGGTCTTCCATAGTTTCTAATTCTACCATTTTGAAGGACTTTTATTTCTTTATTGATTTTAATTTATTGTGTTTACATAGATTCTAGTGTGGCCCCAAATGCATTCCCCCACCCCCTTATTCCCCTGAACATCTACATTGACCCCTCCCCACAGTGCCTTCCCCTTTCCCTTCAGAATTATCTCATCCTATCCTCCCCTTTTCCTCTCTCCTCTTTTCCTCTGGTCCCTTTGATCTCTCTTCTCTCTCAGTTCCGTTTCTCAGTTTACATTGTTCATTGAATTCCTCAAATGAGTGAGGTCATATGGTATATTTCTTTCACTGCCTGGCTTATTTCACTTAACATAATAGTTTCCAAGTCCATCCATGTTGTCATAAAAGGTAAGAATTCCTTCTTTTTCATGGCCCCATAGTATTCCATTGTATATATGTACCATTGCTTTTTAATCCACTCGTCCACTGATGAACACTTGGGCTGTTTCCAGATCTTTGCTATTGTGAACAATGCTGCCATAAACATGGAGGTGCATTTCTTCTTTTGAATCAGTGATATGGTGTTTTGGGGATATATTCCTAAAAGTGGGATAGCTGGGTTAAAAGGCAGTTCCATTTTTAATTTTTTGAGGAATCTTCATACTGTTTTCCACAGTGGCTGCACCAATCTGCATTTCTATCTGTATGTCCATCTTTGGAGAAGTGTCTATTTATTTCTTTTGCCCATTTTTTGATTAGATTGTTTATCTTCCTGGTGTTAAGTTTTACAAGTTCTTTATACATTTTGGTTATTAACCCCTTATCAGACATATTGTTGAATATGTTCTCTGATTGTGTGTGGTTTGCCTTTTATTCTGCACATATTGTCTTTAGCTGTGTAAAAGCGTGTAGTTTGATATAGTCCCATTTGTTTATTCTGTCTTTTATTTCACTTGCCTGTGGAGGTAAATCAGCAAATACATTGCTGTGAGAGATATTGGAGAGCTTACTGTCTATGTTTTCTTTTAAGATGCTTATGGTTTCACGGCTTACATTCAAGTCTTCTATCCATTTTGAGTTTATTTTTGTGAATGGTGTAAGTTAGTAGACTAGTTTCATTTTTTTGCAGATAGCTGTCCAATTTTCCCAACATCATTTGTTAAAGAGGCTGTCTTTACTCCATTGTATGCTCATACCTCCTTTGTCAAATATCAGTTGTCCATAAAGGTGTGGGTTTATTTCTGGGTTCTCTGTTCTGTTCCATTGATCTATGTGCCTGTTCTTATGCCAGTACCAAACTGTTTTGAGTACAATGACCTTGTAGTATAACTTGATATCAGGAAGTGTAATACCACCCACTATATTATTTTTTTATAAGATTGCTGAGGCTTTTCATGTTCTTTTTTGGTTCCATATAAATTTTTGGATATGTGTTCTATGTCTTTGAAGTATGCCATTGGTATTTTAATTGGTATTGCATTGAATTTATAAATTGCTTCGGGTAATGTAGACATTTTAATGATGTTTTTTCTTCCTATCCATGAACATGTTGTATGCTCCACTTGTTTGTATCTTCCTTGATTTCTTTTGTCCAAGTTTTATACTTTTCCAAGTACAAGTCCTTAACATTCTTGGTTAAATTTACTCCTAGGTACTATATTTATTTTGTTGCAATAATGAAGGGGATTGTTTCCTTAATTTCTCTTTTGGACAGTTCATTGTTGGTGTATAAAAATGCCTCTGATTTCTGAGTATTAATTTTATATCCTGCCACCTTGCTGAATTCATTTATCAGGTTCAGTAGTCTTTTGACTGCAACTTTCAGGTTTTCTATGTATAGTATCATATCATTAGGAAATAATGACAGTTTTACTTCTTCTTTTCCAATTTGGATTCATTTTATTCTTCTTCTTGTCTGATTGCTGTAGCTAGGACTTCCAGAACTATGTTGACTAAGAGTGGTGAAAGCGGGCACCCCTACCTTGTTCCTGATCTTAAGTAGATTGCTTTTAATTTTTACCCATTGAGTATGATGTTTGCTGTGGGTTTGTCATAGATGGCCCTCATCATTTTGAGGTATGTTCCCTGTATTCCCATTTTGCTGAGAGTTTTGATCATAAATGGGTGCTTAGTTTTATGAAATGTTTTTTCTGCATCTATTGATATTGTCATGCGGTTTTTCTTCTTCCTTTTGTTTATTAGATGAATCACATTGATTGATTTGTGAATATTGTACCATCCTTGACTCCCCAGAATAAATTCCACTTGATCAAGATGTATGATATTTTTTATGTGTTGTTGAATCCAGTTTGCTAATATTTAGTTGAGAATTTTAGCATCTAAATTCATCAGGGATATTGGCCTATAATTTTCTTTCTTTGTGTTGTCTTTGTCTGGTTTTGGAATGAGGATTATACTTGCCTCAGGAAAGGAGCTTGGAAGTCTTCTCTTCTTTTGAATTTTTTGAAATAGCTTGAGAGAGATAGGAGTTCTTTGAATATTTGGTAGAATTTGCCTGTGAAGCCATCTGGTCCAGGCCTTTTGTTTGTTAGAATTTTTTTGATAACCTTTTGATCTAATTTGTTGTAATCGGTCTGTTTAGGTTTTCTGATTCTTCCTGATTGATTTTTGAAAGATTATATATTTCAAGGAATTTGTCCATTTTACCTAGGTTTCTAATTTTTTGTCATATAGTTCTCCATAGTATTTTCTTACAATCTTTTGTATTTCTGTTGTGTCAGTTGTTATTTCTCCAGTCTCATTTCTAATTTTATTTATTTAAGTTCTCTCTCATTTTTTCTTGATGAGTCTGGTTAAAGGCTCATCGATCTTGTTTACCTTTATAAAGAACCAGCTCTTGGTTTTATTTATGCTCTGTATTGTTCTTTTAGCTTCTATGTTTTTTATATCTGCTCTGATCTTTATTATTTCCTTCTCTCTATTTTTCCTGAGCTTTACTTGCTGTTCTTTTTCTAGTTCTTTTAGATGCAGGGTTAAGTTATTTATTTGAGCTTTTTCTAGCTTCTTGAGGTATGCCTGTAAAACTATGAACTACCCTCTCAGTACTGCTTTTGCTGTGTCCCATAAATTTTGAGTTGTTGTATGCTCATTTTCATTTGTTTCTAAGAATTTTTTTTATTCCTTTTTTAATCTCATTGTTAACCCATTCATTATTTAATAAAATGCTATTTAGTTTCCAAGTGTTTGAGTATTATTCAGTTTTTCTGTTGTAGTTGATTTCTAGTTTCATGTCATTGTGATTAGAGAAGATGCTTGATATGATTTCAATCTTCTTAAATTTGTTGAGATCCATTTTGTGTGTTAACATGTGGTCTATCCTAGAGAATTTACCATAAGTACTTAAAAACAATGTATATTCTGCTGCTTTAGGGTGAAAAGTTCTGAAGATTTCTACTAAATCAAGTTGATCTAGTGTGTCCTTTAAGTCTGCTGTTTCTTTGTTAATTGTTTTTCTTGAATATCTATCTATTGATTTTAGTGGGATATTAAAATCTCTTACTATTATAACATTACTGTTGTTCTCACCCTTTATGTCCATCAAAGTCTGCTTTATATTTTGGTGTTCCTATATTAGGTGCATAGACATTTATAATGGTTTTATCTTCCTGTTGGGTTGCTCCCATTATTGTTTAATAGTGACCTTCTTTATCTCTTACTATAGCTTTTGTTTTAATGTCTATTTTGTCAGATATAAGTATTGCTACCCAGCTTTTTCTTTATTTCCATTTGCATGAAAATTTTTTTCAACCTTTTACTTTCAGTCTATGTGTCTCTTTTGTTTTGAGGTGTGTCTCTTGTAGACAGCATATGTATGGGTCCTGTTTTCTTACCCATGCACCTACTCTATGTCTTTTGATTGGATCATTTAATCCATTTACATTTAAAGTTATTATTAATAAATAGTTGTATATTGCCATTTTCATATTTAAATCTTTTTATTTCTCCTTCAATTTTAAACAATATCCTTGCTGGATAAAAAAGTCTTGGTTGTAGGCTCTTGTTCTGCATTCCTTTGAATATTTCTTGCCATTCTCTTCTAACCTCAAGTGTTTCTGTTGAGAAGTCCGATGTCATCCTTATGGGGGCTCCTTTGTAGGTAATTAACTTTTTTTCTCTTGTACCTTTTAGTATTTTTTTCTTTATCTCTTAGCTTTGGTATTTTAATTATGATGTATCTTGGTGTTGGTTTTTTGGGTTTCTCTTTAATGGAATTTTTTGTGCTTTTGAACTTGTGTGACTTTTTCCTGCATCAATTTAGGGACGGTTTTAGCTATGATTTCTTCAAACAGGCTCTCTATTCCTTGTTCTTTCTCTTTTTCAGGAACCCTATGATGAGGATGTTGTTTCTCTTTAGGTTATCACAGAACTCTCTTAAAGTTTCCTCAGTCTTTTTGAGCTTCTTTTATTTTTGCTGCTCTGCTTCCATGCTTTTGTTTATCTTGTCTTCTAAAGCACTGATTTGATCCTCTGCCTCATCCAACCTCTTTTTAATTACATCTAGTGTAGTCTTCATTTCTGATATTGTATTTGTCATTTCTGACTGGTTTTTCTTTATTACTTCAATGTCCTTTTTGATGCTTGTTATCTCTTTATTTAGGTGCTCATTGTGTCCATCCATTGTTGCTCTAAGGTCTTTGAGCATTCTAATAATCATTATTTTAAAATCTGCATCTGGTAGTATGGTTATTTCCATCTTACTCAGTTCTTTTTCTGGGGATTTCTCTTGTTCATTAATTTGGATGGCATTTTTCTGTCTTCTTATTTTGTGTTTGTATACACTACTCGTTTGGGTATGTTGTTTGTAAAACTAGCTAAGTTTAGGGTTGGTATTGTCTGCTTCCAATTTTTAGTTGTGTTATTTCTGAATTTCCTTGGGTTGGCATCAGCTGTTGTTTGTAATCTGCTGTGTGCTACTTATCTGCTATTGCCGTTCTTTTTGCTGTTTGTGTTGGTGTTTTCTATGTCTTAGCTGGATCAGGTGTGAAGAACCCTTCCGTAAGCTTCCACTCTAACAAGGGTTGTTAGGTCCTGAACTGGTGTTTTCCATATCTAGCTGCTTAATATGCCCTCCCTAGACCTCCCTGTTCTGGTCGTGGTGCTGATCACTGGGAGTCACTGCCAATGACTGGCTCTTATCAACCTTTTTGGAGCTACAGGCGATTCAGAGCTTGTGACTGCATCTGCTTAGCCCAGGTGCCATTATAAATATCAGCTGCACTCCTAGGCTTACTTTTATCTACTCTTGGCCTGGGGGAAGTTCTTTTAAAAGTTCAAGTTCTCCTGAGTTCCATTTCTCTTGCCTCTTATTGCTGGCTACTTATTGGGCTCAGTACTGTAATTCAGTAATTAGGTATGGTATGGGATGTGGCCTACCCCTTAGCCTCAGGTGTCATTCTATCCAGACTTTTTATTTATTTCATTTTTGGTTTTTTTCTTCTTTTTCAGCACTCAGTAGTGTGTAGGCACAGGGTTCCAGTGGGTATGGCCCCTGTGCTCCTATTGTGTGGTCTGTCCACAGCCCTGTTGCTGCTGTTGCTACCTATGTGTTCGGGTTCAGTTACTGCCGGCACCAGCCAGCCTTCACGGCCACTGCAGCCTCCGCTGCTCCAGGCAGGCTCATGTGTGCCCATTTGGAATATTTTCAAGGCTGCCCTAACCTCCGCTGCTGCTGAAGGCAGGCCTGTACCAAGAGCTGATTTGCACACAGGCTTAGGACTCTGCTGTTTCACCACAGATTCTGCCTCCATAGGTGAGCCCCCGCACACCTGCTGGGATGCTTCTGGAGCTGTCTCAGCCTCTGATGCTGTTGAATGCATGTCTGTGTCACTAGAGTGTTTGTGTGTTGGCAGCCTCCACAGCTCCCACCTCCGCAGGGAGACACACGTGCCCACTGGGACCACCCTCGAGGTTGCCCAGGTCCCATTGCTGCTGAGGGTGAGCCCACACTATGGGTGGGTTTGCACTCTGGCCAGGACCTCCACAGCGACCTTCACAGCTTCTGTCTGGCTTGTGTGCACCCACGCAGACCCCCTTCACTGTCGCTCAGGCCTCTGCACTTGCCAAAGGCACGCCCACGCTGCAGGCAGAACTGTGCATGATCCCGGACCTCTGCAGAAGCCACCACGGTTTCCACCTCAGCAGGCTGGCACATGTGTGCTGGCTAGGTCCTGACCACCTCAGCCTCGTCCTGCCACATCCAGTCTGCTTGCCCCCATTAAGCACTCAGCAGCATGGGGGGGTGTTGTAGCTTAGACCTCTGCACTCATTATTTGTGTCCCTAACATGCTGCCTTCCTCTAAGCACCTCTTTATTCTAAATGGGGCAGGAGAGCCTCTGGTGAACAGGGTAATTTCTTCTCTTTGCTGCTGATGCTGTTTCCAGGAAAATGTTCACTTTAGATTTGGAGAGTGAGTCAGCCTACGGGTTAGGGTGTTGTAAAGCCAGTAGACAGGGTCACCATCACAGTCACCTGGCCCAAAAAGGTTCACATTGGATTCGGACAGTTGGTAATGAAACAACGGAGCCAAGAACTGGTGAGCCATCAGCTCTAATTCTAGCTTGCACCCGGCGGGCAACTAAAAACATACACTGGGCTCCAAAACCCACTCATTCAGTGCTCACAAAGCTACTGACTTATCCGAGTTTCCTAGCATCAAAGCTTTCTAGCTCACCAGACTTATTCACCTCTGTTCCCCATCTCCTCCTGTACAAACTCTGCACAAACTGGCTTCTTACTCAGCACTCCACCATCCTGGCTGCTTCTCCTGGCCTCCATGTGGCCTTAATCAGCTCTCTCTCTAATACTAACCTCAGGAACCAAGAGAGCAAGCTCCTGGCCTGTCCCACTTTACAGTGTAGAAATCCAAACCCTTAATCCAATCTACAAACAAGGAAGTCTCTGATACAAAGTCACTTATCTGAGTTACAATGGGAAGATTCCTCATGAGAGTGCACTACCCCACATCATCCAATCAGTTAAGGGTGTGGGGAAAAGCTTACTCTTAAAACTTGCACGTGGGCAGCACCATCTTTAAAAAAGTGAGCATAATATACTTTATCTGCCCAACAATCCACCCCTATGCTCACTTTACTGCCCAAAATCTACACTACCAGCATCCCTGTACAAGGAAATTAGGTACATTACACAAATTACAACAACATGACAAATCATACAATTTCAACAATTACAAAGGTACATTTCACCAGTCTCTGAGCACTTTGCCAAAAGCGCAAAATGTCCTTGGCCTTCTTTCTTCCCATTTGAAAGGCTTCCCGGGGCAGGAGGGCCTCCACCAAAGCCGCCCCCCACCCCCATCAGGGTATTTTGCATTGTCCAAAATCCATAAATCCATTCAACAAAGGAGCGAGTGCTCACTCCAGTCATAGTCCAGGAAATCAGTCCACACACATGGGGCCTTAGCCTCCCCACTCTTTCCTGCCATCATGGCAGGTCTCACACTGTCCTAAAGAGAAGCATGTGGCAATGGCAGTCAGCATTTCCATCTCTGCTCTGGGGAGCATGATGGCATCCACCCCTATGTCCCCAAATCGCAGACCTACCAGCAGCTTAGCAGGCACTCCCTGCCATTCCAGTATCCACTCGGGAATGCATGCCTGGCTCCCGTGATGTCTGTTCATCCTCCCACCACAACTGCCACCGCTTTACTTCTGGAGCCTGTGAATTACAACTCCAGCCCAATTCTCCTCATCCTCCAAAGAAGAACTGAAAACACCAGCTCCTGCTGCTGGGCTTGAGCCCCAGGCCACTGCTGCCTTCTGCTCAGCAGGCCTTGCAGCTCCAGCCCTGGCCTCAGCCTCGTTCTCCTGCCACTGCTGGCTCTCCACAACGTCCAGGGCAATCTGCAACTCACAAACCTGTGATTCCTTCTCTGGTAGCTGCTCCATTTCCAGGCGAATCTCACAAACCTGGTCGGCCTCCTCCTCCAGTGCTTCTTACAGCTCCAGGGTCAGCATCTGTTTCTCTAATGTTTCCTCCAGCTCCTTCAACTGCTCAGTTTTCAGGTTCCAGGAAGCCTCTTCCATAGAACTCTCAGTTTCCTCACACATGGCTGTAAAAGTCAGCCAGTGTATGGCTACCAAAAGGACAGCCATGGGAAACCATAACAGCAGCCAGTCCTCTACCATGCACCTCAAGGGTGCCGGCTCCAGACTGATCTGTATCAAATCCTGCCACAGACTACGCCAAATGTAAGGCCAGTAGTCAGGGTCAGGACCACAGCCGCCTGGTCCATGCAAGTTCGCGTTAGATTCGGACAGTTGGTAATGAAAAAATGGAGCCAAGTACTGGTGAGCCATCAGCTTTAATTATAGCTTGCACCGGGCAGGAAAGTAAAAACACACACTGGGCTCCAAAACCCACTCATTCAGTGCTCACAAAGCTACTGACTCCTAGCACCAAAGGCTTCTAGCTCACCAGACTTATTCACCTCTGTTCCCCATCTCTTCCTGCACAAACTCTGCACAAACTGGTTTCTCCTCAGCACTCTGCCATCTTGGCTGCTTCTCCTGGCCTCCATGTGACCTTAATCAGCTCTCCTCTCTAATACTAACCTCAGGAATCAAGAGAGCAAGCTCTCGGTCTGCCCTACTTTATAGTGTAGAAATCCAAACCTTTAATCCAATCTACAAACAAGGAAGTCTCTGAGACAAAGTCACTTATCTGAGGTATAATGGGAGGATTCCTCATGAGAGTACACTACCCCACATCATCCAATCAGTTAAGGGTGTGGGGAAAAGCTTACTCTTAAAACTTGCACGTGGGCAGTGCCTTTAACAAAATGAGCAAAATATATTTTATTTACCCAACAGATGTCCATCCCTCAAAGTGTCTCCCTCTGTGCCTCCAAGACCATTCTCTCAGTCAAATACAGTTCATAAGCCCCTTCCAGGCTCCAGAACTCTAAACTGGAATTTGAGTTTTGGGGCTGAGGGCCCACAACTTTCAGGTCAACCATTCCTGTCGTGAGAGTCCCTCCTGGCCGCTGCTCACTCTCGGGAGTGGGAGCAGGGCAGCACTTTCTGTGGCAACACCTTTTCTACCAGTCTCAGTGTAGCTCTTTTAGTGGTCTTTGGGTATAGAATCCTCTTAGTTTAGTCCAAAATTGGTTTTTCAAGATGAGTGTTTTTAGAATTAAGTTGTAATCCACCTTGGTTCTGGGAAGTCGGAGTTGGAGCATCCGACTAGTCTGTGGCCATCTTGTCTCTTGGAGGACTTTTTTAAAGAACATATATTGTTTTTCAGTTGTTACTGTGAAATATATCACACATAAAAAGGACAGTGCTTTAGATCCGTATGCAGTTTTAAGTATACTAATAAAATAAGCAGCTATACACCTACTGTCAAGCTCATTGTATAGACAAATACCAATAACTTTAAAGCCCTTTGTAAGCTATCCAAAGAGGTGTTAACACAGTCTCTTTTAAAATTACCATTAATTTTCTCCTTGCTTTTCAAGTTGTTTTGAAAACTTTACCACATTTGTATACATGTAAAAAATTATATTTATACATTTTGCATGTTTTTGACTTTTATTTAAATGGAATCAATACCCCACATTTTTGTTGTTAGTTTTTTTTCACTCAACACTTAGTTTTTAGATTCATCTATATTGATGAATTTAGCTATAATTTGTTTTCTCTGATATAAATGCCCAAAATATATTTATTCATTTTCCCAATGTAAAACTTTTTTTCTTTCCTGTTTGTGCTGTTACAAATAACGCTGCTATGCACAAACGTGTAGTAATGTCCTATTGCACCTGTGCAATCTCTTTTTTCGATATATCTAGAAATGACATTGTATAATCTAGGGTGTACCCATTTTCATAGTTACTGTTTTTTAATCTGATTATGACAATTTACAGCCCCACCTATAATATCTTTCACTTATGACTCCTCCATATTTATAAACACAATTTTTTGAGATATGATTGTAATTTGTATTCTTCTGATTACTAATAAAGTATATCTTCTCACATACTTTTGGAAATTTATGTTTTCACCTGTTCTTTTATATTTTTGGTACTTTGCCCATTTTTGTTGATAAGTTTTAATTTTTATTTTTGATTTATATGATTCTTTATACCCTAGATATGTTCTTTTTACTTCTTTTGTTTGTGTTTCAAATATTTTCTCTCAGTTTGGAGGGCATTTTGTTATTTGTTATTTTTGATTTATTTTTTCAGTTTTTAGTATATGTGTTAAGAGCAGAAGTTCTGAATCTTTTACTGTAAATTGTATTCTTCTAAAATTGTTCCTTCTGTTACATTTATGAAATAATTCCGAACCAGATATCATAAAAATTCTCCTGTGAAGTTTTGCCTTTTATGTTTGTCATTAATCTCACACGAGGTGTAAACCCAATCATATTTTTTTTTCCCCAATCATATTTTTTATATACTGTGCTAGAAAGTGAAGATCACCCGAATTAGAACAGAGGCTGTCTTCTGTTCAAAGCTTTCTAGAGCAAGGGGTCCACCACCATCACTTGCATATGGCAAAAACTCAAAGAGAGGCAAATGAGGAGAAAAAGGTTTATCATAAAAAAAAAAAATGAAGGCTTTGGGTATGCTCTGATTGGTGGTTGTTTTAGACATGCTAACTACAAGTGGGACACCTTATATGGTTGTTTTGAAAAACATATTTGTCATTCTTGGCATCAGGGATAAAATATATGGAAGCTGCACCAGTTTCTCCAGAGATATGGCTTGACTTCTGGTGTTTGCAGATGTTGTAAGTCGGAGTTTTATTGTTATACATGGTCTGACCATTACCGTTTTGGATATTCGGTCTCAGTAGATAAGTCATTTTCTTCATCATTTGTTGTAAACTTTCCTGTCTTTCCCCCACTGATCTGTTCATTCATCTCTGGTAATATCTCAGATTATCACACATGTGTGAGATTACCTGGGACCCTCAGTGTTCAATTGGTGTATTTATCCACTTCTGAGCTTGTAGCATGATGACTTCATTAGTATTGCTTTACAATAATATTTGTTACCTAGGAATTCTTAACCTCTCTTTTTCTTCAAGATGTTCTTAGCTGTTTTTAGTATTTCATCTTCCACTGTAAATTTTAGGATTAATTTTAAGATTAATGAAAATAGTATAATTTTATAGAAAAGATATTATTAAGGGATTGAGTCTTTCCCAAGATTACTTACTGTGTACCTATCCACCTATTTAATTTTTAAACTATTTTCAAGTAGTTTAAAATGATGTAATGATTAATTCTAATGGAATTCATGGGTTTTGTCATTATAGTGAATATATTTTCATCAAATTTTCTGTGTTTGATAGTGTGCAAGAATGCTATTTACATGTTTACATTTACCTTTCATCTAATATAATTGCTAAACTGTAGCTTTAACTGGCATAGTTATTAAATAATTTTTATATCTATTTAAGTACTCATCTATATATATATGAATAATAATTATTTCTTCCTTTAAATCTTAAGAATTTTAATATGATTTTCTTCTTTTGTTATATAAGACCTCCAGTAAAATATTAAAATTTTAATAATGGACTTCTTTATACCATTTGGATTTAAATAATTCATTTAACATTTTTTAAATTCATTTTAGAGAGGAGACACAGAGAGAGAGAGAGAGAGAGAGAGAGAGAAAGAGAGAAAGGGAGGAGGAGCTGGAAGCATCAACTCCCATATGTGCCTTGACCAGACCAGAGCAAGGTTTTGAACTGGCTACCTCAGTGTTCCCAGGTCAACGCTTTATCCACTGCGCCACCACAGGTCAGGCTCATTTAACATTTTAAAATTAAGCATATTGTTTTCTATAAGTTTTGGAGATAGTATTTATTAAAATAAGTAAGGTTATCTTCCATTATTAGTTTGTTTTTTATTATAAATATTAGTTAGAATTATCAAATTATTTTTCTATTGAAATAAACATTTTATTGGGCTTAATATATTTTCTAATAATAAATAATAAATCAAAATAGTTAGTCTGATTTAACTCCATCTTGGTTAGTGTTATTTTACACTAACTTTATTTGCATTTGTCTGTATTTTCACAATATATTGACTGAGATTGCTGTGTAGTTTATTGTTAACCATGCTGTATTTTTAACATATTTTTTATATATTAACTTCATATATAAGTTCCAAAGTGTTCCCTCTTTTTATAAAAAATCAAGAAAATCCTCTTAAATATTAGAATAAAATCAGAATTATCTTTCTCCCATTTGTTGACACATGATATAAAGTTATCTAATCTTGGTATTTTCTTTGTGGGCATACTCTGAACTACTGATTTAATTTTCTAACTGCTTAAAGATCATTTGGGAATTTTCATTCTTCTAGGAACAAGTCATTTGACTATAATGTTATCTATTTCTTAAAAATTTCTCCTACAATCATTCTAATAATATCCTTTCTTGAGTGTATCAGCCAGCTACCTGCTGGAAGCTGATTTACACTGAACCTCTTATCTGAGGAAAGACAGATTTCTTTTCTAGAATGGCCCTTTACTATGAAGATAAATTGACCTTTCCTGCTGAACCCATAATATGGCATAATCACTCTTCCTGGGGTTAATGAGCTGTATATAATAAGCATTGTTTCTGACCATGGTATTTCTTTCATAGCAAAAGAGGTAATCTATATAATTCATAGGTCCTACCATACTCTACATTACCCAGAAATAGCTTGACTTAGAAGTCAATAACAAAATATGACAATGCTAGGGAGAAGGAAAACCTTGTGAGTTTTGTGTTTTCTTATAAAACAGGTGGTCTATTAGGTAAACTGGATACATTCATCGGAACAACTTTTCCTATGAGAGTATAGCGGTCTAGAAATCAAGATGAGAAAGTTGAGATCAAAGAGGGGAAGTTAGGAAAGAATAACCCACTCTCAAATTCTTCATTTTCATCCTCAAGGTTTTAGCTTGGACTTCCATCAGAAGACTGGAGAATGGCTTCATTGACTTGGAAATTAAGATGCCACTTTGCCATTGAATTCTTTTGCCCCTGAATTTCCAAGCAATAGAGCATTACAATATTTCCTGGGAATATTATTTCTGATAATTAAATGGAAAAATAGGATGTGTAAAACACAGGTCATCATGTGAGACACCTCCTAGTACCATTAAATACATTGGAACAGTTAATAAACAATAATAGTAAATCAGTACAAGTAAGTGCACCAAGAATGTAGTTTGGGTCACAATGCATATAAAAAAACAGTGAAACTATGGACTAAAGGGAAATTCAACTTGAATCAGGTAGTAAATAAAACAAACAAGTATATAATAATAGCTTTCCATATTTTATTATTTGATTGCATGCATATATCTCTGTCTCTAGACTAATTTTATTTTTGGTCTTCTCTTTTTATACTAATCTATTGTATAAAGTGTGTTTATTAAAATTAAAATTTAGGTTGATCTCTAACTTACAGGATATTGAGGTGGGATTGTGATGGAATAGAAAAGAAATAATTATCAACCAGAGACTAATTTAATGACTCCAAGGACATTGTGCCCAGTGCAATCTATGAATGAGTTGCAAATAATTATAAATGTTTTGTTAAATTAAAAACTTCAAGTATTTTGAAACACCTACATTTATTAATCATGTGTAAATATATTTTCATAAAAAAATAAAGCAATATATATATACTTAAAGGTTAGTAGGTTAGAATTTGGGAGGATTTATGCTAATATTCATATAGTTTATAGTAATTTCTAATTGGTCTGTAAGAACCATGAATTATTGGTACAATAAAATACAATAAGAGAAAAATTAATAACATAGTCACAGAATTAATTTTTGCAGCCATTGATTATGCTATCTTTGAATATAAAATGTACATAAAATATTAATAAGTGAAAAAATAGGTTTATATTGTTACTACCATCATAAATTCAAAGTGTTTTAAGTTAAACCATTTTAATAAACTAGAAAGATATATATGTACATGTTAAAAGTTAACACTAGGTTATATTATGGACAATGCATATGCTTGGTATTTTGTGAGTGTGTATACTTTTCTGTTTTACAAATGTCTGATCAAGGTTATATCTTACTTTGTAGTAATAGAAAATGCATTACTATTAATAAGGCTTTTCTCAGAACAAGTTCTTATATTGGGTTGTATGACTAAGGTATTGAATTCAAATTGTATGTTTTTAGGTAAAAATGTATCTTTGGTTATACATATATGTAAAATGAACAAGTGCTACTGCTTTTTCCTTTCTTATGACAGGAATAACTAAAACTTATATAAAATATATTGTATTCTGCACGGCATAAGCTCCAAATAAAATATCATTGTGGTCACAAATATATCTATCATTATGTTAATTATAATAAGGGGCTTTTGTGTTAATATTTTACTATTCCACATAAAATTGAAAGTAATGCATTTTGGTTTTGCTTCTTTGCAGCACTAATTGGTCTATTTGGCTTACCTATTAGAGCAGCTATTTTCACAAATAATTCTAATGATTTCCAAATATCTGTTACCTTTTAAGGAATAAATAATTTGTAGCCATCTATATTTAAAACTGAGTTATAATTTAAGTCCTTTAATATCAAACACTTGTGGCGTATTTTGTTCAGTATTTTCCTAATATTTTACAGAAGAAAATTTAAGAGAAACTAAGCTAGAATATATTAGCAATATCTTAAGATGGAACATTTGGTAAAGGTTTGCTGACAAAAATATAATACATTGTGCATCTTAAATATAAAGTCTGTGTCTATATTTTTATCTATCTGTATCTATATTCAAACTTATTTTCTTAAGTGATTTTTGCTAAACTTTATGCAGTTTCAAAATATATTGACATCTAGCAACTATCATATTTGTTTAATTATTTAATCTAATTCTAGGGTTAATTATCTAATCTAATTCTAGGGTTCAATTTTTTTTTTCCTGAAGTGAGGAGCGGGGAGACAGAAAGACACTCTTGTATGCACCCGACCGGTATCCACCTGGCATGCCCACCAGAGGGCGATGTTCTGCCCATATGGGCCATGTCTTCTTGCAACTGAAGCTATTCTAGCACCTGAGATGGAGGCTAGGGAGCCATTCTCAGTACCTGGGCCAACTTTGCTCCAGGGGAGCCTTGGCTGCAGGAGGGAAAGAGAGAGATAGAGAGAAAGGAGAGGGGGAAGGGTGGAGAAGCCAACGGGCGCTTCTCCTGTGTGCCCTGGTCAGGAATCGAACCAGGGATTTCCACATGCCGGGCCTACGCTCTCCACTTAGGGTTAATTCTTAAGTGAAAGCTAGTGATATCATTATCTTTCATCACTGGTAGGTAGGGAAGTTAATGTTCAGTTATTTATAATATTTGAATAAGCTTTTATTCAGAACTGTAAAAGTGCCCCATTTGTCACTATATCCAGCTAGGCAAAGGACAATGAAGCAGATCTGTATCACATTAGCTTTGATATTACAGAGAGCTTCTAAGTAGCTTTAAAATATTGTACAGGCACACCTTGAAGATTTTCTGGGTTCAATTCCACACCACTGCAATAAAGCAAATATTGCAATAGATCAAAGTTTGGCTTCCCAGTGCATATAAAAGTTATATTAACATTATATTGTAGTCTCTTAAGTGTGTAATAATATCATTATGTCTAAAAAAAGCAACGTACATATCTTTTTTTTCTTTGTGACAGAGACAGAGAGAGGGACTGATAGGAACAGACAGACAGAAAGGGAGAGAGATGAGAAGCATCAATTCTTTGATGTGGCACCTTAGTTGTTCATTGATTGCTTTCTCATATGTGCCTTGACCCTGGAGGAGGGGGGGGGGCTATAGCAGAATGAGTGACCCCTTGCTCAAGCCAGTGAACTTGTGCTCAAGTTGGTGAGCCTTGCTTAAACCAGATGAGCCAGTGCTCAAGCTGGCAACCTCAGGGTTTCAAACCTGGGTCCTCTGCATCTCAGTCTGATGCTCTATCCTCTGCCCCACCACCTACTCAGGTACAATGTACATAACTTAAATAAAAGTTATGCTAGGTTGACCTGTGGTGGTGCAGTGGATAATGCACCAACCTGAAATGCTGAAGTCGCTGGTTCGAAACTCTGGGCTTACCTGGTCAAGGAACATATGGGAGTTGATGCTTCCTGCTCCTCCCCCTGTTCTTTCTTTCTCTTTCCTCTCTCTTGCTCTCTCCTCTCTCTCTAATAAAAGTGGAAAAATAAAAAATAATTATGCTAAAAGCCAGTTTGGCACTGGAGATATCAGGGGGAATACTTTGTAAAGTATAAGATTGTCTAACCTCTATGCTGTACACCTAAACTAATACAAAATAATATTGAATGTAAATTGTAATTGAGAAAATAATAATAAATAAATAAAAATAGTGCTAAAAATGCTTACTATCATCGGCACTTTGAGGGAGTTTTAATCCTTTTACTCGTGAAGGATTTGCCTTGATAGATGACTGCTGACTGACTAAGGTTGTGGATGTTGAAGCTTGGGTTGCTGTTGCAATTTGTTAAAATAAGACATCAGGGTAGCCTCCCACATTGACTTATTTTCAGGACTAATTTCTCTGTAGCATGCATTGCTGTTTGATAGAATTTTACCTAGAGTATAATATTTTTGAAAAAAAAATAGAGTCAATCCTCTCAAACTCTGCCACTGCTTTATCGACTAAGTTTGTGTCATATTATAATTCCTGTTTCAACAGTCTCCACAGCCTCTTTACCAGTAGATTTCATCTCAAGAAACCACTGTCATAGCTCATCCTTAATAAAGAATTTCTCATTTGTCAATCAATCATCAATCAATCAATCTGTAGTGAACCACAGCTGTGGTTATGCTTGCTTGCTTGTTTTCATCTGTAAGCACTTTGCATGATTAGTGCGTGAGCACATGGCAGAAAGCCATGTATAAGTAGCCTATATAAGGCTACAGGAACTCAAGTACTTTACCTCCATGGGAAATTCCTTGCCCATCACTGTGAGGAGGGGATTTTCCCCTGCTTGTTCCTTCTCCTGTCCTCGCTAGAATGGAATAAATGGGAATGACCCAATGCCTTTTGGTTCTGCAGTTCTTCTGTGGTCTGTCCAAATCCAGTGTGAACTTGCCTGGCCTCGACCACCGGCATTACACAATCTATGTATGTATGAAAATTAGGGTCCTTATGAATGATTTCTCTGATTTGAAAAGGACAATTTCTATTTATTTACCAATCCAGTTTATTCTAATTGTTTTCCTTAGTGTTATTATTATTAAATTTCTATCAGAACTGAATAAGATTTCTTTTTTAAACAACCCATCTTTGTCATCAAGTGTTGTTTTTAAATTGTGTTCTAAGAAAATTTGTAATACCAAATAAATTAGGAAGTAAATAAAGCATTTTTTAGATTTTATCATCTCAAAAAGTCAGTACTACATGTTGAAATGAAAATAACATTACTTTTCATTTTAAGCATTATCTTTGGTTTTATAAGAAAAAAAGAATGATGGTCAAACTGTTACGTCATCATTATTATTTCTGAGGAGTTATATGATTATAAATACATAAATTTTTCAAGTTTATTTTCCTAAATAATATTAATTTACATTTGAACAGTTTTGATATTTTCAAATTGCTCTGTTTCATGACATTAACAAGAATAGTACTGAGGCATAGTACAGCAAAATAAAGATGAGGAGGTTAGCGAGGTAGGTTATTTTTGCATGTTTTTCTGTATTTGCATAGACATGGTATGCTTCCTTTAAAACATCCAATATGGAAAAGTTAGAGCTCATTAGTTGATGTTCTTGAAAACTGCTTAATATCCAAGATATTGTCACCTTATGATTTTAGTCTTTGTTAATATTGTGTATATTGTTTTAATTATTTGCTGAAACTATCATTTTGTATTTAATTGCTTTCCTGACAGGTGAAACCATTTCTCCTTTGAACTTTGAAACTTTATCTCATTCACATATCCTGAAATGAGTTCTTGCTCAGTAATGGAATATGCTTATGGAAAACCCCTAAATAAAAGAGATCTTGCCGAGCAATGAATATTACTGCCCAAATTGCTTATTTTTTCATCTGGCTTACATATGTACTTTGTTGAACCTTTCTCCTAATTCAAACCACCTGAGTCATCAACATTGGATTGGGCTGGTATTATCCACCGGGAGAAAGGCAGTTTGGGAGCTGAGTTGATAAGTATTCTTCTGAGTGTGTTGGGTTGAATTGTGCAAAATGAGCTTGAGAAAAAGAGTGATTCTCTTCTGTACCTCCTTCTCCTTCCTCCACCATCACCACCACTACCACTGTAATTGTCCTTCTTATCTGAATCTAGCAGCTCAAGTCAGATAGACAGATGACCACAGTGCATGCATCTCCCAGATAATGCAAATATAAGTCATTAGGAGTACATTATATTTTAATACCTTACATTATAAGTAAAATAATTTAAAACAATGTTTACAGCCCTGGCTGCATAGCTCGGTTGGTTGGAGCATTGTCCTGAAGCAGAGGTTGCTGGTTCAATCCCAGTCAGAGCACATAAAGAACAGATCGATGTTCTTGTCTCTTTCTCTCTCCCTTCCTCTCTTTTTAAAATTAATAAATTTTAAAAAACTAAAAAAAAAGTAATGTTTACAATTTGGGGCTAGAAGAAAACTTTACTAATACCAAATAAGCATGTTTATCTATCAGCATAAACAACAAATTTTATTTGAGAATTTGTGTGAATTGAAATATTACAACCTTGCCTAATCAGGTGGTGGCACAGTGGATAGAGTGTCAGCCTGGAACACAGAGGACCCAGGTTCCAAACCCCGAGGTCACCATTTGAGTGAAGACTCATCTGGCTTGAGCATGGTCTCAAAAGCTGGGGTTGCTGGCTTGAATGTGGGATCATAAACATGACCTCATTGTTGCTGGCTTGAGCCCAAGGTTGCTGGCTTGAGCCCAAGGTCACTGGTTTGAGCAAGGGGTCACTCGCTCTGCTGTAGCCCCCTGGTCAAGGCATGTATGAGAAAGTAATCAACGAACAACTAAGATGCCACAACGAAGAATTGATGCTTCTTATCTTTCTTCCTTCCTGTCTGTCCCTATCTGTCCCTCTCTTTGTCTCTATCTCTATCATGAAAAAAATAAAGAAATATTATCATCTGTATCCTTAGACACAGATATCATTAAATATGGAGATTTTTTGCATATTAAATTAATATACTGTAGCACTGAAATGATCCTTATGAGGACTTAAGTGCTTTTCTATTATAATTCCCTATTATTAAACTTCACATTTTTTCTTATCATATTGGGAAAATAAGACATAATTATTTTTAGTAGGACATTTCCACTCTTTTATAAATATTATCAGCCTACTATACCATCTAATAAAAGATACTTTCTCAACTTTCACATATATAAAAATCCAATTAATTATTTTTATTTTGGAGCCTTTTTATTTTATGACCTTAATAATTTTGCTAAATAATGAAAGCTATTTTATATCCACTTACATCTTGAAGTTAATTTTGCAAAATGGTAAAAGGAACCATACAAGTTGGTGGCTCTCCTACATTCTGCATTCTGTCTAACAGTGCAAAGGCCTAGGATGCTAAAAGTTTTCTATACTCACCATGACTTAACTTTAAATAATGCCATTTTAGTTCATATTCACACTTATTTTTCTTTATTTTATTTCAAATCATATCAACATTCTTCAACCTAGAGTCAGTCATTTCTTCTTTTTTATTTGTTTCTTTTCTCTACCATTTTTTTAATTAATTTTAATAGGATGACATTAATAAATCAGGGTACATATGTTCAAAGAAAACATCTCCAGGTTATCTTATCATTCAATTATGTTGCTTACCCATCACCCAAAGTCAAATTGTCCCCTTCTGTCTGGTTTTCTTTGTGCCCCTCCCCTCTCCACTCTCCCACCATCTCCTCCCTCCCCCGACCCCGTAACCACCACTCTCTTGTCCATGTCTCATAGTCTCACTTTTATGTCCCCCCTATGTATGAAATCATGCTGTTCTCAGTTTTTTTCTGATTTACTTATTTCACTCCGTATAATGTTATCAAGGTCCATCCATTTTGTTGTAAATGACCTGATGTCATCACTTCTTATGGCTGAGTAGTATTCCATAGTATATCTGTACCAAAGCTTTTTAATCCACTCGTCCTCTGATGGACACCTATCCTGCCATTTATTTCATTTGCCTGTGGAGATAAATCAGCAAATATATTGCTGCGAGAGATGTCGGAGAGCTTACTGCTTTTGTTTTCTTCTAAGAAGCTTATGGTTTCATGGCTTACATTTAAATCTTTTATCTATTTTGAATTTGTTTTTGTGAATGGTGTAAGTTGATGGTCTAGTTTCATTTTTTTTTTTTTGCAGGTAGATGTCTAATTTGCCCAACACCATTGTTAAAAAGGCTGTCTTTACACCATTGTATGCTCCTTCCTCCTTTGTCAAATATCAGTTGTCCATAATGGTGTGGGTTTATTTCTGGGTTCTCTGTTCTGTTCCATTGATCTATGTGCCTGTTCTTAGGCCAGTACCAGGCTGTCTTGAGTATAATGGCCTTGTAGTATACCTTGATATTTGGAAGAGTGATGCCTCCTGCTTTATTTATTTATTTAAGATTGCTGAGGCCATTCGTGTTCTTTTTTGGTTCCATATAAATTTTTGGAATATGTGTTCTATATCTTTGAAGTATGTCATTGGTATTTTAATTGGTATTGCATTAAATTTATGAATTGCTATGGGTAATATAGACATTTTAATGATGTTTATTCTTCCTATCCATGAGCACAGTATATGCTTCCACTTGTTTGTATCTTCCTTGATTTCTTTTATCAATGTTTTATAATTTTCTGAGTACAAGTCCTTAACCTCCTTGGTTAAATTTACTCCTAGGTACTTTATTTTTTTGGCTGCAATAGTGAAGGGGATTGTTTCCTTAATTTCTTTTGCTGACAGTTCATTGTTGGTATATAGAAATGCCTCTGATTTCTGAGTATTAATTTTATATCCTGCCACCTTGCTGAATTCATTTATAAGGTCCAGTAGTTTTTTGACTGAGACTTTATGGTTTTCTACATACAATATCATATCATCTGCAAATAACCACAGTTTTACCTCTTCTTTTCCAATTTGGATGCCTTTTATTTCTTCTTGTTGTTAAATTGCTGTAGCTTGGACTTCCAGAACTATGTTGAATAAGAGTGGTGAAAGGGGGCACCCCTGCCTGGTTCCTGAGATTGCTTTTAATTTTTGCACATTTAGTATGTTTGCTGTGGGTTTGTCATAGATGGCCTTTATTATGTTAAGGAATGTTCCCTGTATTCCCATTTTACTGAGAGTTTTGAGCATGAATGGGTGCTGGATTTTATCAAATGCTTTTTCTGCATCTATTGAAAATATTATGTGATTTTTGTCCTTCCTTTTGTTTATGTGATGAATCACATTGATTGATTTGCAAATATTGAACCAGCCTTGCCTCTCCAGAATAAATCTCATTTGATCATGGTGTATGATTTTTTTCATATATTGCTGAATCCGGTTGGCTAATATTTTGGTGAGAATTTTAGAATCTAAATTCATCAGGGATATTGGCCTATCATTTTCTTTCTAATTCATCAGGGATATTGGCCTATCATTTTCTTTCTTTGTGTGGTGAGTCTAGTTAAAGGTTCATCAATCTTGTTTACCTTTTCAAAGAACCAGGTTCTGGTTTCATTGATCCTATGCATTTTTTCCTTAGCCTCTATGTCATTTATTTCTGCTCTGATCTTTATTATTTCCTTTCTTCTACTAGTCCTGGGCTGTATTTGCTGTTGTTTTTCTAGTTCTTTTAGTTGCAGGGTCATGTTGCTTATTTGAGCTTTCTCTAGCTTCTCATGTTATGCCTGTAGTGCTATGAACTTCCCTCTCAGTACTGTTTTTGCTGTGTCCCATAAATTTTGAGTTGATGTATGCTCATTAGCATTCATTTCTAGAAACATTTTTATTTCTTCTTTGATCTCATTGTTAATCTGTTCATTATTTAATAACATGCTATTTAGTTTCCAAGTGTTTGAGTATTTTTTAGTTTTTCTTTTGTGGTTAATTTCAAGTTTCATGGCATTATGATCAGAGAAAATGCTTGATATGATTTCAATCTTCTTAAATTTGTTGTCACCATTTTTGTGTCCTAACGTGGTCTATCCTAGAGAATGTACCATGAGCGCTTGAAAAGAATGTATATTTTACTGCTTTAGGGTGAAAAGTTCTAAAGATATCTATTAAATTGAGTTGATCTAGTGTATCCTTTAATTTTGCTGTTTTTTTGTTAATTTTTTTTCTTGAGGGTCTATCCAGTGATGTTATTGGAGTATTGAAATTCCCTACTATTATAGTATTGCTGTTAATTTCACCCTTTATATCCATCAAAGTCTGCTTTATGTATGTCGGGGCTCTATATTTGGTGCATAGATATTTATAATGGTTATATCTTTCTGTTGAATTGTTCTCTTTATCATTAGGTAGTGTCCCTCTTTATCTCTTACTACAGCCTTTGTTTTAAAGTCCATTTTTCAGATATAAATATTGCTACCCCAGCTTTTTCTTCACTTCCATTTGCATGAAATTTTTTTTTTCATCCTTTTACCTTCAGTCTATATGAATCTTTTTCTTTAAGGTGTGTCTCTTGTAGACAGCATATGTATGGGTCCTGTTTCTTTATTCAGGCAGCTACCCTATGTCTTGTGATTGGATCATTCAATTCATTTACATTTAAGGTTATTATTGATATGTTGTTGTTTATTGCCATTTTATTCTTTAAAGCTGTATTCTTCTTTTCTAAATTCTTTTCCCCCTTTGAACTGTTCACAACAGGCCTCTTAGCATCTCTTGCAGAATTGGTTTGGTTTTAATAAATTCCTTGAGGTTTATTTTTGTCTGGGAAGCTCTTTATTTCTCCTTCAATTTTAAACATTAGCCTTGCTGGATAGAGTAGTCTTGGTTGTAGGTTCTTGTTCTGTATTACTTTGAATTAATGTATCTTGCCATTCCCTTCTTGCCTCAAGTGTTTCTGTTGAGAGGTCAGATGTCATCCTTATGGGGGTTCCTTTGCAGGTTATAGCCTTTTTATTCTAGCAGCTTTTAAAATTTTCTCTTTATCACTTAGCTTTGGTATTTTAACTATGATGTGTCTTGGTGTAGATTTCTTTGGGTTTCTCTTTAATGAAGTTCTCTGTGTTTCTTGCATGTGTGAAAACTTTTCCAGTCTTAATTTAGGTTTTCAGCTATGATTTGATTGAACAAAGTTTCTATCCCTTGTTGTTTCTCCTCTTCTTCAGAAACCCCTATGATGCAGATGTTATTTCTTTTCATGTTGTCACAGAGCTCCCTTAGTTTCCTCAGATTTTGTGAGTCTCTTTTCTTTTTTCCTGCTCTGCTTCTGTGCCTTTGTTTATTTTGTTCTATAACTTGCTGATTTAAATCTCAGCTTTATCCATCCTGCTTTTAATTCCTTCCACTGTGGTCTTCAGTTCTGATACTGTATTTGTCATTTCTGTCTGATTATTTTTATTATTTCAATTTCCTTTTTTATACTTGCTATCTCTTTATTTAGGTGTTCAAAATGACTATCCATTGTTGCTCTAAGCTCTTTGAACATCCTAACTATTAAATTATTTTAAACTCTGCATCAGGTAGTTTGGTTATATCTGATTCATTCAGGTCCTTCTCTGGGGATTTCTTTTGATTCATTTGGATTACATTTCTCTGCCTGCCCATTTTGTCTGTGTATAAGAAGGGTTTGGCTACTGGAGTCCAATGGGTGTTGCCTCTGTGTTCCCTAAGTGTGGTCTGTCTGCAGGCTCGCCACCCCCTCTGCCGCTGCCTAGTGCGGTTGGGTGTGGGTGTTGCCAGCACCGGCCACTCTGGCTGCTGCTGTGGTCTCCGCCGCACTTCCACAGGAGGGGCTATGCTCTCATGCCAGGTTCTATAAGCCTAAGCCGGTCGCAACCTTCACTCCTCTCCCACGGGTGTGACCGTGCGCCATACTCAGGCCACAACCCTGGGCACCAAGGGCAAGGGTGAGCACTTTTGCTCAGCTGCGGTTCCTGTTAGTCTGTTTCTCTCACTGGGAGGGGCTTCTAGTGGCGCTTAGCTGCTTGCCTGGGCTTCCGCCCCACCCCCGCCAACCATGGCTCCTTGGCTGGGATGGGCTGCTGCTACGCGCTCAGCCACTTGCTGGGCTTCTGCCCCACCTCTGTTGGCAAAGTCAATTAGGGCATGGCTTCAAGCCTCAGATGCCGAGTGAGGCTGCGCACCTGCTCTCTCCTGCCCAGCAGCAGATCTCAGCCCATTCCGGGCTCCTGCTTTTCCCCCCACAGGTGTGTTCGCAGGCGGGCCCGCAGTCGCCAGACCATTTTCAAGGGTCCCCTTTGCCCCATCTGGGCTAGATCGAGCTCACGCCCACCGGCGGTACCGCGCTTCCACACCCCACCGCAGCCCACTCTCCAGCAAGTCCTCAGTAGTGTGGGTGGGGGCGCTGCAGCTCAGACCCTAACTCTTTATACTGTAGTCCCGAAAGCTCCTTCCTTCTAAGCAACTGTGCTCTAATTGCCTCAGGAGAGTTTGTTTGGCTTGTGTCCTGCTTCCCCTTGCTCGTTCCAGGGAAAATATTGTTTCAGATTTGTGGAGTGACTCAGCCCAGGGTTTAGGGTGGCTGTCCCTAAAAGCTTTTCTCCCTGTGCCTTCCATACCGCACTCTATTCCCGCTGCTCCAGTCCTGTTCTCTCTCCCTGTTTCCTGGAGTCCTGAGTGAGTGATTGTGGGAGAGGTTTTCTGCGCCGTCCACTTATGAAGAGTCCTGGGTCTGAGACAACCTTCTCTTTCTTGCAAACAGTATCCGAACCTGTTTCCCAGCTAAATACTGTCCAAACGCCTCTTCTAGGCTCTGGGGTTGCAGGCTGGGGCTTTGTTCCTGGGATCCAGTTCCCTATTCTTCTGCTGGCCTCCCTTCCTGGCTCACGAGTCTCTCTGGGCTGCCTTTTGCTCTGAGGAGCAGGGCAGCCCTTTCCACGTTTTCGCTTTTTCTACCAGTCTCAGTGTTTCTTCTTCAGTGTTTCCTGGTTGAAGAGTCCTCTCAGTCCAGTTCAGCATTGGTTAATCCAGATGATGGTTCTTAAAATCAAGTTATAATCCACTTTGGTTCTGGGAGTTGGAAGTTGGTACGTCTGCTTACTCCATCGCCATCTTGCCCCCCAAATTTGTCTTTTTAAGAACACTTGTTATTTTCCCAAGCTGATTGCTAGTTGTAGATTGAATTTTCTGCCATAAAAGAAGTCACTTCATGTCTCAGGCTGTGTCCTCAGATTGCTCTTCTCTGTCCTTCCCCTGCTTCGTAGATGACACACTTTAAACCTTGAACTTCCTGGCTGGGCCCTGTGCTGTCAGTAGTCTTCTTTGGTGTTCCAAACCTTTTTTCCAAATTGGTCCCTGCACTCAAATCCACACTTTGAGCTTGCTTCTAGTTATATGATTGTTTTAAGAGCTCCTTACTCTAAAATATTAACTCACCTCTTATCATTCCACATTAGTTCCTTTGTTGTTGTTATACCTCTTAACATCCTATAAAACCATCTTCTACAGAGCATAATGTGGGCAAAACTGCTCTGATAAACTCTTTGGAAATGTCCATATTATAAGTTCTTATTGGCAAGCATTTTTTGACAATTAATACTTCCATGAAAAATCAGTGGGCACAGCATACAGACCAAGAGCAGAGGCTCTAGGGAACTGATAGTTCTTCATTATATATAGAAGTCTAGGGTGCAGATCTTGTGTTATGCTCTACTCTCTATGCTCATTTATCTCCTAATAATGATGCAGAGTAGAGTGTTAGAACAGAAATATTAAAGACAACAGCCTCAGTTTGTATGTTAGCTCTGATAATTTCTAGCTTATGATCAGGTGAATGACTCATCCTTTCTCTGAATCAGTTACCTCACCTGTGAAAGTGAACAATGATGCCTAATCCATGCGGCTGTGGTGAGGATTAAACTAATTAATATATGTAAAATATATGTATTAGAACAGTGCCTGGCATGCAGTAGAATTTACCTAAATTTTGTCATTATGATTTGTACAAAGAAGGTGCTAAGTAAATGCAAGGCATTGATCAAATTCACCGTGATGATCCTTATACTGTTTTCACCTTTACTGAAAATTTTAGAAACTTCAGAGGGAATGGATTTTATACAATTCCTACGAAAACAGATTGACCTAAGAGAATGACTACCTTGACAGGATTTCTGAAAGATATGCAAGCTCAGGACACAGAGGATCTGTGGACAATTGAGGAAAGACTTCGAGTTTGGGAGTAAGAGTGATAAGGAAACAAATGAATAGTATAACATGATGTAAAGTTTTTGAAATTTCATAACAAAGCTCACTGATTTTTATCTATAGCTTATTTCTGTAATTATAAACAATCATAGTAATTACACAGTTTGGCATATATTTGTGTACATAAATGGTTTAGTTATAGATTGGTTTCATTTGTTCTAAATTTTATTTGTAAGGTACTTACATGGTCTTCAGTGAAAGCATTATTTAGTGTAATTGGATCAAAAAAACTGACTGAGTACATGCATCTCCTCCCTGCTCTAAATTTCTAAGGATGACCTAGAATGAAGTGCTTATAACTCCGGAACATAGGATGTATACTATATTGACTCCAAAGTCAGAAGATGTCTTAAAATACAGAAGGAACTACTGACATTTGCCCAGGGGTGAGTTTGTATGAAAGGTGAAAGTAGTCCTTTACTTAAAAGCAGCAGAAGGAAGAACAGAGATGATTCCTCAGGCAGCCATCAGGGTTATGGCTCAGGCACCTGTAAGAGAACCAACCAGACAGGTGACCACACCCTAAATCAGCAGGCGACAGACAAGCAGATGCCCAAGATAGGACATAAACAATGTTCACGACTTCCCCACCCAGATGATGAGCTACAGAGGCATATTTTATCACACCCCCAAAACTACTGGAGACATGCTGCAACATGTTGAAAGAGTATTTGTGGAAAGCTGTAAAACAAAAGCAGACATTTAACAACGAATCCCCAAACATTTGAGAAAATCTAATATTGGGTCCAGTAGTAGAGGCACCAAAGTCAACCAACATTTAAAAACAAACAAACAAAAAAACCCAAAAAACAAGTTTAATATGAAATGAAATAGTATGTAATTTCTTTGACTGGATAAAATAAATTTCAAGTTCATGTAACAAGAATAGTTTGTACAATGTACATATATACATTAATATTCTTCCCACAAGTTTCTGTTTTCCTTAGCTCCCCCCAGATACCTCTCCCCCTCTGTTCAAGTTTTCAACTGTGTGACTATATAAAGTAGTTTTTCTTAATCCTCTGTATAACCAGAATTTCTACCCAATGTCCCAACACACATGCTGGGTGCCCTTCTATCCTCTTTACCTGCTTACCTCCTCACGTAGCTTGTTTTCCTTAAAGAACTTATCACCATTTGATTTATTATATTACTAAGATATAATCTGCATGTTGTCAAAGAGATTATCTGATATGTTTTTTGTTGGGACGTCTATGCTAGCAAAATCCCTGGTATGTATTAGGCACCTAATAAATATGTGTTAAAATAATTCTCATGTTTTAATGTAAATGTCATTCAATTTTGGCTATCCATGTTTTACATCACTTATATACATAAGAATTGAACTTTCCTTTAAGAACCATGATATTAAAATATTCTTGAGATTTAAAATTATTAATGAATATTTCATACTCCAAATATTTTTGTCAAAATTAGGTAAAAAATAAGTAATTTCATTACTAAATGGCTCTTCTTAGGAGAGATATGTTGTCTTATAGGAGTGATTTTTGATGTAGTGAAGAATGAGGCTTGGCCTATATGTACTTCTTACCAGCCTATCTTTCTGGTCATAGTGTGAGTTCCATGAGGGTGGTGGCTGAGATGTATTCTACTTCATATTCCAACACTTAGTATTCATCCCCAGATATGCTATCAATAAATGTTTTGTGGATTAATGGTTGAATGATTAATTTTGTTTCCCAAAAGCAAAAATTTACTTAAAATCATTGTTTGTTTTAGCCTTCACACTTTTAAACTTCCACCTTGTTTATGTATTCCAAACTCTAAATACTTAAGCATTCAGAGTCTTTAGCATATATATTATCTCTTTGAGCAGAAATTAGCTAGAGGGTACAATACTTCTGCTTTTGCAAGGTGTTTATCTATTTTCTAAATACCCTCAATGAGCTTAAGGCTAAGGGAAAAGACAAGTCAGAAAATGCATCAATAACATTTTCTAATGTGCGATAGAAATCTCCATAGGGTTCCAGGAAAGCAAAGGGGCAGCAGAAATGTGTCAGAAATTTATTGACTACGACTAAATATTTATAAAGCTGGAAAGTAGTAAGGAGCAATTCAGTGAGCAGGTCCAGCCGGCCTTTCTTGGCATTTCTGGGAATAGGCTGTAGTCCTCAGAGTCAAGGCATGACAAAAGAAGAGGTTGCAGAAGCAAACTGAGTTTAGGTGACTGAAGCGTTTTAGTCATTTAGTTATAAATAATATGCAACACACATTTATCAACAGTCTAGATTCTGGCAATAAAGCTGTGAAAATGAATCATTGCCCTTTTGAGCCCTATGCGCTAGTGTAAAGACAGACCTTAAAAAAAGAAAAACTCTACAATATAAATATATAAAATATAAGCCCTAAGGAAAAAAAAATAAAGCAAGTGAGAGAAATAGGATATATCAGAGGGCAGTCAGGGAAAATGATTTTTATATAAGGTTATAAAGAATAGAAAAATGAGCCAAATGGACATGACTAAATGTGTTGGGAGGTGTGGTAGGGGACATTCCAGGCATAAGGAAATACCAATGCAAAGACACAGAGGCAGGAGTGTGCCTTGGACAGTGTGGTGAGAGATCGAGAGTATAGCCTGGGTCAGAGAGGAGTGAAGTCTGCAGCCCAGGGTCCTTGTAGGGCATAGTAATGACTTGGTTTTTCCAGTGGCTATGAGGAATGACACTGATAGATGTTGAGCTAAGGTGGACAACATTTGGACTTACATTTTGACAGGGTTACATGAATGCTCAGAGAGGAAGGAGGAGATTTAAGGGCCATTTAAGGAAGGAGGAGATTTAAGTGTTCTAAAGTCAGCTGAAGAAAATGCTTCAGAGAAGGTGTTGTGATCTTTTGTGCCCACGTCATCAATAGGCCAACTAAATGTTGCTGGAGAACTGACCATTAGATAAAACAGGAGTTCCCTGGCCAGATAGCTTGGTTGGTTAGAGCATCTTTCCAAAGGACAGAGGCTGATGGTTTGATCCCTGGTCAGGGCACATATAGGAACAGATCGATGTTCCTGTTTTGCTCTCTCTCTCTCTGTCTCTCTCAAATCAATAAAATAAACATTTTTAAAAATTCATCATAAAGAAAAAGATAAAGCAAGAATAATGATGTTTCTAAATTCATTAAAAATGCAGATGTTTTTGGAATGTTGGGAGCAAATGTTTAAACAGGAAAGGCATAAGAGAGAGTAAAGGAAGGGAAATCTTTAAAAATTTGTTGTAAAAAGTAGTATGGATATAATCTAGAAGAAATCGGGGGCCATAAAATAATTGTTTTCAGGAAAATATAGTGGTTTGTTTTGAATTTTTGACAGTTGGTTTGCATCTCCATTCAGAGACGTTGGAAATGGTGACGCAAGAAGCAGAGTTCCAGAGGGCAGCTTTTCCAGTAGACTGTTTAAGAGGTAAGAACACGAACAAGGATGTTTTGAAAGTATAAACTACTGTGCCCAGAGAACACTTCAGTGTAAATGTTAACATTGTGTCACTTTTAAAAATTTAATTTTTACTCAGCTGTTTTAACTCTAATAAGCTTGCTATATATGTGATGGTGCTGACCAGGAAGGTAAGCTTGTTTTCTTATGGTGAGATGGTTTGCTATTGGTGCCTTGTGTCATGACCCTGGTATCCTTCCTGAGCAGTGACAGATATTTATAGGTTGATGGATTGAGGTTAAGGGTTCAGATAGTGATTGTTAAATTGATTCCTTCTTTGTGGGAAGCTAATAAACTCACACAAGGATGGAAGCTCTGCCCTTGGCCTCATTAGCACTGTTTTCCAGATTCTCTATACATTCTTCTACTTAAATTTACAACAGATACAGTCAGGGTTGCCAACTACTTTTATTTATTTATTTTATTCCTCCTACTGTTTCATATTTTACCTTCTTTTAATCAAATCCTATGTGTTCCTTTTTTCTTTTTCATTTAATTTTTTTTTTAATTTTAGAAATAAGATTTCACAAAGCACTTGCCACAGGGTTCAGAAAAACCTAACTAAGTGCCCCAGGCAGACTTGTCATAATGTGAATAATTACTGGTCAGCCTGAGTCTTTGCTGTGTCCTGAAGAATGCCCTTTGCTATAAAGCTACAAGAGTTTCCCTTGACTCTTGTCTTCTGGGTTGCTCCATGGGTGGCAGAACACTTTCCCCTTTAACCAGAATTTGAGCAGTTTGTGGGTTCATTGTGAAACTGTTTAGGGGTGAATGAATTTTCAGAATAAGTAAATTTTGTGTGAGACTTTTACTTAATGGATTTAAGGTGTAAGTCTGCGTGATAAATTTTGTTGTATGATGGGGGCACAGACTCAAATATTTTCAGAGATTAAACAGTTATATAAATTCATGAACCTCGCTGGTATATGACAATAAGGAACTATGGAATCTAGAGAAAGAGAGTGCCTGCCTGCCCAATGGTCTTGGAGGTGAGTGTGAGAATGGAATATTAGGATGAAGGAAAAGAGACACCTTCTTCAAAATGCATAAAGAGAAAACTGGCATTCATTTTTAGAACTAAGGGTAGACTATAACACAGGAGTGATAGAAATATTAAATGGTATATGGAGATACAAGGTAAAATTAGGTCAGCCACGAGGTGGGAAATAGAAGTTTAGGATAAGGTTGACATGATAGTTCATTTGGTATGAGAATTGATCTCTATAAAATGTTTGGGAATCTGAGCCCCACCTTCTATGGACTTACTTGTTTCTTTCTTATGGATCAGGAGTTGACAAACATTTTTGTAAAGAGCCAGATAATAAATATTTAGGCTATGTGGACTTTATAATCTCTATAAAAACAAACAGAAAAAAAACAAAACTTGAAAACAAATGAGTGTAGCTATTTTCCAATAAAGCCTTATAATCGAATTGGGTTGTGGATAAGATTCAGGTCATAGCTGTAGTTGGCTAAGCCCTGTTATAAATGATAAAGCTGCTACTCTTTCAAGAGATACTGACAATCACCTAATGATTAATTTAAAGTAGTTGTTCTGTCTTTTGTTTCTGCATATTTAATTGGATATTTCTGCACAATTCCTAAGATATTCACAACTACAAATAAACCTTCAAATTTTTACTAATTTTCATCATATACATTCATTTATTTATTCACCCAACAAATATTTATTCAGTTTCTTTTTTGTACCAGTCTAATTTTTGACACTAGAAATATAGGGACAAACAAGATAGATATAGTTCTTGATGTCAAGGGTACTTAACAGTTTATTGGAATTGTGACTTAAGTTGTAAACATGAAAAGTGATGTTTTGGGTCAATTATGTTAGAAAAGAATTAAATTATCTGGAAACTTTCTCCCTGATATTCAGGGAAGAAAATAAATTGAGCAAAATAAAGAAGTAATGGTGGTGAGTATTAGTGGAGAGCATTTCTGTTCTATACCTCTCTGACTTTTGTGAGGTATAAATGCTCAATCAACCCCTAACCGGCAGGAAATGATCATTCATGCCACCTCCTTTTTAACCAGTGCTAGTATAGCAGAAGTGGGAGAGAGGCCCTTTGAAAGTGGGAATTTCTTACCTTCTTTTTGGTTATTTAATTCTCACAGAAAATTCCATTATTAGGGAATAGGGAGAGATATCATAAAATATGATTAAAATAAGGATTCTTGGGATGTGTTTGCCAAATATTCTTTTTGAGAGATATAATAATGGTTTCTCATCATGGTTTGAAAGCAAAGAATAACCAAGTTAAAATGCTTGATAGATCCTGTAATATCAGTACAAGAACTTAGCAAAAGGGCTGAGGGTTAAAGTACCCCATAAAGCATTCTGTGGTAAAAGTAGTGATAGTTATAGTCAAATAAAATAGAATGGTAGCCAAAGTGAAGATTTACAGCAACTTCTCAAACAATATAATAGCAAAAAGAATAAGATGGATGTTTTTCCTATATGATTGTTCAGCAACCCACAATTCTTCTTTCTATTGTATTTTCAAAAATAAATCATTCACACTTTTTAAATATGCCACTTTCTCATTGTAACTGTGCTGCATTACAGTTTGAGATAATCAAGAACCCTGAAGGCAACTACTTTCAAAGCTTTCAGATCTAGCATGAGCACGTCACCCCTGTGAATGTCATTTATGCTATATTTCTATCATGGTATCATTTATTTATGTACAGTCTCTAATCTTGATGCATTTTTCCATGAAGGAGTGTTTGCACAATGAATGTGAGTGGAAGATGAGGGAAGACGAATGATGGGATAGAAATAGAGTAGTTGCATATAGGTAAAATAATACAATGACAGCTAAGGCTATCTCAATTCAGTAGGTACTTTCTAAGCTATAATTTTTACATTTAGATCTTAAAAGATTATTAAACACATAAGTAAAAGGAATTTTTCTTTCTACTTGGATTACTATCCAACAATTTGAGATACTGCCTGGGTGATCTTCCTTGATCCTTAAGATGGGATAAGGTAAAATCTCTGATTACTTTGTTTTGTTAAATGAAATAGCAGTTTAGTTATTTAATCATTACTAATCTTTGTACATTTTAGTTTCTTTAAATCAGTGGTTCTTAACATTTTTGAGGTACCCATCCCACCAGTTTCATATGCACATTCACCGAACCCTTCTTTAGTGATAAATGAAATATGATTTTTTTTTCCAAATTCAAGACATAGGTATGTTTTTTTACTGGTGCACAAAATGAGCTGTGCATGAACATCACCTTGCTCAAAGAACAAAACCAACAAAGTTTATGAACTGACAACAAATTATGGTATTACTTTATTCTAGCCTACGTGGCAGAGGTTTCTCCGAACCCCTGAGACTGACTCATTGAACCCCTAGGGTTCAATAGAACCCAGGTTAAGAACCACTGCCTTAAATGATTATTTAAGCATGTGATAAGAGTTTCAATCTGTCCCATCATATAGCAACTTCACAACCCTCTTTTAACCATTTACCTGGAATAAATTTGATTATATACATATTTCACCTACTATGTTTAAGGCAATATATATTAATATGTTAATTAATATTAAGTTTATATATATATTACTTTGAATATAGAAGGAGTGTAATAATTTGGTTATTGAGAAACAAATCAAGAGATGAAAATTTAAGCTGTGATTAGACATGCATGCAAGTAAAATTTTTGGGGTAGATCACTGTCATTACATTATCATTCCTAAAAAAGGATGTATTTCACCGTTAGCAACAATTCCCCCAAAGAATTTTTTATGAGGCTTGAACATTGAAAATTTTCTGCACTGAATATTATGAAGTTTCACATTAAATGGGTTCTGAATATATAAGTGTGAGCCTTCAGCATTTTGTAACCTTGTGATGGCCTCACATATACTTTTAAGTTAGGATTTGCCGATTCTTTTTCTCAATATTAACATGACATCCTCAGGCTGTAAAAGTGTGCGTCAGTGATTTCAAAAGGATTTGAAGGTATGTGTATACTTTGTTCTCTGATAAGGAAGATTTGAAAGAACACTAAGAACTTTGTCATATACCTAATTTTAAATGTAGTTTTGAAAACACTGCTTCATTTTTCCCCACATTAATTCTTTGAGTGTATTCTAGATTTTATCACCAGAAATGCATATGGAGAAGAACAAAAAGCAAAATGTCCAAATCCCTAATTAGTTTCTCTTATGCAAATATCTTTTAAACACTTGAAAAGTATTTTTCTTGAAGTATTATGCCTGACATTTTAGCAAGCACCTAGAGAACTAAGATGCTAATTGTTCCCTGTGGAAGAAATATAGCAAATGAATAAGAAGTAATATTATAGGACAAAATATAAATGCTCTGGGAGAGGAACAACTTGGTACTATGGAAATTCATAAGAGTAAGCAATTATAGTTTTATTTGGTAGGGGATAGGTCAGAAGTGTTTTATAAATGGTGTGGCATTTGAGAAGGACCTTGATCATGAATAGGTCTTCAGAAAACAAACAATAAGCAAGAGATTTCTGTGGAAAATGTGAAAAAATATGGGCTGTGTTCAGGAATGTGTATAACATGTAACCTACTGGTGATAAACAAGTGGGAGAGTAAAGGAAGATTAGGAATAAGATGTGGATGCACACTGTGGGTAGACCTTGATCTATGAGTTTGCACTTATTTCCTTGTCAATTAAAAGCTAGATATTGTTTGTTTTTCTTGTGGATTGGTATAATTAAAGTTGTGACTTTGCAAAAGTGTTTTGCCAGATGTATTTTGAATATATTAAGTACATCTTTGGAAAGGAGAGGTTAGAGAGGTCACCTGCAGTGGGTGTTTGAGGAACTAGACTGATTTCAAAGATAGTAGCAATTCACTGTTGTCCAATGTCTGGACCTCTGCCTAGTAATTATAAAAAAAAAGAATGTTTCATTGTGTCAGAGTTCATTTTAACATGCAAATGAGAACATGTCAGTCTTCTTCAATGGGCTTTTATTTCTCTTCAAGGGAAAAAACTAGAATCTCTCAAGAGCCTGATAAGGCCGTGAACAAAATCTCTCATATGGGTCATAAAGCCCTGAATATTTAGATGTCTATTGATTTTCAGACCTTCAATTTATATTATATAGGCCAGTGGTTCTTAACCTTTTTTGAGGTACCGAACCCACCAGTTTCATATGCGCATTCACCGAACCCTTCTTTAGTGATAAATGAAATATGATTTTTTTTTTCCAAAATCAAGACATAGATATATGTTTTTTTACTGGTGCACAAAATGAGCCGTGCATGAACATCACCTTGCTCAAAGAACAAAACCAACAAAGTGCATAAACTCACAACAAATTATGGTATTACTTTATTCTGGCCTCCGAGGCAGAGGCTTCTCCGAACCCCTGAGACCGACTCATCGAACCCCTAGGGCTCAATAGAACCCAGGTTAAGAACCATTGTTATAGGCTATTTTTTCTGTTTTAGTTACATCAGGATTTGAGTTTCACAAATGTTCCAAGAAGTGCTCCTTGAAACACTTTTACTTTCAACCCACTGCCCTTGGTGAAGTTCCACTCTTCTGAGACCTCAGCCCCATAATGACTTTTTCAACAAAGGTTTCTCTCAATTCTAACTGTACTGCTTCCCCATTAAGTATTCTCTTAGGTCTATGTGCTGCTCAATCCAGTCATAACTTAACATTTATTTGTCTGAATTTTTATTAATAGTTCTCTTTCAATAAACTATACACTTCACTTGGCACTTTCAGTTTCTTTGTGCCTAAAATACAGTCTTCTACAAATATTTAATGAATTGATATTTCAAATGACTGAATATTCTATTTATTCCAGACAAAATTTAATATGGCTACAGAATACATTAAAAAGTGATCAAGCCATTGGCCATTTATATTCAGCCAAGTAGGGCATTCTCTAGTCTATGAAAGCCGCATAGAATGAGTGTATACAGCATTACAGTTTATAAACATAGCCAATTTATTTCCCAATACTATTTTTGACAAAACATTGAGCTGTTTTACATTTTTATATTACAAATAATGCTATTTTAGTACTCTTAGACTTATCTTTAGGCACACATTTTTGCAATAACTTGTCTCCAGCAAGTTTGTTTACTGCATGAATTTAATTTTATTTATTAATTTCACATATACAATCACACTTTCTGCAAATAATAGAAGTTTTATTTATATAATAAATTTTGTTATTTGTTTATATAAATCTTTTCTGTTGTTTTTATTCAACATTTTTGTATCTATTCTTGGTCTTTTGCCTTTCTATACAAGTTTTAAAAACAACTTCTCAACTTCTACAAATACACAACTGATTTATTGATTGTAGTTACATTAAATCTGTAGAGAAGATATGGACATTGCAGTCATGCAGAGCATTAAGTAAACAGACATTAGGTAAAAGGAAGAGCACTTGAAAAAGAAATCTATAATTAGCATACTTAGAGAGATTTGCAAATATACTGCCATCATTTAAAAGAAAAATATATATATATAAAATGGAGAAAAAATTGAGAGTTAAAATAAATTTTTTTTTGTAAAAAAATTAATGAAAGCCTGGAAAATAAAGACTATTTCCCAGCATTGTAGAGCAGAAGTCACAAAGACAATAATTATACAAGAAAATGTAAGACCTATAGAAAATCAATTTAGGAAGTTTAACACACCAGGCCCAGAAAATTTGTGAAGAAAGAATTAAAAGAATGAAAGCATGGAAATTACATAGCTTTTTAAAAATGTAAATGATATACCAAGTGCATTTTAACTATATTGTAGCTTGAAAAATTGCTTTATACATTGATTTTTTTAAGGAAGTTACTTCAGAAGGTACTTCTCTAAAATTACAAAATATATAAAATCAAGAAAGAAGAAAGACATATCTATGAAACAGAGGATTCAACTTAAGAGACAGAAGTTCAAAAGTCTTAAGACAAAACCTATATTATAAACTTATATAATAAGAAGTCTAGATTGTTAGAGAACAATGTGGTTCTGAAAAGGAAGAAGACTAATAAAAGACATAAACAGAACAAAAATTAAAACAAAATGATTAGTAGATATGACTGAAAGTTAAAATACAAATTATTTGAGGGCATGTAAAAGTACAAAAATACAAAGCAAAAGTAGATTATTTGAAATTTCAGGAAATACATATTTGTAAAAGGAAATAATATGAAACCAGCTAAGATATAACTTTAAACAATTGTTTAGATGCTAAAAAAGAAAATCTATTTGATATGATATTAGAACTATTATTATTTTTTGAGTGAACCAGGAGTCATGATATTGGACTCAGAGAGAAGAAAATATAATGCTAGAAAACTAACATGACATTAGACATGTTTCTTCAAATTCATAATAAAAAATATTTGCTGATTATCAATCTTAAAACTTAAGCATTGAACCAAATACTAAAGATAACTGTTGGATCATGATATGCTATTTTGTCATGACTTTATTCTATTACTTATTCATTAATTACATATAATAGTCCTATTTTTCTAGACACAAAGGCTGCCCACCACTGACTAGGCTATAATGCTCTGAGTGTGGCTATATGACAGAGAAATAAGATGAAAGTGGAAATGATGTGATAAAATGTCAAGAATTTTCCATTAAAAGATATGGCTCACACCTCTTTTTTATTTTGATTTTTTTTTAAGTCCTGCATATAATGCATTCCTGATAGCTAGAGGAACATTAGTTACTTTGGGCCTTGTTTAATGTTGAAAGTGGCATCTATGCAACAGAGTAGTAAAGCAGAATAATAGAGGAGAGTGAGACTGTGTTGAGAGAGGATCTGGCATTGAATCCAGCACTACCTACTTCAAGACTTCCTTCATATAGGAAAATAGGTATTTTGTATTTTCTTTAACCCATTTTAATGAGTTAACCTCTCTATTATATGAAGCTAAAACCAACATAACTGATAGATTTGTGCTTAAATGACAAAAATAAAATAATTTATTAATAATGATGAGATATAATAAAAGCAAATTAGAGGATTTAGAAAATTTAGAATAGTAGTATTAATAGCCTTATAGAGTGGAGAGTAAAAATTAGAAAGAAAATAAACTGAGAAATAAACATTTATCAATATTATGTTATAAATGTTGGATATCTAATAAAAATGTTAACTATAATACACTGAAAAATATGAGTGAGGATGAGGACTATAGTGTAAATGAGCTAATTTCTTTTACTTTTATTTATAGGGAGCAAATGATACATTAGAAATATAATTAAGATGTTTATGTTTTGTCTATCTAAAGAAACTGAAATTTCAAGTATAAATAACTAGGAGATATTGAAATATGCTGAGTAAACAATTAACAAATAAATGAATAGCTAAAATAAGGGAATAAGGTAGGACTGTTATTTCTAAGTAAGACCAAGAATGAATACCCAATAAAGATTTCTCTGGTCCTCAGATTTCACCCTCATTGAATAATAGTACCATTTGATGATGTGTAAATTGTTTAATCATTTACCTTCCTACATAAGTGTGTTGTTTCCCTGATTTTTTTTTATTTATACATGCAGATGCAACCAAGTTCATATATTGAACTCAGTAAAACTCCCATTGAGCTAAAAATATTGTTTCCTCTGTGTACGTGTATTGAAATCTCAATCTAGGTTTTATTTCACACAAACTTTCAACCTTATTGTAGTTTTAAAATATTTATTATTTAATATAAATATTTAAGCATTTAATATAGGTAGCTGACCTCTGAGGAAATGCTGATGATGAAGCAATCACTGGGCATTTTTTTTTCTTTCTTTCTTTCTTTTTTTGTAGTTTGCTGAAAGCATTTTCAACATAAACTATTTCAATGGCAAAGATTCTTAGGTAATGCATGAGATGCATGTCAAAAGACATCAGATGAGGAATGGATAGGTAGAATACTAGCCTTAGAAATCTATAATAATTGAAATTTCTATTTTTCCAGTATTTAAAAAAATTTGTTGAGTGACTAATAATGTCTGGTCTTTTATTAGATGATAGAGTTCTTGAAGTTATGCTATCTGAGGTCTTGTCATTATATCACTTGATTCTTGTATAGTGTCTGACCATATACTCTAATGAGGGCATAACTACATAATGAATACCGAATGTGTGACAATGTGATTCTTGAGCCACAAATTCAAGTAAGGTAGCAATAAAAAACTTATTGCCTGATTATAATAATTAAACCTAGTAATCATTTCAGTTTTTTATTCTGCCTGGAAAAAAGTGAAATCTCAATCTGCTTAAGGCCATTTCTACTTTTTCATCAAAGAAAATTGGAGTATTCAAACCATTAAGTATTTGGTAGAAATGAGGTCAGGTCCTGGCCAGTTAGCTGAGTCAATCAGTTGGATACTCTATCTCATCATATGTTTATGCTGAAATCCATATTGACATCTACAATACAATCTTATTTTCAATATAAGCCCTTGTCCCCATCTTCATCATTATTGCAAGGCATTTCGATGTCCCATATTAGTTTATTGGAATCTACTCATCTACCCTTTGAAATGACTGGATGACTAGATCAAGAAGGAAATGCTTTGGGGCTGCCCCAGTCTCTCGCTGCCTGGATAAAACCATTGTTATCTCCAGACCTCTTTCCTTGAACTATGCTAAGAGTAAGTACTGAGTTCTAGATTCTTAGTGCTTTTCTCAGACTTATTCAAATTGGCTAGGATTAACCACAAATATTTTCAAGTCTTCGTCTAATGCTCAGAACCAAAATTTGAATGTTTTTCACTGTTATTTGGCAAATTTGTATCTTTCTTAGGACAAGGAGAGGAGATTATCAGTCTTCATAATTCAGGGGAGGTGATAGAAAGCTTATATATTGTTCACAATAATTAGGGGATATTTTAAAATGAATATGAAATGATAAAAAAAAAAGCATTTGAATTTTTTTTATTAAACAAGAACACCAGCAAATGACAAGTCAAAGAAAGTTTTTCAATTATGCAAATGAGATAAAAAACCAACTTTTATTTCATTGGTGAAAATGCATTATACAAAATGCTGAAAGTACTAGATTATCTGCATGTTCCTTGATCTCCTAATTTCTGTGAGCAGGCCAATATATTTTAGATAGCAGATCAATATAGAAGAAATCTAATACCAAATAAATAATTATATTCAACCAGTGCTTTATTTTTTTCTATGTTTTCACATACAATGCATTGTATTCACCTCATGATATAGCAATTATAAGTATTTTACCTGGATAGATTAAGAAATGAACTCAGGGAAGTTAATTTACTTTCCTCAATCTGTTATTAACTTTCAGTTTCAATCATTTTATTTATTTCACATTGAATAAATATGCTTATTTTATACTCTGTGCCTAGGAGAATTAGTTTCTGTTTATTTTTTTTCCAGCTTAGTTTATTTGTGTTTTGTTTATTCACTCCTTATTTTTTTTTTCAGTTGTTAAACTCATTTTATTTAGAGTTTTTTAAGTGAGGCAATACCTTGAAACTTCTACTGCAGGTGGATTATTCCATTAAGATTTTCATTACAGTATTTTTTTTTTTACCAGGTACCCAAGAACACATGAAATTGGACTTCTTGAAGCCAGATTCTTGGCCTATTCTTTTTCAAACCACATAGGTAGTGACAAAGATTTCTTTTTTTTTTCTTTTATGGAGAAACAAAACTCAAGGTTTTTCTTGAGCATTTTCCTGTTTACCTTTTTCCTCTTCCAAGGATATATTGTATGTGGGTGTGAAGGTTGGTGGGATTTCTCCTTCAGCCATAAACTGAGAGATTAGGCCATCATGATCGCAGTTTTATGAAGATTATTTTCTAATAGACTCCTCTGTATCTAATGTCCCATGTACTACAAAACCATGAAAATCAAAGCTGAAGTGATTGAAATTGAAAAATACCCACAGGATAAACCAGCTTCACTGCTCTATTTCTATCTCTGGATTCTAACTTTTACTTAGGATTTGGCTTCTGATGATTGCTTCCTTTTTCTTGCTAGTTTAATGACATATTTTAAAATATTATTAAAAACATCCAATACTTTTATTTTAAATTTGTAAAAAAAATTATTGATTGACTTTAAAAAGAATGAAATGGGGTGGGGAAAGAAGGGAGAGAGAGAAAGAAAAGCTTCCCTTAAGTTGTTCATGATTTCTTCTTGTATGTGCCTTGTCTGTGCAAGCCCAGGGTTTTGAACCAGTGACCTCAGCATTTCAGGTCAATGCTTTATTCACTGTGCCACCAGAGGTCAGGCCCAATATTTTTAGATGATTTAATCAAGAGAGACATTTAATATATCCAGTCTTCTGAACTACCAGAGACAAAAGTATAATTTTATATTGTTGGAATACTTATTTACAAACTTATTTTTTGTAGCTGTCTTCTATGTCATATTAAGTATTTACTCTTAAATAAAAAATAAAAAGTAATTCATAGTGTCTAAATAGTTTATTATTTTCAGAGGAAGATTATAATGTGGCTTTTTCAGCCACTACCAAACATGTAAAGTTATTTTACACTGATAAATATGAAGAAAATGTAAAATACTATAAAAAGGATGAAATACATGTAAATAATTTAAATTTTTAATTAAATGAAATCCTAAGAGATATAGGTGTAATACACAAATACATAGTTGAAGATGAAATCTCAATCAATCATTACTATTAATTATGATAAGTGTCATAACTGGCATTTCCTAACCATTATGTTGAGAGATTTTCTTAACATCACATAAGAAGACAGCTACAAAAAAAAAATAACTTAAGTTTGCATATTTGTTTAGGAGAATTTTGTGGACACTCACTAAAGTGCCATGAGAGTCTTGGACAGTGTTTGCTATTGCCTGCAAGTCTATGACTGTACCATACTGAATGCACCTGATCTTGTCTGATCTCAGAAACTATTGGCTGCAATGAGATAAAACCATTGCAGCTCTTAAAATGAGCCATTTATTAAAAAGCTTTGGTACATATATACTATGGAATACTACTTAGCCATAAGAAATGATGACATTGGATCATTTACAACAAAATGGATGTACCTTGATAACATTATACGGAGTGAAATAAGTAAATCAGAAAAAAAAAACTGAGAACAGCATGATTTCATACATAGGTGGGACATAAAAGTGAGACTATGAGACATGGACAAGAGAGTGGTTGGTGGTTATGGGGTGGGGGGAGGGAGGAGAGGGTGGGATAAGGAGAAGGGGAGGGGCACAGGGAAAACTAGATAGAAGGTGACAGAGGACAATTTGACTTTTGGTGATGGGTATGCAACACAATTGAATGATAAGATAATCTGGAGATGTTTTCATTGTACATATGTACCCTGATTTATTGGTGTCACCCCATTAAAATTAATTTAAAAAATGAGCCATTTATATCATCTTCATCATACAAACAGAGGTCAGACATTGAGACAGGCCTATCCAATTGGCTATAGAAATTTTGTTGCTTTCTGGTTTAAAGAGATGGTTACTACATTCAATATACAGGGTGTCCTCGGGTTATAGCATAGTTCCATTTCTACGACAGTGATGTGACCCGAATTTTTATGTAAGTCAAAACACACCCTAACCTAAGTCACTTACCTGTTCTACACAGTTGTAAAATCATAATCTAGAACATAAAAACACGACTAAGCCACAGAAAAAGGAAAGTGACATAAATATACTGTACTGTACTCTAGGAAATCACCATCTAATCTTGAACCCTCTATGACTTGAATTGGGGAACTTTAGTTAAAAAGCCCTGAATGTGAATGTCTCTTGATGAATACACCAAGAAACTGTGTGAGTGAGTGACCTTTGTGCAAACACAATGGAATGCATATGACTGGGCTTTTAAGAAATTAGCCTAGAAGAGTTCTAGATTGCCCCTTCCTTTGTGCTTTTTAATTAGCAGAAGAAAAAGAGTGTACTGACTGAAATTAGCCCTTTCTCCATGTCAGCAAGAAATCCATTAGTCATTTTTCCCCTTATCACCTGATCTCTCTCTCCTGTAATCCTGTTACCTTTGTTTGGCTTCTTTTTTTAATTTTTTTTAATATTTTTATTTTTTTTACAGAGACAGAGACAGAAAGAGTCAGAGAGAGGGATAGATAGGGACAGATAAACAAGAACAGAGAGAGATGAGAAGCATCAATTATAAGTTTTTTGTTTTGACACCTTAGTTGTTCATTGATTGCTTTCTCATATGTGCCTTGACCATGGGCCTTCAGCAGACCGAGTAACCCGTTGCTCGAGCCAGAAACCTTGGGTCCAAGCTGGTGAGCTTTGCTTAAACCAGATGAGCCCACCCTCAATCTGGCGAGCTTGGGGTCTCAAACCTGGGTGCTTACGCATCCCAGACTGACGCTCTATTTACTGCGCCACCACCTGTTCAAGCCTTTGTTCGGCTTCTGACCAGTAAAAGCTGAGTGGGAAGATGATTCAGGGGGTGTTGTTTCCCTTGACAGCCTCTCCCTCTTCCTCTTGAAATCAGTTTGTGTCTTGAGCAGTCTTTTTCCACTCAATACTGGTAGTTCCCAGCATGCTGGAGTACTACACTGTACACTGTACTTTAGTAACAGAAAAAAATGATAAAATAATGAATGTAAATTTTTTTAACCTTTATTCCTGTGGTTGGCTTGCACACTGGAAGGGCATTACAAGGTGAAAAAGAGTGACCTATTGGGAAGAGGAAGCTGGAGAGGCAGGAGAACCTGCAGAAAGTGCTGGAGATACTGGGTCAGGTGAATCAGGATTGCCTAAGGAATATGCAGGAGGTGCTGGAGATGATTCCACCTGTACTATAGGTGTTTCATCTCAAGAAGCAGCTGATGTAGAGGATACAATATTGAAGGCCTCTCTACCTTTTCAAAGCAATTGTTCCAGGCTAGTCTGGAAGGTTGATGACTTCTTCTCTTCCAAAATCTGCCTATAGCATTGCAAGGCATCCATAACAGCTCTATAGACCTTGTAGAATATGTCACACCTAGGGTCCTCAGCCTAAAATTTTGCCAAAGCATCCTCTATCATAGAAAAATCATCTGCTAAACTCTGCTAAACCCTTGGTAGTAGATCTCTTGGGTTCTGGGGTTTCTATCTTTTCCTCTTCAATTAGCTGCTTCTCCAGCTGAGTGAGGTCCTCAGCAGACAGCTTCTCTCCATGTGATGCCAGTAGCTCTGTGACATTCATCATGATGAATTTCATCTTCTTTGAAGCACTATCATCTGAAGGCTCAGACTTTCATTTAGGAGCCATTATAAGGGCCAAAGTGTTGCCAAACAAAGCAACACAAATAGAACACTTGCACTTTTAACCATCCAAAATGACATAGGTAAGCATACTGGGGACACCAACTCCCTCACTTATATGTCATGTTACTGCATATTTTTCCACGGCACACAACCAAATGATCACGGCACACAACCAAATGATATAGTTTGCCCATGTAGTCCATAAATACGATGCTAATGGCATAAGCTGAAACACTCACATCTCAATATTTTTAAGTTTTTATGGGAGTGAGCATCATAAACTCAAAATGTCATATGTTGAGACTGTCATAACCTGAAGACCCCCTGTATATAAGCTATTATACACAGACAAAGGAAAATATATATAGCATAAGGACAAGATGGATTGCACTGTTAACTGCCTGCTAAAACTTTTGTCTCAGACTTTGCTGTCTAGCAGCAAATTTTACACTCCAGAGGTGAACTAGTCAAAAATGGATAAATTTCATGCTTCACATAAACTACAGTGATGATTTCAGAGATCTAGGGAAAAGTCATAAAACATTCTGAGATACACTTAGCAGATGAGAGAAATGATATACTAAAGGCATCAATTGGACTGCAAGTGGTATGTGAAACAACATAAAACATTGGCTTGGGATCTGATGTATCAAATATATGAAATTAAGTATAATAATGAATAAATCTGAGTACCATTCTTTCTCAAAAGCAATCCCAATATTTTTTACCAAGAGAAATTATGACTTCTTTAGGAAGATGTGAGAAGATTCTTGAATTCTCAGGTCTGATACATTAGAAAGTCATGTAGAAGAAAACTATCCATGCAAAGTTGATAGGTTGTTAAAGGAAATAATTTTTCACACTAAAAAAAAATTAACTCTTAGCTACATTTAGCATATCCATATTTCCAGAAAAATTACCACAAAAAGGAATAAAAAAGCAAATTAAGTACCAGAAGGAAAAGCTATATAATATTGAAAATTATATTCTTTTTTTTTTAATTTTTTTATTTTTATTTTATTCATTTTGGAGAGGAGGCACAGAGTGAGAGAGAGAGAGAGAGAGAGAGAGAGAGAGAAAGAGAGAAAGGGGGGAGGAGCTGGAAGCATCAACTCCCATATGTGCCTTGACCAGACCAGTGCAGGGTTTTGAACTGGCGACCTCAGTGTTCCCAGGTCGACACTTTATCCACCGCGCCACCACAGGTCAGGCGAAAATTATATTCTTATCAACTTGATTTTAGGCATCCTCAAACGTCAGGAGAGAATGATATGCCATATAGAATTCCACAAAAAGTGGGAACCTATATTTTTAGAGCCTGTGTCTAGAGAAGTGTCTAGAACTTATTTTCATTCAGTGGAATTTACTGCTAAATTTCAGTGGGACACATAAAAGATCAAAAGATTTGGTTTACCTGCATTCTTTGCCTATGGTCTATGATAGATGGAATGGTTCTATTTACACAATGTTTGATAGATTCGGGCTAAGGATATTAACTCCATCTTTTAAGTAATTTCAAGCATTCAAATTTTGGTGTTTCAGTAAATCAAGCATTTAATTAATGGTATGATTTACTTTTCATCTGGCTCCATTTTTGTCATTGTGTAAATCAGAAGTTGGTGAGCTGTAGCTTATGGGTGAAATCTGGCCTGCCTTTTATTTTTATGAATAAAGTTTTATTGGAACATAGCCATCCACCTTTATATAGGCATTATTTATGGTTGCTTTCTTTCTACCACAGCAGAATTAGGTCTTTGCACCAGAAATCATATGGCCCACAAGGCTAAAAATATCTACTATATATCTGTTTACAGAAGTAGTTTACAAATACTTTGTTGGAGTCTCATAAAAAAATAAAGTAAAGTAAGGCTGAAAGTTAGGTCCTACATTAAAATTTAAAGTTCCTCTTGCCAGTGGAACATAGATACAGTATATAGTGGCATTCAAAACTGTCAAAAAAGATAATTCAGGAACTGGTCTCTTGATAAAGAAGAGAAGAAAATTCTTATTCAGGAAAACATATCAAATTAGACACTATTGAAAACTCAGAGTAATAGATGTGGTCCAGACCAGTATACTCTTGTCTGACCCCTTAACTAAGAGATTAAAGAGAAGAACAAAATTCAGTTTCTTCTCATCATTCTCAGCCAGAAACTGATCAAGCAGTAGTTGTGAATGCTTTAGAGTATTGAGTAACAAGTAAGAATGAGGTGGTGGTTCCTACCCTGCCAAGTGGAGCATCTCCTTGCTGCCTGTATCACCCAGAATAAATGATTGGTAGGGGGTGTGTATAAAGATTCTGTGTAATTCATGATATTTTAGTTAATTCAGCAACCAAATTAAAGTGATAGTGTAGCAACCTAATCAATAATTCATTGATTTGCAATTGTAATAAAAAAGTAACAAATTGACTAGAAAAGTATTGATTTGTTTTGATCATGTATACAGAGAAGCTATACACTCTCTTTACTAGTTGTTTAAACATAATTCACAGAATTACCTCCTTGCAGTCATAATGCAAACATGAATAAAAAAAAACATTCTACAATCTCAATTTTCAAAATATCCAGAGGAAAACAAAGAAATTTTTTTCTGTCAGTGCTGTAGAAACCATTTATGCCACCATGACTCTTCTGTTGATTCAATTATTGTGTTTTGTCATATATTTTAAAATACCAATTTAATTGAAGACAGTGGAAGAAATTGCATTTTAATAACAATTACACATAGATATTTACATATGCACCTTTGGTCAATATTTTGAATTTTTAAATACTATATACCAGGGGGCTCAATACGTGGATCACGATCCACTGGTCAATCGTGAAGGAAGTGTGGGTAGATCGCATGACATTAAAAAGACATTTGTCTTTTGATTGGCATACAGGGTAGCCAATCTGACGTCTGAACTTTTGACACCCTACGCATACGCATTAAACCACGCTATCTTGTTCAGTTACCTTGCTGCGTAGTTAGCCTTCACTTTATTTAAACTAAATACAACAAAGGGTATAAAAAGGAGTGTTGTAGCTGGTCCAAGTAAGAAGCCTAAAACCTACCATTTTCATACAGAATGGGAGGGGATTTTTTTCACTATGTCATATTCTAAGTGCGTTTGTATCATCTGTCTGTGTGCCATTGCTATTCCAAAGAAGGGAAATGTGGAGCAGCTTTTTCGGACTGTTCATAAAAACTATGACATTGACTTTCCTCCAAAAAGAGAGCTGAGGAGGAGAAAGGTGAAAGAAGAATACACAATATTAAATAGTAATAATAGTAACTTAAATAGTAATAATATAGAAGAAATAAATTTATGTTTTGCATTTTTATTATAGGTAGATCATTTTGACTTGGTCATCTTATAAGTAGCTCGCAAGCTGAAAAAGTGTGGGCACCCCTGCTATATACAGAATGGCAAATAAAATTTTGTTGTGATAGAAAAAAAGACTTTAGAGTTAAGACAAAATACACAAAAAAACAAACTTGCTTAACATTTTTGTCTCATCCTGGTGAAGCAGCATTTGAAAGTGTCAGGGATACAGTGCTGGCTCAGATTTTTCTTCAAGGTTGAAGGTCTCATCCCCTCTTTTCACACCCATGGAAAAGAAGATTGACAGGTATCAGATGTCAGACCTTTTGCAAGTTGCCCTAGGCTGCAAAGAACACATCTTCCAAAGTCACATTCTCTTTTCAGGGCAGCCACCATCCAATAACGGTCAATACATTTTAAAAAAGGACCAGTTGTTGTTCCTTTTGTTCCCATTTGAAACAATTCTGAAGGCCTACATTGGCTTCAGAGTTCCATTTAAGGTTGGCTGAAGCCTCACTGTGACTGCTCCACAATCTAAATTATCCCTCTGTCTAATCTTGTTTCCTTCTCTTCCCCAAAGTATTGATCCTAAAAGCACTCTTAAATTACCATCCACTAAGCTAATTTCCAACTCAGTCTGGCTTCCTATAAGATTCTGTGATCAGATTAGTCTAAGAAAGTGAATATTTAGATGTGATTTTGGAGACAGAGCACCCAAATTCTACTGCCAGTGAACAGTTTATCACGGTGGTAGGTGGAGAATGGATTTCCCAGGCTCAAATTAGCTGGCTGATGTGCAATGGAAGAGACAAGGTAACTAATACAAAGTTATCATGTGTCCATCAGGAACCTGGTTCTGTTACACAAATCAAGTCATGAAATCAAAAGGATCAGCTGAAATTTATTGTAAGATGGAAGTTGTGCATCTGGGATTGTGCATGCACAGAGCCAGATACTATATGTCACCCAAACAAGTTGCCTAGTCTTCATATACTACACACTGTAATATCAGCATCTCCCCCTCATCTACTCCTATGCCTCCATAGCAGCTTCCTTAAGAACATATAATAGAAGTGAAAAAGAAGACCACGCTGATCTTGGTTAAGGGTACTCAGTACAAGTGACAACAAGCTGAAAATGTTTTGCTACTGGTAATTCACTTTAAATTAAACAGAAGTGACCCAAATCATTATATAGATTCATTGGGAGTGGCAAATGGCTTGGAGAGTGGTCAAAGGCTAAACAGAGACAAATAAATGGTTGACAAGTTTGTCAGAAAAGGAAAGAGAAAAATTGAAAAATTGGTAAGGATGTTTGTATGTGCTTATAGGAGAGGGCACAAAGTGTAAAAATCTTTGTATCTCATGTTAATGCCCACTGGTGAGTCTTCACCATGGCGAGGGAACGAAATAGCTAAGTACAGTATATTTTGCCTAGGTGACATCAGCCGGATGGACTATGTTATTCTTCTTTAGCTCTGGCACAATGAATAAATGAATAGAAGAGTCATGGTGACATAAAATGGTCCTACTGCATGGGCTCCCACTTACCAATCTGGTATAGATACTGCAACAAATGGATTCTATCTTGTCAGCAACAAAGCCTACACCTAAATCTCTGTTAAAGTCTCATCCCTCAAGGAAACCAATCATTCCCTTTGCAGCAGGTTTGCTACATTAGACTACTTTCTCATGATAGGGATAGTGATTGATTTTGATGGGAACTGTCAAATATTTTAGAAATGGGTTTTCTTTTCTGCTTGAATGACCTCACTCAGGTCCACTATCCAGGGACTCATAAGTATTTGATATACTTATATGGTTTCCAAAAAAGTATCATCTTCAAGAGACTCATTCTATAAGAGAAGGCAGTCGAACAATGTGCACATCACTGTGGAAGCCTATGGTTTTATTCCATGCTAGACAACCCAGGAGTGCCTTATCTGCAAAAGCAATGAGATAACCTATTGATGATACATCTGAAGCCTCAATGCAGAAGCAATAGTCTGTGAAGACAGGCAGAATACTCTTAGCAGTACATACACACTAAATCAATAACCATTGTGTTGTTGCCACAGTAGGTAAAGCAGATGGTTTGGCTAACCTCTGACAGCAGAGGGGCCCTATTTGCTCAATCCAAGTGACTCTTGGAGAATTGCTTGTTTCCATGCATCTAACTCTGGCTTCTCTAAGCTTAAAAATCAAGCTTTTCAAAGGGGAACACTTTGGAAAGTGTTCTCTTCCCAAAGGGAACACCTTCTCAGGAGACTTAGCCAGAGTCAAAATGAACTTTAAGCTACACAGTCACCTGGTAATTTTGAATCCTCATGCCAAATGACAAGGAAGAAAGAAGAAAAACAACCATCGTGATAAAGCTAATTCACTCTGATAACCAGGAGGAGATAGAGCTGGTACTATGCAATGTGGCAGAAAGTAATAGGGGTGGCACCTCAGGGATCTATTTGTTCATTTCTTATTATTCTTTTGTCCAACTCCAGTAGTAAATGGACAGGTACAGACATCTAGACCAAACAGTCTTGATGAGCAAGAGCTCAGACCACTTAAGCATGAGAGCTGTATGACCCCACCAAGAAATATATCTATCTAAACCACCAGAGATGGCTTCCAAGGGTCAACAGAATGTAAAGTGAACATTTTGACAAATATCAGTTTGTCCTCAAGATTAGCTGCACTGGCAAGGTCTGCAGTCCAATTCATTATCCATCCCATTATTAGAACCTACCTCTGAAAGAGACTTTCTGACTTATGAAATAGCTGCTCCTTAGACCGTTATGAATCTACTGTATCAGAACAGCCCAATGGGTGAACATTCTTGGTGGCTTGACTCTACTGTCTAGATTTCTCTTCGTTCCAGCTGCTAGAGAATTTGTTCAATTAAAGCTCTTATCTGTCAACTATTTCTAATAATTTCCCTTGGGTGAAATTACCCTTGCCTACAGTCACACTTATTTTATGTGACACCTTATTTTAAATGTTTGGTTAAAGCAGTGGCATAAAGTGTGTCTCTGTAACTCCAAACTTGGCAATATTTTAGGGATATCAAGGATTAAAGTTCTTCATGGTTGGCTAAATACTTGTTTAGACTGCATTGTAGCCCAATTTGTCTTTTTGTTCAAACCTACTTCCTTACCTGCTCCCAAACATCTTGTCCCTGAGAGAAAAACCTAAGAAATATTTTTGTATGTTAATCTCTGAATCAGAGGAGGCCTCTGGGAGGATCCATTTTACAATAGAGAGTTACTTCTCTTATTCTCAAATTTTTCTTTTCTAAATGATAAATAATAAAGTCTATAAGACAGAGTTTTCATGGTAATTGAAACAATGTACAAATAAAAAAATGCCCAGCAAATTGCATAGAGCATCTGAATATTTATTTAATTGCTGGCTCCCTTATTTGTTTTGCCTTCCAAAGTAACAAAGTGATTGACAAAAGTGACTGATAATACAAATGTATTGAATTTCTTTGAATTTGCCAGCTTTTGTAATTTGCAAGTGCCTTCTTCCTGGTAATGCCTTGTATTAAAATAATTTTTAAAGTGGAGAAACAAGCAAAGAACTATTTTCACTTTCTTTGATTATTGCATCACACATTAATAATATAGTTCAAGAGCAAACTTTAACAATTGCCTTAATCTACTTAGAGACTCTAGCAAATCTTTCATGGTTGAGCAGTCAGCATAGATCAGCAAATTACATTTCCAGAAACTTGTACCTATGGGTTGAAATTACAAATTTAGGACAGAATGCAATTCAACAATTTTTGAATCTATTATTAAATAATGTGAATCTACTAAGGAAAATGTATACTTGAACTGGGGTTTAAGGTATAAGTGGGTGTTTGTTAGTTTGAAAAAGAATACATTTAAGCAAAGACAATGGCATATGTAAAATCTTAGAGTCATAAAAATATGTGTGTAGGTGGGTCTGTTGGAACTGGTAAGCCATGAAATATAACAAGGACAAATGTAATATATTAAATTTAAATTGAGTAAAACATTGTCACATGTACATAACATGCTTTGCTTTGTTTCCATAAAACTTATAAATTACATGAGAGTTTTAATTAGCATGGATCTCATGTAGTTCAACAGTGACCCTGATATGGCTGTTAAAATCAAACAAAACCTGTTGTGCAAGTAGACACATAACATTTTCTATTTTGGGATTGGTATGTTCAGATTAGGTTATCACATTGAATAAAAGGAGAAAACCAGAGAAGAGAAACCAGAAATCAGAACTATCTGGAAACAACTCCACTAAGACAGCATGTAGATAGTTTGTGTGGCAAAGCCTCGAAGAAAGAAATTCAGTGCAATCAAAGACTGAAATTGTATTTTGGGTCCTTGGCATTATTTTCTGATCAGCTGTGTTAGCTCTCTGGTGCTATGTAATTTCACAGCATGTCTGACATAGATTGTCCTCAAAATATAAAACTTTGTATGGAAAAATGAGGTCAGAACAACTAGCTCAACTGCAGATAACTCTATGGGCCAAGCTATTGCTCAACCTTGTGCTTTAAAAGCCTAGAAATCCTAAATAACCAGAGTGGTTCAGCCTGCAGCTCTACCTACATGGTTCCATGTTTACTTCTTCTGGCCTGGCCTTTTATGTCCATTACAGTGCCTTCCAATTCTGTTCAGCCTAAGCACTGCTGAGTGTTGTGATTGCTATTCTTTAATTTTAAATAAGTATTTATTCTTTGATTTGAAACATGTGGGCTAAAGAAGCTGGATTGGAAATGAATATAGCTGGAGATGCATGGAGCTGTGAGACAATAAATAGGCAAAAGTACACTTCTGACTTGCAACTGAAGTATTTGAGTCTTATGAAGGAGATGGTTCATTGATAACAATATTCATTATCCACTTACTCAGTTTAGAAACAGGACCCTAACTTTCTCTATCTGTTGTACATAGATAGTATTAGCAATTAGAATTATATTCCTCAGACTTCCTTGAAATCAGTTTTCAGTGCATAAGCAAAAGTAAATTTTATTTCTGGATCATATAGTCAAAGAACAAGCTGTTGCCACCCCCCTCCTCTTTTTTATATAAGTAAATGAATCATGTTAATAAATAAATAATTGGAAAGAAAATAGAAGTACTGTGAATAGCATGGGTTGGTCACATCTGCTCTTGAAATCAAGAGTAAATTAGACTTTATTTTAGGAGTGTGAGAAGACGTACACTATTTAAATAGAGAAAAAAAATAAAAAAAAATCTAAAAATAAAAAAAACTCAGGAAAAATGAGAACAAGGAATAGCAACAATAGAAATTTTCAAAATCAACCTCATTATTTAAATATATGCCCAATGCTCATGGCAACTTTATGTGGACTTCCAGTTGGAATAGCATAGACACCTTGAACTTAATACAGATGTTCACTCTTAGATTTCTAGTCTAGATTTCTTTATTCCTTTCTTGGTGTTCAACTCTGAGCTATGTATGACAAAGAGTCATGGAGAGGAGGGAGTCTTTATATGTTATTCAAAAGTACACATGAGCTGTATAAAATGACTTACACTTGATGCTGTTCTTTCACTTATGCTTTCTTCACTTATTGTTACTAGACTCTTTGAATTTCAGTTTATTCTATAAATGAGGATACCAAGACCTACAACAGAGAGTAAACATAAGGTTTAAAGGAATAGAAATGTCTAATGAGCTAAGATTATCCCCTGGCACTGAGGAAATATGCATTTAAACAGTTTATTGTCATTAATGTATTATTAACAACAAAACCATAACTGATACCCATTTTCTTCAATGACCAAAGACTATATTAAAATATCTGAATGTGGGAATATTGTTTTTTTTTTTTAATTTCATTATCATATGGTTTCACCACAGTAAAATACACAACTAGTAATAAAAAATAGAAACAATGAGAGGCTTGCATTTACTTTCCTATGTCATAGTAATTACTGACCTAAAAACTTTCTTAGTGTGAAAACTTGAAAGCGGATTCTTGGAGTCCTTCATCCATGGAGAATACTGGGTGCTTTCTGTATTTCCAAGTCACAATTTAATATGGGTCAAGGTCCTGGTGTTTAATGATAAATGACAGTGAGAATGACCTCTCCAAATAACAAAATATTAATGCACAAAGACCACAGGTCTGCCTGTATTGCTTAATAAGCTTGGAATTCAGCAAATAGCTTTCTGCATGTTTATTTGAATTATTATAGATTTTCCTGTACAAAGAGACCTCGTGTTGACAAGTATTCATATGGCCCTTTTTAAATTCTAGGAACTTTAAATGAGATAGGTAGAGCGCCCAAAGAAAGCAATGAATCATTGGAGCTGAACTTTAACACCCATTCAACATCTAATTAGTTGAATTAGCGCCACTTTGTAGGAGAGTTAATCAATTCTCCAGCTTTAGCTGCCCCAGTGCTTCTGAAATTTGCTGATGCTATCATTACATTGGAAGGAGACACTCTGTATTTTAATAGCGGCATTTCTTCTAAGACCTTAGTAGTACGCCAGAAACAATTATGAAAATATTTATTTTCTGCAAAATGAGGACTTTATCAAAACAAGATTATGACCCTATCTGCACAATGGAATAAAATAATATATCAATCAAATGTAACTTACTGGAGGACTGCTTAGTATACACTATACCTAATACAATCTTTTGCATAGATTATAATTTTATTTATTTATTTATTTATTTTATTATTTTTTTTTATTATATATATTTTATTATTATTAATTCTAATGGGGTGACACCAATAAATCAGGGTACATATGTACAATGAAAACATCTCCAGGTTATCTTATCATTCAATTGTGTTGCATACCCATCACCAAAAGTCAAATTGTCCTCTGTCACCTTCAATCTGGTTTTCCCTGTGTCCCTCCCCTCCTCCCTATCCCACTCTTCCCTCCCTCCCCCATCCCAAAACCACCACTCTCTTGTCCATGTCTCATATTCTCACTTTTATGTCCCACCTATGTATGAAATCATGCTGTTCTCAGTTTTTCTTTTTTTCTGATTTACTTATTTCATATAGGCCTATAATTTTCTTTCTTTGTGTTGTCTTTGCCCGGTTTTGGGATCAGAATTATGCTCGCCTCAGAAAAGGAGTTTGGAAGTCTTCCTTCCTCTTGAATTTTTTGAAATAGCTTGAGAAGGATAGGAGTTAGTTCTTTGAATTTTTGATAGAATTCACTTGTGAAGCCATCAGGCCCAGGACTTTTCTTTTTGGGGAGTTTTTTGATAACTGTTTCAATCTCATTTGTTGTAATTGGTCTGTTTAGGTGTTCTGATTCTTCCAGATTGATTTTTGGAAGGTTATATGATTCAAGAAATTTGTCCATTTCACCAAGATTGTCTAATTTTTTGGCATATAGTTCTTCATAGTATTTTCTTACAATGCTTTGTATTTCTGTTGTGTCCGTTGTTATTTCTCCACTGTCCTTTCTATTTTATTTATTTGAGTCCTCTCTCTTTTTTTCTTGGTGAGTCTAGTTAAAGGTTCATCAATCTTGTTTACCTTTTCAAAGAACCAGCTTCTTGTTTCATTGATCCTCTATATTGTTTCCTTAGCCTCTATGTCATTTATTTCTGCTCTGACCTTTATTATTTCCTTTCTTCTACTTGTCCTGGGTTTTATTTGTTGTTGTTTTTCTAGTTCTTTTAAATGCAGGATCAGGTTGCTTATTTGAGCTTTTTCTAGCTTCTTATGATATGCCTGTAGTGCAATAAACTTCCCTCTCAGTACTGCTTTTGCTGTGTCCCATAAATTTTGAGTTGATGTATGCTCATTATCATTTGTTTCTAGAAACTTTTTTATTTCTTCTTTGATCTCATTGTTAATGCATTCATTATTTAATAACATGCTATTTAGTTTCCAAGTGTTTGAGTATTTTTCAGTTTTTCTTTTGTGGTTAATTTCTAGTTTCATGGCATTGTGATCAGAGAAAATGCTTGATATGATTTCAATCTTCTTAAATTTATTGAGACCATTTTTGTGTCCTAACATGTGGTCTATCCTAGAAAACGTACCATGAGCACTTGAGAAGAATGTATATTCTACTGCTTTAGGGTGAAAAGTTCTGAAGATATCTATAAAATCAAGTTGATCTAGTGTCTCCATTAAGTCTGCTGTTTCTTTATTAATTTTCTTTCTTGAGGATCTATCCAGTGTTGTTAGAGGGGTATTGAAATCCCCTACTATGTTAGTATTGCTGTTAATCTCGCCCTTTATATCCATCAAAGTCTGCTTTATGTATGTCGGAGCTCCTATATTTGGTGCATAGATATTTACAATAGTTATATCTTCCTGTTGAATTGTTCCCTTTATCATTATGTAATGTCCTCCTTTATCTCTTACTACAGCCTTTGTTTTAAAGTCCATTTTGTCTGATATAAGTATTGCTACCCCTGCTTTTTTTTCATTTCCATTTGCATGAAATATTTTTTTCCATCCTTTTACCTTCAGTCTATGAGCATCTTTTGTTTTAAGGTGTGTCTCTTGTAGACAGCATATGTATGGGTCCTGTTTCTTTATCCATGCAGCTACCCTATGTCTTTTGATTGGATCATTTAATCCATTTACATTTAAGGTTATTATTGATATGTAGTTGTTTATTGCCATTTTATTCTTTAAAGCTGTATTCTTCTTTTGCTCTATTCCTTCCTCCTTTTAAACTGTTCACAAGAGGCCCCTTAGTATCTCTTGCAGGATTGGTTTTGTTTTTATGAATTCCTTGAGGCTTTCTTTTTCTGGGAAGCTCTTTATTTCTCCTTCAATTTTAAACGTTAGCCTTGCTGGATAAAGTAGTCTTGGTTGTAGGTTCTTGTTCTGCATTACTTTGATTATATCTTGCCATTCGCTTCTGGCCTCAAGTGTTTCTGTTGAGAAGTCCGATGTCAACCTTATGGGGGCTCCTTTGTAGGTGATAGCCTTTTTTTCTCTAGCAGCTTTTAAAATTTTTTCTTTATCCATTAGCTTTGGTATTTTAACTATGATGTGTCTTGGTATAGATCTTTTTGGGTTTCTCTTTAATGGAGTTCTGTGTGCTTCTGGAATGTCTGGAGTGTTTCCTAGCCTTAATTTAGGCAAGTTTTCTGCTATGATTTGATTGAACAAAGTTTCCATTTTCTGTCCTCTCTCCTCTTCTTCAGGCACCCCTATGATGCGAATGTTGTTTCTCTTCATGTTGTCACAAAGCTCCCTTAGAGTTTCCTCACATTTTTTTGAGTCTCTTTTCCTTTTTCTTCTCTGCTTCTGTACCTTTGTTTATTGTGTCCTCTAACTCGCTTATTCGATCCTCAGCGTCATCCATCCTGCTTTTAATTCCTTCCATTGTGGTCTTCAGTTCTGCTACTGTATTTGTCATTTCTGTCTGATTCTTTTTTATTATTTCATTTTCATTTTTTATACTTGTTATCTCTTTATTTAGGTGTTCATAATGACTATCCATTGTTGCTCTAATTTCTTTGAACATCCTAACTATCGTTATTCTAAATTCTGCTTCTGGTAATTTGGTTATATCTGGTTCATTCAGGACCTTCTCTGGGGATTTCTCTTGATTCATTTGGTTTGCATTCCTCTGCCTGCCCATTTTTTCTGTGTATAAGCAAGTTGTGGCCACTGGAGTCCAGTAGGTGTTGCCTTTGTGTTCTCTAGGTGTGGTCTATCTGCAGGCCCCCCTCCCCCTCTGCCGGTGCCTAGGGTGTTTGGGTATGAGCGTTGCCAGAGCCGTCCCACTGTGGCTTTTGCTATGATTTCTGCCTCTCCTCCGTGGGAGGGGCTGTCACTGAAGCCACAGACTTAGTACCAAGGGTAGAGGTGAGCACCTTTGCTCAGCTGCGGACCCAGCCTATTTCCGGACTTCTGCCTAGAACCAGCAGTTGGAAACTGCTCGCTACAGTTCCGCGGGTTAAGCGGGGCTTTTGACGTGCTCTCAGCTGTAAGCTTTTGCCCGTCCGGAGATTTAGCCCCGCCCTCGAGGCCAGGGCCCTTCTGCGCAGGGTCGGAAACCAGGGTTTATTGGGGCGGGCGTGTTTGCTGGCTTCCGCTCAGCTGCGTACCTCCGCTCGTCCTGGACTCTACCCCGCCCCTGCGTTCGGAGCCCGCTCGTGCACGTATGAATGCAATCCATGGTTTCTCTGGCCGGGCGGGTATAGTAGCGTGAACTCAGCTGCGAGCTTTCACTTGTCTCGGAGTCTACCACGTTCCTGGGCTCGGAGCCAGCTCGCGCACGTATACTGTCCAACCGCGGTTTCTCCGGCCCGGGGGTTGGGGGGCTGGTAGCGTCAGCTCAGCCGCGAGCCCCTGCCCGTCCCTGGTCCTAGCCCGGTCCCTGCGGTCAGGGCTGGCTTGCGCAGGGCCTACCCGTTCCTGGCCTCCCGCTTTGTCCCCGTAAGTAGGATTAAGGGCGGGCCCGCAGCTTCCGGACCGCTTTCGCGCGTCCCCTCTGACCCGCTGGGCTAGACCGATCTCACACCGGCCTGGCCTCCGCCCACACCGACAGAACCGCGTTTCAGCGTCCTGCCGCCCACCATGCCCTAAAGCAGCCCTCAGCAGAGTAGGATGGGACCTAATACTCCACACTGTAGGCCTGGGAGCTCCCTCACTTGTTTCACAGTTTAAAACTGTCCAAACGCCTCTTCTAGGCTCTAGGACTGCAGGCTGGGGCTTGGTTCCTGGGACCCAGGTCCCTCCCTCTCCGCCAAACTTTCCTTCCACCACGCGGGTCTCTCCGGGCTGCCGTTTGCTCCGGGGAGCTGGGCAGCCCTCTTCGCGTTTTCGCTATTTCTACCAGTCTCAATGTGGATTATTCTGTGTTCCTTGGTTGAAGAGTTCACTTAGTTTAGTTCATAATTGGTTTATCCAGATGATGGTTCTTTAAATTGAGTTATAATCCACTTTGCTTCTGGGAGTTGGAAGTTGGTACGACCGCCTACTCCGTCGCCATCTTGCTTCCCCCTCTTATTTATTTATTTATTTATTTACAGGGACAGAGAGAGAGAGAGTCAGAGAGAGGGATAGATAGGGACAGACAGACAGGAACGAAGAGAGGTGAGAAGCATCAATCATTAGTTTTCGTTGCCGTCACAACACTATAGTTGTTCATTGATTGCTTTCTCACATGTGCCTTGACCGTGGTCCTTCAGCAGACCAAGCCACCCCTTGCTGGAGCCAGCGACCTTGGGTCCAAGCTGGCGAGCTTTTGCTCAAGCCAGATGGGCCCGCGCTCAAGCTGGCGAGCTCGGGGTCTCGAACCTGGGTCTTCCACATCCTAGTCCGACACTCTATCCACTTCGCCACCGCCTGGTCAGGCACATAGACTATAATTTAAGTAAACATTTTCTAACATTGTTAATGTTAATGGTAATACAATTATGTATTTGACCTAACACCCAAGTTCAGTGAGTTGATAAGAATATAAAGGCTTTCAAAAAAAGATTTCTTCATCTTGCAAAATATTTTTTATTAAATTTTTATTTTAACATCATAAAATATCCTGTGACAAAAAGGCAATACAGGTTTATTTTAAGTTTTAAATATATTTGGCAACTACATATCAGACAGGAAACTAAGAACTTGAAATATATTAACTCATTTAATCTTTACAACATGACACAGTTATCATTACTATCAACAGTCATTAATAACTCATTTTGAATGCATCTGAAAGATTTGTGAATTCGTCAATCTAGGAAGGTTCTGAGGATGCTCAAAATTCAATGCTAAAAAACTATTTTAGAAAACTGGGTACATCTAGGTATGTGAAGAATATAACTGGCCCTGGCCAGTTGCCTCAGTGGTAGAGCATTGGCTTAGCATGTAGAGGTACCAGTTTTGATTCCCAGTCAGGGCACATAGGAGAAGCAACCATCTGCTCTCCACCCCTTCCCCTCTTGCCTCTCTCTCTCTCTCTTTCCTCCTCCTCCTCTTTTGCAGCCGTGAATCAATTAGAGTGATTTGGCCTTGAGCACTGAGGATGGCCATATATATAAAATTAAGTAATTAATGGTTTATGGTACATCTAATTATGACTTAGTTTAAAAATGTATATCCTTTTATGATATTATTGTTGATTGTCCCCAAATGATATGTACCGGAAGCCTGCCAATGCCTAAAATGATCTTTATTGATTTCTAATAGGACTTTTTCACATTAATATGAGATTACTAAAATTTTCAAGTGAAATAGAAATAGTTGTTCTCTAGCAACCCACAGCAGAGTATCAATAATTCTTCATATTGCCAAATAGTAGTAAACTAAGAGGCTAGAACTGTATTGCTATTTAGGATTTAAGTCATTAAATAGAGAAAAACTGGGGCCTAAACTTTTATACAAAGACACTTTTGTCACTCACCTTGCCAATGGATTCAACAAAAGAGGAAGCATAACCCCTTTTATTCCATAAACACAACTTTTTGAAACTCATGGGTTATGATCACTCATTCTTTCCCCTACCTCAAACCCTAAAGTTCATTTATACTCTGTGCTCTATATTTAGTCTCAACATGCAAAGTCAGTAAATACAAGGGCAAGCAGTAACAAAAGACTTGAGGGTGGCGCTTAATTATATTGTGTGTTTAAGTAATAAATACAGCAGTAGAGACTGAAAAGTTATAACAAGTAATACCTATTGAAGAGTATAGTTTTTATTATTTAATGCACCCAGTAAACTTAGCCCACTTTAACTTAGGACAGCCACAGGACATAAATCTTTGCTAGACACAAGAAATTGAGCTAAAACTAGTGTACATCCACTGATCATAAAGGTGTTAATCCAATAAGAAAAAAAGAACAAAATCCAAATTATCAAATTTCCAAGTAATGCTAAGGAAAAACTATACATTCTCACTAATAACAAGTAGTCCAGAACAATTAAGCAGCAATAAAAATATTGTGGGACCCATGTAAAAAATATGTGCAAGAATAAGGAGAATATATCATTATTTAATATCTAGGTAGAATAGATGAATAATAAAATAATGATAGAATAATGGTAGACCATTATTTATTTCAAGTATGAAAAAAAATATCTAGAAATCTTTTGACAGCTTCAAAAGAATGCCAGAATACAGAATTTTTTATAAATTAAGAGAATAACCTCAAAAAGACTAAAAGAAATGTGGATAAGATAATGAAAGAAAATGCAAGTAGAAATACAATTAAAATCTACATTTGAGTGGTAAAGAAGTAGAATAAATCTTGTGGAACATGTAAATAGTGTTTATATGATACATTAGAGAAGCTATCTTACAATACAAAAATACAAAGATGAAATGAGGGTTCATTTTCGTGAGATAGACATGTATTAATAATGGCTGGTGTTTAATAAGGCATTACTGGTGGGGGAAGATGGCGATGGAGTAGGTGGACGTACCAACTTCCAACTCCCAGAACCAAAGTGGATTATAACTCAATTTTAAGAACCATCATCTGGATAAACCAACTTTGAACTAAACTAAGTGGACTCTTCAACCAAGGAACACAGAAGAAGCCACATTGAGACTGGTAGGAATAGCGAAAACACGAAGAAGGCTGCCTAGCCCCCCAGAGCAAACGACAGCCCGGAGAGACCCACGTGGCGGGAGGAGAGTGTGGTAGAGAGGGAGGGACCTGGGTCCCAGGAACCAAGCCCCAGCCTGCAGTCCCAGAGCCTAGAAGAGGTGTTTGGACAGTATTTAGCTGTGAAACAAGTGAGGATACTGTTTGTGAGAAAGAGAAAGTTTTCTCAGACCCAAGATTCTTTTTAAAGGGACAGCACAGAAAACCTCTTTCACATACACACACCCGGGGCTCCAGGGAACAGGGACAGAGGAGAGGACCAGAGCAGCGGGAAGAGAGTGTGGATTGAAGGCACAGGGACAAACACTCTGAGGGACAGCCACCCTAACCCCTGGGCTATGTCACTTCCCTAATCAAAAATGAATATTTCCCCTGGAACTAGCAATACCAGCAAAGGGAAACAGGACACTAGCCAAACAAGCTCTCTCAAGGCAATTAGAGCAGAACTGCTTAGAGGGAGGGAGCTCCCAGGCCTACAGTATGGAGACTTAGGACACTTCCTACTCTGCTGAGGGTTGCTGAAGGGATGGTGGCGGCAGGACACTGAAACTGGGTTCTGTCAGCTTGGGCGGAGGCCCAACTGGTTTGAGCTTGGTCTAGCCCAGCAGGGTTGAAGGGGACACGTGAAAGCGGTCCAGCAGCTGCCTGTAACCCCACCTGCGGGGAAAAAGCGGGAGGCCAGGAAGGGCAGAAATCTGTTCTCCGACCCTGCATAAGCCGGCCCTGACTGCAGGGCCAGGGCAAGGACCGGGGATGGGCAGGTGGGGGCTTGCGGCTGAGCTCACGCTACCAGCCCTGCCCGGCCAGAGAAACCGTGGTTTGCCATCCTGCGTGCGCGACCTGGCTCTGAACGCAGAGGCGGAGTAGAGCCCGGGACGAGCGGAATCTCGCAGCTGAGCGCACGCCAGCAAACATGCCCGGCCCAATAAACCGTGGTTTGCAACCCTGTGCAGGAGGGCCCTGGCCTCGAGGGTGGGGCTAAAGCTCTGGACGGGCAAAGGCTCACAGCTGAGAGCACGTCAAAAGCCCTGCCCAATCCACGAAACTGGCGAGCAGGCTCTGACTGCGGGTGCAGGGCGGAAGCTCGGAAACAGGCTGGGTCTTCAGCAGAGCAAAGGTGCTCACCTCTATCCTATGTGCTGAGGCTTGTGGCTTGAGTGACAGCCCCTCGAGCTGAGGAGAGGCGGAAATCACAGCAAAAGCCGCAGTGGACCAGCGCTGGCAACGCCCATACCCAACCGCCCTGGGCAGCGGCAGAGGGGGTGGTGGGCCTGCAGAAAGACCACACCTAGAGAACACAAAGGCAACACTTACTGGACTCCAGTAGCCACAACTTGCTTATAAACAGACAAAATGGGCAGGCAGAGAAATGCAAACCAAACGAATCAAGAGAAATCCCAAAGAAGGACCTGAATGAACCAGATATAACCAAATTACCAGAAGCAGAATTTAGAATACTGATAGTTAGGATGTGCAAAGAAATTAGAGCAACAATGGATAGTCATTATGAACACCTAAATAAAGAGATAACAAGTATAAAAAACAAAATTGAAATAATAAAAAAGAGTCAGACAGAAATGACAAATACAATATCAGAACTGAAGACCACAATGGAAGAAATTAAAAGCAGGATGAATCATGCTGAGGGTCGAATCAGCGAGTTAGAGGACACAATAAACAAAGGCACAGAAGCAGAGAAGAAAAAATAAAAGAGACTCAAAAATGTGAGGAAACTCTAAGGGAGCTCTGTGACAACATGAAGAGAAACAACATTCGCATCATAGGGGTGCCTGAAGAATAGGAGAGAGGACAAGAAATGGAAACTTTGTTCAATCAAACCATAGCAGAAAACTTCCCTAAATTAAGGCTGGGAGATATTCCACATGATCAAGAGGCAAACAGAACTCCATTAAAGAGAAACCCAAAAAAATCTACAACAAGACACATCATAGTTAAAATACCAAAGCTAATGGATAAAGAAAAAAATTTAAAAGCTGCTAGAGATAAAAAGGCTATCACCTACAAAGGAGCCGCCATGAAGATGACATCGGACTTGTCAACAGAAAAACTTGAGGCCAGAAGGGAATGGCAATATATAATCAAAGTAATGCAGAACAAGATCCTACAACCAAGACTACTTTATCCAGCAAGGCTAACGTTTAAAATTGAAGGAGAAATAAAGAGCTTCCCAGAAAAAGAAAGCCTCAAGGAATTCATTAAAACCAAACCAATTCTGCAAGAGATACTAAGATGCCTGTTGTGAACAGTTTAAAGGGAGGAAAGAATATAGCAAAAGAAGAATACAGCTTTAAAGAATAAAATGGCAATGAACAACTACATATCAATAGTAACCTTAAATGTAAATGGATTAAATGATCCTATCAAAAGACATTGGGTAGCTGCATGGATAAAGAAACAGGACCCATATATATGCTGTCAACAAGTAACACACCTTAAAACAAAAGATGCACATAGACTGAAGGTAAAATAATGAAAAAAAATATTTCATGCAAATGCAAATGAAAAAAAAGCCGGGGTAGAAGTACTTATATCTGATAAAATAGACTTTAAAACAAAGGTTGTAGTAAGAGATAAAGAAGGATACTACATAAGAATAAAGGGAACAATTCAATAGAAAGATATAACTATTATAAATATCTATGCACCAAATATAGGAGCCCCTACATACATAAAGCAGAATTTGATGGATATAAAGGGCGAGATTAACAGCAATACTATCATAGTAGGGGATTTTAATACCCCACTAACAACACTGGATAGATCCTCAAGAAAGAAAATAAAGAAACAGCAGACGTAAAGGAGACACTAGATCAACTTGATTTAATAAATATCTTTAGAACTTTTCACCCTAAAGCAGTAGAATATACATTCTTCTCAAGTGCTCATGGTACGTTTTCTAGGATAGACCACATGTTAGGACACAAAAATGGTCTCAATAAATTTAAGAAGATTGAAATCATATCAAGCATTTTCTCTGATCACAATGCCATGAAACTAGAACTTAACCACAAAAGAAAAACTGAAAAATACTCAAACACTTGGAAACTAAATAGCATGATATTAAATAATGAATGGATTAACAATGAGATCAAAGAAGAAATAAAAAAGTTTCTAGAAACAAATGATAAAGAGCATACATCAACTCAAAATTTATGGGACACAGCAAAAGCAGTACTGAGAGGGAAGTTTATGCACTACAGGCATATCATAAGAAGCTAGAAAAAGCTTAAATAAGCAACATGACCCTGCATCTAAAAAAACTAAAAAAACAATAGCAAATAAAACCCAGGACAAATAGAAGGAAGGGAATGATAAAGATCGGAGCAGAAATAAATGACTTAGAGGCTAAGGAAACAATACAGAGGATCAATGAAACCAGAAGCTGGTTCTTTGAAAAGGTAAACAAGATTGATGAACCTTTAACTAGACTCACCAAGAAAAAAAGAGAAAGGACTCAAATAAATAAAATAGAAAGGACAGTGGAGAAATAACAACTGAAACAACAGAAATACAAAGCATTGTAAGAAAATACTATGAAGAACTCTATGCCAAAATATTAGACAATCTTGGTGAAATGGACAAATTTCTTGAATCATATAATCTTCCAAAAATCAATCTGGAAGAATCAGAACACCTAAACAGAACAATTACAACAAATGAGATTGAAACAGTTATCAAAAAACTCCCAAAATAGAAAAGTCCTGCGCCTGATGGCTTCACAAGAGAATTCTATCAAAAATTCAAAGAAGAACTAACTCCTATTCTTCTCAAGCTATTTTAAAAAAATCAAGAGGAAAAAAGACTTCCAAACTCCTTTTATGAGGCGAGCATAATTCTGATCCCATAACCTGGCAAAGACAACACAATGAAAGAAAATTATAGGCCAATATCCCTGATGAATTTAGACGCTAAAATTCTCAACAAAATATTAGCCAACTGGATCCAGCACTATATGAAAAAAATCATACACCATGAACAAGTGCGATTTATTCTGGAGAGGCAAGGCTAGTTCAATATTTGCAAATCAATCAATGTGATTCATCACATAAACAAAAGGAAGGACAAAAATCAGATGATAATTACAATAGATGCAGTAAAGGCATTTGATAAAATCCAGGACCCATTCATGATCAAAACTCTCAGTAAAGTGGGAATACAGGGAACATTCCTTAACATGATAAAGGCCATCTACAACAATTCCACAGCAAACATCATACTAAATGAACAAAAATTAAAAGCAATTCCCTTAAGTTCTGGAACCAGTCAGGAGTGCCCCCTTTCACCACTTTTATTCAACATAGTTCTGGAAGTCCTAGCTACAGCAATCAGACAAGAAGAAGAAATAAAAGGAATCCAAATTGGAAAAGAAGAAGTAAAACTGTCTTTATTTGCAGATGATATGATATTGTATATAGAAAACTCTAAAGTCTCAGTCAAAAAACTACTGGACCTGATAAATGAATTCAGCAAGGTGGCAGGATATAAAGTTAATACTCAGAAATCAGAGGCATTTCTATATACAAACAATGAACTGTCAGCAAAAGAAATTAAGGAAACAATCCCCTTCACTATTGCAGCCAAAAAAATAAAGTATCTAGGAGTAAATTTAACCAAGGAGGTTAAAGACTTGTACTCGGAAAATTATAAAACATTGATAACAGAAATCAAGGAAGATACAAACAAGTGGTAGCATATACCGTGCTCATGGCTAGGAAGAATAAACATCATTAAAATGTCTATAATACCCAAAGCAATTTATAAATTCAATGCAATACCAATTAAAATACCAATGACATACTTCAAAGATATAGAACACATATTCCAAAAATTTATATGGAACAAAAAAAGAACACAAATAGCCTCAGCAATCTTAAAAAGAAAAAATAAAGCAGGAGGTATCACTCTTCCAGATATCAAGGTATACTGCAATTCCATTGTACTCAAGACAGCCTGGTACTGGCATAAGAACAGGCACATAGATCAATGGAACAGAATAGAGAACCCAGAAGTAAACCCACACCTTTATGAACAACTGATATTTGACAAAGGAGGAAACAGCATACAATGGAGTAAAGACAGCCTCTTTAACAAATGGTGTTGGGAAATTGGACATCTACCTGCAAAAAAATGAAACTAGACCATCAACTTACACTATTCACAAAAACAAACTCAAAATGGATAAAAGACTTAAACGTAAGCTGTGAAACCAAAAGCATCTTAGAAGAAAACATAGGCAGCAAGCTCTCCGACATCTGTAGCAGCAATATATTTGGCGATTTATCTCCACGGACAAATGAAATAAAAGGCAAGATAAACAAATGGGACTATATCAAACTAAAAAGTTTTTGCACAGCTAAAGACAATAAGAACAGAATAAAAAGACAAACCACACAATGGAAGAACATATCGACAGCATGTCTGATAAGGGGTTAATAACTAAAATTTATAAAGAACTTATAAAACTCAACACCAGGAAGACAAACAATCCAATCAAAAAATGGGCAAAAGAAATAAATAGAAATTTCTCCAAAGAGGACATACAGATGGCCAATAGGCATATGAAAAAATGCTCGACATCACTAATCATTAGAGAAATGCAAATTAAAACCACAATGAGATATCACCTCACACCAGTCAAAATGGAGCTCATCAGCAAAACGACACAGAAATAGTGCTGGCAAGGATGTGGAGAAAAGGGAACCCCCCCGCACTGCTGGTGGGAATGCAGACTGGTGCAGCCACTGTGGAAAACAGTTTGGAGATTCCTCAAAAAATTAAAAGTCGAACTGCCTTTTGACCCAGCTATCCCACTTATAGGAATATACCCCACTTATAGGAATATACCCTAAGAACACCATAGCACTGTTCGAAAAGAAGAAATGCGTCCCCATGTTCGTGGCAGCATTGTTCACAATAGCGCAGATCTGGAAACAGCCCAAGTGTCCGTCAGAAGACGAGTGGATTAAAAAGCTTGGTACATATATACTATGGAATACTACTCAGCCATAAGAAATGATGACATCGGATCATTTACAACAAAATGGATAGACCTTGATAACATTATACGGAGTGAAATAAGTAAATCAGAAAAAAAGAAACTGAGAACAGCATGATTTCATACATAGGTGGGACATAAAAGTGAGACTATGAGACATGGACAAGAGAGTTGTGGTTACAGGGTGGGGGGAGGGTGGGGAAGGGCGCATGCAAAACCAGATAGAAGGGGACAGAGGACAATTTGATTTTGGGTGACGGGTATGCAACACAATTGAATAAAATAATCAGGAGATGTTTTCATTGTACATATGTACCCTGATTTATTGGTGTCACCCCATTAAAATTAATAATAGTAAAAATAAAAAATAAAAGAAGAATAAAAAAATGTCATTCTGTGAGAGCCATACAATATGTTTAACACTAAATACAAGTAAATGTGTACATTTTATGTAAGACCAACACTTTTAAAGTACAATAAAAATATAAAAAATTTTAATAACCTTGTTATGCTATTGCTAACCAATGATGAATAAAGTACCTCTTACCATTAAAAAATAAAAATAAAAAAAATAAGGCATTACTTTGTGCCAAGGACACTCTTCTTTGTACTACACATGTAATAAGTCATTTATTCCTCTAATCCATTCAAAAGTTTAGTACTTTAAATAGCCCATTTCATAAATGAGATAGTGTTAGAAATAAGGAAGTGTTCAAGGAAAAATAAAGAATAGTAGAATGCAAAAGGGATACAAGTGTCAATGTAAGAGCTCCCAGTGGCTAATGCGGGGCAATTTGAGCAACAAAATAATATTTGGTTATAACCTAAAGTAAAAAATAAATATATTTTAGTCTATATAAAGTAAGTAAATTATTGGATAGTCAAATTATTGCTTGATTTTTTTTAAGAGATAGAGACAGACAGACAGGAAGGAAGAGGGATGAGAAGATTCAACTCATTGTTGCATTACATTATTTGTTCATTGATTGCTTTCTCACATGTGCCTTAATTGGGGGGGCTCTAGCTGAGCCAGTGGCCTCTTGCTTAAGCCAGCAACCTTGGACTCAATTCAGTGACTATAGAATTCTCTATAATCTATATAGTCAAATTAATGTAGGAGAAGAGACAGATCTTTATAGAAAAATTCCAAGTATAATATATTGATTCCAAGTATAATATAATAATTTGATAAGTCAAATAGAAATAATAAAAAAATTTATAGTCACATAACTACTGGAAAAGAAGAGGACTGTCTTTTGTCGTTATTATTCAGTGTAATTTTTTCTAGTTCTGGAATGGAAAAGAAATGGATATAATAACAGGTTTTGCTCTAAAAATTGTGTCTTATCCTGACTCTGATTCCTATTTGTTACATTTAGAAAAATGTTTTTTTAGCTCCCCACCTGGTTATTGGGAAGGACACACACATTACTTTCTCAGAATATTTTAGATAGTACTTTTGAAGGGTCAAGAAACTTCTTTCTGGGGACTACATCCAATTCAGTTTGACAAGACTACATAGTTCTGAATGCAACAACTAGTCCAGGCTAAGAAGTGTGAATTGGAGTTGGATCCCCTTCCAGGAGTGGGAGAGCTTTCTTCAAGTCTTTTATATCATTGACATGCTGTCGCTAGCTAGTCCTTTACAATCTGATTTATCATTTGAGGAGGATGAGATAGAATGTAGTAAGGAGAAAAATCTCAATCTACCTTTAAGCTTTGGTCTTATAAATACTGATATAATTTAAAGTGTCTTGGTATAAACAAATACATGGTAATTATATAAAGAATTTAAAGTATAGAAAATATAAAGAAACTGAATACCTGCAGTCAATCACAGTTTATATTTTTATTTGTTTTCTTTCATTTTTATGTCCATTTTACATATTCATGAACCTGCTGAACAAATATTTATTATTTGACTTATCAATTACCATGTTGTTATGACCTTGTTCCCAAATGACTTTTTTGGCCAATGTCAACTCCAGTAAAATCAATTAAAAAATCCCTAATAAATATATATTAGTCATAACATTTTAGTAACTGAATGTGCCATAATTTACCATTTCTCTTTTGTTACATAAATAAATTATTTGTCACTGATATAAATAATGTTAGCTTATGATCTTTGTCCTTAAACATTTGTTTATGTCTCTTATTATTATTTTTTTCTAGCAAGAGCAAGAGAGAGAGAGAGGTGTCTCTTATTATTTTTATTGCGTGGACTTTAAAAGTGAAATTACTAGTTTTAGCAATGGCAATGTTTCTAAGGTTCTTGGTGCATATTGTCGAACCCAATTTTAGTACATAAGATTACCCATTTTTATACCACCCTTTCCAGCACTACTTATTAATTAAAACACTTATAAATTAGAGAAATATAAAATAATACCTTCCTAAATATATAAATTTCATCTTTTTTATACTTTCCTGTGCTTTACTTACAACTGGATATAACATCTTCACTTTAATACTTTGTTTTATGATCAGCTGATCATGTACAGTAAGTGTCATTAAATTGGACCCTTTGCTATATGAGACATTTATTACAAGATAAATATTATATCTATTTGGTCTTTTTTACTTGTATTTTCCATTTCAAAAGCTGTTCCCACTCCTGCCAGTTCAATTTTAATTAAAACATCTCTACCATAATTAACAAACTTTTTATATTGGTGTCGTTTTGAATCTTAGGTCTACAAATAGGCAATGCAGCACCAGTATTCAAAGCAGTGGGAAATTAAATGTAGAGATAAGGTCTATATACCTGTGTCTCATTGAAGGGAACTAAAGTTTTGCTCTGAAGTTGCTTTTTTAGGATATTGGTTTTAAGTAGTTTACTAAGAAACAAGACTCAGAAGGTAACTGAGAACCTACTTCCATCCCTCTTTCCTGCCCAAGAGATTCAGAAAGAGAAATCTGCTTCAGGAAGATTTTAGGATTCTCTCCTTAGCCTAATTTGAATTTAGTATTATATACAAGAGGGCATCAGGAAGGGGCCTGCTAGCTAGATACCCACTATGTCCCTTTGTTTCTGAGTTGCCTAGCAAGAATTTACCTGCCATAAATGTTTTGTTCTTCCTCATCTACCTGTAAATCACCCATTTTCACTTCTGAAATCTAAAATCCTGTTCCCACACCTCCACTTTCTCCTTTATTAATAAATGAATTATATTCCTAATGTTGCCTCACTGTCTTTTAAATGTTCATGCTTCTGTGAATTCCCCACACACATGTATTAAAACATTAATTTTCTACTGTTAATCTGTCTGTTACTTTCAAGATTAGCCCAGATTAGGAGAATTTAGGAGATGGAAGGAAAAGTTTATTATATTTGCTTAGCTCCTACACAATCTATCATCTTTACACAAATCACATGCTCCAGATGCTCCAGATGAATAATGTACACAAATACAGGTCTGAGAAGAGGAAATGGTCACTGAAGTTTCTATGGCCACTGTCAGTTTCATAGAGGGGGAAGAGCTGTGAGTCTTAGAGTAAGGTTGAGTCAGAGAGTAAGAGAGGATAAGAGAAAAGAATGAGAGAAATGACTTTAGCCAAAGTTTTCAAGTTGGTGAGAACCTGGTGTGTATGGATAAGAAGATTCTGTTCCATACATATTGTATAGCACACATTCACCTACCCGCCAGGCTGACTATAGTAGAAAGGAGGGCTATGAATGGGAGAGAGACTTTAAAAGGTACATCCTACCAACACTCCCCCATAGCTCATTCTCCATCACATTCATAACAACAATTTTCATCTGTTTGTCTATAAGAACCTCATGTGAGATCCCATGTGAACATAAATGTGCTTTGTTAAGAGTTCTTAGAAGCTCTTTTGAATGGACAGAAATATGAAAAGAAACATGTATAATAAATGAAGAGGCATATAGAGAAGGTCATGAGAACAGCACAAGATAGACTTGTTGGAAAGGAGCTCATAATAAAGAGATAAACTTCAGGATTATTACAAATATTCAACATTTATCAATCACTGATTTGCCATTTTAATAAGACATCATTAGTCCAAGAGTAAAATGTCAAACTCATTCTAGGGTAAAAGCAGTTTGAATTAAAAGACAGAAAAAATATAAGGGACATTACCATAGAAAATTTTAAGATTTGATGAGAGAAAAGAAAAAGTTATAAAGGACCTCAATCTTTCTTTCTTGGGAGATTAAGGGTAAAAATCTTAAGAAATAAAAAAAATAAAAGGAAAAATATTAATAGGATTTTCTTGTGTAGTTGAAAATGCTGTGTTTGAATTTCCAAAGTATGGGTTTATTAGGTTGAAATGTATTATCTTAAAGAAATGTTAGGGCATTTAAATAGAGTTGTTCAGCTATAACTAGAGATACCAAGCTGCTGTACCTTGATCCATGAGAGAGGTTTTTGTACATCTTCATGAAGATAATAATAAAAGCCTTTATTGGTATGTTTTCTGAAAAGACAGAGTTTCAGATGAAAAAGAGAGGATATAATGTATTGAGTCTCAAGATTCATCCTTGCTGAACACTGAAAAATAACTGGATTCAGTCAGGTAAAGGGGGTAGGATGGAGTCAGCAACAACCATCCCTCTGACATCGTCCCTGATATAAATCAATTCTTTCTTCTTCAAAAGTTTTTTGGTTAATTTGTTTGTTTTGGGGAAAAGAAGGGTGGCCAACTGCCTTAGATTTGAACTCCTTTGCCTGACCTTCAATGTGCTCATTACTCTATTCAAACTCTCAGTACTATGGAATTGTCTAATGTTCTACTGTAAGTGGGAATATTGTCTATTAAACTTCCCTCGGGTGATTTGTGCCAGGATGATTCTACTCAAATGGCTGCTAGATAGTGTTGAGCTTCTTATTTTGCCATTTCCTGTGCATCTGCCTTTTGAAAATGATAACTTTCCCAATAGAACACCCTTCCTTATTCAGATTTACATCTATGAACCATCAAAGAAGCTCAAAAAAGATCCATTTTCAGCATAATACGGGACAGTGAAGTTTACATGTTCCAGTTGTACTAAGATGCTGTTTTTGGATGAATCATCATTTCATTTTACTTGCCTTCTCTTTGTTGTCTATCTAATCCATGCTGAGTCCCAGTTCCAAATCATGCACGGAAACTATTATAGCCAAACAAATCAAATCTCTCTGCTATTTCCTACTGCATTTCATAATCTGTATAATGCCGCTGTGTTATTTTCCAAAGTCTGTAGGTTTCTAACGGTAGGAACTTTCTATTAATCCCTTCTTTGTAGTGGTTTTAGATATGTAGAATGTTCTTTACAAATACTTGTCCATTTGTGCATTTATTTAAGGTGGGTTAAAACAGCAGATACTCTTGAAAAATGGGGTACAAAGATTATTAAAAAAATAGAAACCGCTGCTTTTTAAAAATCTTTGAAAATGTTAGTGTGAAAAATTAATGATCCTGGTGTGTTATTGTTTCACCTCTTTATTTTAAAAACCTTTTAAATATGTCTGGGTTTCTTACCTTTTAGAGATTAACCGACAGTTTAAAAGGAAACAAAGTTATCTGGGAACTGCTAGGGTTTTAGGCCATCAGACATTGCTGCAGATAATCCCTCTCCCTATTCTTATCACTCCATTCTGCCTGTCTTCCTTCCTTTTCATCTCTCGTCTTCAGTGTCCCTCACCCTCCTTGTTCCATTTCTACTTCACTGGGCTGCTGTGCTTATTTCACCCTGGTTCAAAATTCCTCTACCAATTCCATGCTTTTATACCAGTATTTCTGATTCTGAGCTATGTCCTGCCTTGAATTAATCCTACCACTCTGTCTTTGAAAATAGAATACCCACCTCCATAAAAACCAAAAAATTAAATAAATAAAAAAGAATGAAGAAAAGGGAACCCAAACACCTTTCACTGACATACTTATGTATTATTTGGACTGATTGTGACATTGCAAAATTATAATATTGAGTTGTTTTGTTACAAAGTTAATAATCTGTTTTTCTCTGCAAAGCAGATGGAAAAAAAAAGTGGCCTCTGGGAGCTATTTCAGTCCTAATATTTTCTGAGTTTGATTGACAGAGTGCTGATAGCAGTGGGAAAAGCATCAACTGGAAAATTGATGACTTGATGCCATATAGAGATATAGTATACCATGACTAAATTGATGCAGGATGAAAAAATCCTAGCGAACTACCTAATGTTCCTCTTTATATTTTTAACCCAGCAGGATGAGACAGAATCTTAGCTCTCCACACAAAAACGTATTAGGATATTCAGTATGGTATGGTAGAAAGAGCAGAAACTTGGGCTTCAAAAGACCCAAAATGAATCTGTGTTCGGTTACATAACAGCTGATTGACCTTAGGTAAGTCGTTCATTTCTCAGAGTTTCAGAGTATTGTATAAAATTTACATAATAAATAATAAGACCAGATATTATTTAAGTTATTTTAGTTTCTCTGAGAGATGGGCATAAGGGACAAACATGAAAATCAGACTAACCATAGAGACGTACCCTTTTCTCTCTGGCCTTTTGCCCCCAGCCATTTGGACTTTCCTCTTCTCCCAATCACTCCTCCCCACTCTTCCACTCCCATACAATCAAGTGAAAAACCATAAAATATGGGGATAATATTTTTTAAAAAGCAAGTAAAAGTGTTAATATATCTAGTATACCACTTACAAAAATACTTGGCTGTTATCTAAAGTTTTTGTCTGCAATTCTATAAACTCTAGCTAATCTAATCTTTTTCTGAAATACTGACTTTCTGTGCTATTCTAAATAAAAATTATGTTCACAACTAAATTTGCTTATTTCTTGAAATCAAACAAATTGGTGCTATGGAAGAAAAAGCTGTGGGGGTGGAAGGGTGGGCTGGAAAACTTCATTGGTCAAATACAGGACACCAGAAGAAATGGAAATGTAGTCTAGCTGTGTGTCCAGAGGGAAAACACACACTCATTTCCCTCCAGGTCTTACCCAAAGTCAGTATGCCCATCCATCTCACAGTGCAGAGTCTGAAGGCAAAGAGCAAATTCTCCCCATAAGACCCATTGTGGTTTCTGTGGTCTTGTGACCCTGCAACATACAACCAGTTCACAGTGGTGGAGTATATACATAAAACAAATCTGAACAAAAGAGAGACAATGGCAGACACAGCAGTCATTAGTTTGTTGTAACTCTGTAAGCTTGCTAGGCAGCTTCTGTAAAGACTTTCTCGTTCTTCATGAAATTCTGCTCCCTGGGAAGAATCCCCTGGTCATTGTTGCCTATGGTCTTTGGTTAAACCACTGTCTGAATGTTTTGCCACTGTCCATTACTTTTACTGCTCAGTAAAAGTTGGGTGATGTGGGAAAAAGAGTTCATGACTTTTGAGGGGATTCTTTCTGTATTATATATTTAATCTTTTTTTTTTGTATTTTTCTGAAGTGATAAGCGGGGAGGCAGAGAGACAGACTCCCTCATGCCCCCAACCGGGATCCACCCGGCATGCCCACTAGCGGGCGATGCTCTGCCTATCTGGGGTGTTGCTCCATTGCATCTGGAGCCATTCTAGCACCTGAGGCGTAGGGCATGGAGCCATCCTTAGCTCCTGGGCCAACTTTGCTCTAATGGAGCCTTGGCTGCCGGAGCAGAAGAGAGAAATTAGAGAAAGGAAAAAGGAAAGGGTGGAGAAGCAGATGAGCACTTCTCCTGTGTGTCCTGACTGGGAATTGAATATATACTTATTCTTAAAACCAGTATCTTATTTATTAGGAAAGCATTTCCATGAAACTAAGGAACATGCATGAATACCCACTATCTCTACTACTATTCACCATTGCACAAAAGATGTTATCCATTCAATAAGGTAAGAGAAGTAAATTAAAGGCATGAGAATGGTTTTAAAGATCATATAATAGTGTATTTGGAAAACACCAAAAGAATAATCATAAAACAAATTCAAACAAAAGAATTCAGTGAAGTGACAGGAAATAAAATTAACCTACAAAAATCTAAGGCATTTATGTGCCTAAATAACAAACAATTAAAAGATGGAGTAGAACATATAAAGAAAATCCCATCTATAACAGCAACAAAAATATTTAAACATCAAGCAATGAATTATTTTTAAAGCTTTTTTGAGTTGTTAGGAATACATTTTATTATTATTTTTACTTATTTTTTATTAAGTGAGAAGTGAGGAGGCAGAGAAACAGACTCCCACAGGGTCTCTGACCAGGATCCACCCCCCAAGCACCTTACTGGGTGATGCTCTGCCCGTCTGGAGCTGCTGCTCCATTGCTTGGCAACTGTGCTATTTTCATGCCAGAGGAGAGGCCATAGAGCCATCCTCAGTGCCTGCAGCCAACTTTTTCAAACCATTTGAGCCATGGCTGTGGGATATATATATATATATATATATATATATATATATATATATATATATAGAGAGAGAGAGAGAGAGAGAGAGAGAGAGAGAGAGAATAAAGGGGGAAGGAAAGGGGCAGAAAAGCAGATGGTTGCTTCTCCTGTGTTCCCTGACTGGGAATCAAACCTGGGACTTCCACACACTGGGCTGATGCTCTATTGCTGAGCCAACTGGCCAGAACCTAAGAACATATTTTAAAGGAAATATGTAAAATCTTTATGAGAATAATTTTAAAACACTTCTGACAGATACAAAATTAGACTTCAACAAATATTGATAATTACTTGTTTCATAAATAGTAAATAAATGTAGAGATTGTTAGTAATGGTATATAAATTCAGACAGCTGATTCTCTAGTGCCTGCCTGCCTTCCTTCCTTCTTTCTTCCTTTATTCCTTTCTTCCTTATTCCCTCCTTCCCTTCTTTCCTCCCTTTCTTCCTTTTCTCTGTCTTTTTTTATAATGAATCATATTCTTTAGATTTTGAAGCATTATCAAAAATAATTAGCACCAACAGCACAAAAAATTCTTCATTCAGGAACCTTTTAGTTTTTTCTTCAAACTAGATTTGTCTCTCATGGATCCAGTCTCAGGACCCTATATTCATAGTGCCTCTGTTATCCCATTTACTCTGCATTGTGACAGCCTAGTACTCTCAAGTACTAGGCTATCTCAGGAAAAAAGGAACTTGCTGAATGAATATTTTTTTTGCTGAGTCACAGAGCAGAGTCTAAAGTTCACAGGATGCTGTTCTCCATAGGGGCCCATCTGTGCTTGCTGATTTATAAATTATATCTAAGAATAGGATATAAATACTCTTCAGTTTATGTTAACATGGAATTAAATAATACAGCTGCTTTCTATGGTTTCAACTCTTGGACAATAATTTTAAAATTTATAATAAGAGTGCCTGACTAGGCGGTGGTACAGTGGATAGAGCATCGGACTGGGATGCAGAAGGACCCACGTTCCAGACCCTGAGCTCGCCAACTTGAGCGCGGACCCATCTGGCTTGAGCAAAAGCTTGTCAGCTTGGACCCAGGGTCGCTGGCTCCAGCAAGGGGTTGCTCAGTCTGCTGAAAGCCCATGGTCAAGGCACATATGAGAAAGCAATCAATGAACAACTAAGGTGTCACAAGGAAAAACTGATGATTGATGCTTCTCATCTCTCTCCATCCTGTCTGTCTGTTCCTGTCTAGCCCTCTCTCTGACTCTGTAAAAAAAAAAAAAAAAAAAAAAAAAAGTAAATAAAGTTAAAAAAAAATTATAATAAGAAAAACAAAGGAGACTTCAAAGATACATGCCACACACACATGCACACATACACACTTACACTTGCATACACGCTAGATTAAAAATAAAAGAAATTATATTGCTGATAATTACTTATAAAACCTCAAAGCCTCAGATTTAATGTCTTAAGCTTGTCAGCAGGTGCTCTGTTAATGCTGAACTCAACAATGTTCTACAAAATCTTACTGTGCCCTCTGGAAAAAACCCAACAAAAATAAAGGAAAGGAAAATTAACTATTAAAAACAATATTGTGCATATGTTCTTTGGAACCTGAATCTTAGCATTTTCTATTTTATTCCCTTTGCCGAAGATTATACTTTGTACCAAGGAGAGGATGAACTGAGACAATAGTGAGTGACACGTATATTCTAAATCTCCCTTGTGATTTTTTGTTCAGCTATTAAAATGAGGAATTGAAGCCAGAATTCTGTGCTTAATAAAATAATATTACCTATTTTTTTAGAGAGACAAAAAGGAGGTGAGATAGAGAGAAATATTGATTTGTTGTTCTCCTTATTTATGCATTCATTGGTTGATTCTTGTATGTGCCCAGACCAAAGATTGCACCTGCAACCTTGGAGTATTGGGATTACGCTCTAACCAACCGAGCTTCCAGGCTAGGAGTATATTACATAATTTTCGCAAAGTAAAATATATTGAAAGTTAAAATTTGAAATCTATAACCTATCATTTTAGATAGGATATAGTTATCTTTTTTTTTTTTTAACAGGGACAGAGAGAGAGAGTCAGGGAGAGGGATAGATAGGGACAGACAGACAGGAACGGAGAGAGATGAGAAGAATCAAATATTAGTTTTTCGTTGCCATTGCGACACTTTAGTTGTTCATTGATGGCTTTCTCACATGTGCCTTGACCCTGGGCCTTCAGCAAACCAAGCAACCCTTTGCTGGAGCCAGTGACCTTGGGTCCAAGCTGGTGAGCTTTTGCTCAAGCCAGATGGGCCCTCGCTCAAGCTGGCGACCTTGGGGTCTTGAACCTGGGTCTTCCGCATCCCAGTCCGATGCTCTGTTCACTGCATCACTGCCTGGTCAAGCTATAGTTATCTTTAAATAACCGACTTTTTAATTTTATTTTTCTGTTAATTCTGAGAGTTCTTATTTTTTTTCTTTTAAAAGAAGTACGTAGTGGGTTTTTTTATTTTAGTTAGGATGCAGACAAAAATAGTTTTCAGGGAAAATTCCCTCTAGAAACATTAGCAGTTGTTGAAGCACTTTTATTTGTCTGTTTTGGCAATTCTTTAGGATTATTGGCAAGGAGAATGCAATCCACTAGAAAAGAGAATTGATTCATTCTGTGGGAGAAAAAAATTTTAAAGCAATTCCTACTGCATTGTCTTTGAAATTGAGAATTCCTCCACTGGATATGTTGTCAAGTTAAATACAAACAAAATGAAATAAATGGAATTTTATTGTGGTCTAATTATTTTGATGCTTTAGAGGATAGACAAATAAAAATAAAAATAAATTATCACCTCATTTTTGGCTGGTTGATACAGTACCCCCTACCCAAAAAGATATTATTGTTAAGGCATCATTTAAAAAAATCGATTTAATATATGAGTCAGTATATGAGTCAACTTATAAAATAGTCATAAAAGTGATGAATTGTGTCCTTTGTGGTGCAGGTACCCTCATCACTGCCATTGAGTGATGATTCATACTTCAAGGTTGTGCCTCATAGGCAGCAAGTTTAGCTGTGACTCAAGAGCTTGCAGGTACTAAATAGAGCACTATGTATACTCACAAGTCCAATTAGTGTTTCTTCCTGAACTACATTGGGTGTGAGGGTTGGGGTTTGAGTTCACAAGGAAGAAAGGGCGCATATAGGAATGACTGTAGTGCATTTCATGATTTCTTATAAGCAGTATATGAAACCTAGGAAATGAGTGACAGCTTTATGGTCAGGGAGAATAGAATGGAGAGGGGAAAAGAAAACTCACATTGTTTTATTTGATGGCTTGAGAACAGAATTAACAAGAAGGATGTGGTAATTGAAGTCATCCCTAGACAAGCAACTTTGAATTCATACAACCTGCCCACCCTGTCCCCCCCTTTTTTTTGATTAAAACAATACTTGGATTAACTCTCTGAGCATGGGCTAAGGGGAAACAGGAGGCAGTTCTAATATCTATTTTTATGGATGTTTGTAGAGTAATAAAGAGGAGGCAATAAGATCATCTAAGTAGTTTGATTATGAAAGGTACAGAAAAAGTGTAGAAGTGTCATAGATTCTGGTATAGTATATAATGGAAGGATAGTGAGATCTCCCAGCATTACATCATCAATTTCAGTGGCTGCCACCAGGAACAGAGAGGAAGAGAGACAGGGAACAGAATAGAGGTAAATCTTATTTCATGACTGGATAATAGAAAAAGTTGTGCAGTAATACAATCTTACCTACTGATTTGTTTAACAAATGAAAACAACACTACTGCAATTTAAACTATTGCATTTATTTATGGCAATTTAGAAGGCCCACAATAAATACATCAAAATGAGAGTTAATTTGTCTTTACACCCAAGGCATAGTGAGATAACAAGAAAGACAGCAATTCTAAGATCAAAGAAGATTAAGTGAAGATGGGAATCTAGCTAGCTAAGCAGAGCCTTGTAGTAGGTGTGTCACCCTGAAGACATTTTTTAAACAATATGACCTTGAGTTTTGGTTTGCACAGTCACCAGGTACATAGAGAACAAGAGGCCTACCACCTCAAGTTAGATAATGTATAAAACAAATCTTGATCCATGAAGCTGGAAAGACAAAGTCTACAAAATTAGTGTAAAAGAAAACAAACAAAAATAAAACATTTCTATTGCAAGTGAAAACACAAAACAATCGATGATTTCAAGTCTAATTATTAAGAACAGAAGGAAGGAAGACATACTCCCTGTGAAGCTGGAACAAGAGAGTCTTTGCTCAGGTTTGTGAGCCAAATATATATCATTTGATGTTTGAAACTCTCGAGACAAAATTAGTGTTTTGAGACATTCTGCTTCTTCCCACCTTTCTCAGTAAGGAGGTTTATATAAGCCATGGCCTCAGACTCCAGGTCATCACATACTTTTCCCAGCCTTTCTATACTATGGGAGCAAGTTTCAGAATGAGAAATTCCAGATGATCCCCTGATTTCAAATAGTGGCCCAAACTTCATTCTTCTTTTGTGTTGGAGGCTCTTTAAATCCTTGATATCCCTTCCCAAGAGATCAGATTGCAACCCTCTCTGCATAATTCTGGTCTAGCACCCTATAAGATTATATTTTAGTAATCTTTCTTTTTTTTGCATTGCTATCTGGTTATCATGGATGCATTTGTTCATTTTTAAACTTTTTTTTTATAGACTGTTATAACAATTTGTGTTTCCCCAAAATTCTTACGTTGAAGCCCAAATACTTAATGTGACATGAGGCCTTCAGGGAAATAATTAGGTTTAAGTAGGCCATGGGGGTGGGCCTTCAGGATGGAAATGCTTGACCATATACAAAGAGGAAGAGAGCAAGAGAACTCTTTTCCTCTGCACATGCACACACTGAGAAAAGCCACCCATCTACAAGCCAGGAAGGTAATTCTCACTAGGACCTGAATAAGCTTGCACCTTGATCTTGGATCTACCAACATCCAAAGATGTGAGAGATACATTTCTGCTGTCTAAGTCATCCAGGCTATGATATTTTGTTATGGCAGCCTGGGATGAAAAAAACTATATAACCACACATGAATGAGTGAGGTTCTTTTTTTTTTTTTTTGGTTTTTTTCTTTCTCATCTTCTTCCTCTTCTCCTCCTACTCTCCTCCTCCTCCTCCTCCTCCTCTTCCTCCTCCTCCTCCTCCTCCTCCTCCTCCTTCTTCTTCTTCTTCTTCTTCTTCTTTTTGATGACTATAGGAAAGAAAGTATCCTCATCACCTGTTAACCTCAATGAGTAATTGATCCTTGTCAATTTAGTGATACATGAGCATAAACAAGAACAATAAAACCTGGCCTAGGTGCTGATAGAACTGTAGTCCTCTCTAGTGGGAACATAAACTGATATTTCTTCTGTGAAAATCATATTGGCAGTGTGCTTCAAAATACTTTTACTGGTTAATCCCATCTCTCAAAATATATCCTCAGGCTAGAATCAGATATGTGAAAGATTCACTTCCTGCTCATGGTCCAGACAGCTCTCCCATTATGTTTTGAGAAAACAAACTCTTGGCTAGCATCTAAAGCTGTAAAATAAGCAGCAGCAGCTTGGCACAGAGCTATGTTATTATTTACTATCCAATGTTGGATAAATTACTTTAGAATTAACTTATCTACATAGATATTTACTCACTGATGTAATAAACACATATGAAATCTGGCTATATGCCAAATGTACATCTCCAGTCCTGACAGCTTTTCTCAAATCCAGGCTTGTATGTGTTCTGTTTATTGGTCCTTTAAATTTAAAAGCCTAGTAAGCATCTTAACTTAATACACCCTGAACTGATCCCTTCTCTTCCCATAATTTCCCCATGGTTCCAGTTAGAATGTTGAATCATCCTTCCCTCTCTTCACTCTCTCACATCCCATATTCAGTACATTAACAAATTCAGTCAGTCAGCTCCACCTTCATTTTTAACCACCTCTGGTGCTCCTGGGCTTTCAGAAGCTACCAATCTCTCTCTTCTAGATGAAATAAAACCATAATAAACTCCCTTATCCATGGTTTCTCCCTATAGTTTATTTTCATCTCAGTCTGTAGAGTAATAATCATCAACAACTCAAGACAGGTTACTTCTTACATCAAAAGCTCCCAGAGTCTCCTCCATTTTCCTCATCATAGAGCCACTGTGCTTCCAGGGGCTTCTAAGTCATTCATGATGCAGCTCAACACTGCTTCAGGGTTCCTCTCCCACAACTCTCCCTGTGCTTACTGCATTCAAAGCGACCTGATCTTTCTTCACTAGATCAAATGCAGACCTACATCAAGGCCTTTTGTTTATACTTTCCCTGCTCTCCTTTACATCCACAAGACTTATTCCCTCACACCTTCATGTATCTGCTCAAACATCGTCTTTTCTGTGAGATTGTCCATTTTCACCCTATATAGAAAAACTGTTCAATATGTCTTTTGTGTATATATGTTTGTGACAGAGACAGAGAGATGGACAGATAGGGACAGACAGGCAGGAAGGAAGAGAGATGAAAAGCATTAATTCTTCATTGTGGCACCTTAGTTGCTCATTGATTGCTTTCTCATATGTGCCTGGACCACGGTGGGGGACTGTAGCAGAGTGAATGACCCCTTGCTCAAGCCAGTGACCTTGAGCTCAAGCCAGTAACCTTGGACTTCAAGCCAATGACCTTGGGGTCATGTCTATGATTCCATTCTCAAGCCAGGGACCCCACACTGAAGCTAGTGAGCCCTCACTCAAGCTGGATGAGCTCTTGCTCAAGTCGGCAATCTCGCTGTTAAGAACCTGGGTCTTTTGTTTTCCAGTCCAACACTCTGTCCACTGTACCACTCCTTGGTCAGGCCAATATGTCTTTATTAAATGAGTGAATGAGCTACATATGCTCTTTTGTTCTGATGATTCATCATCATACTGGAGTGAGAGAAAAGCTGTATATTTTGGTGAGCTAAGTGTTAGTCTGGGTTACTAATTAGATGCTGCCAAGGAATTGAATTCTTATGAACTTTGTATGCTATGCTGAAAACTTTTCCTTGGTTTCCTTGCCATCCTTTTTTAAATTTTTATTTAGATAATTAATTTTAATGGGGTGACTGATCAACTAGTATACATAGATTTAGAGAAAACATCTCGAGATCATTTTGACATTTGATTATATTGTATATCCATCACCCAGAGTCAAATTGTCCTCCCTCACCTTTTATTTGATTTTTATGCCCCCCTACCCCAACCCCTTCCCATTTCTTCCCTTTCCCTCCCCCTGGTAACCACTGCACTCTTATCTATGTCACTGAGTCAATTTTGTGTCCCACCTATGTATGGAATCATGCAGTTCTTGGTTTCTTTCTGATTTACTTATTTCACTCAGTATAATGTTATTGAGGTCAATCCATGTCATCGTAAATGATCCTATGTCATCATTTCTTATGGCTGAGTAGTATTCCACAGTATATATGTACCACATCTTCTTTATCCAATCCTTTATTGAAGAGCTTTTTGGTTTTTCCCATATCTTGGCCACCGTGAACAATGCTGTGATGAGCGTGGGGCTGCATTTGTCCTTACCCATCCTTTTATAATAATTTCAACTTATTGATTAACTTCCAACCTCTGCTAGAAGGGATGACTGTTGAAGGCTATGATATTATTTGTTATATTCAAGCTCTGCAACTTTTTTTTATCTCTTATGTCATTTGTTTTCCAGTAATGCTTTAAAACTCATATTCTGATTGAAAACTATTTATTTGTAAACTACTAATTTTTCCTTAAATGTATGGCCTTGAGTGATCTATTTGCATAGATTTATCAATGAGTCTGCATTATGTAATGACTATATAATCAATATTATTAGTTGTGTTACTCAAGGTTTCAATCAAGTGGGTGGGGTAGGAGGTTGAGAGATATCAGTATCTGGCATTCCAATCATTAAACTTGTAAGGATATCAATCAATACTATAAAGTGTTATTAATCAGAATCATTTACAGAACTGCAGGCTGATTTGTTTTAGTACACACACACACAATCCTTAACAAAATATATCTTCTTATTTTGTTACATTTTAAAGATTTTTCCACAAAAACCTAAACATATAACATAACTTCAGATGTCATAACTAAGAAAGCAGGGCCCACATTTCTGTCTGACAACACTTGAATATAACTGAAGAGCAGCTGCACTCTTTAAATCAGGAAAAACTCTCCAAGGTATCTAGGTTTTAAAAAGAGAGAGAATTATACATGGATATTACCTCTCTGGACCTCATTGGCATTTGAATTTTTAGCCTACATTATTGAAATATAGAATTGCAACTAAATGTATAGCTTAATACACTCAGTAGTGAATAGAAATATAAACAGAAAAATTCAGAAAAGTTTTATTGAACACCTACTAAAATAAAGTAGACTAGAATAAAATGCCACTGTTCTCCTGAAGTTGCATTCCCTGAGACATCTTGATAGAAAAAAAATTATATTCTATTAGATTTTAGCTGAAGGCAAGCTTGTGGCCTCTAAGTTGAAAGCAGAAACAGAATTTGGAATACCACACAGATTTATATATTGATCTAGAGGAAACTGCAGTTTTCTCAGGAGATACTGGTCATAGAATTCTAGCTACTATAAAGTACTGGAAATTCTTTTAGAGCTACTTTTATGGTAGCCTAAATTGATTGAATAGAGCATGTCAAATCAATTTATTCTCTTCACTCTTGGACTATGTTACCTTAATTTGAATTGTTGAGGAACCAGGCCATCCAACAATTACAGGGCTGCATGGTGTGTGATTTATTATCCATAACATCAGCTCCCTGAAGAGGAAAAGCAGAGGTACAAAAGAATTTGTGAACTGAGTTCTCTATAAACTTAACACCACTGAAAGATGATGCTGTAGTTTCAGGCTTGCCTGCATATCTTTATATCAAAGAAAAAAGTATCATATGTATATGCATAAAGAATTGGAAATATAAGAATTATATAGCTCATTTAATAGTAGCTATACTGAATACACTGTTTAAAGGAGTAAGTTATATTATGAGGCAATCTTTACCATCAAATATTCTCCTTTTATTTTCTTTAAGTTGATATGTCTTTTGGAAGTAAGTATTGTGGTGAAAAAAACCATGTGTTTGGCAGATATACAACATATTTTGTTAATGGCTAATTATAGCAGGTGACATGCTGACATGTGCTAAGTGTTTTCTTTGTCACAAAACTTTACATGTTATCTCATATAGCATTATGAATAAGTTCTTTTTATAGGTGAGATAAATGAGCCTCAGAGAGGTGTTATGACTTGCCCAAGCCCATAGCACTAATAACCACTTAGCCAGGGATTGGATTCTGGAGGTTGCATTGGCTCTGTTGTAGACCATTGTGCCTCTTCAGTATGTCATTACTGTGGAGTCTAAGAACCTGACCCTGGAAGCCATGTAAACTTCAGTTCTTTGTATGTTCTAGGTAGGTGCTAAGTATTCATGAAAGTCACCTAGATGATAAACTGAAAAATTCAACTGTGGTTTTCTGTTTCCTAAAAGTATTTCAAAATTTTGTGTTTATTTCTGTCAAAATAATTTGTAAAACTTATTTTTGAGTAAAGGAACTCCTTACTTAAATATATATCAAAATATTTAAAGAATTTTATTTATTACACTCCCTAAATATTTTTAAGCATCTGCTTGGTTAGTTATAGTCCAGATACTAAGAATATAAAATATATCACACATAGATTTGAACTTTTATAATCCTATATTTAGAATGCTGTACAATAAAATGAAAGCCATATAATAAAAAATTGGCACTAAGTGAGCATAGAATTTTTCAATTTATAGATTATTAAGACTCAACAGCAAAAGCATAGCAATGCATTAAATGTAAATTTTAAATGGTTATGGGCATGCTTCTTTTAAAACAGGAAGTACTACATTTTACTTTGATAATTAGGATATATTAGAGTTAAATTCAGCCTTCTCTTTTACCAATAATGATAAATTCAAAATAGTATTGATTAATATTACAAATAATGCATCCTTCACATTACATATTGGATGTTGAAATCTAAAGAAGAATAAGGAAGTGGAGAAAAAATCATTGAGAAGCAGAAGAAAAATGTATAGGGTTTTGACAAATATGTACAATTATTTTACAAATATTTGTAACATCTGATCAATTCCTATCCATTATAGACCATCCATGTGTCTTTTCTCATCTTCATCAAAAAAGAAATATTCCTTTGAATTTTTATGTTAGGTATAAAATTTTATATCTTTATTTTATTATTTTTTTAAGTGAGAGTAGGGGAGATATAAGGACAGGCTTTTGCATGTGCCCTGGCCAGGATCCACCCGGCAACCCTCGTCTGGGGCTGGTGCTCTGCCCAGATAGGCAGAGCAGAGGCTGGACAGAGCTATCCTCAGTGCCAGGGACCAATGTGCTGGAATCAATCAAACCATGGCTGCAGGCAGTGGAGAGATGGGGGGGCAGGGGTACTCAGAAGCAGAAAATCGCCTCACCAGTATGCCCTGACAGGTAATTGAACCTGGGACTTCCACACTCTGACTTGATGCTCTACTGCTGACCCAACCAGCCAGGGCCAAGTTTTATAGTATTTTTAGTCAACTTTATATTATAATTATCTGTGTATCTCTTTTATTTGTTTCATAGTACTTTTATAGTATATAGGTGCTTTAAAATCAGACCTATATTTTTGCATAATTAAATATATATTTTAAAATTTATTTTATTTATTTTTTTATTCATTTTAGAGAGGAGACACAGAGAGAGAGAAAGGGGGGAGGAGCTGGAAGCATCAACTCCCATATGTGCCTTGACCAGACCAGTGCAGGGTTTTGAACTGGCGACCTCAGTGTTGCCAGGTCAACGCTTTATCCACTGCGCCACCACAGGTCAGGCTAAATATATATTTTAATACATGGCATATTACAGAAAGATAAGTAGTTGCTTCATTAAATTCAACTAATATAATTTGTCATGGGTACTGCAACTCAAGATTATGAAAGATTTCAAAAAAAATATTCTTATTTTATTTTATTTTTTTCAGAGACAGAGAGAGAGAGAGTCAGAGAGAGGGATAGATAGGGACAGACAGACAGAAACGGAGAGAGGTGAGAAGCATCAATCATTAGTTTTTCGTTGCCATTGCAACACCTTAGTTGTTCATTGATGGCTTTCTCACATGTGCCTTGACCGCGGGCCATCAGCAAACCAAGCACCCCCTTGCTGGAGCCAGCAAACTTGGGTCCAACCTGGTGAGCTTTTGCTCAGGCCACATGAGCCCGTGCTCAAGCTGGCGACCTCGGGGTCTCGAACCTGGGTCTTCTGCATCTCAGTCTGATGCTCTATCCACTGCGCCACCACCTTGTCAGGCAAAAGAAAAATTCTTGAAAAATAATTACACAGTTAAAGAGAAAATAAATAAGAATATACATGACAAAAGCAGAGTGAATATTCAGAGAAATCTGAGAAACACTCAAATTTTAAAGAAGAGTACTAATAATTGGAAGATGGACACATTTTCAACAAACACAAAGGTCTATAAGAAATTATCAATAAGGCTAAAGAAAATAATACTATAGAGCTTGTAAACATTTTTGCACTCAGTATTTTAAATTTATATCTCAAGTAAAAAGAGAGCAAAAAACCTCATTACCTAGAGATGATGCCAAATTTTTAAAGAATGTCAAAGAGCAAACTAAATTACCAACTCTTATCATATTCTATCTACTTTATTTTTTTATTTTTTATTTTTTTACAGAGACAGAGAGAGTCAGAGAGAAGGATAGATAGGGATAGACAGACAGAAACAGAGATTGATGAGAAGCATCAATCATCAGTTTTTCATTTTGATACCTTAGTTGTTCATTGCTCACTCTCTTATATGTGCCTTGACCACAGGCCTTCAGCAGACTGAGTAACCCCTTGCTGGAGCCAGCAACCTTGGGTCCAAGCTGGTGAGCTTTTGCTCAAACCAGGTGGGCCTGCACTCAAGCTGGCAACCTCGGGGTCTTGAACCTGGGTCCTTCTGCATCCCAGTCTGATGCTCTATCCACTGTGCCACCACCTTGTCAGGCATATTCTATCTACTTTAACAAGAAAAATGATCTTCAGATTTTTTAAAAGAAAAATAAAGGAGTTACAGACTGATATCACCAACATGGTAGGATACGAGTTTTCTGTCTCCTCTGAAGACCTCCAATTTAGGCAATCACCAATGAACACGAGGGTCTTTGTGGGAGTAACAGAGTCCAAGAACAGTTCCAGCACACCATGTCCTAAAAGGGAAAATCATATTTCCTAAAAACAATACAAAAGTGAACTGGAATGAATTTTCACTTGGTCTTAGCCAAAAGGCAAGGAAGCAATGGAGATAAATTTTCAAAGAAATATTTTGTCATCATTTAGCAGTAAATAATGTGAGAATTGAGAACAAAAACAGTTCAGTAAGAATAAATTATTTCAAAGTAACCTCATTTTTTTCACAATAGTGTTATTAATTTTTTTTGTGTGTGACAGAGACAGCGAGAGACAGAGAGGGACAGAGAGGAACAGACAGACAGGAAGGGAGAGAGATGAGGAGCATCAATCATCAGTTTTTTGTTGTGACACCTTAGTTCTTTGATTGCTTTCTCATATGTGCCTTGACCCCAGGGGGGCTACAGCAGACCAAGTGACTCCTTGCTCAAGCCAGCGACCTTGGGCTCAAGCTGGTGAGCCTTGTTCAAACCAGATGAGCCCGCACTCAAGCTGGCGACTTTGGGATTTTGAACCTGGGTCCTCCGTGTCCCAGTCTGATAATCTATATCAGTGGTAGTTAACCTGGTCCTTACCACCCACTAGTGAGCATTCCAGCTTTCCCAGTGGGTGGTAGCAGAGCAACCAAAGTATAAATGAAAAGATAAATTTAAGTATAGTAAGTTGTTTTATAAAGATTTATTCTGCCAAACTTAGCGAAAATGCAACATAAAGTACTTGGTAAGTAATTATTATTATATGCTTTAACTTGCTGTAACTCTGCTTTACAAATTTTATAAAGTAAAGTTACTTCCCTACTTTAAAAATTACCATACTGTGGAAGCAGTGGGCTGTTAGAAAATTTTACTACTAACAGAGATACAAAAGTTGGCAGTAGTTATAAAAAGGTTGACTACCCCTGCTCTATGTACTGCACCACGGCCTGGTCAGGCTTGAATTTCTAAGTAGAGTGAATTAATTAGAAATATTGCTTCTTATCTTCAGTAGCAATTTTTTACATGGCGTATTTACAGAGAAATTATAACAAGTGGCTGATAATACTCTGCGAGTCGTTTTTTGCTGGCTTGACAGCAATGGCTGAAGATTACCAATTTATTTATTTGTTATCAGTTAGAAAATTTTGACTGGCATCCCTTAGGGCAACTTTCTCTCCCCAGTCCTGTCTCAACCCTTTGTGTTAATAACATGAATACAGATTTCATATTTGTCAGTGCCTAAAATATGAGAGGCAATATGTATGTTATATAAAAAAAATTCCACCACTTTTTAAATATAAGGAACTTTAGAATAAAATCAAAAAGATGAGATTTTATAGAAGTTAACAAATGTTAAAAAAAAAAATCAATGACCAACACATGAGGTGAAAAAAATCTTCTTCACATAGTTCTTTACATAGAAAGATTTAGAAAGCTACTAAATATAAATTTAAGCAAGTGTCAAATACTAAAAGAAAAAAAAAAGGTTTTTGAGATTGTACCCCATTTGCAAGTGACAAGTCAGACTGTTGTAGTTTTTCAGTGGACTTTGGCAGAAGGCAAGAGATTCCTGGGTCAGATACAAAGGGTAGTTTATTGCTCATTAAGAGTAATGACCAGAATATCATCATTTTTGAGTTCCCTGAGCTCCAGTTCCCAAAGGGTGACAGGTGACACCTGCACATGAAATGGGTCACATTGCAGGAGAGACACTCTGGTTTATAAAGGATAGTAAGCAGACTTGCCCCTTGTCCCAGAGGCAAACATTATTTTTATTTTACTGAACAGAAACAAACCGGGCCTGAGTGCAGAGGCAGATGCAATAACTCCCAAGGCTATTTGCTATATAAACATCCTTGAAAAGCCAGTCTGGACCAAAAAAAAGGAGCAGGGGAGAGTTTGTGTCTGTACTTGGGAACCATAAAAAAATGTGAGCAAACCATGGAGCACTGGATCTCATATCAGGGCTTTGCAAATACAAATAGAACACTGGCATCCATATCTCAGACAATCAGTATTTGACAATAGATTGTGCTGGTTGCAACAAATGGATTATTTTGTACAATTTTGAGCACCAGGTTCTTAAGCACATATGGAGAAGTACTAATGTCCCCTCAGCCACTCAGGAGAAGACCAAATGTGAAAAAAGCTTCAACTGAGACATATGGAACTATAGACTGTAAAAGAAGCAACTGAAGGACCTTGATGAGTGACTTCTAATAATTAAATTCCTGCTCTTTAAGGAATTCAGAAATTAGCTCCTTTCCACCCTGTTCACATTTACTTTGCTACTCCCAAGCAATACTTCCAAATAAATTTCTATTTCTTTGAGCATAATCTCAGAGGTAGTTGAACTTAAATCAGAATCTTTATGAAATCTGTACTATTTCAAACACTAAAGAGAATCATTGCATAAAACATACCTCACTATTAGACCTAAAAAAAGTCATTGTTGTACAAAAGGAAAGGAATCATGAATTAAGTATATTCCAAGTCTGAGTATAACTGAATTAAAAGAGAAAATAATATAACCAGTACATGTATGAGATGGCTCTGTAAAATTAATGGTAATAACAGTTTAGTTTAGAAAGAAGTAGGGAAGAAAAACACAAGGAAATAGAGAATCATGGTTATTAGTACATAAAGGATCCAGCGCTGCATCATTTCAGAGACTGTTTTGAGGGGGACAGCCACTGAACCCCATTCATGGACCTTATGCTGTATTTTCTAATTCTTTTCTCATATATTGTGGGAAATACTGACTCGGAAGGAGATTCTCAACTATGCTATGGAATTTACTTAACATGTGAGTATTCAGCAAAAGCATAAATAAATAAAGGGCAAGTACAAGGATTTTTAAGCTTATATCATTAACTAAATACATGCATTATATGAAATGTGGAACAGGAGATACAGAAGCTATGAAGAAATAATTCAACTAAAAATTAGGATTTCACTCTAATTGGGTGACACCTGTGAAAAACTGATAGGAATATTTTAATCCCACACATATACAAACACACACACTTACAAATCAATATAGAAAAATCTCTGGTCATGTAAAAATATCTGGGGAGATGAATCAATCTATAGAAAAGGAAGATATATAAAAAGTAATTTTACCACAGGTTTCTAAGACAATGATACTCTAAATATCTATACATGAGCATTAGGAATCAGGAGAAAGTTTCAAACAGTATTTTTAATTTTGATTGCATTTTGGAATCACATGGGGAAATCCTCAAAGATACTAATGTTAATGACACCCCCAAGGATTCTGATATAATTGGTCAGATTTGTTGCAAGGCAGCAGGATTTTTAAATACTCTTCATCAGTGAGGAATATTATAGTATGAGGTTAAGGTCTAGGGTCATTACTGAGAAGTAGATAGAGCAGAAATCATTTCTACAAAGTGATTTGAGTAGCGTTAAAAGGCATACTTGTCCAAAAAATTCTTCTCGCTACCAGGCAATAAAACCTCTTCCTGGCGAAGATAATAAGTTGTTGAAAAAACTTTGCTGAAATACAAGTACTGTCAGTAGGAATAATAATTTGAGTGCTGAAACCTGTAAAATAGTAAATACTCAAAAAATGTTATCATTATTATCAGGGTTGATAATTAGCCGGTATATAACATTAATGCCATAGGTTCCTGTCCACAGGGTACTGGTACATTTTCTACTCACTGTCTTATACATTATGTACAATATGCATATTGGTAAATTCCTGTATTCCCTATAAAGGTTTTATTTATTTATTTATTTAGTTAGTTAGTTAGTTGTTTGTTTATTTATTTATTTATTTATTTATTTATTCAGTGAGAGGAGGGGAGGCAGAGACAGACTCCCACATGCGCCCTGACTGGGATCTACCTTGCAAACTCATGAGGAGGAAATGCTCTGCCCCTCTGGGGCCATTGATCTGTTGCTCGACAACTAAGCTTTTCTTAGGTTTGGGTCGAGGCTATAGAGCCATTCTCAATGCCCAGTGCCAGCTCACTCCAATCAAGCCACAGCAGCAGGAGGAGAAGAGAGAGAGAGAGAGAGAGAGAGAGAGAGAGAGAGAGAGAGAGAAGCGAGAGGGGGATGAGTGTAGAAGCAGATGGGCACTTCACCTGTGTGTCCTGACCAAAAGTCAAACCCAGGATTTCCACATGTGGAGGCAATGCTGTATGTACTACTGAGCCAACTGGCCAGGACCTACACAGCTCTTTAAATACCTTGATAATCACCAACTATTAGCACCAGTCAACAACACTGTTAATGAAATAACTTTCTATTTAGCAATTGCAAGAGAAAATATTATAGAGGACATATAAAATATCGAAGAAACCAGATTAATATAAAATGGGATGGCTAAGGCAGAAGACTTGAGCACTCTGGGTCATCGGAGAATGGCATGGATTTCAGTTATCTTATGAAAAGCTGTCAGAATCCATAGGCAAAGAGTTAAAGGGCTTATAGTCACAAGGACAAGTAAATAAGAGAACTATAGAAGAAAAATCTTTAATCTGTCAATCAAATCTGGGTCTGCTCTAGCTAAGGTTAACTGCAATTTAGAAAAAATATCTGGCTTAGATTGCCATGATATCTGTATTCACAATGATAACCCCCATATGCAATATATTATGAATAAGCACATAGGTGATGTTTGTGTTAGCAATTTGAATTTCTAATCTATCAGTATTGTGAACTCTTGCATTTTTATTGTACCAGCTCAATGAAATTTGATTATAGTTATTATAATTCTAAAAGCTTTAATTAAAAAGTAAATAATGCAAAGATCATACATTTTTACATACTATTTACCTATTTATGGCCTCCATTCTTATTCATGTAGTCTATAATTTATTTTTTAAGTCATTTAGCTCTATTTCAGTACAAGGAACTATACACAGGGACAGTGGCACCACTAAAAGAAATGTGTAATTTTTAAGTCGTTAGCTCACTGTATGGCCAGTAGTCGCTGCCATTGCGGCCATTCACATGCAGGTTCCCCTTAGATTCAGACAGACAGTAAAGAAACAGTGGAGCCAAAAAATGGTGTGCCATTCCTTTATTAAAGTCTCACACTGGCTGACAAGCAACACACACAGGGAAAGCACTCCCCTTTCACTCAGGGCTCACAAAGCCACTTAGTGAAACCATAACCAGGAGAATCTTTTCCAGTTTCTCCTAGAATCAAAGGTCCCACCAATCTCAGCAGAGCTTGCAAAAGCCCCTCACCTCTGATTCCCTATCTGCATATCTTCTCCCTTTTCTCTGCACAAACTCTGCAAAAACATGTCTTTCTCCCTTCTCTTTTCAATACTTACTGACAGGTAAACCTCTCCTCCAGCAAACATTACCAAGGCACTAATAGGCCTTTCCAAGCAGGAAGGTAATTTGCAATTTCACAGATAACATACCTGGTGTTGCCCAGTGTCATTTTTTCACATTAAAAATGAGCAAACTCAAAAAATACAAATTTTACAAACTAATTTGCCCAACATTCAGTAAGATTGATATTTATAGAGAAAACTTAAGGGTATGTTTGAATGCATATGCAATTATTTATATGTGATTTATCTCACATATAAACAAGTTTAGCTATTATTTAATTTTTTCTTTTCTCTATATTATTCACAGCTTTTTAAATTAAACATTTTATTATGTGTTAATTTAAGTTTATAAGAAGTTGTAATAAGTAATGGAGAAAGATCCATGCACCCTTTACACAGTCCCTCTACCTCAGTGCTTAATAACTTAAAAATCTTTAGCACAAAAGAGCTATTCAAAACTAAGCTATTATGATGGGTTGAAATACAGAGCAAAGGCAAACACATGGCTGCTTTACTCCATGTAAAATTTTCCAAGATTAAACAATATAGGAGTCTGGAAGGCAGGGTCAACAAGACACAAGATTTCTTCTAATCTCACAGCACTTGAGAGAGAGAGAATCTGGTTACAGGGAGAAGTATACAACATGCCCATGATAAATTTGGCACTCCAGATAACTAGAAAATGTGTGTACAGAGTCTAACTTTATTTTTAACTCAGCTTCAAAACAATTAAATGTTGTACTACGTTTTAGTTATACTTTTAAAAATATAAAAGCAGTGCATTTACAAATATCTGTATGAAAAAGAAAATTACAAAAATGGAAGTTATGGCCAATGAGATCTACACTCTTTGCTGGTTGTTGTTTATTCCCTACATTTTATAATTTTTGAGTAAATTGTCTGATTCTCTTAATTTGAACCTAGAGTGTCTTATGAATCTTCATGCAGATATTTTCCCAAAGGTTTATCCAAAGTAAGTTTCAATCCCTACTGTCTGCCCTGAAGGTACACTCTCTAGAGCAGTCACATAGTATTATTTCTTAGTATCTAACACATCTTGACTTCTCAAATTAAGTAGCATTATTTCATGTGCATGAAAAACTAATTCTTTGCCTCTCTGTTTTCTATGCTTTTATCTAGCTGAACTATTCCTGCTATTAAGGCTGTATGGTTGAAAAGGTGGAGAGAAATTAGTCCATAGTATTACTTCCCCATCTAATAATTTGGTTTTGTGTATTGATGTGTATTGGTGTGTGTGTGTGTGTGTGTGTGTGTGTGTGTGTGTGTGTATGTATGTGTGTATTTGTCTTAAGGTAGATTGAGATTTCATGACAATGAGTAAGGTAAATACTGGTATTATCCACATTTTACAAATGATGAAATGGTTGCTCAAAATATCAAATTTATTGAGGACATATACTTCATAAATGTCAAAGGCAGAATTCAAATCCTGGTCTTTCTGACATGAAAAATATAGCTTTCAAGCAGTTTACAATTTCCTATTCTATGCAAATGCTCTTAACATGTAATTAGGGAATGTGCATAAAGTTGAACCATGAAGTGCCACATTGACTTGATTATTTTGCTGAACTTCCCTATATAAGGTAGTGTTGATGTAGTTTAAAGCATAATTACATTAAGATAGAAATCAATACCTAACAAATAAATGTGACCTGGATAAAAAATGTTTTAAAAATACAAAACTAAAGCAATTATAAGTTTTAGCCATAGTACTGTAAAATATAATGATCATACTCATATGTGCTTCTATCTAATGAGTAAATATAATATTCTAACAGTTTAGACATCCTTCTTAACAAATTTAATAAAAAATAATTATAATGTTTTAGCAATGATTTTACTGTTTTAGTCAGAAAGGCACTGGCAATATTTGCTTTAAATGTAAAGAAATATGATGGGTATGAAAGTGATTTTAAAAATAGCAAAATAAATTATTTCAAAAATTAGAGATTATTATCTCAGTTTAGCAGACACACTAATTTCTATTGAGTTTTTTTTTCAACTCACTTTTGGTGTTGTTTTTATTTTATTCTTTTCTGTTTGTTCAAACTTTGAGTAAGTTCTTTTTCTATCTTCAATTTATAGTGATAAAATTTGATATATTTTTAATTAGTGGAAAATATTTCTAGCTAATCTAATTACTGTATAATTCATATTAAATAATCTTTTAAATGTTTCATTTATAATCTTTAAAATTATTTTTACATTGTTTTTAATATTATATACATATATTAATAAAATTTTCCACTACTTATGACTATATGCTTATATATACAAAAGACAGGGCTTGACTTAAAAAAATATTTTATATTAAAATTATGCCCTGGCAGGTAGCTCAGTTGTTAGAGTACTGTCCTAAATCGCCAAGGTTGCATGTTGGATCTCTGTTAAGGGAACATACAACAATCAAACAAAGAATGTATAAATAAATGGAATAACAAATCAATGTTTTCTCTCTCTCTCTCTCTCAAAAAGGAAATTAATAAATAATATAATTATGGAGCCCAGTATTCCTCAAGACAAATGTAGCCAATGGGATTTTTCAATTTTAGCTATTTAGCTTTTCTCAAAACATGTTATCTTGTTAAAATTATTCAATTGCTCACATTTTATAGTTAAAGTCCTTAATGTATCTAGTGAATATATAATGTCAGCAATGTCCTGCCTCAACAACACTGTTCAGCCCTGTAGACTCCTGCCTGTGGTTTTCATGAAGTCAATTTCTTTCATAGTTGGTCTTCCTCTTTTCTATTGCCTTCTATTTTTTTTCCCAGCATTATTGTCTTTTCCAAGGAACCTTACCTTCTCATGATGTGGCTGTAGTAGGAAAGCTTTAGTTTTGTCATCTTTGCTTTCCAAGATAGGATTTAAGGCTCCTGATGAAAACAAATTGTTCAGTACATCTAAAATAAATGTCATAAAGCAAATGGAAGGTATAGTAATCATACTCCAAACCATATATATTCAGGGTAAGAAAATGCATTTCTGTATACTATTTCAGTAAATGCATGAATCTGGTTTTCATTTTGTAGAAATTTATTTCACAAATAAAACATAAAAGTAGAAAATTGAAAATAAAATCACGAATTTCCATAGGAGAAGTAGAGCTTTTTCTACAATATGTTGGAAAAGATGAATGATGATAAGAGAAAGTAGACATTAGCCCTAAGCCACTCTGCAGTTGGTGACATATTTAGAATGAAAGAAAACTTGGACATATAATATTTTATATTTATGGATATAATAGTGACTGAAGGCATGTGCTTTGGCATAAAAACATTAGATTATATATATATCTGTTGAAAATAGGGTGTATAAAAGGAGAGCAAAGAAGAGAAGGGTAGATGATGGTTTCAATTTTGGATAGCTACATTTAATGTAACTATGCAGAATCCATAAGGCAGGTGGTAAGTAGGCTGGACCTCAGAACAAAGTGTCTGGTAAAAGTTAACGAAATTTTCAGGGACTGGTAATAGTTGAAGCTATAGGTAAGGATGTTAATGCTCTTAGTACATGGGGGAGAAGTAGGAGCACTCTGTGTATAATAGTTCATTAAATCCCAATATGCTAATGCCAGTGAAAACAAATAAGTTTCTAATGTATTTGATAAAATTTTGTGTTTATGGCATAAGATAAAAGACAAATTTTATTTATATTATAAATATAATAATAGGAAATATTGTGGCAAATTAGTGGTTGCTTAGGTTTGAGAACACAAAGATTGACTGGAGAAAGGTATGAGTAGTTATAGAAGAACAGCTACAGTACAATATCACAACCAAGAAATTGACAGTGATATAATTTATGGTGTATACTTAGTTCTGTGCAATTTTACCTCAGGTGTACTAGGTTTATCTGCTCATCAGTCAAGCTTCAGAACAGTCTTATCACCACCAGATGATGAAGTTTACTCTAATAGGTACTCTCTGCCAAGGCCAATGCAAAATTCCAGCCCATACTCAAGGAAGAAGTTGGTATCGATATCAGCTCAGTGAACAGTTCTTCATTTTGTACAATTTTGGTTTCCCTAGTCATCTTTGTTTCCACTACTCTAATGACTGTGAAGGTGAGAAAAGTTTGCAACATAAAATATGTCTCTTTGTGATAGAATTATTTTGTGCTTCTTATTTATAAAAAGCAACAAACACAAGAGAAGCTCTGAGAACAGAGTAGAAGTTAACCCTTTTTAAAGAAGAAATAGGTAAAATAAGTGAATATACATAAAAAAAAGTTTAATGGACACAGACAATAGTATGGTGATTACCAGAGTGAAAGAGGGGATGAAGGAAGTAGAAGACAGTAAAGGAGTGATAAATTGTGATGGAAGAAGACTTGACTTGGGGTAGTGAACATACAATGCAGTATACAAATGACATATAATAGAATTGTGTCCCTGATATCTGTATAATTTTGTTAGCCATTGTCACTTCAATAAATTCAATAAAAAATAAATAGGATAAAATAAAACAAAAATAAAAACATATGGGAATATATTTTTATCTACTTAAAGCTCTGGAACATAATCATCAGTTTGCTATTATTTACCATGGTGTTAAGCCCAGCAACTTTTTTTATAAAATAGGCTCCTGAAAAAGTATGCCTTGGTAGATTTGGTTTGACCCAAGGAACCAATGGTACAAAAATAGAGCTTCTCTGATTTGTCCAGTCAGAAGCTCAGCAGAAAAGTTGTTTAGAAAATGAATCCTATCTAATTACCAGAAACAAGATTTCATTGAGTGGCCCACCTGCAGCCAAGGAACTGGATCAGCAGCCCACCAGACAAAGTTGTGTTAAAGGGCCTGCGTAGCCTGACCAGTTGGTGGCACAGTGGATAGAGCATCGAACTGATACACAGAAGACCCAGGTTCAAAACTCAAGGTTACTGGCTTGAGTGCAGGCTCACCAGCTTGAGCATGGGGTTGCTGGCTTGAGTATGAGATCATAGACATGAACCCATAGCCAGTGGCTTGAGCCAAAGGCCATGGGCTTGAAACTCAAGGTCTCTGGCTTGAGTAAGGGGTCACTTGCTCTGCTGTAGCCCCCACATCAAGGCACATAGAGGAAAGCAGTTAATGAACAACTAAGATGCTGCAACACACAACTGATGCTTCTCATCTCTCTCCCTTCCTCTCTGTCTGTCCTTATCTGTCCCTCTCTCTATCTTTGTCTTTAAAAAATAGACCCTGTGCAAATACACAAATTCAGATTCAACAAGGAAAAGGTAGAAAGGAGGAATCTGAAGGTCTTTCCAGTGCTATTTTTAGAGGGAGAAATTTCAAAATGCACAGCTCTATCTCATATGAGAGAATTTTAGCGAAACTTGTGAAGCAGTTGAAAGACCATTGCTGTATTATCTGGAAAGTTAGCAACAGCAACAAAAGAAGGCTGCCCCACAAAGGGAAAATATAGTGGTATGATGAGAAACTACTAGTTCTTGCCTACCTAGTCATACCTGTGACGATTATGCAACACATAAAGTGTGCAGTATTTGCCTTCCCAGGTAGCAAGAAGTTGCCCCTGGACAGGTAAATCAAGATTCTGAGTTCAAACTACAGCAATTGGCATGTGACCTTCAGGTGTCATATTTCTTACTTTGCTTAGTGGATGAAATCCATTTTATAAAGCAAGTTGATTTAACATCTTTGGCTTAAATTATGGAAATTTGTGGATTCAGAGAAACTAGCCTGGCTGCGAAAACCTTTGGAGAATCAATATTGTCTAACAAAGAAGTCTGAGCATAGTACTTGAGAAAAAAATCAAGAGAAGCTCAGAGGTTTAGATTCTAACACTCTTAAATTAACAAGTGATATACAAGGACTTGCTTAGCATGGCCCAGCTTTCTTAACTCATATAAACACATCAAACACAGCCCTCTGAAAATTCATTGTATAAAGGGAACAAAAATGGTCGTGGGGATGTTTTGATCCATATACTACCAATTAGAAAGCTGGGACAAGGTATCTGATACAGCTTATAACCTTGCCAAAATTCTAGATCTAAATCTAACTTCAGGCCTGGCTTGTTGGCTCAGTGGTAGAGCATCGGCCCAAGATATGGCTATCCAGGGTTTGATTCCAGGTCAGAGCATACAGGAGAAGTGACCATCTCCTTCTCCACCGCTCCCATCTCCTTCTCCCTCTTCCATGGCCATGGCTCAAATGGTTTGAGCAAAGTTGGCTCCTGGAACTGAGGATGACTCCATTTCCTCAACTCAGGTGTTAAAATAGCTCAGTTGCTGATTAATGGAGCAGCAAACCAGCCGGCAGAGCATCACCTGGTAGGGGGCTTGCTGGGTGGGTCCCAGTCTGGGTGCATGCAGGACTCTGTCTCTGCCTTCCTGCCTCTCACTTAATAATAAACAAACAAACAAATAAATAAATAAATAAATCCAACTTCAAGAATAACAGCAGAGCTTTGGATCTTAGTCCCCTGTCTCTTTTACTTGATGCAAGTAAATAAAACTACTTTGTGACAAAAACAAAAAAGAATAACAGCAGAAAGGAAAAATAAAGCATGATGATACAATCATTAGGAAGTAAAAAATTCTAAGGAACAAATGTCCCAGTTTTATTAATATATATATGACATTAAAATTTTAAATGTTTCATATATATAATATATATACACATGAATAAGCTAACAGAAAAAGACTTTTTTTTTTGCAACAATTATGGTAATTTGATCAAAATCTGGGTGTTAGATACTGAGTAGTTATGATTAGTTATGTGAGCTCTGGACATGGTTTTTAAGGTCCTTAATTTTTTAAAGATATCCTGAAATAATTTATGGATATGATAGCTTAGATTTACTTTTAAATTAATTTCATCAAAGAAAGAAAACAATAGAGTAAGGAAGAAAAGGAGGAATGGAAGGCAAGAAGGAAGGAGGGGAGGATAGAAAGACAGATGATAGATAATGTAAGATAAATAGATGAAACAAGTTAAGCAGCAAAATATAATTATATGACATATATAAGTATGTTTACCATGCTATTTGTGAAATTATTCTGTGTATAAAATTTACATCAAAGATATTTTCATGAAAACTATCAAACATTGCTGAAACAAAAACTTTCAGCTGTTATTTGCCTCAAAATGTTTCTAAAGGAAGAATTGTCCTGTGAAAGCTTGAAATACACATTAATTTAAGAAAAAAATATTTTGAGATATATGAAGACACCGGAAGGGATTTGGTATTGTGTCGCAATCTTGAGAAGAAAAGTCTTAAAATTATTGTGTAAACTCTATACCCAAACTTCATATGGCTTGCAGATTTCCCAACTGTCGACTGCTCAAGAAGAGTGAAAAGGGATCAGATTTACTGAGATTTAACAAAAACAGCACAAGTGTACAGGGATTAATTGAGGAAAACGGAAAATACCCCAGAACCCTTTTGTAGGAAGTGGAAACAAATGTGGTTAGAATCCATTAATCGTAAGGAAAGTGAAAGCGCAAATTTCACAGATGAAGTTCTCCTTTGAGAATGTATGCTTGTGAAGTTTCCAGTATCTGTACAGATTCTGTAAGCCCTTCTATTTCACAAATGAAAGGACAGGTTGACTGATTGCTCACAACAATAATCTGTGCCAAACTTAGCAGGAAAACTAAAGCAAAGGTGACATGAAACTCTGGATTTATTCATATTAGCAGCAAGATCGGTGAGTCATTTGTAGATCTAATTGAGAAGTGGTAACCATTGGGGTTTCACAGAGAAGACACAACATGAGGTTCTGAGGAGTCAGAGCAGAGCCCACCAAAGCTTGGAGAGCAGTATTGTGTGTTTAGTTTCGTTCTTATTTTCCAGTGAAACTCCGACCCTCCATCCCAAGGAACCACTCTCATCCTTCATCTAATTTATGATACTTTACTTTTTCCTCCAAAGAAGATAAAATTGGACCAAAAGCCATTTTGATTCTGGCCAAAAGACTTTTCAGGCCTTAAGTGATTACTTCAAATCCTTGCTTCTGTTTTCTGGCTGGACTGCTCTTCAGTTATTTCAAATATATGGATATGCTTCCCATGTCAGTAGAACAGACTGCAGTTTCTGGATGGTCCATCTCCATGAGTCGCAATGTTTGTGCACAGTTTAAGAGGGTATGTTTCTCTTGGGTACTGAATCTTAGCTTCAGAGTGATCCAGTTGATTGAAGTGCCCTCTCCATCAATGAAGAGTTACATTTATCTGTTAAGTTCTTATTTGCTGCTTCTTTAGGATATACTTTGTAGAATTTTAGAGGGCTCCACATTTAAATTATATACCACTTTGGCATTTAAATCAATGAATTTAAATTACTGCATAATGATTGCTTTCAATTTGCCTTCACTTAAGGAAGATGATATAATTAAGCATGTTCGTTTGATCAGGTCTTGCAAATGAACTTATATATTTACATTAGGTCTCTAGAAGATGAGTTAATTCTCTTGAGTGTTTTAAACCACTAGAAGAGGTTCTCAATTCTATGGTTAAGCCAGCAGTCATTTCTCCCTCTCTTCCTTCTTTCCTCAACCTTCCCTCTCTTTGTATCTTTTCCTTACTCATCTCTCTATATTGTATTCTTACCTGTATTTTCCCCTCCTTTTCATTTTATTGCTGCCACTATGCTCAATATTAGAAATAGAATATTGAACAAATTAGAAGCTGATATAACTTGCATCTCCAATCAGGGACCAATTAAACTTGCTCTCATTTTCTGTGCCCAAGGAACTTGCAATGCTGGTCTTAAAGGTGATGTGGAAGTTGAAGGGGAAAGTAAGTTCAAAAGAAAGACCAGTATATTTGAAGCTATTCAGAGGTTGAGATAAATGAAAAGTATAGGCAGCTAACCTAGAAGTTTTCATGTATGCTATTTCTTCACTACAAGTTCAATTTTGGACTTTTTACACATCTTCCAGGCTTTATTTTAGCATTATATTTCATTGTACCTTCTTAAATATATAGAATATAATTATGAAAATCTATTTTATGTCCCAGTCTACTAATTCTATCATCTGTGTAATACATCTCCTTGTTTCTATTGGTTGAGTTTTCTCCTCATTATGAGTTGTATTTTCTTTCTTTCTTTCTTTCTTTCTTTCTTTCTTTCTTTCTTTCTTTCTTTCTTTCTTTCTTCTTTCTTTCTTTCTTTCTTTCTTTCTTTCTTTCTTTCTTTCTTTCTTTCTTTCTTTCTTCTTTCTTTCTTTCTTTTTTTCTTCTTTCTTTCTTTATTTTTTTTTCTTAAGAAGAGAAGAGGCAGAGAGACAGACTCCCACATGTGCCCTGGCCAGGATCTACCCAGCAAGCCTACTAGGGGGCAATGTTCTGCCCTTCTGGGGCATTGCTCATTGCTCAGTAACCTGAGATCTTCTTAGCACCTGAGATGGAGGTCATGGAGCCATCCTCAGTGCCCATGCCAACTTGCTCCAATCAAGCTATGGCTGCAGGCAGGGAAGAGAAAGATAGAGAAACAAAGGGAGAGGGGTGAAAAAAAGATGAGTGCTTCTCCTATGTGCTCTGACCAAGAATTAAACTCAGGAAATCCACATACCTGGCCAATGCTCTACCACCGAACCAGCTGGCCAGGGCTGAGTTGTATTTCCTTGCTTCTTTTAATGCTTGGTCATTTTTGTTTGGATGGCAGACATTAGATTTAGACAGTCTATGTAATGAAACAACGGAGCCAAGAACTGGTGAGCCATCAGCTTTAATTCTAGCTTGTATGCGGCGGGCAAGTAAAAACACACACTGGGCTCCAAAACCCACTCATTCAGTGCTCACAAAACTACTGACTTATCTGAGTTTCCTAGCATCAAAGGTTTCTAGCTCACCAGACTTATTCACCTCCGTTTCCCATCTCCTTCTCTCTGCACAAACTCTGCACAAACTGGCTTCTCCCTCAGCACTCTGCCATCTTGGCTGCTTCTCCTCTCCTCCACGTGGCCTTTCTCTGCTCTTCTCTCTAATGCTAACCTCAGGAATCGAGAGAGAGCAAGCTCCTGGTCTGTCCCACTTTATAGTGTAGAAATCCAAACCTTTAATCCAATCTACAAACAAGGAAGTCTTTGATACAAAGTCACTTATCTGAGGCATAATGGGAGGATTCCTCATGAGAGTGCACCACCCTACATCATCCAATCAGTCAAGGGTGTGGGGAAAAGGTTACTCTTAAAACTAAGCCTTAGTCTATAATGACCTGGCCTGCCCACAGCCTGTCCCCCAACACACATTAATATCAATGGACTTGCACATGGGCAGTACTATCTTTAACAAAGTGAGCATAATATATTTTATCTGCCCAACACTAGGAAACTTGGATGAGTCAGTGGCTTTGGGAGCCGTGAATAGAAAGGGAAGTGTTTTCCCACTGTGTGTATTTCTTGCCCATAGGGTGCAAGCTAGGATTAAAAGTAATGGCCCACTAGTCCTTGGCTCCATTGTTTCATTACCATCTGTCCAAATCAAACCTGAACCTGGATGGACCATGTGGCTGTGATGGTGGCCGTGGCTACTGGCCTTACATGTGTAATGCTGTACCCTTCCAAGATAATCAGACTTAGTGTGGGATTCCATTTGCTCCCTTACTTTGTTAATGAATGTCTAGCTTCTTACTCTAACACGTCCTCACCCCAGTAACCTGTATCTTATGAGCATTTCCACTCAATGTGGGATCCTAGCTATTCTCAGCCCTTTGTGAGCTCTGAGGTCTGTGTCAACATATCCTTTCTGATAGTTTTTTCCTAGCCTCAGATATTTTCTTTACACAGACCAGTACTCAGCATATGACTCAAGGGGAACCCTGTGAAGTCTTTAGAACTCTCTGTAAGTACCTCTCTCTTTGTAACCCTTTGTTCCTCATGTGGCTCTTTCCTTTCCATCAGGCAATTTCTGCTTTCTACTCTATCCTGCAAAGGATCTGCTCGGCTCTGTTTAGGTCCTCTTGCTGTGCTGTGGCCCGGAAACTATCTTCAGGCAGGATGTCAAGGCAATTGTTGCATCCTCTGGTTTGTTTCCCTTATCTCAGGGATTGCTGCCTTGATCTGAAATTGTTGTATCATGTTTGTCCAAATGTTTTAGTTAGGGAGGAAGTTATATCCAATTCTTGTTCTTCCAAATTGATCACAAACCTACATGTTTTTTCAATTCTCACAACAAGGAGTTATTGCTATATCCATTTTTATAAATAAAATAATTCTAACTCATCTAAATTCAATAACTTACTCAAAATAGCATACTTGGTACAGAGTAAGTAAGCAAATCCTGATGTTCATGGCTCCAAGAACAGGCTTGCCCATGAGCTGACTGTATATTGCCTAAATGGAAAAAGAAAATGCAAAACATTCTGTTAGAAAAATCTTCAGTCTATCTAGTGTTTTTCTTTCTTTCTTTTTCTTTTTCCCCCTCATAGGAATAAATGACTACTTTAGAGAGAGAGTATTATAATGAGTTTGGAATCCTGAGAAATTAGTCTTGGGTCATCATTTCTATTGGTTTAAGAAAATCAATATTTCTAAGCTATGAATTACTCGCCTACAAAATAGATATAAATTACCTGCCTTATTTACCTTAGAGAACATCATGTTCTTTCTTTTGTGCCGAAGCTGTGCTTGCTGAAAATAGGTCAGCATGGTCACAGCTAAGGTCAAGAAATAAAGAAAGAGGAAGGATGTATATGACTCTGTGATCGCAGGCCAAGGCAAAGTATATATTAAGAAAAACAAAATCAGAAATAGGACAGTGACACCTGGGGGAACTGAGTACTGGCTTTGTCTCAGGACATGGTAGGTATCTTTTCTATGAAGGTGGATCTAAATAACTGCATAATTTTTCTTTTGTTTTCTGTTTTGCTCTTTCAAAGTTTAATACACATGTTGGGGCCAATGATGAATTATTCAGTACAAAGATTTCAAACTTGCATACAGTTACCCCTCACTCATTTAACACCCAGGCTATTTTTTAATGTTGAGTACTTATGAAATATAGCTTCAGAGGGGTTGAAAATAAATAAAAAACCTTTGGTACCTGTTGGGCAGATAAAATATATTATGCTTACTTCGTTAAAGATGGTGCTGCCTACGTGCAAGTTTTAAGAGTAAGCTTTTCCCGCCTGACCTGTGGTGGTGCAGAGGATAAAGCGTCGACCTGGGAACACTGAGGTCGCAGGTTCAAAACCCTGCACTGGTTCGGTCAAGGCACATATGGGAGTTGATGCTTCCAGCTCCTCCCCCCTTTCTCTCTTTCTCTCTCTCTCTCTCTCTCTCACTCTGTGTCTCCTCTCTAAAAAAATGAATAAAATAAAAATAAAATAAACTTTAAAAAAAAAAAAAAAGAGTAAGCTTTTCCCCATACCTTGACTGATTGGATGATGTAGGGTGGTACATTCTCATGAGGAATCCTCCCATTATGCCTGAGATAAGTGACTTTGTATCAGAGACTTCCTTGTTTGTAAATTGGATGAAAGGTTTGGATGTCTACACTATAAAGTGGGGCGGACTTGAAGCTTGCTCTCTCTTGGTTCCTGAGGTTAGTATTAGAGAGGAGAGCAGATTAAGACCACATGGAGAAGAGGAGAAGCAGCCAAGATGGCAAAGTGCTGAGGAAGAAGCCAGTTTGTGCAGTTTGTGCTCCAGAAGGAGATGGGGAACAGAGTTGAATAAGTCTGGTGAGCTAGAAACCTTTGATTCTAGGAAATTCGGATAAGTCAGTAGTTTTGTGAGCACTGAATGAGTGGGTTTTGGAGCCCAGTGTGTGTTTTTGCTTGACCGCTGGGTGCCAGCTAGAATTAAAGCTGATGGCTCACTAGTTCTTGGCTCCATTGTTTTATTACCAACTGTCAGATTCAAATGCGAACTTGAATGGGCCAGGTGGCTCTGATGGTGGCCTTGACCACTGGTTTTATAGTATCCCTTGCCAATTTCTAGCCCTGCTTATCTCCTATATAGTTGTGGTGACAAAAATAGGTCTGTGTAAGTATCAGTACAATCAAGCCTCCCTAATAATACCTGACCATCAATGCAAAGGTATTTCAGTGTGGCAAGAGGGATAATACCCAATTCTTTGCCCCAAAATAATTCTGTAAATATGATATACTAGTAGTCCTATTAAAAGACATAGGCTAGAGGGGCAAGATGGCGATAAAATAAGTGGACGTACCTACTTCCAACTCCCAGAACCAAAGTGGATTATAACTTGATTTTAAGAACCAACATCTGGATAAACCAAAGTTGAACTGGACTGAAAAGACTCTTCAACTGGGGAACACTGAAGAAGCAACATTGAGACTGGTAGAAAAAGCAAAATCGCAGAAAGGGCTGCCCAGCTCCCTGGAGCGAAAGGCAGCTTGGAGAGACTCGTATGGTAGGAAAAGAGGCCAGAGGAAGGGTAGGGACCTGGGTCCCAGGAACAAAACCCCAGCCTGCAACCCAGAGCCTAAAGAGCTGTATGGACATGTTGAGCTGTGAAACAGGTTCGTATACTGTTTGTAAAAAAGAAACAGTTGTCTCAGACCTAGGATTCTTTTTAAAGGAACAGTGCAGAAAACCTCCCTCACAAACACTCATCTGGGACTCCAGGAGACAGGGAGAGAGGAGAGGACCAGAGCAGTGGGAGGAGAGTGCAGTCTGGAAGGTACAGAGAGAAAAGCTTTGAGGGACAACCACCCTAAACCTTGGGCTGAGTCACTGCACAAATATGAAGGAATATTTCCCTTGTAACCAGCAAGGGGAAGTAGGATACTAGTCAAACAGGCTCCCCTGTGGCAATTAAAGCACAGTCGCTTAGAAGGAGGGAGCTTTCAGGACTATAGATCGGAGTGTTAGGGTCTGAGCTGCAGTGCCTCTACCCACACTACTGAGGGCTTGCTGGAGTGCGGGCAGCAGCTGGACACGAAAGCAACGTTCTGTTGGACGGGGCAGAGGCCGAGCCACCTTGTGTGAGCTCGGTCTAGCCCAGCGAAAGCTAAGGGGACATGCGAAAGTGGTCCGGTGGTAGCAGGCCAGCCTGCGACCCACATGTGGGGGAAAAGCGGGAGCCCGGAAAGGGCAGAGATCTGCTGCTGGGCAGGGGTGAGCAGGCTCACAGCCAGACCCAGCCTCCGAGGCTTGAAGCCCTGCTCAAACCGGCTTAGCCCTAAGAGGTGGGGTAGAAACCCGGCTCCCAATTGAGTGTGTAGTAACAGCCCAGTCCAGCCGAGGAGCCAAGGTTGGTGGGGGTGATTTGGAAGATTGGCTTGCAGCTGACTGTGCACCAGAAGACCCTCCCGGCTGGAGGAATAGGCTGACAGGGACCCACAGCTGAGCAAAACTGCTCACCCTTGCCCTTGTTGCCAGGCTTGTGGCCCAAGTGCGGTGTGCGGTCCCACCAGTGAGAGAGGGGTGAAGGTCGAGACTGGCTGAGGCTTATAGAGCCTGGCAAGAGAACATAGCCCCTCCCATGGAGGTGAGGCACAGACAGCATCAGCAGCCACAGTGGCTGGTGCCGAAAACACTCACAACCAACCGCCCTAGGAAGCGGCAGAGGGGTTGGCGGGCCTGCAGACAGACCACACCTAGGGAACACAGAGGCAACACCCATTGGACTCCAGTAGCTAAACCCTTCTTACACACAGACAAAATGGGTAGGCAGAGGAATGCATTCCAAATGAATCAAGAGAAATCCCCAGAGTAGGACCTGAATGAATCAGAATTAACCAAACTACTTGATGCAGAGTTTAAAATAATGATAGTTAGGATGTTCAAGGAGCTTAGAGCAACAATGAATAGTCATTATGAACACCTAAATAAAGAGATAACAAGTATAAAATAATTGTAATAATAAAAAAGAATCAGAGAGAAATGACAAATACAATATCAGAAATAAAGACCACAATGAAAGGAGTTAAAGCAGGATGGATGAAGCTGAGGATTAAATCAGCAAGTTAAAGGACAAAATAAACAAAGGCACAAAAGCAGAGCAGGAAAAAGAAAAGAGACTCAAACAATCTGAGGAAACTCTAAGGGAGCTCTGTGACAACATGAGGAGAAATAACATCCGCATCATAGGGGTTTCTGAAGAAGAGGAGAGAGAACAAGGGATAGAAACCTTGTTCAATCAAATAATAGCTGAAAACTTCCCTATATTAAGACTGGAAAACATTTACCACACTCAAGAAGCAAAGAGAACTCCAATAAAGAGAAACCCAAAGAAATCTACACCAAGACATATCATAGTTAAAATACCAAAGCTAAGTGATAAAGAGAAATATTTAAAAGCTGCTAGAGAAATAAAGGCTATCACCTACAAAGGAGCCCCCATAAGGATGACATCTGACTTCTCAAAAGAAACACTTGAAGCCAGAAGAAAATGGTAAGATATATTCAAAGTAATGCAAAATAAGAACCTACAACCAAGACAACTCTATCCAGCAAGGCTTAGGTTTAAAATAGAAGGAGAAATAAAGAGCTTACCAGACAAAAAAAGCCTTAAGGAATTCATTAAACCAAGCCAATTCTGCAAGAGATGCTAAGGGGCCTGTTGTAAACAGTTCAAAGGGGGAAAAGAATATAGCAAAACAAGAAAACAGCTTTAAAGTAAAAAAGGGCAATAAACAACTCCATGTCAATAATAACCTTAAATGTAAATGGATTAAATGATCCAATCAAAAGACACAGAGTAGCTGCGTGGATAAAGAAAGAGGACCCATACATACGCTGTCTACAAGAGACACACCTTAAAACAAAACATGCACATAGACTGAAGATAAAAGGATGGAAAAAAATATTTTATGTAAATGGAAATGAAAAAAAAGCCAGGATAGCAATACTTATATCTGGCAAAATGGACTTTAAAACAAAGACTGTAGTAAGTGATAAAGAAGGGCACTATATATTGATAAAGGGAACAATTCAACAGGAAGATATGACCATTATAAATCTCTATGCACAAAACATAGGAGTACTGACATACATAAAGCAAACTTTGATGGATATAAAAAGCAAGATTAACAGCAATACTATATACAATACCCCACTAACATCACTGGATAGATCCTCAAGAAAGGAAATTAACAAAGAAACAGCAGACTTAAAGGATACACTAGTTCAACTTGATGTAATAGATATCTTCAAAACTTTTCAGCCTAAAGCAGTAGAATATACATTCTTTTCAAGTGCTCATGATACATTCTCTAGTATAGATCACATGTTAGGACACAAAAGTGGTCTCAACAAATTTAAAAAGATTGAAATCATATCAAGCAGTTTTCTCTGATTACAATGGCATGAAACTAGAAATTAACCACAAAAGAAAAACTGAAAAATACTCAAACACTTGTAAACTAAATTGCATGTTATTAAATAACAAATGGGTTAACAATTAGATCAAAGAATAAATAAAATAGTTTCTAGAAACCAATGATAATGAGCGTACATCAACTCAAAATTTATGGAACACAGCAAAAGCAGTACTGAGATGAAAATTCATAGCACTACAGGCATACCATCAGAAGCTAGAAAAAGCTCAAATAAGTAAATTGACCCTGTATCTAAAAGAACTAGAAAAATAACAGCAAATAAAGCCCAGGACTAGTAGAAGGAAGGAAATAATAAAGATCAGAGTGGAAATAAATGGCATAGAGTCTAAGGAAACAATACAGAGGATCAATGAAGCCAGGAGCTGGTTATTTGAAAAGGTAAACAAGATCGATTAACCTTTAACTAGACTCACCAAGAAAAAAAGAGAGAGGACTCAAATAAATAAAATTAGAAATGAGAGTGGAGAAATAACAACTGACACAACAGAAACACAAAGATTTGTTAGAAAATACTATGAAGAACTCTATGACAAAAAATTAGACAACCTAGGTAAAATGGACAAATTTCTTGAATTATATAATCTTCCAAAAACCAATATGGAAGAATTAGAACACCTAGGCAGACCAATTACAACAAATGAGATCGAAACAGTTATCAAAAAACTCCCAACAAAGAAAAGTCCTGGGCCTGATGGCTTCACAAGTGAATTCTACCAAAAATTCAAAGAAGAACTAACTCCTGTCCTCCTTAAACTATTTTAAAAAATTCAAGAGGCAGGGAGACTTCCAAACTCCTTTTATGAGGCGAGCATAATTCTGATCCCGAAACCAGGCATAGAGAACATAAAGAAAGAAAATGATAGGCCTATATCCCTGATGAATTTATATGCTAAAATTCTCAACAAAATATTAGCCAACTGGATCCAGCAATATATAAAAAAAATTATACACCATAATCAAGTGCGATTTTTTCTGGGAAGGCAAGGCTGGTTCAATATTCACAAATCAATCAATATGATTCATCACATAAACAAAAGGAAGGATAAAAATCACATGATATTTTCAATAGATGCGGAAAAGTATTTGATAAAATCCACCACTCATTCATGATCAAAACTCTCAGTAAAGTGGGCATACAGGGAACATACCTTAACATGATAAAGGACATTTATGACAAACCCACAGCTAACATTATACTAAATGGGAAAAAATTAAAAGCAATACCCTTAAGATCAGAAAGCAGGCAGGGGTGCCCCCTTTCACCACACTTACTCAACATAATTCTGGAAGTCAGCCACAGCAGTCAGACAAGAATAAGAAACAAAAGGCATCCGAATGGAAAAGAAGAAGTATAACTGTCATTATTTGCAGATGATATGATTTTGTATATAGAACACTGTAAAGTCTCAGTCACAAAACTACTGGACTCGATAAATGAATTCAGCACGGTGACAGGATATAAAATTAAAACTCAGATATCACAGGCATTTTTATATACCAACAATGAACTGTCAGCTAAAGAAATTAAGGAAACAATTCCCCTCACTACTGCAACCAAAAAAAATAAACTACCTAGGAGTAAATTTAACCAAGGAGATTAAGGATTTGTACTCAGAAAATTATAAAACATTGATAAAAGAAATCATGGAAGATACAAACAAGTGGAAGCATATACCTTGCTCATGGTTATGAAGAATAAACATCATTAAAATGTCTGTATTACCCAAAGCAATTTATAAAATCAATGCAATGCCAAATGAAATACCAATGACATACTTCAAAGATATGGAACACATATTCCAAAAATTTATACGGAACCAAAAAAGAACACAAATGACCTCAGCAATCTCTTTTATTTTTTTCTTAACATGGACAGAGAGTCAGAGAGAGGAATAGATAGGGACAGACAGGAAGGAAGAGAGATGAGAAGCATCAATCATCAGTTTTTCATTTCCGTTGCAACACCTTAGTTGTTCATTGATTGCTTTCTCACATGTGCCTTGACCGTGGGCCTACAGCAGACCCAGCCACGACTTGCTGGAGACAGCGTCCTCGGGTGCAAGCTGACAAGCTTTTGCTCAAGCCAGATGGGTTCCCGTTCAAGCTGGTGAGCTCGGGGTCTCAAACGTGGGTCTTCTGCATCCCAGTCCGAAGCTCTATACACTGCGCCATCGCCTGGTCAGGTTAGCCTCAGCAATCTTAAAAAGAAAAAATAAGGCTGGAGGTATCACTCTTCCAGGTATCAAGGTATACTACAAGGCCATTGTACTCAAGACAGCCTGGTACTGGCATAAGAACAGAAACATAGATCAATGGAACAGAACAGAGAACCCAGAAATAAACCCACACCTTTATGAACAACTGATAATTGACAAAGGAGGAAAGAGCATACAATGGGGTAAAGACAGCCTCTTTAACAAATGGTGTTGGGCAAATTAGGCATCTACCGGCAAAAAGTGAAACTAGATCATCAACTTACACCATTCACAAAAACAAACTCAAAATGGATAAAATAATTAAATGTAAGCCGTGAAACCATAAGCATCTTAGAAGAAAAAATAGGCAGTAAACTCTCCGACATCTGTCGCAGCAATATATTTGCCAATTTATCTCCATGGGCAATGGGACTATATCAAACTAAAATGCTTTTGCACAGCTAAAGACAATAAGAATGGAATAAAACAACAAACCACACAATGCCAGAACATATTCGACGATAAGTCTGATAAGGGGTTAATAACCAATATTTATAAAGAACTTATAAAACTCAACACCAGGAAGACAAACAATCCAATCAAAAAATGGGCAAAAGAAATGAATAGGAAATTCTTCAAAGAGGACATACAGATGGTCAATAGACAAATGAAAAAATGTTCAACATCATTAATCATTAGAGAAATGCAAATTTAAACCACAATGAGATATCACCTCAGACCATTCAGAGTGGCACTCATCAGCCATACAACACAGAATAAGTGCAGGCGAGGATGTGGAAAAAAGGGAACCCTCCCGCACTGCTGGTGGGAATGCAGACTGGTGCAGCCACTGTGGAAAACAGTATAGAGATTCCTCAAAAAATTAAAAATCGAATTGCCTTTTGACCCTGCTATCCCACTTTTAGGAATATACCTTAAGAACACCATAGCACTATTTGAAAAGAAGAAATGCGTCCCCATGTTCCTGGCAGCAATGTTCACAATAGCGAAGATCTGGAAACAGCCCAAGTGTCCATCAGAGGACGAGTAGATTAAAAAGCTTTGGTACATATATACTATGGAATACTACTCAACCATAAGAAATGATGACATCGGATCATTTACAACAAAATGGATGGACCTTGGTAACATTATATGGAGTGAAGTAAGTAAAACAGAGGAAAACTGAGAACGGCATGATTTCATACATAGGTGGGACATAAAAACGAGACTATGAGACATGGACAAGAGTGTGGTGCTTATGGGGTGGGGGGAGGGAGGATCAAGAGAGAGAGGAGGGAGGGGAGGGGCACAAAGAAAACCAGATAGAAGGTGACAGAGGACAATTTGACTTTGGGTGATGGGTATGCAACATAATTGAACAACAAGATAACCTGGAGATGTTTTCTTTGAACATATGTATGTACCCTCATTTATTAATGTTACCCCATTAAAATTAATAAAAGAAAATGGAATTATTTCTAAATCAATTTTTATATAATAATTAAGCACCCAATTATGCTGTGAGATGAATAAAAGAAAGAGGTTAAATTTCTTTCACCTCCAAAATAATAAAAATATTACTGACAAAAAGAAGACATAGGCTAACTGAGGTTCAGACATTAGTGTGAGAAATAATTGTGCACATAAAGAAAGAAGTAAACAGGAGCAATTCTTTTTTAATTTTTGAGCAGGAAATATGACATAATGTATAAAAGGCTCCCAGAGATATCACGCTGCCTAAGAAATAAACATAGTGCGATCGATTTTGTTTTTGTGAGAACATAATTATAACTTTGATTTTTATGAAATTCTCTGAAAGATCAAGTGCCTAATAAGAGAAAGGCCAATTCCACCCAACAAAGACAGCCCCAGTCAACCTTCTATTTTGACATATGCTTCCTTTCCTTATAATTTGTTCTGTTTCCTGGTTTGTTTTTTAGAATTTAGTTCATGCTGAAGTATAACACATACCTGAAGTATATGTTTCAGAGGTGTTAAAATATATAATATGGAACCACTTAAATACATTAGTATTTAGTGTTAGAAAGTTCTGTCTGGTATAAATTTTTTAAATATGTTGATTCAAAAACCTACACAGGCATTGGACAGATGGATCAATTGGATAGAGCATCATCCTGAAGCACTGAAGTTGTGGTTCACTCCCCAGTCAGGGCACATACAGGAACAGATTGATGTTCCTGTTTCTCTCCCCTTTTCTCCCTCCCCCCTTTCTTTTCTCTCTCTCTAAAATCAATGAAATAAACATTTTTAAAAATTTAAAAACCTAGGACAACAATGTGGAATGCTAAATCCAACATATACTTACATAAAGTTTTCTATATTATTGTATTTTTAAGATACTTTGGAAACCAAAATATCAAAACAAAACAACATAATAAAACCCCTAAACTGACACTTAATAATATTTAAGGGGGGAAAAAGAGTTATTTTAAGTGAAATTTTTCTTTTAATATATAAGAAATGGTTGGGTAGCTTTATTAGAAAAGTATAATTTTTAAATGACACTAAAAAGTTGCTTATATATAATATCGAGATTATGAATGAGTTTTTCCAAAAATTAAAATATGTGGATAAGGAGGGTCAATGAAGGCACTCTTTAGTAAGATTGTCAAATAATGCAAAATACATAATTTAAAATGCAGCAGCGACATCCTCCATCTCTGGCATCACTCTGGGAGGAGGAGAGGAGGAAACACAAGAAGAAACCTGGTGCAGAGCCCTAGTCCCTACTTCATGATGTTTAAATGCCATGATACTATAAAATTACCACGGTCTTCAGCCATGAACCAATGGCAGTTTCATGTGTTGGCTGCTCCATAGTCCTCTGTCAGCCTATGAGGGTTGACAGAAAAGCTAGGCTGACAGAAGGAAGCTCTGTCAGAAGGAAGCAATATTACAAGCATCCCAAATCAAGATGAGTGAGGAACCAACCCAATCATCACATTTGGGATAAAAAGGAAATAATCAGTGTACAAAACAGGTACAGAATTATTAAACTTGAAGAGGCAACTGCTTGAACAATCCCCCGTCTGTCATTTTTCCATGGAGTTTTAACAAAAAAATGAAGTTACCCATACAAGTGGAGAGAACCTTAGGAACAAAGTAGAGATAATTATCTGATTCAGAAAATATCTTAATATATACTTGGCTCAGTCTTCTTTTTTGCAAATGAGCTAAAAGTGAGAGAAATCCTTAGTCAGGAGAGAACTGCAGGAAAATATATAGGTTTAAAAAAAGGGAAAATTAAGATTCAGGCATCAGCTAATATAGAAGTTGATATTTAATGGTGAGACAGGTTCTAAGAGAAAAGTCCCTAAGTGCCTGTGGGATAATGGAGCTGCCAGTGAACCAAGCCCAACTATGTGTCTTGAAATTTAGGTGAAAAAGCTCGACGTCTCCAAAGGGTAGATAGAACTGATCATAATAAATGAGCTGATTTATATGCTATATATATGCTATATATGGTATTGTTCACATATATCACACACACACACACACACAAACACACACACACACACACACACACACACACACACACCAAATAGGAAACGGAGAAAGAATTTAGAAATAAGCAAAAATATTCAGGGCCATGCTTCATTTATTTATAGTTTTATAACAAACCAGCTCATAGTTTAGTGGTTTATACCACCAATAGAGATTTATTTTGCCCCCAAATCTGAAATGTAGGTACGGTATGACAGAAAAGACTCAATTCTGTTCTCTATGGTGTTTTAGCTTGGAAATTTGAATGCACTGAATAATTTGCTTTAAGAAGAACTCTGTCACATAGTCCTGACTAGAAGGTTGACAAGAGAAATAGACTAGGGATTCCAGTCCCATTACATATGGACTTTGTCACAAGATTGCTTGGGCTTCTGTAAAGCAGGGCAGAGGAGTTCTATGAATGAGTGTTCAAGAGGACAAGAGGGAAAGTAACAATCTTAAATCATCAGTCAAAAACCTGGTAGATAGTCCCTTCCACAATTACTGTTAAAAACAATTACAGAGCCTTCCAAGAATTAAGGGCAGGGAACATTAACCCTACTTCTCAATGAGAAGAGTTGGCTCTTTTTGGTCTGCCACAACCCAGGAGCCACTGTAATGTTTTAGGGCACCAGAAATAATAGCTTAGTAAATATATGGTGGTCTGAATATGAAAAAGTATTTCTTGGGGCCCCAAATAGAGAACCTTCTTATCATTTAAAGGTTCAGAAGAAGATGTGCAGAAAGTAGATTGTCTATAGAATGGCCATGCAATATTGCCTATATCCAGAACTTAGAAAAGCTTGTGGCCACAATTAGAATGTTACTAAGTTTCTGAATCAAATTATAGTCACTGGATACTTAGTTGGTGCTACCACTGAGGATCTACCTTAGTAAAAAATGTGACTATTTTCATCAGTCAATGTAGCTATTTTCTGTACTTATGGACTTTAGAAATAAATATTCTTATAAACAGTCTTCTTAAGTATAATATATAGCAATAAAAGAGAACAATAATAATACCATCTAAAGCATGCATATCCTTTATAATGGTCACAAGAGAAAAAATAGAGTATTAAATAGTAAAAAGAATTTCAATAACATAGAATTTTTATAGTTAAGCTACAGTTACTAAATATTTATTATAAACTAGCACATAAAAATGAAAAATCTTGGGCTCTGTCCAAAGGGAATTTTTCTATAAGATTTAGAGAAGATATAAACATTTAATCTAATGACTACTTTACAAGTGCAACAAAAGTAGTAGGCATAATGTATAAATGTGTGATTAAAATCCTGGGAATTGGGATTCAAGACAAACAAATGTACACAGTGAATAGAGAATATTTTGATACCATAATATTAAAATTGTCATACACTAGTCAGTATTTTAGTAGAGGGAAACATATACAATGTTTTGAATAAAATTCCAAATTTTTTAAAAATAAAAATATAAAGTTACAGGAAAGTAAACCTAAGCAGTATTTCAGAGTTACCAAATGAAAGTTTCTTAAAACTGATTAATAAAAGTCATATGGCCAAAACCATTGTTCATGTGTGTTTGAATATTCTCACTTGAAAATGAGAATGAAGATACTTTTAAGTATTTATTTTGAGAGAGGATAAGTAAGGCAATCCATACTGAAAAGAAATTGATGACAGTGAAGAATTCAATGAAATATATAACAGTTGCTGACAAGGTTAAGCTATTAAACAGACATGGTGTGCAATGGGAGGTCAATTTTATTCCATTGGCAGATGAATTCTGTTTTTAAAAATAGCTTTTTGTCATCTGAAAAAAAATGATCAGAAGAAAATTCTGAGTATGCAAACAGCTGTAATAAAATATCTACATATATAGAAACATTGTATCAGATAATGCCAGCTTAAATATCTCATGAGGAATAGCATGAATATCAAGCAGCAAAGATCTCAACAAAAAATTAAAGCAGAAGGTGACATAAAAGGCAGGCTAGTCAAGGCCTGACTCCTATTGTTATGCAATGACAGAGACACATCTGAGTTTGATAGCCAGGACACAAGACTAAAAGCATTCTCTTCTCACTCTTCACTCTTATTAGTTGTGTACAAATGAAAAGAAATGCAGATGACGTAGAACTGCCTCTCCTTTTGTCCAAACAATCTTTAAAGCTACATGCTGTGACAAATGTTTCAGTCTCTAGGGTCATTATATAGGGAGGCTTTTTCACACGTACAATTTTTATGAATTATATATCTTCAGAAAAAATGTATTTCTAAAAATACCCTCTAAAGAATGCATATGTATTTAAATTATACAGTTCAATTTACTTTTTAATTTTTTTTGTTTATACTGGTATAATTTTTGTTATGGGCCTTTTAATTTTATGATTTTAATGTAGATACTGATTTACACTGTTTTCAGGACAGTCCGTTCACCCTCATACTCTCCATGTATAGTCACATGTTCATTCTATTCCTAAACCTGAGAACCAATCTGTTCTCCATCACTAAAGCTTAGTTTTCCAGATGTCATGTGTCAGTAAGAATTATACAGCATGTAACTTTGAGTTGCTAAGCTTTTGACTGGCTTCTTTTATGCAGTATATTTAATACCTATAAGACTTATCCAAATTGTTCAATAATTTGTTCTATTGTATTAATGAATGATATTCCATAGTATGTTCGTGTCATCGTTTATCTACTTACCCACTGAAAGATATGTAGATTTTTTTCTAGTTTTGGGGCGAGTACTAACAAAGATGCTATAAATATGCATATGCAGGTTTTCTTTGTGAACATATTTTTATTTTTCAAAGATAAATACCTAGGCATGGGGATCATAGGTCATTTGGCGCGTGTTTGCTTAGCTTTATAAGAAACTGACAAATCATTCTCCAGAGTAGCTAGAATTTAAATAGATTATCTTCACATTCAGGAATTTAAAAAGCCTCATCACTGTATGTTATACCTTTTTGTGTTTAACTGTCAAACATATTTTAAATTATTCAAGTGGAAAAAAAATCTACTACATTTACCCAGATATTTATCATATCTGTTGTTTGTCCTTTATTTCTGTTTCATAGTTTCTTCTGTTATTGTTTTCTCTCCTTTTAAAATAATGTTAGCCACTATTCTTCTAATAATATGAGTGATATTTTCAGTATTACTCTTTTCCTTCTTCTGGAACTCTGATACGCAAATATTTTTTATTTTTTATAATTTTATTTTGATATAATCTCACAGTTTCCTGAAGCTTATCCAGGTAGTTTTACATTATGGTTATTTTGTTTTAGTGGGCAATTGTTCTGGTTAGATTCAGGCCACAAGTTCTTTCCTACTTCCATATGCCATAGTTCTAGTGTTCCAATGTTCCAGAAGTATTCAGAGCTTTTGTAATGGTCTTATCTCCCACTCAACGGTCAGTCTGGGAACTGGGTAGAAATTCCATTAGCTCAGTTTTCATTCACTACTCTAATCAACTTATTAGCTCAGTTCTCAGTTTTTGGAATGGTAGTTAGGATCAAATTTATACTTTAAGTGTAACTGGGTAAGTAAAACAAGAGTTCATAAGCAACTTTATGGGATTGCTCTCATGAGTCTACTGCTTTGCTCTGCAGTGTTCCCTGTTCCTCCCAGTAGCCTAGTCCTCATTTTTTGGTCCTCCATTCAGGAGCCATCCCTTTTCATTATAGCCATTTGTGTCTGAAGCTAAGCTGTAATGAGTAGGGTGGAGAGCACAAGGAAGAAGAAAGGAAAAAAGGGAAAGATAAAATAGAGGAAGAGAGAGAGAGACATAGAAAAAAATAAAACCAACTTCACTAGTCAGTGGCTCAGGGGATAGAGCATCAGACTGGGATGCAGAGGACCCAGGTTTAAAACCATGAAATCACTAGCTTAAGTGCAGGCTCACCAGCTTGAGTGCAAGGTTGCTGGCTTGAGCATAGGATCATAGACATGACCACATGATCACTGGCTTGAGCCCAAAGGTCACTTGCTTGAAGCCCAAGGTCGCTGGCTTGAGCAAGGGGTCACTTGCTCTGCTGTAGCCCCCAGGTCAAGGCACATATGAGAAAGCAATCAATGAACAACTAAGGAGCTGCAACAAAGAAATGATGCTTCTTATCTCTCTCCCTTTCTGTTTGTCTGTCCCAATCTGTCCCTCTCTCTGTCTCTCCCTCTGTCACAAAAAAATAAATAAATAAAAATAAACAAAAAAGAAAAAAAGAAAAATCGAAGTAGGCCTGCCCTCTTGAAAAGGCAATTCTACTCAACCTGGAGGAAGGTTTTTTTCCTGAAGAATATGGCTTTTATAATTTTTCACTGTGGCTGTAATAGTGTCACATGGGATTGCCTGAGGACTGGACTTGCGATTTTAGAAATTACAAATAAAGTTGCTATAATCATGTATGTCTATGTTTTGATGTTGTAAATAAGTACTTCTATTTATTTCTCTAGGAACAGTACCCAAGAATAAGAAGATTGGCTCAAATAGTAAGTACATGTTTAATTTTATATGAATTCTCAATTTTCCAAAGTTAATAACATTGAATATTCCCATCAGCAATGCATGAGAGTCCCAGTTTGTCCTTGGTTTTGTCTATAATTTTACTTTGTTTTTATAATATTTGAGTAGTTATATGTCATTGTGGTTTATATTTTTGTATTTTTTAATAGCTAATAATGTTGGGTATCATTATTTGGATACAATGTGATTATTGCCATTCTTATATCCTCTTACATGAAGTAGCTATTCAAGTCCTTTTGTTCATTTTGTAAAATTGAGTTGTTGTAATATTGTTGGGTGCTGAGAATTTTTTATATAGTTTAAATACAATTCTTTATAGATGTGTAGTTTGCAAATATTTTCTTTTAATCCATAGTTTTTTAGTCTCTTATTTGTCTTTTAGTAGTCTATGGCAGGGCCTCTTGTTTTTGCTATCAGAGGTCTTCTAGTAGATACATTTCTATAATGTGCAACCAAGTTAAAAATAATTTCATTAGAATCTCTTAGTGTTTCTTCTGGAGAAACTATAATTCCTTGATAGATTAAAATATCTATTCAGAGACTTTTTAAAGGCCAGTAAGTAAAAATAATGCTGTCTTTACCCTCTGCCTTCCTTTATAAAAACATTCTACTTTGCCTACATGGAATTTCACAGCTGTGATTGTGACTATAATTAAAGTGGGATGATATGATACAAAAAGGGCTATACTTGGAGGCCTCAGATCTCAAGTCCACTCCTACTTTGCAGTAATTGACTCCATTGATTATGGTGACTCATTAAGCACTCTGTTTTCAGCGTTCCTCAATGAAAAGTGACACATCTGATGGAAATACTGTAAATTCTATGAGAAATTAACCACCACCCCACCCCACCATCACTCCCCAACACACAGACACACTGCACTCCTAAGTAGCAGGAAGTCCTCAAAGGTCTTAGATTAGAAATTGTCTCTTGTATTGTACCTAAAAACATTTACAAATATCTACCTCCATGTGTTTGGGATCCCTCTTTAGATTCCTATTTTTGGAAATTGCAGTCTTCATATTTTTGTGTTTGGTTTTCCTATGTCATTGCTGAAGTGTGAGAAGCCTGGAATTCTCTCTCATTTGAGGTCAGCTGCCCCCACCCAGACAAGAACGAGATAGGTGGTTATGAAAAAATTATGTTATTGTACTTGTATTACAAAGTTATTATTTCTGCCATTCTCCTTGCTATTGGAATAAAAATAAAATTAATTCCAAGGTGACTGTGTAGGGACAGTGAGAAGAGAGAAGAGGGCAGTGAGGCCACTCAGCCAACTCTAGTCTTGCCTTAAGCCAGAGGACAAAATAAAAGCTGTGCTTGCTTTATACCAGATCACAACTCCTTGATATCACTTATTTTTTTATTCTCTTGCTGATTCCCTCAAAACTTCCCATAGTTTATAGGCCCTCAAGTAATCATACCCTATCATCTGAATATCTGGCCCATAGCATGTAATCACTGTGTCAGTGATTGGCATAAACTGAGGGAAAGAGCAAGTTTTGATTAATCTGAAAACATAGATTTGCATTTTCTCTTGAATAGACCTTAATCTTGGCTATGAACTGAGGAATTTTTGTTTAATCTTTAGAAATGCATATTTCCTAAATACATAGTGAGAAATGTGTGAGCTCTGACAAAGATACCATAAGATTTCTTTAAAAATCAGTTGTGACAGAGATGGTAGACAGGTTGGCAGACTGAGAGAGTAATTGAAAGAATGTCTTGTTAACAGAGAATAAATGACTGGCAGTGTCATGGTGTATGTACCCAGTGGTCTCACCTATTGGCTAAGATTCTAATCGAGACTTGAAGAAACATCAAAGATACTAGTTTTCATATGATAATAGATTATATTTGAGATTCAAAGAAATAACTCATGCTTTATTTAGCAAGCGTAAGTTTTTGTGACCAAGGCAGAGATTATAAAGTCATAGTTATTTTCTGCAATGGGCTTAAAATCTAGATAGGAAGAAAAATAATCAAGTAAATGCAACAAAATATTCTGTATAATAGAAAGATAAATACCTATTATTATAATAATGCCTGATATGTAATAGCTACTTAATACAGTTTTATTTAAAAATGGATAGATGAATTGATGCAAGTATGTGCATAGCAAGTTGAATAATGCTGATGTGATCAAAGGAAGGTTTAGGAAGTGTTTATTAGAAAAGTAGATCTAGAAAAAAAAAAGGTAGGAGTGCATAGTCAGCACTGAGGGGAATAGCATTATAGTCATATGACATTGTGACCAAAGACTCAGAAGGGAACATTACAGAACTATATTTACTTTGGGCACAGAGCGTACCCCAGAGTCTGTCTAAACACTTTGTGATTGTGCAGAGGGAGGATTCTGGTGACACCCAACCTTTACTAAGATGAGAAAGAAGTATTTGTAGTCAGTTGCCCATAGAAACTTTCCTAGTTACTAACATGTGGGAAATTTGCCTAGATAGCTTTGAGAAGGCTATTTGTTCATTCATGAAACCATGTATTCTTGCATTCAAACACCTTTACTGAGTGATGATTTATGTAAAAATAGGTGTTACTAAGTCTGCACAGGTTTGCAGCTCAACATGTTTCCCAGGGACAAGAATCATGTGCATCATTAGGAGCTTGTTAGAAATGCGGATGATCAGGACTAGCCTCAGATTTATGGGATCAGAGCCTGCACTTGCTTAAATTTCCAGGTAGTTCATTCGACTGTGTCTGAGGAGTATAAGGGAAGCTTTCTTACAGCTTTTTAGAACTTCCTAGTCCAATGGAGAAGTTAAGATACATGTTCTATATCACCAGTTCCCACATGGCATATGTCAATATGTGTGACATAGCCTGGAGCAGACTTTAAAGCCAGACTATCCCTAATTTAAATAAAAAGAGATCTCAAATACTTGTTTTTATGAGAATTTGGAAAAGTTATTTTTCTTCCTCTGATGCAGCATCTTTACTTCTGGGGTACTAACGATGACCATATTACCATGCTTTGCAGAATTAGGAATGACTGATGTGAGTGCTTAGCACATTATCTAGAGCGGAATAAACACTGATTAAATAATGAAGATTATTCTGGAAATTTAAAAGTTCACTTTTTTTAGGTATATATACTATTGTAGAGAAAATTTTATAGAAATGTAACATTTTTTTCTGTCCTTTTTAGATAGAACTTTAATATAAGGTGTTAAGAATACACAATGAAGGAGATATTCAACCCTCTAGTCATGATTTTCAACTATGGAAATATTTATTTCTTACACATAGAAATACTACTTTAGAGTCAAGAACTTTATATGTTAGAACATCTATCATGCAATTTAGACCTAATAATCAACTTAATTATTTATTTACTTATTTATTTTAGAGAGATAGAAAGAGACAGAAACATCAATCTGTTCCTGTATGTGCCCTGACCAGGGATCAAACTCGCAACCATTGAGTACCGGGACATTGCTCTAACCAACCGAGCTATCCCGTCTGTCTGAAAATTCAATAACAGAACATAAAATAGATGGGTTATTCAAATGCATTACTATAGTTATTGTTTGAAAATAAACGAGTTGTCTATAATAGTTTATTTAGCTTAGAATTAAAATGAAATGACTTGGTTTTTTTTTTACTCTTGGAAGCACACTGAGGCTTTATAAAAATCATAAAATTCAATCATGGGTATTCACAGTGAATAGGTAAACACAAATCATGTACTTTAGATTTTGTTGTAGTATGTCAGTTTAAAGATTTTTTAAGTTGAAATATAAAATTATGTATTTTATGCAATGTTTGACTGAAGAAACTGTGAGTAAAATTATATCATCAAACCCACCTTGATTATCAAAGCTAGCATAAGGAATAACAACTTTCCCCATCAGCACACAATGGCAGGCATTGCCAGCTCTCTCACCCCATGGACCAAGTAAGGGAAAGTGTCCAAATTTAGCCAATGATGCAATGACTCTTCCTACCCACTTAATTATTTCATTACGCTATTTCTAACTTTTTAAGTTAAAAATGCTATGGTGCATGTTCATTGTAAAATTTCCTGAATTATTTAAATAAATAAACAAGTACTACTCAGGGAGAAATGGGAGCGTTGTTATTTACTGTTCATATTTTTCCTTCCCCTTGCAAAGGCCTGCCTAACTAAAATGAAAATGTCTTCAGAGGGCACTAGGAAGTTGCATGGAGACCGGACACCGGTATAGAAAACAGGATTTAGGGCTTCCTCACCAAGCAATCTCGAGCCTTCGGGGCTTGTGCATTTCCACCTGGCTAGGGTTGTGCTTTTAATCAATATACTGGTTTTCTTTTTCTTTGCTTTTCCTCCTTTGGGAGCCTGTAAGAATGGATATTAAGGACTTCCATCTGCCTTCCACCTTGTTACTCAAGAGAGTGAAATTTTTGCTACTGGCAAGACATAGACAGCAGTTTGAGCTGCAGAAATATTTTAAGTTTTGGGATTTGATGAAGCCACAAAGCAAGGGTTTCCACAGTGCATTCTGTAGGCTACTTGTGGACTTCAGATATTTTTACATATCTGTATAATGTATATATAAATATACAATATAATATAAATATATGTAAATAATCTATAAACAATTTGGTCATGTTAGAAGAAAAAAGGGTGAAGTAATTTTTCTACAATTTCTACAAAAACTTTTTGTATGTAAGACTAATATTTTCAACAAAATATCATAAGCTTAAAATTGGCCACTGTTTTTTATTCAAAACTATTGGGGTAGTTATATTTCATATAACTTTCAGTTTCCAGGTTGCTCCTGTCTCAACCAAGGTATTTTCTTTTTTTTTTTGAGTGCTATTGTTTATATTTGCTAAATTGATACACTCATTGTTTCTGTTAGTTCACACCCTAAGTTACATAAGAGGCTCAGTAGCTCAAAAAACTGATATGTTAAAGTGCAAAAGTAGCTCAGTAGCTCAAAACTGATATGTTAAAATGCAAAAGTAGCAGTAAGCCTAAGGAAAGTTCACATATCCTATTATTCTAAAAAGAGAAGGTGAATCTGTATGAACTCAAAAAATTGAATCTCCACATGGAGTGACTTTACACAGATACCTAAAACAGAGAGTGAATGAGAAATATAATATAGACAGCTGAAAATTATATTCTTTATTGTAAAGTCAACCATGGTGTCCTTAGTCCCACTGTCTTGTCTATTAGAAATTTGTTCAAAGTGTTTTGAACCCTTACATTATTATTCTGATGTATTCAAATAAAGCATAGTAACTTTTTTGTTGTGTCAACAGAATTTCCTGAACAAGTACAAAGTAATGCTGTGCAGGATGGCTTTGATAGATAAGTCCCTAATGAAAGAGGAGATAAACCTCCGAAGGCATCATTTGAAGCTTATTTTCTTATGACACAAATTAGTACATTGCTTCCAATAACTTAAGAAATAACCAACAAAGTTAGTGTCCTTGCAGAGAAACAACATAAACTACTGTTTAATCAAATGACATCAGTAACGATCAAAATGGTCAATTTTTTGAATGGTGCATAAGGCTAGTGAAAACCATTTATGTATGTAATTAATACATTGCTTAAATTGAATATTTTAGTAATACAGTTGATTTCTTGAAGAATTTTAACCTAAGATTAAAATATGATTTTAACATGGTAGATGAATAGCGAGGAGACAAAACTTGATGCAAGTGACTCACTTGCTGAGAAAGGGATTCTTCTCCAGAACATGATGGTTGTTTTCACGCATATGAGAATCACACCTGAGTATTGAGAAAAATATGAAGAAATTATTTCTAGAGCTGAAAACAATAAATAAATGGATTGGAAATCTGTTTAACCTTATTCTCCAAGTTGAACCATTTTAACTTCCTAGGTTTTGAGTATAATAGTCTTGTGAATTTATCTTATAATAGAGACTGTGAAAAGAGTTTTATGTAAGAGACTTTTTTTTAATGATTTTATGATTGGTACTAATGTAGGAAACTATCTAACTCAGCCATCTAATAGTTAATCCCATTCTAGATCACATATACTCATGAAATACTGTAATATAATTTAGCAAAAATAAAAAATAATAATAAATTAAACTGACAGAATCATGGCCCAGCTACTTATGAAATCAGGTGAAGAGAATTTGTAGAAGGACTGAAAATAATATTATCTCAGGAATTTCTTCTACCCACAGAAATCTCATATTATGAATTCCTATGTCATTTCTTTTCTATATAAACTATTTTCTATTTTCTGTGCTTGGTTTAGCTTTCTTTTTTATTTGATTTACTTTCATATCATATGTGACTCTTGTTATTTACAGTAAGGCAAACTACTATTGCATGTTACAACCTATGGACCCAATCTAGCCCATGGTCTATTTTTAAAAATAATGTTTATCAGAACAAAACCACACCAAACTGTTTATATAATTGTCTAAGCTTGTTTCAGGTTAACAATAGCAGAGTTGAATAGTTACAACAGAAATGATACAGCCCAGAAAATCAAATATATTTCTTTTGATTCTGGACCTTTACAGACCCATGTACAAAAGTATAAGTTGTTCAAGGCCAGGGATTTAGTGTGTTTTTCTTTCTAATACTTGATAAATGAGTCATCTCAGATTTAGTACCACATGATATTTTTATAGTGAATTTATTCAACCATCTATAATTACCTATAGGATACTTTAACCAGAAATGTCACTCATAGTTAAATTATCTTCAGTCAAGTTAAAACCCACTTGGAAAATTATAAGCAGTTATGCATGAATCAGAGATGTTATCATACTTACTGCTAGTTTGGTAAAGTAAGCTGGGTACATTTTCATGGAACTGAAGCAACACATTTTGACAATTTCCGATTAGCAACCCCAAACTGATTCTCAAAAATAATATTGCAGCTCCTCAAAAGACACATTTTCTCCCCAGGTAGAGTTTAGTTACTATAAATCATAGTGACACAATGCACTCACCCATAAGACCTAATATAAAGATCCTTTCCTAAAGTACTTTGCAGTTCAACCTTATTGTAAAAAAGCACCTTGGGGTACACTGAAAACTCTGTGGCCACTCAAGTCTTTTTATCAGTTATAAGTGAATGATTTTTAAATGCAAACATTGTTTTCTTAAAGAAAGCAACGTAAAGCCTGCATGCTTAAACATTTTAGGATTGGTAGTCAGTTTAGTGGATGATGCAGATTGAATTCAGGATTGTTATATTTTCAATAACACCCAAAACATCCAGTCTATAAGATTAAAGTCTTTAGGTTGTTTTTAATTCTTATAGCACCTGTTTTTAATTCTTATAGCACATCTGCACACTAGTTTACTCACAAATTGGGGGGAAGTATTTTTTTCATTTGATTATTGGGAGAACATGGTTATTTCAATCATGCAACCATAAAATGTTTTTGTAGATTTGCACATATTAAAAGTATATTTCTGATACTTAAAGAATTTCAAGACCAGAAGGTAGATGTATATTTAGGTATCTAAATAATTAGACTATTAATAGTTAAGTCATAGTTTTAGAGAGGGTTAAAATTGTAAAAATATCTGGTCTATTTCACAAATGAGAAAAGTCAAGTGATTTTTTTTTCAAAGCCAAATAGTCATTGGGAAGACTGTGATGAAAAACCTCAGTCCCAATTTTTGATCAGACAACTTAGCACTGCTATCTTTATATCGTATTTACTCCCAAAGAGATTTTAACCATTTTATGTCTCTTTGAAAGAATTGGCTGAGATTTCACTGAGCTGCCTGGAAGATATAAGCACTATTATTTACACATAACAGCTAACACAATTGAAAATTGGATGTGAGAAGTGATTAGCGCAAGTCATGTTGCAAGTCAGACTTGAGCATCCTCTCCTATCTTCTCTCCTCTGGACTAGCAGAGGTTGATAGTCTCTGAATGAAAGCTTATATCAACAGTTTTTATTTCACAGAAAATCAAATAATGTATTTTGTAACTATATGGCCACAGGGTATGATTAATTGCAGTATGCACTAATTTAGATTTTGTAGAAATTGAGATAGTTATGTGTCACTAAAATTATCTGTACATATCACCAAATACCTTAGACTACTGTAGCTGGCAGTAGTATTGGCTTACAGCAGTGGTTCTCAAACTTTCTGAAGTTGGGACACATTTAAAATCCTACAAATAATTGTAGGTGCACTATATACAAATTTCTGAGAAATATGTTATAATAATTAAGTCAAATATTAAAGGAAAAATATAAAGTCTAAGTGTGCTTTTATGGTAATTAAATGAAATAAATACACAAAAATTAAATATATTCTGACATTAAAAACATTTTTATGTTTTATTTTTTAAGTTATGCTTTTTAGAATTTATAAAGGAGGGGTTAAAAAGTAAATGACAAAAATGTTTCTTTATATATATATATACACACATTCTTGGTAAGATTTAGTAAATTTGGCAGGTCCCGGCGCAAATGTGTTAAGTTTTTTCATTCTTGTGTTTATGAGAAACATGTGTCTGATGTGTCCTAGCGATTTCTTCAATGTTTGGGCATATATTTGAAAGGCAAGCTCTCAATTCCTCATCAATACATTTCTTCAATGTTTGGGCATATATTTGAAAGGCAAGCTCTCAATTCCTCATCAATACAAAAAGAATTCCTCTCTTTTTACTCTTAATTGTGTTGAGGGTAGAAAATCCTAATTCACATAAATTGGGTGTTGAAAATTGTAGTAAAGTGTTCAAAGCTTTTTAAAATATTGCCACATATTCTTCTTTTATAGAAATCCAAAAGGCTTCAAGAGAAAATTTCTTATGTTTAATCACCAATCCACGATCAGTGGATATAGCTGCCAGTTCTTCTTCTGTTAATGTTAAGCCAAAATCATTTGAAGCTTCCATGAATGGGTTTCTAATCCAATCGTATTGTTCAGTGTTAAGTGTTGAAAAATGCTGTATATTAAATTCTGCCCATCAGTCTTCAAGTCCTCTTTTATTTACACTTAACTTCTGCTCACTTCCAGAATCAGATTCTTTAATATCACGCTTCTTTTTGAGAAATCTATTCATTTTATTTGGGTGTGTTTATCTAAAAATAATATAGTGATGTGTTAATAATAAATATAATAATGATGTGTTAACAAAAAGAGAGATATTTCCATGATGAAATGGTATAATAAAGTACCTATATTTATTTTTATATCTGGGCACATGCCATGAACCAGCGCAGCTAGTAATTCCAGGTCCTGAGTGGGAACAGTGCAGAATTAAGAAATTATGCAGAATTAAGAAAATACGGGGTCAGGAGGGCCCTGTAATTGCTGCTGGCAAAAACAAAGCATGTCCCCAAACCACATCTTGCTTTATTTATAGGCCAAAGAGGTCCATTAGCAAATCAATGATATCTTTGATCATGTTTCCAAGGCAACCCAAGAATTTTACCAAGTGCAGAAAATTCCCACCATACATAACATCTTAACTTTACACCTAACAGAGGATAGAAGAAACTTGCTTCCAGTCTTTCTAGGGAACATGGGGGATAGTATAAACAATCCAGCACCACAGTTTAACAGCCTTTTGCAACCTAATCAGGCAAGGGAGGTGGGGGGTTGGGCAGACTGTCAGTTTACAGCTAATTCCCCACACCTCTTTCCCACAAAAATCTAAACTCCAAAAACCTTGTTGGTTTTTTGGTCCTCAACAGGCATATATTTCTCTGGAATACCATACAGCGCACCTGGAAATCTTCTAGGGCACACCAGTGCACCCTGAGCACACTTTGAGAACCACTGGCTTACAGAAAAACACAATGTGAGAAAATCATACCACTTAAATTGTGATGGTTTTGATTTGTGGTATTGTACACTTTCCTATTGGCATACAAAAGCCTTAATATAGTCTTGTAAAATGATAATATGCTTCTTTATTTCTCACTTATCTAGGTGTTGATTTTATTCTTTATAAGCTAACTTTGGATCAGCACTTTGTAAAGAAATAGGAATTATAAAATATATGAAAATATATTTATCAAAGAGTTATAATTAAATAAATGTAATCTAAAGACTGGCATTTCATTCTAACAAGGTTTCTTCCAAAAACCACCTGAAATTGTACAATGGAGATTGTGTAATTATATCCTTATCTCATGTGTCTATGACAGATGCTGATAATATGACTTTTAATCCAGGAAAGAAGAATATATATAGTTTTTTGTCATGGAAAGTGGTTTTCAAACTTCTAGGTACCAGCCATATTTACCAACTCTTTCTCTGGAAACTAACCACAGGAAGTTGTTTCTGTATACATTTCTCTCACTTTTGTTCTGTGATCTTCTTCCCTGGTAACAATAAATTGGATCTAGACCTAGAGGCAATTATAAATTAGTTGCTAATAAAAAGATCAACTACCCCAGAAGTGATTCAATATACAACCTCTTTGCACTATATTGGATAGTAATAAATGGAACATTGAAGAGAGGTCCACATAGAAGAGATAAGAAAAAAAAAATATTTTTTTTTTCCTAAAAATATTTAAAGAGACCTGGGTTGTTAGAGTATCCTGAAAAACAATAAAATATTTTTCCTGTCATCCTTGAATTTCTGACATACCCTAGTCTAAATTTCTGGGACTCAAAGTGACTATGGTGTCATGACTGCAATAACCCATGGTTTTTAATCTCTCTATAATTATTTCTAATAATCCTTATTCTATCAAAGAAATCAGGCAATAAAAATATAGGACATATTCAAATATATTCATTTACTACACTTCAGAGAACACTCATGAACTAGAAAGAAACCTGGGTGTCCTCAATGATAATCTATTTATCTTTGCTAGGTAGTAGTGAAGAGGGTGCCATAGTCAACAGTTGCTTACCTCAGTTTCTAGACTTATCTCAAAGTCAAATCTCTTCTTTTATTATTTGTTTCAAAGCAATTACTTGATGATCTATTCATAAATAATAGCTCATAGCACATACCCACTTTTTTTTTTTTTTGCTCCAGCTCCTTCTTACTCCCCCTTTGTCCCCTTCTCTCTGAAAAAATTATGCTGACCTTTGAATATCTGGCCAAAATTCCTTGCTCACCATCAAATCATCTAAGACACATAATCGCACCTCTCTCCCTCCACACATGTGCCTATCTATTACCATATTCTATCTCACATTTCAGTAGTTTCAACACTTGCCTGCTTCTCTCAAGTGATTATCAGTCAGTTAAGAAAGTGACTCTAATTCTAATGTTGATCTATTCCACAAGCACTAGAACAAAGGCCACCATATTGTTGATGCTTCAAAAATACAGTGAGTTGAACAGAAGTACATTGATGCTCATTCTTTCTGTACAGTTGTGTTGTGTTTTCCCTTTTAGTAGTCAATGGGCTGAATAAATTTCATTCTTTTTTGACATATTATATTAAAAAATAGTTGTTTGTTTTTAATTTTTTTTAAATTATGGTTCAAGGATAATGAAAATATACTCCAAGAAAACCATACTATAACCAAAAAATTTAAAAAATGAAATCTGTCCTAACAAGATAATAATATAAAACTCAGTAACTAGAATGAATCTTGCTACTGGCACAATAAACCCTTTAATTTTCTTGTCTCCCATTAATTTATTATCTCTTTCAGCCAGCATGTACCACAAGCAGATTTAAGAAATTGTCCCCTGAATAATTCTCATGCTAAAAAATGGATTATTTAATTATTCATGAAGGATATTAATGTTCTAAGACTTGGAAGAAAACAATAATTGCTCTGCCTATTTTTGTCTAATTTATTTTTAAAGTTTTTAAAAACAGTGTATTGTAATTATCTTAGACTCTAGATTTTGAGAGCTAGAATGGATCTTGGTTATTATTTGGTTCATATTAAATAGAGTTAGTAACTGAACAATAATGATCTATGTAAACATCTTTTTATGCATTTTTTAAACCTCCCTTTGATTACAATGGTTTCCCTTGTGCTCCTAAAGCTCTTGGTAACTTCACTTTTCCTAGAGTGATTTGTGGTTGTTGGCTTGCCTGTCTTCCATTACACTTTACATTCCTTGAATCTGGTACCATGTCTCACTAACGTGTATATTCAGCATCTACCAGAAACCAGGCACTCAATAAATTTTTGGTGAAAGAATAAAATGACTTCTTTCAAATGTACATAATATATATAATATATATTTCCAGTAAATTGTTTAACTTATTTCCACTCAATGAATTGCTTAAATCCAAGTTGAACTAAACCATAAATGAGATTTTCAAATATTCATTACTCTTTCATCAAGCAGTAAATTACTTTAATCCTTTCTGTCTTTACTATTCTTACTCTAATCCCCTTTATAAAACCATGCCCAATTCAGCAACTAAAGCAAAGTACTAATAACTAAATAATTTCCAGCATTTTTTTTTCACTCTTAAATTCCTTACACAATAGTTAAGGCAGCAAGCACTGTTTGATTTCTAGATCATGAAAAGCAAGACTTCTAAAAATCATGTCATTCTAACCAAATTCATAATAAAAACTTATTTGATGCTTCCATGAATTTCATGTTTTTTTAAATATAGTAGAATGTGTTCTCTAGTAGTAAATCGTACATAAAATTAAACACATTTTGAATATTTTATTGTATTGTACTAATAGCTTAAATATAAACAACTATTTCTAAAATGTGTTTTGTGATTTTATGTTTGCTGAAATATAATTTACCAGTTTTAATAAGTGGATGGAAGTAAAAACTAACAATAAGTTTTTGTTTGTTTGTTTTGTTTTTTGACTAGAGAAGAAACAGAAAACTCCCCAGAGAACTGGCTTTTGGATTTGTGCAGAATGGCTACAATGCCTGTCTACAACTTTGACCTCCGTACTTTCATTTATCGTACACTGAGAATTTATTGAGGAATATTACTAAATACTCTCTGCAATTGAGGTCTATGTACTCCATGTGCAAATCTTTTAGGATGTTATCAGAGATGAAAATGAGAAATGGGATTGCCTGAGAAGTGAATGCATTGCTATGAGTCATGAGGAAACATATCCCATTTCCCTACTAAGTACAAAAAGAAGAGTAGATCATTAGCTTCTTTCTATCTTTTCTTTGGTTTGAGAGTTATACACCTTATCACTTCTATATTTCATTAAGGTAGGATGTAAATGATAATAGGACAAGTATTTCTTCTATGTTTTTTTCACTAGTATATACCAAGGATCTAGAAAAACACCTACCATATTATAGGTGAAATAATATGAATGAAATGAAGAAAACAAAGGAGTGATTGAGAGATTTTATTATTCTTTGAATTAAAAAGGTCATACCTTGTATCATTTCTTCTACATTTCACTTTTGTGTTCATCTTCATTAAACTCTTAAAGGAAGATAGTTTACAAAGACAGACTGTCTCTGCTTAGATAATTTATTTTCGTGACTTGAATAATCTCTGTAAATCATTTCTATCTCTCCATGTTCTCCTCACCCTCTTCTATGAACATTAGGTCTACATTTTGTTTTGAGTCTGATTTTAGACTCAACAGGCCCTCGTTGAAATCCAGGCATTTTTTTCCTCCCAAAGCTGATCGTCATCTACGTTTTCAGTTTAATATTTGAGCAGATACTTTTGCTAGTACATTTGGATTTACTTGTGATGCCTCTTTTTGTGTCTTTCTACATTAAACTGACTACATCCTACTTTGTTTTGTTTAATATCTTTATTTCAAACCCCCTTATATTCACTATAGCTGCCTTAGGACCAAATCATTTTTATTCTGGTCTTAATTATCTTAATTTTATTCTGCAATTAATTATTCTTGCTATTAATTACAAGACAACTCTCCTTGTCTTTCTGAAATATAAGGTGGCTAATATGAATTTCTTCCTAAAGATTCTTCAATGGCTACTCATTGCCTATAGTATAAAGTCTAAACAATTTTGACTGGCCTTCAGTGCCCTCAAATATCTAGCCAATTTTTTCCAGCCTCATCTCATTATATATATCCTAAAACAATAAAGGATTTTCCTTCAGTTTTGACAATGGCCATATGTTAACATTTCTATACATATTTAACTAATGATTCAAGTCAAATGCCATTCTTAGATCAAATCTATTCTGATCCCCTCTGCATTATTTTGCTAATTGTCTATTATAGCACAATTTTTTTTTCATCTAGCAGTTAGTTATTTTTATACACGTGTCTCTTTATTGCCTGATTAGCTTCTGGGGACAGGAATTATGTCTTATTTAGCTCATTAACATTTTCTCATCAAGAAGTGTATCTAAAAATACATATTTGCTAATTAAAATAATTATTCTGATATGAAACTACAATATGAACATGGAATGACAGCCTTTAAATAATTAGGCACAAGAGTCCTATTGCCACCTCTGTTACTACAAATGTTTTAAGCATATAAACTTAATTATCTGATAGATTGAACAGATGCCTGAATGGTGTGCCTCAACCAGTGTGATATAAGATCATTTACTGTTTATTTACTTTTAGATTTTGTTGAATTTCAATTTAACCTGTATTTAAATATGTGACAGTTCCAACGAAAACCTACCCTAGGGAAAGCAATCTATGGACTCAAATTCTGAGTGTTTTAAAAGAATGCTGAGTGAATCAAATGTAAAGAAATAACTAATTAATTTGTAAAAATGCAAATAAGGTATGTTTGCCCGAGGCTTAAAGTGCATAAAAGCAGCAGTTTCACTTAGGGTCATCTGTGGAGATTTCAAATAGTTGAATTGGCTGTAAAGCCAACTACAGTTAACACAAAAAGAAAAACAAAATAATGTTTAAAGTGAGGTCAATGAATGGAGAAGAGTTTTAAGGAAGACCCTCAGAAAATGGGATCAACAGAAAAAACCATATGGTAATTGAACGCCCAATAGTGAAAGTTCTATACATGTCTCCCTGTCTACTGCAGTCCATCAACCCCATAGAACATACCAAATGAATAACAGATACTTCTTAAAAGCCCTGACAGAATGTTTGTATGACTGAAAGATCAGCAGAATCATTTTGACACAAAAATTCTCTGCATGGAAATTCCCTCCTATTGCAGGCAGATTTGTTGCCCATTCTCCTCAGTTCTGATACTTAGCGCTATGGAAAGCCTTTCCTTTTATCTTATAAGCATATATTTATATATATATGCCTTATTAATCTACACTTCCTGTGGCTTTCTGTAGAGCCAGCAAGGATTTATGAATATGTCTTCTCTACTGATGTTGTGAAAACCAAACATCAAAATAAATGAGAAAAATTTAGTTAATATTTTCACGTTTTATCTATGATGTATTAAGTGCTCAGCTGTCTATTCTGTCATAAATCATGCTATAAATAACAATAATAACAGAGGATACATATTTTTTTTTCATATTCAACAGCTATTGCCAATTCCTTTCCATCGTAAAATAAGACAGAAACAGAACTTACCCAGAGTGCAAGATTTTCTACCATGGTGTACTTTTTCTTCTTTTTTCAATTTAGACCAAGAATGGTTATAATGTACATTATTTTTCAAATGATATAATCTATTCATGATTCTTCTACTACCTACTTGATATTGGAATATAAATTGGTCTTTCAAGAGATACTATTTGCTTTGCAACATTTTTGCCTGAGGCCTTCTGCAAATCTAAAGCCTTTACAGAGTCTAAGAAAGGCTGCATTTAAAAATACCATCTGCTTTAATATGATATTTAGCTTTTCTTCCTTAATGAAAAGATGTTCTCTATACATGCAAGTATAAAGTTTTTAAATTACCATAATTGCACAATATTAAGGTGCAGTATGATGAAAAGTCATTTTATTAAACAATCTTTCTCAGTGCTTAGAATGACATATATATTTCAAATCTGAAAGTTTACAATATTCTCCTCATAAGAGAGTTGCAACCAGAAAAGATAAAAAGAAGACAATCTATTTTAATGGCTTGCCATTATAGTTGATGAAGAAATGTGTTAATCAGGAAAAAATAACTCAGATGACTTCCTATTGGAGAAAAGAATGAAATCAAAGAAAGTAAAATAGGCATTCTTGCCTTCAACTTTTTCTTTCCCATACTGACAAAGTTGCAAAGTCATAAGCAAGACATATGTTAAGGACAGATAGAGTCCCATTTTAAAAGTAACCTAGATTGCTTAAAATTGTCTTTTTTTTTTTTTAAAAGAGAAGAACTAAGAGCAAATCTGTCTAAGCTTTTGTGAATACAAACATTAAAAGTTGTATCATCGCTCATGAAAATAAAAATAAAGTGAATCCTTAAATCACATTTATCAATGCAAACTGAAGAGTATATTCTATCTCAGTAATTTCCAACAATGTATTGTCTTGGATTATAAAAGGTCATAATAGGATTTTTGTCACACTGTGAAATGATGTGCTATTCAAAATATGAAATACTATTGCACAAGACATAATCCTACTTTCGTTTACGATCTTTGGCTGTCAGTTTCATTCTAACAATAAAAGTTTGATATTTAATATGTATTTTCACAAAATTGTATATAGACTGAACATGACGTGGGAGAATTTTTGACCTTGCATTGTGTTGGTAGACTGTCTTCGGGTGATAAATGAAACTCATTCACAGTGTAATAAGGCATCTGGAAAACGTATTAGCTCAAATCCTCAGAAAGGTAAGAAATGTTTTTCTCACTGAATCAAAAATTTTATGACATGGAGATAGAAATGACTTGGGGCTGACAAGGAATGAAACAAGCCATCGAGCAGGACCAATGCAGAATGTTTTGTAGGTTGTCAGAATGACGATGGACACTTGATAAAGGGATTAATGAAGAAATTAAGGTGCCTGAGAAAATCAGCTGGGAGGAATATTTGTATGCTTCATACTGGACTCAATAACTGGTTTTGATGCAACCTAAAAAAACCAGGCATAGGGTTTCTTTAGTCTAATAACCCAAGTGAAATCATTAAAATAAAAATAAAGGTGCCATTCAACACCCTCAATCTTGCCACAAGACGTCACTTGCCCTGTTAGTCCATCTTTGAAACAGAAAAAACTATTTCCACATTTTTAGCCCCAGAATGTAAATGAAAAATTGTTGCCATTTCAAGATAATACTAGTGGGCTATTGAGATGGTATGAACCATATGTTTCAGGTTATACTTGTGGTCCCAGAATACTTATTAAAATCACCCCTTCATTCTTTAGCATGTTCCAATTTGGAAAACAAGGTCACTATACATTAAGGAATCCTGAAACTGGCTATTCCAAATATAAACACACTCATATTTTTCCCATTGTTTGTTTACATTCTGTGCCTTGTTCTAAGTATACCTTGGTCATATTGCCCATAAGAGATGCATAATAAACATTTGTTTTAAAATTGTATATTCAGTTTAGAATATTTAGTTTACTATAATATGGAAAGACTCCAGATCTTTTCAATCAACTTTTTTTGGTATGTCAAGTCTATGACATATTTCTGTTGTTATTGTTAAATATAATGTTTATTAGGTTCTGATCATCACAGATTCAGGTCTAACTTTCTATAATATATTAAGAGCAAATATAACATAATAATAACATATATTATTTAGCTTAAAATGTAGGAAACATCATATATATGTATGCATGTATAAATCATTTGTTTACTGTAGTGGTAAAAATAATTTGAAGGAATTATGTGGAGCCCACTGTTTCCAGTTTTTTATACAGCTCTCCCATCCCTCTATGCATAGTCAGTATAAGCATTTATATTATCGATCTGGTCCCTGTAAATATTTTTTATGACAAATTCTTTTTTTTAATGTTTTATTTATTCATTTTAGAGAGGGGAAAGAAAGAGAGGGAAAAAGTGAGGAACAGGAAGCATCAACTCCCATATGTGCCTTTACCAGGAAAGCCCGGGGTTTTGAACCAGTGACCTCAGTGTTCCAGGTTAATGTTTTACGCACTGTGCCACCACATCAGGCAAATGACAAATTATTAACATTTAAATTAATAATAACAAAAAAAACTAGAGTCTAGATTCTACATAACACTGCACTACTAATTTGTTTGTTGACCAGCAGAGTCTTAGTTCTAGATGATATGACAGAATGCTGTCATCTGGGTAGCTTAAACAACAGACATTTATTTTTTACAGTTTTGGAGGTTGGAATGTCCAAGATCAAGGTGCTGGACAATTAAATTCCTGGAGAAAATTCTCTTCCAGGTTTGCAGGTGACCTGCTTGTCACCATATCCTCACATGGGTAGAAGCCGGTAGGGATCTCTCTGGACTCTCTTTTATAAGGAACTAATCTTATTTTAAGCTAAGTAATATATGATTATTATTAATAATGTAAGCCCTCCCAATAGGTGCAACCTACTAATACTTGTGGGGGTTACAATGTTAACATATGAATCTTGACTTCCACATGTGAATTTAAGGGGAACACAGACATTTGGTCCATAGCAATGGAAAACCATTTCTTGTATGACTGTCTCAGCTGCCTCTTCTGTAGAAAACTAATAATAAATAGCACCTACCATTTCTAATATATCCAGGTTATTGACCGTGTGACAATTAAGCCCTACACAAATCATAAAAATTATCCTATGCTCACACAACTCTAGAAAGATTTCTATCTATAAACTGAATATGATGAAATTTCTATATTTCCGCATATGTACTCAGTGACTAAATACTGCATTAAGTACTTGGTGACTAAGGCAAGGATATGGAAAAATAGAAAATAAACCCTCTGTTTTGTTTTTCCTCCAAGGGTACTCATTTTGTTAATTTCAGGGTTTTTCTTGCAAACTCCATTTTACAGTCAGGCTGTTTTCACAGCAAATGAATTAAAGATAAACTGGTAGACTGTGTCCTGCATCGGCCTCATCACTGTGTAAGTTATCCAAGGACAAGTGTCAGTGACCCTTAGAACAAAAGTTATCACCCTCTCCACCTCTTGTACGCTTTCTATCTGGCCAAGTGCTGATGCAGCATCAGGAATCTGACCCCTGTGTCCTGCTTACTGTGTCCAGGGACTTGAACGCAGCTCTTTAACCAGCATACTCTCTCATTTGTTCTCTGTTCATTTCTGCCCATGCAGACCTAGGCAGATAAACTTGCACGGGCAACATGAAAAGGATAAAAGACATACAAAGATTTTCAAGAACACCTCAATTGGCCTTTTATCCCTTCTGTTGCATTTCACCCAGCAGTTGAACTGACATTCTCTTTCTACCCCTGAGCCTACGAAATCCCACAGCTTTCCCTAGGCCATCTGAGAAAAGAGTCCAGGGCAGTGCCTCACTCTAGCTAGACTGTTCACATCATAATCACTGATGCAACTCCCTGCCTTTCATCTCTATGAATAAAACTGGCCAACTCTGTGTTACTTAAGCTCTCCTGGTTGACTGAGTCCTAGAGTAATATTTCCCAAAGAAGTTCAGAGGGGAATGGAATGAGCTCAGAGTAGGAAAAGGCAAATAAAATCAGTGAAGAGTGACAGACAAGTAATCCTGAGTCTGATTGCTTGCCCGTATTTAAATGTTGGAATGCAAAATTCTCAATTCTACCACAATGCAGCTAGCTACTTTCCTGAGAACCATAAATTCAGAGGCAGTTGATGAAGCTCAATCCAAGAGTCATGGTATGGCTGGAAAAATAAGACCTAGATCATTTGCGGTTAGTTGGCGTTTGAAATACCCCCTTTTTATGTGTTGGGGTATAAATTTAATTGTCATTTTTTAAAAATTAAATTTAAAGTTAAATATCTATAGTCATCAATGTTGGATAATAAAAATAAGTAATCAATATTTAATTAAAATGCTTTTTTAAAATCCAACACATATTTTGGTTGTATCTTCTCAGAGTTAATATGGATCTTGAAATTTATTTAGTCAAATTTACCATCAAATTCTATTACTTTTGCAAAAAGTTTCTATATAAAAGTGCATTGAAAATCTTCAAGGTAAGGGCTAATGATCTCATTTAACTGTTCTTACAATAACTTAGAAAATTCAACCTGCAAGCTACAAAATTTTATCATTTCATCAAGATTAGACAGATTACTATTAAATGATATATTTTTCTCTTTTGATCACAAATGCAATTAAATAACATCTCAACAAAATAATATTGTAAACATCTTTGTATTTATCACTCAAAATTAACCAATTAAAATTTTATTTATTAATTTTAGAGAGAGGTGGGGGGGAGGAACAGGAAGCATCAACTAGTAGTAGTTGTTTCTCATATGTGCTTTGACTGGGCAAGCCCAGGGTTTTGAACTGGTGACCTCAGAATTCCAGAGCAATGCTTTTTCTACTTCACTACCACAGGTCAAGCTAGAAATAGCCAATATTGACAAACTGTTTTATTTGCTTCAGATTAATTTTCTTTATAGTCCTCTCTACCCCAATTCCTTCACTTATTTTTCAGAAGAAAAACTGCTATAAGTTTGATGTGTTATATATTATTTAATATGTGTATGTTATTTATATTTATGTAATTTAACACATACATATAAATTCATTAAATATAGTTTCACTTTGTTTTTTAATGTGAATTTTCTTACACCACAGGTATATTTCTGCAACTATGATTTGTTCTTGTTTTGGTATTTATTAATTTTTTAATCATTTTTATTTTTCAATTACAGTTGACATATATTATTATATTAGTTCAACCCCGTGGTTAGACATTAAATAACTTATTAAGGGATCATCCTGATAAGCCCATACTCATCGGACGCTATACATATTATCTTTTCTATGCTATATTTTATGTCCCTATGACTATTCTGTAACAACCAATTTGTCTTTCTTAATCCCTTCAGCTGTTTTACCCATTCCTCCACCACCACCCCCACCTGGAAACTGTCAAATGTTCTCTGTATCTATTTGGTATTTTTCTGCTTGTTCATTTTTGTTTTGTTTTGTTTTTTTAGGTTCAATTGTTGATAGATACGTATTTATTACCATTTTATTGTTCATACTTTTGATCTTTATTTTTTCTTCTTAAATAAGACCCTTTAACATTTTATGTAATACTGGTTTGGTGGTGATGAACTTCTTTAGCTTTTTCTTGTTTGTTAAGCTCTTAATCTGTACAGTACTTTGATTCTGTGATGATAGGTTTGCTGGGTAGACTAATCTTGGTTGTAGATCCTTGCTTTTCATCATTTTGAATATCTCTTGCCACTCCCTTCTGGCCTGCAAAGTTTCTGTTGAGAAATCCACTGACAGCCTTATGCAAGCCCCCTTGTAGGTAATTAACTGCTTTTCTCTTGCTGCTTTAAAAATTCTTTCTTTGTGTTTAACCTTTTGCATTTCAATTACAATGTATCTTGGTGTGGGCTTCTTTGAGTTCATCTTATTTGAGATTGTCTGTGCTTTCTAAGCTTGTGTGTCTATTTTCTTTATCAGGTTAGGAAAGTTTTCTGTCATTATTATTTTTTTCAAATAGGTTTTTTATTTCTTGCTCTCTTTCTCTTCTTCTGGCACTCTCATGATGCTAATGTTGGTAAGTCTGTCCCAGAGATTTCTTATGCTATTTTAGCATATCATCCTTCATTTCTGACTGGGTTTCTTTTGATTGTTTTTATGTCCTTTTTTATGCTTATTATTTCTTTTTGAAGCTCTTATTAAGTTTCATGAGCATCCTTATTACCAGCATATTGAACTCTGTATCTGGATGATTACTTACTTCCATTTTATTTAGTTCTTTCTCTGGAGATTTTTCCTGTTCTATCATTCTAGATGTTTCTTTGCCTCCCCATTTTGGCTGCTAGTTCTTATTCTTGTTTCTATGCATTAGGTAGAGATTCTATGTCTCCCAAACTGGTAAAGTGGCCTTGTGTAGTAGGTGTCCTGTACAGTCCAGTGGCACCACCTCCTTAGTTACCTGACCTGGGCACTACAGATGTGCCCCTATATTGGCTGTGTGCACTATCTTGTCATAGTTGAGTCTTGATTGCTGTTGACATCACTGGGAGGGATTGACCTCCAGACTTAATGGTTTTAAAGGCTAATTGAGACTATAGCAGAAGAGCTGCTGTGCAGTTAACTCTGAGGAGCAGGACTTGCTTCAGTGGGGCTTTGGTACTCACTGCATCTGCCCTTTGAGTATGCAACTCATAGAGGTGTTAGAGTTGTAATCTAGCATGATCTGAACCTATCCATTGGGTGTATTGGCTCTTGGTCCTCCTGGGAGATGCTCGTTCAACCACTGCTTGTGCCCTGCCTGGGGCCTCTCAGCACAAGTTCTAGAGAAATGTACAGATGGCTTGGAAGTTTCCAGGAGAGCCCAAGCTGTGAACCAAAGCAGGCTGCCACTAGTGCCAGGCCTGGAATCACTTAGCAAGGGGTATTGGGTATGCAGGGGCTAGATGCTACTTGTTTGAGAGATTTTAAGAAAGTCTGAAGCATGAGGCAAGAGAAGCCTTTTGTATGGGAAAGCCATAGATAGGCAGCTCTGCAAGTTGAGTGGGACAGGGTCTCTGGGAATGACCAGGGCAGGGGAACAGTGTGAGACGGTCAATGGGAACTCAGCTGTGCCACCTCCCTGTGGGCTCTGTGGGGATGGGAGTCTCAGAAAAAGTGCCTCTGCCAACATTTTTGTCTAGTAGAAACCTGCCCCTTCCCAGTTCTTGCCCTGATACCTGACAATCCATTTTTCCCATATATCCCTGGTTCCTTTTAAGTGGCTGCCCCAGCACTAGAGCTTAGAGGGAGTGAGTCTGAGTAAGTTCATGTGTGGGCCCCGTAAAAAGAGCTGCTTAGGACTTCAACAGCCTTCCCTCTTACTCAGCCACAATCCCAGTTGGTTTTTACAGTCAGAAATTATGGGGACTTCTCTTTGTGATTCTGGAATCTTTGGCTGGGGGAATCGGATTTGAGCCTGAGATCCCTCACTCAGTGGAAAACTCCACAGCTAAAATAACCCTTTTGATCACCAGCTGAGGGTATGGAACCATCCTGTTCTGCATCTGAACCCCTCCTACCAGTGTTTATATGGTTTCTTCTTTAATTCCTTAGTTGTAGGACTTTCATTAAGCCAGATTTCAGACAGTTCTGAATGATGGTTGTTCTGTAGTTTAGTTGCAATTTTGATGTGGTGTGGGAGGATTTTAGTACTGTGTTTACCTACACCACCATCTTGAATGAAAGTCACAGTATTTATCAATGTTGACATATATTAATGTAGTTTATTTATTCATTTTAACTCTTATACTATAGTTTTTTGCTGTATAATTATAGCATGCCTTAGCTATCCATAATACAGTCATTGTGAATTTAGGTGGTCTCCATTATGTTTCAAGCTAACATGGTGCTATGAATGTTGGTGTGCCAGTCTCCTTGACATGAAATTTCTGGATGGGTACAAGTATTCTCAGTTTTATTGGAAATTGTCAAAGTCCCTTAAAATATTTCTAGTAAACTAAATATCTTCCAACAGTCTGTGAAAGTTTCTGTTATCTCACATTGTTACTAATTATGGGCAGTTTGTAAATTTTTCAAACGTATGGAGATGAAAAAAAATTTTTTAGTTGTTTACCTGACTAATAGAAAGGTTAACATCATTTTATGTGGTTAGTTTACAAATGACTTTCCCCTTATGTGAAGTGCTATTTCATATGCATTACTTATATTGAACTGTGTGATATTTTCTTATTGATTCAAGGAAGTACTATGAATGTTTGAACCTTTATCCTTTCTCACTGATAAGCAATATAAATGACATTTTGCCATCTGTCATTTGTTTGGAATTTGACTGTAAAAATTTTAGTATTAATTAATTTTATGTAGACACATTTATTATTCTACCCTTTATGTGTAATGCTTTTTTTTCTCATTGTGTTTTAAGAAATTATTTTCTTCTAAAAATCATAAAAATGTTCACTTGCATTTTATTTGTTTTACATCTTTATTCTGCAATTTTAATATATGTATTATTCTAAAATAATAATTTTTATTTCTTATTTATATGAACAAAATTTTTCCTTATATAATTATTTATATAGTTATTTTTAAATACAGAATTCACATTACATTGAGTCTTCTTTCTTCTACACCTAACATTCTCAGGTTCATTAACTGCTCCTTCTAAAAGTTTTTAGTCCTTTTAATATTCTATGGCTCTCCTTAGAGTATCTCCCAGCTTTTATATCTATTCATGAATATGCCAGATAGAACTTTACAGAATAAATTAAGTTATGATTGATTTATTAAATGTAGAGAAGATTTACGCCTCCTTTGCTTTAGATGTTCCATTGCTTTTAAAGAAGCCACAATTTCAATACATTTTGGGAATCATTGTATACACATGAGTTCTTCTGAGTTCCTGGTAATGAAAACCCTTTTTCCCCCTTTAATGGTCTATTAAAACAAAATCTTTTTCTTTCAATCCATTTGCTGCAATTCTATGTATTTAATTAATATTGAATACACTTTATTTTAAGTATTAAAATACATGCTATCAATCTGACATAGATTATTAGCTAATTTTTTATTTTGCCAACTAATATTTATTCCATTTTAGATGTGGTATTTGTGCACGTGTGTGTGTGTGTATAAGGAAGAGAGTCAAAGAGAGATAAATAATTACTTTTTAATTTAGAATTCTAAGTCATTGTCTGAGAAATTATATGAATTTGAAGATTTTTTTTATGTTCCACAGTATATGTAAAATGGGAATTATTATTATCTCTCTTTTTCTGTGTTTAAGTATTAAATTAGATATTAAATGTGAAGACACAGTCCACAGTCTCAGACTAAAAATTAGGAGTTTTTCACTGCTGGTTTCTTTCATTCTTAAACTATAACACATTAGTGTATGTGTGTGTGTGTGTGTGTGTGTGTGTGTGTGTGTGTGTATCTTAATTGCCTTCAGATAGGAGACACGATATTGGTCTTTTGCATTCCTTTACCTCCTTCCTGCATTCCTGCTCTCCTCAGTACTGTCTGATGATGCCTCCTGGTTTTCAAAGATCTTTGCTTTTTCCACATGATTTGTTGCAGAGATTGTCCTAACTTCCTCTCCAAAAGAAATGACCTGCCATTGGTTCCATTCCCTCAGAACCTTTCTACATCACTCCCTATATGATCTGTTCAACTAGATCAGAACATAGATAATAGATAATGTTGTTATTACCATATAATTGACCATAAGGTAATAACTATTTAATTAATTCCCCTCAAAATATTTTGAAATAAGAGACACTAAAGTTTAAAGAAATTTTAGTATTTGAGAAGATACACAAACACACACATATATGTTTATAAATGAGTATATATATGTATTAATGTATATGAGTATATAAACATTATATAATTGAGTTCTGGTAATAGGCTGAAATTCTCCCACTGTTTCTCAAATGAAGTTTAATGGATAGTTTCAGTTCTGAATATTTCTACTTAACATCCAAGTAAAATAAGTAGAAATAGATTTTCTAAGCCAGATTGTGATCTTGACACATTATTCAATAAAAACAGAGCCATAAGTTGTCTGAGTTGTTTCCGTCTGTGCACTGGGATGAGTTATGCATCCATGCTGAACCCTTCCCCACCCACCCACCCATCCCCCCAAAACAAGAAAATTTAAAAATCCCAAAGTGTGATAGAACTAAAGAATAAATGAGTGCTTAGGAATCTGTGCCATTTGAATAGCCCCAGTGCTCTCCCTATTGTCCCTGGGCAAATGTTGGCATCTTTAGGCCTAATTGCTGTCTCACCCTCAGGGATTTTTATTGAATTTTCTACTCTGCTGACACATTTGAACAGTGTTGGAACCAATACTTGAAAGGGAGCTTTAATCTTATGAAGGTGATGAAATGCTGTCATCCTTAGACAAAGTGTCTGTCACAAAGGGTTTAGAACAAAACAACAAAGCTGTCAGATGCCAGTTAAGAGCTGCCTCTCAAGTTTTCCTTGGTATTTCTCAGTTGTTGTCATTTGTGTGCATGCAGTGCAATGGGTGTTTGTTTGCTTTTAGTATTTGTAAATAATTTTTGATTACACATATTCTTCATATAAAACAAATGTATTCACACATACTTCTGAACAAACATTGTAACATGTAATACATTACTACATTATTAGATACTTGGTTATTTTCAGATATTTACTTTCTTAGAGAACACTGAATTCTGAATTTTTATTCTCTTAAAATTGGACAAGTGATTGTCAAATGACTGACTTCCCTTAAAGATCAATGGCTTTATGTATTATGGCTGGCATTTTTGTTTCAGTGGTAAAGTTGATTATATAATTTATAGTTACTGTTTTTGTTGTCTGTTAATATATCAAACATGTTTTAGTAGAACTGAGATAAGGATACGTCTCTGCCGATATGTGGCTTCTGCAGTAACCAAGAAGGACAAATGACACTATAATTTACTCTATTTTCCAAGCTCTTTATCCCCTTTTTATTTTTTAATACCTTGACAATGCATTAATAGATCCTTGTAAAATCAGTAAAATCGACAAGCAATTAAATTATCTTGAAAGAAAATCATCAATTCCAGCACAGTGATGTAGTCATTCATTCATTTACTAATTTAACACATACTTATTGATAATTAGTTGACCCAAGAATATTGATATGGAGCAAGAATGATATAAAATGTGTGGGATAGAAATCTTGAAATCAAGAAAAAGATATACTAGAACATATACACATACACAGATGTACACATGCACATATAGAACTACCATAACTTTATTGTAATCACACTATTAAAGAATGAAATTTGTGCAAAAAAGTTCTCTGAGAATAGAAAACAACCTCTATGCTTATGGGAACATGAATATCTGATGATCAAAATAACATAGAAATTTTGTTCTGAATCTGACATAGGGATCAACTGGTAGAAACAGGATTTTAAAAGGAGGATATTTCTATGACATGATTAAAGACATGTGCAAAACTTCAAAACATTTTTAGCGACTTCTAAGCAGTTCAATTCTAAAACTACAATGTTGTTGATTTGTAGAAGGGGGGAAAATACAGGTTGAGTACATTCAGGGAAGCTTTGAGTACTGGATTGAAAAGTTGAACTTTGTTTAAAAGGCTGAAGGGAACTCAGAAATGTTTTGGAGTATAGGAGACCGACCTGATTTCTAAAAGATAACTTGGTTGTTTTGTGTAAAGTTGATTGTGGGAGGAACAATGAAGGTGAGGAGAGAGATCAGGTAGACAGCTACTGAAATAAACTATATGAGAAATTATAAGGCAAGGTGTTTACCAAGCGTGAGCAGTTTATAAATAGGGGGCATTGCACATGTTTAAAAAGGACAATAATGTATAAAGTAGAATTAAGTGTTCCATTCCTCCAAGGTTTCAGATCTTGATTTCTGTGAGCCAGACTACATGACTTTAAATTCTGCTCTATTTGTAAACTGGTGGGTCTTTGAGACAGTGTTATCTTTTATTGCAGTTTGCTCATCTGTAAAATGGGTATGATAACAATAGTAGCTATATTATAGGTAGCTGTAAGGATAACACTTGTACATGTAAAACTTTTAGAGTTGTTCCTGGTCTATAGTAAAATAAATGAAGAGGAAATTGTGATCTCTATTTTGGTAGTCTTCAACATTACCAATGGACAAAGCCAAATTTGTTTGGTAAAGGGAGGAAGCAGCTGTCTGTGTGTTCCAGTGTAATTTGCCAAACACTTTGTATAATTCAACCCAAAGGCTGTTACGCATGAGAAGATGGTAGCCAAAATGCTTGTGAATACTTTTTACACTGGTATTCCAACATCTAGCCATTGACATAATTATATGAGCTATATACCTCAATTCTTTGAGATATATTTGACATCATCATTTTATAATTAACAAATAAGTTCAACAGGACTATATGATTAGCTGACTGTTGGGAAAATAAGTTTGTAAAATGTGGTTTTTATGTTTGTTCACTTTGTTAAATTGGTGCTGCCCACATGAATAGTGCTGCCAGGTGAAACTGCTAGTTACTTTCCTGCTTGGAAAGGGGCTATGTTATGCTAATGTGTGCTAAAGGAGGGGTGGTTGTGGGCCCAAGTAATTTTTTAGAAGGAGGAGGAAGAAGAAGCCATGGTGGCAGGGTACTGAAGGAGAAGTCAGTTTGTGCAGAGATGAGGAGAGAGAACATGCGCAGATGAGGAACCAGAGGTGACTGAGCTGGTGGGGGCCTTTGATTCTAGGAAAACTGGATGTGTCAGTAGCTTTGTGAGCTCTGAATGAGTGGGTTTTGGAGCCCTGTGTGTTTTTACTCACCTGCTGGGTGTGAGGCTAGGTTAAAGAAATGGCCCACCAATGTTTGCTCTGCAGTTTCTTTACCATCTACCCGAATCTAATGGGAACCTGCATGTGAATGGCTGTAATGGTGGGGACCTCTGGCCTTACACTGACATCACACAAACTGGGGAGCAGCTATACACTTGAACTGTTCTGAATCCAGAATCCCATATGTTTAGTCTCTGATTTTTGGTCCTTATTTCGGAGCTAGATAAGATTAAACAATTAATATAATCTACTTTGTAGCCTGTAATCAGAAGACCTAGGGTCAATCCAAGCCTATTATCATTCAAATCCTATCATATATACCATAATTGGTTTGTAATAGAATTAAGACCAGAGGTCAAAGCCTCCTGACTCTAGAGTTTTTTTCCACAATACCTCATTTTCTGGGTCATTATTAATGTGTTATTTTTCTTGTATACAATAAAAAAAGCTACAAACACACAAGTAACATACACACATATTAGGTCTGTATTGATCCACATAAATACAAAGAAAGAGCTAGTTTAGTTCATTTGCTGTCTCTTGCCTCCTTATGCTTTAAGAACAAAGCCCTCCACAACCTGCACTCACACATTCAGACACATTACCTTCTTGGAGAATTTCCTTTTCAAAATAAATTCAAGGTGGATAGTCAAGGCAAAAGAGTCCAAGGTAGAGCATTTATCTTGTTGGGAAAAAAATCTAAATCACACTATAGTTTTTAAGAAAGAAAACAATGAGGAGCATTGTGCTTCTTATGATCCTCTGATCAAGTAGGAGGCAGAACATATATTCTGAGACTCCACTGCTATTCCGTCATGTAAATGGCCTGTAGCAATTGGAAGGAGCAAACCAGTCAACTATGTCAGATTCCAGGGCCTGTATAGACACACTCTTGGAGCCTGGCAGCCTTTCCCCCAATCTTTTACCATCTAACCTTGTCTGTGTTCAAGGAGATAATTAGCATGATTAGAGATGTTCTCAGCCAAGAGCAATGCATTCATCTGTTGCTTTAACTTCCTCTGGGGCCTTTGCTGACTGAATGACAAAGTTCTATTTTCATTATTTTTGGCACATTAGGTTTGGAATTTTGTTTCTCTAGGGAAATTCATGTGAGTATTTTCAGTTTAATTATTTATGTATTAAAGCTTCCTGATGAGGAGGGAGCAACACCATTGCAACTTTTCTGTTGTTGGTTTGGTTTAAGAAACAGAGCATTTAACATACCCTCTCCCCTCCCATCCTCCCTCCTTCCCTTCTCTCCTTCTGCTTCTTTCCCTCCACCAGCTCCTTCTCTTTCTCTTTTCTCTTCTCCTTCTACTTTCTCTCTCAATCTCTGTCCCCGTCTCAGAGGTTTCAGATTGTCTCTTAGCAAATTGTTTAGGTGGTGACTATTCCAACTACTCAGCATAAAAATTCTGCAATCTATTATGGGAAGGATATTTTACTTGATTTAAGAGAAAACTTGTGCAAACTGCCCCAATAATCATTATTAATTTGAAATTATTAGTCTGATTTTTCAGAAAATAACTGAACCTTTAAAATTCATGCTCACAATAAACACATATGCAATGCATATATATAATTCCCCTATGAGTATATTTATGCTGTTTAACCTTTTTTTGATATAAATTATTTCTCATCAACTTTATCTATAGTACTGTGTAGGCCTGTATCTATATCAACAAAAGATACAACATTTCATACACTTAATACCAAAAGAATAATTAATTTCAAAAGTTGCCCCTATAATTAAATACCATCCCACCCACAAATATGAATTTTAAGTTTATGTACCCATACATTTGCATATATATGTATATATACATATTTGTATTATGTATTACTTAGTAAAAGTTGATTATGTGTCCATGAAGAAAAACAATCTAGAATAGAGGATCATGATAATCAGATAAATAGTCCTATGAGAAATATTTTAGGGACAAACTAATTAGCAATCTACAAAAATATAAACATTTATAAATAGACTGAGGGCTAATTATTCTCATAAATTAGACAAGACATTTTAAATAATGTACTTAATCACTAGCAAGGTCAATGTTATGCTAAATATTAGAAAATATTTTACAGTAATTGCTTTATTATGCATCAGCTACCATAACCTTGGGTCAGAGGACAGTAGAGATATGTCAGATGCTATTGGCTGGTAATGTGCAGATTGACAGGTAATCAAGTAAAATCTCCTTACATTACAAACAGGATAAATAATCAGCTCATGATTTCTCTGTGTCAGAGTTTTTCAATCTGTTCTCTACATAAACATAAACTTCCTTGGTGTAGCCTCAGAAAAGGCTTTGGCCTGGAAAAAAAATCAGCAGCAGTCCTTTTCAGTTTAAAGCAGAGCACTGGGGATCTGACCTGTTTTATACACTACAATTACACATAAAATTTTTAAAAATAGATGTCTCTACTACTAAAATGGTGTTGGAATCCAGTGATCCAAACACTAACCATATTGACTCTTCCTTATATATGTCTAAATACTTTGTGTTTATGAGTCAAGTCTGAACTTGTGACCAAGGTCTAAGGATCTCACTTCTTTTCTCAGCCCTGCTTTCTAAGCTCTCAGCAAACTGCACCTGTATTTCCCCAGTGTGCTCTCAAGATTCTGTTTTTGAAATCCATTGCTTTCTTTCTTTGGACTGATCCTGTCTCTGACTATTCCAGTTGCTCTCTCTCTTTCTCCTCCAGTAAAATAATAAACACATAAGATGAGGTACATCCTCTTCACAAATGTTTAAATGTACAGTACAGGATTGTTAACTACAAGCGTAATAATGTGTAGCAGATCTTTAGGAATATTTATCTTGAATAACTGGAACTTTAGGCATATTAAATAGCAACTCCCTATCCCTTTCCTCCCTCCAGCTCTTGGCAATTACCATCTAGTCTCTGCTTCTACGATTCTGACTACTGTAGCCACCTCACCTAGGTGCGTTCCTGCAGTATTTGTTCTTGCATGGCTAGCTTACTTCACTTATTATAATGTCCTCAAGGTTCATCCATGTTGTAGTATCTGACAGAATTTTTCTTATTTTCTGCCTGAATAACATTCCGCCTCTGATTTTTCTTAAGTCATAATTAACAAAGTACTTACATTTGTCTTGTTACAGTTTCTAGTGTTTAAGTATTTATTCAACTTTATTGTGTTCGCCTATTTGCCTTCCTAATTTTAAATTTGTTGAATTCTGTCAATTGCTTCTAATATAATGCTTAACACACATTAGACAGTCAATGAATTGTGTCACATTAAAGAGAACCTTAGGAATATTTTTAGAAGGCAGTGTGAGAATGGGTCACTTTCTTCAGTCTTTGACAATCAAGTGCTTAACAAATTCCTACTGTGTCTTCAGGATGTGTGAAAGCGTAACTTATTGAACAGTTTATAACTGTAAACACCTCTATGAAGCAGAAACAAAAGTGACATACAAAGTGAGATGGGGCTAAAGTTAAATCTATTACTATATGCACCAGGTCTCAGATTGGTCAGTGTTTCTTGTCCTGGCTGCACATTAAAATTAGTAGTAACTTTCAAATATTCTTGAAAGTTCTCCACTCTATACCAGTTTAACTAATAAGATAGGGGAGAGGGTGGGAATAAAAGCATCAGTTTTTTATAAATCTCTTCAGATATTTCTATTTTAAACCAAGGTTGAGAATCATAGACATAGTGTTGACCAGGTATTCAATATCCTTAAAATACTCTAGTCTTGTCTGAGAGTTAGAACACATTCCTTGCTATATGCTGGGAACTGGAGTGGTATTTTACGTATATTTTTAAAAGCTATAACAGCATGGTTGGGATCAGTGGCTTGAGAGAGTCAGAGAGAGGGATAGCCAGAGACCTTGGACTCAAGCTGGTGAGCTTTTGCTCAAACCGGATGAGCCCGCGCTCAAGTTGGCGAGCTTGGGGTCTCAAACCTGGGCCCTTCTGCATCCCAGTCCTACGCTCTATCCACTGCTCCACTGCCTGGTCAGGCAAGATCAGTAGCTTAAATGCAATTCTCAGATACAGGGAGGTGAGATCACATGTACTAGAAACAGTGACCAGAAACTGAAATATATATATCATTTTCCTGTTATGGGTAAATACTGCAGAAGCAGTGACTCAACAATGAGACAGAAATCCAAATAATCAATGTAAGATTTATTATATTTATGGGATGTTGTCCAAGACACAGGTAAAAGATATAAAAACTTGTTAGAATTTTCAGAATGAATGTAGAGAGAGAAACATCAAACAAACTTGTTCACTATGAGCTACTAACAAATATCACTGCATTAACAAGAAATATAGTTGCATATCTACAGTCATAATTTGAAATTATTACATATTAAATTAAACTTGAAACAGAAGATGCAATGCCTTTAAATAAATTTAAAAATATTTTCAAAGGGAGTAAGTTTAGACATAATATCCAACAACAACATAATTAATATGTCCTTTAGACATTGGTAACATAAAAACAAGTGCTATAATAAAGAACCACATATAGCCTTTCATAGTGAAATTATTATCATTTCAATAAAAAAATTCTCAATAGATACGACTGATTCCAGACTGAACAGAGCAAAAGGACATTAAGAACTGATGATATCACACAGAGCTAGCTGAGCAGGATAAAATTTTGTGAAAATTGTAAAAGGAGGATTTAGAGATATGAAGAGTAGACACATATAATGCCCCACTATATGTCAAATAGAAGTTTAAAAGAAAAGAAGGGAAAGTAGAAAACCAGTACGTGAAGAGAAATTTCTAGATGAGGTGATCAGAATTTGGAATTGAAAACTCTGTCAAATATTTATATTAAGATAAAGGAAATAGATCTACATTTAGACTCATAATAGTGAAATATATAGCATATAGAATAAAGAGAAGATATAAAGGCTACAATGAAATTTAAATTGAAAACAAACTTCTGATGAATAAAAAATAGAGAAATAGTCTCAAGTGCTAAGGCAACATACCTGCCAACCTAAAATTCTAGTCAGCTCAACTACCTTTAAATCCATTTGGTAATCCCTGCTGGGGCTGATGCTTGAATCAACCAAACTATCCTCAGCCCCCAGTGCTGATGCTAGAACCAATAGAGCCACTAGCTACAGAAAGGGAAGAGAGAGAGAAGGGTGAGAGAGAGGAGATAGAAGCAGGTGGTTGCTTCTCATGTATGCCCTGACTGGGGATTGAACCTGGGACATCCTCACAGCAGGCTGATGCTCTATCAAGTTAGCCAACCAACCAGGGCCTAAAGAAAGAGACCTTTTAGAAAGACTTTTTACACATATACAAGCTATAAGAATTTATCTTCCATTGCCTTCACAACAAGAACTACTAAAGAACTTATTTAAACAAAAAAAGGTCATTAAGAGGGAATATATGATATAAAATAAATGCTATACATAAAGCTAAAGCAAAAAATATGTATCATATATATGTGTGTTTGTGTATGTATACACAGATATAACAATAATATACAAATTATGCATATACATATATAACAATTGCATATATTCAATTTTAAAGATACACCAAACTTTAAAGATAGCATAATCTTGACACTATATATACCAAACACAAGAAACAATTATACAAAATAATATAGATTAAATGTTAAAAATTGATGTATTCAATAAATAGAAAGTCTCATCATATGTTAGAACCAAAAAGGATTAATTCTAGCAGTTAAAAATTTTATGCTGTTAACATATTAAAAAGTAAATAAAAACTCATATGAATAAAATTAATAAAATAAAATTCATATTTTCAAAAGAAATAAAACTTTCAGAAAACTAGAAATAGAAACTTTATTAAGACATCTCATGAAGAGGATCTATTGAAATTTAATATCAAAAATGAAAAATTTTAGCATTATCTGAAAGAAGTAACGGATGCCTGATATGACATTCACTCTTCAGAGTTGTATGGAAGATGAAAAGCATTGAAAATAAGATAATTATATTGGATTTCAAATAATTAGAAGCAACATAACAAAACCATAATTAAATTCACAATAACCTAATGATAAAATATCAGAATTCAAAGACATTCCTATGCAGTGAGAAACATCATTTAGTTAATATAAAGCTAAAAATGTTCAGTTTAAACTGTAACAAGTACAATGAATAAAATTATAAAACCATTAATGAATTTGCTCAAACAAAACATATATAAATACAACGATATGATTTTTTATTGACAAGAGACTTACAATAATAAATTTCCCTTATCTTAATCTGTAAATTTAGTTTAATTACTATACAAAATTGGCAGCTAAGCTTAGAAATCAATGGAAGAGTAAATTATCAAAGAGACTTAAGACAATGTTGGGAAAAAAAGAGCCATATATTTCTTCTTATTATTATAATTCACTGTCATTAGCTCTGGTAAAGAACAATTCAATAAAGTAGAGATTCAGAAATATATCCACAAAAATATGAAAACTTGATATGAGACAAGTGACATTACACATCATTAAAAAAACACATTATCAATAAATGGTGCCAGAATAATTGATTATTCATATATAAAATTTCATATTCGTGAATAGTAGCATATATACAAATAAATTTCAGATGAGTAAATTACCTCCTTTTAAAATCCAAAATATTGAATATTTCAATAAACTATAGTAGTATATCTTAATGATAAATGTACTGTATTAGGCCATACATTAATATATGATACACTAGAATTTAATTTATGCAGTCAGTTTTGCAAAAAATATTCTTGAGGTACATACTTGACATAAGAGTAGTATCTACTATAGATAAAGAATTCCTAGATAGTGATATGAAGACAAGCAAGTAAATCATTGTAAAAAATTTCCCCAAGCCTGACCTGTGTTGACTCAGTGGATAAAATGTTGACTGGAATGCTGATGTTGCCAGTTTGAAACCCTGGGCTTACCTGGTCAAGGCACATGTGAGAGTTGATTCTTCCTGCTCTTCCCCCCTTCTCTCTCTCTCTTCTCTAAAAGAATAAATAAAATCTTTAAAAAAATTATAAAAATAAGTCCCAGAATATAGACATGCAAGAAAATAAAAAAATACTAATAAAAAACCCTAAAATCAACAGTAATTTATAAAATGCAAATTAAATAAACAAGTTTCTGTTTCACATCATCACATTGGCAAAGTTTTAACAGTAAAATAAGTTTATTAAATTATTTTTATTTATTTATTCATTTTAGAGGAAAGGGAGAGAGAGAGAGAGAAAGAGAGAGAAGGGGGGGGGGAGGAGCAGGAAGCTTCAACTCCCATATGTGCCTTGACCGGGCAAGCCCAGGGTTTTGAACCGGCAACCTCAGCATTCCAGGTCAACGTTTATACACTGCGCCACCACAGGTCAGGCAGTAAAATAAGTTTAAAAGTATCGACTGTACTGATTGTAGACAAGTATGTAGATAAGAAAAATGTCATTTAAGGCAGCATATGTTTGTAATACTGCCGTAGAGTTCAATTTGGTACTTAAAAGGGAATTCGAATATGTGCGTTGATTATGATTAATATATTTCTATATTCTTTCTTTCTTTTCTTTTTTATTATAAAACTTTTTATTTGCTGACTAAGCCTGACTTTCACTTACAGCTATGATATCACATTCTTGAAGTGCTGCTGACTGGAGGTACTCTCCAAGGGCACCTGTCCTTTCATAGGTCTCTGTCCTTTCCCCAGTGCTGTCACTTATCAGTAATGTCTCTGACAGTTTGCTTCATCCAGGGCACTTACTGAGGTGGAAAGTGTTTCTCTTGAGTGTCTGAATTATAGACAAAGAAAATATTCAACATAAAAACTTCCATCAAGCAAAAGCTGAAAGAAAAATCTCCTGCCACAAACAATTTCTATTTGCCCAACTTGGTAGACAGAAGGACCAGATGTTTAATAAAGTACATACATTATAAGAAGATACAAAGTCCCTTGTGCAAAAAAAAAAAAAAATTAATTTACAAAACCATTAGTACTATCTGGTGTGGTGATTGGTTCCTCTAGGAAGGAACAATAGCAATATATTTCTCCTAGTTACATGAGTTTTCTTAAGCATTATTATAGAAAGAATGTCCTGAAGAGCTTAAAACAAAAATACCAGGACTCCCCCCTTACTGATTCAGATTTTGGAAGTTCGAGTTCATATTTGATAATCATTTTTAGCAAGCACCCAGATAATGCTGGTATTGTTGGTAGAAGTCTACAATGGGGCCCAATAATATGTTTAAAAAGCTTTCAGATTATCCGCCTTCAAGATAAGGTGAGAAACACAACTACAGAAAAAGTTTCGCACATAATGATAAGAAGATAGGTTCAGGGGTTTTCTTTGCAGCTATTAATCTATTAGAAACAAGGGACCATCAGTTTACATGTGGATAAAGTAAACTATATCATAATAAAAAACAAAATACTATAATGCAATTAAAAGGAATGAAATAGAGGCCCATTAGAAGAAAATATACATTTCAAAAACATAATATGGGATCCATAAAATAATTATGGTATAATATATCAATTACTTTTATTTACAAGCCTACATATAAAACTACCTTTTTATATAAACATAGGAATAAAAAAATATATATCTAGACACAGGAACTATATAACCTGAAGATACTGGCTACTTTTGTTAAAGATTTGATGAAGGGAAATTCTCAGGGATTTTGAACTTTATCTGTAATGTTATATTTTTTAAAATCAAACAAACCAAAATATGAGATGTTAAAATGCTCAAATATTAAATTTTGCTGGAAAAGGGCTTGGGGTACATGAGCATTAATTATGTCCTTTTTTTAATATGTGAAAGTTTAAATTATTTCAGAACTGAAGTAATAAAACAAGAAAAAGAAAAAGTCAAGTAAAAAAGCCCAGTAACTTATGGATCAAATAAAGCTTCCACAAAGAGTCATGGACAGAGAATTTATTAACTATAACTCTTAAGCTTCACCTGGAGAGTCAGGCCTTTTTCTGGGCACTCCTCATTTATTTTCATGATAGGACAGGTTAGCAATTGATAACATGCTGGCTGTTCCAGCATCTGCTGATAGACTTCCCCTTTCCATTTTATAAGTGTCATGAAATATTCACGTGCACTTTGTGTCTCCTTACACCAAAGGCTTTCTCTTTCTTTTTTTGAATCCCGATTATGCCCCTTGAAAGTGAGGTTGACAATTAGTCAAAATATTGGAAAAAAGAAAAACAGAAGCTGAAAGAGGACTATAAGTAATCACAGCCTTTATAGGAAACACATTTGTCATCCTCACAGTGAATAATACAGCTTTTCAAATGGTTAAAACAATACAAAGTTTAGGTTTCCATAGGAGTTAAGTGGGTGGAGAGAGAAGAGATAAAGAGGAATGTGAGATTTACACCTGACCAGGGAATTCTACGGAGGTATTTGTCCTTTCTGGGTAAGACAGCTATTGAAAGTTGACTTGTTCTCTTTAGGGAGGTTTCCGTGGGTGCTTCAGATGCAGTATCCAACTACACACCCTATGCTAACAACATTGACAACTCTCTGTTACTCAATCTCATGCTTCTTCCTTAGTTTTATGTCCTCTTCTCTCAGATTTTCTGATGGATTACAAATACCCTTACAGTTGGATTTTGAAGCAGAATATTAAATGATGTCTGGCAGGCTCCTTCTCCTGCATGTGCTCTTCTATCCTATGAAACAAACATATGTCTCCTAGCATCAGAAGCGTAGCTATTTCCCAATGCAACCCAATCTCCACATGTCTCTCTCTTTGTCTATCTCCTCTGACATTTCAGACTTATTACCATACTGTTGTGAGAATGGAACATACCTGAAGGGAATCACTCACACAAGTCTGTGTCTTTCCACAATGCCCGATTTATTAGGAGAGACTTCCCCAATAAGCCAACAGATTTATATTCTTGTTACACACAGAGAGAGGGAGCTTAGGCAATTTAGTGAGCAGAGAAAAACTTCCATATAAAGTTCTGTTCACTGACAGGGTCCATGGATGGTGTCAGTCTCAAGCCAGGCAGCTACAGTGGTGACACGCAGCAGAAGGGGTGGATGTGCAGGCAAGGCTCTGAATATGACCTGTGGTACAGCTAAGTTTGAGTGTCAAGTGTTTGGAGCTCTGAGTTCTTCTAGCCAATAAGGAGCGGAGGTCCCACTCACCCCAGTGTTCCGATGGGCCTTATCAAAGTGTCCAGACTTGTGGTTTTAGGGACTCTGATTATCTACTAAGGGTGTTCTCATCATACCCCATTATCTCAATCTTAGGTATAATGCTACTTAACACAACTGTCATGGATGACAGTGACTTTATATTGGATTGTCAAAAGGTGCCCCAAAAGTCCACTACACTTTCGCTCTATACACATACATTTATATATTCACACCTTTAGATTGCTCAGGTCCATGTCAAACAGTAGTCATTGATCTCCACATAGCTCCAGGAGATATATTTCAAGTTCACCGAGGGGCCTCCAAAAGGCTATTCTCATTATGCTTGAGATGAGCACAAGACAACCCATCAATCTCTTTCAGAAAGAAAAACATATGGGGTAATGCATTCAGTACAGACATCCTTAATCTGAAATTTCTCATGAGGAAAGGGACTTGTTTTTAAGTACCTACTCTGATGAAGAAAAATGTAAAAAGTGGGTTATTAAGCATGAAATAATGGGAAGGAATACATTTTATAGTCTTTCCTACTCATTCTTCCTTCTACCATGTACCCCTTAAAGAGCCACCTTGAGAAAGACAAATTGAAGAGGCAGGACATCGTTTATCAGGCAAGAACATTTCTGCCTAATGGCCCCTTGAGTAAAGTGTTTCTTTAGGACATCACAGCTTGTGTGAAGGCAGATTTAAAGGCCAGGGCATCAATTAGAAATCCACAGTCTTGCTACCCAGTGGCTTTCTTTACAGCTTCATTTTGCAAGATGAAAAGGCCATCAAAATGGAAAATGAGACTTGCCAAACAATTCCAGCACTTCCCTTAGGCTACAAATGCTCAATAATGTCAAGCACAGCATTTCTGAAAACCTGGTAAAGTTGGAAAGAATTACATGATATTTTATGTGATTGGTTGCTAACTGCAATGCTGATGTGAAGAAACAGACACCAGGCAATGAGCAGTGAAGTACTGAAACATCAGTCCTGGAAATGACAAGTTTTAAAATCCAAGTGGCAAACTTGAACTACTAAAAGAATTTTTTTTGTTTTTGTTAGGACAGAATGACCTCTAAACATAAAGGAAAAAGTCAACATCTAGAGCTTCCAAAGTAAACTATATTGTTTTTGAAAGTATACCATTAAGAAAATATTAGAATAAACCGTAGATTTGGAGAAAATATTTGCCCCATATATCTATGAAAGAACTTGTCTCCTCCTTTATTAAAAATTTACCTCAATATAATTGACATACTACACACACAAACACACACACACACACACCTTTTAAATATAGGGAGTACTGTATATGTGGAAACTCAAATATAAAATTAATTTTAACCCCTGGAAAGCAGCTCCTTCTAATGCTATCTCTTGGTTTGTCATAAAACTTGCATGGTTATTCAAAATAAATGAAAGAACCTCAATAACTTATAACACAGTGTTAAGGAGACTAACAAAGATATAATTGAAATTTCAGAAATAGAGAGAGAAAGAGAATGGCATAGATAATGTAGCCAAAGTCATACTGATGAAAATTTTGTAAATATGACAAAAAAAAAAAAAAGAAAAACACACAACAGAACCAAACTAAATAGATATAAGAAAAGTAATTCACAGGTACTTTATTCATCAAAACCTTACCTCTTGATTAATGTTATATCTACCTTGTTCACTTTTATAATTAACAGTAGAAAAAAGTATGCATAGCCAGTCCTATTGATATCATTATAGTTCATAGGCTACAAATTGGAAAGGTCATCATTGCAGCCCATGACTCTTTAGCAAAGTTGGTGAATTAACTAAGAAATAGGAATTAAAAATAAATATTAGACTTATTTTAAAAATTAAGAGAAAATTTTAAATATAGAATTATAAACACATCTTACTGTTGAATGTTTAATAATGTAATAAAGTTGTGAATGCTTAATAATTTTTAAATACTTCATAAATCCTGAAAATACTGATACATTTTAAAAACAGGAATATAAAGTTTTATTTCTTCTTAAAATATGATGGTAAATTTGGGTTTAGGTAAAATAAAAAACAGTCCATATTTAACTTCCATTCTAACATATTGGTTCAAACATGATTTTGCTAGTGGTGTCTCTGCATGATTTAATTTTCAATGTATCATAGTCACTGCATTTTTAGTACTTTAAAGATAATAATATAGTCTTGTTTTATATCTCACTCAGAAAAAATAAATGAGAGTATTTACTAATACAATGATAAAAGCACAAACATCATTTTGAGGTCTAACTTTAAAATGTGTAAAGAGATGCTTGATTTAACTAAAATCACTCACCTAGAAGGCACAGCATCAAAGTTGTGATTAGATTTGATAAGCAAGGATAATATATATGATCAAACAGCCAAAAGCAATAACATTCAAGAACATTTAATGTACCAATACTAATTTTGTTTCTCAGAATGGTATTGGAACTCACCTTCGGGATGACTTACAATACTAAGCACAACATGAATAAAAACCATGAGGTGTCCAAATGAAAATCTAATGGGATCTCAGAAACCATTCAAAATTCTCCCAGCAAGAACAATTGACAGCTAACAGGACAGGAACTCAAGGGGCAGGTATTACAAAAATTACAAAGATACAAAGATGAATAGAAATTAAATTCCCTAAAGATTGTTGAGGGTCAATACAGAGAAACCAAGTCCATAGTTTAAGAACAGAAAGAAATAAAAACCCAAGAAAAATGTTTCTTATCTCATAAGTTGAAATTAAAGAAGCCAGATGGGAAGCAAACATGTGAAGGTTAAATTTCACTACTGCTGGGCATGAAGAAAGTAACAATAGCAATTCTTTATATTAGAAACATAGAAACTTTTCATATAAACTACAAAATCAGAGATTAAAAATATTACCTTGCTTAAAAAAGACAGACCCCAAATAATACATTCTATATATTTCGGTGTATTTGAATAGACAAAACAAATAAATGGAAACAAAAATACAAATTTTTTAACCTATGTTAAATGGAGATCTGTCGAAGGGGCCTCCGAGGCCCATTCTGAGGTGAGGGGAACATTTGGGGTGAGGGCGATTTGGATGGAAACATGTATCAAAACTCACTGAATTGTGCAATTTAATATGTGAACATTTCAGGAAAATAACGTGGGTAGATTTAGAGTAACTACAACAAAGTTGAAGGGATTTTAATGGTTGTTTTAGGCAGAAAGCTCCACACATTCCCCCACCTGGCTGTCTCACACACCTTGATGACTAAATTTCATTTTAGACACCAAATTTATTCTGCATGCCAGCATGTGCCCTTGTAGCGGATTATACAACTGGAGGATGGTTCTTAAATTATCATTATAGAAAAAAAAATGGGTGAAAATGTTTCATGTGAAAAATATACTTTAGAAAGGGTCTAGCAAATGTTTTCAAACAATGGAAGAATAGTTGCATGAACAAGGAACTAGGTTAGTTATGATAGTGACTTAGAGACAGAGCAATAAGTTGATGGAACCTAAAGGATGCAAAGTGTTGTTGTTTTTTTTTGGTCTATGCAAATATAAAATCAATCTAAATTAAAAATTTTTAGAATAAAATCTATATTCAAAGGCAGGGAATTAATCACTCTATTTTTATTTGTACCAAAGGGTTATCTTAGCTTTTTCAAAGGCCCTGCACTGCAGAGTTAAGATAAAAACAAAAAAAGTCTCACCAGTTTAATAACAAAAACAACAAGAAAAAAGAAATTTAAGGGGACAGGAAAGAGGTCCTTGGGTCAGAGGCATGGGCAACCGTGCTCAGGCACTCGCCCTGGCTGCAGGGACTTTGATGTACTCTGCTAGAGGTGTGGTGATTGTCCCGTGGGAGCTACTGTTCATTTGGGTACAGTGATTCTTCTTGGGCATACCCAGCTTCTGCATGCTCCAGATATTGTTCAAAAGGCCAGAAATTAAGAACTCAGCGGGTTTGTAACAGTTAGCCAGCAGTTCCTTGACCCTGGCAGCCCAGATGTCGTCTCTCTCCATGTCTAGGAGCTCATCTGCATCAGTCTTCAGTTCTGGAACCTTCTCATCCTGGCAGTCTCAGAGGTAAGTGCGCTGTTCCAGGATCCACTCACCTAGGAGGAGGTACTTCCTTGCTCCCAGTTGACTTACTTGAGGATGTCCTCACCCTGTTGCCTCACTGGGCCCATGCCTGCAGCCCCAGGAGGACTCAGAAAGTATACAGGGCTCCCTGCGGTCAACACTGCATCCCCTGGAACGTGCTGTCATTTGTCCTTTCTGGCCTTGGACCCTGCCCTGCTCCTTGGGCTCCTCAAGGCCCGCTGGCTGGCTGGCTGGCTGGGTGGGATATTGGCACTGGATTGAATCACTATGGTGGGCGTGCTAATTAATTTTGTCCTTTAAATATGGAGTGTCACGTTGGTATTTTCATACCACTATTCTGTATAGTAACAATATTAATCATAGGGAAACCGACTTGCTATGTATGCTCAAGAAGTACAATTTTATTTGCTCAGACATTAAAATAATTTAAGTAAGAACATTAATTGACTGTTTTGTGTCTGGTATGACTGACTGGTTTGTACATGGATTTATTTCCAGTAATGTTGAGAATATCAGTGATGTTAGAATTTCTGTAGTAAGGCTAATTGGAAACTCGTTACTGTCAGGTACTGGGGAAATGCTCCTGGGATACCATCCAAATTTGGTCTAAAGCCACAGAAAAATTATTGTATATTAAATAGTGTCTCTTCTAATACCCAAAATAATAGACTACTATTTTAGTAGGAGCACATTTAAGTCTATTTTCTGATTCCTGCACAGGTTTGTCCTTACTGGTGATTTAGCTGGATTAGTCATGAGCACTGAGGAAATGGAGTGAGAATTATCAGCTAATATTGGCTCAGAGGAAACACCCATGCTATTCTGTAGCAAATCCAGGCTACATATAAAATAGCTAGAAATATATTTAAGACAGAAACACTTCATAATAAACCAAAGAGACTGAGAGGAATGTTTACAAGTATGGAATCAAAGTGAATAAATTGGCATGAAGTGTGTTTTCTGAGCAGAAATCAGGATTTTAGGTAAATGCAAAAGTCATAACTAAATTAAGGCAACACCAAGCATCTCCACAGGGTTATATATATTTTAAAGTGTCTTCAACCTATGATGATTCTCACTTAAAAGAAATATAGAATTTCAGTTTTCTATAATGTTTTCAATTCAGAAGAATTCTTACTATTATTCTGGTTGTCATATCATATAGATTGTATCATTTTTCCATATTATTCCTGTTCTCCCCATCTTAGCTATGGTTTTGCTAAGAATGAAGTATATGTGCCTTCTTACTAATTTGGGGCTTTGCCATGGAAACATCTTTACAAAATGAAACATGGACAAAAATAACAGTTTCAAGATTAAGATTTAGAAGGCTTGGTATACCTCACCAGTCTTCTTGGAGCTGCTGACTTAGGACATAAAGAACGTCTGCCCAAAAAGCCATTACATGGGCCCTAGAATGAAGATACTTTCAGCAGAACTAAACTTGACTCAAAACCAGAAGTCTACCCTAGCTCTTAAGGAAATCCTACCTGAGATTGATCAAACTGTAGTTTACGGACAAATCCACAAGCATGAAATAAATTAGTGTACTGGTATAAGTCACTAAGATATTTGGCAATTCTTGCTATGAAGCTTTATCACAGCATCTGTGTTATCCAGATTCTCAGTCTAACTAAAACGTTCCTTGTTCATAGACTTAGATGCAATATATGATATCTCATCTAGGGAAAAGATTGTTCATTGATTCCATAAATCATTATCTGTGTAATGACCGTGGGTTAAACATGGGTACAAAATTGTGACTAAAAACTGGCATGATCCATACTTTCACATAGCTTTCTATTTAGTTAATTACAAATCATGATAATGCAAGTACAAATGTAAATTTGAAATTGTTCAAAGGGTTCCTAAAAGAGTACCTATCAATGATGTTTAGACCTATCTGAAGATGAAGTACTTAAGCGAAAGTATAATCATTTCTAAGAGCTGGTAAAAAGAAAGAGAACATTCTATCAGAGCTCCAAATGTATTATGCAAGGAAGACCTTGGCAAATATAAAGGAACTAAATTTATGCCAAATTTGGGAGTATGCCGGGAAACGGAACATGATGTGAGATGTGGCTGAAAAAGTATTCAAATCAAAACAAGCATTTTAAGCTGAATATGGGGTTTTGACTTATTTTTCTGAGAGAACTAAAAAGCCATTGAAATGATGTAAGCAGCATGCTAAACAACCAATCTTGCATTTGAAAACTATGACAATTACTCAAGTGAGATATTTTGTAAATTTGGAATAATATGATGGTAAAGAAAAAAAATTTAAATAGACAAGTTAAAATACTTATTAGGTAAAAATCAAAAGAAAATTCTGCTATTAATTATAAGAGTGAAGGAAAGGATGGAGTCAAGAGTCACTGCTAGGTTTTTGGCTTGTACCACAGATGGAAAGTTAGCAATAGGCTATAACTTTGCAAAATGTAGGTCTATAGACAAATTTAATGTTATTGATATTATTTAAAAAACAAAAATATATTCATATATGTCTCCAGATTTTATAGTCACTCTCTCTACACATTTTAACTTAAAAGAACCAACATTTAATTTTTTTTTTATTTTGTAAAGAGAATCTTTATGCTTTACCTATGTAGAGAACTTACTGGATAAATTACCGGAGCACTTCATGTCGAAAGTGAGTGGCACCCTTGGAGAGGTTCAGAAAAGCTTAACTTTAGAAAGTTCAATGAAAACCAAAAAAAAAAAAGAAGAAAGAAAGGATTTTAGATTTCAGAAATTTATTTGGATATCTGCAGTAGATTTTTTTTCTAGAGCTTAAAAATGTGTTCAGGAAACATTGATTCTTTACCATCCATTGTAGGGTAGATTACAAAAATATTTATTATTACTCTTAATTAGATGGTCTTGTAAAAATAGTCTTACTTAGAAACATGGTATTGTAAAATATTTTAGGTAGAAGCGTGAGGAACTTGGCTTTGGCTGCTGTTTTTTCTGAAAATAGTTACAAGATCTTTGTCAAATCTTCTCACTTATTTTAGTCTTAGTTTCTACACTTACAAAATCAGATGATTAGACTAAATTAACTCTGATACATGTCCTGTATTTTCAATCCTATGTTTATAAAGACTGTAATTTCTGCCTGACCAGGCAGTGGCACAGTGGATAGAGCGGTGGACTGGGATGTGGAAGACCCAGGTTCAAGACCCCGAGGTCGCCAGCTTGAGCGCGGGTCCATCTGGCTTGAGCAAAAGCTCGCCAGCTTGGATCCAAGGTCGCTGGCTCCAGCAAAGGGTTGCTCGGTCTGCTGAAGACCCGCGATCAAGGCACATATGAGAAAGCAATCAATGAACAACTAAGGTGTCGCAATGGCAACGAAAAACTAATGATTGATGCTTCTCACCTCTCTCTGTTCCTGTCTGTCCCTATCTATCTCTCTCTCTGTCTCTGTAAAAAAAACAAATTATAATTTCTGATTATATGATTTAGGATGATATTTTAATATGTGTCATGATAAGAGCAGCAAGTCTTTTAGACAATGAGTGTAATTAATCCTTTTGGACTGAAGTAGTAGCTGGAAATGACTCTAGGACTCTATCATTAGCATGCACAAACACATTTTGATTTATAGAGTTTGTCCAATCTGGTTTCCTTAAGTTCATGACAGTCTGTATTCTAGATTCCTACCAATTCCACTCTGTCCTCAGTCCAACATTCCATAAATCAGTGTGTACTTAACATGTGTAATCAAATATAGTATGAATATTAAATAAGAAACACTTTAAGAAATTTATTATGTGCAGTAATTTATATTGCATTATAAATTTGAAGGCTATCAATTTTCAGATACATATTTTTTCAGGTTCAAATTCACTCAGTCATTAACTTACTTGTCTATTCTTGCAATGTGCCATGAAAGATTCTAAACGTTCCAAGAATAAAGAGAACAAAAGAAGAAGAAGAAAAAAGAGGGATTTATGGATCATACATGATAATTAATAGATAAAGAAACTATCAAAATGAAGACATATATGCATATTTATATATATCATACATATATATGATATATAAACATATATCATATGATATATATATATATATATATATATATATATATATATATATATATATATATAAACATATATATCATCTGGGTTAAAATGAACAGAAAAGGAAATAGAGATAATTAATAGGTAAGCAGATACCTGAAAAAGGTGTGGTAATAAGACATGACTGTAAATCACAGCACAAGTGAGAGAAAGCAGGATGCACAAAGTCACTCAGTTTTGAGCATAAGTTTTATGGTCTGTGAAATGCAAGGTGGTGAGAACAGCTCTCAGGATGAGCGGCACAGTGAGAAGGAGAAAATGGGTCAGAGGAATAGAGGATCAAGATCATGGAGGGCTTTATTAACCATCACAGAAATTTTAGTTTCTTCTCTGAACTAGGTGCTGTGTTAAACAGTGTTGCCAGGAAACCAGTAGTACACTCTCACAGGATAACAGAGGAGCACTTAAAAACAAATGGGAATTAGATCTAGAATGTTAAATGGAAAAGATCTAGCAAAGATAGGTGGCTATCACAGGCTTCTGAATGCAAGAATAAATCTGTCTATCCCATTTTTAAAAAAATTTGATTCTATTGTTATTTTATGTGGTAGTCTACATATCATTTATGTCAAATTTGTTCATTGTATTGTACATATAATCTATTTTCCTTCCAAATTGTTAGAGTCATTTATCCATTCATAGAGATATGTTAAAACCTTCCATTATGATTATGGTTTTGCTTATTTTTCTTTTAGGCCTATAAAGTTTGCTTTATATATTTAAAACTATATTTTTTGTTGCATACATAGTTCTAATTTTAATCTTTTAAAATGTTTTTCTCCCTTTATCTCACATTATCTCTAGTAAATTTTTTGTAAAATATGCATATTATGTCAGCAAGATGGCGGTGGAGTAGGTAGACGTACCAACTTCCAACTTCCAGAACCAAAATGGATTATAATTTGATTTTAAGAACCATCATCTGGATAAACCAACATTGAACTGGACTGAAAGGATTCTTCAACCGGGGAACACTGAAGAAGGAACATTGAGACTGGTAGGAAAAGCGAAAACATGGAAAGGGCTGCCCAACTGGAGTGAAAGGCAGCCCAGAGAGACTCCTGTGGCAGGAAGAGAGGCTAGTGGAAGGGTCGGGACCTAAGTCCCAGGAACAAAGACCCAACCTACAGCCCCAGAGCCTAGAAGAGGTGAAAGGACAGTATTTAGCTGTGAAACAGGTTAGGAGACTGTTTGTGAGAAAGGGACAGTTGTCTCAGACCCAGGATTCTTCTTAAAGGGATAGCACAGAAAACTTCTCTCACAACCACTCAAGCTGAACTCTGGGAGACAGGGAAGAGGAGAGAACCGGAGCAGCGGGAAGAGAGTGCGGTCTGGAAGGCACAGGGAGAAAAACCTTGAGGGAGAGCCAACCTAAACCCTGGGTTGAGTCACTCCACAAATCTGAAACAATATTTCCCCTGGAACCAACAAGGGGAAGCAGGACACCAGCCCAACAGGCTCCCCTGCAGCAATTAGAGCACAGTCGCTTAGAAGGAAGGAGCTTTCAGGACTACAGATTGGAGCACTAAGGTCTAAGCTGCAGCACCCCCACCCACACTGCTGAGGGGTTGCTGGAGGGCTGGCAGCAGCGGGACACGGAAGCGCGGTTCCTTCGGTGGGGGCAGAGGCCAAGACGGCTGGCATAAGCTCTGTCTAGCCCAGCGGGGGCAAAGGGGACATATGAAAGTGGTCCAGTGGCTGTGGGCTGCCTGCGACCTCACCTGTGGGGGAAAAGATGGAGCCTACAATGGGCAGAGAACTGACCCTTAGCAGGGGTGAGTGGGCGTGCAGGTGCACCCGGCCTCCAAGGCTTGAAACCCTGCATGAAATGGCATTGCCCATGGAGGTGGGGCGGAAGCCCGGGCTCACAGTTGAGCACGCACCAATAGCCCAGCATAGAAGCTAAGGTTGGTGGGGGCGGGGCATAAACCTTGCTCAAAGCTGAGCGCCTATCAGCAGCCCCGTCCGACCTGAGAAGCCAGATAACAGGGACCCGCAGCTGAGCAAAAGTGCTCACCCTTACCCTTGGTGCCCAGGCTTGTGGCCTGAGTGTGGTGCGAAATCCCACTCGTGGTGGAGGGGCGAAGGCCGAGACTGGATGAGGCTTATAGAGCCTGGTACGAGAACACAGCCCCTCCCAGGAGGCTAGGTGAAAAACACAGCAACAGCTGCAGCGGCCAGCGCCGGCAACACCCATAGACAACTGCCCTAGGCAGCGGTACAGGGGGTGGTGGTCTTGTAGACAGACCACACCAAGGGAAAACAGAGGCAACATCCATTGGACTCCAGTGGCCACACCCTTCTTATACACAGACAAAATGGGCAGGCAGAGAAATGTAACCCAAATGAATCAAGAGAAATCCCCAACAAAGGACCTGAATGAATCAGATATAACCAAACTAACTGAAGCAGAGTTTAAAATAGTGATAGTTAGGATGTTCAAAAAAGCTTAGAGCAACAATGGATAGTCATTACAAACACCTAAATAAAGGGATAGCAATTATAAAAAAGGAAATTGAAATAATAAAGAATCAGACAGAAATGACAAATACAGTATCAAAACAAAGAACACAATGGAAGGAATTAAAAGCAGATGGATGAAGCTGAGGATTGAATCCGTGAGTTAAAGGACAAAATAAACAAAGGCACAGAAGCAGAGCAAAAAAAAGAAAAGAGACTCAAAAATCTTAGGAAAATTTACGGGAGCTCTGTGACAACATTAGGAGAAATAATATTCGCATCATAGGAGTTTCTGAAGAAGAGAAGAAAAAACAACGGATAGAAATTTTGTTCAATCAAATCTTAGCTAAAACTTCCCTAAATTGGGACTGGAAAACATTTCCCATGTTCAAAAAGCACAGAGAACTCCATTAAATAGAAACCCAAAGAAATCTACACCAAGACACATCATAGTTAACACTACGGTGTCGGGTGAATTTCCCGCCAAAATATAAGATGGCGCAGGCAATTATTTAGGTTTCCCGCGCAAAATCAGAGTTAGTTTAAAATGCCTATATCTTTTGAAGTATGGGTTCGATTGAAATGAAATTTTCGGTTTCTTGTGTAAAAAATAAAAATTTATTCAATCACAGACATTTTTTTTATCTATTCAGTACATAAATAATTCAATATATATAAACTAAATACGAAAAACCCAAAAAATACTTATTACCTAAAAATATACACATATTTTTAAAGTTTAAAATAAAATTTTCATAATAAATCAAAACAAATAGAAATTAATAGTTTTTTAGCGTATGATATTTTTCAAAACACGCCCTTAACCCTAAAAACTTCTTCATCTCTTGAGGGGTTATATCTTTCCACTTTAGGCTTTTTTTTGAAAGTTTGAAATTATTCCTATTTTGATTATAATACCTGTTTGACTCCTCTACAAGAAATTCAAAAAAATCATCTTTGATAAATAATTTCACGGCATCTTCTATATTATTTATAACAGCATCTGTGTTTAATCCTTGATGCCCTAAAAAATCTTCTAAGACCATGGATTATCAACATGCGACCATTCTTCTCTCCCGCCTTCTATATCTGACTCTGAGTCAGAGCTGGAGCTCGAAATTCTTCGTCGCCTCAATGTCCTGGGACGCACCATTACTTCATCATCACTAGAATCTTCATCACTTGTACTCGCATTTTCAAGATCGCTATCACAAGAATAATTGGACAAATTGTCTGCACAAAACTCATCATCACTATAGTCTGAATGCTGCGACATTTTAGGTTAAAGCAAATAAAAATAATAATAACTGAAAATAGCGGTATTCCGATAGATATCTGATATAAAAAAATAATTATTAGGCAAACACTTTGCGGAACAATTTTATTTTATTTGGTTAAAAAATTCTATATGAATGTCTTTATCACAATATATCTAAATATTTAAACACATAATAATATTCACAAAACTCAAAACTAAAGACGTCCGGACACAAGAAGTATTTCTCAATAACTATTCTCTTTGCATGGTGAGATATCCAGGGATATCGGTTATAAAATGAGAAAACAATACATTGGTACCCTAACGGTATTGTACTCGACCAGCGCCATAAAGTGTTCTCTACTTACAAGGGATTTTTATGATACCTATTACCCCAATGGGTATGAAACGGTTCGCATACTCAGGTAGGTATCTTTGTGAACGGCAAACAAACAAATATTTGGTAATACGCAGTTACAATCGGCCCGAGTTTACACGTTTCCCGCACTCCACCGCAAATCTATATGAACCGAGTTAAGATGGCTCCCGCGGAGTATGCGCAATTCACGCGAGCCGACTTAACTCGTTTCCCGCAATCCAAGTGTTAAAATACCAAAGCTATGTGATAAAGAAAAAATTTTAAAAGCTGCTAGAAAAAAAAAGGCTATCACCTACAAAGGAGCCCCCATAAGGACAACATCTGACTTCTCAACAGAAACACTTGAGGCAACAGGGGATGGCAAGATATATTCAAAGTAATGCAGAACAAGAACCTACAACCAAGACTACTCTATCCAGCAAGGCTAATGGTTAAAATTAAGGAGAAATAAAGAGTATTCCAGACAAAAAAAGCCTCAAGAAATTCATTAAAACCAAACCAATTCTGCAAGAGATGTTAAGGGGCCTGTTGTGAACAGTTCAAAGGGTGAAAAAATATAGCAAAAGAAGAATACAGCTTTAAAGAATAAAATGGCAATAAAACTACATACCAATAATGACCTAAAATGTAAATGGATTATATGATGCAATCAAAAGATATAGGGTAGCTACATGGGTAAAGAAACAGGACCCGTACATATGCTGTCTACAAGAGACACACCTTAAAACAAATGATGCACATAGACTAAAGGAAAAAGGATGGAAAAAAATATTTCATGCAAATGGAAATGAAACAAAAGCCAGGGTAGAAATACTTATATCTGACAAAATGGACTTTAAAACAAAGGCTGTAGTAAGAGATAAAGAAGGATGCTACATAATTATAAAGGGAACAATTCAACAGGAAGATATAACCATTATAAATATCTACGCACAAAACATAGGAGCCCCGACCTACATAAACCAGATATTCATGGATATAAAGGGCGAGATTAACAGCAATACTATAATAGTAGAGGATTTCAATACCCCACTAACATCACTGGATAGATCCTCAAGAAAGGAAATTAACAAAGAAACAGCAGACTTAAAGGATACTCTAGATCAACTAGATTTAATAGATATCTTCAGAACTTTTCACCCTAAAGCAGTAGAATATACATTCTTTTCAAGCACTCATGGTACATTCTCTAGGATAGACCACATGTTAGGACACAAAAGTGGTCTCAACAAATTTAAGAAGATTGAAACCATATCAAGCATTTTCTCTGATTAAAATGGTATGAAACTAGAAATTAACCACAAAAGAAAAACTGAAAAATACTCAAACACTTGGAAACTAAATAGCATGTTATTAAATAATGAATGGATTAACAATAAGATCAAAGAAGGAATAAAAAAGTTTCTAGAAACCAATTTTAATGAGTATCGATCAACTCAAAATTTATGGAAAACAGCAAAAGCAGTACTGAGAGGGAAGTTCATAGCACTAACACCATACCATGCGAAGCTACAAAAAACTCAAATAAGCAACCTGATCCGGCATCTAAAAGAACTAGAAAACAACAGCAAGTAAAGCCCAGAATTAGTAGAAGAAAGAAAATAATAAAGATCAGAGTGGAAATAAATGACATAGAGGCTAAGGAAACAATGCAAAGGATCAATGAAACCAGGAACTTATTCTTAGAAAAGGTAAATAAGATTGATGAACCTTTAACTAGACGCACACAGAAAAAGAGGGAGTACTAAAATAAATAAAATAAAAAAATGAGAGTGGAGAAATAACAACTGACACAACAGAAATACAAAGTATTGTAAGAAAATACTATGAAGAACTCAATGCCAAAAAATTAGGCAACCTAGGTGAAATGGATAAATTTCTTGAATCATATAATCTTCCAAAACTCAATCTGGAAGAATCAGAAAACCTAGAAAGACCAATTACAACAAATGAGATCAAAACAGAAACTCCCAACAAAGAAAAGTCCTGGGCCTGATGGCTTCACAAGTGAATTCTACCAAAAATTCAAAGAACTAACTTCTATCTTTCTCAATCTATTTCATAAAATTCAAGAGGAAGGAAGACTTCCAAACTCCTTTTATGAGATGAGCATAATTCTGATCTCGAAACCAGGCAAAGACAACACAAAGAAAGAAAATTATATGCCAATATACCTGATGAATTTAGATGCTAAAATTCTCAACAAAATACTAGCCAACTGGGCCAGCAATATATGAAAAACATCATACACCATGATCAAGTGGGATTTATTCTGGAGGCAAAGTTCATTCAATATTCGCAAATCAATCAATGTGATTCATAACTTAAACAAAAGGAAGGACAAAAATCACATGATAATTTCAATAGATGCAGAAAAGGCATTTGGTAAAGTCCAGCACCCATTCATGATCAAAACTCTCAGTAAAGTGGGAATACAGGGAACATTCCTTAACATGATAAAGGCCATCTATGACAAACCCACAGCAAACATCACACTAAATCGGCAAAAATGAAAAGCAATCCCCTTAAGGTCAGAAACCAGGCAGGGGTGCCTCCTTTCTCCACACTTCTTCAACATAGTTCTGAAAGTCTTAGCCACAGCAATAAGACAAGAAGAAGAAATAAAAGGCATCCAAATTTGAAAAGAAGAAGTAAAACTGTCATTATTTGCAGATGATATAATGTTGTATACAGAAAACCCTAAAGTTTCAGTCAAAAAACTACTGGACCTGATAAATGAATTTAGCATGGTGGCTGGATATAAAATTAATACTCAGATATCAGAGGCATTTTTATATACCAAAAATGAACTGTCAGCAAAAGAAATTAAGGAAACAATCCCCTTCACTATTGCAACCACAAAAATGAAGTGCCTAGGAGTAAATTTAACCAAGGAGGTTAAGGACTTGTACTCAGAAAATTATAAAACATTGATAAAAGAATTTAAGGAAAATACAAACAAGTGGAAGCATATACCATATTCATGGTTAGGAAGAATAAACATTATTAAAATGTCTATATTACCCAAAGCAGCTTATAAATTCAATGCAATACTAATTAAAATACCAATGACATATTTCAAAGATACCGAACACATATTTCAAAAATTTATATGGAACCAAAAAAGGACACAAATAGCCTCAGCAATCTTAAAAAAGAAAAAATAAAGCAGGAGGTATCACTCTTCCAGATATCAAGGTATACTGCAAGTCCATTGTACTCAAGACAGCCTGATACTGGCATAAGAACAGGCACATAGATCAATGGAACAGAATAGAGAACCCAGAAATAAACCCACACCTTTATGGACAACTGATATTTGACAAAGGAGGAAAGAGCATACAATGGAGTAAAGATAGCATCTTTAACAAATGGTGTTGGGAAATTGGACATCTACCTGCAAAAAAATGAAACTAGACCATCAACTTACACCATTCACAAAAAACAAACTCAAAATGGATAAAAGACTTAAATGTAAGCTGTGAAACCATGAGCATTTTAAAAGAAAACATAGACAGCAGCTCTCCGACATCTGTCGCAGCAATATATTTGCTGATTTATCTCCACGGGCAAATGAAATAAAAGGCAGGATAAATAAATGGGACTATATCAAATAAATAGTGTTTGCACAGCTAAAGACAATAAGAACAGAATAAAAAGACAAACCACACAATGGGAGAACATATTCGACAGCACGTCTGATAAGGGGTTAATAACCAAAATTTATAAAGAACTTATAAAACTCAACAACAGGAAGACAAACAATCCAATCAAAAAATGGGCCAAAAAAATAAATTTAAATTTGTCCTAAGAGGACATACAGATGGCCAACAGGCATATGAAAAAATTCTCAACATCACTAATCATTAGAGAAATGCAAATTAAAACCACAATGAGATATCACCTCACACCAGTCAGAATGGTGCTCATCAGCAAAACGACACAGAAATAGTGCTGGTAAGGATGTGGAGAAAAGGGAACCCCCCCGCACTGCAGACTGGTGCAGCCACTGTGGAAAATAGTATGGCGATTCCTCAAAAAATTAAAAATCGAACTGCCTTTTGACCCAGCTATCCCACTTTTAGGAATATACCCTAAGAACACCATAGCACTGTTCGAAAAGAAGAAATGCGCCCCCATGTTCGTGGCAGCATTGTTCACAATAGCGAAGATCTGGAAACAGTCCAAGTGTCTGTCAGTGGACGAGTGGATTAAAAAGCTTTGGTACATATATACTTTGGAATACTACTCAGCCATAAGAAATGATGACATTGAATCATTTTTAACAACATTGTTGGACCTTGATAACATTATACTGAATGAAGTAAGTAAATAAAAAAAAAACTAAGGACTATATGAGTCCATACATAAATTGGACATAAAAATGTGACTCAGAGACATGGACAAGAGTGTACTGGTACCCGTGGGGGAGGGGGAGGTGAGGGAGGAGGTAGGGATAGAAGAGGGGCACAAATAAAACCAGATAGAAGTTGATGGAGGACAATTTGACTTTGGGTAATGGGTACACAATATAATCAAATGTCAAAATAACCTGGAAATATTTTTCCTGAACATATGTGCCCTGATTTAGCAATGTCACCTCATTAAAATTAATAAAAATAAATAAAGTAAAATATGCATATTATTATGTCAGATTTACATGACTTGATAATTACATGGTTTTTATTTTAGTTTATCCATACTGTATACTTTTCTATGGCTTACTATAATTCACTGTCAACATTTTAATGCCTTTATGTATAATATATATCTCTTGTAAGGAGCATACACTTAAGTTTGGTAGAGCATTGCTTGAAGATTTCAGTTTAGTGTTTCTTTAAACCTTGTGTTTTCTTTCTTTTTTTTTTCTATTTCTTTTTTGGGAGAAACAGAAAGAGACAGAGAGAGGGATAGATAAGGACAGATAGTCAAGAAGAGAGAAAGATGAGAAGCATCAATTCTTCATTGTGACACCTTATTTGTTTATTGATTGCTTTCTCATATGTGTCTTGACCCGGGGCTATAGCAGACCAAGTGACCTTTTGCTCAAGCCAGTGAACTTGGGCTCAAGTCAGCAATCTTGGGCTTCAAACCAGCAACCTTTGGGCTTAAACCAATGACCACAAGGTCATGTGTATAATCCCACGCTCAAGCCAGAAACCCTGTGCTCATGCTGATGAGCCCACACTCAATTGACAACCTTGGGGTTTTGAACCTGGGTCCTCTGTGTTCCAGGTTGAAACTCTGTCCACTGCACCACAGCCTGATCAGGCTTCAGTTCAGTTTTAACTAAAATGTTTATATAATTCCATATATATTTTATTTCCTATTATTTTATTTTATTATTATTTATTTTTTTGGCAGAGATAGAGAGAGTTAGAGAGAGGGACTGATTGGGACAGATAGGAAGGGAGAGAGATGAGAAACATCAATTCTTTGTTGCGGTTCCTTAGTTGTTCATTGATTGTTTTCTCATATGTGCCTTGACCAGGGGGCTACAGCAGGCTGAGTGACCCCTTGCTCAAGCCAGCGACCTTGGGCTCAATCTGTTGAGCCTTGCTCAAAGCCGATGAGCCCGCGGTCAAGCTGGTGACCTCGTGGTCTCAAACCTGGGTCCTGCGTGTCTCAGTCTGACGCTCTATCCACTGCGCCACTGCCTGGTCAGGCAATTTTATTTCCATTTAATGCATTTGTTTTAAGTTCCATTTTCTCTTTTCATACTTTCTATGAACTAATTAAATATTGTTTTATTTTTTGTTTCCTTGATTTATTTAATTAATATGTCCTTAGAGTTCACCTAAATTTATTAAAACATAAGGGACTATTATATTCACCATTTCCTCACCAGAAACACACTGACCTAATTTGATTCCTTACTTTGCATTAGTGTATTCATACATTTTAATTTTACTTACCCTCCCCAATGATATCTTTTGTATAGTGGCCAGTATCAATATTTGCTAATAATTATACACATATTTACTCTTTTTCATTGCTTTTTATTCTTTCCTAAATTCCAAGTTTTGTTCTGATATATTTTTTCTCTTGCTTGAGAAACTACCTTTTATATTTAAGAAGATTTGCTGATAATAACACTCTGGTTTATTTTTTATCTTGTTTTTATATCACCTGCACTCTTTTGTTTTGACAAATTTAGACTTTTTAAATATTGTAAAATAGTACAAATAATTCCTGGATAACTTTATACCAAATTTGATTTATCTCTTTCTCTTGTGGTACACATATATCATGTGCACACACATGTACACTCATAATTAGACACATCATAAACTGATATTTTTGAATTATTTAAATTAAGTTTCAGACATTATACCCTTTTATATTATTTAATTTCCAAATATTTAGAGATTTTCTAATAAGCTACATTACATAATTTCAAGTACTTTAAATGTGATTTGATTAGTTACATGACCATATTTGGTCTATTTTCATAGGTTAACTCTTTTCCTCACCTAAAATTAATATATTGTTTTGGTCTAGATGAGATAACCAATAACATATGCACTTAAGCCTTTCTTTTCCTAAAAAATGTTCTGACAAGCTCCATGTTAGAATCAACCCTAAATGACTAAATTCTAGATTTCAGAAAGAACAAATCTAGCTTCTAGTGGGTGGGGATAAAATATATTCTCTTTAAACTTAAGTGCATTAATTAGGATTTAGTTAGAAAATACATTCATTTTAGGTTTTGCATATACAGAACATTGATTACACAGGTGATTGAATTACAGAGGACCCAAATTAAGAAAAATGAGATGGCCAACGGATTTAGAAAAGCATGTCTGCATGTTTCACAATAAAAAACATTGGGGAAATAATGCAGTTAGATCCCAGGACCTGGTGTCAACTGGTAGAAACTGGAACTACATTAAACCTTTCTGGTTGGGGCTGCTCTCAGAGAATGAAAGGAAGAGAAATACACTGTTTTTCTGCATCTTCCAATTCGTCTTCTGATAGAAACTCTATTAGTTGATACTTCTTAAAAGCCAGAAATTAAGAGATTAAAAGTTTGAATACGCCTTTATTTCTTCAATCAGTAAATTAAGATATTCACTTGACCATATAAACAGAGAAAAATACTTCCCCTTTAGAGAAGCCTGTTATTTTTTAAAACATTACTTTCTAACAACAGTGATAAAAAGTTTAGCTCTGCAACATCGGAAATGCCTCACTGACAACTAAAAAGAGAGACAAGAAGAAAATAAAAGTCCTCCAGTTATTAGTTACAAATGTTTTATAATGATTAAAAAAAAGAGAAGTGACTCTATTGGTAATAGCTTGAGGATTTTATTTGTCAGAAATAATACTTATAGTTATAGACAGTATCTGTTCATAGGGAAAGGGCGCAATATGCCTGACCAGGTGGTGGCGCAGTGGATAGAGCATCGGACTGGGATGCAGAAGACCCAGGTTCGAGACACCGAGGTCGCCAGCTTGAGCACGGGCCCATCTGGCTTGAGCAAAAGCTCGCCAGCTTGGACCCAAGGTCGCTGGCTCCAGCAAGGGGATGCTCAGTCAGCTGAAGGTCCAGGATCAAGGCACATGTGAGAAAGCAATCAATGAACAACTAAGGTGTCACAACGGCAACGAAAACTAATGATTGATGTTTCTCACCTCTCTCCATTCCTGTCTATCCCTATTTATCCCTCTCTCTGACTCTCTCTCTGTCCCTGTAAAAAAAAAAAAAAAGGCACAATACACAAACTCAATTTTAATAAGTATATTGTCCGTTGTTTCTAACAAGGGCTATCTTCAACTGCAAGTAGAGTCATCATCATTCTCTGGCTCTGATTTGCAGGGTGTTTTAGGAATATCTTGAGCATTGGAGAATCTGTTTCCACCTGTCTAGATTTAATCATTTCTAAGACATATGGCTTTTATAAAAAGAGGGAAGAAAAAGGAAGAAAATTAATTACTTCCATCTGAGTTTTCTATTGGTTTATAAGAGATAATGTTGAGCCTGACCAGGCGGTGGCACAGTAGATAGAGCGTCGGAGTGGGATGTGGAAGACCCAGGTTCGAGACCCTGAGCTTGCCAGCTTGAGCGCAGGCCTATCTGGCTTGAGTAAAAGCTCGCCAGCTTAGACCCAAGGACGCTGGCTCGAGCAAGGGGTTGCTCCGTCTGCTGAAGGCCCGCGGTCAAGGCACATGTGAGAAAGCAATCAATGAACAATGATGGTGTCGCAACGACAACGAAAAACTAATGATTGATGCTTCTCACCTCTCTCTGTTCCTGTCTGTCTGTCCCTATCTATCCCTCTCTCTGACTCTCTCTCTCTGTCCCTGTAAAAAAAAAAATACTTAAGAGATAATGTTGAACATATATATTTTCCAAATTCTTTCAGGTGTTATTTTACTTAATTATTTAAAGAACCCTATAAAGTAATGTAATAGTTACATTTACCATCCTTATTTATAATGGAAAGGAATTGATTATTACAGTGTTCAATTAGTTTATCCATTGCCACATTGCCTAGAAATGGTAGTCTGTGTTGAAACCCAAATCTTTCTGAATCCAGGCCCTGATGATTTAAACATTTAAAAATAATTCTTCAATGGTCACTATCAGCATTTGCAAGAAAACAGAGGATTAAAAAGACTAAATAACTTCTTGAATAAAAACCCAGGTATTTACAAAAGAATTGGAATCGAAATACATATATATATATATATATATATATATATATATATATATATATATATATATATATACACATACATATATATACATATATATATTTATTTATTTATTTCCATACTATGCCATTACATTCTTGGGAATTATAATGGACTAAATACTCAACATCCAGTGTATATGAAGTAGAAAGCTTAAATACAGGAGCCTCTGAAATAAGAGAGATTCTGGAAGCAAAGAGGATCCATATAAACACAGTCTACATCTTCAAAGACAGCTCTAACTGATATCACCTACTTGTGAAAGATGAATTCCGACAGAAGGAAACGTATATGCCTCAAAATGCTGAAAACCAAATCTAAATTTCTCAATGTTCTTAGATCAGTCTACTTAATTTACTAGATTTTTTAGTCTTGAAGTTGAAGTACCTAAGGGGAAATATACTATGTACAGTAGTATCTTCAATATCAGCAGCAGCATCAATAGCAGTAGTAGGAACAGAACAACCTATTGAATAGATGCTATGGGACAGGCATGGTACTTACTGCTTACAGGCATGAGCTCATTTAATCCTTATAGCACTGCTACAATACAAGAACTAATTACTCCCATTTGTAGGTAAGGAAACAAGCTTAAGCTGGCTATTTAACATTTCCAAGATCATATACCTAGGAAGTGGCAGAGCTTACATCTGAATATATGTTGTCAACCACTCTTACCTGTTAAGCAATGCTTATACATATATATTTAATCAAAACTCAGTATATGGTTATATATAACCACTTTTTAAAAATATCATAGGATATATATAGTTGAATAGCTAGAAATATATATTATATATATCTACAGAGAAAAAAATAATTCAACTCTCTATGATAAGGTGAGGACTCTAAAATTATGTAATGATGATAATTGTTTCTCCACTACTGAGTGACTAATACCCATAAATTGTTAACTGGTTCAAAATCTGGTTGAAGATTTCTATATATATGACAATATTTTGCTGAAGTTTCACTATTGTGTTTTGAGAGTATTTTCTTCTGTGGTGTAAAAGACTCTATATATTATGTAGTTGTTATTGAAACTTTGTTTTCCTTTTTTTCCCTTGAACCTTCTGGTATGCGTGTTAGCTTCCATTTAAAAGAAAATAACAAATATGAAACAATTATCCTCCAGTCATTGGAAGATTTTAGATAAATATTTTTATAATATTTCAGGATGACAAAATGCCTTTAAAAGCCAACAAAATTTATATTTAACTTATCAAGATAGGAACGAGGGGTAGAGCTCATTTCAATCTGGTTGATAGATCATGAATATGAAAAGATTACTATTCTGCCAATAGGAGTTACTAGTGACTAAAATAATGTCACTAGTCCACTACTGAGTTATGGTCATGTCCTATTGACACTCCCAGTGACCATCAGAGACCTTCTGGCACAAGATATAATATATATTAATCTAACTCAAGGGAATTAAGAACAATCATATATTCCCAATGCAGAATAATTGTCAAATAATGATGGAAATATTTTCAGGCTGAGAGTGTCACATTAAGCAGGGAGATAATAATTCCACATAAGCTTCTCTTTTTCTTTATCATGAAGGCTATTGTTGTCTTTTATTAAGTGTGAGTTTCTATCATAATTATTACCATCAGTCTTTGAAATGGCATTTGCACAGGCTAGCTTTCTTAAACGATTTTGACATTTTAAAAACCCGTAATCATTTTCCCTCATCTTGTTAAACCTGTGACCCAGACAGCAAGCTATTCTCTGGCCTGCTAAAGCATATGATTAGATAGTCCCTTTTTTGTAACAGGTTTTAGACATCCTAAGCAGTGTTTGTGTTAAAACATGGCTTAACAACCTGGATGCAGTGGATGGAATGTCAGCCTGGAACCCCAAGAGTTTGAGCCCAGTCAGGACATGAATGAGAAGTAATCAGTGACACAATTTAGTGGAACAATGATTTGATGGTTCTCACTCTCTAAAAATAAGCCCCAAAACCAAAACAAAACAAAAAAATGACCTAGCCTTCACTATGTTCTCTTTAAAAGAGGTACTTAAATAGTTGTCAGAGGAGAGGGAGGTTGGGGAGTTGGGTAAAAAAGGTGAAGGGATTAAGCAAAAAATAATATAAAAACCCCACAGACACAGACAACAGAGAAAGAAGTTGGTGGGAGGAGGTAGAAGAGGATAAAGGGGCGCTAAATGGTGATGGAAGGAGACTTGACTTGGGCTGGTGAACCAAAATACAATATACAGATGGTTTATTATAAAATTATACACTTGAAACCTATATAATTTTATTAACCAATGTTACCTAGAAAAATTCAATAAAAATAAAAAAAAATAGAAAAGCGTTGCTTGAGACAGACTATTCAGATTGGGTAAATATCAGACTAGGTAATCAAGTCCTCTTTTTGGTGATAGGAGTAATCAGGCAGGGAAAGCAGGGTTATCATCAGAAGGGACATTCAAGATATTTTCTTAGATAATGTTTGTTCCTGGGTATAAAATTATCTAGTGATATGACTTCTCTGTCTTAGATCTTAGCCAAGGCAATAGGATAAAATGGGAGGAAGTAGAAAGAGAGAAAAAAGCCAGTAGATACCTCTGATCCATCTTTGTGGTTTTCTGTTTTAATGGGCATTTCTTGCTGAACAGGAAATTTGTAGATGAGAAAAACTGAAGTCTACCATTTTTCCTTCTTTCAACTTCTGCCATATTGCCACAATGATGACATGCAAAAACAAATTAGAAACTACATGTCCCTACACAAAGGCATGTATTAGATCAACCCTTCTATTGCTTATTTAACCACAATGCATTGTTTCTAAATCAAATTCAATACTGTGGATATCATAAAGGTTTATATACATTTCACAGCTACTAACACTTCTTTTGAAATAGGCATAGTCTATCACTTGAGACCTCAGTGACAAAATATATTTTGTGATATTTTATAAGTTAAATATTTGGGACACTATAACTTCTTCACAGTGCATGTGATCATTTCTTCTATTTGTTTTTTATTGTTAATATTAAAGAAATGGCTCTATTCATTAATATAGCATGGATTTATAACTCGCTCCATATACTATTTACTTTCTTTCTAAATAGTATCTAGTCAGTCAGTAAAGGTAGCCTTAAATATTTGTTTATATGTTGTTTGTCAAGAAGTTAAAGTAAATTTTTCTATGTAATCAGTGTAATAAACTGTGGTTCTCCATTCAGATTATGTTTCTTTGATTAAATATTTTTCAAGTTATCAAATGAGACGATTCTCATTCCTTAACTTAAAAACATTTTTATTGATATGTACATACATTACCTTATATTTTTATATCTTTCCATGCATTGCCCTAAAATATTTTCTTCCTTTTACTTAGATACTTAGAAATGCTAGTTAACACTTTAAATGTATGACAAAGCTCTGGTCTTTGATAATTAAGAAAAATACACATCTAATTTTCTGTGCTCTGAGAATAAAAATTTCCAATTGCTCAATGGTAGTTTCTTTATAAAAGAGGGATAGTAGAAATTTAAGTAGTTTCTTGGTGATTTGCATTAAACCAAGGAGCTAATCTGGATACTTTATGCAGGTTTTTTACTAACAGAAAAGAAAGAAAGGGTTTTGCCAGAGATTATCCTGACACTAGACTCCGCAAACATTGTTTGGGATTTTTCTGGGTCCTAAATCATGTGCAAGAATTAAATACTTCATTTATCCTCTTCCCAGACTATCATCTAAATGTAGGGAGTTAACATTACCCTATTGTATGGATGTTCAGACAAATAGAGAAGAATTACACAGACATCATTTGATTTCCTTTTAATTTGTTTCTTAAATACTCTTGATCTCTCTTATAAAAGAATGAATTGAAACACCAGTTTGACCATACAGAGTTTTAAACATTAAGCCAGTCTTTCTCTCTGACATTTTGAATATAAGAGGTGAATTTATTGCTACCTAGTATTTTAGGTTGAACAAATTATTTTACTGAATTAGCTTTGGTTTGTGTGACTGAAAATGTGGCATTCAAAGAAATAAAAATAAATCTCATAGTTCAATTTAGGTAGAAAGTAGGGTCATATGTCTCTCAATATCACTGCTTTTTCTTTATTTTTTCATAATTATTGTATTTTGTCAAGTTGGGATAGATTATGGTGCCAAATATCAATGGGTTCACATAACAAAAGTATATATTTTGCTCAAATTACATAAAACAACATGGCTCAGCAAATTCATTCAGAGACCCAATCATCATAGCAGTTAGAAAAAATGCAGTACATCCTAATCATTCACTGACTCTTAACCCTCTATATGGGAATGAGATACCTGCTTGACTCTCCCATTTTGTTGTCCAAAGAAATTATTATTACTATGCCTAACTTTAGAATCAATTGAAAAATGCAAACTACCATGTGCATTGGAAAGAAGAGCACCAGAAATGTTTGATGATCAGCACCAAGGACTACCATGTTTCTTGTGTGTGTGAGTGTGTGTGAGTGTGTGTGTGTGTGTGTGTGTGAGAGAGAGAGAGAGAGAGAGAGAAAGAGAGAGAGAGAGAGAGACAGACATGAGGGAGAGAGATAAGAAGCATCAATTCCTGACCAGGTGGTGGCGCAGTGGATAGAGTGTCGGACTGTGATGCGGAAGAACCAGGTTTGAGACCTCGAGCTCACTCAGCTTGAGCGCAGGCCCATCTGGTTGAGCAAAAGCTCGCCAGCTTAGATCCAAGGTCACTTGCTCCAGCAAGGGGTTGCTTGGTCTGCTTAAGCCCCGTGGTCAAGGCAAGTATGAGAAAGCAATCAATAAACAACTAAGGTGTTGTAAGGGCAATGAAAAACTAATGATTGATGCTTCTCACCTCTCTCCATTCCTGTCTGTCTGTCCCTATCTATCCCTCTCTCTGACTCTCACTCTGTCCCTGAAAAAAAAAAAAAAAAGCATCAATTCTTTGTTGTGACTCTTTAGTTGTTCATTGATTGCTTTCTCATACATGCCTTGATGGGGGTGAGGGAACTACAGCAGAGCTAGTGAACCTTTGTTCAAGCCAGCAATCTTTGGCTCAAGAAAGCAACATTTGAGCTCAAGCCAGTGACTGTGGGGTCATGTCTATGATCCAACGTTCAAGCCAGCCACCCTGTGCTCAAGTTGGTGAATTCAAGGTTTTCCACTTGGGTCCTCTGCATTCCAGTCAGACACTCTATCTACTGTGCCACCACCTGCACAGGCTACCACATGTTTCTGATGTCAAATATCTCCTTTCTCTCCCAGCGCCACAGAGCAGCTCTCAAATTCTCATGTGAGAAAGTCTAGGATCAAAGGTAATTGAGCTACATTCTTGCTACAGAATCGAGAAAATTTCTAAACCTCTCTCTGTTTATTCCTCTGTGAGTGATAAGCAACTCTTCTTCCAGCATAGGTAGTTTTCCAGTTTTTTACAATGAGTTATTTCTGAGAATTTTTTACTATTTTGTTTATTACTTCTTTGCCAACACTTTTAATTAGGTCAACTTTATTATAGAATTTGATATCTGGAGGGCAAGTAATTCAATTGTATTGGCATTTTAGGCCTTTTATTCTCTTCTATATGAATTTTATAAACCATTCATAAAGTTTTAGGAGAAGTTGCTTAAATTTACATCAAAGTTAAATCTTAGGGTAAAAATAATGACTTTTTCTATCCACTGACTAGCCCTAATATAGTTGACAGATTATTCATTTCCAAATATTTCCATTAATTTCCTAAGTCACATTTTATAATTTGTTTTCTATTGTTTTCTAATTTTACTGATTTATATTTTTAAAAGTTATATGTATGCTATGGATTCTTTTGTATTTAATATATTTTGTATGCCCCAGTACATAGTTTGTTTTCTTAAACAAATCTGTAGGAAAATGTCACTGGTTGCAAGATTCTGTATATGCAAATTTAAAAGACTCTGCTGTTTCAATCTTCTGTGTCATTGTTTTAGTCCTTCATCATCTTATCTTTTCCTCAGAGGTGTAGTTACTGAAGTAGATTTCTTAAAACTCTACTATGATATAGTTTAATTTTTCTTTATAATGTCATTTTTGCTTTAAATATTTTGAGCATTTTTTCTCATGTGTTACCCATTTATTTGGAATTATTATATAATTTTGGCATATTGCTTCTTATCAGTATATAGTAACTTTCTTTTATCCTTACTGATTTTAATTTTCAGTATATAATTCTGATATTCTTAAAATAACTTCTATACTTTTTAGTTTTGTTTTCTTTATCATTTACTAGTATATTTTTCTCATTCCATTTTAAACTCTACAGTGGTATATTTTAGGTATGGCTTTTAAAAAATACGTTTAAATGTTGTTCTGTGTTGTAATGTGACAGTCTCTCTCATCTTAACAGATGAGTTTATACACTTTCTACTTATTTTGGATATAGATATATTTCTACCATAGTTTGATTAACATTTTTTTCCATATCTAACATGGTACATAAAGATCTAGTTAGTCATTTAACTCTCTAAAATACATGACCAGTAACCTAGTATTTAAATCCCTTGAGTTCATTCAGGTTGTCTTAATAGATAGAAGTACAGGCAACAGGACATAAAACAATTACCTTTGTGTTCCCCACAAGTCAAACAACATAAACTAGTACAGTGTTAAATTCTGAGTGTCATTTTTTCAAAGAGGAATTGACAAATGAGAGAGTACAGTGAAGGTCAACAAGAATAGTGAGCTAATGGAAATGCTGTTTGAGGCACAGTGAGAAAGAAGACAAGAAAGAAAGAGAAAGCAAGTTCCTGGAGACTTTCTCCCCAGAGAAAGAAAGTCTTAGTGGAAATCTGACAGCTGTCTTTAAATATTTGAAGCACTGTCAAGGGATAGAGAAAAAGCATAAAATTATTCTTTCCCAATGTTGAGAGCAGAATTAGGATTAAAGTGTGATTTAGAAGGACATAGCTCTAGACCATTTATTGGTCATAGTTATATTCATCTAGCAAAGGAACCACTGCCATGCGACTTAAATCTCTTGTGTTCATTCTGAATAATATATGACAGGTCACTAAAAGGAGAAGAATATTTCACACTCTTCAAAATGTTTATGTTCTTAATGCCCTACAATAAAAAAAATGATTTTAATATGTGCCTTTGTATAGAAATGTATCTATCCCTAATAATTATTATAAGATCTATTATAAAATAGTATTGTGAATTAAAATATTTTATATATTTCATATTTTCTCAAATGACTTGACAAAATAGCATTTTAATTCTCAATTTATTTCATAATTATTTAAATAAATAGTATTTGAAATTGTTCCCTAAATTCAATACTTTATATGTTAATTAGGTATAATTTTAAATCACAGTTTTAATGACAGAGTACAATGACATTCAATACAATTCAAAATAAAATGTAGAATTTACAACCTTTTCGCTCAAATTTGTTGATTACACAATAGTAAAATTTCTAAAACATTTGAATTAAAATGTCTTGAAGAATTCCAGAGAAGCTAACGAGACCATAGTAGGTGGGTCTGTTGTATGTACCATCCACTAAGCTTGATTTGATGACATTTCAAATATAAAAGTTTACATTAAATAAAATATTTAAATTCTCTGCAATTTTGTAAAGTTTTTTGTTATTTGTATAGGTTTTACAAATTATTACTAGAAATACTCTTGGCATGTTCATATCATTGATATTTGAAAACTGCATAAAGTTCTTTTCTTTCTCCTTTCTCCCTACCACAATGGTTTCTTTTCTTTTTTCTTTCTTTATTTTATTTTATTTTTTACAGAGACAGAGAGAGACAGAAAGAGGGACAGAGAGGGACAGACAAACAGGAAGGGACAGAGATGAGAAGCATCAATTCTTTGTTGTGACTCTTTAGTTGTTCATTGATTGATTTCTCATATGTGCCTTGACCAGGGGCCTACAGCAGAGCTAGTGACCCCTTGCTCAGGCCAGCCACCATGGACTCAAGCTAGCAACCTTGGGCTCAAGCCAGTAATCTTTTGGCTCAAGCCAGCAACCATGGAGTCATAGTTATGCTCAAGCTTATGAGCCAGCACTCAAGACAGATCAGCCCGTGCTCAAGCTGGCGTCCTTAGGGTTACGAACCTGGGTCCTACGCATCCCAATCTGGTGCTCTAACCACTGCCCCATCATCGGGTCAGGCCAAAATGGTTTATTTTCTACAAAAAATCTATTTTATTTTCTTCTGTCTCTTTGTTTTGAGTTTTCCACCACCTCAATCAAATTTATAAACTGGGGGAAAGTAAAAAGTAAAAAGAGAATTATATATATTTTTTAATGGAAAATATACACTTAAAAATAAACATTCAATTTAACCTAAATATTTTTATAGCAGGTTGTAAAGCATATCTTCAGTTTGTTAATAGTATAATCACCGCAACATAGCAACAAATCAAAGTAAGCACAACTCTCTAGGCTACCAAGTTGTATAGGCAACATTTCCATAGACCTTTCCAAGACTGGACAAAATTTAGGGGAGTTTATATTCATGGAACATAAAATAGATGATAACTGTATGTTTATATATTAAAAATAACTACTTCTAAGCAAAAACTGTAAGAGGTTTACCTTGAATTGTAATAAAATTAACACAACTATTTTTGCTAATTCATCAACTGGTTATTTGAAATGTACTCTGATAGAGAAGAGAAAGAGTAATTGAATTTTAAACCACTCAACTAGGATCTTGTTATGCAACAACTTCACAAATTAGTTGCTATGAAAGTAGAGAAGATATTGGAGTGTTTGAAAAGGCCATTTTGAATCATCAAACATTTATACACTTGATTCTATCTCATAAAATAAGTACTATATGATATAACTGGAGTTTTTTAAAGATAGTAGGTCTTACGTGTTATTTTTATTTTCTAACTCCAAAATTTTATAGAACTTTTACACACACACAAATAATATATATTTAGAAGTTTTTTCTATTTGTTTATCTATTCTCATATTTTATTCTTTGTCCTCTATTTCTGCTAAATTTTGAATTAATTATATATTAGTATTCTATTGAATTGCCACAATTAATTTATTAATTATACTTCTTAAGTTTTCTTGTTATTTGCAGTATAATTCATCAGTCTACCTTCAGATAATATTATACAGCTTCATAATTAGTATAATCACTTTCCAATGCATCCAAATCATCCCATTCTATTTTTGCCATATAGTATTTCATTCTTATACATATTAAAAATCTTACAGTGTAATGTTACTATTTCTGCTTTTATTGATTATCTTTTAGAGTAATAAAAATAATGAAAATATTTATTTATTTTTTTTTTAGTGAGAAAGATAGAGACAGAGAGAGGGATAGATAGGGACAGACAGACAGGAAAGGAGAGAGATGAGAAGCACTGATTCTTCATTGGGGCACGTTATTTGTTTATTGATTACTTTCTCATATGTGCCTTGACAAACGGATACCTGAAAATCAAGTGACCCCTTGTTTAAGGGGGCCAGCAACCATGTGGTCACATCTATAATGCCATGCTTAAGCCAATGACCCCACACTAAAGCTGGTAAACTCATACTTAAACCAGAGACTCAGGGTTTCAAACCTGGGTACTCTGCATCACAGACTGATGCTCTGTTCATTGCGCCACCACCTGGTCAAGCTATCTTTATTTATTTTTACCATACCTAATATTGAAAGAATTTATTAAGTCTATTTTTTTAACTTCATTTCTTTGTGGAGATTCAAGTTTTGATCTGGTATTGTTTTCTTTCTCTTTCTTTCTTACTTTCTCTCTCTCTCTCTCTCTCTCTCTCTCTTTCTCCTTCCTTCCTTCCTTCCTTCCTTCCTTCTTTCCTTCCTCCCTCTCTCCCTCCCTCCCTCCCTCCCTCTCTCCTTTTCTTTAGATCTTTCTTTCTTTCTCTTTCTTTCCTCCCTTCCTTCCTCCCTCCCTCCTTTCTTTCTTTCTTTCTTTCAAGTTTAGAATCTGGGTTATAGATTTTTTTCTAGAAATAAAATAATACATATTTTATTCAAGTTTACATATTTGCTGATGAGACAAGTGCTGTAATTTTAGTTTAGTTTTCTCTATATAAAACATTTTTTTCTTCTGTGTCAGTTTTCAAAATTTTCAGTTTGTAGCCATTCAAATATGAGATGTTGAGATATATTCTATTATTATTATTATTATTATTATTATTGGTAAAAGCCTTATTGAGATATAATACACATACCATAAAATCACTCTTTTAAAGGGTACAATTTAATATATACATTATTTTATTTTTCTTTTTGATGTCTTTGGAGGTTCTTTGTATTACTGTTTGACAGCTTTTATTATTTCAGAAAATTTTTGTTCATTATATTCTGTCTGCTATATTCTGCTTGTATTCTTTCTCTGGATCTCCAGTTAATCTTGTGATCAACCATTTGATATTTTCCTACAATTGATAACTCTTAGATCCTCTGTTCTGTGTGTTTTTGTTGTTTTCTTTAGATTCAACTTTGGTCATTTCTTTTGACTTATCTTCAAGTTCACTGATTTCTTTTTAAGTCTACTGATGAATCCATCAAATAAATTCTTTATCTTGATACCATACTTTTATAATTTGAGCATTTCAATTTAATTTTATATTTTTTATCTCTCCCTCTTAAAAACCCCTATCTGCTAATTTAATCATTTGCCTCTTTCACTATATTTAAAGTTATAACATAGTTACTTTGAAATCTTTGACTTATATTTTCAACATCTTTGAGTTTGGTTCTGCTTTTTTTTGCTTCTTAGCAACAGATTTTATTTCCTTGATTCTCTTTTGTGTCTTTAATCTTTAATGAGTGTTGAGCATCATACTTAAAACAGCAGACATTGTGGTTAAAAAGTATTTCTGTTTGGAAATTAAGTGGAAATGTCTTTTTTCTGTCAGGTAATTAATGGACACTAAGAGTTGAGCTTGGTTTGAGTTTTGTTATTTCTATGGTTACAATTAGAACATGCTATCATTTAAATCCCATATTCCTTGTAAGTCTACTCACTTCAATTATTCTTGTAAAATATTTAAGAGACTAAGTAGTGGTTATTAAAATTAGATTTCAGAAATGTCTCCTTTAATGGTAAATGTCTCTTTACTTTTTCTATTGGTTGAAACTTGAGTTTTGTGACTGAAGCTATAGCAATCATTTTAATGACTCTAATAATCATTTTAATGTCAAAGATAAAAGAGATACTTAGTGTTAAACTGTGTGAAGCCTGGAAATAGAAAGTATGTATGTGTGTGTATAAGAATGCGTGTGTGCGTATGAATACATGTGTGTATTTATTTTTATTCTTCACAATTGACAATATAGTCTTCATATCTCTAATATTGGAAGAACTCATTAATTTAAAAATGTATATTGTTTTTTCTTGAGAAGAAATTATTATTGACTCCCCTTCATTATTTCTGCTATTAGAATTTATCACATCAGACAAATATTGTATATGACTAATGCAAACCTTTTTTTGATCATCTTGAATTATTGCTCAATTCTGGAAATTTTTCTTACCTTTATCTTTTACATTTTGACTTTAAAGTTATCTATGTCTATTTTTTATTCTGTATATCAGTAGACTTTTTTTTTTCTTTAGGCAGTCATACTTATGATTTACATAAACTTTGTCTAATTGAACCTTTTAAAGTAGTCTTTTCTAACTGAATGAATGAAATTACTTTAAAATAGATTTTTATTTATTAACTTTTTTAGAGCATAAAGGGAGGGTATAGTAGGGGAGAAAGAGAGAGAGAGAAAGAAGGGAGAAGATCAGGCAGCATCAGCTTTCATATGTGCCTTGATCAGGCAAGACCAAGGTTTCAACCCAGTGACATCAGCATTCTAGGTCAATACTTTTATCAACTGTGACACCACAGGTTAGGCATGAAATGACTTCTAATGTAATAAAATGTATTAGTTTTTTTTCTATGACTTCAAACATCTGATGTATCTAAGAAAAGTTGTTTATTTTAAGTTCATTAAGCTTTCTTCTATTTTGATGTGGATTTAAATAACTTCTAAGCACTTTATACATTGGAGTGAAAACTGTAAGTTAAAATATATATATTTTCTTTTTAACCCAGTGTATAATGAATCAATACAGTTGAAAATAATAAAATGAGAAAATATGTACCAGAAAATGCATAATATCCAAAAGTAGTGTTTATCTATCCATGTAATTATCAGGTAACAGCTCACAGGTACTAACACCAGAATCAATGATATGAAATAAAAAATGACATTAAAGTTAGAGTTTGATAAATACATTATTATTTATAAAACTTTGAACATATCTATCTGAATTTGATAGAAAAAACTAGTAAAGAAAGAGAAAAACAGTAAAATAATCAAACTCAACAATCCTATGTCCAACAATTCTAGAAGAAACTACCCTATTACAGTATTCTTTAACCAAGTGATTTTCAACATTTTTGATCACAAGGCAAACATACATTAATCACTAAATTATGCAGCACACCAAAAAGTATATTTTTTGCTAATTAGATAAAAGAATTAGTATGATTTTGATTAGTTCACATCGAACGGCTATTGTTGTGTTGGCTATTGTTTTTTGTTTTGTTTGTTTGTTTGTTTGATAATTTAAAGAAAAAGAAGTCAGTGCCCCTGATCAAACAGTCAAGTATTGAATGTTTTAATAATTCTTGCAGCACACTGATTAAAAATCATTGCTTTAACCCAACTAAAGGACATGAAACATTCTAAAAAAAAAAAAACCCTGACCTTATACTTTCAAGAGAGAAAGCTTCAAAAAATAAAAAAATAATATTTTATAGGTCATACAAAAGTGAATTTAAAAGATTGATAACTGTGATCATATAGTACCCATTATGCTGTACAGAATTTTACAACCCTATTACAAATTTATTCTCTTCTTCATTTTTTAACTCTCTGAGAAATTTGGTGGGTAAGAAGTTGGCAGGGATAAAATGAGTTGAAAAGATACTATTATTAAAAGAAGCAAATGTTCTGAGTATTGAAACCATAAAGGGAAGGGTCCCAGATTCTTTTACGAGGGACACCTATCAGTTATTTTGGATTAATTTAAAATTAGGGTTTAGCAATTGAAAATTTGACAAGGTCTAGAGACATTTTTATTTTCACACTGCAGGTGGAAGTGTCTGCTCCCACCAGGGTATTTGTTAAATATCCTACAGTGAACATATTTACCCCCAACAACAACAAAATATCTAGCCTCAAATGTTGATAGTGCCATGTTGGAGACATACTAGTCTAAATACAAATTTCTATTTTGTTTTTCTCCTCTGCAAGTGTTATGTCTCCAGAAACCAAATAAAAACACTGTAAATTATTTTTGAAAGAGCTTATTAAGAATTATGTCCATGTTTGCAAAACATCACTATCCTATCCAAAGTCAATTAGAGTATTAGTTCATTACATAAAGCATTATTGCAATTAGATTTTTAATATTTTGAGAACAAATATGATGTAATATATCTACATATTGAACTTGACTGAGAATATCTTAATTATTTTAGTAATTTACCTAATCATTTTGAATAATTTTGTATACAATACTGTATAATTATGTGTGTATTTTATATACTCTGCTGCAAATTTCATGTACTATTATCTTTTCATAGGCCAGAAAATGTGTTCTTAGCTTTTGAATATACTGTCTCAGTTAATTTTCAAAATATCTATATAAGATAGAGTTATTTCTGTGAATATTCTACATTAGGATAACTAAAACTATGGAGGCTAAATGACTTGTTACACCTATATGATTAATAAATTTCAAAGCCATGATTAAAATTCTGGTCAATTGAATTTAAGACAATTCTCTTACCACCTTTAGAACCCAATTATGGAAACATGGTACTCATACTTAAAAGATAGAAAATAATGGTTCCCAATTTGGGCAGACCTGCTCATGGGTAATGAGTTTATTCATTAATTCAGTACAAGTTTGGAGAGAATGGGGAACGAAGCAAAGAGGGGAGAGAAGAGAAGAAGAGGGAGAGTCTTCAGTAGTTGCATTAGGCTGCTGATATGATCTTGCTATGCCAGCCACAGAGAGGATACAAAAGAGTGGGACATAAAAGAGTAAGTGCATGTGCATGCATGAGAAAAGGATGGGTCTAGTGCCTCAGCATCTCTTCTCAACATACTTCAAAGCAAATAGTGACACAATCCATTGATATATACATCCTATTTATATCATAAAATTTGAAAATAAGATAAATAATTTTTCACTAGTTAGAGGGGAAAGAAGATAAGGTTAACTACAGAGATTTTCAAGAACCTCCTATCCTGACCAGGCAGTGGCGCAGTGGATAGAGCGACAGACGGGATGTGGAAGACCCAGATTCGAGACCCCTAGGTTACCAGCTTGAGCGCAAGCCCATCTGGCTTGAGCAAAACTCGCCAGTTTGGACCCAAGGTCGCTGGCTCCAGCAAAGGGTTGCTCGGTCTGCTGAAGGCTCATGGTCAAGGCCCAGTGAGAAAGCAATCAATGAGCAACTAAGGTGGTGCAATGGCAACAAAAAACTAATAATTGATGCTTTTCATCTCTCTTCGTTCCTGTCTATCTGTTCCTATCTATCCCTCTCTCTGACTCTCTCTCTGTCCCTGAAAAAAAAAGAAGAACCTCCTATATTATCCAAGCAGAGAAGCCAAGTAAGGATTTTCAAAGAGAGAATAGAGCAGTGAAAACCATGGAAACAATATTATACATGGTGCATATTAAAAGTGAACTTTGAGATATTAGATTGTAAAGTGGTTAAGAAGGATAGATGGCTTGAGTTAGATCACAAAATCTTTCAATCAAGGAGTTTTGATGTCACCTTAAAAGCAAAGGTCAACCACTTAAGTGCTGACTATATGTAGTCAGATTTCTGTTTTTACTGCGTAGGGTATGACCATGGGCAAATGATAATTTTTTTTTTACCACTAAAGAAGGAATATGCTATTACCTATATCACTCTGTGTTTGTGTTTGTGTAATCAATAAGCTAACCTATGTTAAATTGTGCTTGACACATACTAAGTATATAGTAACTGGTAGTTATCATTAACAATACTGTCATAATATATACATTAATATTTCTCTTTTGGAAATTCCACTTTAAGTACATTTCAGAGAAAGCTTTGTATAATATCTAGAAAGAAATAGATAGGAGTTCTAGATGTCCTTGGTGGTACACAGATAAGAAGTTGGACAGCTTGAAATGTCAATGATAAAAAGCATTAAAGAATTGAGTTCAGATTAAGTAATGATAATTAAATCTGATCCATTTTATTGACCATGTATATATGTAAAATGAAGGAAAAGACTATTATGTTTCTGCATTTGGAAAATTGATTAGATTTTGTATTGACTTGAGAACATAAGAAGAGCAGGTTGATGGTAGAATAAGGTAAGTTTAATTTGAACATGTTAATTTCAAAGGTTCTTTTAGAGACTTGAATCAAAATATTCTTCACTCTGTAAAATACATGAGACTACATCTCAGCATAGAGAGTGAAAATGAACATAGAGACTTGACAGTTATTATTAAATTTGGTTGGTGAGGTTTTTTTCTCTTAGTAGAGATCACTACTGGAATACCTTTTCCTCAATCCATCCTCCCACTTACATATGATTATTTGAAACAAAAATCTGGGTTTGTGAAACTCACCACTTTTCATTCTCTTTTATTCTGGGCATTATCCTGTCTTCAAAAATCATGTGCTTTTGAATGTTCTATGTCATGTTGTGTGTTTTGGAGGAAAGAGCAGACCACAATGGTTCATCTCTGCGGTGAATGGGTAGCCAGTTCCCTGTTATATTGTAGCTCATCATTTGGAGTTTCACATTTCCAAATATGTATATGACCACATTCAAAGACTTTGATATTTTCAGTAATATAAATATATTGTTTTTTTAAAAAAAAATTCATTTACCCAAGTCTCTGTTTCATCTCTGTATATGATCAGTATTTGGCTGGAGAAAATAATTTTTTATTGGTCCCCCTCTAAGACTCTAACCCCTTTCTGACACTCTAATTTACATATACCTACTGACGTATTTTTAATGATCCATATGTGTCCTGTGCTGTATTAAGCTCTGCTAATATTTAAAGCACAAACTTCAAAACTATTGGTGTGAATGAAGGGAAAACTTCCAGAGGAAGTATCTTAGAAGAGAAGTTGGAAAGGAGGAGTGATGAGAAGTGAGTTAAGTTGAAGAAAGAGATAAAGAACATTTAATTCTAAGAGAAATCCATATTGAAAGGTCAGGACTATAGACAGTAACATAGGAAGAAAACCTCCTTGTGGGATTAATGAATATAAACTGTAAAAATTTAAAGTCACAGGAATGCATCAAGAAGGAGCATTTCTAAAAGAAAATGTGTGGGTAAGAATGGGGACAAGACAATAAAACCAAGTACTGAAGACTTATCAAGTAGGATAATGTGTTAAGCTATATCATTAAGAATTGGTAAGTAGGATGCAATTGGTGTCTTTGGAGTGAGCTATTTCAATTAGAAATGAAGATGGGAAGGGGAGGGGATTTGGGTGTGACCAAACATGTCATTTTTGCTGTTATATGAGCAAATGTGTGAGCCAGATAGATATATGCATATTTTTATATTATTTATCTTAAATTCTTTTTAATCAGATAAATATCTTCTTAGTAGTTTTATTAAAGTTATTTTGCTAAGATTTAAAAAGAATGTGTTAGTAATCTTAGCCATACATGCTAGTTCAGAAACAAACTTCTTGTTAGACATAGAGCTGATTTTTTAACAAACCACAAACATACACTGTATAGTACAATTCTATGAGCAAAATATGAAAATTTAAAAATATACTCTGTTATATTTTTCCGGAATTTTCTTAGAAGGAATAATTTTTTATCAAAATTTTCATGTGACTAACACACACACTGTATGCAAAAGTTTAGTCTATCTATTTGCAAAGATAGACCTTATTTTAATCAAACAGTGTAAAGAACCATAAACAGATCAGTTCTTCATCTTCCTACTCACATATTTTTAATGGTCCATATGTGTCCTGTGCTGTATTAAGCTCTGCTGATATTTAAAGCACAAATTTCAAACATAATAGGTCAAGTAGTGTATAAGCCTATTGTTGCTTGTGTAACTTATGACATATTATGATGAACCAGAATACTTAGTCAGCATCAAAAGTTCAAAAAAGAAAGGCTAATGGATCCAATAGGCTATTCTTCTAAGGAGTGCTATTTCTGGAACACTGAGCTCATGTTTTTTCAAGGAGCACAAGGATAAAATTGTACATGATTGGGCTATAGTCTAATTTATGGGTGAGTCGAAAACAATTTTAGGAGCTTAACACTGCAATAGCCCTTTGGGGTATTAACTCTGTCAGCTGGCTTGCAAATCAGAAAATTGATAGCTCTATTATGAATGCATGTGAAATATCAAATACATGGACTGGATGTAATGCTTAACTGCTTTATGATGTGACAAAAAACTGCTGACTGATTTGTTGGCTTAAATCCTGCTGAATGGATCTCTTTAATTGCCTTAGAAATATTCTGCTAAATAATTTAGCAGAACTGGGTCTAAAAAGGATAAAATATATAAATTCAAGGGGATTTTATTTAAATTAAGAAGTTTTTTGAAGCAAGGTTTGATATTAAAAAACGGTTACCTTTTTTGACCATACTTAAAAACAAAAACCTGAAAACAGAAAAAAAAAAAAAGGATTCTTTTTTATGCTCAGATATTTCTTGTTTAATTATTATTTCCACTAAACTGAGGGTATTATTTATTTAAAGTTTATTTTTTATTAAATGAAGTTATTCTTAGTTTATTGTACCTAGTGGCAAGTCAATAACTAAATGGAGTAAAAGGAATATATTAATTGTATCCTATGTGCCATTTTTTTTAGGTGTTCAGTATGCTGTGGTGAAGAAAGCATAGTCCCTGCCTTAAATAAGCTTAAATATCTCATATGTAATGTAGGACCTTCAAATAATATCATTGTGATATTTTAAAGACATTATGTCATATTTTGACTTTAAGTAACTTTTTTTAAAAATGAGTTAAGGCATCATACCCACAGAAAAATAAATTGTACTTAAATATAATTAAATAGAGGTAGCTATATATGTAAATGAGGATGAATATGAGCTTAAAGCACCAAATCCATGTAATAAATTTATATATATTTTCACCAGATGTGGGAGATATAATTGATTCTTTGCTTTCTGACAGTTAAGGTATTGTGTTTAGAAAATAGTAGGTGAAATTGATAGCTTCAGATGTATGTAGTTTTCAGCACCTTTAAAATTTTTTCATAAAAGTTCTCAGATTTACCTTCTTTGAGTCTCTCTATTCACACTCAGAAGAGATTGAGCAGGTGAGAATTATTCTCTGATTTTTCCTAATGTGGCCCACCTACCTCATATGACCAGAACTGCATGGACTGAATTATCTACCTGAGGGCAGTTTTTAGCTCCAACATTTTAAACTCATTCTTCTAGATGTACTTACAGAATGTGTGAGTGGTGGCTGAGAAAAACAACAGGGTGTTTGAGGGGGCAGACCTAATGTATTAGAAATATTGGAATTGTTGTCTATTATTATTAGGAGCAAACATGATAAGCTGTCACAAAATTTCACAGAAATTTCTGTCAAAGCAGAGCGGTATCTCCTCTAATCTGTGCTATCTACTTATACCTACTTTGCAGTCTATATGCATGCTATGAGAAAATGAAATAATGATCAAAACTGGATCTTCAATTAATTTATGCTTACTAATATATTGTGACAATAGGCCTGGATGTATGACCTTGAAAAGTAGATTTTTGATTCTGAGCACACATATGATTGTTCAGAGGCTTGGTATATTTAAAATGCAACCTGTACAGTGTCAAGTCTGGCATTAATGTAACACTAAAGAAACATTTAGGAAGTGCTTTCCTCAACCAAATAACATTTTTAGTGGATTTTTTTTTTGTCTTCATTTTGATTGAAGACTCTCTAGAATCCAAAAATTAGACAAACCCTAAAAAACTAAAATAATATTTTTTTAAAAACCCTTAAAAAACCCTAAAAGAAAAATAAACACCTGAAGAAAGAATATTTTTTACCATTTTCTAAGCCTTATGCTTAATCCTAGTGAAATTAATTCATACAGTTATTTTTTCACTTATTAGATTACTTGATTTATAAGATAGAATGCCAACATTAGACTAGAATGGTGATGAAACAATTATAGAGTCTTTATTCTCCATTAATTTCTGTCAAGGAGTCTTTAATTACTGCCCTATACAAGAGACTTACAAGAATTTCTGACTTAAAAGAAACAAGGAGTCACCTATCTTATCACCATTAATTGAATAATAAGAAACTGGAGACAACTTTATTCAAATAATATCAAGGTTAAGATGAAGAAATTATTGTAAAAGATTAACATCAAATTGTCTTGGTTGTTTTGATAGTCTATCTGAGATGAAACGTAGCAACCAAGAATAGAAATGGGATAGCCTATGATGTTCAGTTAAAAGCATTTTTATAAAATCTTTTCTACCAGCCTTATTTTAGCAAAGAAAGAATCTTCATTCTTTTTTAAATAATAATAAAAATAAAAAATGGTTATTTCATGTATATAATTCTACTTTTTTCTTTTTTTAATTTTTTTTTTTAATAGGGACAGAGAGAGAGAGAGAGAGAGTCAGAGAAAGGGATAGATAGGAACAGACAGATAGGAACAGAGAGAGGTGAGAAGCATCAATCATTAGTTTTTTGTTGCCATTGCGACACCTTAGTTGTTCATTGATTGCTTTCTCACATGTGCCTTCACCGTGGGCCTTCAGCAGTCCGAGCAACCCCTTGCTGGAGCCAGCAACCTTGGGTCCAAGCTGGAGAGCTTTTGCTCAAGCCAGATGGGCCCGTGCTCAAGCTGGCGAGCTCAGGGTCTTGAAACTGGGTTTTCCTCATCCCATTCCGACACTCTATCCAGTGCGCCACCACCTGGTCATGTGTAATTCTACTTTTTGATAATAAAATATGAAGATAAAATTTCTCAAATGGGAAAAAAATAGTGCTCAGCCTATATCATTGGTGGGTTAAGTTACTTTTGGCATTAATATAGTATGTCTTTTTATTAACATATTTTCTATAAATGAAAGTATCCCTTTCTTTAGTTGGAATTAATCTTATATAGAGTTCTAAATTTTGTTCATATTTTAATCCCACATAATTACACAGCTACACATTTCTCTAGCCTTACTTAGCCAGCCCTACTTGACTCTCAGACTACTGTTTTTTATTTTTATTAGTAGCAATTCATCTTTCCCCTTTGTTGTATTTAACATAGGTACTATGTTATGCTCAGTTATGTGAACATTTGTTTATCCTCTGTATCTGACCATTAAACAAATCTCTCAGAAAATGGAGATCATCAAACACTGATGTCCAAGACTATTTTGTTGCAGGGCATGTTCTGTTCTCCTTAATTCTTAATTATCATAAAAAAATCTTTTAACTCTCATTGCCTAGTCAATATGTAATACAGGACCAAATAAATTCCACTAAACAGACTAAACAAATTTCCATGCTTTTGAAGCATTCCTTAGATTATTGCAAAATTAGATCTGAAAGCATTTGGACCCATTCTGCTTTTAAAAATAAAATTCAATATTTTTATTTCAGCAATTTGAAGACATTATCTCATTGTCTCTAACATATATTATTGTTGATCAAAAATAATTTCTGTTCCTCTGAAATTGCTTCTTTTTTTTCTTTCATGTAATTTTGAATATTCTTGATATCTTGCATTTTAACTGTAATCAATCATCTTTAGAACTGGTGTGATTTTTTATTTTTTGTTATAAGAATTTAATGAATTGATATGTTTTAGTTACAATGACATTCAATATTTTAAATCAGTAAAAACTTATTTCTTTAATAAGCTCTTATTGTTATTTGGCTTGTTATTTGGCTATGTTCTTATATCTAGGAAGAATATACTGGCATTTCTAGAACTAATCTTATATAATTTAAACTTTCTCTTACGTTTCCTAGTTCTAAGCCTATTTTTCCTTTATTTTATAAAATTTACTAAGTCATATATAACATTTTAGTTGTCTTCAGACTTGTTTCTCTTAAATTTTCAACTTTTCTATTAAAATATTAAATATTAATAAATATTAAGATAGTCAAGAATTTCTCCTGATTGCTAATTTTCCAGTCTCTTAGTATTTCACAGATGTACCATCATATCTAATAGTAGTAGTAAGTGCTAGTATATAATAGCTAATTCCATTGAAGTAGGCACTATTCTAAGTGCTTTATCTATATTAAATCCCACTTCAACTCCATGAGTTATCCTACTTTATCGATTGGGAAACTGACTGAGAGAGGGTTAAGTAACATGTGTAAGATTACACAGAAAAAAGTGAGTTAATCCTCTTAAGATTTCTACTTTGCTGATTTACAAAACTGTCTGATATTGCACCACAGTTTTCCACCTTTTCCTCTATAGCTATTACTAACTTCTTTATATCATGTATTATTTTTAAAGTACCTCTCAGGTTACTCAAATTCTTAGTTCTTAAGTCCTCTCAGTCATTCCATTTATGGTGGTCTTCCTTAGCATTGAACTTCCTTTGATGTCCATTGGTTGCACATATTTGTGATTAGAGATTTCAAAATCTATGAAGTTACATTTCAGGAGTCCCATGTGGATGTTGTGGGGTGATGGATAGGATGCCTTCCAGACAGACACAGTTTCCTAGTTACCTCTGTCTCTTTTTTTAAGTGAATTCACTAATTCAGAAATAAATTATATGTGAGATTTTAGATTTATGATTTCTGTTCTATATGGTTTACACAAAGATGAACCTCAAAACTTTGTATTTTATGCTGAGAGTTTCAACTATTCATGATTTCAGTTCTCCTTCTATAATACAATGCTAGACTGCATATATATATATATATATATATATATATATATATATATATATATATATATATATAATCTCGTATATCTCGCCATCATTTCTTAATATCCAGCTTCAGGCTCAGATTTCTATTTTTCTTACTTAGTGTACACAGTCCTCTATTCTTCCTTTGTATATGTCTCACCTTCAACTTACAAGTTTTATACCTGGTTATAGTACATTATGGGTTTCTCAGCTTTGATTCCGCGTTTACACAATGGTTATGAGGTGCTTGTTGTTATTATTGTTGTTTTGTTTTTAGCACAATTAGGTATTACTCTTTCAATATAGCCCCTGTAGAATCAGATATATTTAGTAATTTATTTATATTTAACATTTAAAATATATATTATCAAGCATATTTTATTATTTGGACCACAAAATAAATTTCTTTCTGTTAAATCTGACATGTTGGTCAGGAGTTTATTCTTTTTAATTTAAATATATTACACAGAAATCTTTTCTAAGAACAGATTACCAAAACTTGCCTGGGTGAACAGCTGTGGTTTTGAGCTTTCAATATTTTTCTTTCTCCTGACACCGAAAGAAAAGATCTATTTGTTTTTAATATAAGATTTAATGCTTTTCTCCCTTGTTATTTCAATTCTAAGAAGGAGTCAAGTATATCTTATCATGAACTGTGGGAAAACAGTATAACTGTTCATGATTTTACTGTTTCATAGAGACATAATTATATTCTTCAAAAATTAACTTTATTCCCCTTTGATTTGAAAAGTATGGAATAGTTAAGATGTATTTGTAGAAAGGCACACACAAAATGAGTGGCTTTAGTAAAATGTGGAAGAGAATATTTATCTGTTAGAAATTCTATGTATGTATCTATTGGACAAGGGAACTTTCTATATGTCAGCCTAAATCTGAGTTGTAGATGTCTGAAAAATATTTTCAGGAGTCATATAATGGCAAAGAAAAAGAGAAAAATTATTTAAATCATTTATCTTTAATATTGTTTCTCTTTATTCCAATCCAATATCTTACATGTAGAATTAAACAGAATAAAAAATGTCCTCAATTGTCCTGTTTTATTAAGAACCCTATTACTAGAGCACAGAAATGACAGGGTAGTGTGACTTCTTTTAAATAATCTCAGTATATTAAGATGCTTTTACTGTGACCAAAGCCTGTCCAGATTATAATGTTTCAAACTTCCAAGTCCCAAAATATAGTTGTAAATGATTGTGCACATGTTAGATGTAAGATTTATCAAGATTCTTTGTTTAGTAAAAACACAAAAGAGATAATTTAAAAGCATTGCTTAACTACTGTAAGTGCAGTATTTTAAGAACTCCTTGAATGAAAAGTTAAATAATGTTCTCTAGTGGATTTATTTTCATCTTCAGTGTTATGGCAGGTATACAGAAAGTTTGGAACTGGCAAAGCATCAATTTAATTTGATAAAAACGTATGTAGTGGGAACTCTGTGCCAAGTGTCCTGATACATTTTCTAAATGAATAAGGTGAAGTCTGTGCTTTGGAAAATCTCCCATGATTATGGTAAAGGATATGTATAAGCAATTAACTTTAAAACAATGTTACTAAGTATTATAATAGCAGATTATAAAAATGCCCTCAGAAAAGAACTAATTAGGCCCTTTTCAGGAAGATCAAATTTTAATCAGTAAATCACTTGAAGAGGAAGGGTTAAAGTTTATTATGGCTTCAGATATTCTGATACTTATGTGGGTTTGGGGGGTAGAGGCTATACTCTTCTACTGTGAAAATACCTCCCCATGGCCACATTGATTCCATGGCCACATTGATTTACTGTGACTTATGGAAGTAAATTACACATCACTCAGGTATATTGAACACTCTCCCCGAAATCACTAACTGTGACTGGCTTATATTCTCAATATGGGAGAATCAGATACCTATCAGGACAAAAAGAATCATATGCAAGCAGAAGACCATGGAACACTTAAATGTAGCTGTGCTTGCAATTCATTAATTTATTAAACACCTATAAAAAATGTCTTGAACTTTAGATACAGAGAGGATATTTCTTCACTTTTTATTACCTTATTCTGTGATAGTTTTAGCATCACCTGACATACTATATTTTTCTTTCCTTGCTTGTTACATGTTTTATTCCCTACTAGAACATAAGCTGCCTGAAATCTGAAGTTTTACTTGTTTTGTTCACTGCTGTTATTTCCAAAGCCTTAAACAACGTATATGGTAAGAGTTTGATGTGTGTTTGCATATGATTGATTGACTTATGAATTATATTACAGTGTACCTATTATTCCAAAGTACCAGATATTATTCTCCAGTAGAGAAGTCAAAGACAATGATTTTCTTATTTGTGAAGGAGTTCATTTAGATGGGGCTCTAGATGCAAATACATACTGAAATATATCATGACAACTCATAAAGGAAATCTACACAGTGTTTTGAGGATCCAGTGGAGAAAATGAGTACTAAGCCAGTGAAAATTGATTGGGAAGATCCCCAAAGAACAATTTATGCTGAGAACTGATCATTCAGTAAGGCCAATATGTGAAAATGTGTAGTCCTGAGAGCAGAGGGAGAAGCATATGAAGGTTTTTTTAGAAAGACGGAGCATCTTTATTTGAACAATAATTAGAAATGAAGATTAACCTAAATATGGTTTAACTAGGCAGAAAGGTCAGGAGATGAGACAGGAAAGATATGTTAGGAATGAGAGCCTTCAGAGGCTGTGCAGAGCATATGCACCAAATATTTGACTTTGTCTAAGCCATGAGATATTGTCTGCTTGCTTTTTCTTTTTCCCAAGAAAAGACATAACCGGTAAGTCATCAAACTATGACTCGCTCATTGCTTCCTGTTTTATTGGCACACAGCCTCATCTTTTTATTCACATATTGACTATGACTGATTTCATGGCTGCTACTGCAGCAGATTTGAGTAGCTGTGCTAGGGCCAGGAAAACCGGAAATATTTTCAATTTCACACTTCATAGAAAATGTTTTTTGACCTAAGAGAAGATAAAACAGAAGCAAGGGGACCCATGAAGAAACTGTTGCAATGCTTCTGGCCAGCTGGGAGGATGGTTTAATTGAGAGAGATAGACTTGACAATGGACTTGATGAGAAATGTGGGAGATAGATTTGGAGCTATGTGAAGAAAGGAAAAAATAAGAGACAGTTTTTCCACAAGTAAATAGACTAGAGGCTAGTGGTACCTTCTAATGATCTCAATTTTTAGATAATGTGGTCTCAATGCGTAGAGGAAAAGAAGTTTCCTCCTAGTAATTCTATGGTTACTTATGCTTGCTCTACAGAGGATACAAATTTAATAAATGTCCTTGCCTGGTAACTAGATGTGTCATTATCTACAGTGGGAACCGCTATCTTTCTCAAAAAATGTTCTAGAGCTATGTATTTTTTTCCAATTTTTTTCCTCTAATGACAGAATTGTGTCTTATTTACAGGGAATATTATTTACAGGGAATATTAAAGTTGACAGGTGATTTCTGAGTCTTTGAGAAGGCATTTAGATAAAACAGTGTAAAGAAAAGTTCAATAAATGAACTAGAAACTAAATAAGACAGATCCTATATGAGTCTTGGAAAAATTGTAGAAAACCTCAAAGATAAGCTGACACTGAGACTTGAAGACTACTGACAGTGATCAAGGAATAAATGACCATGAAAAGATTTACATTTTAATTCTACATATTGAAAAATATTACTCACAAACATATTTTTTTAAAAGTTCTTTCAAGTAATATTTAAAGAGTAAATATATGGCTGACAAGTAAAGAGAATTTTTCCCAGAGAACCTTAGTGAATAAGGACTCCACTGGTATATATAAATTTCAATGTAATTCTGAAGCCCTGGTTAAAAAGATGTCTATTTTAAAATCATCATTTCCTTTATCTTTTATTTCTGAGCTATCACTAAGTTCGAGTATTATTGATAAATTAAATCTTCTTATATTTTGTCTTACTCTTGTCCCACTGAAGACTTGAAAAAAACTACTTACCTGATGTTTCCCAGGTTTTTCTCTCTTCCTTTTCACAAAATCTTATGAAATGGGTCAGGCTTTATGCAACAGACAGTAGAAGACCTTGGCTTTAGAAGTAATCAGGCATAGAGACTTGAAGGTCATGAAGTGTCATATTTAAAGAGTACAGGGTTTTCCAAACCAGTACAATCAGGTTTCTAAACTAGTATCACCAATATGATGCATTAAGCAAATTTTTTAAACTTTCTGAGTTTCCATATATATTTATAAAACATGGACATAGATATTTATTTTCTAGGTTGACACAGGAATTTAATGTGTTTTTCTATACAAATCATTAAGCCCAGGTTCTGTCACATAGTTGGTATGCAATAAACAAAAGCTTATAGCATTATTGCTCCCAAATATTGCTGACAGCTCATTTTTGAACTCTGCTAGGCCTTCTGGTAGCATGATACCTTTTGTTCTTTCCCAACTTATGACCTCTTATGTATGCTTCCTGCCTGAATATGTTATATTGGTTTATTCTTCCATCAACCCATACACTATCCTTGACTCATTGTTCTTTTAGCTGAACCTGTATTGTATATATCACATCTCATCTGCCTTGGCACTTCCAGAAGACTATAAATATTTGCACCTAATTCCTCCAGACTGCTAGAATCTTTCCACATAAGAAACCCTAAAGAAGGTGTTAATATTGTTTAAATGTGAGTGTATAATTTTCAATGAAACAGGCATGATATGGGGATAAAAAATGAATGTGCTTATTTGTTACAGCAAGGCATCTGGTGTAAGTCAGGGTCCTCTAGGGCACACAGGTGTATATGACTCCCACACTTAAATGTAAAGTTATTGCTGAAAATTTACTTTGAAAGCACAACACAATGCATTTCCTCATTGCCATCTACATTCAGGACCTTGCAAATTGTTTCATTTTCTAAAAGGTGCTGATTGTATGGTTTTTGCATGCTCAGAACTGCTTTTTGTAGCAAAATGAGATCTGGCTCAATGCCCAAACACTTGCAATCAAGAAGGGGAGTTGAGGGACTGGATGAAAGAAGTTGAAGAGATTAAGCAAAAAATAATAATAAGTAAATAAAAATTAAAAAAATAAAAGATGAAGCCAACTGAGAAAAAAAAAACAAACATTCAGGCAATAGTCTCAACAGTGGGAAACCTGGAAGAATTATAAGGCCAGGTAGTCACTGACTCTATGCATTACCAAATCACATTGGCTATTTTGACAGTGAGGTTTTATAGTGATTTATTAGTTGTTCAAATAAAGATTGATGTAGATGGCCAAAAATAAATTCCCCTGATTTTGCTTACCAAAATACAAACAGTGCCAAAACTCTTGAATAACTGCAGCAGCAATTAATCTGACTCACATACCAGATAGCTTTGGTCAATGCCTTTTCTCTTTAATTGCACTGGCTTTAATTTTAAATGGAAAAGTAAGGGTAAATAAATCAATAGCTTGTTCTCCTAGATTTCTGTTATGTGTGGAGTGTAGCTGAGCACTGGAGTTGGCAGAAGTTTCAATAAGTCAGGGGACATTTATCAAGCAGCTGCTGTGTGTCAGGCACTGTGCGAGACACCATGGCATTGACCTTGGGTGTGCTTGAAAAAAATAAAAGCAAACATTTGTGATGCCTGTAACTACACATCACTGAGGTTGCTAGGACACACATATCAGTCCCAGTTTTTCCACATATGACAGATAGGTAGAGTGAAGGGCGCATAGCTATTTCTCTCTTTGAAAAAAGAAATGAATTCTTGGTGCCACTTAGAGAAAATTGGCAATATTTGCTTTGTCAACTGAATACTGAAAAGAATCTTGCCCTCTTCTAGCTCTGCTACCAGTTTATTCCCTCCTGGGAACTCTAAGTGAATAGAAACCAGTCTGTTACCTCAAACAGAACCCTTCACCAACAGTCCTACCTCGCAGGCACGCCTGCCTGCTGGACTGATGATTTGTGTCAAGGACTCGACTCTCTCCTCCTCTTTAAGGCACTCACACCATCTTCTTGAGAACTAAGACCTCTCCCATGAGTCAGAGTTTGACTTCCACCAGAATTTTCAGTTGCCAGGCTGTTGTACCCACCTCTCTGGTTGGTTCTGTACACTCACATTTCTTGTTCTTATTGATACTTTGTTCCTCTGCAACATTATAAAAGAGACTCCTAGGTTTAAACCTCCTAATCAGCCCATGTATTAATTTTCTACTGCTGCAATAACGAATTACCATATGCTAGGTGATTTAAAACAGAAATTCATTCTCTAACAGGTCTGCTGGCCAGAACTCTGAAATCATGGTGCCAGCTGAAAGGACGTCATGTCCAGGTTTGGTTCACGCTTTGTACTCTGAACTGCAGGAAAAGACTCAGGCCACCTGCTCCTCTGAACTGGAATGAGTGGGTTGGAAATACCTTGTTTTTATTAATCTTTCTTAAATGTATGTATGCCTTACATTTATTTCAATGTTTAACATTAGAAGGGTTTTGGGAAAGAAGGGAGGGAAATATAGAGGGGAAAATATATATTCCACATAGGTAACTAAAACTCATGGACATAAATAAAAGTGAAGTAGTTACCCAGGAGAGAAGGTGGGCAGGAGAGGAGAAAATAGGAACAAATATACAGTGAAGGAAAATGATTTGACTTTGGGTGATGGAACACAACTCAATCTACAGTTCAAATACTATAGAGACGTTCACCTGAAGCCTATGCACCCTTATTGATCAATGTCACCCCATTAAATTTAATTCAAAGCAAAGTAAATAAAATAAATGAACTGACATTTGAATAGTAAAAGAATAATAATAATAATAATAATAATAATAATAATGGGGACATTGGTCTTTATTTAGAAGTTTGCTGATGTTTTTATGATGAGAAATATGCTGTAGGAACTTAAATCTTATTTATATTTATTAGCCTATTTTAAAATTGGTTTGGGTAAACAGCATTTTGCTTAAAGTCTTGGTTTCCAAGAACCTATTAATGACATTTAGGGAAGACTTGCTGTATATACATTTAATGCTATGAATTTACTTCTCTAAACACTGATAAAGCACATGGTTTCAATTTTATTAGAAATACATTTTATTTTTTCTTTGGACATCATATTTTCACTCATGGGTTATTTTGGTTATTTTCAGGCCTGTTGCTTAGTTTCCAAATACTTGGGGATTTTTCAGCTGCTTTGTTATTGGCTTCAAGTTTAATTCTCTTATAGTCTTATACGTACTTTGTATAATTTCTATTACCTACATTTATTAAGGCATGTATTATGGCCCAGAACAGGGCCCATCTTGATGAACAAATGTGTGAGCATCAGAAAAAAATGTGTTGTGCTGTTGTGTGGTGTGCTCTGTGAATGTCAATTAGGCCTACTTGATAGATAGTGCTGTTCAGGTCATCTATATTCTTACTGATTTTATGCCTGCTTGATATATCAATTATTGAGACAAGGGTGTTAAAATTCCAAACTAGACTTGTAGATTTTTCTATTTCTTTTATTTCTATTCTTTTTTCTCATGCATTTTGACAGTCTGTTGGTGTAATACAGTTTTTTAAAATGTTGTCTTGACCCAATTTTGAGGACCTGCCTAGAGACTGACATTATTCAAATTAGTCACTCCTAAACCTGCTTGCACTGCTTGGCCCTTTTCTTTCATGGAAACCTGGGTTGCCCTGGATGTGCACTGTGTTCTTCCCAGGAACCTGCAGACCTTTTTACATTTTGTTTCTTGATCTAGGGTTGACCTCACAATACCACCCTCAAGATAATATGGTGAAAATAGTTGATAGGTACAAACATGTTTAGTATTGGTATGTATTTAGTGGCCCCTTTAGCATAGTATAATGTCTTCTTTATCCCTGCTAACCTTCCTGGCTTTGTATGGAGTTATAACAGCTATTCCAACTTTCATCTAATCTGTGTTAGTATGTTATATTTTATTGTATCTTCTTACTTTTAATCCATCTGCTTTTTCTCCTAATTGTCATTGATACCATATAGATATTTAGTTAGGTTTTGGGCATTTTAATCTACTCTGTCAATCTCTCTCCTTTTACTGTTTAAACCATTAACAAATAAAGTGATTTTTAATATATTTGGATTAATATTTTGCTAACTCTTTCTGTTCATTACATTGGTTTATTATTTGTTTTTATCTTCTTTATAACTCTCCTCTGTTTTAACTAAGAACTTTTATGCTTCATTTTATTTAATCTACTCAGTTTATCACAGAGCATATACTACAGATGACATTTGAAGCGGGAAGGCAACAAATTGATAACTGGCATATCCTATAGAAAATCCCATAATATATCTTCTAGTGGTTCTTCTCTAATTACATTATGAACTGATATATCCACTTATTGAGATATAGTGACTATCCAGTGAGATAAACTGTTCAATTCATGGCACATTGTTAAATTTCAATAGACATTAGATATTGGTGTTAATAAAAATAACTATATGTTAATAGTTGTAAGACAATTTTATTTTCAGAAATGAAACTTATGTGATAGGTACACAGATATCACAGAATAAATTAACTTGGGGAGTTGCTGTCTGTTCTGTTTTTATTAATAGATAAAAAATTCAAGTGAACATAGATCTGGAAAGAGATCCCCTTCTCAGAAGAGAAAATGAACTGAGCAATATGGTATTACTGGAGGAATGTATAGAGCTATGAATCATATGTTTTGCTTTATTAATGGTACTTTTGGGAAATGTGAGATCATAAAAATCACCTATGTGATCCAGGATTGTTTTTAGAGTCCCCTTTTCCCGACCCCCACCCAATAAATGCACTTATTCAGGATTTCCAGGTTGACGGGCCTGAGGATCAGTTTATTAAGTAAATTAGGTCTCAAGATCAGGCAGGTTGAAGACCTGCTATGTAAAGAATGATGCTGTGTACTGAAATTGTACTTCTCAATTAATATGGCTACATTTTCCTTTGTGAAAAAAAGCTGGGGAATTTTTTTGTAGTGTTTAAGGGATAAATTAATTTACCAATAACTATATAATTAACATTCTCTAAACTGAATGAATTAGTTATTTGATGTCTTATTATTTGAAAATTCATTGGGATTATTCATCAGTGTGAATCTCATGAAATACAATGTGTCCATAAAGTTATGGTGCACTTTTGTCCTGTGACCAGTCAAAAGTGCACCATGACTTTACAGACACACTGTATATCATGATGTGTCTAGGAACGTAAAAACACATGCGAATGTCTTCTTTTCAAAATGTTTTATTTCAAACTTGATCATTTCATTTTCTTCCCCATAATATTGTTTCAAAGTTATTTTGTTTCTAACTCTCATATTTCTCCTCAAACATGTCATACAAAACTGACATGTTGTGAACTTGCTCCTCTTAGAAAAATTACCTGACTTATTTTATTATCTTGGTTGAGCCATAAGGGAAATATTGAACATTGCTATGAATGAGAGGCTCTTTATTTCTCTTTACCTCCAAAAGAAAATGTAAAATTATGAATCCCTCCATTATAATATAAAAATAAGGAAGTAATGGATTAAAACCTCTTGAACACAAATACTGTAATAAATGAGACTAATTATTGTTTACTTAGTATAATATTTAGTATTCTACCCAGACATAATTATATGTTAATATATTTTAAGTTGCCTAATTAGGGAGAGGATAGCAGCCAAATTTCTGTTTTTGTTGGTATTCTTTTCTTTGCTTGAGTTTATTAGCTTTTAAATCCACAACCTTGGCATGCCTGGATGACACTCTATGCACTGAGCCACTCGGCCAGGACTTGTGGTTGGTTTTTTTTTTTTAATTACTTTTATAGTAGTTCTTTGTTAGTGTATAAAAAATGCAATGGATTAGTGTATGTTGATTTTGCAATCTGCAACTTTACTGAATTTATAAGTTCTAAGTGTTTTTTGGTGGAGACTTTAAGGTTTTTTACAGATAAGGTCATATCATATCATCTGCAGAAATAATTTCACTTCGTCCTTTCCGATTTAAATGACTTTTATTTTATATTTATTTTGATTGCCCTGGGTAGAACTTTCAAGCTAAGTTAAATAGAAGTGGTGATATTGGGTGCATTTGTCTGGTTCTTTGTCTTAAAATATATGCTTATAGCTTTTCAGTGTTAAATATATTAAATGTGATTTGTTATAAATGACCTTTATTTAGTTGAGGTACATCCTTCTGTATTCTTTTTCTTGAGAGTTTTTATTTATCATGAATGGATATTAAATGTTGTTTAACTTTTTTAATATATTAAGAGAATCATATGCTTTTTATTCTTTTTTTTGATTATGTAGTGTATCATATTAATTGATGTACATTAAGTTGAAATATCTTAGCATCTCAGAGAAAACTCCCACTGGAGCATGGTGTATGCTCCTTTTAATGTACTATTGAATTCAGTTAGCTAATATTTTGGTAAGAATTGTTGCATCAGTTTTTTATCAGAAATATTAGCCTATAATTTTATTTCCTTGTAGTATCTTTGTCTTGCTTTGGAATAAAGATAATTCTGGTCTTGTAAAATTAGTTTAGAAGTATATTTCCTCTTCAATTTTGAAAAGATTTTGGACAGTAAAGGCAACAGGTTACATAATTAAATATTACACAGCTATAAAAAAGAACATCTTACTTTTTGTGACAGCATAGATGGACCTGGAAAGACTTATGCTCAGTGAAATAAGCCAGTCAGAGAAAGACAAGTCCCATGTGATTTCTCTTATATGAAAAATCTAATGAACAAAATAAAATGAGACAGACTCATAAATAGAGAGCAGGTTGACAGCTATCAAAGGGAGGGGAGGTTATAAAGTGAGGGTGAAGAGATTGAATAAAGAAGGTAAATAAAAAACCCTCAAGAACATAGACAACAGTGTGGAAATTGCCAGTGAGGAGGTAGAGGAGGCTATAGAGAGATAAATGAGCCTGGGAACACTCAGTACAGTGTGCAGAGATGTGTTGTAGAATTGGATACCTGAAATTGGTATAATTATGTTAACCAGTGTCACCCCAATAAATTCAATTAAAAATACTAAAACATCTTACAGAATGAGAGAAAATATTTGCAACCTCATATATAATTAAGGGGTCAATACCCAAAATATATAGATAACTCACATTTCAATAGCAAAAAAAGAAAACAAAACATAAACAAGACAAAACAAAAACAATTCAATTGAAAATTGAGCAAGGTACTTAAATACAGTGTGTCTGTAAAGTCACGATGCACTTCTGATCGGTTGACCGATCAAAAATGCACCGTGACTTTATAGACACACTGTAGATATTTTTCCAAAGAATGCATACAAATGGCTAATAGGTATAGGAAAAGATGCTTAATATTACTTATCATCACAAAAATGCAAAGAAAATCAAAATCACAATGATAGATTATATCACACCAATTATAATATCTACTGTAAAAGACAAGAGATAACAAATGTTAGTATGGATATGAGTAAAGTAATTCTGTCTGCACTGATGGTGGAGATGTAAATTGGTATAGTCATTATGAAAACAGTATGGAGGTTTTTCAAAATACTATAAATAGAACTGCCATATGATCCAGTAGTCCCACTTTTGGGTACATACCCAAAGGAAATTATATTATCTTAAAGAGATATCTGTACTCCCATGTTCATTGCAACATTTTTTATAATAGCCAAGCTATGGAAATAATAAAAGTATCAAAAGATGAATAGACTAAGAATAGCTGGTAAATATATACAGCAGAATATTATCCAGCCATAAAAAAGAAAATAAATCATGCTATGCTATTTGCAATAATGTGGATGAACCTGGAAGGCATTATGCTAGGTGAGATAAACCAGACAGAAAAATAAAAATAGTGTATGATATAATTCACATATAGGATCTTTATTTAAAAAATGAAAACATAAAAAATATAGAATGGTAGTTACCAGGAGCTGGGAAGTTTGAGAAATTGAGAGAGTTTGGTCAACTTTAAGTTAAAACAAGACTAAGTTCTATAGATCTCATTTTCAGAATGGTGACTATAGTTAATAATACTTTTTGTATACTTGAAATTGTTTGACAGAGTATATCTTAAGCTTTCTGATAAAAATAAAATGCTTTAAATATATAAAATTAACTATGTGATCTGATAGATATGTTACTGGGGGTCATTTCACAATATATACTTAAAGAAAATCACATTGTACACTTTAAACAGATTATAATTTTATTTGTCAATTATACCTCAATAAAGCTGAAAACAGTTTTCTGGTTTATAATTTTTAAAAATGTAAAGGGATAAAGAGGAGTAAATAAACCATGTTAATACTAATCACACAAAACAAAACAATAACTGGAGTATTTAGGTTAATTTTAACTAAAAATATTGCAGAACAAGAAAAATTAACTGCAATAAAAAAAGGCATTATAAATCATAAAGGGGTCAATTCACAAAGAAGAAATAACAATTCTAAATGTGTATTCGGCTAATAAAAGAGGATCAAAATATGTGAGGCAAAAACTAATAGAAATGTTTGAAGAAACTTTAAAAGTTGATGTATTTACTAATGCATTTACAGATACATTAAGCAAAATATTAACGAACTATGTTAATCTGAACAGTGTGAGATTATATTGACATGTATAGATTCTATCCATCAACAGCAGCATGCACATTCTTCTCAGCTCACATGAACCTTCACCAATATAGATTACATTTTGGGTCATAAAACACTTCATCAAATTTAAAGAATAGAAATTATGCAAAGTATGTTCTCAGACCAAATGGAATTAAACTAGAAGTCAATAACAAAAAGTTAGCTTCAAATTTCCAAAATGTTTGTAGATTAAACAACACACTCTAGATAACATATACTTCAAAGTAGAAGTTGCATAAGAAATTTGTAACATATTTTGAACTAAATGAACATGAAAATATGACCTCTCAAAATTTGTGGGATGCAATGAAACCACTGTCTAGCAGAAAATATATAGCATCAAATCCATATATTACAAAAGAAAGATCTAAAATTAATAATCTAAATTGACACTTCATAAAATTAAAGAAATAGAAGTGTAAGTCTAAAGCAGTGGTTCTTAACCTGGGTTCTATCGAACCCTAGGGGTTTGATAAGTCGGTCTCAGGGGTTCGGAGAAGCCTCCTCTACGGAGGCCAGAATAAAGTAATACCGTAATTTTTTGTGAGTTCATGCACTTTGTTGGTTTTGTTCTTTGAGCAAGGTGATGTTCATGAACGGCTCAAAAAACATATAGTTATGTCTTGAATTTGGGAAAAAATCATATTTTATTTATCACTAAAGAAGGGTTTGGTGAATGCGCATATGAAACTGGTGGGTTCGGTACCTCAAAAAAAGTTAAGAACCACTGGTCTAAAGAAACAAAAAGAAAAGAAATAACAAATTCAAACAAAATCAATAATATTAAACACACCAAAAGCAGTGGAGAAAATCAATAAGACGAAATCTCATTCTTTGAATAATCAATAAAATCACAAACTTCTGGATAGACTAACCATAAAAAAGACAGAACACACAAATTACTAGTACCATAAATTAAGGAAGTGCCATCAGTACTGATCTAAGGGAAATTAAAAGGAGTATAGAGAAATATTATAAATAAAACTCTATTTACAAATTTTATAACTGAGGAATGGGCTATTTTCTTAAATGACACACTATCGAACTCAATAGGGGAAAATATATAATCTGAATTGATCTATGATGATTAAAGAAAATAAAACAGTAATTAATACTTTCCAAAACAGAAATCACCAAGTTCCCAATGATTCAACTGGTAAATTGTATCAAATATTCAAAGAAAAATAGTATCATTTCTCTCCTGACCAGGCAGTGGCATAGCAGATAGAGCATCAGCCTGAGATGCGAGGACCCAGGCTCAAAACCCTGAGGTTGCTGCCTTGAGCATGGGCACATCTGGCTTGAGCATGGTCTCCTCAGCTTGAGTTTGAGGTTGCTGGCTTGTGTGTGCAGTCAAGCCCAAGTTCGCTGGCTTGAACTGAAGATCCCTGGATTGAGCAAGAGCTCACTAGCTTAGCTGGAGTGCCCTGGTCAAGGGCACACATGAGAAAGCAATTAGTGATCAGCTATGGAGCTGCAACTATGAGTTGATGCTTCTCATCTCTCTCTCTTCCTGTCCCTCTCGTGTGTGTGTGTGTGCTAAAAAACACTATCAGTATTCTACAATCTGTTCCAGAAAATAGAAGCATAGAGAATTATTTCAAAATCATTCTATGAGACCAGTATTACTTCAACATCAAAACCATACAATGCAGTGTCAAGAAAACTGTAGACCAATGAATCTCATAAATATAGGTGTAAAAATCCTCAACAAAATATTAGCAAATAGAATTTTGTAATGGAAAAAAAATATACACACTATTACAAAATGAAATTAACTCCAGGTATGTAAGGGTAACTCAATATTGGAAAATCAATTAATATAATCCATCCCATCAACAAGATAAAGAAGAAAAATAACATGATCATATCAAGCAATGTAGACAAAGCTTTTGACAAAACCAACACTCTTTATAATAAAAACTCTCAGCAAACTAGAAATAGAGAGAAACTTTCTCACTTGTATAAAGAACATTGATAAAAAATTACAGATAATGTCATGCTTTATGGGAAAAAAAACTAGATACAGTCTCCATAAATTTGAAAACAAGACAAGGATTTACCCTCTCACCACTCTTATTCAATGTTATATTGGCAGTCTTAGCTATTCCAGTAAAATCAGAGAGGGAAATAAAAGGTTTACAGACTGAGAAAAAAATAAATAAAATTTTCTTTGTTTACAGATCATGAGTTTGTAAATATAAAGAATTTCATCCAACACAATGATTAAAAAACAAAACATTTCTGGATAATAATCAATTATAACAAGGTTGCAGGATACAAGTTTAATATACAGATGTTCTTTGGTTCCTTCTACTTACAATGTACTTGGCTGGATAGTATCCCTGAAAAAATTATGTACACCACAGAACCTGTGAATATGACCATATTTGGGTCTTTATGTATATAATCAAGGTAAAAATGAAAAATGTAGTCATACTAAACTAAGGTATATTGTCTATCTCTTATAACTGATGTTCTTATGAGAAGAGGGAAATTTGAACACATATACAGGGAAGAGAATTTCATGTGAAGACAGAGACTGGGATTGAAATGATGTTTTTGCAAGCCAAGAATTTCAAGGATTACTGGCAGTCACCAGAAGCTGGGAACATCAAGTAGGGAATCATTTTTCCTCTATAGTCTTCAGGAGAGCATGCCAACACCTTGATTTTGGGTTTAATTTCACCTTGATTTCATGTGTAACTGGGCAAATAAATTTCTGTTATTGTAAACCACTAGTAATAAACAATTGAAATTTGAACTTAAAAACACAACACCATTTCATTAACACCAAATAAATAAAATGCTTGGTACAAATATAACAAAATATTATTAAGACTTTTATGAGGAAAACTTCAAAACTCTGATGAAAAAAATCAGATATAAAAAAGAGTTATTTCATGCTCATGGACAGGATACCTCAATATTATTAAGATGTCAATTCTTCCCAAATCAATTTTTAGATGAAATATAATCCAAAATTGATCTTAGAAAATTATTTTATTAATGTTGACAAGCTGATTCTAAAATTTATATTGAAAGGCAATAACCCAGAATTGTCAAGACAATACCAAGAACAAAGGCAGAGGATTGACATTATCCAACTTCAAGACTTACTATAAAACTATAATAATTAGTATGCTGTATTGGTGAAAGATAGATGTACACTTTAAACAATAATCAGCTTAGAAATAGATCCATGCAAACATAATCAACTAATCTTTGGCAAAGGAGAAAAGGCAATGAGAATTCAAAAAATTGTGCTGAAAAAATTGGACATCTATATGCAAGAAAATTAATTTAAACACAGACCTTATATCGTCCACAAATATTAACTCAAAATGTTTAGTAGACTTAATGGAAAATAGAAAATAATAAAACTTCTGGAAGTTAACACAAGAGAAATTATAGTATACCTATGGTGGGAAAAATTTTTAGATACACTGAAATAATAAGCCATGAAAAAAAATTATACTTGGATTTCATTAAAATTGAAAACTTTTACTTTGCAAAAGACATTGTTATTAGAATGAAAAAATAAGCCACAGAGAAAATATTTTCAAAAACATATTTCTGATGAAGTATTTATAATTTAAATATACAAAGAACTCTTTACATTCAACAATAAGAAAACAAATAACTCAATTCAAAAGATCATAAAAGATTAATAGACAACTCTTCATAGACAATACAAGGATGGTAAATAAGCCTATGAAAAAATGCTCAGCACCATATATCATTAAAGGAATTTCAAATAAAAATAACACAGATGTCACTATGTTCCTATTGGAATGGCTAAAATCTAAAACACTGACAACACCATATGCAGAAGTGGATGTAGAGCAACAGGAATTCTCATTTCTTGCTGGTGGGAATGCAAAATGCCACAGCTGCTTTGGGAGATAGTTTGGCAGTTTCTTACGTAGCTATGCATAGGCTTATCATATGATCCAGACATCAACACTCTCAGCTATTACCCAAATGTATCGAATACTTATATCCATGCAAAAAATCTGTAAACAGATCTTAATAGCAACTTTATTAATAATTGTAAAAATTGGAAGTAATTAACTGTCTTTCAACAGATGAATGGATAACCAAACTGCGATGCATACATACTATAAAGTATTACTCAGTAATAAAAGAAATAAGCTATCAAAACGAAAAAATCTTGGAGAGCTTAAAATACATCTTGCTAAATGAAAGAACCCAGACTAAATAGGCTAGAAACTGGATGATTACAGTTACACGTAATTCTGGAAGAAAACAAAACAAAATTTTTACTCCCCCAAACTACTGACTGATCCTCAGCTCTGGCTATGGGAATACCCACTACTATTGTTATTCTATCATAAAGTTACCCCTCAGGAAATATTTTTATTAGAAATAAATTTATAAGTTTTAAAGTTAATAAATGTCTGTATTATAGGGAAACTACTAATAGCAGTGCATTTGTCACTTTTACTCTTTAACTACATGATCTGAGAAATAATTACCGATTATATTTTGGTCCAAATTAATTATTGAAATGAAGAATCGAGATGAAAGAGAAGAAAGAGTGAAAGGAAAAAAACAATTATTTTTTAATTATCAAGATTCAACATATATTTGAAAATTTAACCTGTAGATTTATATTTAAGGATCCAGCAAGAATTTGAGAAAAAATACAAAAGAAAGTGAGAAAAAATAATTAAGATAGAGACAAATCAAGAAAACTTACAATAAAGTAAGCAAATAAAGAAAAAAGGAAAGAATTTCTGGGTTGTATTTCATTTCAAAGTTAAGAGAACTATCTTTCCTTCATTCCCTTGTATAAAGTTTACTATGCTTTTAAAATTCTCTTCTATTGTGTGATTTTAAAATAGTTTTATAATCCTAATGATTTGTAATGCTAAAGAAGAAAAGCAAATTGTAAACAAGTTCTGAAGCAACACTCAATGACGTTTCTTAAGAATATGCTAAATATAAAAACCCTAAGGACATTTGAGTTGCAATTTGTAGTTTTTATGTTTAAGATTTCCTTGAGAAATTCTTAAAAAAAAATTTTATGTTCTTAATGTTTTCCATCTGCTAAAGAAGTTTGAAGTTACTGTAGCAGAGTTACAGAGAAAATGCCCAGAATTTTTTAATATGTGACTTTCACACTGGTAAGAAATTACCTTGTTGCCACGGTTCACTTGATAGCACTCAGTGGGCCAACAGGTCATGGTTTAAAGACTTACATCATAGTGGTAAATCATATCCAGTTCTTATTGCACTTCAGCATGGTTCTGGGTCAAAAGCACCATTATCCTTCACTTCAAGTTCATACATGTTTCAACTCATCATTTTTACTTTGATAAATCTTCTCTGGAATAGAAAGTGCTATCCCTCCTGGAAAGATATGTTTAAGACTATAGACAGTGGCTAAGAAAACAGTTATCAAAACATTTCTAAATTTTATTAAACTTATACCATTTAGTATACTCACATACACATACCCATGTGCATGCACTCATTCACACCAACAAGAAAATGTAAAATATCTGGGGCTATGATCAGTGAGTAAAGATAATAACTCATATCCCCAATTTCTTAAATAGCTGTATATTATATTTTTTTCCATTAAAATCCTGCTGTTATTATCCTCTCTCAGCTAACAACAGTGCTTCATACATTATTGAGAAAATAAGTAGAAAGAAACTATCTTCTCTTTCCACAGTATCCATATGTATATTTTACTTTCCATTCTTTGGCAAGAAAGAAAGCCCTGCCCTTGTCAATGGAAAATCCCAGTACTGTGTATTGGGTGCCAATCCCTTATCCTTCACTTTCTCAAGAACCTCAGTAGTATATGTATCCTTTTTTGCTTATCTCATTAATTTCTCTCTTTTACTTGGATCTTTCCAATAAGCTGACAACAAGCTCTGATCTCTGGAAAAATCAATTAAACAAACACCCCAATAAACAAACATAAACCCTTTAGATATTCTAGTTCTTTTGGTACTTCCTTATTGCTGTGCTTTAAAAAAAATCTTCTGAAAGAACAGCTTATATTTGCTGACTCTAATACATGCCCTCACATTTGTAGGTTAAACTGAACATGAAAGGTAAAATAATAAAATTTCTAAAATATCACATAGATAAATGTATCTTCATGGTCTTGCAGCATATGAAAAATTCTTAAGCAGAATGTAAACAGTTTCTTTTCTTCATATAAATATGAGAAATAATTGAAAATATATATTTAAAAATATTGTAATCTGAACTTGTTTCTATGTGTTTTTTCGTTCTTCTTTCTCCTATTTATATATTTGTCCTTGGCATACTGAATATGTGAGACCATCTACACTAAATGCTAACAGCACTTCCCTCAGGGTGGTGTGATATTAATTCATTTTAAACTTTCCTTTTTTTTAAGTTGGTCTGTATAATTGATTTTAAAATAAGTACATACCATTTTTAAAGTCATTTTAAAAAAGAAATTATTTATATCCTATATGTTGAAATTACATGAATAAAATCTGAAGAATGAATTCTTTTACAACATACTTTCTGTACAATTTAGTGAACCAGATAGTTGTGTAACTAAAGCTTATACCTTCTTTGAATTTTTGAAACATCTCTTTAGGTAAGTCCTCCACCCTGTTGGTATCTGTTGGTTGTCCTGTAAATGTTTTGGACTTCATCTTGCTATGTAACAACCTATATGCAAAGAAGGATTAAACCACAGATGGAATCACAGAAAAGTTCTTTCCCTGCCAAATTACTATTTTAAAAATATCAATTTGACTTTCATGTGTCAAAATAATAAATGACATAGCTCTATGATAATACAATATTGGAAAAAAGTTAAACTGATGCCTTACAAAAGGGGATATACAACTATAAAATATATATAAAAACATTTGTTTCAAATATATTAATATTCTGAATGGGAAAATTAAAACAGCAATGCACCTGACCAGATGGTGGCACAGTGGATAGAGCGTTGGACTGGGATGCAGAAGACCCAGGTTCAAGACCCTGAGCTCACCATCTGGCTTGAGCAAAAGCTCGTCAGCTTGCACCCAAGGTCACTGGCTTCAGCAAGGGCTTGCTCGGTCTGCTGAAGGCCCGCGGTCAAGGCACATGTGAGAAAGCAATCAATGAACAACTAAGGTGTCGCAATGGCAACAAAAAACTAATGATTGATGCTTCTCACATCTCTCCATTCCTGTCTGTCTGTCCCTATCTATCCCTCTCTCTGACTCTCTCTCTCTGTCCCTGAAAAAGAAAACAAAACAAAAACAAACAAACAAAATAACAACAACAATGTTATTTCCTCACCAGAAGATCTAAAATGGAAAGGACTGATAATACTAAGTGTTGGCAAGGATAATACTAGTAATGCTTAACTTTAATGCATTGCTAGTAAGAATATATGTCTACCTCTTTAGAATACAGTTTGGGATTCTCTCTTACTGTTATATCTACTATTCCTAGATATATACTAGAGATATATAATTAAATATTTATAAAATATAAATCTTTACCAAAATATAGAAGCATAATTTTAAATTTGAAATAACCCAAATAACTATTAAGAGTTATGTGAGCAAAGAAATTTATTATTCCAGTCAATGCAGTACAATAGAGAAATGAAAATGAGTGAAAATATTTATATATTTATGTACATGTATGCATTTCATGATGTTTAGTGAAAGAAGCCAGATATATATCAACACATAAGGTAGAATTTTAATTACATTAATGTTCAAAAGGTAAATATTTAAGATTCTAATACCATAATTTTGCTTTACATAAATAATACATGTAAACTCTAGGAATTATTTTGACTAAAAATACCTGTATTACCACCACCCCAGTGGAGCTTCCTGAGTGTTCAATCTCAATCACTACTTCTATGTAATGAAGTCAGCATTGGAATCAACAATGAAGCAAGTGGCTAATCTTTCTAATTCAAAAAGCAAGTTCATTAATAATCAAGTGGTACTTACTATGGTAAAGAGCTCATGAAGCTCTCATGTCTCCTTGATGATTTTCATAAAGAACAAGAAAGGAAAGCAAGGTAGCCAGAAAAGAACATCATACTCACCATGATTCCTGTATGTGATTATTTTCCATGTCTTCTGATTCTCACTCTGCTAAGCAAGAGTCATTTAAATTTAGTCATCTGAAAAGTTTTTCTGTTACTAGCATCCTGACAGGTAGCAAGAAGAATATGCCTTTGAAAAGGCATGTAATTCATCATTTCTTAAATGCTTTACATGATTTAAATTTACTATCTATGGTTGATGAAAAATATTTTGTCCACACATCTGGACCTAGCTAGGAACTGTTTATTACCAAGACAATGTTCTGATATGCCATCAATGTTTCATATCATCAGCTACAATATATTACTTACATTTTGAAAGTGATAAAACTAAAGTTCAGTGAGATTTATACCTAGTAAATAGTACATTTGATTTTGGAACACTTCTTTTTCTTACTTTAATACCTATGCTGCTAATTATTATAATTCATTTTAGTTATTTCAGACTTTATTTTTTATCTATTTACCCTTTAACTAGACATGATATTGCCCTAATAATTATAAAGTAATTCACAATATGTTGTTTATTTCATTAATATTTATTAAGCATGTTGGCAAGCATTGTTCTAGAAAATAAGACTCAATACTAAGATCTTTGCAGTCTTGAAGTTTCTATTGTAGTAGGGGATTGTTGGAAGAATAAAGGTAATAGATGACAATGACCAATGAATTATATGGAATATTTGAAAGCAATAAGTTGTGAACAAGTCAGAATATAGACTAGTGATTCTGAAGAATGCACTGCAACCTTAAGGGTAGTAAGACAAGACTTACAAGAAAGATGCAACTGTGAAAAGATTTGAAGGAGAAAAAAGAATGACCCTTGCACATATTTGAGGAAAATATGTTTCATGAGGGAAAAGATCCTGGGGTTAGATGATATTAGGGAAGTGGTAACAGATAGATGGGGATGAGGTCAGAAACAAAGAAGGATTAGATTGTGAGAGCTTTTTATATCAGTGTAAAGTCTTAAAGTTTTATTATTTCTTTAAAAAGATAGTAAGTGGATCATTCTAAGCCGAGGAATGATATGATCTAACTAAAGGTGTTACAAAATGCTCGGATTCCAATATATTTTAGGGGGACAAGAATGAAAGCAAGGGGTTGGTTTAAGGCTAACTCAGTAATTCAGAAGAGATTTGGTAGCAACATTAAAGTGGTAAAATCTGTTTGTATTTTAAAAATGAACTCAATATGCCTGACCTGTGGTGGCACAGTGGATAAAGTGTCAACCTGGGAACACTGAGGTCACCAGTTCAAAACCCTGCACCGGTTTGGTCAAGGCACATATGGGAGTTGATGCTTCCAGCTCCTCCCCTCTTTTTCTCTCTCTCTCTCACTCTGTGTCTCCTCTCTAAACTGAATAAAATAAAAATAAAATAAATTAAAAATGAACTCAAATATTACCTAATGTATTATCTGAGTGAAGTGAGGTTATTTTTAAAAAGGCAGGGGATTCAAAAACAACTTTGCTTATTCTTACTTGAACAAATTGAGAGAGATAATTGTCATTGATTGAGAAATGCAAGTCTGTGGGGAAGTTATTATGAGGACCAGTAGTTTGGAGCATATTCATCTGAGATGCGAGTTAGATATTAAAATAATAATGGTGACTAGTGGATTAGAACTATCAGTCTAAATTTGGTGACTGTTATTTATGGTAAAAATATAAATTTGAGGATCATCATCAAACAGATGACATAAAGACATAATAATAGATAGGGTTACTAAAAAAATAATTGGAGGTAGAGTAGAGATCTAAGAACTAAATATTTGGGTGCCTAAAACTTTCTAATTGTATTATATCTATCAAAGAATACCATTAGAATTTTTAGGCTTAGTTATGGCACAGTGCATAGAACATCAACTTGGAATACTGAGGTCCCAGGTTCAAAACCCCATGGTCACTGACTTGAGAGTGGACTCATCAGGCTTGAGCATGTGGTCATCAGCTTGAGCATGGAATCAGAGATATGATTCTTTGGTCAGTAGCTTGAGCCCCAAAGGTAGCTTGCTTGAAGCCCAAGGTTACTGGCTTAAGCAAGGGTCCCTGGTTCTTCTGGAGTATTGCCCCAACCCCATCAATGCACGTATGAGAAGCAATTAATTAACAAATAAAGTCCCACAACTACAAGCTGATGCTTCTAATTTCTCTCCCTTTTTTTTTCTCTCTCTCTCTCAAAACAAAAATTAGGTTACCTATTTTTGTTAAATGAAATTGAAATGGAATTCACTGAATGCTTTAAAATATATTTAAAAATCAATGTACATTTATATTTATTTAATATTTGAGTTGTCCACTATTTATTAGTTATCAAAATACATGATTAAATCCTCAAAAGCCATTTCCTAATATTACTGACAAATGAGATTACTATATATTTACTAGAAACCTTTAAAATAAAGTTTCAGATTTATTAAAAGTGAAATTCTTCAAACTATTTCTCTATTCATATATCATTTTAAAGATAATATCTGGAATTGATATTCAGTAATGCACTCCTTGAAATCCATCACAGTTTTACAAATAAGAAAAAAAATTGGTTTCATGAAATTCATTTGAGAAAATGCAGATTCAGCTTAAAGAATATAAAATGCAAAGCATGGAAGAAAAAGACTGCTTCCATTTATAAAAATAGTAGCTATGAATCTGATTGGGATCAGTTTATCAGCCTTCATATAGAAAAGATGCTGGTATAAAACATCAAAATTTAAAACAGGGATTATGGAAAATCAAACATTGCACAGACATTTTCAAAATAGTGTAGTTCCTGCTGTTTTATTATTTGAATTGTTAGTTTTTACTCTAGTTATTTTTATGGTGAAGCATAACTCTGGATGTTCATGCATATTCCAGACAAAGGGATGCCACTTTGTCTGTTGTCATTATTTAACAAAAAATTGAGCCAAGTATTTTGAGTGGAAAAAAATCTATATTGCTCAAAAATATTTCTTTTGGATATTTAGATTTTCATTTTAGATATTATAAGTTTAACATGTTTTGTCAAATTTTTCTTTTTCATTCTGGGTCAGTTACATCTTTCTGAACTGCAAGGCATATGAAAGGTTATTAACTAGAGAAGTCCATGAAAAATATAAGATCAGAACAGTTCTAATTTCGTTTCATTATAAACTAGGGTAACACTGTGATAACTGATCTGCAGAATAGGTTAAGTACTTGATAGTGAGTTAGCTGAATCCCTGACATATCACCCTATTATAAGTAATATTTACTATAGAAAAAAACCTTGTTTACATTTTAGACATATTTACACTGAGGGTTAGTAACTTAAAACAGATGAGGTAGAGGGAAAAAGAAACATTTATTTATCACTAATGGCTGTTTTCATTTTGAACTGAAAGGACATGGCTGTACGTTTCTGTAATAACAGAATCTATCTCCAACTGTCAGTCCAAGAGGAAAAAAACACGCTGTTCATATAAAATTCATAGAACCAAAGCCGTTCCTGTTATAATGCTTTCGCAAGAGCGCTGTCAAATCTCTTTGGGCCTTTAGTTTAAATGTCATTTCTAGTCAACTGCAAGATTTTTAAAGTGTTTCAGCATCATTTTTTTTTCCTAGAGGTATATTGGGTCTTTCAGTGAATTTATGTTTTTTAATAAAAAACACTCTACCGCCAATCCTTATAAAAAATAAAACCTCCCAGATAGTGTCATTGTAAATAATTTGCAAGAGAGAATATGCATGAATCTTTAATTGTTTTCAAGTTGTAGAAAATGGAAAAAGATTTCTTTTAGCTTCAAGGTTAACCCTTATAGGCAAATTACAGTGAGATGCTCTCATAATCGTGTTCACTCTAGGGAAGGGTTAATTATGAATCAAAACTGATCTAGGATTCCTCCAAAAGAATTCAAAGAATTCCATACTATACAGGAGCTACACGACAGACCATCCAGTTACGCTTAGCATGGAAAAGAGCTAATAGGGACATTTTAATATCTTAATCTTTTTCACCAGCTCTTCCTAAAAAAGTACTCATATAAATTTAGGATATTGCTTTTGCCACTTGACAATTATAACTTTCTTATAGCTCATTATAACTTCTTTCAAAAGGCGAAGGATTTATATGATCTGAAGAAAAACCAGAGTATATAACTTCTTTCAGATGCATGTCATAAAAGGAATCTTTCTTTGCTAAAATACTGTAGAATGGTTTCTTTTGCTAGACATGGTCATAGTAGACTGTTTTCTTCTGCCCAAAACATTTATAGAACCATTTTCTTTTACCTACCAAATCCCAAACAGTTCAATTTAGCCTTTACTATATGTCAGTTTATTATATGTCAGCCTCTATATATGTCAGTTATTGTTAGCCTTTTTATTTCAGATTATTATTTATTTAACCTTCAGAATTCTTGTGAGTTACTAAAGTAACCAAATCAAGCAAACATAATAAATGCAATGTGCATGAGAAGTGTTCTGACGCTGAATGAAGTCAAATTGAGGTAATTCCCTAGTGACTAAACATTTCATTCTTTGTTCAATCTGGAGATAAATATCACACATTTTAAATGAAGAGAAGTTAATAATAATTACTAAAGCATGGTAGAGTGACTATAAAGGCATAAAGATGTTAAAGCATTTCCTAAGGCTGAAAAAGAGCAGCCAAAGAAGAACAAACAGGAGACGAAGCCCTCACCTCGGGGCTGTGGTTCAGATTTCATTGGTGAATATTGATATTACATGCCATTAGGTGGTGGAGAAGTTTACTAGGTTTTCCGGTAAGGGTTTCTAGGCACACAGGAAGCAAATCTGGGATTCAGGGAACCAAAGCTGATGGGCAGCCATGCAGAGAAACTCAGAGTACCTCTGTGGGACTGAAGTACATACAATCTGTGTTGAGAGAACTTTGGAAAGGGGTGTTCACTAACCCTGGGTCTGAGTTGTATTGTTACTAAAGAACTGTGCAGTCTAAATATGACTAGGGCAAAGTTTCACTGGTTATTCTCACCTTGCTATATCATTCACTGATGGACCATTCAGCTGGAAGAAGAAAAAGCACAACTCAGGACACCAGAACTGGAAAGAGAATATATCTCCTTCCTGAAATGTTTCTCCAGCATCCTTTACTGACAAAGTTTGAACATTTTTTTACATATTACCTAGTAAAACAGGATAAGATTTTGTATATTGTTTAATTATATTTAGTAGGGGAAATAGCAAGTTGTTTTCTATGTGCATGTTAAAAATTTAAAGTAATTGTACCAATTTATACTTTCATCTGCATTGTATAAGTATTCCAGATATTCCACATTTTAACGAATATCAGCTCTTTTTCAGACTTCTTATCCTTTGTCAATCTAATGGATATAAAAATGTGTTTCACTGTTAGACCTAAATTTTTTTTGATTGTTCATAATTAGCTGATTATCTGTTTTTGTATTTATTTCTGCTGTGTTTTTGCTTATGGGAAAATTCTGTTCTGTTTCTAGTTCACTTTCTATTCATCTCCTGATCTCATTATTACTAATTCAGGATGTGAGTTGTAAAATCACCCAGTCTATGACTTCTTTTCAGGAACTTAAGCTTCTGAATAGGTATCCTTATATTTATCTAAATAGATATCCTTAATTTTAGTTGCATTTATCAACATTTCTCTTTCCAGTTATTGTGTGGCTTGTTAAAACATTCTTTTCTATATAAAGTCATTAAGTTTTGTATTTTTTCATTTAAAATTTTGATGTAACTTTTACATATAAAATTAAGCTAGTTTCTATTTGCATAACAAGTTGGCTTAGTCCTTTATATTGCTAAGTTCATCTTTTCCCAAGAATATATAATATAACTTGATAAAAATGTTAATACATACATTGGTTCTGTTTCCATAGTCTTTAGATCATTTCATGGTTAATTTTTGCTATCATTTTATACCACCACCAAACAGTATAAGTTAACTAGATTTATAATAAGTCTTGCTAATTGATGGGAAAAAAACCCACCTTAATCTTCTTCCAGACATTTTTGGTTCTTCTTGATTTTTAAAAATTTTTTATATTCATTTTCATATCACCTACTCAATTTTCGCGAAATAGTCTATTGAAATGTTGGCTGGAATTACATGAACCTAAAGCTTAATTTGAGCAGAATTGACATATTTAATATATGTTCTTTCTAAGAGTAAGGTACTGCTTTGCTTTTTTTTTTTTTAATTTATTTTTATTTACTCATTTTAGAGAGGAGACAGAGAGAGAGAGAGAGAGAGAGAGAGAGAAAAGGGGGAGGAGCTAGAAGCATCAACTCCCATATGTGCCTTGACCAGACCAGTGCAGGGTTTTGAACTGGTGACCTCCGTGTTCCCAGGTCGACGCTTTATCCACTGCGCCACCACAGGTCAGGCTCCTGCTTTGCTTTTTTTATGATAATTTTCACTTTCATTTAATAAACTTTGAAATTATCTATATTAAGATCTTAGATATATTTTGTTAAAATTATATATAAATACATTTTATTTGTTGCTACAGTAAATAATTTATTCCTTAAAATTATATTGCTTAAAACAAATTAATCATAGACACAGGAACCTAAAAAAACTTTAACATTGCTTCTTATAATCAGCTCGATGATGGTTTAAAACTGTTCTCTAAGTAGTTTTATTTTTTCCTTTCCAATTATTTTATTGTTTTGTTCTTTTCTTTAGCTTCATTGGGAAGTCTTTCAGAATATGGACTAGAAGTTGCAAGAGTGAAAATCCTTACTGTGTTCCTGATTTTTATATGGAATGCTTCTAATAATTAAAATAATTTTGAAATATTTGAAAAAATAGTTTGTAAGCTTTTTATACATACTCTTCACAGTATTGTCTACAAGGATAGTAGATAATCTCAATTTCAGTTTGTTTAGCATTTAAAAACTAACATGTATATAACTTGTTTTCAAATGTTATTTTTATTACTATTATTTTAAAAATAATCTTTTTTCTTGTACTAATTTTCCAGAAGTTCTTTCTTTTTTAATTTCTTTTTTTTATTTATTCATTTTAGAGAGGAGACACAGAGTGAGAGAGAGAGAGTGAAAGGGGAGGAGCTGGAAGCATCAACTCCCATATGTGCCTTGACCGAACCAGTGCAGGGTTTTGAACTGGCGACCTTAGTGTTCCCAGGTCGACGCTTTATCCACTATGCCACCACAGGTCAGGCCAGAAGTTTTTTTTATATTATTAATTTCTTTCAAATACTGAATTCAGTTCTTATTAAGTCTATTATGTCTATGCTTTATTTCTTAATTTTTATCTTTTAAACCTTTTTCTTCTCCCCTCTTTAGATTTATTCTGTTGTTATTTTTCTAAGTTATACAGTTGGAAATGTACTTTATTAATTATATTATATTGTTTTCACTATAAGTATATAAGACTGCACACTTTTATCAAAATATTGCATTCTCTATATTCCTCAGTTCTCAGCTGTAACAGTGTAGTTATTTTTCACTTACACTGTAATTTTTATTACAATTTAGTCCTCAACTGCTGTGTATCACAGGGCTTCACCTGAATTCTTCCAACATGCTCTGTTGTCTGACACTGTCTTCAGGAATATAACTTGTGAAATTATAAGGCTCATCTGTTTCTTGTCTCTCAGAGATTATTGTCTTTCATTGCCTGAAATGCAATATCCTTGAAAAGTGTTATTAGAGGTAAGAGGTTAAACTTGAGCTTTTACTTTATCTTTGCAAAAAATAATAAATAAATAAAACAACAAAACAAAAACCCACATCATATCACTTAATATTTTTGAACTCACCAGAATGTTGAGGATGCATAGAAAACTAAACAAATTCAAGAAAGCCATCAGGCACTCCTAGTAAAGAAGGTTTCCAATTTCACTTTTATTTTAGAGGAACAGTATGAGGAGATGGGAACTATTTATAGATAAGGATTAACAACATAAAAGCTGATTTTTCATATATGTTTAAAGGCCTAGTATGGGCTAGCATGTTGTTTATAGAAACCCAAAGAGAACCACCTACAAACTTTTTCTGAGACCTCGCTGTTTTGTGAGATTGAACTTTAAAAAGTACAAAACAGCTTTATACTCAGTATAAGAGAAATTGTAAACTATAAGACACAGTATGCTGAAAGTAAATGGATGAAAACAGTAGGCTATGTAAATAGTAAGAATAAGAAATAAAAAGGCATAAAGTAAATCTCAAGACAAAATGTACTAGTAGAGACAAACAGGAACTTCATTTGGATAAAATGTTAATTCATAAGGGAGAGATAAATGGATATAGCCTAAAAAAGGTGCTTTAAGGTACATGCAGCAAAAATAGCAAAATTAAAGGGAGAAATGGACAAACCCACTTAATCATAGGAGATTTTAGCAACTATGGTAGATAAAATTCTAGAAATACCCAAGATTTTTGTTTCCTGGTTAACAGATCCAACCAATCAGTCTATGTACTTCTTTGGAGAGTAGCAGATGTATGTATGCAAATGAAACTAAGGTTACTAAATAACTAAACTTAAAATAGGGAGATACCCTGTATTATGCAGTTGAGCCCAATGCAATTACAGTGGTACCTTGCGATACAAATTTAATTCATTCTGTAATCAAGCTCATAAGTCAGTCAACTTGTATATCAAACTGCTGATACTGGACCCATGCACCAATGTGCCAACTAGCGGTAGCTTCCCGAATCAAGACTCATATCTCAGAATTTTGCTCAGATCTCGAACAAAATTACAAATTGAGTCGCAGCTCGTAATAATAAAAAAAAATTGTATGTTAGTCTGTTCATATCTCTAGGTACCACTGTACATGAGACCTTAAATGAGAAGAAGGCAGAAAAGTTAGAGTGATATTTCAGAAGAGGAAGACAAAGAAGAAATGAGGCAGATGAAAGGTCTAAATGATCTGAAAATGAGTTCCTGAAATGTCATTGATGGCTTTCAAGATGGAGAAAGGAAGATATGAACCAAGGAATAGCTTGAAATGAAATGAAATAATAAACAAATGATTAGAACAAAACAGAAAACCTCTGAACAACATCTGGTGAGAAAATAAGAGACCTGAGTCTTAATGACAGCATGAAAATAAATTCTATCGAAATGAATTTTGTAGTGGGTTCATCCTCACAGTATCTGGAAAGGAACATAGGCCTACAGCATGTTGTTTTGGCTACTGAAACCCAGAGCAAAGAAACAGCTGAGCCATGCTGTGCTTGGAGAAGAGTGAGATAATAAATGGATATTGTTCTAAGCCAATAAATTTGTGATAATTTCTTACTGCAGCAATAGAAAACAAATTGATTGCTTTTTCAAAACAAAAGATAGAGAAATGAGAGAAGCATCATTTCTTTGTTGCTGCACCTTAGTTGTTCATTGATTGCTTTTTCATATGTACCTTGACCTGGAGGCTTCAGCAGAGTGAGTGACTCCTTGCTCAAGCCAGCGACTTTGGGCTCAAGCCAATGACCTTGAGCTTCAAGCCAGGGACCTTTAGCTCAAGCCAGTGACCATGGGTAATGTCTACGATCCTGCAATCAAGCTGGTGAGCCCATGCTCAAGCCAGATGAGCCTGCACTCAAGTCTGCGATCTCCAGATTTTGGACCTAGGCCCTCTGTGTCTGGGTCCAATACTCTATCCATTGTGCCATCGCCTGGTCAGTAATTCCCATTTCCTACTTTGCCCACCTTTATCTAAATCATACTTCCCTTTCCCTCTGGTTCTCATCACAGTTTTCTGTGTCTGTGTTCTAAGTGTATATGTTTCCTGGCTAACCCCTTCAGCTTTTTTCATCCAGTCTCCCTCTCCCATTCCCCTCTGACAGCTGTTAGTCTGCTCTATAAATAAGCTATAAATCTTTCACTTTTTTCTCCCCCTTTATTCACCATTTAACTGTAATTCTTAAACAATAAATAAGGCAAGGTAAAGAAGAGAATTTATAAGATTAAAATAAAAGAAGTAAAATTTATTTTATTTGATGATAAAACTGTTTATGTTGAAAACTCTAAGGAATCTATTTAAAAAAGCTACCAAATCTAATATATGAATACAGGCAGGTTTCAGGATAGAAGATACAAAATTTTTACTAGATATCTTGATAAGATAAATAGTAAAAAGATTATATATTATTAACATCAAATTAATATATTTGAGAATAAATTTAACCAAAATGTATATAATAATTATACACAGAAATAAAAAAAACACATTACAAAGAAATTTACAGGGAGAAAAGTAAACAGAAGGATACATTTAAGTATTGATAGAGTCAATAGTCTTAAAAGTGGAAATTCTCTAAAATTGATCGTTAGATGAAATTCAATTTATTCAAAATTCTAGCAGACTTTTGGGAAAATAGTAAGAAACTTATTTAAATATATATATATATACATATACATATATATATATACATATACATATATATATATACATAAGCAAATGATATAAAAAATTCAAAACAATTTTCTATAAGCAGAACAATTTAGAAGACATTTCCAAAGTGCGTAATCAAGACAACGTAATCAAGATGAAGTATAGGTCAATAAAAGAAAATCAAGTTCAGAAATAAACCTAAACTTGCATGGTCAGTTGAATTTTAACAATATTGCCAACATTACTTACTATACAAAATAATCTTGAAAGAGCAGAAAGAGGGGATGAGCCTCAGTCAATATTTACCTCAAACCTTGCATAAGAAATAACTCAAAATGAATTATAGATCTATGTGTAATAACAAAACTATTAAATTTTATGTGAAAATAAGAAATATTTTTGTAATTGGTATAAGCGAATGTTTCTTAGAGTACAGCAAACAAACGATTAAAATCATAGATAAATTTCACCAAAATTAGAAACGCATTCTTTTAAAACAGTTAATAAAATGAAAAGACAAGCCAAATTCAGGAGAAATTAATTTAAAAATATAAATCCTGCAGTGGCTCATATAGAATACATAAAGGACATTTTAATCTAAATATAACAAATAAAACACCTTAGAAAAGTGGGTAAATAACTTGAACACATCAAAAAAAGATATATAAACAGCCAATGAACACAAAATATTACTCTACATGATTGATCAGGAGGGAAATAAAAATTACGGCCAATCCACTATGCCAATGAATGCAGAACAACTATTCAACATGTTTTCACACCGTTAATGATAAAAGTTTTGGCATCCAGGGATGAAGGGAAACTTACTCAGTTTTAAGAGGGATCTATCAGTATTTACTGCTAGAATACTACTCAAGAGTGAAATGATAAAGAATTGTTCACAAAGTTGCTCATGTCACTTTAATACTTGATGTCTTAGCCAGTGAAACAGGCAAGAGAAAAAAATAAAAGTCATCGAGATTGAAAGGAATACAACTGTGTTCCTTGTGACGTGCTCTTTCTTATATGTAGTAAATTCTAAGTAATGGCTTTTAAATATTTACTAGAATAAGTGAATTTAACAATGTTGTAGTATACAAAGTCAGTAGAAAATACTGTATTTCCACGCAATAGCAATGAACATTTGGAAAATGAAACTAAACATATATATCACTTATTATATCATCCAAAATAATAAAATAGAAGCTTCTTATTTACCCAAACTGATTAATGTGCTATTACTGTAAATTTTATTTAATACTCCCTGCTTTTCCATTTTCAGGAAAATGTGATTTAGCCTGGCAAGTGCTAGTATCTCCAATTTAAAACATTACACTCCATAAGGGTACTGGGTCTTCAGGGGGATAGTACACAATCACATTTTTTTTGGTAAGGCTTTCTAGATTACTTACCATGTACTCTTCCTCTAGCATCCTGCCCCTCTGCTTGAAATTGAAGAAATTCCTTAGCACATTATAAAGCATCCTGAGCATGTTCCTGGTGAGTCTTCAGTGCAGACAGAGATGACAGTAAGTACAGAGACAATTAAAATCTCAACTCCTGACTAATAAGGATTATGAAATGCACTTATCAAAACAGATTGAGGGGAGACCAAGATGGCGATGGAGTAAGTGGACGTACCAACTTCCAACTCCCAGAACCAAAGTGGATTATATCTTGATTTTAAGAACCATCATCTGGATAAACCAATGCTGAACTGGACTGAGAGGACTCTTCAACCGGGGAACACTGAAGAAGAAACACTGAGACTGGTAGGAAAAGCGAAAACATGGAAAGGGCTGCCCTGCTCCCCAGAGTGAAAGGCAGCCCGGAGAGACTTGTGTGCCGGGAAGGGAGGCCAGCAGAAGGGTAGGGACCTGGATATCAGGAACAAAGCCCCAGCCTGCAGCCCCAGAGCCTAGAAGAGGCATTTGGACAGTATTTAGCTGGGAAACAGGTTAGGATACTGTTTGCGAGAAAGAGAAGGTTGTCTCAGACCCAGGACTCTTCTTAAAGGGACAGCGCAGAAAACCTCTCTTACAACCACTCACCCAGGACTCCAGGAAACAAGGAGAGAGAACAGAACTGGAGCAGTGGGAATAGAGTGTGGTCTGGAAGGCACAGGGAGAAAAGCGTTGAGGGACAACCACCCTAAACCCTGGGCTGAGTTACTCCACAAATCTGAAACAATATTTTCCATGGAACAAGAAAGGAGAAGCAGGACACCAGCGAAACAGGCTCCTGCAGCAATTAAAGCACAGTTGCTTAGAAGGAAGAAGCTTTCAGGACTACAGTATGGAGTATTAGAGTCTGAGCTGCAGTGCCCCCACCCACACTGCTGAGGGCTTGCTGGAGGCCGAGCGACCGAGGGACGCAGAAGCGCGGTTCCGTCGGCGGGGACAGAGGCCAAGCAGGCTGGCGTGAGCTCAGTCTAGCCCAGCCGGGGCTAAGGGGACGCTCGAAACTGGTCCAGTGGCTGTGGACCTGCCTGTGAACCCACCTGTGGGGAAAAAGCGGGAGCTCGAAACAGGCAGAGATCCACTGCTGAGCAGGGGCAAGCAGGCGAGCAGCCTCACCTGACCTCTGAGGCTTGAAGCCCGGCCCGAACAGGCTTTGCCCATGGAGGTGGGGAGGAAGCCCAGTGCGTGGCTGAGCGCATAGCAAGAGCCCATCCCAGCCAAGGAGCCGAGTTTGACAGGGGTGGGGTGGAAGCCCAGTGTGTGGCTGAGCACATAGCAGCAGCCACACCCAGCCGAGGAGCGGAGGTAGGCAAGGGTGGGGCTTCCGGACGGGGCTAGCAGCTGAGAGCGCAGCAGAAGTCCTCCCTGGCTGGAGGAACAGGCTGACAGGAACCCGAAGCTAAGCAAAAGGGCTTACGCTTGCCCTTGGTGCCCAGACTTGTGGCCCGAGTGTGGTGCACGGTGCACCTGTGGAAGAGGGGCAAAGGCTTAGAGAGGCTGAGGCTTATAAAGCCTGATACAAGAACATAGTCCTTCCTGTGGAGATGAGGCTGAGACCTCAGCAACCAAGGCCAACGCCAGCAACAACCACACCCAACTGCTCTAGGCAGCTACAGAGAAGGTGGTGGGCCTGCAGACAGACCACAGATAGGGAAAGAAGAGGAGAAAGATCAAGGGATAGAAACTTTGTTCAATCAAATCATAGCTGAAAATTTCCTAAATTAAGACTGGAAAATGTTTCACAAGTTCAAGAAGCACACAAAACTCCATTAAAGAGAAACCCAAAGAAGTCTACACCAAGACACATCATAGTTAAAATACCAAAGCTAAGGGATAAAGAGAAAGTTTTAAAAGCTGCTAGGGAAAAAAAGGCTATCACCTACAAAGGAGCCCCCATAAGGATGACATTGAACTTCTCAACAGAAACACTTGAGGCCAGAAGAGAATGGCATGATATAATCAAAGTAATGCAGAACAAGAACCTACAACCAAGACTACTTTATCCAGCAAGGCAAAAATTTTAAATTGAAGGAGAAAAAAAGAGCTTCCCAGACAAAAAAAGCCTCAAGAAATTTATTAAAACCAAACCAATTCTGCAAGAGATACTAAGGGGCCTGTTGTGAACAGATCAAAGGGAGGAAAGAATATAGCCTAAGAAGAATACAGCTTTAAAGAATAAAATGGATATAAACAACTACATATCAATAATAACATTAAATATAAATGGATTAAATGATCCAATCAAAAGACATAGGGTAGCTGCGTGGATAAAGAAACAGAACCCATATATATGCTGTCTACAAGAGACACATCTTAAAACAAAAGATGCACATAGACTGAAGGTAAAGGATGGAAAAAAAATATTTCATGAAAACAAATATAAAAAAAAAAGCCGGGGTAGCAATACTTATATCTGACAAAATGTAGCAATACTTATATCTGACAAAATGGCCTTTAAAACAAACGCTGTAGTAAGAGATAAAGAAGGACACTACATAATGATAAAAGAAGCAATTCAACAGAAAGATATAACCATTATAAGTATCTATGCACCAAACATAGAATCCCCGACATACATAAAGCAGATATTGATGGATATAAAGGGTGAGATTAACAGCAATACTATAATAGTAGGGGATTTCAATATCCCAATAACATCACTGGATAGATCCTCAAGAAAGAAAATTAATAAAGAAACAGCAGACTTAAAGGATACACTAGATCAACTCGATTTAATAGATATCGTCAGAACTTTTAACCCTAAAGCAGTAGAATATACATTCTTTTCAAGCGCTCATGGTATATTCTCTAGGATAGACCACATGTTAGGACACAAAAGTGGTCTCAACAAATTTAAGAAGATTGAAATCATTTCAAGCATTTTCTCTGATCACAATGCCATGAAATTAGAAATTAACCACAAAAAAAACTGAAAAATACTCAAACACTTGGAAACTAAATAGCATGTTATTAAATAATGAATGGATTAACAATGAGATTAAAGAAGAAATAAAAAAGTTTCTAGAAACCAATGATAATGAGCATACGTCAACTCAAAATTTATGGTACACAGCAAAAGCAGTACTGAGAGGGAAGTTCATAGCACTAAAGGTATACCATGAGAAGCTAAAAAAAGCTCAAATAAGCAACTTGACCCTTCATCTAAAAGAACTAGAAAAACAACAGCAAATAAAGCCCAGGTCTAGTAGAAGGAAGAAAATAATAAGGAACAGATCGGAAATAAATGACATAGAGGCTAAGAAAAAATACAGAGGATCAATGAAAGCAGGAGCTGGTTCTTTGAAAAGGTAAACAAGATCGATGAACCTTTAACTAGACTCACCAAGAAAAAAAAAGAGAGGACTCAAATAAATAAAATTAGAAATGAGAGTGGAGAAATAACAACTGACACAACAGAAATACAAAGTATTAAAAGAAAATACTATGAAGAACTCTATGCCAAAAATTAGACAACCTAAGTGAAAAGGACAAATTTCTTGAATCATATAACCTTCCAAAAATCAATCTGGAAGAATCAGAACACCTAGACAGACTAATTACAACAAATGAGATAGAAATAGTTATCAAAAAAATCCCAAACAAAGGAAAGTCCTGGTCCTGATGACTTCACAAGTGAATCCTACCAAAAATTCAAAAAACTAACTCCTATCCTCCTCAAGCTATTTCAAAAAATTCAAGAGGAAGGAAGACTTCCAAACTCCTTTTATGAAGCGAGCATAATTCTGATTTTGAAACCAGGCAATGACAACACAAAGAAAGAAAATTATAGGCCAATATCCCTGATGAATTTAGATGCTAAAATTCTTAACAAAATATTAGCCAACCGGATCTAGGAATATATGAAAAAAATCATACACCATGATCAAGTGGGATTTATTCTGGAGAGGCAAGGCTGGTTTAATATTCACTGATCAATCAATGTGATCCATCAAATAAACAAAAGAAAGGACAAAAACCACATGATAATTTCAATAGATGCAGAAAAAGCATTTGATAAAATCCAGCACCCATTCATGATCAAAACTCTCAGTAAAGTGGGAATACAGGTAACATTCCTTAACATGATAAAGGCCATCTATTACAAACCCACAGCAAACATCACACTAAATGGGCAAAAATTAAAAGCAATCCCCTGAAGATCAGGAACCAGGCAGGGGTGACCCCTTTCACCACTTTTATTCAACATAATTCTGGAAGTTCTAGCAACAGCAATCAAACAAGAAAAAGAAAAAAAAGGCATCCAAATTGGAAAAAAAGAAGTAAAATTGCCATTATTTGCAGTCTCAGTAAAAAAAAATCTACTGGACCTGATAAATGAACTCAGCAAGGTGGCAAGATATAAAATTAATACTCAGAAATCAAAGGCATTTTTATATACCAACAATGAACTGTCAGCAAAAAAACAAATAAGGAAAGAATCTCCTTCCCTATTGCAACCAAGTAAATAAAGTACCTAGGAGTAAATTTAACCAAGGAGGTTAAGGACTTGTACTCAGAAAATTATAAAACATCGAAAAAAGAAATCAAGGAAGATAAAAGCAAGTGGAAGCATATACCATGCTCATGGTTAGTAGAATAAACATAATTAAAATGTCTATAATACCCCAAACAATTCATAAATTGAATACAATGCCAATTAAAATACCAATGACATACTTCAAAGATATAGAACACATATTCCAAAAATTTATATGGAACCAAAAAGAACATGAATAACCTCAGCAATCTTAAAAAGAAAAATAAAGCAGGAGGTATCACTCTTCCAGATATCAAGGTATACTACAAGGCCATTGTACTCAAGACAGCCTGGTACTGGGATAAGAACAGGCACATAGATCAATGGAACAGAACAGAGAACCCAGAAAAAAACCCACACCTTTATGGATAACTCATATTTGACAAAGGAGGAAAGAGCCTACTATGGAGTAAAGACAGCCTCTTTAACAAATGGTGTTGGGAAAATTGGGCATTTACCTGCAAAAAAATGAAACTATACCATAAACTTACACCATTCACAGAAACAAACTCAAAATGGATAAAAAACTTAAATGTAAGCCGTGAAACCATAAGCATCTAAGAAGAAAACATAGGCAGTAAGCTCTGACATCTGTCGCAGCAATATATTTGGCAATTTATCTCCATGGGCAAATGAAATAAAAGGCAAGATAAATAAATGGGACTATATCAAACTAAAAAGTTTTTGCACAGCTAAAGACAATAAGAACAGAGTAAAAAGACAAACCACACAATGGGAGAACATATTCGACAACACGTCTGATAAGGGGTTAATAACCGAAATTTATAAAGAACTTATAAAACTCAACACCGGGAAGACAAACAATCCAATACAGAAATGGACAAAAGAAATGAACAGAAATTTCTCTAAAGAGGACATACAGATGGCCAATAGGCATATAAAAAAATGCTCAACATCACTAATCAGTAGAGAAATGCAAATTAAAACCACAATGAGATATCACCTCACACCAGTCAGAATGGCGCTCATCAACAAAACAACACAGAATAAGTGCTGGCGAGGATGTGGAGAAACGGGAACCCTCCTGCACTGCTGGTGGAAATGCAGACTGGTGCAACTACTGTGGAAAACAGTATGGAGATTCATCAAAAAATTAAAAATCGAACTGCCTTTTGACCCAGCTATCCCACTGTTAGGACTATACCCTAAGAACACCATAGCACTGTTCAAAAAGAAGAAATGCGCCCCCATGTTCGTGGCAGCATTGTTCACAATAGCGAAGATCTGGAAACAACCCAAGTGTCCATCAGAGGATGAGTGGATTAAAAAGCTTTGGTACATATATACTATGGAATACTACTCAGCCAAAAGAAATGATGACATCGGATCATTTACAACAAAATGGATGTACCTTGATAACATTATACGTAGTGAAATAAGTAGAAGAAAAAAAAACTGAGAACTGCATGATTTCAAACATAAGTGGGACATAAAAACAGGACTATGAGACATGGACAAGAGTGTGATGGTTATGGGGTGGGTAGAGGGAGGAGAGGGAGGAAGAGGGGGAGGGGAGGGGCACAAAGAATATTAGATAGAAAGTGACAAAGGTCAATTTGACTGGGTGATGGGTATGCAACATTATTGAATGATAAAATAACCTGGAGATGTTTTTTTGAACATATGTACCTTGATTTATTAATGTCACCCCATTGAAATTAATTTAAAAAAGCAAAAAAAGAAAGAGATTTACCAATCAAAATTGTAGTCTAGACTAAACATGAAGAAAGGCCTGGCAATTATTAAATGTGTCAATCATTGCATGGAAACAGAGATATGGAATTTTTAACTACTATAAAATTATGATGGTGCATAATTCACACAAAAAGAACTTCATACATATGCCTGTTTTAATAAGATGTCTTAGGATTTAGCTATATCTGTGAAACCCAGCACAACTTAGTTGGCTTAATTTTTTCTTATGTTTGATATTCTCCCTGATATAGTTGTAAATATTTCAACTGTAATGGATGGGTCGACTTTTACTTTTTTATTTCTCCTAACAGTAACTCTTGCATCCAGTAAGTGTTGACAATATTTGAAGAAAATCAATTAAAGATCAGCGGACAAACCAAGTTAAAAATATTTTTTTTCAATTTGTTTTGAGGAAGGAAAGAATTTACCAATTAAAATGAGATCTCATAAATTATACTTTTAAGCTCTTCTTATTAAATGCATCTCAAATTCTATACTCATGTCCCTAACGTATTCTCTAAGAATAGCACTCCTTTGATATTCAGCAGTCTAGAAAATGTTTAATATGTGTAATTTCAGATTCAATAAACATTATGATCTATCTTCTATAGGCTAAGTCCCTTTACATGATATTTTATTTAATTTCATCATAATTGTGTGAGGTAAGAAATGTTGTACCCATTTTAGAGATGAAGATTAAATAATTTTTTGTAGCTAACTTATGAAAGACATTCTAACTTTCTGTCCAATCATGTCCTTTGGCCTGATAGCATGAACTGATTGAATTGATCAAACCAGAATAGAAATTCTAAGCATTCACTTTCATATAATTAGGGTCTATCTCAAACACATAATGTAAATACATATAGCCCTGGCCAGATGGTTCATTGGCAGAGCATCTGCCCAGTTTCTGGATGTCCAGGGTTCAATTCCCAGTCAGGGCACACAGGAGATGCACCCATCTGCTTCTCCACCGCTCCCCCTCTTGCTTCTCTCTCTCTTCTCCTTCAGCCATGGCAGAATTAGAGCAAGTTAACCTTGGGTGCTGAGGATGGATCCATGCCCTGTGACTCAAGCACTAAGAAGAACTCAGTTGCTGAGCAATGAAGCAATGCTCCAGACAGGAAGAGCATGGCCCCCTAGTGTGCTTGCACAGTTGTTCCCAGTTGGGGTGCATGTGGGAGTCTGTCTCTGCCTCCTCTCTTCTCACTGAATTAAAAAAAATATCTATCTATCTATCTATCTATCTATCTATCTATCTATCTATCTATCTATCATCTATCATCTATCTATCTATCTAATCTATCTATCTATTATCTGTCTATATCTATCTATTATCTATAGATACACACACACATATATAAAATCTGCTATATATTAAATATATACTACATGAAAATACTGGAAAATTTGCTCCAGAGACATTCAATGGATGAACTAGTGTTAGGATTAATTCATTAGATTAGTACAAACCATATTTACAGGGCTATACTAAATAGTATTATTTTTAGCCTCCTTATTAAAAACAGTGCAACCTGTTCTAAGCTATCTCCTTTTCTTGCTTCATTTTAATTTCTTGTTCATTGATCTTTTATTTCATATAGACCATAATTTATTTATCTTGCTTATTTTATTACTTTTTACATTGTAAGGAAAATGTTTTTGTACCTTTGTTACGTTTCTTACTATATGACAGATGTCCTCAATAATACCAGATTCTTTTAGGTGCTCAGTGTTTTGATTTTGAATAGTAAATGAGTGAATTAAAGAACACAGAATTATATACTTTTTAAGAAGTAGGTCTAATTCCTTGAAAGTGTAAGCGATATTTTCCTCTGAAGTGTGAAACTGAGGAGAATGAAGGAACATTTGTCAACCTTGTTGTCTGGCACAGATCAACAAGAGAGAGTTAATCACCTGAATCCAAGAGCTTCAGAGAGATTCTTCTGAGTCATAGTGGTTCTTATTGTCTAGTCGCCTGTTCAATGAAGGTTATTTATTCTCCTTTAGAGCTTCAATCTTTGAAAGTTAACCAGTGGCCACTGAAGTAATAGCAACAAGTTGTTTCCAGTAGCAAAATACTCAGGAATACTCATCACTGTTGACCTCTTCTGACTACACAAGTAAAGTTTCTGATTAACACAGTGTAAGAAGATAAAGAATAGATTAGTGTTAAAGAATTGTTTTACACTCTTTTAGTTGAGAGCAAATGAGTGGAGCAAGATTAAAAAAAAGAAACGGGAAAAATCTGAGAGAGGCATCCTTGGGAAAATTGATACATCAATTCAGAGAAGGAAAAATTACTCAAAAGCCAAAAGCAAGGCAAAATGATTCTCTAAATCTTTCAATTGTACTCCAGTTTTTATGTTATATTGAGTATATATTTAACCATATTTATACCTTAATTATGTAAATATGTATTATAATATTTATAATATTAATATATTTCATAAAAATATGTACAATATGGTCTCATTATAAAATCATTTTCTCTATCTGTATTTTCTTGATTTGTTTTAGGGTATCTGAAATCACATTTACCAAATGGTAATGATGGATTTCTTTATTATGGGTGTAGGGATGATTTTTATTACTAATAGTAATTTTATTACTAATATTTTATGTTGTTAAATGTTTTATAATGTTTGTATTTTCTCACTAAATATAATGATATGTGTGAGACTTTGGGTATGGTCTATTCTGGGGCACAATTTGTGGACATGTGAAACTCAAGAAAGAAATTTTTGTTTCCAGTATTCAGTAGTGGAACAGGCATAGATATTCTCAGTCAGAAAAGTTGCATTGTCATAAAAATAAATTTCCCTTAATCATTTTCCATATTTTAAGTTTAATATTTATATTCATCTGCTACCTAATACAGAACATTAGGCAAAACTCAAAAACTCAAATGCTACCTTTGCTGCTAAATGAGCAAAAATAACTAAAGATGCCACCAGAAAACTTTCTGTGTATTTTGTATAGAGAACCTATGAAAGGCCCATAAAAGTGATTAATTGCTATGTGAGGCCTTAACCCAAAAATTTTTTTTCTAATTCAGGAATCAAGTGGCGTGGCCTGCATGCTTCTTTTTACTGCTTTGCATAGTAGTAACCCTGTTAGTTTGTGGTTTGGTGATGGGTGGTAAGATGAGGCTAGAGGAGATGCTGCTATAAGATCATACTGAGATTTTGACATATATAAACCTTGCTTAGATTTAACCCTTTCTGTATCAAGACTTGAGGAATTACTGCCTCTGTTCCCATAATAGTCGTAACAGTAAGAGACTAATAAACCCAACAGGCAGTGGCTAGAGCAGGTGGTTTCTTTTTGTTACGACAGAATGCTGAAGCACTGTAAGGGTGTGAATGCTGCATGCTAATAAATAATATATAGTATAGATTATTATTATAATTTATACATTATATATCTCAGTTATATTTTATAAATAAAATATGCAATATGATCTTATTTTAAAGTCATGTTTTCTATCTATTCTTGATTGCTCAATGTTTTAGGATATTTGAAATGATGTTTATTTATATATAAATGTATAAAATATAATATTCTCTAATACATATTAGATATATATCATATATATGATATAGTAGTAGTATATGGAACATTATAATTTCTTCCATTTACTACATTATAGTTATATGCAATTATATGTATATAAAATAATTTATAACTCAAATAGATTTTGCCTTTATGAAATATAAGAAATAAAAAGAGCATAATTTAGCTGCTTTCTCTAATTCTCAACTTTATTTCACACAACTGCCTTTCACCATTAGAGTTACTAATGTACAAGGCTTTAGAGGGATTCTGAATGCTCTCTCCAGAGATGTGAGGTCTTTCTCCCCCCTGCCTGACCCTAAGAGGTTACTCCCTTTTTCTCAGATTTCATTAACCAACCTCTGTCAAGATTTCTGAGAAAACACTTTATCTGAGGTGGGAGACTTGCTTTAGGGACGTGTAGAAATTACCATGGGCATCTCCACTACTTTCAACTCTGGGCTGAGCTACCCTCCTGATGTGGTTTTAAGAATCTATGTGCTCTCAATCATCTTGTGACTCTTTTTAAAATAAACTAACTCTGTCTCTTAAGTTCTGTGGCCTATAAATTACAAACAAAAATCCCTTTATTTAAATTTTCCAATATGAAATTTAAATATGGGAGAGAATTATGAATAAATAAAAATTAAAATAATTTGATACTTGACATAAAAAACATCTGTCTAAGCTATTAGGCCATGAGTGGTCAGGAAGAGAGTGTTGTTACATTTCTGGGACATAGGTATAAGTAATTCTAACAAAGATGGTAGAAGTGGTGGCTGCAACATAGCCAGCCCCCTCTTATTTACTGAAAACCCTCCTTAGAATTTGAGTTCAGCTTAAATTACATACTAAAATCTTCTTCCTATGGATCCAAAGGATCAACCTTGATTTCCAAGCATTCTCCTGGCTGAGTTACTTTTATTCTTGTTGTGTTACTTATACTTATGATACAGCCAACACTCAGACCTTGAAAAACTTAGATTCAATTTGAACTAGACAGCTGCTTGCTATTAGTAGTGGGCAATTACTTAGTTGGTTTGTTTTGAAGTTTATCAGATTGTCAGTTATCTTTTGATTACAGTGGATCAGCTTTTATTCCAATTTAAATAAGTGTGCCTACAGGAGAATACAGAATATACTGCCATTGCCATATCCTTATTAGAGTTTTTCTCCTAGCTGATTCATATTTAGTCTCTCAGCCACTGAATCTTCATTATGCGGGATACAACCCTTTGGGTGACTTGGTAACATCTGTTCATCTTGCCCCTTATGACTTACTGTGAAACAGTTCATTTAAAATAGTAATAATAATATTTCAAACACAAAAGATTAGTACAGGTGGCAATATATATGCTCTAAATTTATCATGTATATATCATTTCATAGAGAGCAAAAAAACAAAAAATATATTATCATAAAGAAACTACAGGCAAAGATTTTGCCCTAAATATACTATTGCTAGAGAAGATTGCCCTCTGCTGTTAAAAATTTGTGAGTTTCTAATAGAGTTGATTGAACTCTACTATAGAGTTCCTGAAAATTCCTGTCCTTAATATTCAGAAATTTCTCCATAATTAATGTTCTTCAGGACAGGAACATATCATTAACAACTATAAAAATGTTGGAAATGAGTAATTTCACTTTATGAACATTACCAGATATCATGGTCTGTCTACTCTTTCAAGCATGAGGTTTCATTGCACTCTAATGAATGTAAATTTCTAACCACATTGGTAAATATCACTAAAGGTTAATTTTATTTCAAAACCTGATTAGTTTATTGAACCAAGTTCAAATATATTCCAGTGAAGTGTCAATTATAGCCTTTGTTAGAGGAATCCTACCAAGATTAAAGTCAAACGGGTAAAAGACCTTAAACTGAAAACGGATAACATCCGAATTGCTAAGTTTTCTCTCTGCTTACAGTGACATAAGAGTTATGTAGTTGCTTGACTTTTGAGAGATAATATTTCCAAAAATCTATATACAAAGATATTAATATCTCACTGAGAAGTTAGGAAATGAGTATTGAACACGTAGGAACAAATCCTTCTGCTGCTGTGCTCTTACAAATTTGAGCTTGCTTGGTAATGTTGCTGTAAGGGAAATGAAAACAGGGTGTCAGTTCCAATAGCAATTATCGAGAATGATTACAAATGTCTATGATAATACATTAAAGGTGACATGGTTTTGACTACAACTTGTTATAGGGTCACAAAGAGCTTGTTCTATGTTGACTCCAAATTTTAATAAAAGCTTCCAGAAAAGACATAAGCAAGGCAGATCTGCTCATTTAGCAATCTTCAGGCTGAGTATAAATTCATTGGTCGTACACAGTGTGCCACATATCAAATGTCAAAACATCCATTACCATGTTGTTTTGCTCTACATGCACCTGGATTTCTAATGCATCCACTTTTTAAGAGGAGAAATGGATAAGATTTCTCTACCCTCCGTATTTCATATATGCATTTTTGAATGCACTTACTTCCCATTTTTCTTACCAACAAAAGGAATATTTCAAAAGATGCCCAAGATATTGATTCACCTTCAGGTAGGTTCTGTGTGCTGTGTTCCATACTATAATAATAAGAAATCCTAACTGGAAAACTTCTCATTTTTATTTTAACCTAAGAGATATCTGATTTATTACATATACTAATTCACTTAGTTCAGTTCAGGAAACACAAGATTGAATAGTGAATTTTTAGGGTCATAGCAAAAAATAAGGGTAGAGTTAGAACTGAAACTCTTGTTTTTTATTTTATAGTATTTTTGATTTTGAAAGTCTCTCTATAGTTTTAAATATAATATTTTCTAGAAAGAAGTAAACAGTTACTGCTTGCTCAGAACTGTATTTTAAAATTTAGCAGAAAATTCTACTTTTTATCTGAATATTTCTTTTTCAGTTTAAGTCTATTACTTTCAGTATTTTATGTCTTCAATGTAAATAAAGATGAATCGTAGTTGCTTTTAAGAATAAAGTCAATATGTGTTATATTTTAACACTAATTTAATGAATATTTTTTTTCATTATCAGAGAAAATAATAAAATATAAAAGAAAATTCACCTCAGCAATAACTTACAATTTTACTGTGGAAATAGAGCACAATAAAAAAATAATGGATATGAGTACTATAAAATAATATAGACATGTATATAAATAAATGTTAATAATATGTAAAGTAGTGATTTTAATGTTTTTTCTTGATAGTCCATAAAATACTTTTTATAATAATACATTTTCTTAAATATTTTTCATTGATATAAATTTTTAATAAGTGTAAATGGTTTAATTTTGGTTTATGTGTACATAAGTAACATGTTATGAAAATAAGGTTTTATAATAAATGAATTTGGATTTATTACTTTAAAATAGAATTGATAAAAATATAATGCTCTTAAAATATAAGTATTAAATATAAATAAAATATTGGAGAGTCATCTCTTTCTGAGATTAAAAATGTTCTATAGTATTTTATATCATATGAGATTATGATTTACTGCTAGAATAAGAATAGTTCAGCATTGATTTAATTTTCTTTTTTGTTTGTTTTGGCATTGAACTTTTGAATTGCTGGAAAACTTCTCATACATAAACAAGTAGATAAAAGAGCTGAGCATTTAATATGGCAATGTCACTCAAGTATTTGAACACTTTCTATATTATATACTAAAAATTATGTGACATTTTACAGTCAATAAATATCTAAATGGTAGTCCATTTAAAAACACAGTTAGATTTTTCTCCAATTTCTTTAAATCAATTTTAAAGCATGTGGCTTATAGAGGTATTGTATCCAAATATTAATTTATTAATTTAATTATTTTCTATACTCCTGGGAGATTATATATATATATATATATATATATATATATATATATATATATATATATATAACTAAATATCTTATAATCGTGTTTATTAGTCTTTTTTTTTTAGTGGTACTTGTCTGTGGAGTTAAAATAAGCTTAAATAGCATTCAGAACAATCCCATAAAATTGGAAGTATTTTAGGAGATTTTCTACATGACTTGGTCAGATATTCTACTTTTAGGAGGATGACTTCATTTTACAGATATTACCAAAAAAGAAAGAAGGCCATTAATAAGACATTTTTATAAAAAGAAGAAGAGGGATGAACTTGTAATAACTGAGGCTCTCTCATAAATGTACCATCTTTCTACAACTGCTAGGATATGCAATGGCTAATGTCATGGAAATAAAATTGTCAGTGCTTACCCCACCCCTTTGTACACAGCACTGTATATCTGAATTTGTATTCAAAGCATCTTTTCTTTTTAAACTTTAAAAAATTGAGACATGTTTCGGTTTATGTCGTTAGCATCGTACATTGTTTTACATTCCTTTTTTGTCATTTTTTCCGTACATTACTCCAGTACAGTGTACAGTACAGTATATTTATGTCCTTTTCCTTTTTTTGTTGCTTTGTTGTGTTTTTATGTTCTAGATTATGAATTTATTTGTTTTTTGTTGTTTTTATTTATGACTTTAATTTGTGTTTACATAGAGTCAAGTATCCCACCAAATATATTTCCTCCCACCCCCTTATTTTCCTAGGTCCCCCTATGCTCCCTCCCCCCATTGCCTTCTCCCCTTCCCTCCAGGATTTGCTGTCTTGTTCTCTATAATTCCAGGTTATCTATATATAATTTCATTAATCTCTTTCCCTTCCCTGATCCCATCTTCTCTTCTACTTTCCTTCTGACCACTTTCCCTCTGATCTCTTTGATCCCAGCTCTTCCTCTGTTCCATTGCTCAGTGCACATTGTTCATTGGATTCCTCAAATGAGTGAGGTCATATAATATTTTTCTTTCTCTGCCTGGCTTATTTCACTGAGCATGATAGTTTCCAGGTCCATCCATGTTGTTGTGAAACGAAAGATTTCTTTTTTCCTCATGGCCGCATAGTATTCTATTGTGTGTATATGTACCACTGCTTTTTAATCCACTTGTCCACTGATGGACACTTGGGCTGTTTCCAGACCTTGGCTATTGTAAACAATGCTGCAATAAACAAGGAAACTCATTTCTTCTTTTGAATCAGTGATTTGGTATTCATAGGATATATTCCTAAAAGTGGGATAGATGGGTATAGGGCAGTGCCATTTTTTATTTTTTGAGGAATCTCCATATTCTTTTCCACAGTGGCTGCACCAGTCTGCATTTCTACCCGCAGTGCAGGAGGGTTCCCTTTTCTCTGCACCCTCTCAAGCACTTATTCTGCATTGTTTTGTTAATAAACTCCATTTTGACAGGTATGAGGTGATATTTCATTGTGGTTTAATTTGCATTTCTCTAATGATTAGTTATGTTAAACATTTTTTCATATGCCTATTGGCAATCTGTATGTCCTCTTTGTAGAAATGTCTATTCATTTGTTTTGCTCATTTTTTTATTGGATTGTTTATCTTCCTGGTGTTGAATTTTAGAAGTTCTTTATAAATTTTGGTTATTAACCCCTTATCAGATGTATTGGTGAATATATTCACCCATTGGGTGGGTTGTCTTTTTATTTTGTTAATGGTGACTTTTGCTGTGCAAAAGCATTTTAGTTTTATATAGTCTCATTTGTTCATCCTGTCCTTTATTTCACTTGCCCATGGAGATAAATCAGTAAAAATATTGCTATGAGAGATATCAGAGAGGTTATTGCCTATGTTTTCTTCCAAGATGCTTATGGTTTCATGACTTATATACATTTTAGTCTTCTATCCATTTTGAGTTTACTTTTCTGAATGGTGTAAGTTGGTGATCCAGTTTCTTTTTTTTTTTAATTTATATTTTATTAACTTTAATGGGGTGACACCAATAAATCAGGGTACATATGTACAATGAAAACATCTCCAGATTATCTTATCATTCAATTGTGCTGCATACCCATTACCCAAAGTCAAATTGTCCTCTGTCACCTTCTAATCTGGTTTTCCCTGTACCTCTTCCCTTCTCCCTATTCCACCCTCCCTTCCCTCCCCCCATCCCGTGACCACCACACTCTTGTCCATGTCTCATAGTCTCACTTTAATGTCCCACCTATGTATGAAATCATGCTGTTCTCAGTTTTTCTTTTATTCTGATTTGCTTATTTCACTCCGTATAATGTTATCAAGGTACATCCATTTTGTTGTAAATGATCCGATGTCATCATTTCTTAAGGCTGAATATTGTCCCATAGTATATATATACCAAAGCTTTTTAATCCACTCGTCTTCTGACGGAAACTTGGGCTGTTTCCAGCTCTTCGCTATTGTGAACAATGCTGCCACAAACATGGGGGCGCATTTCTTCTTTTCGAACAGTGTTATGGTGTTCATAGGGTATATTCCTAAAAGTGGGATAGCCGGGTCAAAAGGCAATTCGACTTTTAATTTTTTGAGGAATCTCCAAACTGTTTTCCACAGTGACTGCGCCAGTCTGCATTCCCACCAGCAGTGCAGAAGGGTTCCCTTTTCTCCACATCCTCGCCAGCACTTGTTCTGTGTTGTTTTGCTGATGAGCGCCATTCTGACTGGTGTGAGGTGATATCTCATTGTGGTTTTAATTTGCATTTCTCTAATAATTAGTGATGTTGAGCATTTTTTCATTTGTCTTTTGGCCATCTGTATGTCTTCTTTGGTGAAATTTCTATTCATTTCTTTTGCCCATTTTTTGATTGGATTGTTTGTCTTCCTGTTGAGTTTTATAAGTTCTTTATAAATTTTGGTTATTAACCCCTTATCAGACGTGCTGTCGAATATGTTCTACCATTGTGTAGTTTGTCTTTTTATTCTGTTCTTATTGTCTTTAGCTGTGCAAAAGCTTTTTAGTTTGATGTAGTCCCATTTGTTTATCTTGCCTTTTATTTCATTTGCCCGTGGAGATAAATCGGCAAATAAATTGCTGCTACAGATGTCGGAGAGCTTGCTGCCTATGTTTTCTTCTAAGATGCTTATAGTTTCACGGCTTATGTTTAAGTCCTTTATCCATTTTGAATTTGTTTTTGTGCATGGTGTAAGTTGATGGTCTAGTTTCCTTTTTTTGCAGGTAGATGTCCAATTTTCCCAGCACCATTTGTTAAAGAGGCTGTCTTTACTCCATTGTATGTTCTTTCCTCCTTTGTCAAATATCAGTTGTCCATAAAGCTGTGGGTTTATTTCTGGGTTTTCTGTTCTGTTCCATTGAACACTGTGCCTGTTCTTATGCCAGTACCAGGCAGTCTTGAGTATAATGGCCTTGTAGTAAACCTTGATATCCGGAAGAGTGATGCCTCCTGCTTTATTTTTTCTTTTTAAGATTGCTGAGACTATTCGTGTTCTTTTTTGGTTCCATATAAATTTTTGGAATATGTTTTCTATATCTTTGAATTATGTCATTGGTATTTTAATTGGTATTGCATTGAATTTATAAATTGCTTTGGGTAATATAGACATTTTTTGATGTTTATTCTTCCTAGCCATGAGCATGGTATATGCTTCCACTTGTTTGTATCTTCCTTGATTTCTTTTATCAATGTTTTATAATTTTCTGAGTACAAGTCCTTAACCTCCTTGGTTAAATTTACTCCTAGGAATTTTATTTTTTTGGCTGCAATAGTGAAGGGGATTGATTCCTTAATTTCTTTTGCTGACAGTTCATTGTTTGTATATAGAAATGCCTCTGATTTCTGGGTATTAATTTTATATCCTGCCACCTTGCTGAATTCATTTATAAGGTCCAGTAGTTTTTTAACTGAGACTTTAGAGTTTTCTATGTACAATATCATATCATCTGCAAATAGTGACAGTTTTACTTCTTCTTTTCCAATTTGAATGCCTTTTATTTCTTCTTTTTGTCTGATTGCTGTAGCTAGGACTTCCAGAACTATGTTGAATAAAAGTGGTGAAAGTGGGCAACCCTGCCTGGTTCCTAATCTTAAGGGGATTGCTTTTAATTTTTGTCCATTTAGTATGATGTTTGCTGTGGGTTTGTCGTAGATGGCCTTTATCATGTTAAGGAATGTTCCTTGTATTCCCACTTTACTGAGAGTTTTAAGCATGAATGGGTGCTGGATTTTATCAAATGCCTTTTCTGCATCTATTGAAATTATCATGTGATTTTTGTCCTTCCTTTTGTTTATGTGATGAATCACATTGATTGATTTACGAATATTGAACCAGCCTTGCCTCTCCAGAATAAATCCCACTTGGTCATGGTGTATGATTTTTTTCATATATTGCTGAATCCGGTTGGCTAATATTTTGTTGAGAATTTTAGCGTCTAAATTCATCAGGGATATAGGCCTATAATTTTCTTTCTTTGTGTTGTCTTTGCCCGGTTTGGGGATCAGAATTATGCTCGCCTCATAAAAGGAGTTTGGAAGTCTTCCTTCCTCTTGAATTTTTTGAAATAGCTTGAGGAGGATAGGAGTTAGTTCTTCTTTGAATTTTTGATAGAATTCACTTGTGAAGCCATCAGGCCCAGGACTTTTCTTTTTTGGGAGTTTTTTGATAACTGTTTCAATCTTCTCTGTTGTAATTGGTCTATTTAGGTGCTCTGATTCTTCCAGATTGATTTTTGGAAGTTTATATGATTCAAGAAATTTGTCCATTTCATCTAGATTGTCTAATTTTTTGGCATAGAGTTCTTCATAGTATTTTCTTACAATGCTTTGTATCTCTGTTGTATTAGTTGTAATTTCTCCACTGTTCTTTCTAATTTTATCTATTTGAGACCTCTCTCTTTTTTTCTTGGTGAGTCTAGTTAAGGGTTCATCAATCTTGTTTACCTTTTCAAAGAACCAGCTTCTGGTTTCATTGATCCTCTGTATTGTTTCCTTAGCCTCTATGTCATTTATTTCTGCTCTGATCTTTATTATTTCCTTCCTTCTACTTGTCCTGCATTTTATTTGTTGTTGTTTTTCAAGTTCTTTTAGCTGCAGGGTTAAGTTGCTTATATGCTCTTTTTCTAGCTTCTTATGATATGCCTGTAGTGCAATAAACTTCCCTCTCAGAACTGCTTTTGCTGTGTCCCATAGATTTTGAGTTGACGTATGCTCATTATCATTTGTTTCTAGAAACATTTTTATTTCTTCTTTGATCTCAATGTTAATCCATTAATTATTTAATAACATGCTATTTAGTTTCCAAGTGTTTGAGTATTTTTCAGCTTTTCTTTTGTGGTTAATTTCTAGTTTCATGGCATTGTGATCAGAGAAAATGCTTGATATAATTTCAATCTTCTTAAATTTATTGAGGCCTTTTTTGTGTCCTAACATGTGGTCTATCCTAGAAAACGTACCATGAGCGCTTGAGAAGAATGTATATTCTACTGCTTTAGGGTGAAAAGTTCTGAATATATCTATTAAATCAAGTTGATCTAGTGTATCCTTTAAGTCTGCTGTTTCTTTATTGATTTTCTTTCTTGTGGATCTATCCAGTGTTGTTAGTGGGGTATTGAAATCCCCTACTATGATAGTATTACTGTTAATCTCGCCCTTAATATCCATCAAAGTCTGCTTTATGAATGTCGGGGCTCCGATATTTGGTGCGTAGATATTTATAATACTTATATCTTCCTGTTGAATTGTTCCCTTTATCATTATGTAGTGTCCTTCTTTATCTCTTACTACAGTCTTTGTTTTAAAGTCCATTTTGTCAGATATAAGTACTGCTACCCCGGCTTTTTTTTCATTTCCATTTGCATGAAATATTTTTTTCCACCCTTTTACCTGCAGTTTATGTGCATCTTTTGTTTTAAGGTGTGTCTCTTGTAGACAGCATATGTATGGGTCCTGTTTCTTTATCCACGCTACTACCCTATGTCTTTTGATTGGATCATTTAATCCATTTACATTTAAGGTTATTATTGATATGTAGTTGTTAATTGCCATTTTATTCTTTAAAGCTGTTTTTTTTTTTTTTTCTATATTCTTTCCTCCTTTTGAACTGTTCACACCAGGCCCCTTAGAATCTCTTGCAGGATTGGTTTGGTTTTAATGAATTCCTTGAGGTTTTCTTTGTCTGGAAAGCTCTTTATTTCTCCTTCAATTTTAAATGTTAGCCTTGCTGGATAGAGTAGTCTTGGTTGTAGGTTCTTGTTCTGCATTACTTTGATTATATCTTGCCATTCCCTTCTGGCCTCAAGTGTTTCTGTTGAGAAGTCCGATGTCATCCTAATGGGGGCTCCTTTGTAGGTGAGAGTCTTTTTTTCTCTAGCAGCTTTTAAAATTTTTTCTTTATCTATTAGCTTTGGTATTTTAACTATGATGTGTATTGGTGTAGATCTTTTTGGGTTTCTCTTTAATGGGGTTCTGTGTGCCTCTTGAACATGTGGAATGTTTCCCAGCCTTAATTTAGGAAAGTTTTCTGCTATGTTTTGATTGAACAAAGTTTCCATTTCCTGTCTTCTTTCCTCTTCTTCAGGGATCCCTATGATGCGAATATTGTTTCTCTTCATGTTGTCACAGAGCTCCCTTAGAGTTTCCTCACATTTTTTGAATCTCTTTTCCTTTTTTTTCTCTGCTTCTGTAACTATATTTATTGTGTCCTCTAACTCTCTGATTCGATCCTCAGCGTGATTCATTCTGCTTTTAATTCCTTCCATTGTGGTCTTCAGTTCTGATACTGTATTTGTCATTTCTGTCTGGTTCTTTTTTATTATTTCAATTTCATTTTTTATACTTGTTATCTCTTTATTTAGGTGCTCATAGTGACTATCCATTGTTGCTCTAATTTCTTTGAACATCCTAACTATCATTATTCTAAAGTCTGCTTCTGGTAGTTTGGTTATATCTGGTTCATTCAGGACCTTCTCTGGGGATTTCTCTAGGTTGATTTGGTTTGCATTCCTCTGCCTGCCCATTTTATCTGAGTGTAAGCAGGTTGTGGCCACTGGAGTCCAGTATGTGTTGCCTTTGTGTTCTCTAGGTGTGGTCTGTCTGCAGGCTTGCCACCCCCTCTGCCGCTGCCTAGGGTGGTTGGGTGTGGGCGTTGCCAGCGCCGGCTCACTGCAGCTATTTCTGTGGTTTCTGCCTCTCCTTTGCAGGAGGGGCTGTCACTCAAGTCACTAGCGTTAGCACCCAGGGCAGAGGTGAGCACCTTTGCTCAGCTGTGGAACCGGCCTTTTTCCGTAAGGCTTACGCCCAGCCCCCTCAATCAGAGCCTGCTCGCCACCGTTTTGTGGGTTGGGTGGGGTTTTTGACGTGCTCTCGGCTGTGAGCCTTTGCCCGTCCAGAATTTAGCCCCGCCCTCGAGGCCAGGGCCCTCCTGCGCGGGGACTGAAACCGAAAACCGGGGATTATTGGGCCGGGCGTGTTTGCTGGCATGCGCACAGCGGCTAGCTTCCGGTCGTTCTGGATCCAACCCCGCCCCCATGCTCAGAGCAAGCTCGGGCACGTAGGGTGGTACTCCGCAGTTTCTCTGGTCGGGCGGGGAGAGCAGCGTGATCTCAGCCTGGAACTTCCACTGGTCTCAGTGTCTCCCTCGCCCCCGTCTTAGGAGCCCGCTCGCGCACACAGATGGCACACCGCGGTTTCTCCTTCTGGGCGGGGTTAGCAGCTTGAGCTCAGCCTCGGGCCCCTCGCCTGTCCCTGGTCTTAGCCCGGTGCCTGCGGTCTGGGCCGGCTAGCGCAGGGTCACAGGGCTGATCTCTGCCCGTATTATTCCCCATAAGTGGGGTCACAGGCGGCCCGCAGCTGCCGGACAGCTTTTGCGCGTCCCCTCCGCCCCTGCTAGGCTAGCCTGAGCTCACACTGTTACGCCCACACCGACAGGACAGCGTTTCCGCGTCCTGTCCCAACCATAGGCTTCAGCAACCTCAGGGGGCTAGAAGTGCCCTAAGTCTCCACACTGTAGGCTTGGGAGCTCCCTCCCTCTAAGCAGGTCTGTTCTAATTGCCGTGGGAGAGCTTGTTTGGCTAGTGTCCTGTCTCCCTTTGCTGGTATTGCTAGTTCCAGGGGAAATATTCGTTTTCGATTAGGGAAGTGACTTAGCCCATGGGTCGGGGTGGCTGTCCCTCAGAGTGTCTCCATGCCTTCAGTCCACTCTTTGTTCCCGCTGCTCTGTTCCTCTCCTCTGTCCCAGTTCCCCGGAGCCCCGGGTGCGTGGTTGTGAGAGAGGCTTTCTGAGCTGTCCCTTTAAAAAGATTTTTGGGTCTGAGAAGACTCTCTCTTTTTCACAAATAGTATCCTCACTTGCTTCACAGCTCGATACTGTCCAAACGCCTCTTCTAGGCTCTGGGACTGCAGTCTGGGGCTTGGTTCCTGGGACCCAGGTCCCTCCCTCTCCGCCAAACTCTCCTCCCGCCACGCGGGTCTCTCCGGGCTGCCGTTTGCTCCGGGGAGCTGGGCAGCCCTCTTCGCGTTTTCGCTATTCCTACCAGTCTCAATGTGGCTTCTGCAGTGTTCCTTGGTTGAAGAGTCCACTTATTTTTGCTCAAAGTTGGTTTATCCAGATGATGGTTCTTAAAATTGAGTTATAATCCACTTTGGTTCTGTGAGTTGGAAGTTGGTACGTCTGCCTACTCCATCGCCATCTTCCCTTCCTCCCAGTTTCATTTTTTTGCAAGTACCTGTCTAATTTTCCCAACACCATTAGTTTTTTATTTATTATTTATTTATTTATTTTTGCTTTTTACAGGGGCAGAGAGAGAGTCAGAGAGAGGGATAGATAGGGACAGACAGACAGAAATGAAGAGAGGTGAGAAGCATCAATATTAGTTTTTCGTTGCTGTTGCGACACCTTAGTTGTTCATTGATTGTTTTCTCACACGTGCCTTGACCACTGGCCTTCAGCAGACTGAGAAACCCCTTGCTGGAGCCAGCGACCTTGGGTCCAAGCTGGCGAGCTTTTGCTCAAGCCAGATGGGCCTGCGCTCAGGTTGGCAACCTCGGGGTCTCGAACCTGGGTCTTCTGTATCCCTATCCAAAGCTCTATCCTGTACGCCACCGCCTTGTTAGGCCCAACACCATTTGTTAAAGAGACTGTCTTTACTCCATTGTATGCTCTTTCCTCCTTTGTCAAATATCAATTGTCCATATAGGTTTTCGTTTATTTCTGTGCTCTCTGTTCTGTTCTATTGATCTGTATGCCTGTTTTTATGCTACTACCATGTTGTTTTGAGTACAATGGCCTTGTAGTATAACTTGATATCAGGAAGGGTGATACCCCCTACTTTATTGTTCTTTTTCAGGATTTCTGAGGATATTTGTATTCTTTTTTGGTTCCATATAAATTTTTAGAATATATGTTCTATATCTTTGAAGTATGCCATTGGTATTTTAATAGGAACTGCATTGAATTTATAAATTGCTTTGGGTAATAAAGACATTTTAATGATGTTTATTCTTCCTATCTATAAACATGGTATATGCTTTCACTTGTTTGTATCTTTCTTGATTTCCTTTATTAGTATTTTATACTTTTCCGAGTAAAAGTCCTTAACCTCTTTGGTTAAATTTACTCCTAGGTACTTTATTTTTTTTGTTGCAATAATGAAGGAGATTGTTTTCTTTATTTCTCTTTCAGATAATTCATTGTTTGTGTATAACAATGCAACTAATTTCTCAATATTGATTTTGTATCCTGCCATGTTGCTGAATTCATTTATCAGGTCCAGTAGTTTTTTGACTGTGATTAGGGTTTCCTATGTATAGTATCATATCATCAGCAAATAATGTTAGTTTTATTTCTTATTTGTCAATTTGGATGCCTTTTTATTTCTTCTTCTTTTCTGATTGCTGTGGCTAGGATTTTCAGAACTGTGTTGGATAAGAGGGATAAAAGAGGCACCCCTGCCTTGTTCCTGATCTTAAGGGGATTGCTTTTAATTTTTGCCCATTGAGTATGATGTTGGTTGTGGGTTTGTCATAGATGGCCTTTATAATGTTGAGGTATGATCTTTGGATCTATACTTTGCTGAAAGTTTTGATCATAAATGGGTGCTGGATTTTATCAAAAAAATTTTTACATATATTATTACTATCATGTAATTTTTATGCTTTCTTTTTTTTATGTGTTGAATCACATTTATTGATTTGCTGATATTTTACCATTCTTGTCTCCCTAGAATAAATCCCACCTGATCATGATGTTTCTTTTATGTATTGCTGAATCGGGTTTGCTAATATTTTGGTGCGAATTTTAGCATCTAAGTTCATCATGGATATTGCCCTATATTTTTCTTTCTTTGTTGTGTCTTTGCCTGGTTTTGGAATCAGTATTATGCTTCCCTCATAAAAGGAGTTTGGAAGTCTTCCCTCCTTTTAATTTTTTGAAATAGCTTGAGAAGGATAGGAGTTAGTTCTTTGAATATTTGGTAAAATTTGCCTCTGAAGCCATCTGGCCCAGAACTTTTGTTTCTTGGGAGTTTTTTGATAACTGTTTCATTCTAATTGATCAAATGTGTTTGTGTAGGGTTTCTGATTCTTTTATATTGATTTTTGAAAGATTCTATGTTTTGAGGAATTTGTCCATTTCGCCTAGATTGTCTAATTTAATGGCATATTTTCTTCATAGTATTTTCTTACAGTCCTTTGTATTTCTGCTTTGTCAGTTGTTACTTTTCCTCTATCACTTCTAATTTTATTTATTTGAGTCTTTTCTCTTTTATTCTTGGTGAGTCTGGTTAAAGGTTGATCTATCTTTTTTACCTTTTCAGAGAATCAGCTCTTGGTTTTATTGATCCTCTATATCGTTTTATTAGCCTCTGTGTCATTTATTTCTGCTCTGATATTTAATATTTCCTTCTTTCTACTTCCTCTGGGTTTTACTTTCTGTTCTCTTTCTAGTTCTTTTAGATGCAGGGTTAAATTGTTTATTTGAGCATTTTCTAGCTTCTTAAGGTATGCCTGTAGTGTTATGAACTTCCCTCTGAGGACTGCTGTTGCTTTGTCCCAAAATCTTTGAGTTGTCGTATGTTTGTTTTCATTTGTTTTAAAAAAATTCTTTATTTCTTCCTTGATCTCATTGTTAACCCATTTGTTATTAATAAAATGCTATTTGCTTTCCATGTGTTTGAGTGTTTTTCAGTTTTTTTATTGTAGATGATTTCTAGTTTCATGTCATTGTGATCCAAGAAGATGCTTGATAAGATTTCAATCTTCTTAAATTTTTTGAAACTCATTTTGTGTCCCAGCATGTGGTCTATCCTAGAGAATGTACCATGAGCCCTTGAAGAGAATGTATATTCTGTTGCTTTAGGGTGAAAGGTTCTGAAGATATCTATTAAATCTAGTTGATCTAATGTGTTCTTTAAGTCTGCTGTTTCTTTGTTATTATTTTTTTTTTTTGAGAATCTAACCAGTGATTTTAGTGGGGTACTAAAATCCCCTAGTATTATAGTATTGCTATTGATCTCGCCCATTATGCCCATGAAAGTCTTCTTTTTATATATTAGGTGCTCCTATATTAGGTGCATTGATGTTTATAATGGTTATAGCTTCCTGTTGGATTGTTCCCTTTATCATTATATAGTGATCTTCTGTATCCCTTATTATATTCTTTGTTTTAAAGTCTATCTTGTTTGATATAAGTATTCCTACTGCAGCTTTTTTTCCATTTCTATTTGCATGAAATATTTTTCCCATCCCTTTACTTTCAGTCTATGTGCATCTTTTGTTTTGAGGTGTGTCTTTTGTAGACAGCATATGTACGGTCCTGTTTTGTTATCCATGGCGCTATCTGTTATCTGTGTCTTTTGATTAGAGCATATAATCCATTTACATTTATGGTTATTATTGATATGTAGTTGTTTATTGTCATTTTATTCTTTAAATCCTCTTTTGCTACACTTTTCCCCCCTTTTACTTTATAGCAGGCCCCTAAATATTTCTTGTAGCATTGGGTTGGTTGTAATTAATTTCTTTTGTTTGTTTGTTTTTGTCTGGGAAGCCTTTTATTTCTGCTTCAATTTTAAATGATAGCTTTGCTGAATAGAGAAGTCCTGGTTGTAGGCTCTTGTTTTGCATTAGTTTGAATATTTCTTGCCATTCCCTTCTGGTCTCTAATGTTTCTATTTAGAAGTCAGATGTCATCCTCATGGGGACTCATCTGTAGATAATATATTGCTTTTGTCTTATAGCTTTTAGTGTTCTTTCTTTATATCTTATTTTTTTGTATTTTAATTGTGTTGTGTCTTGGTGTCGGCCTGTATTGGTTCATTCTTAATGGAACTAACTGTGCTTCTTGAACTTGTGTTACTTTTTCCTTCATCAATTTAGGAAAGTTTTTAGCTATGATTTTTTCAATCAGATTCTCTATCCCTTGTTCTTTCTCTTCTCCTTCAGGAACCCCTATGATGCAGATGTTATTTCTCTTCATGTTGTCACAGAGCTCTCTTAGAGTTTCCTCAGACTTTTTGAGCCTCTTTTCTTTTTGCTGCTCTGCTTCTATGATTTCATTTATCTTGTCCTCTAATTCACTGATTTGATCCTCAGCTTCATCCATCCTGCTTTTAAATCCTTCCAGTGTGGTCTTCATTTCTGATATTGTATTTGTCATTTCTGACTGATTCTTTTTTATTATTTTAATGTTCTTTTTTATTCTTGCTATCTCTTTATTTAGGTGCTCGTTATGTCCATTTATTGTTGCTCTAAGATTCCTAAGCATCCTAACAATTATTATTTTGAACTCTGCATCTGGTAATTTGGTTATTTTTGTCTTTTTCAAATCTTTTTCTGGTGTTTCTCTTGTTGATTCATTGGGTTATATTTCTCTACCTTCTCATTTTGCCTGTGTATAAGAATGGTATCACAACAGGTGTCCAATGGGTGTGGCCTCTCTATTCCCTTGGTGTGGTCTGTCTGCAGGCCTGCTACCCTTGCTGCTGCCACCTCAGGCATTTAGGCACAGCTGTTGCTGGTTCTGGCCCACTGTGGTGGTTGCTGCAACTTCTGCCTTGCCTCCACAAGTAGGACTGTGTGCATATGCCCAGGCTGTAAACCTTGGTCAGCCTGGACTTCGCATGCTCCCACTGGTGGGACTGTGCTCGAGCGCAGAGGCCACAAGCCTCGGCCTTGCTGGTGGAGCTGCACTCCTGCGACCAGTAGTAAGTCTCAGCAAGTCTTCAGGCTTTCGCCTTAAGCCTGCAGGTGGGGCTGCTTTTGTCTACCCCTTCCATCATCATGGCCATCCTTGGCTTCCACCCCAGTGGGCAGGACTGCACTCATGCCTGGGCTGCAGACATGGCCAATCCCTGGCTCCCGCCCCTGCCAATGGGACTGCACTCCAGTGACCCGCCATTGCTTGCCCTCTGGCGAGCACTCAGTAGTGTGTGTTGGCAATGCAGCTCAGACCTTAGCACTCAGTACTGTATCCCTGATGACTCCCTGCTTCTAAGCGATTCTTTCTCTGACTATAGCAGGAGAGCTTCTGTTTGGCTGATGACCTGCTTCCCTTTGCTAGTATAGCTGGTTCCAGAAAAAATATTCACTTTAGATTTGGAGAGTGACTCAGCCCATGGGTTAGGATGGCTGTCCCTAAAAGCGTTCCTCCCTGTGCCTCCTAGATTATACTCTTTTCCTGCTACTCTGGTCCTCTCAGTTCTCCCCATCCCCTGGATCCCCAGGTGAGTGGTTGTAAAAGAGGTTTTCTGCCTGGATCCTTTAAGACAAATCCTGGGTCTGAGAAATCTGTCTCTTTCTCTCAAACAGTATCCTGGCTCGTACCACAACTAAATACTGTATGTACTCCTCTTCTAGGTTCTGGAGCTGCAGGCTGAAGCTTCATTCCTGTGGCCTTGGACCCTTCACTCTCTGCTAAACTCACCTACCCTCACATAAGTCCCTCCTGGCTGCCGCTCGCTCCCGAGACCTGAGCAGACCTCTCCATGTTTTCAATTTTCCTATCAGTCTCAAAGTGGCTTCTTTAGTGATCCTTGGTTAAAGAATCCTCTTAGTTTACTCCAAAATTGGTTTTTCCAGATGATTGTTCTGAAAATTAAGTTGTAATTCATTTTGATTCTGGGAGGTGGAAGTTGGTACATCTGCCTATTCCATCGCCATCTTTCTATGTCCTATATTCAAAGCATCTTAACTGAATTTTACATACTTCACTATGTGCCTCAACCTAAAATAGATGAATGCATGAGTCAAGAAACATCATGAAGACTTTAGTGAAGGTTGTACTTTCATTAAATTTGGTTTCTCAGACAACAATACTTTATCTTATCTATGTTTACCCCTCAATGCACTACAGAATGGTTCTTGATGAGTAAATGTCATTTGATTAAGAAAAAGAGATAGTAACTTGGCAAGATGCCCCAACCTATGCATGATCACTACAGGTCAGCCACCTAGCCCCAACTCATCTTCTGTTATTTTAATAGTTACTAATAAGTCTGAATGTGGTCACAGTCAAAAAGAAAGACATATATTTTGGATGCTACTAGCATTTATTTTGTAGTTTAATACAAATGTTCATATCTATTGGCTATACAACTAATATTAACAAGAACAACTTAATTGGAAGGAACACAATTATAGCAAATCACAGACGTAATGCCCAACAGTTTCATCTGGCCCAAAATGCCAATGATACTTCTAGTATGGTCTCTGAAACAAACTTTAAGAAGTCAAGGACAGCTACTCTTTCTTGGAATTAACAGTTTGACATACTGAAGATTAATGGAATCACTTATTGGAGGACATATTGTAATTTGCATAGTTTTTTGTAAGCTTTTCTGAAGACCAGTTGGTATGTTTATATGAAACTATTCTTTTTCAAAGTAGCTAATGACTTAAAAATAATTTATGAAATTTTTATTTTTTCTTATGTGTGAAGCCCATGAAAATAATCTTTCTTCTAATATATATTTATTCTCAGTTTAACTTCTGAATGCTATATGATACAATTTATAGAGATAAATTGGCCAAAATGTACATTGAGCCTAGCAGTCAGCCACCTGTGGTTCCTCTAAAACGATGGCCCAGAAAAGTGGCCAGCAGGGCCCCTGCTGCCTTGGTTTCTGCATTGTACTAATACTGTTGACTTATGTGACAAGAGGTTATTCCTGGAACATCAATGATATCAGAAAAGTGGCATTATGCTCTTAAACTGGTACTCTATAGATATTGATATACAGTGAAACCTTGAGATACAAACAGACCAACATATAATTTTTTTTTTTTTTAAGATATGAGCTGTGACTTGGTCTGTATTTTTTTTTTAAGATCTAAGCGAAATTTCAAGATACAAGCCATGATTTGGGAAGCTGCCTCTAGTTGGCCGTTGGCGCACGGGTCCAGTATCGGCAGGCAGTTTGATATACGAGTTGACTGACTTACAAGCTTGGTCACAGAACAAATTAAATTCATATCTCAAGGTACCACTGTAATTAGATTTAATGAAAGTTGATTAAAAATATATTTCTTGGTTTTTTTAAATTAAGGACATTTTTATACTGACAATATAAATTTAGGCTTACTTTTTTCCTGCTACACATCTTGTTTGGGAAAATTGCCGAGCAATAATTTAATATTGTGAAGCATGTAACCAAAAGGTAAATCTTTCTTCAGGCTGTGTTGCCAAGACTCTGAGTTTTAGGCACCAGAAAATTAGCAAAAAAAAAAAAGTTTTAATTGGCATGAAGTATTTCTAGCTTTTAATTTTGTCAGCTAAAGAAATAAAACATCAGAAAATCAACTTATCATCATTATGTAAAAGATATTTTAGTCTACAAAAAGTAGGACGAATTTATTCTTAGAATAAGGAATAGTCATTTAAATTGAGTGAGTTTAGTTTTATAATAAAAGGGGATAGAAAAAGAATCTATACAAATCATAAATACAAGGACATCTTGAGTAAGATCAAGATCTACAAAACATTCAAGTACATTATGGATCCAAGTAATGAGTCCATAGAACCCTTCTGCTGCATAATACTCAGAAAGTTTTAATCTACCTGATTGTGACACACACACCACTATGATAACCGCTGATGCAAACATATATACATAGAAAACATACCAAACGAATAAAGCCGCATAAGATATGATGTTACTACTGGCCTCTGCAGGGAGTGTAGCATTTGATCTATACCCATAAAGATGAACAGATGAGGGTAGGACACTCTGACTATAGCTAGCATTTTTAGAATCAAAAGATTTGGTGCTTAAGGGAAACTGAATAACTTAGCTGAAGTAAAGAACAGGCTTAGCTGCGTTTAGAGGTCCTTTATACCTTGAGTTGGGGAGGCTGTGCATAAACTTGAAAAACTTGTTAAAGTATAAACTTAAAACCGTCTGCTTTAGAATCACTTAGGATACTATTTCAAATGCAATCTTGACTTCAATTCCAATCTTTCTCAAAAGAATATGTCCAGTGTTTAGTATCTATATTGAATGAACTTTCAATTGAATAAGTTAATCATTCAATTACTTGTACATGTTTCATTCAAATCTTCTCTCTGCCATTTAAGTTTCTCAGAAGAGGAAACAAACAACCAATTTAAATATAAATATATAAGTTGCCTAAAATAAGATTATTGAATTAAAAATTATTTTAGATTCTATTATAAACACACCATATTTTCAAAATATTCTGTACAAGCAAAAGAGAAAATAATATAATGTAACTTAGTTTCCTCATATTGTTGGTGAAATGCATCACTTATCCTTCCTTTAAGTTTGCTACTGTTTGATTTGGCCTTTTACTGACCTTAATTTCACTGGGAATAGGCTCTTGTAGAAATGCTTCATGTCAGGTTTACTCAAGGAAGGAGACATGGGAGAAAAAAATATTGTAATAATGGTTTAGTAAGGAATCAATTGACATTAAAATGACCTATTTACTACAAAATCTTGATCATTGGCCAGAAAGTACAAAAGAATAATGTAAAGGTTGATAGGAGAAAAAAGAAAGAAAGAAAATGACAATGACTCATTTCTTCAATTTTTTATTTTTAACTTAAGTTGAAAAAAATACACTCTGGTTAGAATATATTATATTAAGACTTTATTTCCTCAAAACCTAAGAGCAAATATATGTAAGTTTTGCTTTGTAAGTAGCTCAAATATTATTCTTTTTACCATTTTTAACATATTTAATTTGCTCTATGAACACTTTTTTCTTTTTTTGGTGTTTTAAGAACGCCCCTCCCACTATACTGAATAAGGAAGAAATTTATCCCATTTTAATCCTGCTCAAGTTCTTCTGTTTTACATTGTAACATTTGATTCAAGTTATTAAAATGCAAACAGGCAGGAGATATACAGTGATATAAATTTTACCTAATATAAAACAAATGTGGTCATGAGAGAGAACGTGGTATACATGTAAGAGTATTCAAGAAGTTCATGTAGGAAGAGTTTCACCAAAATAGGAGAAAAACATCTTCACCTTGCCCCCTTCCTCTTCTTGTTTCACACACACACAGATTTTGTAATAGATATATAATCATGACTGGTAACCAGCATACTCTGGTTAATTTCAGGATTTTGAGGATAGTGGAAAAAGTAGAATTTTCTCATTTATAAGGAGAGATAAAATAAGAAAGGGAAAAAGAGAAAGAGAATTCATATGGTTCCTATGCAATATAATGGCAAGGAATCCAGAGATGGATGGACATTAAAAAGAGTTAGTTTTCACTCCTGCCTTACCCTTTGCATTACATGGCTTAGCTGTGATAGACATAATTAGAGATAAAGAGTGAGTCAGGAATAGTCAAGGCCAAGACTAACTGGACTTTGAGGCTTCCACCTGAAGAAGTTGACATTGGCCCAAATACATATTCTAAACAGCTTTGATATTAAAATGTACATCAGATTGGGGTCAGGATTCTCTCTCCAAAAATTCTACCTGGGAGTAATAAATAAGAAGTCTCTATACAAGTGAACAAAATATTCAAAGCAAGAGTTCTAATATTCAAGATGGTCCATTTTAAATGGAATAGAATCACAGAAAGTGGGAACAGAAGGGACTAGGGATTGCTGAAATTGAGGAACAGTCACTATTTCTAGGCAGGAGATTGGTGGAGACAAACTTGCTTCTGGAAACCAGGCTGGGAGACAGCAGAACATATGTGTCTTACTCTTCTGATCTCAAGACTTGAAACATAGAAGTCACCAGAAAATATATGAAAGAGTAGGAGATGAGGTAAACAAATCAATATTAAGTCACATAAACCAGGCACACATATGAGTGGTTACAACAGAGACTGAAGGTGACTGTCTCTGCTCATGGTTGAGCTTATCTAGGCACAGCATGAGTTGAAAATTAGACCTGGTGACTAAAGGGAACAAGATAAATTTCAATATCCACTGACTTGTGAGACTGAGCTTCCTCTTGCGTCTCCTACATTAGCCGGTACCCAAAGCGGTCATCTTCAGTTGCCACAGATGTTGTAATTGCAGAATCATGCACTAATATGCCAAATTTTGCTCCTTGATGATTTATTCTGATATGTTATATATATATATATGTATATATATATATATATACATATATATATGTATATGTATATATATATTATTTCTATGTTAAATGTATAATTTTTATTATACATGTCACTGTCAATCAATGCTCATTCCTCAGGATCTGCTAGAAATAACTATATTTGTATAAACAATTAGGAAAGTTTTGCTTTTTTATTTTATTATTAATTTTGAAAGGGTGACATTATTAAATAAGGATACAAATGTTCAGAGAAAACATGTCCAGGTTATTTTGACATTTAATTATGTTGCATACCCATCCCCCAAAGTCAATTGTCTTCCATCACCTTCTATCTGGTTTTCTTTGTGCCCCTCCCCTTCCCCACCCTCTCCCTCTCTATCCTCCCCCTCCTTCCCGGTAACCACCACACTCTTGTCCATGTTTCTGAGTCTCCTTTAAATGCCCCACCTATGTATGGAAATATATAGTTCTTAGTTTTTTCTGATTTACTTATTTCACTCAGTATAATGTTATCAAGGTCCATCCATGTTGTTGTAAATGATCCAATGTCATCATTTCTTATGGCTGAGTGGTATTCCATAGTATATATGTATCACAATTTCTTTATCCAGTCATCTATTGAAGAGTTTTTTGGTTGTTTCCATGCCTTGGCCACTGAACAATGCTGCAATGAATATGGGGCCACATGTGTCTTTACGTACCAAAGTTTTTGAGTTTTGGGGGTATATTCTCAGTAGAGGGATTGCTGGATCATATGGTAGTTCTATTTTTAATTTTTTGAGGTACCACCATACTTTCTTCCACAATGGTTTTACTACTTTACATTTTCACCAACAGTGGATGAGGGTTCCTTTTTCTCCACAGCCTCTCCAACACTTGTTATTACCTGTCTTGTTGATAATAGCTAATCTTACAGGTGTGAGGTGGTATCTCATTGTAGTTTTTTTATTATTATTTTTATTTTATTATTTTATTTTTTACAGGGACAGAGAGAGAGTCAGAGAGAGGGATAGATAGGGACAGACAGACAGGAACTGAGAGAGGTGAGAAGCATCAATCATTGGTTTTTTGTTGCCGTCGCAACACCTTAGTTGTGCATTGATTGCTTTCTCACATGTGCCTTGACCACGGGCCTTCAGCAGAACGAGCAACCCCTTGCCGGAGCCAGCGACCTTGGGTCCAAGCAAATGAGCTTTTTGCTCAAGCCAGATGGGCCCACGCTCAAGCTGGCGAGCTCGGGGTCTCGAACCTGGGTCTTCTGCATCCCAGTTCGACACTCTATCCACTGCCTCACCGGCTGGTCAGGCTCATTGTAGTTTTGATTTGCATTTCTCCAATAGCTAATAAAGATGAGCATCTTTTCATATATCTGTTTGCTATTTGTACTTCTTCCTGGGAGAAGTGTCTGTTTATGTCCTCTTTCCATTTTTATTCGATTGTTTGTTTGTTTGTTGTTGAGTTTTATGAGTTCTTTGTATATTTTGAATATTAGGCCCTTATCTGAGCTGTTGTTTGTAAATATCATCTCCCGTTTAGTTGGCTGTTTCTTTGTCAGTTTCTCTTGTGCAAAAACGTCTTAGTCTGATGTGGTCCCATTCATTTATCTTTGCCTTCACTTCCCTTGTCTTTGGAGTCAAATTTATAAAGTGTTCTTTATAACCAAGGTCCATGAGTTTAGTACCTATGTTTTCTTTTATGTACTTTTTTGTTTCAGGTTTTATATTTAGGTCTTTGATTTAATTTTAGTACAAGGAAATTTTGAATTAATTTTAGTACAAGGAAAAAAACTGTAGTTGAGTTTCATTCTTTTGCATGTGGCTTTTCAGTTTTCCCAGCACCATTTGTTGAAGAGGCTTTCTTTTCTTCGTTGTGTGTTGTTGGCCCCTTTATCAAAAATTATTTGACCATATGTATGTAGTTTTATTTCTGGGCTTTCTATTCTGTTCCATTGGTCTGAGTGTCTATTTTTCTGCCAATACCATGTTGTTTTGATTGTTGTGGGTCTATAATATAAGTTAAAGTCAGATATTGTAATGTCCCCAGCTTTGTTTTTTTTCCTTAGGATTGCTTTGGCTATTCGGAATTTTTTATAGTTCCATATAAATCTGATGATTTTTTTGTTCCATTTCTTTAAAAAATGCCATTGGAATTTTGATGGGAATTGCATTGAATTTGTATATAGCTTTGGGTAAAATGGTCATTTTGACTATATTTATTCTTCATATCCAAGAACAAGAAATATTTTTCCATTTCATTGTATCTTTTTTGATTTCCCTTAACAATGCTTTGTAGTTTTCATTATATAGGTCCTTTACATTCTTTTTATGTTCATTCCTAGGTATTTTCTTTTTTTGGTGCAACCATAAAGGAGATTGTTTTTTTGAGTTCGTTTTTTGATGTTTCATTGTTGGTGTATAGGAAGGCAATGAACTCTTGTAATATTAATTTTGATTTTCGCGACCTTACTATATTGGTTTAAAATGACAAAGGGGCAAAAAATGAGGTAAGGACCCATAAAATGCTACAATGAAAATATTTAAATCAAGAATAAAATAATTTGTTTGCAAATGATGGCCAAATGAAAGATAAAGTGAGAGAGAAAAGAAGAAAATGAAAAAAAGAAAAAATACAGTTTAAAATAATATTTCTATTGTATTAAATGGAACAATAACTACATAGAATGGATAACTGAGGTTGGGGGAAATGCTAATAAGATGAAAACAAAGTAAAAAGCACAAAAAATTCCAGAAAGAAAATATTTGAATCCAAAATAAAATAAATATTTTTGTGAGTGAGATCAAATGAGATGAAAAGTGAAAGTAAAAGGAAGAAACCAAAAGAGATGGAGAAATAAAAAGAGAAAAGGAGAAAGAAAGAAAAGGAGAGAATTAAGGCTTTTGGAATGTAACCCTCATAGAGAGAAAGGAAAAAAAAAGAATTGGAAAATGTAATACCTATGGGTAATGAAGTTCAAGATGAAAAGAAAAGCATAAAATGGAAAGAAGATAAAAGGTCTAAGGTGGAAGAAATAAAAAAGATAAAAAATGAAAGAAAAAAATGTAAAAAAAGTTATAAAGACTGTGGATTATTCCTGATTTTGAGAGATTATCTTCTTCCTTTTTCTTTCTTCTCTCTCTTTTTGGTCATTGTCACTGTACCCCAGGCTCTGCCCCTTTGGCACACTTAGTTAAAGATTTGCAGTTGATGTGTTGCTATGGCGATGACATAAACTAGGCCTCAGTCTTGTTGGTAGTCGGGGCTTGTTAGTGTTTGCAGGCTCCGAAAATAGGAGAGTTCGTTTTCCCAGAGACTCTCCCTAAATCTCTCCTTCCTGAACCAGCATCCTGGTGGCCCAGCTGTAAAGTTGCCCCTGTCACCACCTGGAGAGCAAGAGGCTCTAAAAGCTGCCAAATCCCCCTCCATCTCCACTCAACACAGGGTTCTGGGTAAGGCTTTGCCAGCCACAGCCACCAGTGTAGTCAGGTAGGGCTGGGAGCCAAATGCTCTTCAGTTGTCTTTCTATGAACCTCCAGGTATGTCTACTATGCCTCAGCACTCCACGAGACTACTGTCCCCAGGCTTTTTGCACTTTGAAACCTGTATCGGCTGTCAGGAAGATGCCCCAGTCACTGCCTGCAGAACAGGAGGTCTTAAAAGCTGCCAAATCCCTCCTCTAGGTCCTTTTAAAGCACAGCCCTGGGTGTGAAAGCTCTGCCGACCAGAGGTGCCCCACCTGGAGAGGTCTGGGCATAGGGAAGCCAACTTTCATGCACTCACTGTGCGCTGTTGTTCAGGGAGCGGGGATTTCACAGAGTCTATGGTCACATCCCATGCAGAAGGCCACTACTGACAGTTTCTGACCCACTCCCTCCATCCAGGAACTTGGGCACCCACATCCGAGGCACCAGGAGGAACTACTCACCCACCTCTGCTGGGGTTTGCTGTTGGTGTTAACTCCGTGCTCTGCATGGGTTATGTCGCGGGATCACTGTCTCCTCAGCTTGCATGTCTCTGCCTTAGCCATCCCTCTGCCTTCCTCTCAGTTCCAGGTGAAAGCAGACCTTCCTTGGGTCAGTAAGGAAGTGGAATACTCCATTCTCCGTCCTATTTCTTTTAGAGTAGTTTATATATTCAGCTAACTTTTGCCCAATTGTACCTTTGCTTGATGCATTTGCATTTCAGATGCTCCTGGGATTGTTTTTCTGTCTCTAGTTGTTAAGTTTGTTGAAATTTTGGGGAGAGGTATCAGGGTCCTCCTCATGGCACCATTTCTCTGACCAGTTTTTCTTTTTTATTGACAGAGACAGAGATAAGGGTCAGATAGGAATAGACCAACAGGAAGAAAGAGAGATGAGAAGCATCGATTCTTTGATGCGGCACCTTAGTTTTTCAGTGATCACTTTCTCATATGTGCCTTGACTTGGGTACTACAGCAGTACACGTGACCCTTTGCTAAAGCCAGTGACCTTGGACCCAAGCCAGCAAACTTGGGGCTCAAGCCAGAGACCATGGGATCACATCTATGATTCCATGCTCAAGCCAGTGTCCCCACACTCAAGCTGATGAGCCTGTGCTCAATCCAGTGACCTCGGTGTTTAGAATGAGGGTCCTCCACATCCCAATCCAATGCTCTATCCATTGGAAAGGGTTTTTCTTGTATACAAAATTATCCTTCAGCAAAAAATCTTTATTAGTCTCTCACAAGATAGGGAGCTTTTTTGACTGGTTTATTTCAAACAACACAATACTGTTTGAGAAAGACTCTGTAGGCTCCTTGCTACACAAAATATGCTCCTTGACCTCAGTATTAGCATAGTCTGGGAGTTAGTTGAAAATGTAGAGCCTCTGTTCCTCTCTCATCACACTGAATTAGAATTTAATAAGATCCTCAGGAGATTCATATGAACATTAAACTATGAGAAGCAATGACCTATTAACCTGTAGTAGGATTGAGTATTTATGAAAATCTGATTAATCAAGGAAGCAAAGAAATGTAATAGAGATTTCATTTCTTCCCTTTTTTCCCTAGGGTTATGATTTCACAATAGAAAACTTTTAAGTCACTGTGTGTAAGTGTATGTGTGTGTGTGTGTGTGTGTGTGTGTGTGAACATATTTTATTCTCTAAAAGGTCTTGTGTTGACAAAATAGATAATAGTGAAAACTTGATAAAAGTAAACTGACACTCTTGTTCAATGTGATGGAAACAAAAGAGTGGAAGGGCTGTAATTAATTGGAGATTTAGAGATTGCAGGCTTCATCTCAAGAAGTCTACTGATACAGCCTATTCAGATTGAAGTAATCTAAGAATGCAGCTTTATTTATAATTGCCAAAACTTGGAAGCAACCAAGTTGTCTTTCAGTAAGTAAGTGAATGAAGAAATAAACTTTGGTACATCCAGACAATACAGAATAATATTCAGAGCTAAAAGTAAATGAGCTACCATATCATAAAAAGACATGGAAGAATCTTAAATTCTTATTACTCAGTGAAATAAACCAATCTGAAATGGCTACATGCTGAATAATTCTTTTTCATAACAAAATCGACCCAGGGGAGAAGTTGCTCTTTTCAAATGAAAATACTAAACATTATTATCAGTAGTAAAATTAGATACTGTGTGCCAGTGTAACATTGCTGAACTTTGATACCAAGCACTCAAACTTACCTCAAATTTTGACCTTTCACTGAGAGTTATTTGACCCTGGAGTAGAAGCATTTGATTGGCAAATCCAAAGTATATGCTCAGCATAGAGTGCGTGATGTACATAAGTCATGTCTATTTCAGTTATACTCTACAGGTAATTAGTTTTAAAATAAAAATGTACACTTCCAGGGACTTAGCTAGTATTTAAGCAGAAAGACAACTCTTCTAAACCAACTGATAAAATATTTTATAACGTCTTTACCAAATAACCTACTAAAAGTTAAATGTTGAGATATTTTCTTTTGAAATTCTAAACATGACAGACCTACTACTTCCATATATTTTCAATATTATACCCAGAGAGCTAGTGAAATAAGCTAAGGATAAAAGTAAAATATTTAAAGATTCATGAGAAAAAAAAATAAGCCATTATTGTTGTAGATAATATGATTATAGTACATAGGAAATCTTAAGAATCAGCAGATAAATCATTGCACTAATAAAGTTTGTCATATGTTAATCTCATTCTGAACACTCACACACACACCCAGAAAAATGCTTAACCAAATGTGTGAGTACCCCATGACCCATTCAAATGGGCACATAAAATTTACCATTATATTGTTACTAGCTTATGTTTTTCTGTATGTTCTTTTGTGGTCATGTTTCTCTGCCTAACCCAAAGAAAAACCTTCTATCAGATTTTTAAAATAATTTTACCTTTTTACCAACTCTAGAAATCTACTTATAAAATCCTTACCACCTTTACTCTGCTGGGGTCCCTTGTGCAATCTGCCTTTGAAATTTAGTACCAAAATGGTTATCCTACAAATAAAACTTTTCTAGATGGTAAACTTTCAGTCTCACTAGATGTTCTTCTCAAGTTTTAAATGTTATACTTCCACAGTTTTTATCTTCTGTCATCAAAGTAGTGAGTTTTATTTCTTGTGAAAGCTACATATGTAAATATTTGTTTCTTGTGCAGGTTTTCTCTTATATTCAGACGTGGATGGGAAAAGGAAATAGAAAGCAATCAAAAGATATAGTTTAATTTTGACTTATTGTTAAAGTTTCATAGAGGAACATAATTTTGTAGCATTATTGACTGGCTGAATATAGCTCAGCTGGTAAATCTACCACACATCTTGAAAGCTCAGTTAGCAGAAGGACCCTTCCAGTATTACAGGGGCCGGCAGGCATTGTTGAACTTATTGTAGGTTATGTAACATTTTGTTTGCAATATATTTCTGGAGAGAAGATATATAACTTCCATCATATTATGGAGGGCATCCCAGAACCACTACAATGATATGCTAGTCCAGTTTCTCCAGGAATGCAGATGATGCTAGTTATTTTATACTATTTTAATAATGTTGTATTAAATTACCAGAAGAATATTGGATTATAGTTGATAACAGGTGAAAGATAAATGTGCCAAGTATAAGAACATGATAAGTTCTGTTAAAATATATGTGCCTCAGCTGTAATCATAGCGCAGTTGATGTACTCCTGTGAGATGTGGTTATAAGTAATCTAAATCATCATATGTTTGACTTGGATGTGAAAATTACTGGGGAATATAAAAGATGGTTAATTTTGTACAAATTATATTATTTCTTGGTTCACAGAATAGATGATGACACAGACTGAAAAACAAGTGCTTCAAATTACTGAATGGTCTCTTTGTTACCTGACATATGCTATGTGGCTTCCCATAGTGCCACTTTGTTTCCAAAAGAGTATTAAAACACAAAAATAATTGCATCAGTAATTGGAAATGCACATTATATTGTGTTATTTTTGAAATATCAAGATATGGTTAAACAACACAAAATGTGTAGAGGAGCTTCGTAAAGTATACAATCAACAAAAATCAAAATATTATAGTTTATTTTTATATTGTTAAGCCATTTTTCCAGTGAATTACATTTAATATAAAAACTACAATAAAATACCCATTTTAATAAAATGCACTTGATTCTATAGGCATACTCAAAATAACATCATGCCTTATGTTTCATCAATATGTGTGCAGACAAATGTGTTTAAATGAGTTAAAAGTGGCAAAAGGGTACATATACTTATACATGTATTATATATACTGTATGTATATATATAATGATTAGTAATAAATTATAATATTTCTATATATGTGTAAATGCTCTAAGTAAAATTTTAAATTTCTAGGTACTTTATTTAATTAAAGTACCAAGTTTATTGAGAGATAATTAAATGCTTTCAAAAAATCATTAAATAAAAGACACTTTATTCTGAAAATACTGTATACTGAAATTCATTCATGAAGAGGTAATTTTGAAAACATTAAAATATAATGCTTCAGATGAACTCTATTCATATATATACATTACTTGTTTCTTCAGTGAGTAAATATTAGGTAATAGTTCCATACCACAGAATGTAGGTTAGCCTACATGGTAACTGCCAGAATTAAAGTATATATAGTGATATAAAAACATGTAAATTAAAAAATTTTTATTTATTTTTCTAAAAATAATACTCTTTGAATTTTAATTTTACCTTAAAATGTTTTTCATTTTAGATACTTAAAAGCTTAAGTGGAAAAATTCTGTACACATCATCATTTTGATATTATTTTTTTCACATTAATGGTCCTAAAATATAATGAAAAAAAACCTGCTTTTTAATATTAACAAATTGTTCATATTTTATTTAAATGAGAAATATGTTAAATGAGATAATTTATTAATTTAGTTTCAGACACCTTGGTATTCATTTTATTTTTATACTATTAAAAAACAAAAGAAAATTCTATATAAAAGCTAAATTATATTTAGCTCCAAATATAAAACAGAATAGTAAGTAAACAAATTGCTAAAAATTCTTAGTGCATAATGCTCTAATTGTGTAATTAAACAATTTATAACATTTGCAAAGAGTAATCAGGCCTGAGCAAGCGGTGGTGCAGTGAATAGAATGTTGGACTGGGTCCTAGAGGACCCAGGTTCGAGACCCAGAGGTCGCCAGCTTGAGCCCAAGGTCACTGGCTCAAGCAAGGGGTCACTCGGTCTGCTGTAGCCCCCCAATCAAGGCACATATGAGAAAGCGATCAATGAACAACTAAGGTGCCGCAATGAAGAATTGATGCTTCTCATCTCTCTCACTTCTTGTCTGTCCCTATCTGTTTGTCTCTGTCACAAAAAAAAGTGTAATCTGAAGGAAGTATCACATGTTTATAGAATTGATTCCATCCATAACCATACTAATACCAAAGAAAAAAATGTATCTGCAAGTTCTTTAACATTCAGAATTTTAAAAGCAATAAATTGAAGTAGAATGAGAATTTTCTTTAAACCATCCAAAAAAAAGAGGTTCTGTACATACAAAAGCATATTATCATCGTTATTCTTACCTATTATCCTATTACTGAGAAGAATTGTCATGCCAGTTATGTCTTGAGAGGTGATTTTTTATGCTGGGAGGGCAAGTTTGAAAATTGCTATTCAGGTATAGGAGAAAATAGAAGTGACATTGAAATATTTTATTGTGATTCCAAGTATTAGATTATTATATATGATGATTCTTCTGTATATGAGAGAAAATATGGTAAAAATAGAATAAAGGGAAATGTTTTTTGTCATCAAAGATATAAATTGGTTAAATAGATTCACAAAATTTTATAATTAGAAATATAGATAATTAATAGTGTTTTTATATATTAACTAAATAGTATTAATCTTGTAAACTTTAAAATATCTTAGTTGTGAAAATAAAATATAGAAATAATAATGTTAATATAAAACTGAATTTTCAGTTTTAAGGAAAATTTTTACTGATAACTCTATGAATAAATATAGTAAATATTAAAAAGAGAACATGTAAAATAGACAATTTTGACAAAGGAGTTACTCTGAGCAATCTATCATGTTAAGGATGTAAGAATTTGTTGAACTTTAAAGTATTTTTCTTCTAATATTTATTAATCATAGTCCAAAATATTTTAAGTAAATATTTTTAAAATTGATAACTTAAACACAGCCTAAAATTGGGACTAATTGTTAAGCATGTATGTTTTAAAAGTTTCCAACTCCCTGTAATACTTTCTTTCTTTGATGATGCTAAATTTTTTTACTCTCAATTTTCTCTCATTCTATTTTAGTTTTAATTTGCTCTTTATCTTTATATATGTTTTCCTAGCCATAGCATTTTGATTGTTTGTATGTGTATTTGTGTTATGTGTGCATTTATTTGTACTCTAATAGTGAAAGCAGCATATCTCATATACTGTTTTTTAAACAGGATAAAATCTTAGGAACTAAAGTGGTGAATTGTTAAGAATTATTTAGAAACGCTCTAGAAAATGGGTAAACAAGTAGGAACAAATGTTGGCATCAGGGCCCTGACTGCAACAGAAATTGAACCATGTAGTAATCGACTTCTCTGCTTGGACATCTCAGTGCAGCAGAGATTTAACTCCTACCATTTTACATCCAGTATTGAGATTACTTGGGCCCTACCTGGTTAGCTCAGGGGTAGAGCATCAGCCGGCGTGTGAATGTCCCAGGTTCAATTCCTAATCAGGGCATACAGTAGAAGTGTGCCCATCTACTTCTCCACCTTCCCTTCACTTCTCTCTATCTCTATTTCTCTGTCTCTCTTCCTCTCCTGCAGACATGGCTTGACTGGAGTGAGTTGGCACTGGTCACTGAGGATGGCTCCATGGCCTTCACCTCAGGTAGTAAAAAGAACTTGGTTGGTGAACAACAGAGCAATGCCCCAGATGAACAAAGCATCGCCCCCTAGTGGGAGATCCTGAAATAGGGCACATGCAGGAGTCTGTCTCTGTCTCCCCACCTCTCACTGAATAAAAAAAAAGAAAAGAAATAAGAAAAAGATTACTTAGCTAAATAAACATTTTTCCAAATGTAAACTCTGTGCATGCACTTAATTCAGAATCATAAGATTTTTCAAAAATATACAGATACTTAGGATTAAATGTAAAAAACCACGAAGGGCTTCCTTAGCTCTTTATTTTAAATGCTACTACCTAATTCTTAAATGCATCCAGAATTGAGACCTGATAGTCTTTATCCTTTTTTTAGCTTTCTTCCTGATCTTGTTTGGGGTCTGTTGATTGATGTTTTCACCATGAAACCATTTAGGTTCATGATGTGCTATTTTTAAAACTGCTCTATAAATAAAATTGGAGTTTGACTTTGCTTAATCACAGTTTTCTTTGGGCGTAATCAGATCAAAATGATTTTTTACTACTTCCAAATTTAAATCCATTCTTTATAGACATAAGAAAGCAGCAATCCCCAACAGCACTTATGGAATTGTTCTCCACAATGATAGCATAGATCCATGGTAAATGTTGGAAAAAGACCAGTAGTCTAAGAAAAATTTATGTTTAGTATATTTTTAAAGTAGTAGTATTATTTTATAATGATGTCTAATACTATAAGTGGGGAATTAAAAATTATAATTGCTTTCAACCATTTCTAAGTGATAGTAGCAATAGTTTGTATCTTAAAAGTCTGCAATTCAATTCTACATTGGAATTGAGATTTAATCTAGATTAAGTATATGTTTATCGTTGTACTTTTTTTATTTTTAAAAAATAAAAGCCTGAAAATGCATTGGAGCATATGATATTTCAATGGACATGTTTAGCATACATAAAATAGATGATTTAAAAACTTTAATAGCATCATGGTTAGCTACAAACATTTTTTATGTTATGATGAAAATAGTCTTTAAATAATTTATCTCTTTCAAGATTATCAGTAAATTTTTGAAAAAATATAGGTTTATTTTTAAATGTTTGCAATATTTGAAAGTAACATTTTTCAATATATTAAAAATATATTGACAGTAAAAATCTATAGGCAACTATATAAAATTATATTAAGCTTGCCTCTATGGCTAAATGTATACACTTCAATTGGAAGTGAAATAGCTGCATGTGTCAAAGCGGAAGCAGCATCAATCAGCAGAGTGTGGCTCAACAGATGTGAAAGAGGGGTGGCTGTCTGGCCATGGGCTTTTCTTTGCTGGGAATTTTTGATTATTGATTCAACCTCCTTAATTGTTAATAGTTTGAATATTTTATTTCTTCTTGATTCATTTTTGGTAGGTAGTATGTTTGTAGGAATTTATTAGTTTTTTATGTTATCCATTTTATTGACATATAATTGTTCATATAAGTCTCATGATCCTTTTTACTTCTGTGTATCTTCGTAATGTCTTTTTTTCTGGATGCAGGCATTTATCACTATAAACTTTCTCTTGAAACTGCTTTTGTTTTATCTCATAAGTTTTGACAAGTTGTTTTCCCATTTTCATTTGTCTCAATATCTTTTTATTTACCTTTTGATTTCTTCTTTGATCTATTAGTTGTTCAGGATTGTGTTATTAAGTTTCGCATATTTGAGAATTTTCCAACGTTCCTACTGTCATTGATTTTTAGTTTCACGCTTGTGTGGTCAGAAAAGATACTTGATATAATTTCTATCTTTTTGAATTTGTTGAGACTTGTTTTGTGGCCTAACAAGTTTTATCCTATAAAATGTTCTGTGTGTGTTTGAGAAGAATGTTATTAAGAAGATGAATGAGTGTTAGTGAGCTGTTTGTACAATATTGTGCCTATAGTTAACAATACTATATTGATTATTTAAAATTCTGTCAAGAGCACATATCTCATGTTAAGTTGTTTTATTATAATGAAAAATAAAAACAAAAATATATGCTTTTGAAAGGACATTATTATGAAAATGAAAAGACAAGACTTACAGGGTGGGATCAAAGTAAGTTTACAGTTGTTTGTATGGAAAACAATACCACAATTAATAAATAATAACTCAAGAATGAACTCTGTGTTTTATATATTCACAACTATAAACCTACTTTTGCTCCAACATGTATATTTGAATAAAACACGTAAAACAATCGATTTAAAAAGGTTATATTCAGATTATAGAAAAAATACAACATAATGTAAATTTTGGAAAAGATCTGAACTGTAATATCACCAAAGAGAATACATAGATAACAAGCATATGAAATATGTTGAGTGAACATCATTATTTATTAAGAAAATGCAAATTAAAACCAAATGAGGTCCTGATTAGGTAGCTTAGTTGATTAGAGCATCGCCCAGATATGCCAAGCTTATGCGTTCCATACCTGGTCAGGGCACATACAAGAGTCAACCAATAACAGCATTAATAAGTAGAAAAACAAATCAATCTCTCCTCTCTCTATCTTTGTCTTTCTCTAAAAATCAATTTTAAAAAACTAAGTGAAATACTATCATGCATATATTTGAATGGTTAAAATTAAAAATCCAAAACAAAACTAAAAATAGTGAAATTAGCAAGTCATGGTGTGCACATATAGCAAAATAAAGAGCTCATATTTGCTAAGAGGAATGCAATACCCTTCAAGCACTTTAGATTGATAGTTTCTTACATAGTCAAACATACACTTACCATGCTACCCAGAAACTTTACTTCTAGGTTTTTGCCCAAAGCAATGAAAATTGATATTCATATAATTCTTACACACATCTGTTCATGACAGCTTTATACATGATCTCCCAAAGCTGGAAGCAGCCTAAATATATTTCAACTGGTGAAAGTCTAAATAAGCCATGTTATGTCAAAGAAAAAAATAGTATCCAACAATAAAAAAATAATGTTACTTATATACATAATGACATAAATAAATGACAAATGCATTATGTTAAGTGAATGAAGATATACTCATACTGTATATTGAGTACTATACACTGCATGATGCCAGTTACATGACATTCTGGAAAAGCCAAAATTTTGAGATAAAAGATAACTCAGTGTCTGGAATTGGAGAAAAGAATTAAAGGCAGTTTGAGTAGGGAGAATAGGACTACTTACTATCTTGATCATGACAGTGGTTGAAAACGATATGTATTTCTCATCATTCATATATATGTAAATAAAATGGAATTTATTTTGATTAGGCTTTGTAAACTTGACTTCAAAAAACTTCCAAAATTTAGTAGTGCAATCTATTTTTATTGTATATATTTTATGCTATTAAATTTTTTGTAAAGATTTCTTAAACCTTGTATTTTCTGTATCTTGTCAGAAATATAACTTCATTGTTTTTTGATATATTTGATATTAAAAATAAAAGCTTATAAAATTACAGTGATTGCCTGACCAGGTGTTGGCGTAGTGGATAGAGCATCGGACTGGGATGCGGAAGATCCAGGTTCGAGACCCGGAGCACACAAGCTTGAGCACAGGACCATCTGACTTGAGCAAAGCGCTTGGCAGCTTGGACCCAAGGTCGCTGGCTCCAGCAAGGGGTTGCTCATTCTGCTGAGGGCCCGCAGTCAAGGCACATGTGAGAAAGCAATCAATGAACAACTATAGTGTTGCAACAGCAACAAAAAACTAATGATTGATGCTTCTCACCTCTCTTCGTTCCTGTCTGTCCCTATCTATCCCTCTCTCTAACTGTCTCTCTGTCCCTGTAAAAAGAAAAAAAAATACAGTGATTTTTATACCTATGTTAAATTATTGAAATATTAAAATTATTAATAGTCATTTTGCATTCAGTATGTTACTAGTGTGACATTTAATTGTGTCCATGTATTAAAAATGCTTTTCACATATCTACACTTTTTAGGTACTTAGTAATAATTATATCTCCTCTACTGTAAATGAGGCAAATAAGGGTGCTTTAGTAATCTACCCCAAGGCCACAGCTAGTAGTTAGTGAATGTGAACCTAAGTTCAGTTTTCTGACAACACAATTCATGATGTCTACATGTACAATACTTCTCCTATTAAATTAGTGCCTTCTAAAAGCATACTATGAGATATACAAATAAAATTTCATTAAATGAATAATCATTGCATTAAAATATAAAATAATAGAATAAAAAATATTAGAAGAAAACAGACTTTTAAAAATATTATTTTTCATTTTATTATGGCAATTTAAAGACTAGGTTACTATTACTCAGGTGTGTTGCTTTCTTTTTCATAGACCACTTCACAAAATGAATTGTTTCTTCGATAATTTTTTATTTATTGCTTCTATAATATAGTGAGCATTAGTAATAAGATACCAATAATGTAACTAGATTTGAACATCTAAGTAGTTTAATGGAGCAGAAAGAATATCATTAAGATTTTTCTAAATGCTTTGTTTTATGAAGCTTAACAAACAACTAATATATATATATATATATATATATATATATATATATATATATATATATATATATATATACTGCTGTTCATATTACAAAAAAATTAACCTTGTATAATATTGGCTGATTAACTCTATAAAATAAGTTATAAGTGTTATTGCTATTATTTCCTATACTTAGTCCAGGAATGTAATATGTATTTAGATATTTACTCAAAGAATTGGGATGGTAGCTCCTTAAGAAAGTAGGTCTCAGGAAGAATTTCCTTGTCCTTGAAAATGACTGTAAAGGTTTTACTACCACCCCATCAATACAGCAAGAAATAAAGCCACCTGGGCTTTTTTATATGGGGCAAAAGTGCCTCCTAATAAGTTGGAATTCTTGTCTCTCATGCACATGGCACGCAAATTTATTCTACCTTAGTGACTGAGTAATCCCAAAGTTAAAAATGCAATATTGACACAATAATGGTGAATTCACTAGGGTGGTTATTAGAAGCTTATTAAAAACCTACTTTCTGAAAAAACTTGCACAGATCCTATCTCATAGGACTTCTATTCTATGGGTGGAGAATTTACAATAAAAATGTATAACCTGTAAGAGTAATCACAGGATGAAAAATATACAGAGTGTCTGTAAAGTCATGGTGCACTTTTGACCTTGTGACCGGTCAAAAGTGCACACCATGACTTTACAGACACACTGTATATACATATTCTAAAAATAACTGAAATTAATTTCTAGAAATAAAGAAGATTCACTGAAATTAAAATAACAAATGAGTTAAACATCATATTATAGACAGCTGAAGGGATAATTAATGATATGGAAAATAGATTGGAGGAATGTGCCCAGAATGCAGCAGATACCTGTGGAAGTGAGATTAAGAAACATGGGAAATAAGATATTCCAAACTACAGCTAGCAGGAGTTTCAGAATGAAAAAAAAAAAAAAAAATTGCTTGGGTAGTAAATAGAAAGATAATGCCAGATGATTTCTAGGAACTGAAAAAACTTGTACATATTCACACCAGCAACATACACACCTGGAAACTTCTTGTAGAAGTGCAGAATGACAAAGTGAAAAAATGATCTTAAAAGTAATCAGAGAGACATAGAGAGAAATGGTGGCATGAGGGATACTCCTGATCTCTCCCCTTGAAATTTCAACAAATTCAACAACTAAACACAGAGAAAAAATCTCAGGAGCACCTGAAATATACACATACCAGATAAAGGTATGACTGGGTAAAAAGGTGGCTGAAGATATAATCCACTCAGAAGGAAAAAAGGAGGAGGATGGGGTGTTTTGCTTTCCTCACTGATCTGAGGAAGGGGCACTTTAGTTTGGAGCCAGGCGAAGTGGAGAGACTGAGATAGAGTGAAAGGAGCTGTGTTAGGGTAGGTACTCAAAAAAAAGAAAGAACACACCGGCTCTGCCTGAGATTGCGGATGCTGGGTGCAACTCACAGGAGGTGGGCTCCACCTGAAATTGCCAGCACTGGGTACACGTGTGGGCCAGTGCGAATGTCTTTGTGCATTTCCAGCTTCATGATCACTGGTGCCGGGTGTGTGCACAGGCCAGAGTGCTTAGCCCAAGATTGCTGATGCTGGGCGGCGGGGGTGGGGTGGGGGGCCGGTACACGGACCGATGTGAGTGACTTTGTGCATTCCTGGCTCCACGAGCCTAAGACTGCCTGCTCTGGGTGCCTCCTTTGGTTTGTGCAGCGCCTGTGTGCATTCCAGGCTCTGCCTAAGATCACAGGCACTGGGCACCCACTCAGGCCAGTGCAGGCATCTGTGTGTATTGTTAAAGTTGTGGGAGCTGGATATACACGTGACCTACTGCAGGTTCCCAAACAGTGCATGAGGACTCATGGAGATTGGACCCACCATGCACTGAGGCATGGTAGATCTGCCTGCCAGTCCATAGAATTTTGCCTGCGTGTAGCAGACAGGCGCTTGATCTGCAATCTGCACCTTGCTCTACCTGCTCCTGCTGGTGGCTCTCATTGCCACTACCTTGCCCAGAACTGTGCTTTTAGCGGTACTGGAGGAAGGACCTGGCTATGTATAGCTCCCCTTGCTCTACAAACAGTGCCTGAGGCAGACCCCACAGCTTAGTCTCCAGGCTACTAGCTCCAGTGGGAAGGACATGGGGAGAGGTTCCTGGAGAACTGAGACTGCCATTGATAGAGCCATAAAATTGCAAAGCCTTAACAAGTCCTGCCTACCAATGGAACTAAGACCCAGCCTATGTCATTACCACATCGACACATCAGTAGACCTCTGCCCAAGAACCCCATAGAGCAAAACTTGTAGTACAGCACCACCTGCCAAAAAAAGGGAAGAAATTACCTCTCAAAACCAGAAAATATTTACATTTTTAACACATTTTGTCATTTTTTCTTCTTTTCTCTTTCTTTTTTCTCTTTTTATTCCTTTTGCACTTTGTTATCCATAGTTGTTAAATTTTTAATTCTTGTTTTGTTTTGTTTTTGGTGAGGGTTTCATTTCTAAAACCTTTACTTCTTTTCTTTGGTTCTTTTTTATCTTTTCTATTTTTTGTTTTTTCCTTTTTTTCCCCTTCACTTTTCTTCTCCTTTCTCTTTTTTTTCTATTTTAGCTTTCATTTGAACATTATTTATCATCAAATTATTACTTTTTGGACTCACATTTTTCTTTGTGGCATTATGCTAGTTTTAGACTTCAGTTTTTCAGTCTTTATTTATTTTTCCTCAGTTCCTGCTCCTTGTTCTTTGTAGTTTTTATTCCACTTATCGGTATAGAATTTTTATTTTTTACTGTATTTTTCCAATTTTTTATTTTTTAATCATCTCCTCTTAGTGTTATTAACAACATCACTCTCAAAAGCCATCAAGAAAAAAGAAATCAAATATGGATACAAAGGGAAAATACATAGCTCAGATAGATGATGAAAAATTTCTGGAAAAAAAATTACTTGGAAACCTCGTAGTTAAATACAGAGAATTCAAGATGGAAATTCTAAAAATACTCAATGAAATACTTTCTTGTATTCAATGAAATACAAGAAAGCACTGAAAGGCAATTTAGTGAGCTCTAAAAACAATTTGAACGAAAAGAGTACTTCACCAAGAAAATTGAAACTATAAAAAAGAACCAAGCAGAAACAAAAACTCAATACATGAACTGAAAAGTGAGATAACAAGGTTAGCTAATAAAACAGGCCAGATAGGGGAGAAAGTTAGTAACATAGAAAACAGACAACTAGACATACTACAGAAAAAAGAAGAGAGAAACTCATGAATTAAAAAATGAGAATGGAGAACATATTCAAACAAATAATTAATGGGAACTTTCCAAGCCTGTGGAGTTAAAGACTGAAATTCAAGAAGCAAACAGAACACCAAGTTACCTTAAACCAAACAGACTTACTCAAAGGCACATTATAATGAAATTATCACAAATCAATGACAAAGAAAAATTCTCAAGGCAACTAGGGAAAAGAAGAATTCAACATATAAAGGAAGGTCCATTGGGCTACCATCAGATTTCTCAGCAGAAACTCTACAAGACAGAAGAAAGTGGGACCCAACATTTAAAGTACTGAAAGAGAGGAACTATCAGCCAAGAATACTATATACATCAAGGTATCCTTCAAATATAAAGGGGGAAATAAAGCATTCACAGATATAGAGAAGATGAGAGAGTTGATCACCAGAAATTTCCCACTTTTGGAAACACTCAAGAGGGTTATCAACCCAGATCAAAGAACAAAACAAAACAAAATCACAAGTAAAAGCTCTAACAAAATCTAATAATAAAAACAAGAATAATCTGTGACAAAAAAAAAAAAAAAAAGGAGAGGACAAAGATTAACAGTAGCAAAGGAGGATGGAATACAGAAGCACTCATGAGATAATGGACCACAATGAATATGATATACATATTTTTAATTACCTAATGGTAACCACCCTGAAAATACCACAATGTAAACACATAACTTAAAAAAAAGAAGAAACAGAGAAAAGAAGTATGGAATACAACCAAACAAAAACAAATGACAAAAAAACAAATGAGAAGAAACAATCAAGAAACAGAGCTATCAAAAAGCAATATATAAAATGGCAACAGGAAACCCTGAGGTCTCAATAATTACACTAAATGTAAATAGATTGAACTCACCAATAAAAAGGCACAGAGTAACAGAGTGGATCAAAAATAAAATCCAAATGTATGCTGCCTTCAAGAAACACATCTAAGCTACAAGGATAAAAAAAAAATTCAAAGTGAAAGCCTGGAAAAAGAGTTCTCTAAGCAAATAATATCCAAAGAAAAGCAGGTGTAGCCATACTCATATCTAACAATGCTGACTACAAGACAAGAAATTTAATCAGAGACAAATATGGTCATTTCATAATAATAAAGGGGACATTGAATTAAGAAGAAATAACACATCTTAATATATGTGCACCAAACCAAGGAGCACCAAAGTATATAAGACATCTATTAACTGACCTAAAAATAAAAATTGACAAAAATACAATCATACTTGGAGAGTTCAATACTCCACTGATGGCTTTAGATCATTCATACAAACAAAATTAATAAAGAGATATTGGCCTTAAACAAAACACTAAAACAATTGGATGTAATAGACATCTATAAGATGTTTCATCCTAAAATGTGACATTTTTATATATGTATACATTTTTAAAAATGTATACATTTTTCTCCAGTGTATATGGAACATTCTCAAGAATTGACAATATGTTGGACCACAAAACTAAATTCAACAAATTCAGAAAGATTGAAATTATACCAAGCATATTCACTGACTATAAAGTTTTACAACTAGAATTCAACTATAAAAAAAGAAGCAAAAAAGCCCACAAAACTGTGGAAATTAAACAACATACTTTTAAAAAAATTAATGGGTCAAAGAAGAAATAAGAGAGATCAAAAGATATATACAGACAAATGAAAATTACAACATAACATATTAGAATCTCTGGGATGCAGCAAAAGCAGTAATAAGAGGAAAGTTTATATAATTACAGGCTTATATGAACAAACAAGAGAGAGTCTAAGTAAAAAATTTAACATCACATCTTAAGAAACTAGAAAAAGAAGAACAAAAGCAACCCAAAACTAACAGAAGAAAAAAAATAATAAAAATTAGAGCAGATAAGTGAAATAGAAAACAGAATAACTATAGAAAAAAATCAGTAAAACAAGAAGATGGTTCTTTGAAAAGATCAACAAAATTGACAAGACTCACTAAGAAAAAAAGAGAAAAGACTCAAATAAACAAAATTCAAAATGAAAGAGGAGAAATTATCACAGATATAAATATACAAAAGATTATTGTAGAATACTATAAAAAACTATATGCCGCCATATTTAACAACCTAGAAAAATTGTATAAATTTTTAAAACAATACAATCTACCTAGACTGAGTCATGAAGAAGTAGAATGTCTAAACTGACCCATAAGAAACAACTATAAAAAACCAATCAAACAATGAGATTCCAGGGCAAGAAAGCTATACTAGTGAATTTTATCAAACATTCAAAGATTTGGTTCCTATCCTTCTCAAATCTTCCAAAAGATTGAAGAAGAAGCAATACTTCCAAACATATTTTATGAGGCCAACATAACCCTTATACAGAAACCTGGCAAGGACAACACATAGAAAGAAAACTACAGACCAATATCTCTAATGAATACGATGCTAAAATTCTAAACAAAATACTAGCTAATCAAATACAACAACACATTAAAAAAATAATTCAACATGATCAAGTGGGATTCATCCCAGAATCACAAGGATGGTTCAACATATGTAAAACAATTAACGTAATACACCATATTAACAAAACAAAGAACAAAAATCATAGGATTCTATCAATAGATGCAAAAAAGGTATTTGATAAATACAATATCATTTTATGTTTAAAACACTCAACAAAATGCGTATAGAAGGAAAATATCCTAACATAATAAAGGCTATTTATGACAAATGATCAGCTAACATCATATTAAATGGCAAAAAACTGAAAACCTTTCCTCTATAATCAGGAACAAGACAAGGTTGTCCACTCTCTCCACTTCTTTTTAACAAAGGGCTGGAAGTTCTAGCCAGAGAAATCAGACAAGAGAAAGAAATAAAAGGCATTCATATTGGGAAATAAGAAGTAAAGGTTTCCCTTTTTGCCGATGATATGATTCTATACATCAGAAACCCCAAAGACTCCACAAAAGGACTACTAGAAACAATAAATCAGTACAGTAAGGTTGCAGGATACAAAATTAATATACAGAAGTATATTGCTTTCTTATATACCAACAATGAAACTTCAGAAAATGAACTCAAAAAAATAATCCCTTTAACAGTTGTAGCAAAATATAAAATACCTAGGAATAAAAATAACAAAGAATGTAAAGGACCTATATAATGAAAACTACAAAACATTGTCAAAGGAAATCAAAAAAGACACAATGAAATGGAAAAATATTTCTTGTTCTTGGGTAAGAAGAATACATATAGTTAAAGTGGCCATATTACCCAAAGAAATATACAAATTTAATGTTATTTCCATCAAAATTTCAATGTCATTTTTTAAAGAAACGGAACAAAAATATCACCAGGTTTATATGAAATCATAAAAAACCCTGAATAGCCAAAGTAATCCTCAGGAAAAAAACGAAGCTGGGGGCATTACAATTCCTGACTTCAAATTATACTACAGAGCCACAATAATCAAATAGCATGTTATTGGCAGAAAGATAAACACTCAGACCAATGGAACAGAATAGAGAGCCCAGAAATAAAACCACATACATATGGTCAAATCATCTTTGATAAAGAAGCCACAAACACACAATGGAGAAAAGAAAAGCTCTCTCATAAATGGTGCTGGGAAAACTGGAATATCACATAGAGAAGAATAAAACTCAACTACAGTTTATCCCACAAAAATTAATTCAAAATGGATCAAAGACCTAAAAATAAGATTTGAAACAATAAATTACTTAGAAGAAAAGATAGGTACTAAACTCATAGACCTTCGCCATAGAGAACATTTTATAAATTTGACTCCAAAGGGAAGGGAAGTGAAGGCAAAGAAAAATGAATGGGATCACATCAGACTAAGAAGCTTTTGCACAGCAAAAGAAATTGACAGCAAAACAAGCAGACAGCCAACTAACTGGGAGATGATATTTTCAAAGAAGACCTCAGATAAGGGCCTAATATCCAAAATATACAAAGAACTCACAAAACTCAACAACAAACAAGCAAACAATCCGATAAAAAAAAGGAAAGGGGACTTGAACAGACACTTCTCCCAAGATGAAATACAAATGGCCAATAGATATACAAAATGATGCTCATCTTCACTAGGTAGTAGAGAAATGCAAATCAAAACTACAATGAGATACCACCTCACACCTCTTAGATTAGCTATTATCAACAAGACAGATAATAACAAGTGCTGGAGAGGCTGTGGAGAAAAAGAAACTCTCATTCACTGTTGTTGGGAATTTAAAGTAGTACAACTATAATGGAAGAAAATATGATGGTTCCTCAAAAAATTAAGGGTAGATATTACCCAGCAATCCCTCTACTGGGTATATACCCCCCAAATTCAAAAACATTGCTACATAAAGACACATTCAACCCCATGTTCATCGCAGCATTGTTCATGGTGGCCAGACATGGAAACAACCAAAAAGCCCTTCAATAGAGGATTCAATAAAGAAGATGTGGTACATATACACTAAGGAATACTACTCAGCCATAAGAAATGATGACATAGTATCATTTATGACAACATGGATGAAACTTGATAACATTATACTGAGTGAAATAAGTAAATCAGAAAAAAGTAAGAACTGTTTGATTCCATACATAGGTGGGACATAAAACTGAGACTCATGGACATAGATAAGACTGCAGTAGTTACCAGGGGGTGGGGAGGGAAGAGAAAGAGAGGAAGTTATGGGAGGGGAGAGGCATAAAGAATATCAAATAAAAGGTGACAGAGGAAGATTTGACTTTGGGTATTGGGTATACAACAGATCATTTTGAATGTTGAAGTGATTTGGAGATATTTTCTCTTAATATATGTATTCTACTTGAACAATGTCACCTGTTAAAATTAATTGTCTAAATAAAATTTTAAAAAAGCACAAGAAAACAGAAAAAAAATGATTAGAGAAAAAAATTTGCCACAGTGATTAAGATGATGGTTGACTTCTTACCTGCAAAGTACTGAAAAAAAACAGTGCAAAGTAGTAAAAGAAAGTTATCCCTTCCTAAAATTCTTCACACACTAAATTATCACTAAGGAGCAAAAAGAAAGTTGAAACATATTTAGAAAAACAAAAATAAAAACACTGATGGGTGCATTTTATAAAGATGTGTAATTATCTATACTAAACTGAGATAAAACAGTGGGGAGCAAGTAATCTGCCAGTCCATGTGGGATAAATCTAAATTACAATTGATTTTTAAGATAAGATAAATGATGACTAATTCTGAGCAATGAGTAAAATTAGGTAAAACATATACTGTAAAAATTACTTGGAGGATGCAATCATTGATGATGCAAGTTTCATCTCTTTAGTTCGTTGGATTATTACATAAAAAGAAAATTTAAACCTCATAGGTCAAGTATTATATTAACTCTGAATAATTCTTCAAATAATTAAAATACAATGAATATATTATGAAGTAGTAGAAAAAGAAAGGACACAAGGAAAAAAGACCTATAATGAATTCAATAAAGCTAAGACAAATTATAGAAAGAGGAAAAAAGTCAATCTCTAATACAATAAAAATTTTTTAGCCTCACCAGGCGGTGGTGCAGTGGATAGAGCATTGGACTGGGATGTGCAGGACCTAGGTTCGAGACTCCGAGGTCACCAGCTTGAGTGCGGGTTCATCTGGTTTGAGCAAAAGCTCACCAGCTTGGACCCAAGGTTGCTGGCTGTAGCAAGGGGTTACACGGTCTGCCGAAGGTCCATGGTCAAGGCGCATATGAGAAAGAAATCAATGAACAACTAAGGTGTCTCAACAAAATACTGAAGATTGATGCTTCTCATCTCTCTCTGTTCCTGTCTGTCTGTTCCTATCTATTCCTTTCTCTTACTCTCTGTCTCTAAAAAAAAAAATTTTGCTATTTTAAAAATTGATAAAGAATAATAATTTATTCCTACAAAAAGACATTTGCATTTAAAAATACAAAGATTTAGCCTGACCAGGCAGTGGTGCAGTGGATAGAGCGTCGGACTGGGATGCCGAAGACCCAGGTTTGAGACCCCGAGCTTGCCAGCTTGAGCAAGAGAAGTCCCATCTGGCTTGAGCAAAAGCTCGTCAGATTGGACCCAAGGTCGCTGGCTCCAGCAAGGGGTTGCTTGGTCTGCTGAAGGCCCGCGGTCAAGGCACATGTGAGAAAGCAATTAATGAACAACTAAGGTGTTGCGACGTCAACGAAAAACTAATAATTGATGCTTCTCACCTCTCTCCGTTCTTGTCTGTCTCTCCTTAACTATCCCTCTCTCTGACTCTCTCTCTGTCCCTGTAAAAGAATAAAAATAAAAAATAAAAATACAAAGTTTTAAAACAAAAAATTGTTGGTATATATAGTGTAACCTTAATACTGAGAATGTGGGACAATGTGTACAAGGCAATTTAATGAGATAAAATGTAAATAATGTTTATAATGTTTGAATAAGGTATAAAATCTCAATTTAAAAATATTCAGTGTAGAAAATGTTGGTTTGAGCAAGTACCTTGTATCTAAAATAGCTTTTTGCTTCTGCAGGCAGAAGCTGGCAGCACAGGGTATTATTTTCTTGAAGCTAAGGATTATTTTTTTTTATCACTGTCACTCCTGAACCTAGTACACTGCCTTTAGTATTATAAGAGCTTTAATAATATTGGCTGGAATTCTAAAAGAGCATTTATTGTCTTGTACATGGTATAAGAAGGTTAGTGTTAGGGGTGGTTTGGTTTGATTTTTATTGCTGAGTTATCTCTCTAAGAGTGCAGATAGAAGTGTGTGGGCATTTGAAACATATTGAAGGTTGACCTGAACATATTTCACAATTATTAAGAGCAAGAACTTTGTTCCAGAATATGTCAAGTTCTAGGAAGCAATTAGTTCACATGAAATCTTTTAACTTAGAAGCTGAATTGTAGACCCTGAGTAATGTCTGAAATTCCACACTTAAGCCTGCTCTTTTATTATATTACTAAAACCTTGTGTTGAGTTGCTAATATTTATTCAGAGTAACAGAGTATCTTCCATCAACACTTTAATATTAATTAAAATTACTAGAATAATAACTAGATCAGAAAAATAGTCAATTCTTATATAGCCTAGAAAACAGTCAAAACAGGAGGGGTTGAGAATTTAGTTAAGGTACAGTAGACACTAGAAGATAAAGTGCCCCTCTAGGGAATAAAATATGACAGAAATTTAATGGAATAAAATGGATATTGAGCAAGTTTATGAGATGTGTTTACTAATGTTTCTTAAGAAAGGCCTGAAGTATGTATGTAGTATTTTATTTCATGCTTATCTTTTAATGTGATTTTTCCCATTTAAAATTGTTTATTACCTTCTAATTTAGGACAGCACATGTACACTTAATAATATGTATGAAGAATGATGCATGTAAAAATGATATGTATGAAGAAACAACTATATTTAAAAATTAAGTTAAGGCTAGCAGGATTACAAAAATGAAAAAGACCTAATTCCTACCTTTAAGCCTTTTTTCTCTAAAGCTACTGCAAATAACAATTACAAAATACCTGATAGGAGCAATGGAAGGTTCTGAGAATATGCTGATGACTATAGAGAAATGGCCCATGCTCTTACTGAAAGTACAGTACAGTAGAGATATGTCATTTTAAGTACGACTGATGTCACATCATTGGGGCACTTGATAGAGATGAACAATAAAAGGAGATGAATAGAAACAAAGAGCAAATTTACCAAATACATAGGTGATAAGTGCATTACTTCCCTGTGTAGCATTAACAGGACTGACCATGACACGAAAATAACCTCGGAAATAGACCCTGCCACAGAGGGGACAATACCTGGATGATATATGGTAGTTTAGAGCCTTAATAAATGATAGATTTCCACAACAAATCTAGAAAGTTGTAATCCAATTTCCTTCCATAGAACACTAGTTGCACTGAATATTATAGGTTGTTCATAAAAATAAAGGTTTTATGATCAACTAAGTTTGGAAAACTGTTCAGAAGAGTGGGATTCTTTGCTATAGGGCTTCTCAGAGCCTTTATTATGTTTTCCCTAATCATTCTCAAGAACGAAAAAAGAATATGCAATGTTTTCTGAATATATTACAACATGGAATTTCTTTTGTAGAACATTTTAAAAATTAATGTTCTGAAGAACGTACTTTGTGAGGCACGTGACTAGGCATATTAGACATGTCTTAGAAATAGCGTTATGTCTAATAATCTTTGAAAAATTATACGTTTTTGTTGAATAAGGAAATTAGATGACTGATTTCAATTCATCATTGTAATTTACAGTTGTCTGAAAGCAATTGAAAAGTTTGAATGGCATAATATATTTTTGCAGATGTATAATAGATGATTGTAGAGAAATGTTTCGCTATGTTGAGTTCACAGTAAGGGAATGATGATTTATAACTCCAAGTCAAATGTACTGGTAAGTAATAAAAATTCTGAAATGTGACATTGGCATGAAAATGTCAGGCATAAGCAGCTTTGCATAAGAAAGTTTCATTGCTAAATATACCCAATTAACTGAAAAAAGACAAACACAGTGATAAGAGCACGGGACTTACATCCAGGTGGCCTGGGTTTCTTGCCTAGATCTACCATTAATTACAAGTGTGTTCCTGCATAAATAACTTAATCTCTTTACCTCTGAATGTATGTGGTTCTCAGAGGTCATTTATTCTAATAACTTAATTGATCTAGATCCATGAAATATATGTTGGAGTAAAAGGGACTATTCAGACATTCTCAGTTAAGTCTTTATTTTAAGAATTTTAAGTTCTTAAGTAGGATAAGGACTTATAAGATCCTTGTAAGAGTAATTACCTAATAGTATTTATCAATCTACAGATAGGTTAATTCATTATTTTATTTTTTATTTCATTTTTTTTATTGATTTTAGAGAGAAGAGAAAGAGAGAGAGAGAGAAGGGAAGAAGGGAGAAGGAACCATCAACTCATAGTAGTTGCTTCTTGCATGTGCCTTGACAAGGCAAGCCCAGGTTTCAAACAAGTGACCTCGACATGCCATGTCAAATGTTGACACTTTCTTCACTGCACCACCACAGTTCATGCTCAGTGGTAGGCTCAGGCGTAAGTAGTTTTTAAATTTTTATTTATTGATTTTTAGAAGAAAAGAGAGAAAGAGAATAAAGCATTGATTTGTTATTTCACTTATGCATGCCATCATTGGTAGACTCCGGTATGTGCCCTAACCAGGAATTAAACCCACATCCTCTGCATGTTGGGGTGACGCTCCAACCACTTGAACTACCTGGCCAAGGCACTTTTGTAAGTATTTTTAAAACACTTACAAGTCATTATAAATTTAAGAACCAATAAGTTAGTCGGGATTTTCGCATTATCTCATCAATTTACCATTTCAATCACTGTACATGCATTTCTATAAACCAAAATTTTCATCTGGAATCATTTTACATGAACATAAAAAATATATTTAAAATAATATGATCAGCAAGTGTACTCGTGTTAAGGTATTTTTTTTTTCCTTGAAATGTATCCTTAAAAGACTTTTTCTTTTTTGTATGGAAACTTATGTTGATATTTAAAAATATTTTTCCACCTTAAATATGTCTACATTGCCTGCATCTTACTTTATTTTTGGTAAGAAGTCATGGCATTTCTTTGTACCTTTGTATATAATGTGATGCTTAATATTACTTGCTTATTAAACTTCTCTTTTAGCAGTTTTTCAGAAACTTTGGTATTTGGTATAATATTTGTTTATTTCTCTTGGTTAAGTTTTATTAAATTTCTTTAATTTGTATTTTTATGGTTTTCATTAAATTTGAAAAAAAATATTAGTCAATATTTCTTCAAATAATTTTCCACCACTCTCTCTGAGACTACAATTATAAGTTTATTAGTTTGCTTTAATTTTTCTCATTAATTTTAATATATAATTATTTTTCTTATCTCTCTTTGTACTTTCCTACTTTAGTATGGATAGTTCCTATGCCATGTGATCAAGTTCATGAATATTTTCTTCTGTAATATTTGTTTAAATTAAAATCTTCTTGTGAATTTTTCAGCTGATGTAATATTTTTATTCTTATAGTTTTTATTTATTCTTTTATTATTTTAATATATCTTTTAGTGCTAGAGTATATTTATAATAGCTCTTAAAAATTGTGTGCTAGCCTGGCCGGGCGGTGGCTCAGTGAATAGAGTGTCGGACTGGGATGCGGAAGACACAGGTTCAAGACCCCGAGGTCGCCAGCTTGAGCGCGGGCTAATCTGGTTTGAGCAAAAAGCTCACGAGCTTGGACCCAAGGTTGCTGGCTCAAACAAGTGGTTACTCAGTTTGCTGAAGCCCATGGTCAAGGCACATATGAGAAAGCAATCAATGAACAACTAAGGTTGTCGCAACAAAAAACTGATGATTGATGCCTCTCATCTCTCTGTTCCTGTCTGTCACTGTCTATCCCTCTCTCTGATTCTCTCTCTGTCCCTGTAAAAAAAAAAAAAAAAAAGTGTGCTAATACTACTATGTCATTTGTGGGTATGTTTGGTATGTTTTTATTGATTAGTTTGTCTCCAATATATGTGCTATAATTTCTTCTTTTTATGTTTAGTTATTTTTTATTGCATGCTGAATTTTTTGAGGTTCCAAGGTTGAGCATTTAGACTTTATATCTTTTTATTTTACTGATGTTGAGATTTTTTTCTAACATTGTTAATTTACTTGAAAATCAGCTCAATTATCTTGAGACTATGTTTAAATTTTATTATATTTGGAGTAGTCTTTAAGACTTTTATTTCCTTTTTTGTTGTGGTTGCTTTCTGATGTCTGTTTGGAATGACTGTATGTCTTTTGACCCAGCTATTCCACCTTAAGAAATATATCCTAAGAATCCCAAAACACTGATTCAAAAGAAGATACACACCCCTTTGTTTATTGCAGCATTGTTTATAATAGCCAAGATCTGGAAACAGCCCATGTGTCAATCAGTGGATGAGTAGATAATAAAAAACTGTGGTACATATACACAATGGAATACCACATGGCCATGAAAAAGAAGGAAATCTTACCTTTTGTGATGGCATGGATGAATCTGGAGATTATTATAGTAAGTGCAATAAGCCAGGCAGAGAAAGACAAATATCATATAATCTTACTTATACATAGAATCTAGTGAACATGGTGAACTAAGGAATGGAATAAAGGCAGAGGCGGGGTCACAGGGAGCAGAGGGACAGATATGAGAGGGAAGGGGGATGAGGGGGTGGAATCAGAGTAGGTGAAGGGATTAGTGAAATTATATATACATAACACATAAATACAGATAACAGGACAGCAAATCCCATAGGGAAGGGGGAAAGGGAATCAGGGGAAGGGGATGAAGGGAGTGTAATGGGAGCACATTGTTTGAGGATGAGGGTGTAATATTGAATGTGACACTCATTGATGTTAACATAGTAAATTTAAAAATTTAATAAAAAATAAGAATAGTAATACATTTAAAAATCATAGCCAATGTATTAATGATTCAAATTATTTTATTGTAGTCCCAGCACTGGCATACACTTTTAAAATGGTGCTTATACATTCTTATGTTTTATTTCTTCTTTATACTATGAGCATCTATAGCCAATCCTTTGTTTTCAAGGTGTTTTTTTCTAAATAATTTCTTCTGCATTTTGCATAGAATAGGAGCCACTATTATAAGTTTATTTCTACACAAATGTGTGTGTTTTCATTTGCATAGCCTATATTAATACAAAAAAAATAAGAATTATGTATATCCTTAAGTTATAGCATATTAACCAAGATGCTATTTTAATATTTACCTTATATTTTTGAGGAATTTATTATTTAGTAAGATATATAAAGAATTTTTCTTTTCTAAGTTAGTGTGGTACTAGTAAATCATTTCCTATTGGTAGCAGCACTGGCTTTTGTGATAAACTAAAGTCAATAAGATCTGAAGAAGAGGGCAATAAGAACCACATTGACTGAAGTGCCAAAATTATTGCCAAATGGGATACATTAATTAGAAGTACCTGACTCCTTGAATCTAGATGAATATGATGAATTATCCTGAGAGGGCCCTGTTAATTATATAACTAAAATGGAAAGATTTAGATATTGTCCACCTGAGAAATCTGGTGTTACATAATAATAGAGCTAACAATTGTCTTAATATATATGAGTACACACTTTTATTTTATATACAAAGATAATAAAGCTCAGAGAATCAAAATAACATTGTCAGGCCACAATGCCAGGGAGTTGTTAAGTGTGAGCATAGTAAGTCTTCCATATTTCTGGAAATAGGTTTTGTAAACAAAACTATGCAATCACTATCAATAAAAGTTTTTGAATATATAAAGGCCAAAAGTTACTGTTATTCCTTTCCTCCCTTCATCCTTCCTTTCTTTTGAAAATATTTTGTCTGGGAGAGTAACATTTCAATTTTTGTATGGCATTAACCTTGTCAAATTACTTTTACATCAATTATTTCATCTGACATTTTTAACAACACTATGAGGTAGGACATATATTGTTGTTATTTTGCATATTAGAAAACAAAGGCCTTGTCATGAATGTTGGTCTTTTCCATGATTGCCCATCATATATTTTAATAGCTCTAATACATTTAGAGAACTGTCCACTCGTATATGTCTTGTCTTCTTGACACACATTGAATTCAAATTATAAGGCTCCCTTACCGCCAAGCCCTTCCAATCAAATACACATGATGAAAGGCTTCTAGGAATGAAACTGTACAGTTTTCATTTTACTGGTATTTGTGCAGGCAGAGATGTTCATTTTTGAGGGGCAGCATGGATGCATGATCAGGTTTCTGATTCAGGGATGGTGTTGGCCCCGGAGGGAACAATCATCTCATTAAACCTCTCCTGCAGTTTAATTATGTTTCTCCAACTGTCCCCGAAATTTAGTAAGCTGCCTAATAAACTTAAATAAATCCCTTTATAACTTAAAATAGTCGGAGTGGCTTCAACCATTTGCAACTAGCAATACAGGATTTGAGACTTGCCCATAATGACAGATGGCAGATTTGGAATAAAAAAACAAATTATGGGCATAAGAATATTTGTGCAAGTCAGGAAAGCAATGTTTTCTTGTAGAATATATATCAAATATATCAAATATTAATCATCTATTAAAACAATGTCTAGTAATTCATAACTGTTTTTTATATTTTTATTTATGAGGCTTTGGAGCATAAATAATCTAATATTTAAGTAGTGAAATTTTGCAATATATTTGTTTATATATATATATATAATTTTAAGTAATTGTCAGAAAATCATCTCATAGGAGCTACTTTTAAGTAGTGAGATAACTTTTGCAATTGCTTTTATGTTTATTAACATTTTTGGCTTCTAATTCCTTTTCAATCAAATTATTTTTAATTTTCACTCCATAAATCTCTATTGAGAGTTCACTTTCACTAAGTATTCAGGAACATTACTTATGACTTCTTTTTAAAGAAACCTTTGATTACTTGACAGCTGAAAAATGGGAACCTATTATTTTATACTATTTATTCATATTTATTGCTTTGATATATATAATACTAAAATTTCAAAACAACTAAAATGTCCAAGATTAAGAAAATAATTAAAAATATTAGTAATTTAAGAATGTATTCTATAGCCATGAAAAGCGATAATTTTAAATCATATATGAAGAATAGAAAAAATTATCACAATAATAATTATTAAAAATAAATATAGATATTTTGGTTACCATAAAAATTAAAAACATAAAATACAAAAATGCAATACTAACTATTCTGTATTATATTTATGTTCTCTATATTATTAATAATGATACCATCCATTTTGAAGTTTTTACAATGGAATATGTTTTTTTCTTTTTCTTTTATTATTAATTTTAATGGGGTGACACCAATAAATCAGGGTACATATGTACAATGAAAACATCTCCAGATTATCTTATCATTCAATTATGTTGCATACCGGTCACCCAAAGTCAAATTGTCCTCTGTCACCTTCTGTCTGGTTTTCCCTGTGCCCCTCCCCTCTTCCCTATCCCACCCTCCCCTCTTTCCCCCCACCCCGTAACAACCACACTCTTGTCCATATCTCATAGTCTCACTTTTATGTCCCCCCTATGTATGAAATCATGCTGTTCTCAGATTTTTTTTCTGATTTACTTATTTCACTCCGTAAAATGTTATTAAGGTCTATTCATTTTGTTGTAAATGATCCAATGTCATCATTTCTTATGGCTGAGTAGTATTCCATAGTATATATGTACCAAAGCTTTTTAATCCACTTGTCCTCTGACGGACACTTGGGCTGTTTCCAGATCTTCGCTATTGTGAACAATGCTGCCACAAACATGGGGGCGCATTTCTTCTTTTCGAACAGTGCTATGGTGTTCTTAGGGTATATTCCTATAAGTGGAATAGCTGGGTCAAAAGGCAGTCCGATTTTAATTTTTTGAGGAATCTCCAAACTGTTTTCCACAGTGGCTGCACCAGTCTGCATTCCCACCAGCAGTGAGGAGGGTTCCCTTTTCTCCACATCCTCGCCATCACTTATTCTGTGTTGTTTTGCTGATGAGCGCCATTCTAACTGGTGTGAGGTGATATCTCATTACAATGGAATATTTTAAAGATATTTTATGAGTATTGTTGAAAGAAAGTTGGTAAATGTCTATTCTATGTTGCCTTCTGGTATTGCCTAGAATTCTAAGAAATAATTAACAAGAAGGAATGTTTATGCCTTTAATGTTATGTTCTCATTTATAAATGGCTTTCCTGACATTTTGTCTTATTAGTGAATTGCACATATTAGCTATTCATGGTTTTAAAAATAGCACCAAGAAAAGAAATGTCACACTTAAAAACACATGTGTACTACAACCACCATTACAATATCTTTAGCATTAGAATCCCATTAGTGCTCCCTCTAATCTATGTTGTATCATAGGTTGTATATAAAGGTTTGTGCTACAATATTAAGGAAGCATGACTGTAAGAATTTTACCTGTTTTATTTATTGCAAATTATCACACCCAGAAGAATACCTGGAGGACAATACATGGTCACTGAACATGTTTTTAAAACAACACAGTCTGTGCTTGTTGAACACAATTTAAAAATTGAATAGTGTGTTTACAATATTGATTCAGCATATAAAAGGGGATGACTCAATTTTGCTAATTAATATTATTTGAAATAAAGTAACTTTTGAATATAATATTTACAACAAAGAATTAAGAAAATCTCTTTCTGCCTACCAAACATGAGCATCAGACTCTTTATACTTTCTTTACTCATTTTATATATTCCGATTTTATTGAATTGAAAGTTAAACTGGATTATTTTCTTTTCAATACAGAAATAGGTATCTGTTTCTGATTATATCCAAATTATCTTTTAAAGTATTTGTTTTTAACTTATTCATTTACTGAGCACCTACTCTATCTACCAGGTACTTATAGAGAGCTTGTGTTTATAAGGATGAATAAAACCATTCTAACATGAAAGATATTAAATTATGTTATTGTTAGCTGTTTATGTGTTTTAGTACTACAACAGAGGCAGATATAAAATGGTATGTGAACAAAAGAGGGATTCCAAATAAAGATAATACTATGAAGTACAATAAAGAAACTGACAAGTATAAGTATGTTTTAGAAACAGCATTGTTAAATGTATCTCATATATATGTTTCTGTGTATGTGTATTTATAGATATGAAATATCAGACTTTATAAAATAATGAACCATTTGGATCAGAATGTAAGAGGATGAAGTGCTATGGAAAATATTTTTACTTTTACACAGAAATGCTTAACTATAATTCAATTAAGAAACCTACAGGATTCTTGGGAAATCATGTATAGCCTATGTTAAGAATTTTACAAAGAAAATATTGTGTAAAGTAATTATGACACAATAATGGTGCTGAAATTTTAAAAATAGCTATTTCAGTGTCTTTTTCTTCAAGACTGTGTAAGAAAACAGCTGATATTTTGGTAACAACAGCTGTAAAGTCATTTCAAACAACTTTTTTATTTCTTAATGTGGAAGGCAAAAATGAGTGCCATTACTTAGCAGAATAGCACTTGCTTTTAGTCCTTGTACTGTTCTCTAAAAATCAATCTATTTTAGATTCTTCAGTTCTCCTGCTTTACAGTGGTTACAAGTCTAGGTTTTGGCGTTAGGATGATTTAACTTGGATTTAAGGAAATCCCATTCACCAGCTGATTCTTGAGCAAGTTATTAACTTTCAGTTTCAGCGAGCTTTTCCACAGAATGAGAATAACAGTAATTTCTAGTTTATATAATTATTTCATGTATTAATAAATACATTGTATGCAGAGCACTTAGCAGAGTACCTGATCTATAATATATTCTCAGTAAATATCAATTTTCACCCCCCCAACACTATTGCCATCACCAGCCTCCATTACTATACTGCTGTCACTGCTATTCCTCTACCACTGTTGATGCATCTCCACCACTGTTTCTACAGTGTTTGCAACAAGGAACAAACTAAAGTTAGTTTCGTTGTCATCTATTCAAGACAATATGAACTCCCAGGGAATCAGTGGGGGATTAAAAACAAAATATTTTCAATTTATAAAAGTTAACTACTTTATTCACATTCCCATATTAGAATGAATCATAGTAAGTTTTACCTGCAATTTGTTACATGTAATTTCTCTATAAGCACAGTATGAATGACCAAGAAATACAATTGGAAAAAAAAAAAGTATAGTGCGGCATGGCATAATCCAAACTCTTCTGATACTTCTTATAAAAGAGAAACACCAATTTCTCTTTTATCTTTCATTAAAAATGGAAAATTAAAAGTGCAGTATTCTTATGGACAGAGTAGCATCATTCAGGGTTATATTTTAGAAATATCATAGACTTTCAGATATTGGAGGAATCTGAAAGATTATCCTTGTTAATGGATAATCTGAGTTGATGGATGAGGAAACTGAGCCTTAGAATATTAATAAAAATAAATGTTGAATAGAGAAATTATTGTATTGAAGAACAGAAGTGTATTAAGTTTAATAAATAGTAACAGAATGTCTGAATTAAAAAAATAAATTTTGGGGAAAGAATTCTAAGAGAAACTGAGATATTTAAAAAGAGCTTGTATGTGCTAATAGCCCCAGAAATAAGAAAAGCTAAGACAACATTTAGAGTTCAAGGAAATGGAGCAGAAGGTGAAAACTGAAACAGTCACCTCTCCAGTTTGCCATGGTTATAAGTCTCCTTTCTCTAGTAAGCTAAATATAATAATAACAATAACAATAATAATAATAAAATGCCATGGACCAGTGCAGCTAGTAATTTTCCAGGTCCTGAGTGAGAATGGTGCAGAATGAAGAAATAAACTCAGAGAGAAAAAGAATGGGATTGGGAGGTCTCTGCACAACCAATAGCTTGTAAAGGCAAAGCAAAACCCCTGGTTTGCTTTATTATATAGTGCAGAGCCTTATGCAAATAAGGAAGTCTCCATACAAAGTCATACATCTGAAGCATAAACAGGAATCCATTTAAGATATAACAGGAAACCCCTCACCATGCATAACTGAAATCAATCAACATCAGAACAAACAAAGGGTGAGAGAAAGGGAATGTAAATTGACTCTAGCAACTTAATCAAACAAGTGTGGATGGGAAGAGTAGAAACACTCAGTTTCATGGCCAACATGGAGGTTAGGGGGAGAGCTTAACCTTTAGCAACTTAAGCAAATGAGTTGGGGGATGGGCAGCAAAGACCCTGTCAGCTTACTGCCAGTCCCCCACACCTTTGTCCCCCCAAAATCTAAACTGCAAGGACCCTGTCAGCTTGCAGTCTCCAACAATAAACATGTAAATGAAGTAAATAGTAATTAGCCATAGACATTTTGGGGAAAACTTGAAACTGATTATTTTGGTCTCCAAGGAAAAGATGCTATCACAAGAGGATGTATTAGTATCTTTGGTTGAAAGATTTTTCTGAGCCAATGAGATTAAGAATCTTTTGAGTTCTGCCAAACTGTGCTTATTTCTGAACTGTGCAAATGAATTTATGTGTGGCTACCTATTTGACCTGACGCCAATGCTATGTGAAAGGAATGGCTGGCAAAGGGAGCTTACTTTCTAGCCATATTGGAATAACTGATGATTTTGTTATTAACAAGGGTGGCTGTTTGATACCTTTCTTTCTCTCTCTGTACCTTGCTTCCATCAAGGAGGGCACATATGTGCTAAGGAAGTCACCTGTTAAGAATGTAATTATCTTTCTCCAATACTATTATAGCACTTCTGAACAAATTTCATTTTGACTCCAAAGTTTTTGGTTTGATGCGATGTTTTATGTTACTAAAACTCAGAACCTCACATAGTCTAGGCCTGATCTTTTAAATGGTGATAATTATCACTTGAGGGAGTAGAAAACCTTGTTCAAATTTTAGCAGTCAATCTATACATATATAGATTGTTTAGATTGAGCCAGGCACTTTGCTAATTAATAATCTGATGCAAGTAGCACAAGATTAGCTATTAAAAAGCTGAAGTTATTTTCAATTATAGCTACTGGGTGAAACAGAGGAACAAAATCATATTCTTTCTTTTTCTTTTTTAAATTTGATTCATTTTAGAGAGGATACACAGAGTGAGAGAGTGTGTGTGTGAGAGAGAGAGAGAGAGAAAGGGGGAGGAGCTGGAAGTATCAACTCCCATATGTGCCTTGACCAGACCAGTGCAGGGTTTTGAACTGGCGACCTCAGTGTTCCCAGGTCGACGCTTTATCCAATGCGCCACCACAGGTTAGGCCAAAATCATATTCTTATAAAGAGAATCAATCCTGGAGCTTCCAATACTTAGATTAGAAATATGGAAATAAGTAGGTAGTCCATGCAAGTTAATTGCTGAATAATGTATTTCTCTATGTGTCCACAGAATAGATTGTTGAAGAGAAAATGAGGACATCCTTCTGTAATTTATATTAAATCCAACTTGAAAAAAATTATGCAAAGAAAAAAAGTAAATATTACAAAAGTAATCAAGAAGAAATATTTCATGTAGATCTTATTTTATGCAGAAAAATTGATCCTAGAAATAGTATATAGTATATTGATATTCTTATAGATTCCATGAATTGTGATATTCTACAAATTACAAACATAAGTTTTTCTTTCAGTAGAAAGTTCTATTGAGGCTTTTCATAGAATCTTTTTTCTCTACATTCTTCTCCTACTTCACTCCCTTATCATCATCTTGTGTTTTAGACCACAGTGCTAATAATAATATCAGCAGCATCTAGGTGCATTTTTCTTTCTTTGCCATTATTTCTTTTAGCTAAATCAAACCTAAAATGAGTTGGCTGAATTTATAGACCATCTCAGGTTCAAGACCAAGTGTTTCATGATAATTATTTAACTTTTTAACAATTTGAAGCAGTTCACTCACAAAAGACTCTATTAATGAATTCAATGGATTTGAAACATTTTTCTAAGTGAACATTTTGGCTTATAGATAACTCAGAACAAATACATCTTGGCTGGTTAGAAATGATTTTATAAATCCACATGTGGAACTCTATGCAGGATTTGAGTAGGGACAGAAACTATCATGGCATAAATGTAAATCCAGAAGTGGAAGAGCACATTGTAATAACTGTAAATCTTACAGTTGAGGAAAAATATCTTTCCCAAATCAATTTTTAATTTTAATGAATATTAAATATTTACTTCTTAAAAATTTATGAAAGTATAAAATATATTATTTTCAGAACAAAACATGTAGTAACTTAATTGTACACAGATTAAAATGTGAGAGTCCCAACCATTGACACTCCCCTACCCTGATATACTTTCTGTTGACAGTTTGGTTGTGCTACAATGTATATGCACTACATTGCAGTAGTATTTTCCCCATAAGCATGCGGTTACCTTTGGATCTTTCTACTAACGTATAAATAGACCTGGAAGTTTACATGTTCAGCATATAGATGAAGCTTAATTTTTTCTGCTTCTTACAATTTTATTATTTTTCATTAAAACTTACATGGCATAACACTTACCATTTTAACAGTTCCTAAGTGTACAATATAGTATCATTAAATACATTCATGTTATTATACAACGATAGTCATTGCTTATACCAAAAAACTTTTCATCTTTATCGACCTATATTTATTTTCATATTTATATTTGTCATTTTTAATACTTAAAAACAATACAGTGATACCTTGTTTTTCATTTGTCTGAAAATAATCAGTGAAATCTAAATGAACAAAAACTGAGGCATTTTTTTCCATATGAATCAATGTAAATCCAATTACTGTACACAGAAATCACTTACATGTAATTGCAGTATTAGCACTTACAATCAATAAGAGAAAAGCACAAAAACACTGGAAAGTAATGGAATTGTTTATCTAGATGCGAGGGGTGATTCTCACAGAACGAGAAACAATGCCACACTGAGCAGGAGAACATGTGGGTCGCCCATTGTTTTTGCAAAGTTAGCAGCGAGGTAATGTGGGCACATCAACAAAATCCAAGACAAATTTTTTGAGGAAAAAATTAATTAAAACCAAAACCAACAATAACTGAAGTCAACAAAAACCGAGGTATTACTGTACAAGGGTGTCAGAGTAGAGAAATTATTAAAGAAATTAGTCCTCAACTAGATTTTTCTGTTCATCTTGATATAAGAATGGGGAAAAACTTGTTTTTAAGTTTCTATAATCCCCACATAGTATATTGTTTTTGCTATTGTGAAGAAATCACCCAGAAAATTGCAAATGCTACTGAAACAGCAGCATCAGCTTATTGTAAATTGCTGAGCTAAGAGATTTTATAGCCAATTCAAAAAACAGGTATTCTTTGTGATAGTACTACTCCCTGTAATAACTATATGGCCATTCCAAAATGAAATCTTTTATTAATATTAAATAATTCTAAAGATGAGTATGTAATGGTCAATTAGAGATAATTCGTTTTGCTTGTATTCCCACGGTAATATGAGTAACTGCAGCAATTACTTTCATTGTAAAATGTTGATGAATTTTATGTATTAATGTCACACTGCCTTAGAATATGTAAAATGCAATAGTACATAAAATGTTACATCAATTTTATTCTATTGTTTCCATAAACTCTTATCTAAAGTGTTATTGCAGATTCTTTTTACTGAATCTTTTTTATGCTGAGCATATTGTGAATAGTCATTGCAGATTCATTGCAATATTTTCGTCTAATTCAGTTTTAAGGTGATGTCACATTAGAACTTACCTTAAGTAAAATGGATAACTTAATAAAAAATAACTTTGGTACAGTTCTCCTTTTAAAAATGCATTGCCTCAAATTCTTTGCATCCTTATGCCATCCAATTGTAACAAGACATCTCTGAAATATATTTTATGAATGAGCATTTTAGTACTTCTATTTACTAAAGTAAACTGTGTCTGAGGAACTGTTGGTCGAACTTTGTTGTTAAGTATACTCCATTAGCTTTTTCATCTCATGAGTATTTGTCCCTCTCCTCCCCACCACTTGGTTTTCTTTCTTAGCCTCCAATTCATTGAACTTAGTAAGAATTCTCTTCCCTCTATTATACATCTACACATTCTTTTACCCAAATCTCACTTTCTCTCTTTTTTTTTAACAAGGACAGAGAGAGAGAGAGTCAGAGAGAGGGATAGATAGGGACAGACAGACAGGAACAGAGAGAGGTGAGAAGCATCAATCATTAGTTTCTCATTGCTGTTGCGACACCATAGTTGTTCATTGATTGCTTTCTCACATGTGCCTTGACCACAGGCCTTCAGCAGACCCAGCCACCCCTTGCTGGATCCAGTGACCTTGGGTCCAAGCTGGCGAGCTTTTTTGCTCAAGCCACATGGGCCTGCACTCAAGCTGGTGACCTCGGGGTCTCGAACCTGGGTTCTTCTGGCATCCCAGTTCGATGCTCTATCCACTGCGCAATGCCTGGTCAGGCCCCAAATCTCTGAACAAAGAATTCTCATTAAGGCCCTGGCTGGTTGACTCAGTGGTAGAGAGTCAGCTCAGTGTGTGGAAGTCCTGGGTTTGATTTCCAGCCAGGGCACACAGGAAAATTGTCCACCTGCTTCTCCACCCTTCCTCCTCTTCTTTCTCTTTATTTCTCTCTTCCCCTCCTAGGAGCAAAGTTGGCCCAGGTGCTGAGGATGACTCCATGGCTTCCACCTCAGGTTCTAGAATGGCTCTTGTTGCAGCGGAGCAACGCCCAGATGGGCAAAGCATCAAAAAATTCTTATTAAAAGAGGCACTTATTTACATTAATTATTTAACAACTTCATATGCAAAACTGTATTTTTTCATACAGAAAAAAGTTTAATGGAAGCATGTTATTTTATTAAAAGTATATATTGTAGCCTGACCAGGCGGTAGTGCAGTGGATAGAGCATCGAACTGGGATATGCAGGCCCCAAGTTTGAGACCCCCGAGGTCACCAGCTTGAGCGTGGGCTGATCTGGTTTGAGCAGAAGCTCACCAGCTTGGACCCACGGTTGCTGGCTTGATCAAGGGGTTACTCTGTCTGCTGAGTGTCCACGGTCAAGACACATATGAGAAAGCAATCAATGAACAACTAAGGTGTCACAATGAAAAACTGATAATTGATGCTTCTCATCTCTCTCTGTTCCTGTCTGTCTGTCCCTGTCTATCCCTCTCTCTGACTCTCTCTGTGTCTCTGAAAAAAAAAGTATATATTGTAATAGAATTACCAAATTCCTACTGAGGAATATTTGATAGTTTTAAATTTTTTAGTATTTTCAATAATGATAAAATAAACTTTTGTAAATGTAGCTTTTATTTTCATCCTTATGAAAAATTCTAGAATAATACTTGAGAATCATAACTGCCTTTAAAAAATGCTTCTGAGAAGAGTTGTATAAGTGTGTAATATTGAACACACATGTATATACATGTATGCAAACATTCATCAGCAAGGTAGGGGACTTGATTATTCTCCACACTTGCCTACCCAGGGTATTAGAGTTTTTATTAAATTGTGATAAAAAATATAAATCCTTGTAATTAATTGCATTTATTTGATTATTTTGAAGTTTGAATTTTTTACATTATCTTGCAATATCTATTATTCTGGAAGATGTCTATATATGTAGGGTCATTCTCTATTTTCAAAAAGATCAAAAATTATATTTTAGGAATATTATTTTGGCAACATATAGTATGAAGATCAATTAGGAGAACATCACAATATTTCCTTAGTGGGCCATGATTACCTGGATTAGGGTATTGGGGATATAAATATAAAATGAAGACTACCTGAGTAAATTATGAGTCAAATACATGGGTCTTAGAAGAATTGGTCGATAAAAATCACGAGTGTATTATTGAGCTGGGGAATTTAATGTTTGAGTAATAACTTCAAACAGAAATTGCCCATAAACAATTACAGATATGGGAGATTATCCGAGGCAAGAGGTCATACCTTAGTAGTTATTTCAAGATTTATACTCATGCAACATAACCATACTTAGACACTCATGACATAGTGTTATCAATGGGAAAATAAATTTTGTATAACCTCCACCACTCATCAATGCCCTGAGGGAACATGAAGTATATATGATGAATTATAAAGTATTCAAATTAATGTAGGAAACAAATACAAGTGTGTAATTCTAAACAATAGGACTGCATTTTAGGTTTTAATAAACATATCTGTATTCTATCAATGAGTTGTGATTATCAGACATAAGGAAATGAAACAAAACATCATATAAAGATTTGAAATGAGAAATTTTATTCAAATGCTCTATTCCTCACCAAAGCCTTTATCCTCTCTTAAGTACAGAAACTAAGTTACCTCTCAAACTCAGATGACAAAGCTGTATAAGCAACAGCTCTTTCTCTCTAAGTCTGCTCTACAGTTGTGTTTCATAGCTCCTACTGCAAACATCATAGCCCAGAATTTAGCATGCTGGGATGCAAAAATGGGTGAGTTGGCAAAATCTATGGAAGGCAGGTGGCAAATTCTAACTGTAAAATGAGAACTATCTCCATTTTTCCAGGTATTTAAGGAACACCCAGAAAAAAATGTGTTTGATCTTCAAGTATCAGTCTCTTAGGTGTTTGTCAAGAAAGAGAACAAATGAAAGACCACCGAGCAAGTCCAGGCTTCGGCTGTTCTCCCATTGAGCTATATAAAAGCTGGTTGGGGGAACAAAATAAGAAGCAGATTCTAGTGCTAAGAAAATATATTAGAGTGGAAGGATGGAAAAGATGTTACCAAGTTTATTTCTAATTCTACTGATATAAATACTGAAAAATAACTTGAAGAACACATATGAGCTGACAAGACTTCCTGAGCTTTCACTAGGAAGGGTAGAAAGGAGGGTTCTCTGACTGGCTTTGCCCATTTCCAGCATGCCAGATATGTGGCTAAGATGACCTCATTTTACATCAAGGCCTTCGTGGTGCCAAAGTCAGAATGTTTTTTATCATCTGAATATTTGTATATTCCGGGGTCAGGGGTGGCCAGTCCTTTAGTGAGTCCTATATTACTATTGATATGTATGGTGCCTGAGCAGATAATTAGAACACGCTAGGACTCTGACTGCTGTATTTCAGATTACATAGAAAGAAAAAAAGTAAAATACATCTTAAACACACAATCGACAGAATTTTCTATTATGTTTAATTGCATAACACATGTGGTTTAAAACACAGAAGCTGGAAAAGCTACAATCAATTCAAGTATAATCAAATAAAAATACAAAAAGAGACAAAATCTCAGATGTTTCTAAAAAAGTGAGCTTGTAAGCTCTTTTGTTATTCTTTTAAATTGGAGTAAGTTATGTCAAACACACTGCAATTTTGACTTAGACATATTTCTACATCTGTATCTCTAAGTACATTTATTTCTCCTCTGAATATTATTATACATAGAGGTGTAAATGTTTCCAATTTTATCATTATAAATGTGCTTTCATATCTAATATGATCATTCTATATGTTATTGCTTTTTTGGTGACTATAGTATCATGTCTTTTTCAATATATGTATCTCTTTTTTTAAATAGATCCTCTAGTAAATCAGTAGTATGGTTTTGTTTTTTCAATGTGGGCTTAAGATTTTCATTGATTACTTGTGGAAAAGCAAGAATCCTACAAATTGCATTAGCTGAAAAGATCAATGACCCATTAGATTGGCATTTTATAGAGACTTATACTAGATGTTTCAGCGGAAGGCCAGAAAAAAATTACCTTTCATAAAGCACCTGTTCAATTGTTTAATATTATACCACAGGGAACATTTTTTCCCCTAATTTCAGCTGTTTATCACTTTATGCTTTGAAACACAATGATTGATGACCCTTGTAATTTTAACTCTGCTGGTAAAACTGCACATAGTGTATTATTTATATTCATGTAAATGCCCATTGTGTTGCTTTATTCTTCATAAGATATTAGCCACTATAATTTTTAGAAACAGCAGCCTTTAAATGGAATACTTTAAAAAATGATCTCTGAGAAAAATTAAAATGATAAGTTTAACTGAAACAAACATATGTAGGATGACTTCACATGATAGCGCATTCTAAGTTTTCTTCCCCTAAAAGCAAGACAGAGCAGGGTGGTCAGAGGTCAGCATAGAAATGCTGTCCCACACAGTGTCTATAGAATCTTGCTTCTGTACTGCCCTTTTGAATAGACAATGTGACCCAACTCTTTATTCTGCTAACCTCCAGAACTGATGTTTGTGATTATTTTCTATTTTTTTCCAGCTAAACTGAAATTTCTCTTTGGCTCTGTGAAGAGACTAGGGATACAGCTTAATAATCTCTTGTAGAATTTAAAAATCTTCACTATCTGTAGATACTGACACTTTTGTCCTACAATCTCAGTCATGTCTAAGTTCTCAAGTCTTTCTTCCTAACAATAATTTTAGACTGGATTTAATAAAATCATCTATCTAGTGAATCTGGATTAAGCTTTGTATTCTAGGTACTTACTAATCCTCCATTTTTTTTCATCCTTACTATTTCTGGGTACTTTATGTAAAAAAAAAAAAAGTCTGTCTACCCCATGTTCTTGATTCATATGCCTATACTCCAGAAAATTTTATTGGAGGTATGCTATTTTTACTTTTGTTCCTTCCTGATCTTTTTCCCTGATATCACAAACCCTAATGAGAATCCTTTTCCAAGGGAAAATTGTTCAGGTAGAACCAAGATGCTGCGACACATCTGCCCTCAAGTATTGTCATTATAAGAAATCTTCTTTCTTGCCTTAACCATTGCCATGGGTGTTTTTCTACATTAACAAAAGAAGAAGAGTCATTATTCAGTATTACTCTGTCTAATGTCTCAAGTGAAGCCCTAAAGTTTGACCAGCTGTTACTTGATTTTATCTCTAGCTTCTGCCATCTCAGCGGCTTGCTTTGAGACCAACATCTCCTATGGTATGATATTTGTCACTTGTAAAATAAAAAGAGCTGAATGAGATTAACTCTAAGGAGTCATTAAACTCTTACTTTATGTGATGTATTATTTCAATGCAATGCATGATACACAAGACCATTCATCAAACATCCATTGCTGTTCAACAACAATAAATAAGTAGCAAAATATGAAGTAAATGTAGATAACTGAACTTTATAAAGAGAAAATCTGCCTCAAATTATTTAACAAAATAATTCTGCCTTCCACATAAAATATATTGTTGCTATTAATGGCGCAAGGTTCATAGCTTAGGTCAAATGAACAGCTGAAAGTAACCATAATTTCTAGATAGTTAGTAAAAAGGAAGAATTTTCTTTTTACCTTGCTTTGTTGTATTGATATGATATTTGAAAAACAAGATGCCTGAGGAGAGTGGAGAATAGAACCATCTTTTCTCCTTTGGAGAACACGTTTTCATCAACATGGGGTATATCAAAGTTGCTGCTTAAATGAACAGCCAGTGGAGAAGGCATCTACATGCTTTTTATGTTCTCTCCAATTCTGATAGAGGAAACCTGGCAATGATAATTTTTTAATCCTTTGTACAAGATAGTAAACAAAGCATATATTTCAGTAAGTTTAAACAGTAAGTATAAGACACTAGACAGCAATCAATCTCCTTATCAAGAATAGAAGGAAAGTAATAAGCATATAGTTTATATTTTGTTATAAATAGCTGCAGTTTAAATGAAATAACAATAAATTGAGTTTGAGGGAGCATGGAGTTCATTTATTATATTAAATCTTAATTACTAATTCTGAAAGTACTATTAACATTTTTTTTTTGGTAGGAGATCCACAAATATGAAACACTTTTTAATTTTTCTACAGACTTGAAATATTTTTATCCAACCCCTTTATAGCGTCTTCAAATTATTCTGCAAAAAATTATACAGACTTAAGTCACCCTTTGCAATTCAGTTCTGAATTCCTTGTGGAAGCATTTAAATTCTGTGAGCATTAATTTAATGAAGTAAAATGTCTCTTATTTTGTAATTCTGTAGTCTAAATAGTGGTTTCCAAGCATACTGAGATGCTATCTTCAAGAATTCAGCCCAAGCTAGAGAAAGATTTATATAAAGACATATCTCTGTATCTATCTATCAATATAATCTATCTGAAGAGTTTTGTGTATATATACTGTGCATATATACATGTTTTCTTTCATAATTTTTATTTTTATGTTTTGACATAAAATACTGGTATGTAGTTAATTTTTGTTTAGTAATTTATAGGCAAGTGTAATAAGTCTTTAAACTTTCCAGTGCATACAGATAACATAGGTGCTCATTTCAAAAGCAGATTGTTACAGTCACTGCCACGGAAAATCTTATTTTAAAGTGTTAAATAGGTCTCAGAGCTCTACTTTTTAAATAATCTCTGTAAGTTGATCTTTTGTATGTTATTTATAGCTTAGCTAGTGAAAAATGACCAAGGCAATAGTATTAACAGAAGTAGAAAGTCATAAATAGGACTCAATAGGAAGAAAATCAGGAATTCTGTTTTGAAACATGCTCAAGAGGACATGCTCACTGAAATGAATATGGACATCGAAAAAAATGGATTTCAAGAAGTCTGCTTACACAGATAATGTAGAGAGGGAAAACAGTGAGAAAAGTATCTAAGCAATTTCTCAATATAAGCAACTATGACTTTTTATCATAAGAAACAATACTCTTGCCTGACCTGTGGTGGCGCAGTGGATGAAGCATGGACCTGCAATGCTTGAAGTTGCAGGTTCAAGACCCTGCACTTGTCTGGTCAAGGCACATATGGGAGTTGATGCTTCCTGCTCCTCCCTTCTCTCTCTCTCTCTGTCACTCTCTCTCCTCTCTAAATAATGAATAAATAAATAAATAATTAAAAAATAAAAGAAACAATACTCTTGGCAAAATTAAACATTTATTTGTTCTGCACTGAGTTATGTATCTAAAATTTTTCTCTGTGTTTTAGAATAGAGTTTCTTATTATTAATATCAATTATCTTGACTAAGAAAAGGACATTTACAAATGCTTTTAATTTATAAAATATTACCTTTTATCTACATATTCTATTTTAATCAAGTAAACCCATAGGAACACAGTTATCTCTTTTACCAGAATCAAATACCAGAGACAATTGTTTACACATAACACCGATTGAACTGAAAACAAAAATTTAAACATACTCAGTGAAAATAGCTTTTATCCAGAATTGAAAAGAAGGGAGTTCCTCTGGTATATTCTGTAACTAGTTTAATAAAAATTTTATAAAACAATAAATTCTGAGAAATACCATATCAGTTTTTGACTACTGTATAATCACTTTTAGTTATAGTCCAAAATTAAATAGTTATAAAGCAAGGATGATTTCATGGCTAAGCACCCAAGTACTGGGGACAGTTAAGAGCAATATAAAATCTCAGAGGTAATATTATTTTTGAATGCAAACAAGTTTCATCTTCTTTTGCCTCAAAGGAGAGAAATGCCCAGGGAATTTTGTTGTCATCAAAAGCAGAGGAAGCCTGACCAGGCGGTGGCGCAGTGGATAGAGCGTCCGACTGGGATGCGGAAGACCCAGGTTCGAGACCCCGAGCTCGCTAGCTTGAGCGCGGGCCCATCTGACTTGAGCAAAAGCTCGTCAGCTTGGACCCAAGGTCGCTGGCTCGAGCAACCTTGGTCTGCTGAAGGCCTGCGGTCAAGGCACATGTGAGAAAGCAATCAATGAACAACTATGGTGTTGCGACGGCAACAAAAACTTATGATTGATGTTTCTCACCTCTCTCTGTTCCTGTCTGTCCCTATCTATCCCTCTCTCTGACTCTCTCTCTGTCCCTGTAAAAAAAAAAAAAAAAAAAAAAAAGCAGCAGAAAAACATCACAATCAATTTGAATTTCTAACTTGATGCACAGTAATGAATTATGAGTGCAATAGAAAAATTTGAGTGTCATGAAAATAATAAATGGTGCTTATACTTTTTCTTCCAAACTATAATTAGCTCTTTCGTCATTTTTTCAAACAATATGAACTGAGATGGTATTAGTACTCTTATGTATAAGAGCTTATAGATTCTGAAGGCTGTATTTGTAACACAAAGTACAAATACATGAACAAATAAGTCCTCTTTTATTTGTATATTTTCTTTTTTTATTGATTTTAATTTATTATGTTTACATAGATTCTCGTGTTGCCCCAAATGCATCCCCCTCCCCTGTACTCCCCTCAATATCTCCTTTGCTTTTTTTTTTTAAAGCTAAAAATCTGAAGCACTATGTGGTAAATATTATATATGCAGAATTCACTTTTTTAGCTTCATAGGAGAAAACCTACTCATCCTAGGGAATTAGTTGTAATTTGATATGTGCTCAGTTGGACTATTTAATTCATTCATAATAATATTCACACTTACATAGCAATAAAAAGTAAACAAGTCTGCCAGGCACTGACTGCTTATGTCAAACAACCAGGCTTTCTGTGGGAATGACTAAGTGTATTCATTAGTACAAAACACTAATTTCTTTGAAAAATTATGGTTTTTATATTTTCCAGTAAACATTGACTATCTTAAAAGGCATTTACATTAATAATAATGTAATATACCAAGAGCCCTGCAAATCAACTATTATTTAGTTTTGGTATTACTGATAAGAAAATGGATCTCATAAAAATGAAGTGATTTGTCCATGGGATAAGTATATTACTATGTTAATGAGAAACAGCTAAAGATTTAAAACTATTTCTAAATGGCTCCAAAGTCTGATATTTTGTTTATTTCATCAGCCGTTTTTGTGTGTTTTGGGAAGAATATCAGTGGTAGTGGAGACAAATAGATATTAAAGAACAACCCTCTTATCCCACAAAATTGACAATGAATTTTATAAATACTAGCTTAACATTAAACAGATTGCTTTACTTAAGATTTCTCAGAATGTTCAGTTCTTCAACAATCAATGTACATTTCCAGGAGCTAAATATATTATATGGCATTTCCTAAAATTATGTGAAAACAGGTTCCTTTTTATCAAAGAGGATCATTTTCTATGAGCTGTCATTTTGTTTATGTTCTATCTCTGCTTGGGACATGGCATGATTATCAATTAGTTGGGATTTAAATACTTATTGGCTAGGCAAATAATCAAGTGATTAGAATTAATGCAAACATATGTGAATTTTTGGCATTTTGGCAGTGTCTGCTTGGTTCTATAGACTCTACCTCCTATACCTTCCTATAGGAGAGATCATCAATGCCCTACTTCAAAGCTCAGTTGTCCTTTAATCAGTCGTATTAAGTCTCACTACAATCTGGATGTTTTGTGCAAACATGGTTAGCTGTGCAATCCCTGCCATGTTGTTAACTGAGTGCTCACTTTGATCCGTTTGGACTGAATGCTTGCCTTAATAATACATGGTCAATAAACATATGAAAAATAAATGCTCAGTCTCACTTATAAAGAATTACAAATGAAGTAATTATGATTTTAAATTTTTATCTAATTGAACAGAATTTAAAAAATTAATATACAGCATTAAATGGTGTGCAGTTGAATGACCATAATCCTACCCTAATGTTGGGAGTGCAAATCTGTAAAATTTTTAATATGATATTTTGACAATTTAAATCTAGAAAGTCTAAAAGACTCAAACATCAGAGACAGTGATTTTTATAAAACTGGGAATAAACCTTTTTAAAAGAAATTGTAAGCAATTATAATGTATAAGATTTTTTTTGAGTTTTTATTATGGCAGTGAAAATTTAGAATGAATAACTGAATTATGGCACATCTTTGCAATATAAAATAGCTACTAAATGGAAAAAATGTTAACAGCATAAAATTTATATGATATAATGTCATATTACATATAAAAGAAGAGCATTTATATGCTAATTTTCTTAATCTGTGACAATATGCAAATAAATGTTCTGAGATATTTCTGCAATTTATTTATGAGTGGTAGAATTGTTTGTTTTTTGTATTTTTGTGTTAAATAAAAACCCAAAAGTAAGTAAAATAATTCAACCCAGCAATATATGATAAGATAAACACTTCCATGATGCTTTGATAAATCCACATATTTAATTAAAATATTGTAAATAACATTTTTCCACATTATGTAGTTGAAATGTAAACCACTATTTTTATATATTTTTCCTCTCAAAAGCTGCTTTGGGCTTCAAATTGTCAGATATAACTGAACTTTTTATTTTTATAATTTTTTCCCTAAATTATTGTTTTTAAGAGTGGTGTTTTATAAATATGGTCATTTAAAACTTGGAATTATGCATCTAACTTCTGGTTGTCTCTTTCTTTCTCTCTCTTTCTTCCTTTCTATCTCTCTCTCTCTCTCTCTCTCCTGTCTTGCTTCCCTTTTTTCTTTTCTTCTTTCCTTCCTTCCTTCCTTCCCTCCTTCCCTCCTTCCTTCCTTCCTTCCTTCCTTCCTTCCTTCCTTCCTTCCTTCCTTCCTTCCTTCCTTCCTTGGGATGCGGAAGACCCAGGTTCGAGACCCCGAGCTCGCCAGCTTGAGCGTGGGCCCATCTGGCTTGAGCAAAAGCTCGCCAGCTTGGACCCAAGGTACGCTGGCTCTAGCAAGGGGTTGCTCGGTCTGCTGAAGGCTCGCGGTCAAGGCACATGTGAGATAGCAATCAATGAACAACTAAGGTGTTGCAACAGCAAAAAAAACCTAATGATTGGTGCTTCTCACCTCTTTTCATTTCTGTCTGTCTGTCCCTAGCTCTCTCTGACTCTCTCTCTGTCCCTGTAAAAAAAAAAAAAAAAAGAATTGGAGCTATGCTTTCAAAATTTCTGGATAGTTTATCCTTTATCCCAATTTCCACATCATAATATTGACTCAAACATGAACATAGAAATTGTTCAAGTAATGAGGATCAACTTACTCAGGAGTCATATCTACTTCTAAAGTATCATTAAAACCAGATGGAATTTCTACTTGATTTTACGTTATTTCTTATTTAGGTACATTGTGTTCAATGATTCTCTGCTATTGACAGCCTTTCTTCTTACAAAAATATTTCAGTTAGCTTTTTATGCTAACTATTTAGTTCAGTATACCTTAGAAGTCAGCCTATTGCCACAGTGACATGCTGAACAGTGATTCAATTAGCTAGCTCACCAGTTAGGCTAGGAATCAGTCGTATTTCAGTTTCAGGGAATTTATGGGGAAAAGAAAAACAACTTGCTTTAGAATATTTAAGTAGTCTAGATAGTGCAGGTTGCCATGTATGTAAACCATACTTTATAGCTGCTCATTTACATTTTGCCACAATAAAATCAATCTTTGCAAGGAAATGGGTGATAAGGAGTTGGCAAAAGTAGAGCAGAAGATACTAAAATTCAAGTAGTCTGCCTGTAAGAAATTTTACCTTTCTGGTCAAACACAAGGGCAAGGAACTCTGATGAATTATCTGCTTTTCAATATATATATAATTTTTCTTCCTAGCCATTTAATTTAAACTAAGCAGTTGCATATTACATTTCTTATATTAACTTATTTTATTTCAACTTCACCAAACACTGATTATTATTAATCTTGGCTTAAAAAGAGCAGATATGCTTCAATGTTAAGTGACTGGATCAAGATCATGCAGATTTCAAATTTTTGGATTGAGATTATATTGCAATATCTCACTCTGAAACTCATTATTTCTATTATATTACACTATCATTAAAACTAGTAGATATTTGGTAAGAGTGTCTGTATGGACTGTAAATGAATTGTGGGTAGTTGTTTTAAGCATTACTACTGAAGCCAATAATATAAATGAACCAATATTATATAGAGAAATCAATTGGGGCTGACCCTATCTTTATTGGAATACAAAGATACAGCAATTTATAACTATTTAAGTGGCTTTTGTTAAAAGAATGATAAAGAGTCAGATGCTCTTAAAACAATAATACTAGCATTATTACTTCAATACTCATGAGAAAAGATTAAATTGATGCTGGTATATATACATATTTAGTTTCATTTAAAATTAGACTGTGATGATACCAAAATATAATAACATAATAATTACCTTGGCAAGGAAAAGTTATTGTTTTTAAGAGTCACATCACACCCTAATCTCAAAGGGGATGTGAGAATTCCTGTAGATGTAAAGACATTAAAGTGAGGGCTCCATAGAAAGGGGTAAGGGACATTAAGAAGATAGAGTGAGGCCCTGGTTGTGACTCAGTGGATAGAGTGACAGACGGATGTATGTACACCCAAGCTTAATTCCTGGTCAGGGCACACAGGAAAAATGACTACCTTCTCCTCCCGTCCAACTCCCCCTTCTCTCCCTCTTCCCCTCTTGCAGCCAGTGGCTTAAATGGTTCGAGTATGGTCCTGAGCACTGGGGATAGCTCTGTTGGAGTGCATCAGCCTCAGGCACTAAAAATAGCTTGATACTCAAGCATTGGCCCAAACTGAGTGCTGGGTGTATCTCAGTTAGGGCACATGTGGGAGTCTGCCTCTCTATCTCCAATCCTCTCCAAAAAACAAAAAGGAAAAAGAAAAATATTCCAGAAGACATAGTGAAACAAAAGAATAGCCTTGCCTGACCAGGCGGTGGCGCAGTGGATAGAGCGTCGAACTGGGATGCGGAGGATCCAGGTTCGAGACCTTGAGGTCGCCAGCTTGAGCCCAGCTCATCTGGGGAGCAAGGCTCACCAGCTTGAGCCCAAGGTCGCTGGCTAGAGCAAGGGGTCACTCCGTCTGCTGTAGCCCCCCGTTTAGGCACATATGAGAAATCAATCAATGAACAACTAAGGAACCGCAACAAAGAATTTATGGTTTTCATCTCTCTTCCTTTCTGTCTGTCCCTATCTGTCCCTCTCTCTGACTCTCTCTGTCTCTGCCACAAAAAAAATAAAAAAAGAATAGCCTTAAGCTTCTAAGTGAAATTACAGCTTCTTTTCCTTCCATACTCTACTGCTGTTTTGAGATCAACCAGATTTTTTGTAAAAAGTTGTACACTTTCATGTGGTACTTACCCTGGGAGAATTACTTATCCTGGAACAATAATTACTCCTCAGTCTATTTACAGGGTCTCTAGTGAGGACAAAGATGAGGGTCCTCAATTTCTACTTCCTCTCCTTACCCTGATTCTAAATGAAGTCATCACTGCTTAGATGCAACTGCAGAGAACACCATCCACACAAAAAGATTATAAAACTAACTTTTTTATTTTCAGTCACACATAGCAAGGAATAGAGTGTTAGCAACAAAAATGAGATGCTATAATTTTAGTATATTATTATTGCCTACTATTATATCAAAAATATTTTACACTTTTAAAATTCCTTGAAATTATGACTTTAAGGCTGATTATAATTTCTTTGTGTGGAATATAAGTGATGATAATTTTTAATTTATTTACTTTGAAGATATCACCAATGTTTTTTTTTTTTTATTTCTTAATTGAAAGTCAGGATATTTTATGTAGAACTCTGTGCTTATTCTTAGGATAAATTTCGAATACTTGATTAACTGAGTCAAAAGATATTTACATTTAAAATACTCCTTGTACACATTGCCAATTTATCCTCTATAGAAATAGTACTTTTCATGACTCCTGGCAGTAAGAGTCTATCCTTTTACTGCACTCCTGCCGACACTGAATATTTTATTAAAAATATCAGTGTCTTAAATTTTTATTAAAAATAGTGTCTTAAATTTAAATTGATTACTGAGACTAAATAGCTTTATTATTATTTGTTTTTTAATTTTTTGGTTATGAACCATAATAAAATTACTTATTTTCTTTTTTATGATAATGCATTATAAAATTGTCACTAATCACCCCAAATTTTCAAATATCATTGTTAGGAGGAAGCATAAATTAAAGTAAAATGCAAACAGTTTTAAGATAGAAAGACTTGGGGTTCAAATTTTAGCCCTGATTCTTATATGACTACAGATTTAACATTTCTGAGCCTTAAATTACACATATTTAATGGTAATAATATCCCAAATCCTTGTGATGTCTGTGTATCTAAATATAAAAAGTCCAAAGCAAATATGAATTTCTTTATTATTTCAGTATAGAGTGACAATATATTTTATTAAAAACAGTTTGTCAAATTTATCAATTTTTTCCAAGAATTTTACTTTGGCTTCATCTCTTCGAATGAATCCCAATCATTTTATTACATTTAGGAGTGCTCTATCTTCAAGATCTTTATTTAACTAGTCAGTGTTGGTTTTGTATGCAATATTTCCCAATTTTTTTTACAATAAGTGTGACAAGAGGAAAAAGACATTGAAATTTAAACAGAAGTTGTGCTTGACAAAATTTCTCTTGGCAGAGCTCATTTCTTGGTGACTACGCTTTTTAGGCAAATGAAAAGGACTAATGACTTTCTGCTCAATTTTGATCCATCTGAGAAGCACTGTGCTACAGGAAGTGCTGTGAATATTTAGGGAGATAATTTTGGGCAGTGTTTGTTTAAAATCAAGTAAAAATATGGCAAAGGAAGCAATGTCAGAGGCATTTTTCCCACACTGCATATTGTACGGTGTCCTTCTGGCTCTTGCTGAGAGTAGGGGCTGGAAACGAAGTGCTTCTCTCATATCACCTCATTTCAGCTGATTGATACCTGGTTGGGGGTGAAGGTTGGAGTTTCAGTTTCTTGCTGGGTTCTGATGACAGCCAAATGTTTGAGTGTAGTGAAGTGCAGACTAACACCTCCTTGTTCTACCTCCTTCTCTCTTCGTGCTGATGGATTGTGATAGAGGCTCAGCCTTCTTGCTCATGCCCACTATTACTACCTGGGCGAAGAAACTGGGTCAGAGGAATGAGAACACAGATGCCTGCTTCCATCAACTATTAAAATTTATCTCCCCACTTGGACCTACCAACACCATCCTGGTAGGAAATTTGAGCACTGTAGTTTACTCCCAGTCATGGGTGGAGAATTGGCTCCATACTTAGCCCTACTGGAACTGAGAGGCTGAGGAAGTGTTGGTTTTTTAATTAGTATTTGACTGAAGGAAAGCACATGTTGTCCAAAGGTTTTCTCTTCTCTCTGGCTGCTATTTCCAGTATTTTTTTGGCTGGAAGGCAGTCTTTTCTTGAAGTTTTTGTTTGGTTGGTTTAGTTTTTCTTTGTACCTGTTTTCAGTTCTAGGCTGGAGGCTTTTTTTTGTAGTTGCTTGTCAGGGAGCCAATAAGGAAACCCAGAGAACTCATACCAGGTTTTTCCTCAAGCCTCAAGGGCTCTGTGTGGGCATCTTTTTTCTTTTTCCCTATATTAAATCCCTAAGATTGTCACAACAAATGACCAAAAGCTTGGCAGCTTTAAAAACAAAACACGAAACAAATGTATTCTCTCACAGGTTTGGAATTTAGATGTCCAAAACCCATGTGCTAGTAGGTTCATGCTGCCTCCAAATGCTCTGAGAATCTTTCTACACCTCTTTCAGCTTCTGGTGTCTCCTGGTGTTCTTTGCCTTGTGGCATCATAGCTGCAGTTTCGGCCCTGTAGTCACAAGGATTTCTTCTCTCTGTCTCCTGGAAAGACCCTGATTATTAAATGTGGGGCCCACCCTAATGCAGAATGATCTTAGCTAGATATCCTTAATGTATTTACATCTGCTTTTTCCAAATAAAGTAAAATTTGCATGTTCTGGTGGATAGAACTTTAACATCTGTTGAAAATCACTATTCAACCAACTACAAGAACTTTCAGAGCCTTTGTATGTGTTATATTCAGAGTGCTTTAATTGCAATGGGAAGGACCTGAGAGAAATGGAGCTACTCCAAAATCCCGCTGTTTACTTTTTTTAAATTCTTAGTTCATTGCTTGTGAATTTTATTGAAAATTACTATATCTTAAAAGGTATTTTAATTATGCTTTTGAGTAGTAAGAACAGACTCATGTAGAATTCTGAACATGACAATAGCCCTTTATTGAAAAGAAGCATCAATGTCTTGAGGTCTTTTATCTTGGTTTATTATGTCCTCTCTCTTCTCCTCTACTAATGCTTATATCAATTACTATTGCCACCTTAGTGTTGCATAACAAATAATTCCAAAATTTTGTTGCTTAAAATGACAAAAAATTATAAATGGCATATATGTATATCAGCATTTCCCTCTGAGATCAACTAGGTGATTTTTCTGGTCTTTGCTGATTGAGTATGGTTTCAACATGTGAATATTTATGAAAAATTTGAACACAATGCTGAATGCAAGATCAGAAATTAATGACCTAAAAAAATGGTATAGTAAGATTATCGAACAGGCTTTAGAGTGTGTCTCTAGGGCCAGAAGCCAGTTTCCATAATAGATTTGATCATTGCCTTTTGTGGTACCCTCATTAAAGTATTTGAACTCCTTTTGCCTCTTTTTGAAAGGAAAATCTATTAGATGTTTTCTAGTTACTACATATAATTTTATCCTAGAAGTCATGAGGTAACACTTTAAAAAATTGATTTAAGTGGCTTGGGAAACCAGAGAGAATTGTGTTCACAGCAATATTATTGTTAAAATACTTCAGAAGTTACCATGGTATTTAAAATCCATATCACTTTTTCTACCAGCTGATTGCTGTGTCACTACAAGCAAGTTTCTCATTCACTTTTGAAATTTCTCCAGCTGTGAACGTCCTGGTAGGAGCTGTTCTTTGCTTCAAAGCATTCAGGATGCTGCCTCTCTACTTCAACATTAAAATTACTCTTCTAGCAATTATTCAGGCATGTTTTATTTTGTTTTGTTTTATAAAAAAGAAAATAGCACTTTTATCAGAAGGCTAACCCCTGCTGTTTCAATGAATATTACTTTGTTTCACTTAATGTTAAGAGTGGAAAATGTTGTAAACAGAAGCTGTTTTCATCTTGATAAAATAATTTATAAACTCTTGACTTATTTCTCTGGGAACACTTTAAAGCAGCCGCGCATCTGGCATTTGAAGATGATAAACCATCATTCAAATAAAAACTCTTTCTTTGCAGACCTTAATGGATGTGACTGACACAGCTATAGTTTTCAAACATGAATATATTCTTAATTTTTAAACTCTTTGTTAAATCTAAGGTGGTGAACCAAAATGCAATCAGCCAGAAATTCATTCAAATTCTATTTTACTGTTTAACAATCTGAATGCAGTATGCATTTTAACTTTGTGAGGAGGGTATTTTTGTAAGTTTCACAGAAAATTAGTATTTGTTTTTTTCCCCAACGTATTAGTCCTTATAATATCAAACTTTCACTTTTAAAGAAAGGCTAAAATAGAGAGTGCAATTGTTTATTTTAACTGTCAGGCATTTTTATTATAAATGTCATTTTATTCAAGTACCAGAGGACAAGACTACATTCATGGACCTAATTTCTGATGTGCTGTTTGAGTTAGAGTTGTTTTTGTGTCAGTTGGCAGGACTTCAGATTCCACCATGGCTCTACAGGAAGTTAGGTGCTGTTTCTGAAAATGATGATAGCTGTTTACCAGTGTGAATCCTGGGACTCTCCTGATTTGTCTTTTATAGCTTATCAAAGGATCTATCTGCTCACATTGGCAAGCAGTGGAAAATTCTTAAAAGGAGTAGCAATTTGCCTAATAAAGTATTGATTTACTATAAAATTCTTTGATCTTGCCTTATGATTCACAGGTCAAATAGTATCTGAAGCTCCTTTATCTGATTCAGGATATACTTAGCTCATTGAATTATCTATGCCACAGAAGACCAATTGGTAGACCTACTTTATTAGGGGACCTGGACCTTCCAGAGAAACTCCTTTTGCTCTGGAGCCCACTCAAAGCTGGTAACCTTTTGGATCACTTGGTGAAAAAGTCAGATATATATATACATTTCAAAGGTGGAATATATTCCCAATACAATACAAAGGTGGAACATATTCCCAATACAATACAAAGAGATCCAAAAAATATTGCTTTTTTAATATTAAAATATTTTTTAACAAAGCCTTTAATATAGAAGGTGTAACTTAGTATACCACAGGCTTCAGTAGTGGGCACACAATGCAATATATAGATCATGTGTCATAGAAATATACACTTGGAACCTGCCTGTACAACCTTATTAACCAATGTCCCCCATATAAAATTAATTTAAAGAAAAGACTAGAAAAATATGAGAAATTATACATTCTAATATATGTGGTTCCCCCACCATGAATCTAGGGTAGCTTTTATTCTTAAACTTATATTTGTCATAGGATCCCACAATTCAATTTATAGATATGGACCCTTGTGAAATGGTAATACAGGTCTGCACAAAGATTTGTGAAAAATGTTTATAAGTAGCAGAATTCATGATAACAAAAATGACCATCAATGTCAATGGAATAAAATATGTGTCACATCTATGCAATTTAGCAATATAAAGAAATGAAGAAAAGATATAGACTACAACATAGTTGAACCTCAAATATGTTATAGTAAATTAAAATGAAAGAAACCAGGCACAAAAGACCATATATTGTGTGCTTTCATTATGTAATGTGATTCAAAAAGCAAAACTATAAAGGTAAAAAGTAGATTAGTGTTGTCAGGAGGGACTGGGGGTCAAAAGAAAGATCAACTGAACTCAATATGAAGTTTCCTTGTGGGATAAAAACAATTTTCTAAACATTTGGTGATGGTTACACATTCTGAAAATTAACACAATATTATCAAATTGTACACCTAAATGAATGAATTTTATAGTATGCTAATTATACCCAAACTAATGTTTTTTAAAAAGTTATTTCTAAAAAATTTATTAACTGATAAGTAAAAATAATCTACATTTTCAACCATAAAAGGCACAGAAATAGGAAGTCCAACACCTTAGTTTAGTTGCATTCTTTGAGGTTAAGCCAGAATTGGTTCACTAATAGAAACCATTCTGTATATATATATATATATATATATATATATATATATATATATATATATATATATAAACCAGATGAAATTTAAATAAAAATTTATACAGGTAAAAGAAGAGTTGATAAATCAGAGGAGAGAGTGAGGCAGCCCAGAGATTAGTAGAAAGTCAACTTTATTCTCATAAGAAAATAGAGGTTGTGGTTTACTGGGATCTGAAGCCCTCGGGAAGCTACCCTTACTACCAGAGAAGCCACCAGCAGCAGACACAGAATAAGAGAATTTTTCTGGCTTTTCCCTTCCTCCCATCTTCCTATTTTCCTCCAGTGCATCTTACTGGCTCGACTTGATTAGAAACCAATACACATAGAGCCCATCATCTTCATAGCTACATACACCAGAGCAAAAAGAGATAGGAATGGATCTGAAGCAGGTGTGTCTAGAGATAGAAAATGGGTATTTAAGCTACTTCACCACTTAAGTCCATGTTAACTTTTTACCCATACCACTCCCACTCCTTTTAACACTAAGTGCTAAGTTCTGTTTGTTAAATGATACTTCTGTCATAGTCATTGCTGAAAACCCGTCTCAGATCGCCTTATTCACTGAGGCTTCACTTATTGCACTTAACTCAAGGATGCATTTTTCTATAAAGCTATGGAAAGCATATATGCTATCATCCAAATTGACAAGTGAAATCACATTTTTTGTTTGTTTGTTTTATTTTGTATTTTTCCGAAGTGAGAAGCAGGGAGGTGGTCAGATTCCCACATGTGCCTGATTTGGATCCACCCGGCATGCCCCCTATAGGGCAATGCTCTGCCCATCCAAGATGTTGCTCCGTTGCAGCCGGAGCCATTCTAGAGCCAGAGGCAGAAGCCACGGGAGCTGTCCTCAGCTCCTGGGCCAACTTTGCTCCAGTGCAGCCTTGGCTGTGGGAGGGGAAGAGAGAGAGAGAGAGAAGGAGAGGGGGAAGGATGGAGAAGCAGACGGGCGCTTCTCCTGTGTGCCCTGCCCGAGAAGCCAACCTGGGACTTTCACACGCCATCCTCTGCTATAGTGCTGAAAATCACATTTTTAATAGCTAACAAATAACATGTCCAGAAGATACAATGGAGTATTTTTAAAACTGTGATTATAAGATGTTGTTTTGTTTGTTTTTAGAATGTGTCAAGGCTAAAGTTAAAGAATGACCTGAAAACACTATGGCAGATTAACATTCATGGGCTGTTGTTTTTTTTCTTTTGTTCTTCCATTTGTTAATTTTGTTGTGAATATATACCCCAGATTTGGCGAGTTTAATTTCTTGTAGCACTAATATCATTAAGGTATAAAGCCCTACCCAAGGTAAACATAAATTTTCCTTCTTACCATGTATTTCATTCATTCTACACAATGAGTGAAGTTAATCAAATGGAAAGAGAAGCCCTCTGAGGGGCATGCAATGTGTGATAGCATAACCTGGACAAACAGCCATGAGAAACAATAGTGTGACTCAATATCAAGGGAGGGGACTTAGAACAAATTGTGTGTGTGTGTGCATATGTGTGTGTGTGTGTTACAGAGACAGAGAGAGACAGAGAGAGGGACAGATAAGGACACACAGAAAGGAAGAGAGAGAGACGAGAAACATCAATTCTTTGTTGTGGCACCTTAGTTCATTGATTGCTTTCTCATATGTGCCTAGATGGGGGGGGGGCAGCAGACTGAGTGGCCCCTTGCTTAAGCCAGTGACCTTGGGTTTAAGCTGGTGAGCTGTGCTCAAACCAGATGAGCCCACGCTGAAGCTGACAACCTCATGGCTTTGAACCTGGGTCCTCTCCAACCCGGTCCGATGCTCTATCCACTGCACCACCACCTGGTCAGGTTGGAACAAATTCTTAAGAACCTATATATTGCTAATGCTGAGAAAGGAGAGTGATAATTATGCTCACAGAGATATAGGAAGTAATTCATTACATTGCACCCATGGTTTGCCCAGTACAGTATTGACTTGTTAACTGGAGTTCTAAAATGCAAGACAGAGGCCTTAGTAGTTAGGATACTGCGTTTTACTTTAATGGGAAATGGCTCTGCCCTTTATAAATCAGCCCAAATGTTTCTGGAATTCATTATAGATCCTACCAGGACATAGCTTGCTGTAATGTGTTCCATAAGTTTATTACCCACTATTCAATGTAGTGTTTCCTCTACAAAGAAAAACAAACACACTGTCTGAGAGATTCTGCCAGGTTCAGAAGATGCCAGTGCCAATTCCTACATTCCTGATTCAACTAGTCACAGTTTCCATTTGTCCTTTTTGCAGGTGTTTGTAAATCAAAATGACACATTATCCTCTTCTTTTCAGATTTATTTTTTATTTTGTTTTGTTGAGCTATCTGGTAATTTGAGGAGCAGCCATCAGTTAAATAATGCAATACATTTAATACATTCAATTGAAGATAAAAAACGTTAGTTAAATTTCAAATTAAGTATATACTGGGCATGAATATTTTAAAAGGTTGATAAATTGTGACTTAGAAAATATTTTCCCAGGGTTTTATATACAGCATTCTTGATTTACACTGTTAGTAATGTGAAAATAAGTGTTAGACTGGGAAACACAATGAAAAGGGCCAGTTGTGAGAGGAAATCAAGCATTCGTATGTAGCCAGGCAAAGAGAGGAAAAAACAGTCAAACCAATTAGTCCAGTTGGCTAATGGTCGACTTAATGAGTAATCTGGACAGCTGCACTGTTAGCTTGGGGATTGTAATCTAATGTAGATTGGACTGAACTTTCTCAATTATCCTGAGTAGTTCTAACATGCTACAATTTAGTCAAGATGATGTGTCCTTAGTCTCATACATTTAACTCTGGTTTTGGATCCAACAAATGCCTTTTGGAATTGTGTCCAATAGTTAGTTAACACTATATCTATGAATGCTATACAGTATTTGCCAAAATATATACAGAGTGTACTAAAGCCTCTTTAAGGTGTATATCTGTATGTTTCAAACGTGACTTGTGTAAGCTGCTTTATAAGAATTTGTATGCCTCAGTTGGCATAAAGAAGAAATTTATTATTTTAATTATTGGGGTAAGTATTAATACTATTTTGGGTTTTTAAAATATTCAGTCTCATTATGTGATGTGAATAGAATTATCTGCAATCACAGAAAGACCTGGGGTCAAAATAAAATTACACACCTCTGAAAACTTTTCAGATCTTCTACTTGAGTTTCAATATTAAAGCTTCTCAAAACTAATCAGAATATATTAGAATATTATTATGTAGCAATCCTTTATCCAGAAAGTTCAAATGCAAATATTGCTTCTTTGCTGAGTATAGAGATTGGTTAGGTAAAAAAAAAATGCAATTTAACTGAGAGTACTATATTCTTGCTCATTTATTCAAATTAAAGTAATTGTTATCTAACTAATTAGCTGGAAACATGACATGTTCTATTATTCATTTAATGTGAAAATTCTTCCCAGAATAAAGAACTCCAAGTGAAAAAATTATCTAAAACTTTTAAAAATACTGATAGAAAGCTGATAATGCCTATCAATAAAACAGTAGTAATTTACTTCAGAAATAGTTTTGGTTAAGCAAAATAGAGAATTGGAAATAAATGAATTCTACTGTTGATTAGTTATCTAAAGTAAGGTTGTTTTTTTTTTTTGATTGGATGAAGCAGAGAGAAATGTACAGGATTCTTTGCTCATCTTCACAAAAATTATTAAATCAATTTGTCAATGTTAAGAGATGATTATAGTTTACAAATGAAAATGATCAGACTATTGCATTATACATTTAATTACTACTATGTAGCAAGAACACTAAAGAAGAAAAACATACTTGTCAATTAAAATTTTTAAAGTTCATAACATTAGGATATCTATGAACCATTAAACATTCATTAAATTATTAGACATTTTACCACAAAGAAAGAAGAAAAGACATAGCATTGTAAATTTTATTCTATACAAAAAAAACCAGTATAGATATTAATCGTGTTGAGAATTTCCCTAATGCCTAATGATAGGAAGCATCTTTTCATGCAGTTGTTTGCCATCCATATCTATTTAGAAAGAATCTATATAAATATTTTGCTATTTTAATTTCTTTTTTTAATTTATATTGAGTTCTGGGTTACAGTCATTTATCATATATGTGTTTTTACAATAATTTCTCCTAGTATATAGGTCTTTCCTTTTCTTTAGAACTTCTTTCAAAGAGAAAAAAAAGAAGTTCTGTTCTTACATAGTACACAAATGCATGAACCATAAAAGAAAACTGATAAATTGAACATATGTTCACAATATGAAAGTGTCTTAATTGCTCTCTCTAGCAAGCCTTAAAACCAGGTAGTGCAAATCCTACAATTTTGTTTCTTTCAAAATTGTTCTGGCTATTACAAGTCTATTATCTTTTTTTAATAAAAAAATTTAAAATTAGATTATAAATTTCTAAAAGAAAATAATCAAGTTTCGAAAGGGATCACACTGACTCTAAGCATTAGCTGCAGGCAGATTTGATGTCTTAATAACTTTTCCAATCTATGACTATGTTATATGTTAGAAAATCAAGAGGAAAAGACAAGTGTTTTATTCCTATACTTTTGCTTACCATGCTCTTTCTTCCTCCTGACATTTTGAAGTTCCTACTTTTAATATATATCCTTTGTCTTTTGAGAGTTATTTCTAAACATTCTGTTAGAACAGGCCTGCCAGTGACAAATTTGGTTAGTTTTCTTTCAATTATTTTTTGATGTTTCTTCCATGTTGTATATTTTTTCAGGATATAGAATTCTATGTTGACAGTTCTTTCTTATTGTATTTGAAGTGTTGTACTAGTTTCTTTTGGCCCTCATGACTTGTAAATAGAAATTTCAAGATTTTTGTTTTGTTTTGTTTTGTTTTGTTTCAGAAGTTTGAGTATGTATTTTGGTGTAGGTATCATTTGAGGTATCTTAAGAATTTATTCAGCTTTATATTTCTTATGGCATTCCAGTGATGTTAATGTGTATACATTTTGCTATATTCCCACTTGCCTCTGAGAATGGGTTATTTATTATTTTAGTCTATAATCTATTTTCTGTCTGTTTTTCAGATTAGGTAATTTCTACTTTTCAGTGATTAGGTTCATTGATTATTTTTCTATTTTCCTACATTCTGTCATTAAGCCTGTCCACTGAGGTTTTTATTGGGTAAACTGTATACTTCTGTTTGAAAATCTTTATTAGGCTCCTTATATTTTTTATTTCTTTTTGAGACTGTCATTCTCATTTGTTTTGAACATATTTATAATTGTTCATTTTTAGAATGGCTGCTTTAAATTTTTGTTTAATAAATCTAACATGTCTATTACCTTGATATTGTCAAATTTAAAAGTTGTTTTTTAAAAATTTTGGTTGGAGCTCTTCCTTCTGTTATTATGAGTAATTTTCCATCAAAATCTGTTCATTCTGAGTATCTAATGAGGCTCTGGAACCTATTTAAACCATCTATTTTAGCTGGCTGCCGTTGACACTGGTCTGCCATAGAAAAGAGAGGTAACCTCACTATTACCAAATGCTAAAGGTCATAGGAGGCCTGAGATGGTGGTTCCCTGTTACTGCTGGTGGGAGACTCCAGCTTCTTAATGGTGTCCACTTTCACCACTACCACCCAGGCTGACTCATTAACACCCAAGAGAGATTGTACTCCTGGACCCCTATTCAGCATTTTCTAACACTATCTTGGCTATGTGGTCGAGGTTCCTGGTTATAACCTGGGGAAAATGGAAGTATAGTCTCCTAGTTAGCCTTTGTTGGTGTAGGTATAATGGTCTGCAACATTTTCTGTGGTGTTTGGCTGGAGTAGAATGGTTATTGTCTATTTTTTTTTTTATCTTGAAGATTTTCCTGTTCCCTTTTGGCTGGAAGAGTAGTTTTATTTGGTGATTTATTTTTTCTATGTTTGCTGATGTTTCCACATTGTCAATTTTTTCAGCTTCAACTCTGGAATGCATGAGACAGAAACAAAACACCGGGAACTCATCTGTGCTCATTGTCATTCCTTGTGTCTTGAGCCATTAGCCAGTGCACCTTCTTCTCTTCAACTTTCAGAGGTTAATAGTTGGTTATGCCCAGAGTTTTTAGTTCCACATAGTGAAAGGAATAGAAGGAGTATGTCTCCATCTTCCTAGTAGAGGTTCCCAGGATTTATTTTAAATGAGTTTCATTGAATCAAATTTTATATTGGAATATTGCTTCTCTCTCACATATATATTTATTTCAATTTACATAGACAGTTAATCCAAAGAAATAGTTAAAAATAAAACAGGGTTAAAAATGTTTACTTGTTGGAAAACCTACAATAGTAAAATATCCATTCAATTGTGTTATAAGTATTATTAATTTATTTTTAAAGGGATAAAAGATTTTTGTAAACTCTTTATTTGATGGTTTAAATGATTTATTTTAACCAGTTTTTTATTCTTATCCTAAAAATTAATTCACATTTTCTGTGTTCAATGGAATTATTACACATTTAAGTAAGTTTATGCAGATTATTACTAATAACTCTTCAGCCACTTTTGTATCATCTGATACTGAATAATCATAGGAATCATAGTTGGACTATAGTACATATCCTTTACTTTTTGATTTTCTAGTATGCCGAAGATATGAGACACTGTATTGTACCCCAATTGTCATACATAAAAAGTTTTAATGAAAATCAGTATAAATATATACACACACATGTATTTAGATCAATGAAGTGCAGTTTTCTTGATATAATTTTTGTTCCCAAAAAACAATAAATTTGAAACCAAAGATGTGTTTGTGATACCCTCTTGAATGCCCTTACTCCATTTGCTTTAGCTATGGCAAGAATTAACATTTTAGTATCATCTAGAATTGCAACTGGACATCATTCTTGTGGACAAATGTTCGATTCATGTCAAAAACATAAAAAGCCTTTGAGTTACAAAAAAATGTTTTCTTGATTTTGTTTGCAATCTCATCATGAACCCAGAGTGCCATACAATTGAACTTTTAATGTTATCGCTAATTTCTAGACCTAATATTTATGTCTTTAATTTCAAAGATACTTGCAATGGTACTATTGATGCTGACTTTACCATATTGGCTTAATATTTTGGTGGATGCATTTTTGTACATGTTTCTATCTTTGCATTAACTAAGTTCTAAACACTGTTCAGTATAGATCCCAATATGATCATATAGCTATCTGAGCTCCAAATTTCCTACGTTTCTACTTTCCCACTTACACATTACTTTGCTATGACCAACTACTATTGATCTACTAATCATCTATTATTGGAGCCATGGATCTTTGTACTTTGGGTTGAAGTTCTGTTTTCCAATGGCCACAGAATCTCTTACACTGATAGAGTATGTATACTCATCATACTGGCATTAATTTTTGCTTTCTGAAATTTTAGTTATAAAAGTAAGAAAATTATTTGAAAAATTTGTGAAACATAGGCAAAAAAGAAATCGCTGAGTAAAATACAATTGATATAAACCATAGTAGCTAAGTTTTCCCTAATTTCGTAATTAGTGATTATTTTTCTGTTATTTTTTGCTTATATGTGAACAGCATTTGTATGTAACTCTTTAACTAGTAAACATTAGAGTAATGGACTGTTAGGCCAAAGAGTCTTCACATATTTCTCATTTTACATATGGTTTGTTTTAAGAAAAGAAGTAGTTATTTTAAGAAATCAAGTTATCAACCTAAGCCAGAGGTTGTTAATTTATATTATAAAATCATTAACTTGAGGCTCTCAAAATTTATCTTCCTGTTATCACCACACAGGTGATGACTGCATACATATATTACTTCCAGTCACCCAGAGGCACTTTTCATTTAGTGAGACCTAAGTTACGCCCTCACAGATGGCCATGTGATAGCGTTCCCTGTCAAATGTAATTCCACCTAACTTCAACATGTGCCTCTGCTTCCAGCAAAGCACTCCTCTTTCTACCTTGTGATTATCCTGCAGTAGTTCCTCATAAAGTCTCTTATTCTATCATTCATTATCTCCTAGAGACAAACCCAGTGGAACTAATTTTTATTCATCTTCTGTTCATCTCCCTGGGATTAAAGAAACTCTGGTGTTTTACTATTAACTATTTTTAATAGTAGGGTAATTAATAATGTCATTATTTTTGCAGTAATGAGGTATGACAGTGATAGTTGAAATAATTTTAAATTTCTCAAAAATAGAAAAGCTGGGATTTTGCTTTGAAAGACATATTTTTTATTTTTATTTGCAAGTTGATCCCAAATTTCTGCCAAATTATTTTGGTCAACCCACCTAACAATATAATAACCCACTTTCATTAAGGTAATTTCTCTTCTCTTGTGTGATATTGCATCCATTTGCAGAATGTTTTTCAGCCATTGTAAAGAATCCTTAACCAGAAGTAATGCTTCTGTATAAGGCATATGTAAATATGCTTATTTTAGAAAAAAACATCTAACATTTTCAGTAAGATAATTGGATAATAAATCTGCATTTTAGTTATAATTTTTACTATATGAGACACCTTTAAAATGACTAGTTAAAATACTTTTGGCCTGACCTGTGGTGGCGCAGTGGATAAAGCGTCGACCTGGGAACACTGAGGTCGCCGGTTCAAAACCCTGCACTGGTCTGGTCAAGGCACATATGGGAATTGATGCTTCTGGCTCCTCCCCCCTTTCTCTGTTTCTCTCTCTCTCTCTCTCTCTCTCTCTCTCTCTCTCTTTCTCTCTCTCTGTCTCACTCTGTGTCTCCTCTCTAAAAATGAATAAAATAAAAAGAAATAAAAAAAATACTTTTACTAGTGCCTTGATTGACTCAAAGAAAGCTTCTGGAAATTCTGCAGTATGTGAATAAATAAATGCAGATTTTCATATTTATATATATATAATTCATATAAATAATATAAAAATAATATTTGAGTTAAAGTAAAGAATATGTAATAAGAAGGCAAGTGATAAATTCAGCATCTTATTTCTTATGTTTAAGTATATAAATTGATGTCTTATCATAGAATAAATATTTATTATTAAAAAAGTCATGCTGTGGTGTTTAAATTGGCAAAAATGGGAAGATATTATGGGTCATTGCATTTGGAAACAGTATGTCTTATTCATAGTTTTAGATAAATCTGTGCATAGGGTGAACTATGTATTATTGCTTCTGAAGAGTATAAAGTAACAGACGCTGATGAGAAATGTTTTCAGAATAAGAGAGAGACTTCTCAACCAAGACGAGGAGACATATATTTCCTGATTCCTTTTTCTAAGTATCATTAAAAGTTGTAAAATTTTACATAGAACATAGGAAAACACTAAAAGGCAGAGAAAAAAAATTAGTTTGGGACCTTGGGACCCAAGCAACAACATGGTGGTAAATCCCCTTGGTTATATTTTTACCTTACATAATTCAGACTGGTTGACAAGAAAGCCAACATCCCCAAAACAACCCAAAAATACCATTTCCAAAATTTCTGGTTTCTTTAGTCAAACTCCACAAAGTAGGGAGAGAGGACCTTGCAATTTAACCTTGACCTGCACCAGCAAAGAATAAGTGGGGAACCTAGACTCCCACCATTGATTCTATAAGTCACCCCAGCCCCCGCACAATGGCAATATCCAAGGATATCCTAGTGGGGAACTGCAAAATTTACCACCAGAAGATGCTAACAAGGCAACCCCAACCCCATAATGTCAGTGGAAATGACAGGGATATCCACCTTCACTTGGCCGTGCTTCCATACATGAAATCAGAAGAGGACTAGTGAAAAGTCAGGACATTCACCACACTGACAGCAGCGTGTACTCACCCTTCAATACACATGGCCAGATAAGACATACCCTGGGCCACAACACAACCTTCAATCAAATTTATAACACTTGAAAACCCACAGAGTATGTTATTTGTTTTCATTTAAACCAAGCTAGAAATTGGGTAATAGAAAGACAAGTAAAAGAAATCTTTGAACACTTGAAAACTAAACAATACGCTTCCAAATAATTCATGAGACAAAGAGTAAATATCAAGGAAAATAAAAAGAAAAACACATTAAATTAATAAAAAATAAAGTATAACATATTAAAATTTATGTATCAAAGCTAAAGAAGCATTGAGAAAATTATTTATAAGTGTTAATGTATACATTTAAAGAAAAAAAGAAAGGTAAAGTCTACATAAGCTAAACGAACCTCAAGGAACTTACTCTGTTTTGAAAGATTGTATATGTTCTTAGGAATTTATTCATTTCATACATATTATCCAATTTGTTTGCCATATAGATGTTTGTATTATTTTTTTATAATCCTTTGTATTTCTTTTTTTAAGCTTTTTTAAAAAAGATTTTATTTATTCATTTTAGAGAAAAGATAGATGAAAGAGAGAGAAAGAGAAGGGGGAAGGAGCAGGAGGCATCAACTCCTATATATGCCTTGAACCAAGCAAGCCCAGGGTTTTGCACCTGAGACTTCAGTGTTTCAGGTCGACACTTCATCCATTGTCTCACCACGGGTTAGGCCAACCCTTTGTATTTCTTTGAGGCAGTTACTTCTATTTCATTTCTGATTTTATATATTTGGATCTTCTCTCTTTCTTGGGTGGGGGTTCTCATCTTTGGAAGTTTTTATTCTTAATTTTATTTGCAGAGACATAAATTTGAAACTATCATTATATTACATCTCCTTTTGTTTCAATAACACTTTTTTGGAACTCTCTGTTCCCCAATTTTTGTTAGAATGATTTTTCTCTTGACTGTAGCATTGTTGAATCTGGGCATCTCTTCAATATTTTCTTGATTATATCAAATGTTGTCCATAACATTTATTTATTCCTCTTTGTAGTTCACTTTCTCATTTAATGAAATGTGTTTTGGGGTTACTTTTAAAATGGGGAGTGTGGGAGAAAAATATTAAGGAGGCATAGCATCCTAAGAAATGTTTTTTATTCTGCCCTAATGATTGATTCAACATTTTGTGGGACTATAATTAGTCTACATTATTCATATTGATCCTCTAAATTTTGAAAGCCTTACTCTGTTATCTTCTAATACTTAGAATTGCTGATGAGATATCTGAACTTGATCTTATTTTTTTTCTTTTTGTATAACACCTGCTTTTATCTTTTCCTCTGAAAATGTTTCATGTCCTCTTTTTACAGTTTCTATTACTAAATTTCCCATGACATAAGGTTGGGTCTCTTAGAACTCATGTCTTTTAGCAGCCAGTACACCTTCGCTTTTCTATTTATTTGATGATATCCTCTAATCAGGATTATCTGTTTACTTCTCTCAGTATCAATAATAGTCTGTTGATGCTCACATACTATTCAAGACATTGTTCTGTCTTTGAATTTTTAGAACAAAGCTCAACGTTATAATTAACCTTTCACTGTACCTAATCAGTATTTTAATTTGCCTATCATATTTTTAATTTTTTAACTTCTTATTAATTTTCATTTGTAAACCATTGTATTTTTGATTTATAGATTTAATATCTAATATCAACCTAAATGCACATGAAGATAGTAATTAGACTGTTATTGTCATTATTGAAGTTTTCTTTTTTTTTAATTTTTAATATATTGTGTTTACATGGATTCAGGTGTCCCGCTCACACCCCTGTGTCCCTTTTTGTACCCCTTCGCCCCCTCCCCCTAATCCCTACCCCTTTTCTTCTTGGATTTTCTGTCCTGTTATCTATATCTCAGTGTTATGTATATATAATTTCACTAATTTCTTTACCTTCTCTGATCCAACTCCCACATGCCCCTTCCCTCTGACTGCTGTCCCACTGGTTCCTATGACCCTGCCTGTGCCTCTCTTCTGTTCCTCAGTTCACTTTGTTCATTAAATTCCACATATATGTGAGATCATTTGATATTTTTCTTTCTCTGCCTAGCTTATTTTACTTAGCATAATAATCTCCAGGTCCATCCATGCTTTCACTAAAGGTAAGATTTTCTTCTTTTTCATGGTCCCATAGTAGTATTCCATTGTGTATGTGTACCACAGCTTTTTAATCCACTCATTCACTGACAGACATTTGGGCTGTTTCTAGATCTTGGCTATTGTAAGTAATGCTGCAGTAAACATGGGGGCGCATATCTTCTTTTGCATCAGTGATTTGGTGTTCTTAAAATATATTTATAAAAGTGGAATAGCTGGGTCAAATAGACAGTTCCATTTTTAATTTATTTTTTCAGAGACAGAGAGAGAGTCAGAGAGAGGGATTGATAGGGACAGACAGGAACGAAGAGAGGTGAGAAGCATCAATTATCAGATTTTTATTGTGACACCTTAGCTGTTCATTGATTGCTTTCTCACATGTGCCTTGACTGTGAGCCTTCAGCAGACCAAGTAACCCCTTGCTTGAGCCAGTGACCTTGGGTCCAAGCTGGTGAGCTTTTTTATTTTCTCAAACCAGATGAGCTCACGCTCAAGCTGGCGACCTCAGGGTCTTAAACCTGGGTCTTCTGCATCCCAGTCCAATGGTCTATCCACTGCGCCACAGCCTCGTCAGGCTATTTTTAATTTTTTTGAAGAAACCTCATACAGTTCTCCACAGTGGCTGTACAAGTCTGCATTCCTACCAGCAGTCCAGGAAGGTTCCTTTTCTCCACACTGTTGCCAGGACTTATTGTGTGTTGTTTTGTTAATGAGTGCAATACTGACAGGTGTGAGTTGGTATCTGGTGGTTTTAATTTGCATTTCTCTGATGATTAGTAATGTTTTTCATTTTTTCATATGCCTATTAGCCATTTGTATTTCCACTTTGTAAAAGTATTTATTCAGTACTTTTGCCCATTTTTTAATTGGATTGTTTACCTTCCTGGTGTTGAATTTTAGAAATTCTTTATAAATTTTGGTTATTAACCCCTTATCAGACGTACTGGCAAATATGTTTCCCATTGTGTGGGTTGTCTTTTTATTTTGTTCATGGTATCTTTTGCTATGCAAAAGCTTTTTAGTTTGATATAGTACCATTTGTTCATCCTGTCCTTTATTTCACTTGCCCGTGGAGATAAATTGGGAAGAGTATTGCTACGAGAAACATCAGAGATTTTACTGCCTATGTTTTCCTCCAAGATATTTATGGTATCATGACTTACATTTAAGTCTTTTATCCACTTTAAGTGTAAGATCGTGTCCTAGTTTTACTTTTTTGCATGTACTTGTCCAATTTTCCAAACAGTGTTTGTTAAAAAGACTGTCTTTACTCCATTATATGCTCTTACCTCATTTTCAAATATCAATTGAACATAATTGACCCAGGTTTATTCCTGGGTTTTCTATTCTTTTTTTTTTTTTTTTTTTTTTTTTTACTGGGACAGAAAGAGAGTCAGAGAGAGGGATAGATAGGGACAGACAGACAGGAACGGAGAGAGATGAGAAGCATCAATCATCAGTTTTTCGTTGCCATTGCAACACCTTAGTTGTTCATTGATTGCTTTCTCACATGTGCCTTGCTGCGGGCCTTCAGCAGACCGAGCAACACCTTGCTTGAGTCAGCAACCTTGGGTCCAAGCTGGTGAGCTTTTGCTCAAGCCAGATGGGCCAGCGCTCAAGCTGGCGATCTCGAGGTCTCGAACCTGGGTCTTCTGCATCCCAGTCTGGTGCTCTATCCACTGTGCCACTGCCTGGTCAGGCGAGTTCTCTATTCTTGTCCATTGATCTGTATGCGTGTTCTTATGACAGTACTAAGCTGTTTTGTGTACAATGGCCCTGTACTATAACTTGATTTCAGGAAGTGTGATACCATGCACTTTATTCTTTTTCTTCAAGATTGCTGAGGCTTTTTGTGTTCTTTTTTGGTTCCATATAAATTTTTGAAATATATATTTTTTTGTATCTTTGAAGTATGCCATTGGTATTTTAATAGGAATTACATTGAATCTACAGATTGCTTTGGGTAATATAGATATTTTAATGATGTTTATTCTTCTTATCCATGAACACGGTATATGCTTCCACTTGTTTGTATCTTTCTTGATTTCTTTTATCAATGTTTTATAATTTTCTAAGTACAAGTCGTTTACCTCCTTGGTTAAATTTACTCATAGATACTTTATTTTTTTGATGCAATTGTGAAGTGGATTGTTTCCTTAATTTCTCTTTCAGACAGTTTATTGTTGGTATATATAAGTGCCACTTATCTCTGAATATTAATTTTATATTCTGCCACCTTGGCAAATTTATTTATCAGGTCTGGTATTTCTTTTTGACTGAGATTTTAGTGTTTTCTATGTACAGTATTATGTCATCAGGAAATAATGATAGTGTTATAGTGTTACTTCTTTTCCAATTTGGATGCCTTTTATTTCTTCTTCTTGTCTGATTGCTATAGCTAGGACTTCCAGAACTATGTTGAATAAGAGTAGTGAAAGGGGGCACCCCTGCCTTGTTCCTGATTTTAAGGAGATTGCTTTTAATTTTTGCCCATTGATTATGATATTGGCTGTGGGTTTGTCATAGATGGCCCTTACATGTTGAGGTATGTTCCCTGTATTCCCACCTTGCTGAGAGTTTTGATCATGAATGGGTGCTGGATTTTATCAAATGCTTTTTCTGCATCTATTGAAATTATCATGTGATTTTTGTCCTTCCTTTTGTTTATGTGATGAATCACATTTATTAATTTGCGAATTTGTACCAGCCTTGCATCTCCATAATAAATCCCACTTGATCATGATATATGTTTTTTTTCACATATTGCTGAATCTGGTTTGCTAATATTTTGTTGCGAATTTTAGCATCTAAGTTCATCAGGGATACTGACCTATAGTTTTCTTTCTTTGTATTGCCTTTACCTGGTTTTGCAATGAAGATTATGCTTGCCTCATAAACGAAGTTTGAAAGTCTTTCTTTTTCTTGAAATTTTTGAAATAGTTTGAGTAATATAAGAGTTAGTTCTTTCTTGAATATTTGTAAAATTCACCTGTGAATACATCTGGTCCAGAATTTTTGTTTGCTGGCAGTTTTTTGAGAACCGTTTTAATGTCATTTGTTGTAATCAGTCTGTTTAGGTTTTCTGATCTTCAGAATGAGTTTTGGAAGATTATATGTTTCTAGCTATTTATCCAATTTGTCTAGGTCCGTGATTACGAACCTTTTATAAAAACCGCCCACTTTTTCAGTGCTGGTCAACCTGGTCCCTACCTCCCACTAGTGGGTGTTTCAGCTTTCATGGTGGGCCAATCACGGTGGTGGTTCCAAAGGTATCTATTAAATCCAGTTGATCTTGTGTGTTTAAGTCTGCTGTTTCTTTGTTAATTTTCTTTCTTGAGGATCAATCTAGTGATGTTAGTGGGGTATTGAAATTTCCTACTGTTATAGTATTGCTATTGATCTCATCCTTTATATCCATCATAATCTGCTTTATGTATTTAGGTGCTCCTATATTAGGCACATAGATATTTACAATGGTAATATCCTCCTGCTGGATTGTTCCCTTTATCATTATGTAGTGACTTTTTTTTTTTATCCCTTACTATAACCTTTGTTTTAAAGTCTATTTTGTCAGATATAAGTATTGTGACCCCAGATTATTTTTCATTTCCATATCTATGAAATAGTTTTTTCCATCCCTTCACTTTTAATCTATGTGTATCTTTTTTTCTGAGGTGGGTCTCTTGTAGATAATATATATATGTGTCCTGTTTTCTTATCCATTCAGCTACCCTATGTCTTTTGATTAGAGAATTTAATCTATTTGCATGTAAGGTTATTATTGATATATAGTTATTTATTACCATTTTATTGTTCAAATCTACAGTTTTCTTTTTCTCAATTTTCTTTCTTTTGCTCTTTTTACAGCAGGCCCCTTAACATATTTTGCAGTACTGGTTTGGTTGTAATGAATTCCTTGTGTGTTTTTCTGGGAAGCTTTTTATTTCTCCTTTAATTTTAAATGATAGCCTTGCTGGATAAAGAAGTCTTGGTTGTAGTTTCTTGTTCTGCATTACTTTGAATATTCGTTGCCATTCCCTTCTAGCCTCAAGTATTTCCGTTGAGAAGTCAGATGTCATCCTTATGGGGGCTCCTCTGTAGGTAATAGACTGCTTTTCTCTTGCAGCTTTTAGTATTCTTTCTTTGTCTCTTAACTTTAACACTTCAATTATGATATGTGTTGCTGTAGGCCTCCTTGAGTTCCTCTTTGATGAAACTCTCTGTGCTTCTTGAACTTATGTGACGTTGTCCATCAATTTAGGGAAATTTTCAGCTATGATTTCTTCAAACAGGTTCTCTATTTCTCATGTATTCCCTTCTTCAGGAACCCCTATAATGCTAATGTTGTTTCTCTTCATGTTGTCACAGAGCTCTTTAGAGTTTCCTTAGACTTATTGAGCCCCCCCCCCTTTTTTTTGCTGCTTTGCTTCTGTGCTTCCATTTATCTTGTCCTCAAAATTGCTGATTTGATCCTTTGCTTCATCCAGCCTTAATTCCTTCTAGTGCAGTTTTCATTTCTGATATTGTATTTGTCATTTATGACTGGTTCTTTTTATGATTTCAATGTCCTTTTTGATACTTGCTATTTCTTTATTTAGCTGCTCATTATATCCATCCATTGTTTCTCTAAGATCCTTGAGCATCCTAAAAATCATTGTTTTAAACTCTGCATTTGGTATTTGTGTTACTTTCATCTCATTCTGTTCTTTTTGTGGGGATTTCTCTGGTTGATTTATTTCGGTTGCATTTTTCAATCTGCCCATTTTGTCTGTGTATTAGGTCATGCTGTCTGACTTTGAAATTTTTGTGTGATCTTTACAAAGAAGATGGACTTGTTGGTCTTGATCCTCCAGATCACCTGTTTTCCTTGTTGTAGGAATGCTTGTTGAAGGTACTATTTTTCCTTTTGTTGTGTGGGAGTTTTAGATGCAATTGGTGCTTTTGTGGGTATGTTTATCCCTTCAGGCTGGCTCTAAGGGTCAACTTTGATTATATGTATTACACACTGTGCAACGTCTGTCCTGTTGGGCATATTTATTCTCCACAATGTCTGGTGCCTGCTAGACTCCACCTTTGGGTATGCTGCTTGTGTAGGTATTTGAATCTTGAGTTGTTGCTGTGTGCCACCCACTACTAGTAGTGTTGGCTCTAGTTCTTCTCGGGTTGGCATTAGATATTGTTTGTAACTTGCTGAGGGATACCAGTCTGCAGATACAGCACTTTTCACTGTTTGTGTCTGCGTTTTCTGTATCTGCATACTATGGAAGGGGTCAATCTTTGTATAAGAATCAGCTTCCTCCTGCTTAGAGATGACAACAGCTCCATAAAAGCCCTAAACTCTGTAAGATTTGTTTCTACTTTTCAGTTACTCCTCCTCCTCTTGCAGCTTCCTGGTCTTCCCACAGAGTCTTCTGTAGTAAGACTGTAGTGTGGGCTCAGATAGGCTTCACCCAACCAACCCCTCTACAGGTTGCATGCCTTGTGGTTAGGGCAGCTGAGGTTGTGAATACAATGTTTGTGGGACCCTCTACTTCAGGGGTCTCTTGGTCAGGTGCTCACACAGGGAATGTGGCCCCTACTCCAGAGCTTGATCCCTCAGCCACTGCTGAATACCCAAATTTTATTTCTCTTCAACAAGGTAAGTAACAGGTTCAGACCAAGTGTGGCCTATAGTACCCTCTGCAGAAGTTCTTTCAGCTGTTGCAATCCCAGTCTCAGGGAAGAAGATTTAGAGAGTCCTCTCCTGGGGCTGACTGTGCCCCTCCCAAAGGTGGCTAAGCCCTTGACCAGATCCAACAACAGACCCACAGGAACCCACACTTTAAATGTCCATGCTCCAAGTCTCTGTCTCTTCTCTGTCCATGCTCCAAGTCTCTGTCTCTTCTCCTGTAGAATCTAGCCTAGCTGGACAGAATATTGAGCACCCAGGCTGGCTGACTGTGAAGTTCAACCCTATCCAATGCACATGAGCCATTGTGCCAGTGCTTTGCACAGGGAGTATAACTCACCTCAGCTGGGCCAGGTGTGAGGAGCTTTTCCATAGGATACCACTCTAGTAAGGGTTGTTAGAACCTGAACCAATGCTTTCCACAGCTGACCCCTGGATATGCCAGTCCTGGGCCTCCCAAGCAGGAACCCAGTGCAGACCAGTGGGAAATACTGCCCGTGACAGACCCTCAGCAATTGTTTTTGGAGCTACATGCAATTCAGAGTTTTGGGCTTCCTCTGCTGGGTCCAGGTGTACATGGAAATACCAAGCTGCTCTCATAAGCTGGCTTTTACAAACTCAGGTCCTGGGGGAAAGTCCTCTCAAATGGCCAATATTCCCTGAGTCTCCCCTCCTGCAGCCTGTCTGCTGGCTGCTTATTGGGCACAGCCACTGAAAAAACCTCTGCTAGAGTCTAGGTCCTATGGCAATTCAGTGATTAGGAAGGGTGGTGGGTGTGGCTCTGTCCCTTTTCCCTAAATGTCAGTCTGTCCAGACTTTTCCACAGACCTCAGTAGGGTTAGCTCTAGGAGTCTGCTGGGTGTGGCCTCTGAGACCCAGAGGTGTGATCTGCCCGCCCACAGTTTCAACTGAGTCTCTTGTGAGGTGGACGTACCAGTCATAGACTTCAAAGAGTGTGGGGTGAGCTTCGTTCTCAACACCAGAAAACTGAGTCACTGACATGCCCCCTTTTTCCTGTCCTGTCAGAACAACCTGTTGCCATGATTGGGTTACGAGAGACTGCCAATGGTGGAGCAGCTGCTTTTCCTCAGGCTGATGCCACTTAGAGGGGATTGCTCCACCCAAGAAAATTGGTTACTGCAGTACTGGAGAATGACTCAGCACAAGGGCTCCAGTTTCCATTCCCCACAGTGTCTCTCCCTGGTTTTCCAAATGTACACTCTCCTCCTGCAACTCCAGTAACTCTCAGTTCTCCTCTTCCAGATTCCGGGTAAGTGGATGTGAACAAGTTTTTCTGTGGAGCCCTTTAAAATAGAGTTTGCATCTGAGAGCTCTGTCTCTCATGGACAGAAATCTGGCTCTTTTCACAACTAAATGCTGTCTGGGCACCTCATCTAGGCTATGGGGCTCTAGGCTGGGGCTCTTGGCCTGGGGCTGAGCACCCACACCTCTCAGAGCAACCCACCCCGCTGTAAAAGTCCCTCCGGGCTACCACCTGCTTCTGTGAGCTGGCCAACCCTTTCCACATCTCCGCCCTTCCTACCAGTCTCAGTGTGGTTTCTTCTGTGATCCTTGGTTATAGACTCCTTAGTTTAGTCCAAAGTTAGTTTTTCAAGATTATTGTTCTTAAATTAAGTTGTAATCCAATTTGGTCCTGGGAGGTGGCAGTTGGAACGTCTGCCTACACTGTCGCCATCTTTCTTCTCCCTGAAGTTTTCTTTTTCTGAAATACTTCTTTCTTTTTTTCCCCCAGGAGACATTAGCATCCTGGTTTATCTTATAGTTTCTCTGAAACAATATGTTTTCCTTAAATAACATATTAATTATTAAAAATCCATCCATGTTGTAGAATGAATCAGAGACTCCTGTCTCAGAGACTTCTATGTGTACGTGTACATGTAGTTTATTTATAGCAAGGAGCTGGTTTTTAAACTTTTAGAATTAATATTGCCAATATTATAAGGTGTTTCTCTAAAGTAACTGAAGATTAATTTCTAAGAAAGCCATAATAAATTTCTACCAACTTGACTTAAAGGAACATAATGTTATTATCTCATAGTTCTAGAACAGGGATGGGCAATCTTTTGAGCTTGGTGTGTCAAATTTCGCCAAAAACCGAGCATAACTCAGGTGGTGTGTCACTTTAAGAAAAACAACCTAACCGGAAGTCCCAGAACTAGACGCTCTGTACTGGAGTTCTGTTGTTTTGGCCTACAGCCCTCCGGCACAGTGTCTACACTACAGCAAATGTTTTATCCTCAGCTACTGTACCTGGCCGTGCAGGAGGAGCCAAGGATAAAACGTCCTTCTCAGCATGCGGCCCTGTACTTCTCTGGATAGGTGTCAAGAATCAAGGTGTTGGTAGGGCCACACTACCTTCAAAGACTGCTGAGGATAATTTTTCCTTGAATCTTCTAGATTCTAATACCTTTAAGCAATTCTCGGCATTCCATGGCTTAAAGACACATAACTGCAAACTCTGCCTCCATTGTTACATGGCTTTCTCCTCTATATCTGTGTCTATAAGAAGAAACTCTTATAAGAACACTTTTTGTTGGATTTTAGAGCCCTCCCAGAAAACTCAGGATGATATAATCTTGAGATGCTTAGTTAAATCTTCAAAGGCCCTTTTCCCAAATCAGGACAAATTCACAGATTCTGAGTAGACATATCTTTTGGGCCTATACTTCAACCTACTACAAACCATACACAGTAATTCTCTCAAGACAGTTGAATTAAGTTAAAATAGTTACATTTTCTCTTTTTCTATGGAGAAAAGCTCAATTTTTTATCTGATCTTTAGTGAGTAAGATATTGTTATCATAATTTAAGCATGAGGTTTGTGGAGAGGTTGACCATTTATATAAATTCTTCCATTTATTTCATTCTTCTCAGCCTCTTCTCTCAATAATGCTTCAAGTTGTACCTGCCATTCTGGAAACTGAAGCTCCTTGTGTGTTCTTCATGCATGTCAGTGTTCTAGTCAGTGCTCCCTACTCAAGTACATTGAATAACAGCAGCTTCCTTCCCCATGGTCATCCATCTGTAGTCCTACTTTATATTTTCTTCTATAAAAATTTTCAAAATCTGGGGTTTACCAATCTCTCCCATAATCTTGCTGAAAGATTCTAGTACTTTAAAATATGTATAAGCTATTATTTGTATGGAATCTCAGAATAGAGGTAAAAATGCTTATTCTGTTTATGATATATCCACTCTCAGTTTCAGTGCCCTCCTCTATGAAGTACAAATGAAATCACACTTCTTATTACTGTTTGAAGATTAAATTCTATAATGCATCTACAGAAAAACTGTAGGAAGTGTTCATTTAATGCAAGCCATTATAAAACATGAGTATTTATGCAGATAACTAAAGAGTTAGTATCTCGTTTACGTATTTATTAAATTAATTTATTCATTTAAACTTCATAGATAATTTCTTTGTGTTACTTTTTTAAAGCTATAGATATTAATTATCAGAAACCATTTCACTTCACTCATTTGCTACTGAAACAGATAAATACAAGAACTTTCTGTTTTTATTTGTTTTTGTTTTATCTTTTTGTGTGTATTTTTCTGAAATGAGAAGCAGGGAGGTGGAGAAACAGACTCCCACATATACCCAGCTGGGATCCAACTGGTATGCCCACTAGAGGGCAATGCTCTGCCCATCTGGGGCATTGTTCTATTGTAACCAGAGCCATTCTAGCACCTGAGGTGGAGGCCATGGAACCATCCTCAGTTCCCCCTAACCATTTTTGCTCTTATGGAGCCTTGGCAGCAGGAGGGGAAGAGAGAGATAAAGAGAAAGGAGAGGGGGAGGAATCGAACCCGGGACTTCCACACGGCAGGTCGACACTCTAACATTAAGCCTACTAGTCAAGGTCAAGAATTTTCTGTTTTTAATCCCAAAACAATGTAACATGACTTTCTGAAACTTACCATAATAGAATTTGGCACTTCCTATCCTCTCCCAACTTTGAAAGGCATATATATTAATACATAAACATAATTTCTGTAGTTATTCTCTTTTTAAATTTTTCATGAATTAATCAGTTCAAAAGGAAAGTATTTGTGCAGATCATACTACTTGATGATTAAAAATTTATGACTACAAGCTAGCTTTTGAAAGACAGCCATAATTTAGTTTTATGCTTGAATAAATTACATGGCATTCAAGAAATGTTGTTTATTATTCGAGAAATTAGGCAACTCAATTCCCCCTCAGGAAAAAAATAAATAAATAAATAAAACACAGAGGTTGATTTTCTGTTTACCGAAGTTAATTAAAGTTCTAGACAGGGAGTTACTTTAATTCTGAGTTTATGGTAGTCATGCCAAAACAATAAGAGTAAGTAATGTCTTTTATTAAGTAGTAAATATTGGACGATAAGGCTTTTTTTTTTTTTTTTATCTTTTGACAGAGACAGAGAGAGTCAGAAACAGGGATAGATAGGGACAGATAGACAGGAAGGAAGAGAGATGAGAAGCATCAATTCTTTGTTGTGGCACCTTAGTGTTCATTGATTGCTTTCTCATATGTGCCTTGACCGGGGGATACAGCAGAATGAGTGACCCCTTGCTCAAGCCAGTGACCTTAGGCTCAAGCTGGAGAGCCTTGCTCAAACTAGGTGATCCCGTGCACAAGCTGTTGACCTTGGGGTTTCGAACCTGGGTCCTCCGTGTCCCTGGTCAACACTCTATCCACTGCACCACCATCTGGTCAGGCTGAACTATAAGGCTTTTGATAGATGATAATGTTTTTTTTTTTTTTATTCTGTATCCTAATGATAAAACGGTCCATGGCACACAGTCTATATATATGTACTATTATAACAATCTCATTGTGATTTACAGTCACCTTTCTATCAAGTGAATTGTAGAAAAATGTGTCCTATATAAAACAATAAAACTAAGACACCATATTGTGTACATATAAACATACTCCAAAGCTAAATCTATATGTATAGGTAGTACTTACTTAGCTTTTAAATGTGGGTAATATGTAGATACTTTCCCCCGATATATTTGTTTTCAATTTATTGAGTATATACTATATAAGAAACACAGTATACATAAAGGTTGTACAAAAAGAATAAAAGACATGTTTATTGAAAGAGACTACTACTTTATTAGTGAGGTAAGTTTGGTCATTAGAAAATAATCTAAGTATACAATAATTTGGTTAAATGGAATAAAGTAATCCCATTAAATGAACTAAGTTCATTATGAATCTATATCTTGCGTATGAATATTGAATGTCATGGAACATATTTATGATTTGTTCAGTTACCAGTCTAGGTAACCAAAAAAATACATTGGCAATTTTTGTAAAAAATAAGAAGGAAAAGGCAATATGCATTGAAATGTTAGTGAATGTTACCTTTGTAGGAAGTATTTGTTATCTTATTGTTAGCAGATGATTCAAAAATAAAATCAGTTACTAGTAATAAAGATACAATTTTCATTGCATTTATAAATCAAAATAAAGCTTTGGGGTACACTTTTTCCACATTGTAATATTTATAATCATTTTGGATGCTATAGCAAGTGCAATGAAAACATTTAACATTGAAGAATTCAGTTTCACGATAGCATGTGTTGTAATTCCAATTATATGAAATGTCTAGAAGAGGCATATTCTTAGAAACAGAAAGTATATTAGTGGTTGCCTAGATCTATGGAAGGTTAGTATGGGCAGTGACTGCTACAGGCAAAGGTGTTTTTTGGTGAGTGACAAAAATCTTCTAAAATTAAATTATTATGATGCTGATACACTATAAATATATTTTAAAAAGCACTAAAATGTACACTTTAAATTGATAAATTTTATGGTATGTAAAGTATATTTTAATAAAACTTTTAAAAAATATTTATTATTAAAGTGGGTGATTATAGAGGAAAAAACAGAGAGAGTATTTTTTCATCTGATAAGAACTATTGTATATCCTGCATGTAGTGGTGGTTACTCAAGTCTACATGTTTTAAAATTTATAAAACTGTGCAACATTTGAAAAACGTTATCAATTTACTACATGAATAAAAATAAAATTTGAAGTCTAAATGTAGTTACCTGAACTCTGCCACCTGGGCTCCTCTCATTTTCACTGATTTCACGAAGCACAGTTTGATGACAAAATTCTGTCCTCTTATTTATTTCTTCCATAACATTACCACTAAGAGCATTATCTGGATTCCAGAATTTCCTTATCAGTGTATGACTCAAAGCCTTAGTGAAGGGAATATCTTCTGGAGTCTTCTAAAAGATATTATAAAAGCACAGGCAAACAGGTATTACATATTAAATCATCCTGACCTTCAAATGCCTTCATTTAAAACATACCAAGGAAATTCTGGCATTTCTGTTTCATTGAAATTCATGCACCTTTGGACCTAAGTGTCAGCCAGACAATTAAGCAAATTGTTAGAACTAATCCCATCCACCCCAGATAAGAAATTATACCTATAATTTTCACTGGACTTAAATTTGGACTTATTTTATATTATATTTTTCTAAATTGATCCAATATCCTTATGATCCATTCCCTACCCATTCTTCAATTTTCAGTCAATAAAAATGTTCCAAATCTTACATTTTAGTTTTTGCTGTGCTTCATACCACCACACGTCATACTTTTAACTTACTAACCAGGGTATGCAAGACCTTAAATCTGATTATGGGTCTAGAAGGAATAGAAGGAGGGCCCGAGGAAGATCAACAGTCATTTGCAAGGCAAATATCACAGGGGAAGATATTACATGTGTACAGGCAGAAGAAATAAACCTCTCAGGCAGACAAAGGCGGTTTGGTACAATTAAGTGATTCAAAGGATTCAGCTCTATTAAAAGATACTGATATGAGCCCACCTCAGTTTTCAAGATCACAATCTGTCAAAATATGTGCTCTTACTATTAAACTATTCTTTGTGCAATTCATTTGGGGTATTAACTGAACTACAATAAATTTCCTCAGTTAAAGATTAATAGTTGATGAATTTAGACATGAATATACTCTGAAAACATTCACAAAATCCAGATAAAAGGTAGTTTCATCACCACAGATGTTTCCCTGTGCTTCTTGATAATACATTCCTAACCATACCAATGTCTAAGGAATCACTGGCCTCCTTATGTTACAATAAAATAGTATATATTTGCTAGAACTTTTTTTTTATTAATTTTAATGGGGTGACACCAATAAATCAGGGTACATATGTACAATGAAAACATCTCCAGGTTATCTTATCATTCAATTATGTTGCATACCCATCACTCAAAGTCAAATTGTCCTCTGTCACCTTCTATCTGGTTTTCTCTGCGCCCCTCCCTTCCTCCCTATCCCACCCTCTCTTCCCTCCCCCCACCCCGTAACCACCAGTTTCTTGTCCATGACTCATAGTCTCACTTTTATGTCCCACCTATGTATGAAATCATGCTGTTCTCAGTTTTTTTCAGATTTACTTATTTCACTCGGTATAATGTTATCAAGGTCCATCCATTTTGTTGTAAACTATCCGATGTCATCATTTCTTATGGCTGAGTAGTATTCCATAGTATATATGTACCATTGCTTTTTAATCCACTCGTCCTCTGACAGACACTTGGGCTGTTTCCATATCTTCGCTATTGTGAACAATGCTGCCACAAACATGGCGACACATTTCTTCTTTTCGAACAGTGCTATGGTGTTCTTAGGGTATATTCCTAAAAGTGGGATAGCTGGGTCAAAAGGCAGTTCAACTTTTAATTTTTTGAGGAATCTCCCTACTGTTTTCCACAGTGACTGCACCAGTCTGCATTCCCACCAGCAGTGCAGGAGGGTTCCCTTTTTCCAAATCTTGCCAGAACTATTTCTGTGTTGTTTTGCTGATAAGCGCCATTCTGACTGGTGTGAGGTAATATCTCATTGTGGTTTTAATTTGCATTTCTATAATGATTAGTGATGTTGAGCATTTTTTCATATGCCTATTGGCCATCTGTATGGCCTCTTTGGAGAAATTTCTATTCATTTCTTTTGCCCATTTTTTGATTGGAATGTTTGTCTTCCTGGTGTTGAGTTTTATAAGTTCTTTATAAATTTTGGTTATTAACCCCTTATCAGACGTGTTGTCGAATATGTTCTCCCATTGTGTGGTTTGTCTTTTTATTCTGTTCTATTGTCTTTAGCTGTGCAAAAACTTTTTAGTTTGATATAGTCCCATTTGTTTATCTTGCCTTTTATTTCTTTTGCCCGTGGAGATAAATCGGCAAATATATTGCTGCTACAGATGTCTAGAATTTTATATAAGTGGAATCATTACAATATGTTGTCTTTTGACTGAATTTTTATACTCAACCTAATAAATTTGAGATTTAGTCAATCTATTTTCATCTATCAATAAGACCAGCTGTGGCTTCATCAGGCCTAGAAGTAGAGCCAGTGTTCAAACATTTTGCACCATTGGTTCAGTCCATATCTATTCCTGTCCTCATCCAGCTAGTTCAGTTTGTTCCCAGCTGTGTTATGACTGCATGGCTGTAAGCAAGTGCATGGGGTGAGCTCATGTTATTAAGAAAGAGTGAGTGATAGAGAGAGATCCTTTGTTAAGCTGATTATATTATCTTGGGCTTGGACAGGATCAGGCACTTCTTCAAACTAATTAAACAATTTCCCAGTCTTTTGTAGGCTTACACAGGATTCCCACCGCCACAAATCCATTTCTTAGATCTTCTGGGATTCTGTGTCCCTCATATAATCCGATCTCTTACCCAGGCTAAGCACCATCTCTTATGGTTGCCATCTCAGTTCCTACTGTGCATGCCTTAAAATAAAAGCTTCTCTCCCTGCACATGTGCTTCTCCCTGCAGCATCTTGGCCTCATTAGTTTCTCCTGCTGTTTTTATTCCTCCCTCAGTAATTTCTGATAATGATTCTTTCTGCTCCCTTTCTACCCACTTCTGGGATTTAGGTCCCAAAGGCAGAGAATGCAGAGGTCCCCCCATGAAGAACCCCTGAATCTGTAGCTTCCTAATGAAGCAAGCAGGCTTATTGTCCAATTCAGCTCTCTAGTTGATTATGCTTAATAATGTCTGATTCTCTTTGCTCCTTTATTTAATTAATATCTAGTTACCTATGCTAACAGTCTGATTATATATAAAAAAGTTGACTATTTTAGTGTAGCAATTCCAAATTATAAATATAGTCATAAATTTAGCAAAAAAATAATTTATAGGATAATTATAATCATTTTACAAAACATGATAACTTGCACTACATTAAATAAATAACTGAAAGTTCTCATTTGTAAAACTTGTTTTGGTTTGTGATCATAACAACAGTTTATGACATGGACATTGTCATTATTTTTAATAGCTAAAATTATTCCACTTAAAACTCTCATTCATTTTTATTGCAAAATATCTTTAGCCTAGAAAATACTCATAAATAGTCTTTTTAAAATGTTTATCGGGTTATGTTTTTCAAATATTTTAATCTTACCACTGTCACTGTATTCAAGCCTAGAAAATTTCTTAGATACAGCCCAGAGATTTCTGTTTTGGTTATAAAAGTACTTTTACACTTAGAGGCAGAGGTGGGATCATAGGGAGCAGAAGGACAGATGTGAGAGGAAAGGGGGATGAGGGTATGGGAACAGAGAAAGTGAAGGGATTAGTGAAATTATATATACATAACACATAGATACAGATAATAGGACAGCAAATTGCAAAGGGAAAGGAGGAAGGTATTCAGGGGGAGGAGGCCAAAGGGGGTATAATAGGGGCACATTGTTGGGGGTTGAGGGTGTTATATTGAGTGGGACACTTGAATCCACATTAACAAAATAAATTTAAAACTTTAATTAAAAAATGTAGTTCTACATAGATAATTTAGTTCTTCCTTTTTAAAATTCATCTTCCAGCCTGACCAGGTTGTGGTGCAGTGGATAGAGCATCAGACTGGGATGCGGAGGACCTAGGTTTGAAACCCTGAAATCGCAGGCTTGAGCACAGGCTCATCTGGCTTGAATGAGGGCTCACCAGCTTGAGTGCAGAATCACTGACTTGAGCATGGGATGATAGACATGACCCCATGGCTGGCTTGAAACCCAAGGATGCTAGCTTGAGTGAGGGGTCACACTCAGTCTGCTTTAGCCTCCAGGTCAGGGAGCATATGAGAAAGCAGTCAATGACAACTAAGGTGCTGCAACAAAGAATTGATGCTTCTCATCTCTCTCCCTTTCTGTCTGTCCCTATCTTTCCCTCTCTCTGCCTCTCTGTCTCTCTCTGTCACTATAAATAAATAAATAAATAGATAGATAGATAGCTAAATAAATAAATAAATGCATCTTTCATCTTCCCAGCTACCCTCTTCTCATAAAGTTTTCCCACTTGCATTATTTAAGAAATTTTTTATTCACTGATTTCTTTTAAGTTGTGTAAAAGCTCATATACTATAATATATCAATTAAGACTAGCTAGATTACCTCCATAACTATTCAGTTTAATCCAATTAGAGATCTTTTTTTAAAATTTTGGTCTCTATGTAACTAACACTCCTATTTTTTATGTAATCAGAATACATAACATTTCTGATATTATACTGTGTAATATATATTTTAATTATCTGCAGTTAATTTTTATGAATACTGTATTTGTGATTAATATTTTAAAATGAAGACTAAAGATTTACTCTAATAGATGATAGTGTCATTTGCATAAATCATATAGACAATTTTAATAAAGTCTATGTATTTATGTGATGTAATAATGAACAGAAGAATATTCATCTTTCAATTTAAAGTATTGATGTCGATTCTCAATAAAATTAAAATAATTTATATATAGTTTACTTTATTTTTCTATTTTACTTTATATGTGTCTAAACCAGAGATTAGCAAGAATATCTTTTATGTAATGAGCACTTAGGATTTTAGATTTGGGGAGACATATGTAGTCCTTGTCATATATTTACTTTAAAAAATTTATTTAAAAATGTAAAAATCATTCTTTTTTATATAACTATAAAATATTAGTTCTTGTGGTTTGACCCATAAACATAGGCTTTGCCAAACCTTTGTTTAAAAACTACAAGAAGAGCTATTGCTTTTATTTATTCCACATGTTTGGCATTCAGATATTTCTAAAGTAGACAAAATAGAATCATTACCTTAAGTCTACTATGGGTAGAGTCAATCCATGGGTAAAGTACATAGTTGGAACACCGATGTGAACTATTTATATACAAAATGTATTATTTATATTATTTCACAGTTAACATATACACACACTCTGCAGAAAGTAGGGCTATAGCAACATTTTCATGCTAACCATTGAAAATTAAGACATGTACGTAAAGACACATGCAGCCCCATGTTCACTGAAGCATTGTTCACAGTGTCCAAGACATGGAAACAACCAAAAAGTCCTTAAGTAGATGACTGGATAAAGAAGATGTGGCACATATATACTACGGAATACTACTCAGCCATAAGAAATGATGACATCGGATCATTTACAACAACATGGATGAACCTTGATAACATTATACTGAGTGAAATAAGTAAATCAGAAAAAACTAAGAACTATATGATTTCATACATAGGTGGAACATAAAAATGAGACTCAGGGACATGGACAAGAATGTGATGGTTATGGGGGTGGGGTGGAGAGGACGGGCACAAAGAAAACCAGATAAAAGGTGACAGAAGACTATATGACTTTGGGTGATGGGTAGGCAACATAATCAAATGTCAAAATAACCTGGAGATGTTTTCTCGGAACCTATGTACCCTGATTGATCAATGTCACCCCATTAAAATTATTAAAAAGAAAAAAAATTAAGACATGTGAATGGCAAACTCCAATAGTTAATTAGAAAGTATGAACATTAACACTTGAGTTGTTAAATAAAAGAAATGTACCAGAATGATATACATGTCAAAACCATGTCTGCCAATATAGAACGGAGGTTTTAATTCCCCTAGAATGGTAGTCTTGAAGATTAGTGTAAATAATGTAGAGAAAACTCATGTAATACAAGCCTGTCCTTGTTCACTGTAGATACTCAATACATTTCAATTGTCATTTTTTTCTAGTAAAAACAAAATTATAATGATGGTGTGAATTTAATATCCAGTTAAATTATTTTATTGACTTTTGTATAAAATTTTTTACACACATTACCCTTTATTGCAAAGTTATGTAAAGCTGAAATTTTTTCCCAAAGGTCCTTTTTTGATTTGTTGCTAACATTTTCAACCAAGGTCAAATAGCTGTTGATCCTGTTATTATAGAAATAAATTATTCTAGAAGTGTCCCATCAGTGCACCAGAAAAAAAAACTTGCTGCAGGTTTCCATCTATTAATTAATATGAGTAGTGTTCAATAAACATAGAAATAAGTGTGGCTATAATTAGAAGTCTAAAGCATGGCACATGTCAGCAAACTAATAGAGCTATTATTATAATATTTCAGAATTGAAAGAGGAAAAGAAGAAAAAGAAGAGGAAGAGAAAGAGAAAGATAAGGAAGAAGAAAAGGAAAAATGAAGAGAGGTCTGCTGGAAGGTAGGTAAGTAGGGGGAGAGAGAGATTAGTAAAAATAACAATTGTAAGGCACAGTTATTAAGTTTTGTATTAGCAAATATACAAATACTGGTCAAATCATAAGTTGAACATACCAGGGTAGTCTTCTTGAAAGAAGTTAACTTAATTCAGGGCCTTCGAAAAAGAAACACATAAAAGCATTAGCTTGTAAATGGAAATTGGAAAGCATTTTAGGTAAAAGGGCAAGGAGAAAATGTCTGTGGCAGTAACACAGGATGATAACTAAAGAAGCCTAACAGGTCACATTAATCCATACCAACACAGAACTTGGAAGAGACTGCAGACACTGAAGTTAATACTTCAAAAGCTGATATATTTTACTCGAAGCTCAGCAAACTTTATCCAGTGTATAAATGTGTGGCAAAATCAAGGAAAAGAGTTTTACAAATACTTTAGATTACAATCTCAGAGTGGTAATTTATTGATTTTATACAAGTTTATTGTTACTTGTTTTTTATGTTTGTTTGTTTACTCAATAATGTTTAAGGTTTCAAAAAGTATCCTATTGGAAGATACTTCATTTTGGATGGAGTAGGAATGGGAAAGCCTGCTCATGGGCTGTCAGGAATATTATTCAAGCCCCTCATCTTTGGATATCCAGAATCTAAAATAACAAGTCACATATTTTTTTTAATTCTTAATATGGGATTACAGGAATCAACAACAGATTCTTTAATCATGGTCAACTGTGAGAAAGGTCTCTTAAGTATTTTTGTGTCATCTATGTGGAAAATAATTTATGTCATAAAAAATGCTTTTATACAAGACTCATACATGATATTAATAAATGTTAATGATTCTTGTATTGTAAAGTCATTATTAATACATTGCAAGATGTAAGGCCAACATCCGCCGCCATTGTAGCCATGCATATGCAGGGTCCTATTAGATTCAGACAGACGGTAAAGAAACAGTGGAGCCAAAAAAATGGTGGGCCCTCCCTTTATTCAAGACTCACACTGGCCGACGAGCAAGCACACAGGGAAAAAACACTTCCCTTTCACTCAGGGCTCCCAAAGCCATGAAACATTTTCCAGTTCCACAACCAGGGGAATCCTCTCTGGTTTCTCCTAAAATCAAAGGCGCCACCAGTCCCAGCGGAGCTCGCAAAAGCCCTTCATCTCTGTTCTCCATCTCCCTCTTTAAACGTTCTGTACAAACTGGATTCTTCTTCAGCACCCTGCATTCTCTCTCCTCCAGCACACATTAGCAAGACAGTGACCCTTCCCAAGCAGGAAGGTAATTTGCAATTTCACAGATCACATACCTGTGATCACAGACCATTTTTTAACATGAAAAGTGAGCAAACTCAAAAAAACTTATATTTTACAAACTCATTTGCCCAACATTCCACCCCTTTTGTTCACTTTGAAATCCACACCACAGGCATTCCTGTGCAAGGAATGAGGTATATCACACATATTATAGTAACAGCACAAGTCATACAATTACAACAATTACAAAGGTGCTGATCACCAGAGCTGTTCCCCCATCAATCAGGGTCTCTCACATTGTCCAAAAGCTGTATGTCCATCCACATGTGAGCTGGTACCCCTTATGGTCACAGCCCAAGAGTCAGTTCATGCACATGGGGTCTCAGGCCTCCCCTCTCATTCTTGCCACCCTGGCCACTCTTAAGATCCTGCGCCAAAGAAGTAAATGTGGCAATGGTGGCCAACATTTCCACCTTTGCTCCAGAGAGCATGCTGCCATCTACCCATTTTTCTCACAATCGCAGCAAATCTACCAGGGGCTTAGTAGGTACTCTTTGCTGCTGGGCTTTTACCTTTTGGAATCAGTGGACAGCAGCTTCAGCCTTCTCATCCTCAGAAGACGAGCTGGAAATGCCTGCTATCACCAACTCAGAGCCACTCTGCTGGCTTGGCTCCATCTTAGGGTCCTACGACCACTGACTTTCATAAAGTTGAACCCACAGTTTTTCCTCCAACAACTGCTTCTGCCAATGTTCAACTTCCAGGGCAAACTACAACTCATGAACCTATGTGACCTCCTTCTCCAACGCTTGCTCCATTTCCAGGATCTGCATCTCTTTCTCCCATGGCCATTTCAACTGCTGCTGCTTGGTTTTCAGGCCTTGGGCAGCCTCTTCCATAGCACTGTCGGTTTCTTCTCACAGGGCTATAAAAATCAGCCAGTCCTGGGTCCCCAAATGGACAGCCAAAGGGAACCATAAAAACAACCAGCCCTCTTCCCCCACCCCTCAAGGGTGGAGGCGGCTCCATACCAATCTGATTCGAATCCTGCCACAAACTATGCCAGATGTAAGGCCAAGGGCCACTACCATTATGGCCGTTCACTTCCAGGTTCACATTAAATTTGGACAGACAGTAAAAAACAATGGAGCCAAAAAATGGTGGGCCATTCCTTTATTAAAGTCTTGCACCAGCTGATGAGCAAATACACAGGGAAGAAACACTTTCTTTTCACTCAGGGCTCCCAAAGTCACTGATATATTCTCCAGTTCCACAACCAGGAGAATCTTCTTCAGTTTCTACTAGAATCAAAGACCCCACCAGTATTAGTGGAGCTTGCAAAAACTCCTCACCTCTGCCAACATGACTTCTCTCTCTTTGCACAAACTGATTTCTTCCTCTTTCCCTGCACACATGGCTTCTTTCTCCTTCTCTGCTCTTTTCAAAACTTTTTGTCATGAAAACCTCTCTTCCAACAAACGTTAGCAAGGCAATGGCCCTTCGCAAGCAGGAAGGTAATTTGCAATTTTACAGATCACCTACCTGGCGCTGCCCAGTGCTGTTTTTTAAAGACTAAAAGTGAGCAAACTCAAAAAACACAAACTTTACAAACCCATTTGCCCAACAACATATAACTTGAAATCATAATCCTTGCTGTGAAGCTGCCTCAGTACTAGCAATGCTCCTTATTCTCACTTAGTTCATAAAAACACAAGTATCTATGAAGTATTCAAATATTAATTGGTTGAAATTAAAGCCCTCATTTTTTGTGAACTATTAAAATATTAATTTTATTTTCTATATACACAATGTACTTCTCTAAAATTATAAATTCTATATTTTGGATCATAAGAATATAAGATTTTGTTATTTTTTAATAATTTTAAGATTGGAAGAAATAAATAATTTGATGTAGTTTATAAGAACCCAAGATGCATTTTTTATCAATATTAGTAAATTAATTTCTGTTTATATGCTGTAAGGTAATTAGCTATCAAAGTAGTTTAATAATGAATTATTTTGTAGCATAATAAATGCTATTATTTACAAACAAATTGTAATAGCATCTACTTGTGGAATTTATCTTTCAATAGACACTCACTAATTTATTCATTCACTAAATCTATGTTAAATGTCTGTTTTTTACAGGCACACTTATAGGTGATAAACAAGAACAGACCAGACCATACAATGCCCCTGCTTACATTCTAATATACATCTATGAACATATTTATTAGAGAGTATACTCTAAGTGGCAAATAAAAATATAGCATGTAAAGTTTAGCATTATGCCTAGAACATAGAAAGTACTCAATAAGTAAATGTTATTATCATTATTATCTTCCTCTCTAATTAAAACCTAATCATACTCTTGATTATTGTCTGTCAAGTATTGTGATATTTTATCCTGAAGACTATATATGCTTTTTTATATCATCCTGCTTTGCCATCACCAGCCTAGGAACATAACTAGTATTCAATAGACCCATCTAAAATTAAACTTTAAGTTTCTTTTCATCTCTAAAATATTACAAGCCTCTGAAATATATTGAACTAGTGACTGGTGATCTATGCTCTGAAGGCAAGTCATTTGGGAAACCACAGATGTTCAATTTAACACCAGAGGTACCTGGTTGAATTGTGTGAAGTGTTTAACAACAGTGGGGTAAACATTTTTTACTGGTTTTCAGAGGTAAGATTGTGTCTTATTATAAAGTTTGAAAGAAATCCAGCAGCTTCAATGAAACAAGACCACTCTCCTTTGGGAAAATAAGGCTATAAAATAGATATGCCACAAGAAGTGATTCAACCTAACATAAAAAGAGAACAAATCTCTGGTTATTATAAGGATTTTGCATGGCAACTGATAAACCTAATATTTATTCTATAAGCCAGATTTGGATGGATTTATCTCTTTTGGCTCTTTTCACATTTTAGGGAGCTATGTTTTCCACCACAGTCCTTTGAAAGTTATTCTGTTTGTGCCAACTCTGTTTTTTTCTACTTCCGATGTTCCCTGGGTAACCCCAGCTTCATATGTCTCCATTAACATGTTTTCTGTTTGTTTATAATGTCTTGTCTCAGGCTGAGCAAGGTAAATGTGATCCTGACCTAATATTCTGAGACTTTCTTTAGAGATAAATTTCAAAGCATTATATTGTTTTGATCCTTGAGCAATTCTTAATTTTATCTTCTTCATAATGTTTCAAAGGGTAGTCTAACGTTTATCTTCCAATATATATTCTAATCTAAAGTAATTTTTTAAATTTGTTTTTCATAGAATTGTGCCATTTTTTATACAAATAAATTTTGAATTTTTCATATATATGCCTACATCTTACTCTTGCCACATACACTAAAACTAGTGTATTGTTTCAGTGTATTCTATACCAATTAATTGATGAATTACATCATTTAACAGACCAATCTACTTGTTTCATTCATATTATTTTTAAGCTCATATTGGTTCCTACCCAAGAGGTACAACTCCTTAGATCAGGAATGGGTGAGTTTGAAGGGAAAAAGGACTCCATAATCTAGAAGCTAATCATTATTGACAAAATAATCCTATAGAATTAAACATGTCATGTTGCTGTTTGGGTTTCTTGTTTTTTATGACAAAGGTGACCATATTAAATTTTCTCAGGACAATTTTAATTTACAACAATTACATGGAATAATTATTACCACTTTTTTTATTCTCAAAACTGCTTTTGTCTGGATGATAAATTATATGATAATCCTATTATAGAACACTCAAGTGGAGGCAAATTTCTCTGCATTTGTTGGATCCACAACATGTCTCATGTATGCTTAGTCATATAGAAACATTTTCTCCATAAAGAAGAAGATTTTATTCACTGCTGGCCATACTTTTAATTATAGACTATTATTTGCAACTATAAATCTAAGGATGAATATGGATTGAAATTGAAGTGGTAACATAAATACCTAGAAGTAAGACATTTCTTATTGAGTTTCTAGTTTCTGGGAAAACTGCTATTATATAAAGTAATTAACATTGCCTTAGAGAAGACAATTGACAATAGCATATAAAGGAAGAAGGAATGTGAATGTATTCTCAGTCTGGAAACAGATCATAAACCTGCCATCATTACTTGTCTCTTATATTGCAATTGCGTCCTTTTTATTTCCATCATGCCTTCTTCTACTCCTACTTCTACTTGTAAAGAGACAGCTGACTTGCTTTCAGGTTAAGAGGAGAAGAAGAAGACATGGACAAGATAAAGTCAATATTAAGTTCGATAATCAAAGGTGAAACCAGAACATGATTCTTACTCTTATTCTAGTTCATTAATATTAACTTATTTGTTTGTAAAGAACATAAAGCTATTCAAGAACAATAGAAAATTTAGGACAGAAATCTGATGGACAAAAAAGGACCAAGCATAATTACAGATAAGCCACAAGACTTATTTTTATCCCTTCTTACTCTATGACATTGAGCAAGTTTCTTAATATATCTGATACTTTTTATAAAAGTTTTTGAAAACAGTTAAATTTCAATCAAATCAAAAGTTTAAAATATACCTTCTGTAGAGAGACAGAGAGAAAATCTTTTATGAAAAATATTTTCTCCTCTTAATCCTGACTGATAATTTTTTGTTGGTCATATAATAATTGTTGGAATCAGAGACATTACTATCTATTGTAACAGGTTGGGGGTAGAAGAGGATCTTATGAATAGCCCTAACCTCAATATTTTGACAATCTTTTAGAAATTTTACTACTTAGAAACTTATGAAATAATATAGAATAATGATTAGCTAGTTAATATTGACTAATATTTTAAGAAATGACATTATTTTACTGGCCCTGGTTATAAGTAAAGTAATAAAATAATATTAGAAGTGAATTCTTCAGAAGTAAGTTAATTTTAAATTTATGGCTTCTTTTAAAAATCAAAAGCAGCATAAAAATAATTTTCATCCTCCTCCTTACTTCAGGCAAATATATGCAGATAAAAATATCATACTCCATTATTTCCTCAAAAATGAATCATAATTTTACTGTACAAAATTCTCTATATTAAGAAAATGCTTGAGTTTGGAATGTTCACTTTTTCTGTTACCAAAATATTAATGAAATTTAATTTGTGCCATGCACTGTGCAGGAACTGAATTTAATAAATGTATTTAATTATTAGTTTCACACATAAACTTTCTTAAGAAACAAAAGTATATGTTTCATTAAAAACAGGACAATTCTAAAGTTCTAAAAGACTAATTTGATTCCTATATTTTGCTTGCTGTCTTTGCTATCTAATCATTGGTTCTTTCATTTCATAAAAGGGTTATTAGTAAGTTAAAGAAGGAAGGTGAATACTGTAATGGACATTTGTGATGGACATTTTAATGATGATTCTAGTATCTTTAAATTTAGTATAGTCTAGAATAATAAGATTTCTCTCAATGCTGTAGTGATATTATACAAACTTTCATAAGAACCTGCAGAAGTTACTGAACAAACGATATGTCCATATTGCTCTTTTTCTCTTTCCTACTTATTACACATATATGATGGACCTCTTTACTTGCTGAGCAAATTTGAGGGTCATGTGTGTACAGAAATGAATTAATGCTTATATTTTCTCAGTCCATTTCAAATCAGTGTGGTGTGGAATAGTCAGGAGAGATTTCTCTTACCCTCTTATGGTCTTCCTTCTGTTCAATGAGTTCTGTTAAATGATCCCTGTGACAGACATTCTTCATTCTTGGATCACAAAAATTTCGTTCTGAATAGCCTTCTTTTTAGTCTATGGAATTCAACAGATGGTACCAAATGGTCAATATTTTAAACTACATCCTGAGGATTGATCTCCAGCCGAGCTTCCTAATCTGTCTTGTTCCCATTGACTTTTACTGTGTTTTGATTCATTTTAACACTGTCATGTGAGTAGTACTCATGCTTTTCTAGAAGATATTCGCATCAGCAAATATGAAGCTAAGTATGAATTTCATAATGTCTTATCTGCTTGTGTTATCTTTAAGCAACAACTTATCTTTAAATTATTATGTCCCATTTTAAATTTTAAATGGTTACTACTTATATTTTTGCCTTTCAGTTCACCAAAGAAAAAATTATAGACAGTGATTTATTCTAAGCCATTAATACACCTTTGATACACACCCTCATCTTTGTTGTCAGGCTGAAACATTCTACAACATTCTGAAACAGAGGTAAAAGCATTCTTCACACAGTGCTTATAAGTCCCTGAAATCTTTATTGCTACTCAGCATACTTTCCCACCTTCATGAGAAAAGAAAAGGAGATTTATATTAGAAACTGCATTTAAAAATATCTACTTAAAATGCACTCAAAAGACTTTCCAGATGCTTTATAGCAATGCCAGAGTACCTTCACGTCACCGAAGTAACTTGGGCTGAGCAAAGTAGACACTCTTCTAAATCTGTAGGAGGCTACCTTGAAAAAGATGATGGGACTATAAATAGGCTATATGCTTCTGTTGTTATTCATGGTAGAGTCAGAGTTTTCTAGTAGTAAGTTACTACTAAGCAGGTATAAATCCGAACAGCAATAAAAGATGAGTATCTACCATATATCTGTAACCTGGATTTCCACACTTATAATTCAGGTACAAGGTCAATAGGGCCACATACATGAAGATTCACATTTTTATATAAAATATGTATAAAAATTTTAATAAACCACATTTTGGTGCCATATTTTAAATAAAATAAAGTCTTACCTGATGTTTAAACTACTTGTAAAGCTCAGTTATTTTTAACAAGAAATGCTAATTGAAAGTATAAAAATGATATTAACTTTATATTAGAATTAAAAGGAATATTCAAAAGTAGTTAAATATTTTCTAATGGATCACCCATTGCCATACCTGAATTCTGAGTTCCTTTCTTCTTCCAACAGTTATTCTGCTCTGAAAAGCAGAATATAGTAGCTGTAGCAATCTTATATACATATACATATGAATATACATGTATATGCACATATACATATGTATATACCCATATTTCTCACTACTTGCTTGCATGAGAATGAATTCTCTAAAGTAAGTACAGCCACAGTTTCAAATACACACACACACACACACACACACACACACACACACACACACATTTAATCTACAGCACATACTTCAGACACTGTCCTTTTAAAAAATAAATACTATTTTATATTTTCATTACTACAGATATGGTTCTCTGCAGTGGAGGTGAGGATATAGTGTAAATGACTTCAGGGTCTGCTGGCTATAGATCCTAGTAATGAAGTTTTGATGATCTGAATATTTTCTTTTTAAAAATAAAAAGAGGCTTTATATTGTGATTTAATACTAGTTGAATCATTCTACATTGTCTCTGCCTCAAAGTTCCTTTTGCTTAAAGGAAATAAAATAATCATTATATCTAGCTGAGAATGTCTGGTGGACCATTTTTATTTTGTCTCTTGGAAGAGAAAAAAAATAACAGCCCAAGACTAGCTCCAAGCATGAAGGAGGAGACTGTTGTACCTGGTGTCCTTCTCGATCTGTTTCTAGATCTTTTCCTTGCTTTTCTTCATGCCAATGTGCTGATTCAAGGGAAAAGTTCAATAGAAAAAAACAAAAATGATGCTGTGTAGGAAAAGCAGCATGTAATTGATCATTTAAGTGTTTAAGAAGTAAGGCCAGGGTCATAGATAATTCAGAAGAAGATTAGAAACACAATTTAAGTAATAATAATACCCAAATGCTACCAAACAGCTTAGTACTGTCCAGGCAGCATTCCAACTGCTTTACATATATTAATTTATTTAATACTCACAACTGCCTTATAATTAGGTTATTTTAACCCCCATTTTATAAATGAGGGAAAGAGTACAGTAATTTAAAAAACAAAACCTCATGGACACAATAAATGAGAGAATTTATATTTGAACCCAGACAAACTAGTATTAGAGCCCTCGGGCTTATCCAGTACACAGTGTTGCCTCCTATAAGGGAACAGGTCATTATCAGCATAAACATTACTAGAGGAGAACATGATCAGGGTGCTAATAAGCAACAAGGAGGCTCAAAGGCTCAAAAAAAAAAAAAAGGACTGAGGGCATAAAAGGGAAACATATAATTGTGCAAGTACAATGTCTGCCATAAAATAAACACTAATTATCTGTTGAATCAATAATGAAAAAATAATCATCCAAGCTGCATCCTGGAATGAGGTCACAGCATTTACTACCATCCCTAGTTATGAGATTGTCACCCCGTGGGAAGCCTCACTGAGTAGCAGAACCTCAGGGAATTGCATACAGGCATGTCTGGAGACCAGGCTGTAGGGTAGGACAGAGGTTGCTTCAATTTACATTTGTTAATACTCCTCCTGCATGCTAGAACCCCCAACTTCTAGATATTTCTCTGGAATATCCAGATGCCCAGTACTCTCCCAATACTCCTTGCTATTCAGACACCCAGTCAACAAGTGTCTGCCATACCAATGTCACATGTCAGGCCTGGCTGTTGGTGATGGCCTTAGTTTTTGAACAAGACATACAGAATCCTGTTCTTGCACTATTTGTTCTATTGAAGACATAAGAGGGAAGAAGGATGGGAGGGAAGGAGAGAGGGCGAGAAGGAGAGAGAGAGGGAAGAAGAGATTAAACATTTCAAATATTCATAAAGTTCTGTGAATGAGATAAATATAGGTGATAGGGAGTAATGGAGATTAGGAAGAATGCATTAGGCAGGAGCATTTCAGAAGGGTTTTCAAAAGAGGTGATACTGAACCTGTCTTGATTTTCAGAGGTAGTCATCTCAAGATTTTAAGGAAAAGATGTCTTAAAGGAAGAAATAGCGCATGTCAAAACTCATTACACTAGCAATATATTTAGGCTTTCTAGCATATTTTGAAGACTCTTGCATTCAGCATTCTTTAAAAGTAACCGAGAAAACTGGGTTTCTCAGCCTCCAGTGCACTGGACCACAGGCAAGAGGCTGATGCTCCTCCAACACAACCACCAGCACCTACACTGGAGGCTTTGAGTCATAAGGGCTCAAGATAGGACATTATACTAAATAAAATAAGTAAATCAGAAAAAGCTAAGAACTATATAATTTCAAACATAGGTGGGATATAAGAATGAGACTCGTGGACATAGATAAAAGTGAAGTGGGTGCCAGGGAGAGGGAAGTAAAGAGGGACAAGTCTACAGTGACAGAAAATGATTTGACTTTGGGTGACAGTTCACACAGACACAGTCAACAGTTTCAATGCTATAGAAATGTTTGCCTGAAACCTACATTCTCTTATTGATCAATGTTGCCCCATTAAATTAAATTTTCTAAATAAAATGTTTAAAAAATGATACAAAACAGGTTCTGCCTATAGTCTTCATTTTGCTGCACGGTTTGGGCCTGAGACGGCCTGTTTGGTGGACGGTGTTAGTTGCCAAGTGGAGCGTCTGCTCCAATCATGTCCCCGGTGCAGGCCCCAGCAGGACTGTAAATGGCAACACCAGTTCTTTCCCCATCAGACCAGTTCTCTGGCACAGTTTTTAGTACTATTTTTAACAGCTTAGATTTAATCCTAGATGTACAACTTTTCTTATAATCTCTGAGCCCAATATAGCTTTTTAAAATTAACTAGAGTCAGATTCCACTGCTTATTATTAAAAACCCTCAATTACAAAAATCAGACTTGGTTCAGGGACAAAATAAATATGCATTTGGCTTCTGATTTTTCTCTAGCCAGACTATCCTGACTACTTCTGCCTTTTCCTATAATTATTCATGATCTTACGTTAACTTTCCATCTTTCCTTTTCCTTAAGTTCTTCCAAAACTTAGTTTTTAAGAGTAACTCATGAAATGGTAAAGAAACAAAATGTAAAGAGACCTCCCCCCAAAATCTTTCCCTTTTTATATTTTCCTACACCTTTGTTACTAATCTAATCTAAAACATCTGTACTTCCTGTGTACTGGCTTCTCTCAGCCTCATTTTGCTTTCAGTTGTGACTTTTATCTATATTTCTAATGTGGGTAGACAAAAAAGAAGATTCATAAATGTTCCTTTCTGTTCTATACACCCCAATTAACCCAGTTCCTTCTTTCTGGAGTGGAGGGTACGGGGTAGTACTCAGCTAGTGTCCCTTTAATGCTTGCTTGCAACTCATTTTCTTAAGGTCTACACTTCTTAGTATAATGTTTAGCCATACTAGAAAACACAATTTTCTTAGGTAAAACAGAGCTAGAGAATGTTTTTAACACCGAGCATGTAGAGAAATGTATAGGGGTGACCTATTAGCCAGGATGGCAGTTGTCATAAGTTTGACCCTTAGGGAGAAGTAGAGGGTTCATCCATCTGAGCCCCTGAACAGATAGAATAATCTAAAATACCTTTATCCCTACAACATCACCTAAAACCAGAAATGCTTGGTTTAGTGGTTACTCAGATATTTTATTATACCTATTTGCTTGAACTACTTAACCAGTGATGTCTAATTACCATAGAGAAAAAGGAAAATTATTTTTAGATGCACACATACAGTTTATGTTGCTTACCTAACAAAACCATATACACAAATGTTTAAAAATAGTTTTTTTTTCTTCTTTTGCTAAGTGAGAAGAGGGGAAATAGACTCTTGTATGTGCCCCTACAGGGATCCACCCAGGTACCCCTGTCTAAGACTGGTGCTCTGCCCATCTACGGACATGCTCCCCACAGAGCTATTTTTAGTGTCTGTGGCAGAGGCTCCATGGAACCATCCTCAGTGCCCCAATGGATGCTCTGGAACCAAGAGAGCCATGGCTGAGGAGGGTGGAGAAGCAGATGGGCACTTCTCCTATGTGCCCTGGCTGGGAATCGAACCCGGAACATCTACATACCAGGCCGATGCTCTGCTACTGAGCCAACTGGCCAGGTCCTAAAAACAGTTTAATAGGTACTACTTTTTCAAATTGCATCATGGAAGAATTTAGACACTGATAGTCACTGGTTTTTATGAAAGTACTTGAATCAGTGATTTTCAAAGTTTTTCCCAGTGACCCACAGTAAAACCTGTTTGATATCACAACTCTGTACAGGCAATAATTTAAAACCTATAAACCTACATAATTTAGACACATTTATAAAAATAAAACAAAGGCGTCACAAATTCATTTTTATCCTGAAAGAGCAGAATTAACTTGATATATTCTACTGTTTTGATTTAGGAAAAATATGATAATTATTTATTTACTTAATTCAAAACCCACTGTGCAGTCAGTCACACCCTGCAATCTGAAAAGCACTATTTTGGCCACAAAACCATATCTTCAGCTCATGGTATCTGTGGGAAGGAAAATGTTTTACATAGTCTAAACAGTTAGCAAACAACTTGCACAATTGAGTTCAGGTATAAATATTTGTCTATTTTTTAAATTATCATTATTAATAAGAGAGAGAAACAGTGAGACAAAGAAAGGGACAGATAGGGACAGATACACAGGAAGCGAAATGAGAAGCATCAATTCTTTGTTGTGTCACCTTAGTTGTTCATTGATTGCTTTCTCATATATGCCTTGATGGAGGGATCTACAGCTAAGCCATTGACCTCTTGCTAAAGCCAGTGACCTTGGGCTCAAGCCAGCAACCTTGGACTTCAAGCCAGTGACTTTTGAGCTCAAATCAGCGACCCTGAGCTCAAGCCAGATGACTCCATGCTCAGGTCTGGCGACCTCAGGTTTTGAACCTGGGTCTTCTGTATCCCAGGCTGACACTCTATCCACTGCGCCACTGCCTGGTCAAGCTGATTTGGCTATTTTTTAACAATGCTCATTTTTTAAACAATGTATAACAAATGTTCCACCTTCCCACCATCACTCATACTTGGAGAGTAACTCAAAACAAAAGCTCTAATTTCTTTGTTTAGTGACACCTTAAGATTAAACAATTGTGCATGTCTCTGCTCACATTTCATTTCTGAGGCATAAATAACAGAGAGAAAGTTAAATCTAATGTCTGTGGCTTCAATGGAGGAAATTAAAACAATGCTTTAGGAAGACATTTTTAGAAATTCCCTTCTAAAATATGATAATTGATTTTTTAGATAATAATTTGAATCACATTTAATAACATTTTGCATTATTTTACACCCTCTCCTCAGCAAAAGAGTTAACAAAACATTTATTCTTATCTAAATAATGTTCTTTTAATAAATCTTGCAAAATACTGATTAAAAATCTCACATGTTTAGAAACAACAGTGCATTAATAAGAATCCGATTAAGTATTTATTGCCTTTCTCATTTAAAGTAAGTTAGCCAGATGGCATAAGATCTTCCAAAAGAAATTTTAAACAAACAATAGCGATTTAATTAATATGCACCAGTTAACTCATTAAATATATAGCAACTAGCTCATTAAACTTAAGGTAAATACTTATTTGAGATGAATTGTCTATTCCATTTTACATTTATTCCCATTTTGCTTGACTGGTCATGTGATAAATGGAGATTCTGAAATGACAAATTTTAAAGAACAAATGTTCTGTACTTCTCATATTTTTTTCTCCAACTTTAAAAGGGAGCTTGATATTGTTTTCACAGAAAATGCAAATTCAATGACTATATAATAATAGTAGCAATGACTAGAGTATTAAATTAAATATACTTATAAATATAAGAAGCAAATAGTAATTCTCCATTGATTAGTACAATAACATGAATTATACAATAATAATTGTAGGCAATTTAAAATAATTATTAAACTTTCTTATTTTGTGCCTCTATGCTAAAATATAAGCACAAGTGAGTAACATACCTTTGACAAAAGAATGGTCACCATTTATATGATGAGATCATAACTTTTGTCACTTGATTAAATGAAGACAGAGAAAGAGAATACAGACTTAATCAGACTTATCACTCAGGGTTATATGAATGATTTATAGGAAATAGATTTCTCAGCCAGAGCATTTGACACCCATGAAGATAGCCTACTGGGTTCCATAACTCTTAAGATTTTAGTTTGTGGGGGTTTTATTATTATTATTATTTTAATGAACTCAAGCTATACAGTTGATGTATACTTCTCAAGATAAGTTTTTATCAGCTTAAAATAAGTTGTTATAAGCAATTTTATGTAAGCTTCATGGTAACTACAAAGGAAAAATCTATAGTAATTCCAAAAATGATTATGATAAAGGAATCAAAGTTTACCAGTACAAAATGTCATCAAATCACAAAAACTGGCAAGAATTAAGAAAAAATGTATCTATAAAACAATCATAAAACAATTTAAGAAAATTACAATACTAAGTTCTTAAATATCAATAATTACTTCATACATAAATGAGTTAAATTCTCTAATCAAAAATCATAGAGCCTGACCAGGAGGTGTCACAGTGGATAAAGTGTCAGACTGGGATGCAGAAGACCCCAGTTCAAGACCCCGAGGTCACCAGCTTGAGTGCGAGCTCATCTGACTTGAGCAAAAGCTCACCAGCTTGGACCCAAGGTTGCTGGCTCGAGCGAGGGGTTACTCGGTCTGCTGAAGGCCCACGGTCAAGGCACATATGAGAAAGCAATCAATGAACAACTAAGGTGTTGCAACAAAAAACTAATGATTGATGCTTCTCATCTCTCTCCATTCCCATCTGTCTGTCCCTGTCTATCCCTCTCTCTGACTGTCTCTCTGTCTCTGTAAAAGAACAACAACATAGAATAGCTGAATGAATAAAAAGGAAGATCCAATGATATGCTGCCTATAAGAGATTCACTTTAGCTTGACCTACACACTTAGTCTGAAAAGAAAAGAAAGAAAAGGGTTGTTTTAAGCAAGTCATAAATAAAAGAACACAGGGGTAACTATATTTATACCATACAAAATAACTTACAACTAAAAATGGTCAAAAGAGACAAATAAAGCCATTATGTAATGATAAAGAGATCAATTCATCAAGAAGATATAACAATTACAAATAACTATGTATTCAATATCAGAGTAATATTAAATATATACAGCAAATACTAACATAATTAATAGGAGAAATAAACATCAATACAATAGCATTTGAGAACTGTAATAGCCCACTGCCAATAGTGGATAGATCATTCAGACAGAGAATCAATAGAGAAACAGAAAATTTGAATAATACCATGGGCTAAATGGACCTAAGAAATATATACTTAAAACAGAATATTATTCATTTATAAAAGCAAAAAGATCTTGCCTTTAGTGACATTGTATATGAAACCTGTGGTTATTGTGCTAAGTAAAATAAGTCAGAGAGAGATAAATTCTTTATGATCTCATTTATACTTGAAATCTAAAAACCCTACACTCATAGAAACCAAACCGGTTGGTGGTTACTAACTTCTCTAAAATCTAGAAATATTATAAGAGACATGTGTATTAGCAAATGCTCTAGATAACAAAAATGGTTTAGAAAATATTGTCATAGATACAACCAGAGCAATCAAAGTTCTTCTGCTTATTACCCCATGACATTGGCTTAATTTTGCTACCATTAGCATCTTAGTCAATCTTTATTTTATGAAGCATATTAATACCCAAAAGTGAAAGTTTACTGATTTTTATACATTTTCTATTCAGAGATATCTTCACAAAATTTAAGCCTCCTATAGTCTTAAAATATATTTTACTAATTGAAGTAAGTATATCATTAAAACAGTCTTAGAAAGGAAGTCAGATCAGCAAGAATTCTCTAAGTACTATATCTAGTGTTCTGCGGTATTCAAATAAACAGAAACCATATGTCTCTCTTTAGTTCACAACTTTTCACTAGGAAAAGAAATTATGTTGGCTTGATACAACAGGAGATTTATATAAGGCAGTAGTAAAAAATTAATGTTATAATGTAATATAAAGGTATTATCTGGAATTCAGGGATACTGAGCATATTAAAACACCTACATGACATGCTCAGTTTAACTGCAGAATATCTGGTTTTAAGGTAAAGTAAAAATCTTCAATGGTTACCTGCCTGCCTAGAAAAACAGTAAACTGAATCCTAGAACTAGGTGACCATATTCTTCTATCTATTCATTCTACAGGTTGTAGACTTAAAATTATACTTAGCATGGTTCTGTTGTAATTTTCTATTAAGACACAAGGACAGCCATAAAATAAGTAATAAAAAACTATTACAATAAATATATACAAATAAAATATGTATGGATAAGTAATTAATAAAAACATCATTGATTCTCTCAATTACAGCACCAATAAATCTTACTCAATTGTCTGTAAAAATCTCCTTCTTCTCAGAAAAAATAAAATTTTACCTCATTTTTTAAATACCCAACATTAAATTTTGAAATTCCAAAAATATTTTTAAAAATTGGTAATTTACTATATAGTCACCAAGGTTAATTTTAATTAATCAGTTAGTTATATGGGCACTTAAGTATTTTAATAAGGTAAGATTTTCTTCTTTTATATGGCTGTATAGTATTCTGTTGTGTAAATGTACCACTGCTTTTTTTACCCACTCACCCACTAATGGGCACTTGGAATGCTTCCATATTTTGGCTAGTTTGAATAATGACACAATGAACATAAGAGTGCATGTATTCTTTCAGTTAGTGTTTTTCATGGACAGACATGCAGAGCATTATACTAAGTGAAGTAAGACAGACAGAGAAAGACAAGTACCACATGATTTCACTTATAAGTGAAATATAATGAACAAAATGAACTAACTAGCAAGATAGAAACAGACTCATAGATAGAGAGCAGGCTGACAGCTATTGGGTGGTGCAGGTTGAGGGGGGTAGAGGGATTGAGCAAAAAAGGACAAAAAAAAAGAAAAGAAGAAAGCACATGGACATGAACAACAGTGTGGTGATTGCCAGTTTGAGGGGAGGTAGAAGAGAGTATAGGAGGGAGAAATGGTGATGGACAAAGACTTAACTTGGGGCTTGAACACACAATACAGTGTACCAAGATGTGTTGTAGAATTGGGCACCTAAACCTTTATAATTATGTTAGCCAGTGTCACCCCAATAAAATCAATTAAAAAGAAATATTTTAATTAAAAGACTCTATTGCATATGTGTTCTAAAAAAAGAGATGTTAGCAAAGTGAATTAAGCCATTATTCTATTTTCAAGTCTCATTTCTAGAAAAATACTTTGTCTAATAATTCACATTATAGGGTCAACTATGTTTTTAATACATACTTTGTGAGATAGTACTCTTAGTTCTATGATTCAGGGGGAAACAAACTTCATTGAAAAAATTTTTAAATCATTTTAATACTCATTAGACATTTGAGGGACATAAGCAAATTTATTGAAATATATTATAAAATTGGACACATTCAAAGATAATTGAATACATATATTTTTCATATTTCAGGCCTTATGGTGATATAATTATGTTATTTTGAGGCACTTTAGAGATAAGAGGATGACAATTTTTCCAAGACATTTTTCCTCTGATGTCTAAAATCATGAGGTTTCCCCTAAAACAAACAAAAATTATTAGTATACTATATTATAAGCTGAACCATTCTTTTTTTAATTTAAATGCATTTTGATAATTTTTAAGCTAAGATTAAATCACATCCTGATTTTTAAATACAAATTGTGTTTTTAATATTTTTCTCTCTAAGTATTATAAAATGTATGTGAGGATAATGGCTAGTGTTCTTCCAGTATTTCTGATACTATGAGGGCCTTTGGCATCATCCTTTGAGCAAGAAATCCATCAATGTTTTATCGTCTAGCCCATGCAATAAGTTGTAGGACTTTGTGAGTATGATAAATTGAACCATACTTCCCCAAAAAGAATTATGGCTGAATGATCATTAGCAGATATACATGTGTCGTATATATTCCACAAACAAGTAACATGTGTGTTTCAATAAAATTATTATACTACCTTTGATTTGAGTAGAACTTCTTCAAGTACAAACTTGTATCTATTTAAAATGTAAAGGTGTTGTTTGGTTCCCAAGTTTTTAAGTTATTCCAATCAAAAATTATTATGACAAGTAGTATCCTATTCTCATCCTCAAGGAAGGGTAATATCTATCTATCTATCTATCTATCTATCTATCTATCTATCTATCTATCTATCATCTATCTATCTATCTATCTATCTATCTATCATCCATCTATCTATCTTATTAATATATCCATCTGTTCATCTTAGAGCAAACCCTGAAAACCTCAATATAGTATATACTTTCTCAAGAGAGCTAGATTTGGTCTCACCACAAAGTTTATGACAATTTTCAAATGTGCCTAACATTACCAAACTTCTTAATGTGTCAGATAGTGCTCTTCTCCATGAGAACATCTTGTCCTATAATGTCAAGGAGAAAACTGGTCTTCAAGATTCACTGATATGCTAAATTCACCCAGATTTGCTAAGAAGCTTAAGCAAAATAGAATAAGGAGATTTGCATTTTGTAAAACTGACTAATTTGACTGGGTCATCATTCAGTCCTGATTATTGTTTCCATGGCAACTAAATGAAAGAGCTGCATCAATTGAATCATATTCTATTTTTGAAAAGGACCGAGTCTTTAAAAATTAAAAAGAAAATACAATTGAATTTTTTAAGAATGGCTTTCAGACTCACTCATTTTAAATATCCTATAGTAAGAGAAGGTCAATTATTTCACAGTATGCATATTAAAAATATTTTCTTTTTAAGCAGAAATCTGTATTTTTTCAGCTGACTGAACTGTTTATTTTTTCTAGATGTTTGTTTACAAAATTTGAGTTATTGCATGTTTTGGATAATTAGTTATTTAGTTTAGTTTTTTAATTATCAATTCAAGAAACATAAACAGATATAGAATCTAATAGTTGGGTTTTCTGCATGAGGAATGGTTAATCTATTTTATATACACAATAAAATTGCCTTACTAAAGACCATGTTACTAAAAGCTATTTCAATCAGTTGGGAGCATCAGTATTTTATTAGGTTAAACCAGTTCCGGTAAGCAGGAAGGAATAAATAGGAAATATCAAGTGTTCTCAGAGCTGTATAGAAACAGATGACAACCAAATATCCAAGATGATTATCGTGTTCAGTGTTAAATTCTAAAACAGGTTGGGAACCAATGACCTTGATGACAAAGAAGAAGGAAATAGCATTACCCAGAACACACATCCAGACAGTTAAAGGCTTAGAAGTAAATGCTGGGGCCAGTTGAGAACATTAACCCCACAGTATGCCATCTAGTCATCTTATCCCCCATGCTGTAGAAAGCCACCAGTGCCATGTAGAGAAAGGATAGAGTAGCAATCCCAGGATAGTGTTATGGAATGGAGGGAAAGAGGGTGGGACCGTCCTTAGGCTAAGACACTAAACTCTTTCTGCTTTAAGATGTTTCTATTCCTTGATTACTCACATTATAATATGCATTACAGTATTGCCCAGTCTGACTCATATTTTGCCAGTACCTGGCACATATGGCTCAATAAGTCATTGTTTAATCAAACAAAAATTAGTCTATGAGCAAGGAAGCAAAGGAGCAATCTGTTGCTCTTCTCTCTACCTGGAGAAAGAAAGAGAAAGAAAATGAACAAGTGAGAACTTTCAGAGATCATTTGGAGAATCCTGGATTCATAACATTGGAGGCCTAGGAGGTTTCCAATTAAAAAATATTTCCTCTGTACTGCCAGAAATATATGGAGGTTTAAGTGGATTGAAGGTGCAGATATATGTTGTAAGTCCTCTGATTTTATGTACTCACATTTGAATATCTACACACACATATAAATATACTTCTGTTCATGCACACCTTAGATGAATTATTGTTATTATTTATTTTAAGTAGTTTGTGAATTGAGGATAATTGACATAAACTGTAAATATTTAAAGCATGCAATCTGATGAAAAACACCACATCAAGAGAATTTATTTATTATAATGTAAAGGTCACTTGTACCATTTGTGATCCTTGCCTTTTATTCTTTCCTCTTTCTCCAGACATCACTGATTTATTTTCCATCATAAAAGTTAATTGGTATTTTCTAGATACTATGTAAATTGAGTCATATAGTATGTAACCTGTCTTTCTTATAACAGCATAATTAGAGGTTTTTTCATGCTGCTGTGAACACCATTAACAGCCCCAACTGTATTAATGCTTCAAAGCCTTCTCTAAAACTCAAATTTTCACCTTGATTTTACACTGATTTTACTTCTGTCCTCTACAGCTGTTTAATATAAATATTCTTCATAACAGATAGAAACCTTTGATAACTCCATTAATTTTTCCACTTAATGTTTTCACCCAAGTTTAAAAGTTCTGTTTACCTTAAATTATTTCTCTAGCCATCTGCTCTTGAATTATTGACAATGTATTGCCCCTCTCATACTATAATATTCAGAACAGGAGTCAAAAGTCCAGAACTAAGATGCATTTATGAAATGCAGGAGAATTAATGTATTTTTAGATATTGGCCCTAAATTTGCATTAAGTCACTGTAAGATTTAGTTATGTAAAAGTAAAAATAACTGGGTCAAAAAGAAACAAAAGATGAGATTAAAACAGATGAGACAAATGAGAATGACAGTCTGACATATTGAAACTTTCAGGATGCAACAATGGCAGTTATAAGAAGGAAGTTTATATCATTACAAGCCCATCTCAAAAAATAAAAATAAAAAAAATGAGAGAGAGAGAAATCCCAAGTAAACAACAACCTAATATTGCATTCTAAAGAACTAGAAAAAGAAGAACAAAAGCAACCCAAAGTTAGCAGAAGAAAGAAAATAATAAAATTGATTAAAATCAAGACAGACAGCCTGACCAGGCAGTGACTCAGTGGATAGAGCATTGGACTGAGATGCAGAAGACCCAGGTTAGAGACTCCAAGGTTGCCAGCTTGAGTGCGGGTTCATCTGGTTTGAGCAAAGCTCACCAGCTTGAGCCCAAGGTCACTGGCTTGAGCAAGGGGTCACTTGATCTACTGTAGCCCCTGGTCAAGGCACATATGAAAAATCAATCGATGAACAAGTAAGGTGCCACAACAACAAGAAAAAAATTGATGCTTATCATCTCTCTTCCTTCCTGTCTGTCTGTCCCTATCTGTCCCTCTCTCTGACTCTCTCTCTCTCTCTCTGTCTCTGTAAAAAAAAATAAAATCAAGACATACAAGTAGCAATTTCTTCACAACTCCTTTTTTTCATATTAGATGCTAATCTACTTTTTTTACTGAACACCTACCTTAGATGCTGATTTTCTTTTATAATATTTATTTTATATTTTTATAGCCAATAGGTCATTTATTTGTTGTAGAAATAAAGTCTTCTGAATGTATGGGAGGTCTTCTTTCTCTGTATAATTCCTTTAGAATAATATCAACTATCTCAGGTAGGGCACTATTATTTCATTGCTCTTTTTGCCTTTAAAATAGCTGAATAAACTTATTTATATTAATAAAATTTGTAGGTGAGCTTTATATATCCTCAGTTTTATTATTTTTTATACTATTTCTAACTCTTTTGATATCTTAAAACAGTAAACAGACCCTGAGCATATAGGGAACAAAATTGACCACCATTATTGTGTATAGTCAGGCTGGTCTTCCTATTCTTTCACCAAGGGCCTAAAAAAATGTCAACATGCTTTTCCCCCCAAAAAAGTGAATTTATGATGAATAAAAATAATGTATTTTTTCTCTTTTCCAAATTATTATTCAGACACTTCTACTACTCAAGATTATACTTTAGAAATAATATGTTCTGCATATTTGTTGTATGAAACATTTAAAAAAATATCTCCATTTCTCTAATCCCTTCATGACTGTAGCCATGGGTAATAAAAGTATTCAATGCTAACAGGTTAACATAATTGTATAATTAGTTGGAAATAATATTCTTTTATTACTATAATATGCTTTAGATCCAAATGCATTTTTACAAAAGTATTTTAATCAAACTAGATGATACCAGCTATTACTTTTGTACCAGTTTCAAATTAATAAATTGAGGATAAATAATATTGCTCTTTTCTTAACAAAAAAAATTTAAAAGATAAAATGTTTGGTATTGCTTTGCATAAATATATCCCAGACTGTTTTAAAAGGTCCTTCTTAATTGCTGTGCTTCATCCCATAGTGTAGGTAATTTTTTGTTGTTGTTGTTAATTAAGAAGTCATTTAAACATCTGCCTGTATTTTATGGACTGCCTTAAAATGTAAAACGTGTTTTTCTCATGAGAGCACTTTATGTTCCCAAGTGGCAATTTTAAAATAAAGTGTCTCTTTTTCAAATATAAAGTCTAATGTGCAAAGGTTTTGCCATCTGTTCTATGTAGTTGTACTTGTGAGTTGGTTGTTTGATTAGAAGCAGAAAACACATAGAAATGTGTCTTCACTCTAAGAAAAGTATAACTAGTTTACTATGTGTTTTGATGATTCCTTTTATAAAATATTATTTCAAATTTTATTTCAGATTAGTTGGAGTTATTAAAGCAGAAAAATCACCATTAAATTTAATTTTATATCATTTAGAACAAAAAAGATAAACTCAATCTAGTTTTGTAAAGCATAAAAAATTTTGTTACAATATAAGGTAAATAAATAAATCAATGCTGCTGGCCCTGTTTATCTAATGAAGAGTTATGAAGTCAGCAATAGTTTCTCTAGCAGACTTTGATGTCCCAAACGTAAGTCAGATATATCTATTGAAATATAAACATTTTTTGTTAGAACTAGACTCTTAAGATAGAAGAAATATTATTTAATCTAAAAATTGATAGATTTTAAATTTATCAATAATTCATCAGTATAGACATTGGAACAGAAAGTAATTAAAAAACAACAGGAAAATACAGACACATTTGCTTGCCTGTTATATAGTCACTAATTGTGAGAGCAAATATTTAATTCAAACACTGCTCCTATCAATACTAGAATATTCTACTCCTATGGAGTAATATTGGAATATTGTGATTACTTTTAAAATAATTACTTTTAAAATTAATAGGTTTCGCTAGAATTCTCTGTATATTTACTGAGAATTCACTCATGTTCATGAGTACTAGAATCATGTAGAAGGACATAAATGATGTCTATACCAAAAGATATTCAAAATAAACCACATTTTCCTTCATTCGTGAGAGGTTTGTTTTAGGGCAGGCTCAGGAAGATTGATCTTGAAATCTATGGAAACCAGAGATTACCTTTGAAGCAATAATCGTGTTTAAAATTTTTTGAACCGGAGATGATTTTTGTGTTAATCCTAATACCATTATCTATTTCAGTGGTTTTCAACCTTTTTACAAGTTGGACCAATAAAAATAGTATAATTATTTCAAGGACTGCTAAACCAGAAATCAGCCTGAGCATAAAAAAATTCAACTAAGATCACTGGGTCTATAAACTTGATACAACATCAGGGTGGTTAAGTCTTTTGTGGACCAGCACAAAATTTCTGGCAGACTGACCTAGTTGCTCCCAGGATTTTTAATTATACCAAACCTTGATCTATTTTAACCTTTTCACTAGTGCTACTGTGAATCCAGACAACACCAAGAAGCTCTGACATTCAGTTCAGTGCTTCCTATGCTTATTGTGTGCACAGACCTAAAACAGGAATTTTAAGTAACTATAAGGTTATATAATTTTTGCTAAACTGTACTTAACAGTACTAATTAAAATAATGGCAGTATTGACCTGTGGTGGTGCAGTGGATAAAGCGTCGACCTGGGAACACTGAGGTCGCCAGTTCAAAACCCTGCACTGGTCTGTTCAAGGCACATATGGGAGTTGATGCTTCTAGCTCCTCCCCCCTTCTCTCTCTCTCTCTCTCTCTCTCTCTCTCTCTCTCTCTCTCTCTCTCTCTCACTCTGTGTCTCCTCTCTAAAATAAAGGAAAAAAAATTTTAAAAATATAATGGCAGTATTAAATATAAGAGGTATGTGGAATGTATAAATAGTCCAGGAAGTCAGTTTAGGGCATATTTTGTTTTTTATAATCAAGAACATCTTCAATGAGATATTGAAGAGTCTTTGAGTGGACCTTTAGATCTCATGTGTATGTCAAATCTTTGAACAGCTATAGGACAGGATTAAAGCAGTACTTTTATGAAAATTAATTAAAGTTGAGTGTTCTTTATTTTATTGAGCTCATTATAGACTTTGAAAAAATATTTAAAAATTTAAATTGTCCTCCTAATTATTTGAAGGGGAAATATTAGAGATAATCAAACTAGTAAAACCTTATTATAATATGCTTTTTTATGAAGATAGAGATGAAAATATAAGACAAATGTGGAAGTAAGTGCAAAGTTTTGGATTGAATAAGTGTGTGAAAAAAGAGAGAAGACGATTTTAAGACACATGGCATGTGTGGAACATGGTAAAAAGAGTTGGCTTGTTCAAATCTAATCATAGCTCTCCCATTCCTACACACTGTAGTCAGGGACAAGCCCTGTACTTGTTTTATTTCCGGTATAAGATTGGTTATACTACTACCTGATCTGTCCATTTCACACAGTTTTCATAATATATACTATATATACACTCACACACACACACACACACACACACACACACACATCCATCATCTATCCAAGCATACATATGTATGTATGTTTTTGGTAAAGTTCCATGCAAATATGCCATAGATAATTAATATAATAATGATAGTATAGTCAAAATTTATTATAAACTTAAAATGAACTGGGCATAGTTCTACTGACTTCCTATATATAACATCAAATTTCTACATACACATAATAATATAAAATGAAAGGTTTTTTTCTTCCCAAATACGTATAAATCATTATAGAATAAGATGGAATATTATATGTCTCTAAAAAATCTTACAAATCATTGAAAGTATTTATTTGTCTGTAACACCTAAATTTGTCAAAACAGGATCTTGAGGAAGAATTCTCTATCAATAATTTTATTTTGAGATTCTAGGATGTATGCTTGAGGGGTCAATCCTAACCAAATATCAGTCAGTTTGGTCCCTGGTAGCATATATTAAAGTAACAACACAATGTGCAAAGGGGTTTACTAAGTTCCCATGCACTGGCATCATAAAGTGCACTTATTCAAAACCCTACAATAAACTATTAGGCATTCTGTTAATGAGAGGGCCCTTAAAAAATAAGCATTTTCTTTTATTTTTTATATTTTATATTTTGTTTATTGATTTTTAGATAAGGAATAGAGAGAAAGAGAGAGAGAAAGAGGGAGAAGAAGCAGGAAGCATCAACTCATAGTAGTTACTTCCTGTGTGTGCTTTGGCCAGGCAAGCAGGCACTTTCTTTTATTGCTCTTTGCTTCCAAGGTACTGAAGGCCCCTCCTGACTGCTGGATTAGTCCTCAAACTGTAAGATTACCTGTCGGAGGACCTCATGATGAAACATACACTCTGTCTCTCTTAAATTATTGATTTTTTCCTAAGTACTTTTATTCATGTTCCCTGAAGTTAAAATAAGTATCATTTCTCTAGTTTATTCTTTTTTCTATAATTTTAGATTTTTTTTGCTTGAATTTAAGTTTTTAACTATATCCTTTGTAATTTAATAAACTAATGATGAAAAATATATGTGGTGGTTCTCATCAGAACAATCAACATTGCTTTGAAGTATTTAAAAATAATTTGATCAAAAGTTTTTTACAAATGAATAGAAAACATTAATAAATGAATCTAGTATGCAGAAACTCAAGTCATTTGAACAATAAGAAATAGTATCTCAACATAATCTTGATAAGTTTTCATTGTACACTTTCAAAAACTAAACAACCAAAAACTCATATGCTTTTTAACATCAAGTAATTAAAGTAAAATAGAGAAGTGTAGTGTATTCATTGTAACTTAATTTGAAAATTTCATTATAGACCTGTGGGAGATACTAAATGCTACATAACATGGGCCAGCCAGCCATAAATCACAACTCTTCTGTTGTAACCTGGTATACTCTTTAGATAGTATACAAATAAATAAATGTATCTGTATTCTAATAAAACTTTAGTTTTAAGAAATTGGCAATAGACCAGTTTGGGGCAATGGATTATAGTTTGCTAACTACTGTTATATATTATGTTTATGTTTAATTTATACAAATACAGCTATATAAGCATGTATATTTACACAAATACAGCCATCTATGCATGTATAATAGAGGTCTGGACTAGCATCTGAACTGTGGATGCTGAGATGAAAAAGATCTTGGCCTCAGTAGTACTAATTGACTATTATTTAAACTGAATAATAGGCAAATCAACATTTCATGGCATTCATATGATCAAAATTTTATTAGAAAAAATCATCCACAAAATTAATCTTTATCTTTAAATAATTGATTGTTTATTACAGCTAATTTATATATTAGCTATTTTATTTTTAATTTATTTTTTAATTTTATTTAGAAAATTAACTTTAATAGGGTGACATTGATTAATAAGAATACATAGGTTTCAGGTAAACATTTTTATAGCATTTGAATTGCTGGTTATGTTATATACCCATCACTCAAAATCAAATCATTTTCCATCACCTTATATTTGTCCCTATTTGTACCCTACCCTCAATACCCTCTTCCAACTCCCTTCCCCATGTACTCTTCCCCCTGGTAACCACTGCACTTTATCTATGTCCATGAATCTCAGTTTTATATCCCACCTATGTGTGAAATTATACAGTTCTTAGCTTTTTTCTGATTTACTTATTTCACTCAGTATAATGTTCTCAAGGTCAGTGCAGTACACACACATACACACATGAATATACTCCAGAATCTAATCTGAAATTTCTAGCCCTGATCCATATTTTAGTATCCTATATTTCAACTTACCTATACATATCTCCATATATATTAACATCCTAATGATACTTTTTCTTCAACTCTGTAATTTTTTGTAAAATGCCAATGATGGCATTCCAACTCCATAACTGACTTACCCATGTACCAAAGGGCACCTAAGATAATGATCTCATTGGTGCTTTCTGCAAACATTTTTATTGAGGTATAATTTCCATAGTACAAAATTCACTCATGGTAAGTGTACAATTCAGAAATTTTGAGAGAATTCATAGTATTTAGCAATCAGCACCAAAATCTGATTTTTGAACACTTTGTCATCCCCAAGAGTTCTCATATTCCTCTTTTCCATCTACCCCTACTCTCTCACACTCTCAGTCCTAGAAAACTGCTGTTTTACAGTCTGCATCTATGATTTTTTCTATTTTAAATATTTCATATAAAATGGATTCATGCAAAATATAATATTTTTGCTGTGTTCCTTTGACCATACAACATATTTGACGTAATCCCTGTTTCAGCAATATTTAATCATTGCATTTATTTTGTTGTTGAATAACACTGCATTGTATGAATATACTGTATTTTGTCTGCTCATTGACTAATAGTGAATTTAGGGTTGATACCAGTTTTGAGCTATTATAAATCAATGGCTATGAACATTTGTATGAAAGCCTCTGTGTTAACATAAGTATGAAATTACGCATACATATGCACGTGCATATTTAATTTTTAAAGAAAATTTCAAAATGTTTCCCAAACTAACTGTGCTATTTTACAGACAGGTAAGTACATGTATGTATTTATTTACATTTACTTATGTTGCCTTATTTCACTGACTAGAATCTCCATTTCAATGTTGACTAGAAGTGGCAATATCTTCTCCCAGACTTTGAAAGAAAGCATTTGGCCCTTCTTTCTTAAACAGATCTTTCATAGCTGCCACTTATCAAGTTGAAAAAACTCCCATTTAGTCCTACTTTATTAACAGTCTTAGTGGGTGTTATATTTTGTCAAATGCTTTCTTTGTGTTCATTGTGGTGAAAGTGGAACTTTTTGCCTTACCATTAACATGATGTATTAACTTGACTGGATTTCTGACATTAGAACAACCTTGAATGGCTTGTATAAATCCCTCTTGGTAATGCTGTGTAATCTTTTTTTCTTTTTCATACTTTGTTATTGACCAAGGTGGACTTAACATTTTCTTAAGCTTGACAAAACTTTAGACAGCCAGCTTCCTACCTCTAGATTATAGAGCTTCTTTTCTTGAGAGCATTACCTTTAAAAAACTTGTAAATGTAAATTTTTTCTCTTTCCCTATGGAATGCAAATCTGTTTTAAAAGTCTCTTGCTAGTATTTCAACCCAGGACTCTTTCTCAAGGACCTAAGAAATATCCTTTGAAATGGAAACTTAAGGTAGATACTGCCACAATCTCCCAGTCTCTATGGAGAGTAGGAGCCAAACCTAAGTGAGGCATCTTGCTCTAAGTTGTAAAACTAACTTCTGTCATAAGTATTGCAGGCCTGTGTTTGTTAATTAGCCTTACCCAAAAGAAAAGTAAACTTCTCATCTTTTTTTCTATATGTCTCATGTTGGTTTTATTTTTCTGTTCCTCCTTTTCTGTCTACTTTTGTGCTAAATAAATATTTTCAGTGAACGATTTTAATTCTTCTGTTGACATATCAAGTATATGGTTTTGTATTTATTCTACCAGTGATTTCTCTACAGATTGTATGTAATTCATTTATTACAGTCTACTTCAAACTACTACTACTTTGATTTCAGTACCTTATAGAAACTTGGGTTGAATAAAGCTCTTTTTTTCTTCCTAATTTTTGCCATTATTGTCATATATCTTTATTTTATAAACCCAAGAATATAGTGCTATTATAATATTTTATACTTCTATAGACTTAACTTCCATATCATGTGATTTCATCTGAAGTAGAAAACTATTTTCAGTAATGTAAGTCTTCTAGCAAAATATTCTTTCAGGCTTTGTTCATCTCAGACTGTCATTTTGTTATCATCTTTATTTCCAAAATACAGTTTCTTTAAATACAGAATTTTTAGTTAACAGTGTTTACCCGCCTTACACACACAGTCTGAATTTATCATCACTTCTGGTCTCGTTCTTATAAATAGTCAGCTTTTACTTGTATTATTGTTTCCCATTAAGTGATGGTTGTTTTCACCTTTCAAGAATCTTCTTTTTCCTTTGATATTCAATAGTTTGGCTATGATGTGTCTAGATGTGGGTTGCTTTGTGTTTCTTCTGTTTGGATCTATAAATTAATGTGTTTTTTTTAATCATGTTTGAGAAGTTTAGCCATTATTTTTCAGAAAAAATGTTTTGCCCATTGTCCTCTTCTGTTTTTCAGACTCCCATTATATGTACATTGGAATGCTTATGTTGTATCATGAGACTCTAAATATTTGTTTTCTTTAATCTATTTCCACTCTTTTCAGAATAACTTTTTTTATTGATCTATATTCATATTGACTAAATTTTTTTCTCAGGCTATCTCAGATCTATTGATGAGACCCTGTAGTGATTTTTGCACATCAGTTATTGTATTTTTCATCTGAAGAATTCCGTGAATGTTTGTCTATTTGCAGTTTCAATGTCTTTGCCTGCATTGGTGTCTCTCAAAATATTTTATATCTCTCAAAATCTTGTAAACTCTGTCTTCTAAAACACAAGTCCCACCTCTATAGGAAAGCTACCCCTGTACTATATCAGATAGAACTTTTCTTCACTTTTTTGAGGCTTCTACCAAGCACCTGGCCATTTTTGTTAGAGCATATTTTACAAGCTAAATAAAAATTCTGAGGGCAGAAATTGTATTGCCTGGGTTTTGTATTATTTTTTTTATTATCTATATATTGTTTTGTATATAGTAACTGCTCAACAAAAATGTTAATAGAATTAAATAGAAAATAATTGTATTATGGTTATTATGTAAACTTTTGCTAACATCACCCTTATCCACTCAGTTCAACCTTTTTACAGTAGTAAACATTTATTAGTGCTGAACACTGCAAAGGACTTTATCTGTTTGTTGATTGTTAATCATTGCACACTTTAGAAAGCTTTCATCTGAGGTAACATAATTACCTCAGGACTAACTGGTAGTCGACCAATCAGGAGAAAATTGCAGTTCATGTTAGTATCAACTAGTATGGGAATTCTGTAGAATGCAACCTGCCCAATATGCATGCAGGGGATCTTGATCTTAGACAATTGGCATAGTATTGAAACATTTCCCTGCAAGCCCAAAGGTAGAGCAGACTCAAGCTTGGTTCCCTCCAAGTCTTTGCTGTGCCTGTGCTGCATCCTCTTTCCCAGACAGTTTCCAGCTTCCGGCTAGCATCACTCATTGCGCCAAATGTCTATAATGGCTTCGAGATTCACAACCAATGACTGTGATATCCTGGGACAGTAAAAATAAAGATAACTTTCTATCTATTTTGATGTCTTATATTTTCACTACCTTTAAAGAAGATCAATTTCTAGAAATCCTAGCAAAACTACATTTCTTTTAAACTGGTATGGATTGTGTTATATGCCCATTTCTGTGGGCAGTAAAATGATATTAACTTCCTGGTTGACTTAGTGTTCCAGAACTTCTTCCTTTTACTAGCGTTTACATTTACCTTTAAGCCAGTTAGATCTAGGGTTTGGGAGTGGGAATACGTGTTAAATGGAGAAGAGATCAAAGAGATTGCAATAGGAACTAAACTGAGATTATTTTAGAGAAGATGAGTATTAGTTAAGTAGTCAAATATATGAATTTCACCTGGGTATTTAAAAGGTGTCAAAAACTCATATTTCATATGTTCATAATAACTATCATTATTATCTTATATTTTGAACTTATTCTTCCTAGAATTTTTGTCATCCTCCCTTCTTCCCTTTTTATTCCTGGCTAAATTAAGAATCACCTGGTTTATATCAAAATTATATCCATAGTAATTGCCTTCTATAAGCTATTCCAAATAGTTTGGGGTCAAAAATAAAATGAATATTGTAACATTATATTTCATAGTCATGTAGTCATGTAGTACAAACATTAAAGTATAACTGTTCAACTTACCATTTATTTCATACTTGTTAACATTAAAAGACCATTTATAATTTTAAATTGCTCTTTCTTTCTCCATTCTTGACAACTAGAATATCAACCTAATAGAGAAAGATACTCATTCACTAGAAAATAATAAGCTGAAAAAGGATACAGAGTGAGACTGACACAAATTTAGTGTTCATACCAACAGTGTTGAAATTGCAATTTTCAAAATAGCAAAGGAATTTGCAGTCATGTAAAAGACTGACTGCTCAGCAGTGAATCTAGCCTTCAGGCAAGTAATATTAATAAGTCATTAAGATTAATAAACTTATAAAACTGACCAGGCAACAGCCTGTTATAAATTTTTTTAATGTAAATGAAAAGTCATGATCAAGATATAACAAAACGAAGAGCAGAGTAAATAGATATTTCTTCACTTAGTGATCAAATGAAAAAGATCACCTATAATTATTTATGCCAATTTCTCATTACATCTCTTGGGTATTATCTTAATGGTCAAATATGCTAATAAGCTTATTCATTTGAAACTGCTTTTTCATTTTGAAGTACAGATGGCTTCCAATTCAAAAGGTATTTAATTATACTGTGGAGTAATTTTAAGTTAATCCCTGAAGAAATGAACTCATTTTCCAAAAGAAAAGAAAGAAAACTTGAAAAAGCCTTAGGAAACTGGTTGTCTGACCTGAAAGAACAAAATTAATATATCTGGTGATTTTTATAATTATCTTATAAAGAATTATAAGAATAATAGATATCCTTTTTTCTTTGTAACAATACAAAATTTATGGAACCTTATTTTAAACCCTACTGCCTTAGAGTCAGAATGAGATAGATTGAAACTACATTTCATTTCTTAGAGGTTAATTCACATCTCTCGCAGGGAGCTGACTTTAACAAGGACATCCAACTGATGATCAAACCCAGATCCATACAGATAATTCTGTAATTTACCCCATGCCCAGATTAGCCTTTCTGATCAAAGATGAAACTGTAGATTCTTTCCCATTTCTTTATTTGTTGCACTTCCTAACTTCAAAATGAAAGGCCAGACAGATAATGAAAAAGGGTAAGAAGAAACTTGTCCACTGATATAAAATATATGAATATTTGAAATAAAAGATAAAATGTATTACCAGGTAAATATATTTCATACTTGAGAACCAACAATCATTTTTTAAAGTACACTAAAAAAAGCTAGACAGGAGTTTTATTTTCAAAGCAATATATATTTTTTATTTTTTACTAAAATGCTTTTATGGTCATAATATTCATCTGTTTCTTAGAAGCTAGTATTTCATTTTCAACTATGAAAATCAACCAGGAATTTTGAAGAACACATGTAAACAAATGTAGATGGATAATATAAACAAGCAATTTTCAAAATAGCAAATCTATGAGCCTAACAAGGATAACAAGATATACTCAAACTTAGTAATCACAGAAACACAAATCAGAACTACAATGATCTATCACTTTATATCTATTTTCCTAAAAAGTTAGAAATCTAGCTATCACCTTGTGCTGACACTGATGTTGGTATATAGAAACTCTGACACAGTGTAGGAGAGATTGTAGACTGATTCAACAACTCTAAAGAGTACTTTGGAAATAGCTATTTAAATACGTGAACACTAGGGTGACCCTGTAATTTTGAAAGTTAAAGGAGATGTCATTTATGTTAACCCTGACACAATAAAGTTGAATTAAGTCTGTACTAAGCAAGCAGAAAATAGGTGTCACCTTACTTATGACCTGGTAAATTTGTTCTTATGTAGAAAGAATTTTACTCAAAAATGTATAGATGTGGACCTATAGAATTATCATGGAAAAATGATAGTTCATAGTGTATTCTCAAATCCTAACGAATATGATAATCTTATAATCTAACTTTTTATTAGTACTTATTTGCCTTTTATTTGGTTTAGTATCTTAATAATTATTTAGCTATTACTATTTTATCTATTGTAATTTTTATTCATCCTGTAATATATTAATGTTTATTTTTGTTTTATGAGCACTTTGTGTTTTCCAATTATGTAATACATTTTTCTTTTTTATTTCTCTTATAATATTGGACCCTTTCTAATTATTATTCTAAATAAAACTTTTAAATATATTGATCACATTATTTCAAAATCCACTTATAACTTTATGAGATTCCACTATACCTAAAAATAACTTTGAAAATTTATCAAATTATATTCAATTTTTCATGAGAAATAGAATTACTTTATTTAAGTCTTCTATTATTATGTTTTCTAGTGATTTGTTATTGATTTTGTATATGATTATAGTATAAACTTTATCAATCTTAAGTCCTCAGAAATGTATGGTTTTGTGACTAGTGTGATTTTTTTCTACAATATAACTTCAATTGAAAGTTCAAAAAAATTTAGTAAGGTTGAAAGTATGTCATGACAGAAACCCAAACACTTCATCCCATTTTTACTGAAAACATGAATATGGAGTCTTTTTTTTTTAATAAGTATTAATTTTACTTTATTGTGGTTACATGGATTCAAGTGTCCCACTGAAGATAACACCCTCACCCTCCCACCCCCATGTCCCTATTTATACCCCCATTGTCCCCTCACCCTAATTCCCTCCTCCCTTCCCTCTGGGATTTGCTGTCGTGTTATCTGTATCTCTGTATTATTTATATAATTTCACTAATCCCTTCACATTCTCTGATGCCATCCGCCCCCATCCTCCTTCCTTCTGACAGCTGTCCCTCTGGTCCCTGTGATCTGGCCTCTGACACTATTCCATTCTTCAGTTCACTTTCTTCATTAAATTCCACATATAAGTGAGATCATATAATATTTACCTTTTTCTGCCTGGCTTATTTCACTTAGCATAATAATGTCCAGGTCCATCTTTACTGTCACTAATGGTAAGATTTTCTTCTTTTTCCTGGCCGCATAGTATTCCTTGTGTATATGTACCACAGCTTTTTAATACACTCTTCCACTGATGGACACTTGGGCTGTTTTCAGATCTTGGCTATTGTAAACAATGCTGCAATAAACATGGGGGTGCATATTTTCTTTTGAATCAATGATTTGGTATTCTTGGGCTATATTACTAAAGGTAAGATAACTGGGTCAAAAGGCAGTTGTTCCATTTTTAATTTTATGAGCAAACTCTATAATATTCTCCACAGTGGCTGCACAAGTCTATATTCCAACCAGCAGTGCAGGAGGGTTCCCTTTTCTCCACACCCTTGCCAGCACTTATGGTATGTTCATTTGTTTATGAGCGCCATTCTGACAGGTGTGAGAGGGTATCTTATTGTGATTTTAATTTGCATTTCTCTGACGATTAGTGACGATGAACATTTTTTTATTATTCCTATAGACCACCTGTATGTACTCTTTGGAGAAGTTTCTATTCAGTTCTTTTGCCCATTTTTTAATTGGATTGTGTACCTTCCTGGTGTTGAGTTTTACAAATTCTTTATAAATTTTGCTTATTAACCCCTTATCAGGTGTATTGGTGAATATGTTCTCCCATTGTGTGGGTTGTCTTTTTATTTTGCTAATGGTGTCTTTTGTTGTGCAAAAGCTTTTTAGTTGGACATAGTCTCATTTGTTCATCCTGTCTTTTATTTCACTTGCCTGTGGAGATAAATTGGCAAAAATAGACTATGAGAAATATCTAAGAGTTTACTGCTTGTTTTCCTCCAAGATGTTTATGGTTTCATCACTTACATTTTAGTCTTTTATCAACTTTGAGTTTATTTTGTAAATGGTGTAAGCTGGTGGTCTAGTTTCACTCTTTTGCATATACCTGTCCAATTTTCCCAAACCATTTATTAAAGAGACTATCTTTACTCCATTGTATGCTCTTACCTCTTTTGTCAAATATTAATTGACCATAAAAATGTGGATTTTTTTCTGGGTTCTCTGTTCTATTCCATTGATCTGTATGTCTGTTCTTATGCCAGTACCAAGCTGTTCTGATTGCAGTGGCCTTGCAGTATAACTTAATATCAGGAAGTGTGATACCTCCCACTTTATTCTTTATTTTCAAGATTGCTGAAGCTATGCGTGTCCTTTTTTGGTTTCATATAAATTTTTGATATATTTGGTCTATCTCTCTGAGGTGTGCCATTGGTATTTTAATAGGAATTGCATTGAATTTATATATGGAGTACTGAGCAAGGTAAGCAGAAGAATTGCTTTTTTGTTTCCATTTTTTTTATGTTTCAATACCAAATGTAATCTCAAATATAAATGGACTCTTAGTTCTTGCTTTCAAAAAATTCACTTGTTAAAATGTGTTTTATCTAAAAACAAACTCAAAATATACACTGAACACAACCAAAATTCCACCTAAAATTAAATGTCATTTAATTAACTCCCAAAGACTTATTAAGAATCTATTACACAACAGCTATACTTCCAGGCACAAGAGATAGAGGAAAAATAAAATGAGTTACTTTTCTAATAGATTCTAGAATCTGGTGAGAAAACAATAGGCAAGATGAGGATAACCAATAAATAAATAACACAATTTTAGATGGTAAAATCTATAAAGACAAAGAGATGCTGTGAGAAGCAGACTGGATTTGAGTACATGTTGCTTTAAAGAAGTATGAAAGGAATGGCTTTCTGTTTTTATTTTGAGGAGATAACTATTAAGCTGGAACATGGATGAAGAAAAGGAGGTATCTATGATAAAAATCTGAGAGAAGGGTTCTCTATACAGAGAGAAGCAAAAAAAAAGGATCATGGAGAAGAAATGACACACAGTGTTCAAGAAAAAAAAAAGAACAGCTTGGACAAACATTGGAGTAAAGAGATGAGAAGTACAAGGTAACATCATAGAAGTAGGCAAAGATTCTAAGGGATGATTCTGACTCATGATTCTTTGACTTTACAATGGTGTGAAAGCAAAGCACATCAGTAAAAACTGTACTTCAAATTTTGGATATTTATTATTTTCTAGAATGGCGATATGCAGTATGACACTCTCTTGTGATGCTGGGCAGTAGCAGTGAGCCTCAACTCCTAGTCAGCCATGCAGTCATGAGGGTAAACATCCAGACTCTACAGTGTACTTGTTGATAGAGTTTTGTGGATATTTTGTTCTGAGCCTAAGTTGTATATTTGATAGGTTAGGTACAGTGTGTATGTAAAATCATGGTGCACTTTTGACCTGTCACAGGAAAACAACAAAAGACGATAGAAATGTGAAATCTGCATCAAATAAAAGGAAAATTCTCCCAGTTTCATACCCATTCAGTGAATTTTGATATGGGCTCCATTTGTTGTCCTATACACATCCAAACGATAGTGAAGTCTTGCCACACACGGGTAAGGACGTCTGGTGTAACAGAGTGAATGACGTCTGTGATTCTCTGTTTTAAGTGATTAATGTCGTTGATACATTCAATGTACACATGTTGCTTCACATAACCCAAAAGTAAAAGTCTAAGGATGTCATATCCGGGGATCATGGTGGCCATGGCTTGACAGAACCCCTGCCTATCCACCACTGGAGGAATGTTCTATCCAGAAACTCATGAACAATGGTGGTGTAGTGTGGAGGAGTGCCATCCTGTTGAAAGATGACACCTTCTGGAAATTGTGGCACTGCATACAATTCCAACATGTCAAGATAGGTGTTTGCCACCTGACCTGTGGTGGTGCAGTGGATAAAGCATCGACCTGGAATGCTGAGGTTGCCGGTTCAAAACCCTGGGCTTGCCCGGTCAAGGCATATATGGGAGTTGAAGCTTCCTGCTCCTCCCCCTTTCTCTCTCTCTCTCTCTCTCTCTCTCTCTCCCCCTTTCCTCTAAAAATGAATAAATAAATAAAAATAATTAAAAAAAAAAAAGATAGGTGTTTGCCGTCACAGACTGCTCCACGAAAAATAAATGGGCCTATCATCTTATCATGCATCAGGCCACACCACATGTTCACTTTAGGGGTGTTACATTCATACTCAATGTAGACATGAGGATGTTCAGTGGCCCATATTTGGACGTTATGGCGATGAACATGTCCACAGATATAGAAGGTCGCCTCATCGCTAAACACAATCTTCTGCAAAAATCTTGCATCATTGTCGATCTCATGAAGCATATCTGTAGCAAACACGCATCGTGTGGGTCTATCCACCAGTTTGATAGTGTGCAACAGCCGCAATTTGTACCCCATAAAACAGAGACATTTCTTTAACACCTTATGAACTGTAGTCTTGCTTAGGTGTAATTGTCGAGCACATGCACACACAGATTTTTTAGGGCTCCTTAAGTAGCTATCCAGTATAGCCTCTACAGACTCGTCACTGACTGATGTCCTACCAGAACAGGGTTTCTCCACCAAACTGCCGGTTTCCTTCAACTGCTTATCCCACCAAGTAATGTTATTCCTATGTGGTGGTGCATTGTTAAAAACGCGCCGATATTCACATTGCGCTTTGGTCACGAATTCAAATTTAGTGAGCCACAGAACACACTGAACTTTCCTCTGTACCATCCACATCTTGACTGGCATGGTGTGGGCTGCTCCACTGTGTACACAATGTTACGTCATCATCTGCACATGCGCACATGCTGCCACATCATCCTACCAAAACTTGGAGGGTTTTCCTTTTATTTGGTGCAAATTTCACTTTTCTATTGTCTTTTTTTGCTTTCCTGTGACTGGTCAAAAGTGCACCATGACTTTACAGACACACTGTATATTAAATGCATTTTCAACTTATGATGGTATTTTTTAATTTACGATGGGTTTGTCAGGATGTAACCCAATTGTTAATCAGAGAACATCTGCATTTATTTTCAGGACCATAGAGCCTTCACACATAAGGCTCTAAAAACAAGGGAAGCATGATTTATATTATTTAAAAGAGATTTTTCGCCTGACCTGTGGTGGCTCAGTGGATAAAGCGTCGACCTGGGAACACTGAGCGCCAGTTCAAAACCCTGCACTGGTCTGGTCAAGGCACATATGGGAGTTGAAGCTTCCAGCTCCTCCCTCCTTTCTCTCTTTCTCTCTCTCTCTCTCACTCTGTGTCTCCTCTCTAAAATGAATAAAATTAAAAAAAAATAAAAGAGATTTTTCTTTTGCAGTTTATAGAAATGATTGTAAACACATGGAGATTAGTTAAGATGCTACAGAGCAGCCTATCAGAGAGATGAAGGTACTGTAGTATAAACTAGATGGTGAGAAAGGGTAGTTAGTTGAGGATATGCTTTAAATATAAACTTGTTACAACTTGTTAGGATATAGCAATGAAAGAACTCAATGATGAATTCTAAGGTGTTAAATTAAGCATGTGGGAATTCGGTGGTGTCATTTTAATAAGATGAGGAAAAGAAGAGTGCAGAATTAAGGAAAAAAATGTCTCTGATTTCACAAGGTATCAAGAGCAAATGATGAGCTCATAGTTTGTTATATTAGGTTCTGGAATTCAGGATAAACCAAAAATCACACCCTGATGGATAATTAACTGCTCCCTCATTTTAGATGCTATTTCTCTGGTACTTAATCATATGGGGATTTTAATGCACAACTTCAGAGAAATTTCATTTATTCAGTCATATATAAGATGGCTTCCATTCTCATGATCCAGTATTTATTACTTAGCTGTAATTTAAGGATAACTGAAGTTTTTGATCTGTGACATAGCATGATAACATTCCAGGGATGCCTCCTAAATAAATAAAAGAATTTACATATTTCAGTATGGAAACTAAAAAAGAATAATTTTTAATAAAAGCTATAACTTCATCAAAACCAACAATATAAGATTCCAAAGTTACAAGTCCTACTTCTATAGAGAGGCCAAAATGCATATATCAATTTGCAGTTTAGAGGACACATATGGCACTTTGATTGCTGGATTCAGCATCAATATAAGCAAATCTAAATAATCATATTTTAACAAAAAAGTCATTTATCTTACTAAATCCATATATCATGATACTGTTAAATCAGATTTATAAATATGGGAGAAATGTTAATTATTCATTAGGTATATACATACTTGTAATAAAAGTATAAATTTACACATGGAATACCATATCTTAAAATCAAGATGTGTTTTTTGTTATTCTGATGGTACTAAAAAAGAATTCAATCACAAGATGGTATGATACAGTAGTTGGGTTGTATTTACACTATTTTATTTTCTAAGGAATGATTGGCACATTTTAGTGTGGTGAGCAGATCAACTGTGTGTGAGCAGATCAACTGTGGGTTTTTGTTATATTACTTTTAATAATCTTTTTTATTTGTATGAAATGTCTTAATAATTTAAAACAAAATTATTTTGGAGTACAGAAATGCATTACAGAATTAAGCACCTGAAACTTGTACAATTATGTTAACCAGTGTCAATTTAATAAAAATAAATAAATAAAATTCTTAAAAGTTGTAGAAACATGGTCAAAAATAACTTTGAGAACAAAAGATTTGTATCCATAACATATAAAGTACACCTATAAATTAATTATAAAAATAACAAAAACAGTAAAAAAATGGTAAAAGAAATAAATACAAGCTTAGAAGATGTACAAATGACCACTAAAACATGATAAAGGTACTTGTATCATTACTTAACATGGCAATGTAAATTAAAACCATAGCTAGACATTATTTCAAAGTCATCAAAATGGATTAGATTTATAATACCAAAAGTTAGTGATGATGTGGAGGATTCAATATTTTCATTGTTATGTGAAATGGTGCAGCTATTTTGAAAATGTCTTTGGCAGTTTCTGTTGTCATAAACATACACTTACGCAATGACCCAGCAATTTCATGCTTAGGTATATATCTAAGAGAAATGAGGGCACGAAGACTTAAAGGAATGACCATAGCAATTTTATTCAGTGGTGGGAAAATGGAAACAATTCAGATTTCCATCAGTAGAACAAAATGCAGTATATTAATACAATGGGATTTCTATTCAGCAATAACTAGGAAAGAACAACTAATATACACAAATAATGATTTAATGTCAAAAACATGTTGAATGAAAGAAGTCGGACACAAAAGAGTGCATTCCAAATTATAGATTTTATATGAAGTTCAGAACAGACAAAACTAATACATAGTCATTGAAATCAGAACAGTAATGGATTTCTGAGAAGGAATTGAGATTAAGGTAGATTGGTGAGTTGCATGAAGGAATTATTTAAGTGATAAGAATGTTTTATATCTTACACTTCATAGCTGGGCATTTTACTCCATTTAAATTATGCCTTAATAAATGAAATAATACTGTTGTTGGTACTGCCTCAATATAAGTGCTGGCAAATTAGGGAAAGTTTTTTACTTGCTTTAGCCTCAATTTTGGGGGATGATTCAGTTCTTTAAAGCTTGCTACATGGCTTCTTGAAACATTTTCTCCTCCCTTGGATGTAACAAGGAACAACACACATTTTGATCACAGAAAAGCAGCAGAAACCAGCCTAATGTATCCTGAAATGTGTCTGTCAATTGACAAAAAAGAATGTTTGTGCATGATCTGTGAAATACAGAAATGTTTTGTGTCATGATTTATGGCAGTGTTGTACTGCATAAAACTCTAAAATCTTAGGGCTTCATAGTTATATAGCATTAAGCCCCACAATGCCTGCCTTCTAGCTTGACAGGGCCGATTATTCTTTATCGTAATTCATTTTCTGCTGCCAGCATATAACTCTGTTATCAATCACACAAGATTTATATGATTCTTGATTCAAATCACTGGGATATACCTGCTCCAGGTGACACAATATAGATTTCAGGATGGAAATGCATTACTTTCTGTGAAACAGATAAAGGGAAAACAATGAAATTATTCTGGGAAAAAAATTAAAATAAAAAAATGTAATTTATCTGCTTTTTTTTCTCCCCCCTCAGGAGTCTTCTGATTTGTGTAACTCAGGAGGAGAATTAAATATTTAGAAAACTTATTTTAAATCATGTATCATGTATCTACCTTCAAAACCACTAAGGAGATGAAGCAGCTTTGTCATATACAGTGGTACCTTGAAATATGATCAGACCAACACTTTTTTTTTAAAGATACGAGCTGCAACTCGATCCGTATTTTTGTTCAAGATCCCACTGAAATTCCGAGATATGAGTCATGATTCGGGAAGCTGCCACTAGTTGGCATGTTGGTGCATGGGTCCAGTATGGGCAGTTTGATATATGAGTTGACTGACTTACGAGCTCTGTTACAGAACAAATTAAATTCATATTTCAAGATACCACTGAATTTGAGAGTCCTTGCTTGCATCGTGTGTCTACCCAGTCACTGTTTGGTCTACAATACACATGTTGATTCATTAACATGTTCTTATCTGAAGGAGTTAAGAGGGAGAATAAGCCCCTGCTCTCCGGCAGACACATGGGACAAGACTGGTCTATAAGAACTGAGAACACTAATTCTCATTCTCCATCCTGTCTATATTTTGTGTTGTACATTGTTAGTTAAGTGCTATTCTTATTTTAAACAATTGCACAAGTAAATATGGCTATTAAAAGAGAATAACTGATTATGTAAATCCAAATATTTGGTTCCTTCACAAGCTATACTTTTCATTGAATATTTAGATAGCAAAATTTTTATTTTATACATCTGTTTCATAGACTTGTTCCCCTTGAATCTGCCATCACTAGCAGCATCTACTCTTGGCATGCTGATATCAGAGCTGAGTGTACACTGCTGAGGGGCAAATCTTGACCCACAATCCACAGAGCACAACTATGACATACTAACAGCCTTCTGGAAGACAGCCAGCCAGCCAGTGTTTCCCAAGCAGAAATCACATCTTCTGTTTTGTGCCTGATGTGTGTGTGTCTCAACCACTGATACCATTTACTAAAATGAGACAGTTATGTTTTATAATTAATTGTGTATTAAGTGGTTTTTTTTTTTTATAAAAGTTATGCTTAAATATAGTTCAGATGTCATTTTTCTGGGTTTCACATACATCTGGTGCTGCCAAGAGATCAGTAGTTTGTTTTAATGTTTTCAATATTTTAACCAATTATGTTGGTATTTGCATCTGTTTCTCTAAATAACTATTCTATGTGGCTACTTTTTATTTACATTTCAGTTTTAGTCACTGTCTGCAAAACAGTATTTGGCTTTCTTTCATAGACTTCTATCTCCCAGTCATACACACAGACATATGAACATGCATCATACAAACCTATTTCCCATTTGGCCATCTTCCAAATACAGTTACACTGTAAAGTTGGTTATAATTCATGAAGAAATGGAAACTAATGTATGTGTTCAATCAACCATCTTTAAGGGAATCTAAATGAGATCATTACATTTAAGGAAAAAAAATATCAGAATATGAAGGTAGGGGCATTACTGCTGAAGAGTAATTATGCTCAATAGCCCTTTGGGTGAGAGATCCTAACATATCCTATAGCATCCCACCTGCTCAATTGTTCATTATTTACGCCATAATCTTGACAATAGAGACTTAAGGTTGAAACTTTCTGCCCAAATTTTCAATGGTAGTCATGCCAATAAAGGAGTCATCATGGAGGCAAAACTTAAAGGCAGCCATGCTCTTCCTTGAACACAGGCTTGTCACTTTCATAGTAGAATTAGATGAGATTGCAGGTAGGAGAGCTCTCTAGACAGCAGGCTCAGCATATTAACTTTGTTAATAAATGTGATCAGATATGATAGTCAACTGGCCCTTCATCCTCTCCCTCTAAAGACCACAAGTGCTCAGACAAGTGAAGAATGAGTGTGAAAAGCTTTTCTGTTAGGAGTGTCAAATATTAGCAAAGGTATGGGAGCTGCAAGGCACAAGACATGTCAGGGAATGATGAGTTTCTGATCTGAGGAAGAGAAAAATGTTGATAATATGGAGTTAAAGAATATAAAGGTATAGAAATAGAATCAAACAATCTCAGGTGAGAAATGTTTGGAAAGAGAATCAAAATGTGAATTTTTCTTCAATGCCCCCTTTATGGCTTTATTATTCTGAATTACAGGATCAATCTGATTGGCTTAGACACTTCTAGCAGAAAAAAAAAAGGTAGTAGATTGTTAAAGACAAAAAAAGTAGTAGATTATTAAACACAAAATTATAGTATTTAAATTGTTTTTCTTTAAAAAATGGGAGTCACTAAAAACATGTGAGACAATAGAATAATTTTTTAAAAAATATTAGCCATAGATGATACATAAATCAATTTCAAGGTAAAAGGGGAGAAATTCTGCATAAAAATGTTTACACATTATTTTTGTCATCTTGGAATGAAATGATGAAGGACCTGCCTCAGAAAGGGAGCAGAAAAATAGAGGATATAAGACGGAACTAGAAATACGTATAGTATTTGATTATTAGAGAATAGTGAAAGTATAGAAATTAAATATTGATCTAAAATGATAAGTCTGGCTTAATGAGAGAACTTTGACTTGTATTGAAAAGATAATATATGTTATTTAAAAATTTTTGAATTTGAAATTAAAGTGAAATATAACAGGGTTATAAAAGAAACTGAATATCACTCACATGTGGTCGACTGAAGCCAAACACAAATGAAGCCCAACTAAATCTGACTGTAGTTTAAGAAAATTAGGAAAATTTTAGGAGTGAATTTTTAAATTCTGCATATGGTTACCATTCAATTCTGAGCAACTATTTTAAATTTAATTTTTCTTTATTATTCTTGTTTTTACTTATGGGATCATGACAATGTAGATAGCACTTTGTAATCATTTATTACATGCTTAGAAACTATTGAAAGAAAAATGGAAGAAAAGAATGATGGAAGAAAGGAAAGAAAGAAGGAAAAAGGGAAGGGAGAAGAGTTTGTAGAGAACTAGATTGTTTAACTAAATTGTTTAAAATAACCTGACCAGGCGGTGGCGCAGTGGATAGAGTGTCAGACTGGAATGTGGAGGACCCAGGTTCGAGACCCCGAGGTCGCCGGCTTGAGCACGGTCTCATGTGGTTTGAGCAAAAGCTCACCAGCTTGGACCCAAGGTCGCTGGCTCCAGCAAGGGGTTGCTCAGTCTGCTGAAGGCCCGCGGTCAAGGCACATATGAGAGAGCAATTAATGAACAACTAAGGTGTCCCAATGAAAAACTGATGACTGATGCTTCTCATCTCTCTCCATTCCTGTCTGTCTGGCCCTATCTATCCCTCTCTCTGACTCTCTCTCTGTCCCTGTAGAAAAAATAATAAAATAAATAAATGAATAAAATAAACCATAAAAAATCATTTGTTTAAATTGTTTAAAATAATGAATGAATAAAATAAGAAAGCATGTTAGCCTCAGTTTTTACAACACCCAGTAATGTCCTTGTTCAGTCTTACTTTGATCATAAGTTTTGAAAAAATTAAAAAATTGTTTTTCTTTACAAAATATTTGAGAACAGTATTAATAGACAATCTTCTGGACCTTGCTATATTCTGTTTTTTGTTGTGACAGAATATAGGTTCATATGGTTGGCACTGTATAAAAGGCTTATAAATGAAGACGTGACTTGTGGTAGTGAACAAACATGTAAATACAGATGATGTATTACAGAACTGTGCACCTGAAATCTGCATAATTTTATAACCAGTGTCACCTTAATAAACTCAATAATTTTTTTAAAGTTATTGATTAGAAAAAAAAAGGCTGTAGAGAAACCTGTCTTCTGCAAACCTGTCTTTTTTTCTTTGGAATGAGAAACATTTTTTTATACAGCCATTAGCTTTACAGTTTTTAGTATAGATAGAGTTTGTTATGAATGGGAATATTTGTTAAATACAGACAATGCTGTTTGAGAGTATATTGAGTGGAGACTTGGGAATCCTTGACATGGGCATTCATTTGAAGCACTGTGGGGAAATCTGCTTTGACAACTAAAATGAATAATATGTATTTTATAGGCCATTGTTGAATTCCATAGGTAAGTAGTCTTTCATTTTATTATAATAGAGAAAGGATATGTGCTAGAACAGGATTCTATAAACATTTTCTTTTTTGTTGTCATGTGTGCTTGTTTCAGATAAAGTACAAGCAGGTGGATATTTGTTAGCATGAATGTTTTTATTTTATCCTGCACTGGGCTCTAATTAATTAAATTGATGCAGTGGATGTCTCAGATGAGATAGCATGCTGGTAAAATCTAAGAAAGATCATTGCCTAATTTGACTTTTCTTGAGAGACACATGCTTGTATTCAATGATGGAGAGATGGCATAGTACAATAAGAGCATACAGTTTTTTTATTTCCTTTATCTTAGGGGCAAATATCAAAGTGAGTTCTTAGATGAGATCATTATTCCTATAATCTAATGATTTAGGAATGATAGCTTTATGCATAATTCCAAACGCAGCTGAGCAAAGTTCTGAAGAAATTAATAACTAGGAATTTAGAATTTTTTAAACAAACCACCTCTTGCCCAAATTAATAGATAAATAATTTGCCAAATTCAATGGTGCTTAGTCTTCTTTCTCCTTCATATCTCTGTAATACTTAGGATGTTTGAACTGCTCTTATCTATCCCTTAATTTAATATAATGTCTGTGTCTTTGCCATGATTCTTTATTATACATCTTCTCTTCTAAATTACTTGGTAGCACCTTCTTTGATTCCTTTCTAGTTTCATTACTTTTGCTTAGTCCTGAAATTTTAGAAAACTGTAAGGATCTGAGATCTGTTCTTACTAGCAGTAATATTTCCTGTGAGAGGTAATGCACTTATGTATACTTAACTATTATAAACATATAATATATTATATATATATATTTATTTATACGTATATATATATGTATATTGTGTGTGTAGTATACATTTTGACATTTTTAGATTTTACTTTCTAGTTATAAATGCAAACTGAACATGACCAAACATAGGTTTAATCATCCTTTCCTTACCTTGCTAGTCTATCCATGCTCTTAACTGAACACACTTCAAAAAGAAGGTGGGATAAGTAATCCAGCTTTGTTCTTGAAAACTGGCATTAAAACTTAGTTTCTATATATTTACTGAGCTCAGGAATTACAATTTCTGATCTCAGAACATGACACCTGTCCTATTTATTTAAATATTTCTGCCATAGCACCTTTCTTCAAAAGCAATTATTGTAACTGTATATACGGAAATTAGTTTAGAAAATCTTGCTGGGTTTTATGTATTTCTTGACAGAGCAACAATGATGTTTTATGATCTATGATAACAGAACCCTATGCCTATTATTTGGAACCAGATGTTAAATGCCACTCTGGATGGTTTTAACAGCAATGATTAAGTCTAACATTAAAGCGCCCCTGCAGAATCAAAGTCAGAGACTGAAAAGTGACTTTTTCTAGCAAGCTGTGCTTGCTGAGATAAAATTTGTACTAAAAGTTTTCCAATTCTTGCATAATTTTATTCTTGATCTTTTGTTTTAGTTGTAGCGTTTTTCTAACTTCTCCACTAAAATGCCCCATAAAGCATAGAAGATTGAATATATATGTTCAGACTAAGGCAGAGTCTGAATCAACACAACAAAAACTCGTGTCTTTTGAAGTCACAGGTTGTATGTTAAACTTTTTTGGGGAAATTTGTGTTTTGTTCAGTAATGTATCTCTGTTGTCTGAAAATAAATAATATGCTTTAAATTATTGAGTAATGAGTGAAATCAGTTAAATAGACAGATTTGCTGTATTTATACTTTTAGATGTAATAAACCACAACTGGGGAGCCCAGGTTGAAAACACTTCCTTGAGAAAGACAACATCAATAAAATCATTGCAAGTAGTACTCAGAAAATAAAATCCTTTTAAATACTTCAGCATGAATTTTGTCAAGTAGAACATAAAATTTGCTTAAAGTTTTTGTTTTTATGCTAAATTTATATAAAATAAAATATACAAATCTTAAGCATACATTCACTGAGTTTTAAAAAATACTATATATATACTATTATATATACATATATATGTATATATATATGTGATATATATATATATATATATATATATATATATATATATATATATATATATGTAGTCTGAGTCCCAATTACACCAGAATAACTGTTGTTTTTATTTTACCTGGATCATATTATTTTTCTTATTGCAGATCTTTTTATAAATGAAATTATGTTCTTTAGGGTAAAGATTCTTATATTTAGTATACTGTTTCTAAGATCCATCCATGATGCTATATATACAGTCATTTGTTCTACTTCATTACTGTGTAGTATTCTATTGTATTACTATATCCAGTATATTTAAGAAATTATTTTATGGATAGATATCTGTATTGTTTTCTGTTTTGAATATTATTTATCTGAAAGAATATGAATATTCTTGTATAGTAATTTTAGGACACCTATTCTAATTTTCTTGGGTAAACACCTTAGTGTAGAATTTCTGGGTAAGATAATTAGTTTGTGTATATTTTCATATGAATTCATATAACATTTTGAAAAGTGTAGTATCATTTTTGTATTTCCCTACAAAGCACAAGAGTGAAAAATTTTTTGATCCACTTGCTCACTAACATATGGTGTTGTTAATCTATTTTGTACAAAAACATATGAACTAAAACTTCTTAGAGGAAACAGAAGAAAATTTTTATGATCTTGGATTAGACTAAAATGTCTTAGATATGCTATCAAAAGCAAATTGATTTAAAAAATGATAGACTTCATCAATATTAAGAACTTCTGCTTGAAAACTCTATTAAGAAAATGCAAAGATAAACCAATTTACAAATCACATAGCTGATGAAGAACTTGTGTCCGCATATGAAACAACTTTTCAATACTAAATAACGAGGAAACACAACTCAACTTACAAAATGAATAAGTTTTGAAGAGTCAATTTACCAAAAAATATACGTAAGTGGTTAATAAACACATAAAAAGTTGATTGATTAATTAGTTACTTAAAACCAATATTTAAGAGCATTCCACACTGACTAGAATGGATATGTAGGAAAACTCACTATAGAGCTGAAATATGGCTCCAGGAGCAGAGACATCCAGGGAGTACTGCACACTTCATTAGTGCTCTCTGTGACTCTCTGCAACTGCACACTGGACTCCAAAGCCAGAGGACTGCCATGCAAAGATAAATATCATATCCCAGGAGGGAGGTTAATGAATATATAGAGTGTAACAACTTCCTGATGTTCTCTTTTAACTTAGAAATGCATTGTGGTCACATGAGTACCTACCATATGGTTTTGATATTAACCCCCTATAAAAAGGAGAGGTATGTTCTGGGAGAGGTATGGAATTTGACCAGCCCACCACCATCAGATAGAAGCAGCTGCTATGTTTGTGCATGTAAGCTTTCCTTAAAGCTTGTATGAGTTTGGATAAGAATATGTCAGTTCTTCAAAATTGATTCTAAATTTAGATTTTGGGGGCTTTCGCCCAAAAGTTATAACCAAAAATCTGGAAAAGATTAACTTTTGTAAAGAACATGAATAAACTAGAACCCTAAAATAATGCCAATTAGATGTAAACTGTTATAATCATATGGAAAACAAATTTGGAAATTCATTAAAAATTAAACTTTACCTACTACATGAAACAGCTATTCTAATTCTTTATCTTTACCTAAATAAAGGAAAAAAGATGTTCATACAAAATCTCTTACATGAATATTTGTACCAGTCTTATTTGTTTTACCTAAAATCTGGAAGCAACCTGAATACTCATTAACACGTGAGTGGATATGCAAACTACAGGGTGTTTGTGCAATGTAACACAACTCAGTAATAAAAATGAGCAAGTTATTGATACATGCAACAACATGGATAAATCTCAAACTTATCGCACAAGTGAAAAAAGCCAAAAATACAATTCTATATAATGTATGTTTCCATTTATATGATATTACTAGCCAAGGTAAAATGATAAAGACAAAGAGCATATTAGAGATTGCTTCAGTCTAGTGGTGGTTACAGGGACATGAGAGAACTTTGGGGGATGATGGTAGTTTTATAACACTGCAGGGTACTAAGAGTGATGCAATTCCTTGCAGTAGAAATCATTGGATTACACACTTATTATGGATACATCTTGTGGTATCAAATTATACCTTAAAGAGTTTAAAATGTTAGAAGAAAACAATCAAGGATAGACAACAAATTTTCCACAGAGGTTCAAATATTCAACAGCTGTTTTCCAGGGTTGTAGGACTCATACTAATTAATACATCTAATCAGGATTCCTTAGATGGATAAAATGATTGGAAACTACAGGATGGGAGCTAGGAAGGATTTAAGAATTACAAGCAAATGATTTCCAAAAAAGATTACAAGAATATCATATGATATATTCCTAATGTTTTTCCTTTAAAAGTTCATTTGACAAAATACAAGGCTTTGAGCAAGGAATGAAAGAATCCACAGGAGACTTTAGAAATTGACTTTAAGATATTTTCAGATAGTGTACAGATTTAGACCCAACAGCTCAAATAAAATGATCTCTCTCCTCTATTTTTATAAGTAATCTAAGACCTAAAATGGGACTGTTGTCAGAAAGACTAAATTGAGATGGAAAATTATAGATCTGGTGTATTTCCATTATGTGGCACATTTTCAAGGGGTCATAGATAAGGTGAAAATTGGCATCTCAACTAAACATTTTACCTTTCAGATAAATAATGTACCCCCTAAGAGAAATGGGATTTAAAGGCCTTCTATGCTCTGATACCGAAGACCCTATTTATAAGTTTCAGATTTTGTATGCAGAAAAGTCATCAGGACAGTCTATAACAATATTAGCATCAAAGACATTAATTATGCAAACCTACTCAATGATGTTGCTCTGATGAAGAATCTAGCACTCATTAACTCTGTCAATTGAATTTTCACAAAATATAAAAAATATAATTTTCTTGTAGATATGAGTGCCACTCATTCTAACCATGAATTTTATTATTATGAAAGAGCAGATCCCTCAGACTACATCTCCATGAGCAGTATGAAATTCTAATAATTTCAAATTTTTTCCTGTCTCAACCCCTAAGTGTCCTCTGTGACCACTATAGCTGGAATACTTCTTTCTCTTCTATGAAACTAGCCTATCTATATGACTGTCAAATTCTATAAGTTGAGATTTACCCTGTAGCTAAATGTCAAAAAATGTTTAGCTGAAAGACTTTATTCATAGTACTCGAAAAATTTTTTCTACCTTTGATCATTTTATTGCTAATATCTTTATATGTGTTTTTCTATAATAAATATTATTTATGAAATAATTGATAAGTAGTTGATAAATAGGTAAATTTTAAAATATTTTTAACCAAATGAATCCACTAGTATTAGTAAGAGAATAGAAGCTCAGCCAGTTGAAATTCAGATTGGCATTTCTAAAACATATGTTCTCTTTCTTGTTAAATGAATGCTATAACTTGAGTACACAGACATATTAGGATTAGTTTTATGGAGAAAGAAACTAATCATCTCTTATACTATTATGGTGATATTTATCTTTTATAACCAAATAATTAAGTATATAAATTTCTTCAAGATTTTCAAACAGTAAAATATTTATCTCTCACTTTTTTGAAGTGTTTGATCCAAAATATGTCACTAGTTCTATCATTTAATTTATTTTATTTTTATTTTATTCATTTTAGAGAGGAGACACAGAGTGAGAGAGAGAAAGAGAGAAAGGGGGGAGGAGCTAGAAGCATCAACTCCCATATGTGCCTTGAACAGACCAGTGCAGGGTTTTGAACTGGCGACCTCAGTGTTCCCAGGTCGACGCTTTATCCACTGCGCCACCACAGGTCAGGCCTAGTTCTATCCTTTAAATGCACCACTGTGATAGATGACATTCTTTGGTGTCCTGCTATATAAAGATAATAGATAACACTGGAGAACATTTTTTTTTTTGCTTTTTCAGATGCATAAGGTTTTAGAACTGTTTCTATATAAGACTGCATCAAAAATTCTAAATCTGAAGTTTGTTTTTGGGTGCATGCTCTAGTTTTTATGCAATTTTAATTTATTTTTGTTACAGTAAATGGAATGCATTGGTTTTTAAATTGGATTTAAAGGGTAATGACTCTTGGATTAAACATAACCACAAGGCAATTACTGTTTCACAAACATCACTTTGACATAATTGTAGTTGTTTTTAAATGTAAAAAATTGTTATCTGATTAAAACACCCTTTTATTTTGTTTTAAGATTGAATCATGGCTTTTTTGAGTAAACATAAATGTAAGAATAGTCCTGACAACTTCTGTTATATATGTGACTGTTACACACTTCAACGTCAAAGCCTCAATATTTCATCAATTGTGTCACATGCATATATTGCATATTTTCAAGTTCTCCTGACAATCAAGACAAGAATTGGGCTCCTCATATTGTGTGTCATAATTATGAGGAAATGCTTTGTGACTGGACAAAAAGAAAATGCAAAGAAATGCCTTTTGGTATTCCCATGGTTTGGCGTGAACCTAAGGACCACAGCAGTGACTATTATTTCTGTCTGATCCATACAAAGGGCATCGGCAAGAAAAAACAGCATGTGATTGCATATCCTCATATTCCTTCAGCAATACAACCTATCCCACACTCTGAAATACTACAGGTTCCAGTTTTCAATGGTTTTATTTCTTCCAAGCACAAAGAAAGTGAACATGGTGATCAAGTGTATTTTGATAAGATGCATGAAGAAATGGTTGTAGAATCTGAAGGGTCTTCTTAAGATGCCAAGCAGTCATTAACCCCTCAGCAGTTTAGCCAACCCAAATGGAATGACTTAGTAAGAGATTTGGGCCTATCAAAGAAAGCAGCTGAGTTATTAGCCTCCAGGCTTCAGAAAAAGAATGTACTTCCCTGGTCAGCTAAAGTATCTCATTTCAGGAAGCATGAACAAATTTTTGCAAACTTTTTTCCCATAGACAAACACTTTGTTTAATGTCATGATATCAGTAGTCTTCTCAGCCAGCTAGGTTACCACTTACAGCCCAACAGAATGGCAGCTATTTCTTGACAGTTGTAAATGGAGTCTGAAATGTGTTCTTCTACACAATGGTAATGTTTATGCAGAGGTTCTAATTGGTTATTCAACTCATCTGCGAGAAGATTATAATGATATAAAAATTGTTCTTAGCTTTCTGTAGTATGAGGAGCATAACTGAATCATTTGTGTGGGTCTTAAAATGGTAAATTCCCTGCTAAGAAAACAGAGAGGTTTCACAAAGTATCCTTGCTTTCTGTGTTTGTGGAACAGCAGACCTCAGGAGAAACACTGGACACAGAAGGAGTGGCTGAAACGTGAAACTCTGAAAGTAGGGATGCAAAAATATTGTGAATGAGCCTGTAGTTAATCGAGGAAGAATCATTTTTCCCCCACTTCATAGCAAACTTGGCTTAATGGAGCAGTTTGTTCAGGCTTTGCATAGAGAAAGTCAATGCTTTCAACATGTTATTTCTGCTTTTTCTGCCTTGTCTTTTGAGAAGATAAAAGCAGGTGTATTTGATGGACCTCAAATTTGAACCTGCATACGTGACGAAGAATTTGCCAGGAAAATGAATAAGGAGAAGAAAGCAGCATGGCAATTTTTTGTGGCAATTACAAAGAACTTTCTTGACAACAAAAAAGCAGAAAACTATGAATTTCTGGTTCAAAGGATGCTGTTGGCTTTCCTCGACATTGGATGTAATGTAAGTGTTAAGATTCACTTCCTGAATAGTCACCTTGATAAGTTACCCAAAAATCTTGGAGCTGTTAGTGATGAGCAGGGAGAACACTTTCATCAAGATCTGAAGACGATGGAAGACCATTATCAGGGGCAATGGGACAGAATTATGATGGCAGACTACTATTGGAGCATCAAACGAGATTGTCCTCAACAAGTACACAAATGCAAGAGCTACAAAGGCAAATTTTTGCCTGAATAAAATTTAAATAAGTTTTGCATAAATTTTATGATTAAAATAAGAGTTTTAATATGTTCTATTTTGAAATTATAGACATATTCTGATTCAATCATATATTTTAGTGTATTAATGTATTTACTACATTATATAAATTACTATATTTTTACAAAGATGATGTCCAAGAAGACATTCTACTTCATTATGTTAAAATAAGTGTAGAAAATTTTACAATAAGATGAAAACCTAAAGTCTTGAATTGCAAAAAAACTGTAGCTTACAGAGAAAAACTGTCAGATTTTTGATCAGCCTACTTGAATTAGGTAAGAACAAGTGTTTTGTGGATGCAACAGAAATTGTGTTCCCTGGTGTAATTATTTGCCTTTGCCTGAGAAAATTTATTATGTACTGGCACAGTAATGTTGTAAAGCTTTACTAAGGGACCTTGTTATTTTTTTCAGGTCTTGAGGGTATAATTGTTTCATGTAGTTCTGTTTAAAGTTAATACTTTAATCCTAGCTTATGATTTATTTTAAAAATTCTAAAATGATTCGATCTATATATTGACTGAATTGTCTAAGTTTCTGAAGAAAAGCTTCAGTATTCTAAAATGCCAGCTAATGATTTGACAGATGTTAAAAGTATATTTTTTCTTTTTAGTGAAAGAGACAAAGACAGAGAGAAAGACAGAGAGAGGGACAGATAGAGACAGACAGAAAGAAAGAGAAATAAGAAGCATCAATTCTTCATTGTGGCATCTTAGTTATTCATTGATTGTTCTTCAATATGTGCCTTGCTCAAGCCAATGACCAGGGGGTCATGACTATAATCCCACGGTTAGCCAGCGATTGTGCATTCAAGCTGATGAGCCTGTGCTCAAGCCAATGACCTTAGGGTTTTGAATCCTGGTCCTCTGCATCCCATGTCAATGCTCTATCCCCTGCACCAGCACCTGGTCAGGCAGAAATATTCTTTTTTTAACTGAGATATAATTGACACGTAGCATTGTTTATGTTTAAGTTATACCATGTCTGATACATTTATATGTTGCAATGTTTACCACGGGTATCATTACAGTCCTCCTATGTCACATAATTATTTTATTTTTTATGGTGAGAACAATTAAGACCTAGTCTATTAGGAATTTTAAAGTTTATAATACAATATTGTTGACTATAATTACTATTCCATTTATTGGATCTTCAAGATTTATTTATATACTTGTTGTAAGTTTGTACCCTTCAATAACATCTCATCAAATCCTTCAATCCCTATTATTTTCTATTATTTGTTTTTCTAAGTTCAGCTTTTTGGATTTCACCTACAAGTTAACACATAATAGTTGTCTTTATCTGTCTGACTTGTCTCAATTAGCATAATACTCTCAAGCTCCATCCATGTTTTCACAAATGGCAGGATTTTCTTCATCTCAGGATTGAATGATATTTCATTGTGTATGTTTACCACATTTTCTTTATTCATTCATCTACTGATGGAGTCTTAGGTTGTTTTCATATCTTGCTTCTTGTGAATAATGCTGCAATAAACATAAGGGTACAAATATCTTTTTACTATTTTGCTTTCATATCTTTTGGATATATACTCAGAAGTAGAAGTGCTAAATCATATGGTAATCTTATGTTTAATTTTTTTAATTGACTTTAATTTATTGTGTTTACATAGATTCTATTGTTGCCCCGAATGCATCCCCCTCCCCCGTGTTCCCGTCAACATCTCCCTTGCCCCCTTTCTATAGTGCCCTCCCCCTTTCCTTCAGGTTTATCCCATCCTATCATCTCCCTTCCATCTGTCCTCATTTCCTCTGGTCCCTTTGATCTCTCCTCTGTCTCAATTCCATTCCTCAGTTCACATTGTTCATTGGATTCCTCAAATGAATGAGGTCATATGATATTTTTCTTTTTCTGCCTGGCTTATTTTACTTAACATAATAGTTTCCAGGTCCATCCATGTTGTTGCAAAAGGTAAGATTTCCTTCTTTTTCATGGCCCCATAGTATTCCATTGTATAAATATTCAAAGGAGTGGGGATTATTTTTAATTTTTGAGGAAACTCCATACTGTTTTCCACAGTGACTGGACCAATTTACATTTCCATTAATAGTGCACAAGCTTTCTGCATTTTACCAACACTTGTTATTATTTGTCTTTTATACTTCTGTACAATAGTAATTCTAACATGCGTAAGGTAATATCTCATTGTGATTTTGATATACATTTCCCTGGTAAGTGGTGTTGAGCATATTTTCATATGCCTGTTGACCATTTGTATGATTTCTTTAAAAAATGTCTATTCATTACCTCTACTTATTATTGAAATTGAAGTTATTGGGGTGACACTGGTTAATATAATTTTATAGGTTTCAATTGCCCAATTCTACAACACATCTCTATATTTTGTATTGTGTTTTGATCTCCTGAAGTTAATCAAGTCTTTGTCCATCACCATTAATCCTCCTTCTTTCTTCTTCCACCTCCTCCCATCCCAGCAATCACCACACAGTTGTTCATGTCCATGAGATTTTCCTCTCTTTTTAGTTAAATTGATTGCTTCTTTGTTATTGAGTTGCATGAGTTCTTTATATATAATATTTTGGATATCAAATCCTTATTCTAGAAATGACTGCAAAAATGTTCTATTTCTTAAGCTGATTTTTATTTTCTTTTTTTCTGTGCAAAAACGTTTTAATCTGATATTATCTCACTTGTTTATTTTTGCTTTTGTTGCTTGTGTGTTTGGTGTTATATAATATATACATACATGTATATATAATTGCCAAGACCAATGTCAAAAACATTTTTTCTTATGGTTTCTTCCAAGAGTTTTATGGTATCAGATCTTATGTTTAACTCTTTAATCCATTTTGAAGTTCTTTCTGTGAATGGTATAAGATTGGTGTTCAACTTCATTATTTTGCATGTACTCATTAAGATTTCCCAACACCATTTGTTGAAGAGACTATCCTTTCTTCATTAAATATTTTTGACTCTGTCAAATATTAGTTGACTCTTTATGGAGGTTAATTTCTTGGCTCTCCATTCTGTTCAATTGGCCTATGTATCTGTATTTATGCCAGTGCCATGTTGGTTTAATTATGATTTTTTGTATTTTAGACTAAAATTTCTGTTTTGTTTGTAGTGTAGTATGAATTCAGGCGATGTTATGTCTCTGGTGTTATTCTTTTTTTTACAGTATTTCTTTGGCTTTTGGGTTCTTTTGGGTCCATACAAGTGTTAACATTGTTCTCTTTCTGTGAAAAAGTGCCAATAGAAGATGCACAAAATCTATAAATGGCTTTGGGTAGTTTGTATATTTTAATAATATTAATTTTTCTGATACATGAACATAGAATATCTTTCCATTTGGTTGTGTTTCCTTGAAATTATTTCATCAATGTCTTGTAGTATTTATTGTACAGATTTTTCACATCCTTGATTCAATTTATTCCTTAGTAACTTATTATTTGTGATGCTATTGTGAATGAGATAGGTTTTTAATTTTTTTCTTTTAAAAGTTTTATGAAAACAAAATTGATTTTATGTCTGTATATTTACTAAATTTGATGATTAGTTGCAATTATATTTTTGGTTGAATCTGTAAGATTTTCTGTGTATGGTATTATAGCATATATAGATAAAGACAATTGTACTTCTTCCGTTCTGATTTGGATGCCTTTTATTTTTTTCTTTCCTAATTGCTCTGGATAGGACATTCAGTACTATGTTAAATAAAAGTGGTGAGAGTAGAAGTACTAGTTTTGTTCCTGATCTTAGAGGTAAAGCTTTCAATATTTTGGTGTGAGTATAATTTTAGCTATTATTACCTAAGAAAACTGTTGACTATTCAAAATAATTTGACATATTTTTTTAAAAAACAACAGAGAGAATGAGTATTGATGAGTTTAAAACTTCTAAACTAGTGAGTACCTTATAAGACTTCTTGCATAAAATTTAGTTAATCAGTTTCTTCAATTATCTCAAAATATCTCTTTAAAATCATTTGTACTTTGCTTTCCAGGTTATCAAAAACATTTCTTTTTAAAGGTGAGAAACGAGAAACTCTTCCACTAAAACAACTCAAGGCTGTCTCCTCCCATTACTGCTTTTCAACATTGTAATAAAAATTCTAGCTAATGCAATAAAACAAAAAAATAAAATTAAAAATATACAGATTAAGAAGAAAGAACATAAACTGCTTTTGTTTGCAGATGTTGATCATCTTTGTAAAAAATCTGAAAGAATTTGCAAAAAAATTAAAACCCTCCTGAAACCTGTATGTGATTATAGAAAGGTTGTGATTATAGAAAGGTTACAGGATACAAAACCAAAATTGCCCTTCTATATACTAGCAGCAAACAAGTAGAATTTGAAATATATATATATATTGCATTAACATCCCCCAAAATACTATGAAACTCTGGTTAAAGACTTTATAAAACTAAATAAGTAAAGAGATAATCCATGTTTGTTTATAAACATTGGAAAAGATTCTATATTATTAAGATGTTAGTTCTTCCTAACTTGAAATGGCCTATTTTTGGCAATAGCTGTAAACACAGGGAAGGCATGGTGACTATATACAAATACATTTAAATATTTACCAAAATAGATATGTATTATCTTGCATTAATAGATAAATAATTATTTTATATTATTTTATAAAGATATATTATTTATAATGTATTTGTTTAAAATATTCTATAGTAGTCTTTATGATAGAGCCTAAAATTATAACAAATATGTTTTGTATCTAATAAAATAATATCGTTTAATTCATATAAGATAATTGCTGAAGAAATTGTCTTTACAAATCTCAAAACATTCTATCATTAAGCACATAACAATAAATTTGCATGATATTTAAAAAAGAATTTTAAATATCTCTAAGCTCTTTGCTATCCCAACTTTTAATATACCTTGAACAATTTATTTGGTTGTGTTTGGAATGAAGTTCTCAGAACATAGTGTCAACCCACCATAAGAAATTTTATTCAGAACTTGTTTTTTTATTTTGTGTCCTCTTTATGCTTCTAGGAAATGTCAACAATGTTACATATTTGATTTATTTTAGTTTTTTGTTGAATGTTTAAAATTTTTGTGTGATCACACCATTAAAACACAAGTATAAATCAGAAAAATCACAGATCTTAACACTCTAAATCAATATAAACACTAAATTTACCTCATTTACAGACAAATAAGTTATAATGTGTGCCACAATCATACTAGAATTAAATAAATAATTTCCTAATGTTATTGCCTCTTTGGCTTTACTCATACTGAGTACCAATAATTTCAATGATTCCTCCATTTATTCAATATTTTTTTTTTTTTTTAGTATTGGTTATGTGCCAGGAATAGTGCTAAATATTGGGCACAAAATAATAATCATACAAACAAGGTCTCTAACTCTATGGAGATGAAAGAAAATAAACAACATAAGCAAAATAATTTCATAATACAATCTATTACATCAACAAAAATATCAGAAGATTAAAGAAAGATAAAAGTTTGAGAAATATGGACCTATTTTATAAAGTGTGGTTAGGCTAGGCATGTGGGAAACCTAAAAGTCCTGGTAGATGTGGGCCAAATTGATGGATGACCTAGACCCCTTGGAAAATAACACAATTTGAGAATATTGAGGCTCAGTAACATCTAGAAAATTCATCAAACTAGTAAGTGCCAGAGGCAGAAGTAAACTCAAGTGGGTTTTTTCTCCAGCTCCTGCATTAGATATAATATTGAGTAGAACCTACTCAGAAATTCTTGAAGCGCTGAAAACTCATAATGAATGGGAAACCCAGAAAGGATAGAAAAGTGGTCATATGAGAGTGTTAATCTTTCATCTCCTTGGTTTTTTAAAATGTGAATTGACAACTTCAATTAAAAGGAAGCTAGTAGTTTCACAAAATAACAGGGTCTTTGGAGTGTAGGAAAGATGGAATTGAATGTAAAATTGCCATTTACGAGTTGTGAAATTTTATGACCTGATTTCTCCATATTCAGATAAGAATAACAGTTGCCATATTGTTACATTGTTTGGGTTAAATTAGGCAATATAAATGAAATAAGCTCACCTATTAGTGTTTAGTAATTGTAATTTCATTTCATAGTGTAACACATTTCACTTTTTTTTTTTACTTAAAGTGATATCAAAATATTATTTCCTCTTGAGATTCTTTCTGAATTTTATTCCACAACTTTCTTTACACATACAATTAATCTAAGAAGGAAAATAGATTCATAACTTTTGTTTAAAAGAAAAAAAAACCCAGTGATCTCTTTGACATAGGATAAGCAAGAAATTATTTTAATCCAATTTAGAGTAAGTAATAAATTCAATCTGTTAAAATTGCTTTATTCTTTGAGGAAGTTAGTTACAAATAAAATGGATCTAGTAAGTCATTTGCTTCTGTAAGAGCAGTGTATTTATTTAGTTACCCAAATTACATATCATAAATATTATAAATCATTTGAACAAAGGAAACTAAGACACATATTTAAAATTTTTCTTCAATTACTATTTGTATGATTACATTATTTATTCTAAAATCAATATCTTTATTTTATTCCAAATCCTATTTATATTTGCCAGAATATATTCAATACCTTTGTATACGTAGTATATACTCTCTATTTGTATGTATGTGTGTATATATATGCCGTGTGTATATATACATATACATATACATATATATCAGTATGTGTGTACTTATACACAGCACCATTTCCGTTTAATGCTATATCATTCAAAACAACAAATAATAAAAAGAACAACTTCCTTTAATTAATTGAGTGTGCCCAATACATTGGGTATAACATTAGATTTTTACTGAGAAACTAACTATAGTAAAAATATCATGATAATTATTTCATGAAAATAAGAATTAAAGTTATACTCTTCAGATGACTTAAAATGTTTGTATGTAGACTGTATTTTGGTTAAAAGAAGGATTATATATTATTGTGTACTTTTGACCAGATGATCCTTTATTGTTTGTTTTTATTATTTGTAAAGTCTTTTTCTAAAATAAAGGGTAAATTAAAAAATAAAATAAAGTATAAATAGAAACTTGAATTGAGTTGAACACACCATATAATAAATAGTTGTATTATAGAATCGTACATGTAAAACATATACAATTTAATTAATGCCACCCCAATAAATTCAATAAAAATAAATAAGTAAATAAATTTAAAAACACAAAATAAAATAAAATAGAAGATAAAACTGCAGGACACATAAGAATTAATATCTAATAAATTTTTTTTAAGACTAAATAAGCTAATTATTAATAAGTCTATACTTTCTTTGCAGAAAACTTTTACAAGGTAGACTAGAGATTTATAGGCTCCATTTCTGATGACAGAAGTAAGAAACTGTCATTTGGAAAGACCAAGGTCTGGTTACAGGTAAGCGCTCTAGTACTAGATAAATTAAACATCTTTTTCTCAAATAATGTCAGACATGGGAACATTCTTCAGCTTTCTTGGGAACAAGAACCTGGAAATTTCTAGAAGAAATGCACAGTGACCAGTTCATGGTCCAAGTGAAGGTAAGGGACCTTACGCTTTGCATATTATATAAAATGAAATGAGGATATTTTATTTTGAGATAAAGAATTATGAGAAGTAGGAGGAATGGTGTTCTTGTTTGTTTTTTACTATCCTATATCACTCAGTAATATTTACTCAATATCTTGGTTGTTACAAGACGTGCTTTGTTCTATTTGCCTTACAAATGTGGTGTGAGAAAGAGAAAGAAATGAACTATTTTCACTGCTAAAATAGATCATCTTATCAGGCTGGTATTATATAAGACTTAAGGTATAGGAGTATATCTTATAGGGGCCCAATAAGCACTTTTAGTACAATAAAAACAAAGACATTAGCAGACGTTTAGGGACTCTGTCCTCAGCTGAACTTCCTATATTTTTGAATTTTTAATTCTTTGAAGTAGTATTCTATCTCTTTTTCTTTAGACCTCAGTGAAAGGTGTTTTGACTCACATTTTATATTAATATTCATAAAGTTCTTGGAAATATGTATTAACCTTACTTTAGAGATGAAGAAAGTAAGACTAAGAATTTGAGTCACATATCTAAATTCTCAAAATAAGGAATGTTAAATCTGAAATAGTATCACAGAGTAGCTTGGTCCTAAAGCCTATAATCTTAAACTCTATAATATGTTGTATAGCAAGAAGTCTAAGAAGCTATTTATAGGTCTTTTCCACAATAGGTTTTCCTTTCTGTAGTTATATAAAGATGATAAGTCTTATACTTACCTTGCTCAAGAATTCTGATCAGGTAGAGTACCACAAAGAGGAGAACATTTCAAATTAACTCATGCTAACGTTTACATTCAATGAAAAACTATTGATTTTCTACTTTGTAAGAGTTATTGTGCTACGCACCATATGAATCAGCATGGGCTTGATATTAAAAATAATACCAAAAAGAAATATTGCAGAATGGTCTCTGCACTCACTTAATATAAAGACAGCCAATTTTATTTTTTCCTGGACCACCTGAAAGTTCCACTAAATAAGTAGCTGTAATCACCAGGTGACTAAATAGAAAAGAAGGGGAGTCCTCTATCTCAGGTGTGGTAAAGAAATGAAAAGTATTCTGAAAGAATACGTGGAAATGACTACAATCACCTCTTTGCTTTATTGCTTATTCCTCATTCTGAGGTAGAAGAATAGGTAGACTATAAGAACACTGAGATATAGCTGATAATAATCAGATTTTATTCATATATATTTTATTCACATATATATTGGGCCTCTGTTCAGTTATTTGGCTTTTTCCCTTCAAGGAGATCATGAGTAACTTAATTGTGCATCAAAGCTTTTCCTGATAAAAAAAAGCTCACATTTAGCAGCTTCTTGCTTGACCCATCCAAATTTACCCCCAAGCTCTTATCAATTACAAATGAACTCACTCTTTTCTGGTCCCTGCTCTCTCAAGTCTGGTAATTGTTTATTGGAATATTTCTTACTAAACATTCATTGATAAGGAAAATTATATCTGTTCTTGATACCACCAGATTATCTGACTCTCAGAAACACATTAGCAATAGAAGAAATAAAATCACAAATCTAGCCAGATTGTTTGGCTGAGTAGAGCCTAATGTCTGTTACATAGCACAGTACAAGTTACAATCTACCTATTAACTTACTCTTGAATGATATTTCAGCCTAAAAGAGCATATATTTCATAGGGTGATTATGAAGATTAAATTGGTTGATACATCTGTAATTTTAGGGAGGACCTTAATTAATGTATAAGTACACTCAAACCTCATCTACTATTATTTTTTATTGAATGTGTTTGTGTTATCAAATGTAGGCAAGACAAATTAATTGTCTTCAGGAAAAATTCCTCAATAAAGAGGCTTACAACTCTTTTTACTATTTTATTCTAACAAGTGTCATAAAATTATAGAGATAACTTTAAGGAAACTCTTGAGACTTTACATTTAAGATGGCAGGATAAGGATTTGCATCTTTTTTTGCCCTCTGAACATAAAGAATCAGAAATAAACAAATAAACTCTTCAATCACACTCAGTGTAACCAAAGGTTCAATGTATGAGGAGACTTTTTCAGATCATAAAAGTTAGACCAGACACCCCTCCTGATGCAGGTGCAGACAAGACTGGAAAAATCTAAAGAGTTCTAGGCCAGGTGCTTCATTTACCCTGAGGGACAGACATAATACCACTGTTAGAAATAATGACTTCAAAAGGTATGGGGTATTGAGTGAAGTTCTCTGGACCCTCTGGTAGATACTACACATTAGAGATGTTGTAATAAAAAAAAGAATTTTTAGACATCCCATCACTGAAGGTCTTATCCAAAGGTGAAGCCTATTGGAGAAGAAATGTGTAACCATGATATATGCAGGGCAGTATATAGTTTTAAGGAATGTCTGAGAATAAGAAAAGTGACACCAAAGCACTTATTCTCTCTCTCTCTCTCTCTCTCTCTCTCTCTCTCTCTCTCTCTCTCACACACACACACACACACACACACACAGAGGCACACAAAGGATAAAGGAGAATGGCATGACAGAAAATGGAAGGACGTGAAAATTATGTTGGCATTGGTCAGGAAAGGAGTTGGAAGGAAATCAAATGGCACAGAAATGCAGGTCGCTTTAGAAAACATAAAAAGAGGAGACCATACAATTTAAGAAACTGTGAGTGCCAGAGGGGAAAAAGACAAAAACAAAATTAACAAAATGACTAAAAACAAATAAGAAGAAATTTATGTATGTTTAAAATACATAAATTTAAGGATGTGGCCTCTACAAGATAAAAATGGGAAAAATAAAACAACAAATATTTCAATTTGCAATGGAGAATACTGTTCAAAAATAAAAAGAAGACTTGAATCTAAACTTGAAGGAAAGAGTTCACCATGTCTCTAGAAAATTTGATACAAAATGTTAAATGACAAGATGTTTTCTTGTAAACTGTCATAATTTTAAGGATGAGAGAGAAGAGAGAGTAAAAGTGAGAAAGGAAGGAAGGAAGGAAGGAAGGAAGGAAGGAAGGAAGGAAGGAAGGAAGGAAAGAAGGAAGGAAGGAAGGAAGGAAGGAAGGAAGGAAGGAAGGAAGGAAGGAAGGAAGGAAGGAAAGAAGGAAGGAAGGAAGGAAGGAAGGAAGGAAGGAAGGAAGGAAGGAAGGAAGGAAGGAAAGAAGGAGAGAGAGAGAGAAAGAAGCTCAGTAACCCAATCAACCATGATTATTTTGACATGATCTTACAAAAAGAGAAATAAAAAAAAATGCTGAAAACATACAATCACATTAATAAAACTGCCTGGGGCTGACTTCTGTAAATCAATTTTACAAAATACAGCTATTGCTCAACTTACGACCACGATTGGTTCTGACAGACCCATTATAACACGATTTGGTCATAAATTGAGTAGGCTATATGTACAGTACTGTGAAATGATGTCATAAAAATCTTTAAGTCATATTTTATCATAATTTTCTTTCATTATTGTGATATATCATAATTTTCTTTGTTCATTTTATGCCATTTGTATCATTTCTACACCATTTTATTTCTTATTTTTACATTCGTCAGGTGTAAGTAAAATACTGCATTACCAGTACAACTGGTTTAATATTTGCAAAACATACAAAATTACAAAATACAGGTGCATACAAAAACTGCTCCAGGTGCGGAGCAGTCGTGGCTAGCGATTGTGGTCGTAAAGTCGAATGGTTGTAAGTTGCATAGGTCCTAAGTCGATCAATACCTGTATAACCTTTGCAATCCCATCTCATCAATTAATATGTTTTGAGCTGATCCTTAGTAACATAACACATGAACAGAGATGATTAACTTTCTATTCTTTAACCTTCTTTTTAAACAACAAAGCCAGTACAACCTTCAAAATATCTGCCTGAGCGGGGAAATGAACTTGCTCTAACAACCCAAACAAACATTGTTTCAAGAACTAATTTTCCACTTATCTGGTCCTTCCCTTACATATTTTCAATATTCTGTGATATCTCAATAACAACTTAACATTGCAAGTCATTAAGTAAAACCTGCCACAATCTAGAGTGCATTTTGTGCTTATAAAAAATACAAAATACTTTGTATTTTACAATTTCCTTTAGTAGCAATAGATTCTGTTTTTCCTAAGTAATAACTAGAAATCTACAAATTTTTAGTGCTTTATTTTGTCTTCTACTTTGTTCGGCTTAAAACTTTCTGATACTAATGCCACTTATGTTATTAAAGATGTTTCTCTGCCTGATCAGGTGGTGGTGCAGTGGATAGAGCATTGGACTGGGATGCGGAGGACCCAGGTTCAAGACCCTGAGGTCGCCAGCTTGAGCGCGGGCTCATCTGGTTTGAGCTAATCTCACCAGCTTGGACCCAAGGTCGCTGGCTTGAGCAAGGAGTTACTCAGTTTGCTGAAGGCCCACAGTCAAGGCACATATGAGAAAGCAATCAATGAATGAACAACTAAGATTTCTCAACAAAAAACTGATGATTGATGCTTCTCACCTCTCTCCGTTCCTGTCTGTCTGTCCCTATCTATCCCTCTCTCTGACTCTCTCTCTCTGTCTCTATCATAAAAAAGGATGTCTCTCATTCAAAATTATGCTGCATACTCCACAGTAAGTTTATGCTATCTTTCCTATTTATTGACAGTTTTCTTTATAATACGTTGAGAAAGAAAGAGGTAAAGGAAGTTATCTAACGACTTACTGATCACCAGGTCCTGTAAAAAATATTTTGCTTTCATTATGTATTTATACAGAATAAACCTATAGGGTTGGTATTCGTATACTCTTATTTTATTATTTTTAATTATGTTTTAATTACAGTTGACATTCAATATTACATTAGTGTAAGGTGTACAAAAGAGTGGCTAGATATTTACATAACTTACAAGGTGATCCCACTAATGAATCTAGTATCACTTGACATCACACTTAGTTATTGCATTATTACTGACTATATTCCTTATGCTGTACCTTACGTCCCGTGACTATTTTGTGACTGCCAATTTGTACTCCTTAATTCATTCACCTTTTCAATCACCTCTTATTCCCCTTCTATCTGGCAACTATCAGTTTTTGTATCTATTATTTTAGATGGAGTGGGTGATGGTTACAAAGAAGTCTGTTAAGTGGCAGAGCTGGGATCTGAACCCAGGTCTTCAGACTACAGAGCCCCATGTTCTGAATGACTTCAAAGCACTAGCTCTTTTTAGTTTGCAGAAGCAGCTAAATTAGGTTTATACATACTCTAGATATGTATATTATTTCAGATGACAACTTATTTTTTTAAGAATAATTATATGATTTATATATAATTACATATGATGTCAAGCTAAGGAAAGATCAAGGAGTTCGGTTTATCAATTCCCAGGAGGGAGGCTTAAACATTCAAAGTAATAGTTTCTTTTGTATTTTTTAATTAGAAAAGCAAGTACACAAAGATTTGAAGGCATTTATTTCTAACCACTAAAAAATAAGTGCCTCCATTCTCCACTCTGCCTTTTCTCCTCCTGTTTTCTTGCAATTCCTTTTTTAAATTGAGTTTATTGGGGTATAGGTCTCAAGTGTGCAATTCACTAAAACATCATCTGCACTCTGCATCGTGTGCCCATCACTTCAAAGTCTCTTTCATCCCCATTTTCCCTCCCTCGCTCACCTCCATCTACCCTACCCTTCTTTCTCTTTTTGTCTTTCACCACAGTCTTGTCTGTTTCTATGTGTTATATATGTTTGTTTGGTTTCTTTTGCTTAATTCCTTCACCTTCTTGTCATAAATCCCTCAATCCTTTACCCTTCTGACTGCTGTCAGTCTGTTCCACGTATTTATACCTCTGTTTCTATTTTGTTCATCAGTTTAATTTATTCATTAGTTTCCACACATAAGCAAGATCATATAGCATTTGTTTTTCTCTTACTGGCTTATTTTGCTTAGCATGTTTTTATATTGTAATTGTTATGCCATGTAGATTATATAGGTCATATTGTCTAAATATGTTAGTAAATATGTATTTAAAAGTCTGAAAATCACTATAAAACATTTTAATTCTTATTATGTATACTCTGAATGTCTTTTGATTTCAACCTAATTCAATGAGCATAAAGAGATATATTCCACATAGAAAGATATAAACATAAAATTATGAGAAGTAAAATGTGAGCATGATAGAATTTGAGCCTAAAGGACAGGTAATATACTAATGCAAAGTCCTGGTAAGCAAACATAACTGAAAATCAAATGTGGTTCTTTATCTTATGTTACATATTTAACTTTCCATTATATATACTAGATAGAATCATACACACATCATACAAAAAATACTTTTTTCTATCAATACTACTTTACCAATTTTATACAGAGCTCCCAGTATATAGCATTAAAATTTTTGAGAATTTCTTGTACCTTTTTACAACACAGGACACTCTAAAATATGGGGCTATAACATTTTATGCCCTTTCTTATTGTAACACCATGCTATTTCTCCCATAATGTTATTGGTAGCAAAATTTGAAGGTGAACATTTTACAAGCACTTTTCAAGGTAATTGCAGATGAACACTTTTATTATTAAGTTCTTCAGTGTCAGCTTCTTTGTAGGTTTCATTAATTAATACCAGTGCTAGTGGCTTACCATCAAGTTTTGCCACTACAAAAATTAATGCCCCAATTTTTAACAAAATATTTAAAACAGAAAACTAAAATAAGTTAGTGTATTTTGCAGTGTGAGGTAGTCTAACCTTGGATTTGTGGTTACTGGCAGATAGTTGTCATACAAATTGGCTTATATTTGAACTGTTTCCTGAAAAGACATAAATTAATTATGTGGCCTCATTTGTCTACACTTGCAAACTTCTTAACTGTTCCTAAGAAAAATAAGACAATTTTGTTATAGTTTCTCAAATCATCTTCAAAATTATGAGTATTATGTGACTTATACATAACACCTGCCTATTACTTCATTTATTTATTCATTCAATAGCATTTTTTGCCCTACACTATGTGCTATGCACAGGGCTAAATACCTTACGTATAAGTATAAACAGGATCAAAACTATGTCTTCCCTCACTATGTCTAGTGAGTGATTCTGGTGCATGAACAAGAAGTAATACCATAAAACAATGAGAGCTCCTGGTGTGTAACAGAAAAAAAAAAATGGGTGTATGAGGAAGGGAGAAGCACTACTCAGTATCTGGAGTGTGTACTTGATTGTGTTTAAGGGTGAAAGGAAGAGAAGGCTGGGATGCAAGCTGAGATGTTAAGAATGCATCTCTTAGGCCAGGTAAATGCTGGAGGAGGAGGAGGGGAATAATTGCTCAGAGAACGATTCATGCAAAGGCTGAGGGTTGAGGGAGGATGAGGATGTTCAGGACATTGGGAGTAATAGTGTGAAGTGGTATAGAAAGTAGGTTGCTCAGAAGTTATAGGTATGTGCAAGTCATGGAACGAATGGCCCTGGATCCCTTAATAAAGAGGGTAAACATTATTCTAGGGGAAATCTTATTCATTAATTTAAGTACATTTGAGATATGATGATATTTGTGTCTTAGAAAAATTGTTTAGACAAAAATGAGGAAAGTGGATAGAGGTAGAGGTAATATGGGAAGGCAAAGAATTCAGAACCTGTTGTAGCAATCAAATCAGGAGAACAAAGCAATTTTAATTAGTTGTGGCCATAGGGCCCAAGGTGATTTCCCTATACAGCACTCATGTGTGCACTAAGTTTGCTGTTAACTATATATTTGTGTTTTATTGTTTGTCTTACATTAAGTCATGAGGTTACAGGGTTATGACCTCTGTTTTCTACTAGCATTGTAACGTCTATAACAGTTTATCAAGCCTTTGAAGATAGAGAAAAAATTTAAATTAAAACAATTACAATGAAGATAAAAGAAAGAGAGTTACTATTTTTCTGTTTTACTATTTTGCTCTGCTACGTTGTAGATTTCTCAGGAGGTGCTTATCAATAACAAACTACTTAAACTCCTTGGGATTAGGATTACAATATAATTTTTCTGAAAAAAAAATGTTATCCCAAAGGTCACTGCTAACACAGTTATTTGATTGAAAAAAATTCTTTAGAATAATTAGTACAAATGTATGGTGAATGTAGTGCTAATAAAGGTCTCTGGGTTGCCTGACCAGGTGGTGGCGCAGCAGATAGATCATCAGACTGGGATGCAGTAGGACCCAGGTTCAAGACCCCGAAGTCACCAGCTTGAGTACGGGCTTATCTGGTTTGAGCAAAGCTCACCAGCTTGAGCCCAAGGTCGCTGGCTCGAGCAAGGGGTCACTCAGTCTGCTGTAGCCTCCCCTCCTGCTCAAGTCACATTTGAGAAATCAATCAATGAACAATTAAGGAGCTGCAACAAAGAATTGATGCTTCTCATCTCTCTCCCTTCCTGTCTGTCTGTCCCTATCTGTCCCTCTATCTGATTCTCTCTGTCTCTGCCAAAAAGGTCTCTGTGTTGAAAGATACTTGTTTTCCAAGAACAACTTCTAGGAAAGAGGTAAAAGTGGAAAAGAATAAAGCCCATCCGTAGTCATTCATTGTGTTGATGATGAAAAATAAAACAAATTCTAAGTCCAACTGTCTTTCTCTACCTTTTTATTTTGCTTTGTTATATATAAATTTTTTAAATTATTTTTATGATAAAGTGTCACTACAAATCTGCAGCCAAAATAATAAAGTGGTGCTTTGTAATCTGAACTAATTTCCCTCCAGGGACTCAACCTAGAGTTTCAGATGAGTAATACTTTTCCAATTTGGAGACAGTCTCTAAACTAAATTATCACTACCTTGAAAGGTGACAAACATTGAGATGTCCACAAGTCAAGTGCATTTCCAACCTGGCTTTTTGAGAAAGCTGATTTATAGCAATAACCTCTTGGGCTGTACCTAGAATCTGAAGATAATCACAGTAAATCCAAGGACTCCGACACAACCCAAATGGTAGTAAAGAAGAACTTTAATAGATGTCATATTCCTCCTCTTAATTAAATTGAGTATAAGTAAAAATAGTTAATACAACTCAAACTGGAGAAAACAGAATTAAAAACTCCTTGTAAAGTTGTTTTTTTGTTTTGTTTTGTTTTTTGTTGTTGCTGTTGTTGATTTGATGACCACAGTTTCACAGATAATCTTCTATTACACATTAGAAGTAAGGTAGGCTCTTTTACTTGATAAAATCTTGTTGCTAGGTTTTGAAATAATTTTTGGTTCCTTTTATTTTACTTCAAGAACCCCATGTGACACAGAATAAGATTTGTTCTTGGGCCATTTCATTTTCTGTAAAATTTTACATTATTTTTACTCTCCTCAATCTGCTTAGGCATTGGTACCCTTGAAGATAAATTTCCAGACAACAGATTCTAAAATCATCCCAAGGTCACTTTCTTTTGGGCTGCTGCCCAGGTCACATCCTGCTAAATTCCAGCATCCTGTTCTCTGGTGGTACAAACACCAGAACACTTCAGTTACTCTGATAGGGTCCTGCCAAGAACTCTGAAGAGGATGTTGCTCCAAAGGCATTGGCATGAAATCAGAGATACCCAGGACTTTGGTGGTGGTTGTGGGGGGGGGGGGGGGGAGGGAGAAGTGAGGGGAAAAAAGGAAGGAAGAGAAGTAAAGGAAAATTCTAGTGTAAGCAATTGATTTTGCTTATTCCTTTAGTCTTTTAAGTTTTTTTGTTCATTTCTTCTTCATACCATGTCTCAAAGATCAAATAAGCTATTTTATGTAAGCAGTCAGTGTGTTATCTGGCCATACTAGCATATCATGAACATTATTAACTCATGGTTCCATAGCACAGTTCAAGGATTGGTTAGTTAGAGATAAGGAGAAGAATACCAGAGAAAATTAGGACTCAGCAAACTCACTGTTGAGCAGGAGTCCCACTTGAGCTATGCACTGGTCTCGACTCTGTGTGGGGGCAATCTCAGACTCTGATGGAAGGTACAGAGTACCAGGAATCAGGAGTGACTATTTTAAGATGTATATCTGGATCAAAATACATTTAATTCTCTGTTTTGGGTCAATAAAAACCATGGCAGGTAAAGTCTGTTTTCCTGCCTCTTGCTCAAATTCTCAGAATTAAAATAATGGGTTGGAAATTCTTCTCACATGTTCAAGGAATTACTGTATATCTAAAACCCAGAAACGCAAAAACAAAGTTGATACTTTAGTTCAATGAAACTCACACTTCCAGTCAGCAAAACTTTCACAGAAATGATTAGAGTGTTGACAGCTTTCTGTGGTTTAAAACACAAACATCTACAGTTGATTAAAATATAATGAAAAATTATGCCCCAAACCTTGAAATATTTAACCAAATAGATAATACTTTACATTAGCTGCTTTAAAATGAAATTATATACATTATTCCTTATACATAATTAGTTATAAGAAGTTTGAATAAAAAAATAGATTCAAAATGTGAGTTATTCATACTAAATCAAAACAACCATAAACTAACCAATACTATTAGAATATAACTTATCAAGAAACACCCAATGTAAGTGATCTCAAATATCTAATATGTAATTAGAGAAGACACTAAATAAAATACTTAATAAAAAATCAGCATAACTGAAAATTTTCAAGGTAAAATCTAATATAGAACTTATAACTGTTTTCATTGTTTACTTTATCATATTTTATTTTTCCCATGAATAACAAAATATAACATGGCAAGGAGAAAAGGAAAAGCTAACAAAAGAATTAATATATTTAGTTAGCTAAAAATAAAGAGTAAAAACTCAGTAAAATTATATGGTCCTTGTCTTAAATAAAAGAAATTTTGTTTTGAATTAGAGTTTCAGTCTAGGTTTGTTTCTACTTATGATCAAGTAAGTTACTATAAAGTACAAGTCATAATATGTTAGTATCATTTTTTTTAGTAAGCTAGAGTGTGCAAAGATGTCAGACCTTACCTGGCAACACAGGACCAGGGGATAATAAATGAAAAGAAAGAAAAATTAGAAGAGTGATATAAAACAAAGTAAATGATAAAAAGAAGGGAAGGCTATCTTTTGTAGTAACTATAACACAGTAGTCATTCAGTGGATAAAATAAAATGAGAAAAAAAGAATAAAAAACTAATAGAAGGTAAGGAAATAGGTGATACTTAATTTAAATCTTGATGTGAAAAACATATTTTACTCTGATAATTTCTCCTCATTCTGTTGTATCATCTAAGTCAAGGGCTTTCCTTTAACTATTCCAAATATGCAGAATTATGCCCCCTACATCACTTGCTTTGATGCAGTTTTTCTTTATTTATTTTTTAGACAGTTTCAGGGCTTTTCCAGTGTTGGTCCTAGTAGTTCTAAGTAGTTCTACTTAAATTTTAAAGTCTGTGCTACCATTGCTGTGGTGAAAACATGTACACAATAACATATACAGATGATGTATTATAGAGATGTACCGCTATAACAAGAATAATTTTATAAACCAATGTCAACCCAAGAAATTAAAATAAAAAATAAAGAACACACACTTTAGCTTATTTCTTTAGAAGTCTTAAGCTAGGTGTAGACATTGGACTCCTCAGGAGAACACTCTGTCTCTAAAGGAAATAGGAAAAGTAGACAGAGTCCAAAACTCAGAGTTTACCAGAAGAGGAAAAAGTATCTTTTAAGAAAGGGAATATAATTTTATCTGTCTAATAAATCAAAAAGGCATAAATCTGCTATTTATTTTACAAGCAGAGGTCAACAGCCCTCTATTTTTCAAGGGACAACATATCACCCTTTCATTTCAATTAATCTTATAAAACAGTCAATAAATATTTTTGAAAAATATTCTGGAAGGTATAAAGGCAGAAATTGTTTTAAAAGAAATTTCCTAATTAAGATGAATGAAAACCTGTGTTGAGTTTAGCGCTTGATCAAATTTCCCAGTCAAGTCTGGAAGATGATCTTCTTTCTCAGAATTCACCTCAAAGGCTGACTTGAAGACCCTTGCCCACCTACCATAAGATACTGCATAGGTGTCCAAAAAATCAAATTCCTATTTTTTTCTCACTTACTACTCATGCAGAATACTTTATTTCTGTCACTACTGGTCACCAAATGTGTGGGGCGTTTTCTCACACCAAACAGTTCTCAGTGACACCAACTGATTGTCCTATAATTCAGTTCAATTCTGATACTATCTACCTGCATTTAGAATCAGATCCAACACATTAAGGACTCAGTTCTACAAGACTTCCTTCATTTCAGACACAGATCACAAGTCTCAGATTGTTACCTGAACATCAAAACAACAGGTAAAAAGTTGAACTTCCCATGACCTCTTCTTTGGGTTTAATAATTAGATAAAATTGTTTATAAAACTGAGGGGAATAAGTACTTATGTTTATCAGTTTATTATAACGAATATAATAAAGGATATAAGTGAACAGCCAGATAAAGAGATACATAAAGCAAGGTATGTGGAAAGAAGTTTTCATGCCCTCTCTGTAAACTTAGGACATTTCAAGGATTTTAGGAGCTCTGTGCTAGGAACTGGGGACAGAGACGTGTGTGTGTGTGTGTGTGTGTGTGTGTGTGTGTGTGTGTGTGTGTGTGTAATTCCACAACAAGAAATATATAGAAATAATTCCAAGAGCAAGGGTAGTTTCCTGAATCAATATGGTCATTTTATTGCTTTTGAGTTATTAAAGGTAAAATTTTTATGTATTACTTATAGCATTCTACAAATGATGTGTCTAGTGTGTAACTTGCCCCAAGACTGAATTGTTGAACTAACAATTTTGAAAACTGACACCGTATTTATTTTGAGCTGATATAATTATGTAATTATTATAATATATAGAAAATTTTTATAAGGTATTATGATGCTAACATTACCATTAGTTAGGTTAATAATGTTTCAAAATCTACTTGTGAAAATAAAAATAAATTGAAGAGTTTGGTACATAAATAGGAAATAATAATCTAGAAAAATTAAAATAATATATTTATTAAAAGAGCACTATAAAAAAACAGAAATAGTACTATCATGTTAGTTATTGAGTTAGAAGCTTATTCAAAATAGTAATACTAATGAATTCTAATAAAATAATATATGCTAATAAAATAGAAAACACATTTTGAATAAAACCTATGATTTTTTACACAAGTGAATATGTTTATTCTAATCTTCAGGAACATGTCTGTGAGTGATCTCTATTGGTACAATATTTAAAACATAATTTCATAATTAAGATACCATTATTTAAGAATCATTTAATTTGAATTAATTTTGATGACTATAATAAATTCAGAAAAAAGAAATGTAGAATAATTAAATAGTCTGCACCAAAAAGTCAAAATTGTGTATTCACATTCTAAACAAGATTTATTATTAGAGATTTAAAATATAAAACATATTGGAATTAACATTATTGAAACATTTTACAATAAAAACTAGAATTGACACAAATTCTTATACAAATACTGGCTTTTTAATAATAAAGAAGACATTTATTATCATTACTGAAGCTAGGAAAAACTAGAGAGAAAAATTTTGGAAAAATTGTTTTTTTTAAATCTTGAAGTCAGACAGCTGATCTGCCTGAAACTAATTTGTCAGCAGTGTATACTGGATTTGGGGGGATGCATTCCTTGAGTTATTGAATACTAGAATATTTTTTCTTAATAATTATATAAATTGCTATATATACATATTTCATATATATATATATATATATATATATATATATATATATATATATATATATATATGGAAGGAAGGAGCAGGAAGGAAGGTAGAAAGGAATGGGAATGGAGGGAGGAAAGTAGAGAGAGAAGAGGAGAATGGGTGGAAGGAGGGAAGAAAAGGTAAGTGGGAGGGAGGCAAGAAGAGAGAAAAGGACTTCTCTGCATCTGGTGAGACATGTACCATGTTGATACCCAAGTGTTGAGTGGTTTCTGATGTCCAAGTTGCTGACTGGGTTTGAAATAGAGGTAGTAGGTGAGGGGCAGAGAGTTGTAATAGCATATCAGGTAGGTGAAATGCAACTACATACTCGGGATACTTCTAAGAAATTTATCTCTACTGCAACTAAGAATAGTTCTGGTGAAAGAAAACAATTCAGAAAGTGTTTATTAGAATTTTTCTTGAAGTACAATGAGGACTACCTTGGAAATATATAGGATCAATTTTGTTATCTGTGATGTAAAATATAATGCATGAAAGAGGCAAGAATGAGATTAGAATAAAACATGACAACTAGAGTTCTGCAAAATTCCTTGGAATTGACAATAGAGAACACAACAGACATTTCCTGGCATTCTTAGGCACTTATATGACATGTTTTATCTATTCATTTATTTTTTTTATCATTGGTTAAAGACTTATAGAAGAGTAACCTATACAAGTCACACACTACAAGATGTGGTAATTCAACTATAAAAGTGATGGCATGAATCCTGCCTATAAGGAGCTTAAAGACTAATGAGGGACAAGGGGAGATAAATCTGGCATAAAAATGGTTATGAGGCTATGAGCTACATGGTAAGTGCCATAACACGATTACAGATAAAGCACTGTACAGTTTCCCCTGAGAGAAAGCTCAATTATAGTAAGAGAGAGTGATGCCTTCAACAGAAGATGCCTTTGAGTTGAGCTTCAAGGGTAGGTCTGTAGCAACTTTTGAGCAAGGTGCTCTATATAAAAAGCTACAAAATAATAGAGACAGTTGGTGCAAGAATCTATAAGAATTAGAATGTATGTGCAAACAAAGACATTTATAAATTAAAAATTAACTTGTGCATTTCTACTGACTCAGGTATTTTCTGTTTCAGTAACTAGCCAAAGAAGCACTAATGTATATACACAGGGTGGCAGGTGCAAAAATGTGGCAGAATTTTGAGAAATAATATTAAGTTAAAGTAAAAAACAAACAAGAATCCACATAAAATACACTATTATTTAAATTGCACACACATAAACTATATTTCTTATAGGTACACATATATGATTATGTGCACATGTATGTTTTCTGAAAGGAAACAGATTAAATTAAAAGGATTGGTTTCCTCTGAGAATTATAAACAAATAAAGGTAATAATGTTATTTTAATGAGGAAAACAGATTTGTGTATTCCTTGGATAATTAAAAACTAGTTAAAATTACTGGATATTAAAGAGTACATTAAGATAAATAACCCACTAACCCACATATCCAAAAACAGAAGCACTTTTACATTTTTTTCGGTTCTCTGAAATGACCTCATTTTTCCTTCTGATTATTCACTTAATTCTACATAAATACCTTTGCTTCCTAATATTTAGTGTTTTTATAGTAATGTTGGGTTCCATCTTTGTTAGTTATGACAAGGTTTTCTTGTGAGAATTTTACACAAACACTACACAAACATCCAAAGATGAGTTCATGATGAATAAAAGAATATCTGATTATTAATATTTTTCTTCCTATGTTAAGGACACACTACCATTGCAATGAGGTGGCTAAATTTTTGTATGTGTCACTTTACAATGTATTAGAACATTCCCATTTAAAGTAAAAACTCTTAGGAAAGGCTAAGAGAACAAAAATGCAATTACCATATTGGATTTTGGCCAAGATGGGAGGATCATTTCTCTGTCAAAAAGTATTCTCTGTTTCAGGTATATGAGGTGCCAACTTCACTGTAGCATATCATTGGAATTCATGACCTCTGTCAACACAGCTGATATTATATTGTGTTCTGAGGCTAAATGATGGGTCCTCAGAGGAGTGGAAGGGGCTACTTATTTCATTCCATACTTCCTTCCACTGAAAGGAATTCTCCTTCTTTCCGAAAGGATAACCCATAAAGCAGAGACTGCTCAGACCAGAGAGTCTAAGTGCTGAGTGTGAGGAAGCAGCATTAGCAACAGGGAGACCAAGACCAGAGAAGTTCCCTCTGTGTAGACAGTGGGTTTTGTGTCAAATGGTCCATCCTTTTGCTCTAGTAGATTTTTAGTAATATTTAAGAGACCGTCAGCAATTATATTTGAGAAGGGGAAAATTAGCAAAACCTTACATTTTTATTTCAACCTGTGAAATATTTAAGGCCTCCTCTTATATCCTTCTAAATAATGTAACTTTCATTTATTAGACATCATCACCTCATTTTAATTCTTGGTCCCTGAAATTCACTTCTGTCTTGTGAATAATTAAATTCTATAAAAAATTATTTGTTACCCTAGACATTGGTCTGAACTTAGTACTTTCCTATACTTGAAATACTACCACTAGTCAAAAAGTGTCCTGGAAAGTCATATTTGTATAAGTAGAAACCTTGAGTTTCCTATTTCCTCAGAGTTGTACATCAATGTATTAGCAGTAACACAACTCTGTGTGGTGCCCAGTGAGCTGGCATGGTCCGATTCCTACCAGACCACCAGAGAGATAACTTATTTGGCACTTCAAAATAGCATCGCTTCTCTGTGTGCTATTATAGGAAAAGCTGAATGCCAGAACAGGGAGACATTTTGTGACATAAACACAAGAGGAATATTTAGACCTGAGTGTGTGCTGATCCATATATTTTTACTGGGGTTGTTATTTTCATTTTCACAAAGGTAGGAAATCAGCTCTGTATGGAATAATCTTAAAATTATCTCTACCTTGTTCACAGGTTTACTTGTGACTTAAATACAAACATATAAAAAATACTCTCTTAAACTGAAATAACATTCATTTTATTGTATGTGAGCTTGGATTTCTATTAGCTGCTACTGAGAGCTTATAAGGCATCATTATGTATGTACGTTTCTCTGGCTTTGAGTCTAGCAATGTGAATTTGAGGGTGAGGATGTAGGGCGAGTCTTCCATATGCATAAATGCTTCAAATGAGACATGGTTTAAATTATGACAGTAGCAGTTTATCAGGATTATTGTCCTAGGTGTATAGGGGTATAGAAACTTTGTCTTTTGAAATTAAAAAAATACTCAATACCAATCTATCTTAAATGTATAGCTTTTCACTAGCTTAACAGTGAAGGCTAGATCAAAGATTCCTTTAATATTCTACTCTGTAATTTTCAAACTTCTACTTATAACCAGTCACTCTTCCTTATAGGTTTCACTAATAGGTTGAGAATATAAGTATCACTTAAAAACTAGTTCATTTTATAATTAAGTGGTATAATTTATAAGTTAAAATAATAAAATGATCACAAATCATTATTTATATAAATGAAAAAAATATATACCTACTATACTATCTTCTAAAAAAGTTATGACACAGTCAGGTCTTCAATTATCAACACCTTTGGCAACATAGCTATGAAGGACACCATAAATCTCTGTCTACGTTAGGAAACTAATTAATTCTTGATTTAGTATGTCTATTAAGTGTTACACTATTTTAATTAGAATAAGAGGTCTTTATTTGTAGGACATGCATGCAAAAATGTAAGTATGCAAAAATAGACATATTAAAGCCAAATTTGATGAAAGGATCTAGAAAGCATTGCTTATATTTATTCATTCTCTAAAAATAATAAAAACAAATTGAGTTTGGCCTCAAGGATAGAAACTATCTATGATGGCAACAAAATTAAAATGATTTAGTTATGACTTATTTACCTTAAGGATTTTTATGATTTTCATTTGCTGTTATTTCTTAAATTAGGTGGTAAAAATATTGGTATTCCAGTATAGGGTAGATATTACCATATTATCATTTATTGTGAAGACTAATGGGAAATAACTTCATTATCTTTTTAATTAAAAATAGTTTAATTGGAACTATTTATTGGGGCAGTTTATTGTTGGGTATTTAAACATAATTAAAGAATAAAGCTATCTTAAAGGAAAAAGAGACTGTCTTTCTAGTTTTATGTTATTTAGTTTGACTTGCCGTAGATTCATATATATATTTTGATAATCATCTAATAACATTGTACTCAACCTAATGACTGGGCTCATAAGATTTACTTTATACTTGAAGTAATATATCCAAAATATAGCCAAATGTCTCTTGATTGAGGCCATGACAGAATAACTTATACTAGTCCCTCTACCATAAGTAAGTATGAAACAGGGTAAAATCTACTCAGCTACATTTTTCAGAGTTTGGAGAACACATGGTACAAAAATATGATTCTTGACAGAAGAGAAACCAAGAGGTAATACTTATGGTTACTCCATATTTCTGTTTTAAGGTATATCCCAGACAACAATATAAGAAAATGGAGTCTAAGGAAAGCTTGGCAGTATTGCTAAGCAGAGGAAGAAAAATTCTGAGCTCAGCCTACTGAGTGGCTGAAAATTGGAGTAGGATATGGGAAGAAGGTTATTGTACAGAGAAAGATCTAGTTAAGTTTTTGGAAAATCCCAAACCTGCACATAAGCAAGATAAAATTTCATTATATCTAGTAATTAGGAAGCTGAACACTGAACAGAGATCCCATGGGTAAAAATAGTACAAGGAGATATAGGAACGCCAGGCTCACAGAAGAGAGAGATAATGGTGAATAATTCAGGTTATCAATTGAGATTTTAAAAGGTCAGATCTTAAACGAAGAGCTATTTGAGCCATTTAGCAAGTCCTCACTTAGACCTAATCTAAAACAGTTTGAAATCAAGTTTATTATCACTTTAATCTACCAGTAAATTAATTGCCTTCTAAGAAAAACCTCATTATCTTGTAAAGCAAAACAACAAAGTCTACAATCAACGATGTTGCATTTAAAATATTTTTTTAAAAATCTAAAAAGTACTAGACAAATAAAGAAGAATAAAATTATTGGCTATCATTATGAAAAACAAAAGCAATATTAATAAAACCACAAATATAATTTTTGAGCTATGATACAAGATATAAAACATCAATATTTAATGTGTTGTAGAAAAGATAAATATACTGGTTGAAGAAGAAAGGATATTTTCAATAAAGTAATGCAGGTAACAAAATAAAATAGAAACTCTTGAACTTGAAGGATAAAATATTTAAAATAAGAAACTTACAAAATGAAACATTAACAGATTTAAAACTACAAAAGAAAAGATTAGTAAAGTTGAATACATGATAAGAAAAATTACCTGAACATAAATTTAGAGAGAGAAAAAGGTTGACAAAAAATAGCCTGTCATTTGGAAATACACCAAAAAGTCTAACATTTTAGTCATTTGATATTCAAAAATAGAAGAGAGAGAAATAAGAGCAGAAAATATTTTGAAAAACAATACTGAAGAGTGTTTACTTGTGATGAAGAATCTGAATTCACAGATACAAGAAGCTCAATGACACTTAAGAAGAATAAACAATGAAGAAATCATATCTGACATATCATAGGTAAAGAAAAGCAAAGGAGAAGAAAAAAATCTTAAAAGAAATTTAGGTCTGAAGGAATCACATTTCTGTGTACAATGATAAGAAACACCAATAACTTTTCATAATGGACCTCAAAGAAATGGCATCTTTTAACATTTGGGGTATGGGTGCCACTATTCTAAAATTCCATATCAAGTGAAAATGTTTTTACAAAAAAAAGAACCCACAAAAATAAATGTAAAGACATTTTGAGATAATGACCAAACCAAAAGTGAATTGATTTTTGACCTGTAGATGTAAAATACAAAAAATTCTTAATAGTTCTCCCTGTATAAAGCATATAATTTCAAGTGGAATCTTGAATCTACATAAAAGAATTAAGAGCACAAGATGAATATAGAATGAAAGCTTGTGTCTCTCTCTCCCATATTTATTCATTAAAACTTAATCCCCAACATAATGATTTTATAAAGTGAGACCTTTGACAAGTGGTAAGGCATAAAAGTGAAACCCTCATCTATAGGATTAGTGCCCTTATAAGAGACCTCAGAGAGTTCCTTTGCTTTTCCACCATATGAGAATGCAGACAAAAGATCTCTGTTTATGAATCAGAAGGCATGCCCTCACTAAACACCAAATCTGCGAAAGGCTTGATCTTGAACTTTACAGTTTTCAATAACTGTGAGCAATAAATCTCTATTGTTTATAAACCACCCAATCTATAGTAATCCATTATAATAGACTAAGACAAATCAGTATGAGAAATGGGATGCTTTGGTAACAAATATTTAAAAATGGTGAAGAAACACTGGAACTAGGTAATGGATAGAGGCTGGAAAAGTTTTGAGGTTCATGCTAGAAAAATACCTACATTTGCCACAAACAAACCTTTACAATCAATACTAATTAAGGTTCAGAAAGAAAATACATCTAGAAAAAATATCAAACTTAATTTACATTATCCTGAACAGAAAATCGATAGAAACAGGAATGATAAAGCCATTCTGCTGAGGTGGAACAGCAGAAGAGAAAATGCAAATTTTCTTATGTAGAGCAAACATGTAGGGCATTCTGAAAGCTGAGGTTAAATACAATATACATTTTAAGAACCCACATCAATGCAAGATTTATAAAGGTACAGCAGCCCACTTCTGTGGAATTTAAACTGTGGTGTATCGGAGATAACTATAGCAACAAAAAATGCCAAATCTCAAGCCCACTTATAGAATAGACTGATTCAACATTCTTAAACAAAAGAGTTGTTCATGTTCGAAGATGTAATTAATATTTATTCTCCATTTCTAACATACTTTGATATGCATCAAGTATTGAATAAATCATTAAACGACAGAGAATAAAGTTGAAAAAATGATCAGTTGTGAAAACGTATGGCAGTCAACAAAACCAGACCAAGAGATGATATATAACATCAAAACTTACAGAAAAGAATTTAAAATAACTATGATTAATATGTTAAAGGAATTAATAAAAATGTGGCCAACATGCTTGTAGAATTTCATCAGAGAAATAGAAACTTAAAAAAATATTTAAGTTAAAAATGCTGGAATTAAGAACAAAATATCAGAGATGATAAATTGCTTCAAAATGGTTATCAACATGCTGGGGATGACAGGAAAATAAATCAGCAAATATTAAGATAGGTCAAGGGACATTACTTAAACAGAACAAGCATAAAATAAAACAAAACAAACAAAAAGATTAAAAAACAAAGCACATTCAACAGTTATAGGACAATAGCAAAGATTCTAATATTTGTATAAATTTAAAAAATACTTAAATTCTTAAATCAGAGAAATAAACCATGTAGTAAGGTACAAAGATAAGAATAGAAGCAGACTTTATCAGAAACAGTAAAATCCAGGAGACAATGAAGTAGCATTATAAAGTAGTGACCAAAATTAATAATAATAATCATCATCATCATCATCATCATCATCATCATCATCATCATCATCATCTTTTGATTTAGAGCTCTATGCCCAGGAAAAAATATATACATCATAAACAGTGGTTGGATAAAGACTTAATTATGTGTATAAAAGCTTAAAAACTTATCAACCAAAAACACTAAAAGATATGCAGAAAGGAGTTCACAGATTCACAAGTAAATCAGCTTGAAAAATCAATCAGAAATCTGAGGACTGACTATGGTTGAATTTGATAATTCATTTCCAGCATTTTCATATCTTTATAAGGCTGCCTATCTTGGTTATCTGTGAAGGATTAAATAATTTTTATTATTACTGAAGTAGCAGTCATTGTTGTAGCAACAGCAGTAACATTATAATTGATTAAACACAATGAAATATGCAATACTCTAAATGCTCAATAGATATTATCACATTTAATTCTCATACCAATCCTTTGATGCTAGACCTGTTTATAATTTTTTATGTGCCAAGCAAATATTTTTAAGTTTAATTTCCATGAAATAATATGAATCACTAAAGGCCAATTAAACTTTTACAGGTTGTAAAGAATGAATATAAATTCAAGCAACTTCAGTTAATGGGGTTTTATTTTAAAGGTATATGTTGAAGTACATAGAGCAGGAAACCATTCCAGAAATTTAATAGACAATTTTAGAAATGTGTTTATAATTCCATTTCAGAGAAAATTTATTAAATTTTGTAAGGTAATATAGTTAGCAAGAGCTGGAGCTAGGATTCAAACAAAGCTAGTGATAGAAATCAGACTCTTACATTAAATAATTACAGCAATGACTATATGTTCCATTACTCTCAACTCTTACACTTAGGTTTGATCATTCCTTCTTTACTTTAGTTATTGTAACTTAGCCAGTTACTGAATACAGCTTTCTTTTTAGAGAAGGAAATTAGGCCTTCCTAATTCCACATGGAAATGTTCCCTCAGTGCTTTCATGGCTACATAGGCCTTTCCATAATAAGGGTGGAACCTTTCTGATAAACCACAAAGCCAGAATCCACATGGCATCAATTATGCCACAATTAGTATGAAGCAGCTGAATTCACATAATACCTTTATTTCAGTTCATTTCACTTCTTTCTTTCTTTCTTTTTTATTAAATGAGAGGAGAGGAGGCAGAGGCAGACTTTCACATGCACCCTGACTAGGATCCACCCAGCAAACCCCAAAGCAGGTGATGCTCTGCCTGTCTGAATTGCTGCTCTGTTGCCCGGCAACCAACCTATTTTTAGTGCCTGAGGCAAGCCATGGAGCCATCCTCAGTGCCCACAGCCAACTTTGCTCAAACTATTCAAGCCATGGCTGTGGGAGGGAAAGAGAAAGACAGGTAGGGGTTGTAGGGGGGAGAAGCAGATGGTTGCTTCTCCTGTGTGCCCTGACTGGGAATCAAACCTATGACTTCCACATGCCAGGCCAATGCTCTACGAATGAGCTAACAGGCCAGGGCCTCACCTCACTTTCATATAAGGAACAAAATACATTTCAAGGGATGACCAAAAAATGTCCCTGTAGTTCCTTGGAGGTTGTGAGTGAAGTAGAGGGGTGAGAGAATGTACTAAAACGAGGAACAAACAATGAACCCCCAAGTGAGAATGACTGCAGTAACAGGGAAAACATGCCCCAGAAAATTTCTGGCAAGCAAATAGATTTCTATATTATTCCAATAAAGTGGCAGTAAATGAATAGCTAGCTCTTTCTTGCCAAAAACAGCAATCCTGCTCTGGCCCTGGAAGATAATACACAGTCATGAACTACCCAGCTATTTCAACTGCCCCACAAATACTGATGTACATGAAGCTATTATCATTGCAAAAGAAGTGATTACTTTTTTTCCTCTGTGGCAAATCTAAATACCCATAGAAGAAAACCATTGGCTTGTCTAGATTATAAAAGTGATTACCTTTGTTGTCAACATTTGAGACATAGCCCAGCTGGTTTTCAGAAGAGTTAAGAAATTTAGGATACATGCAATGAGATTAGTCCTACTTCCTGGCAGTGTAATTACTCAGTTTATTCATTTTAATGATCCTATAAAAGAAAACAAGATAAGACAATAGAGAAGACCAAGAAAGAGTGCCGAGAAAGTAAAGTGTGCCATTCTTTATGAGCAGAACAAGAAGCTGGCAAGCACAAAATAAACAAGGATTTGTTGAAGGCAGCTCCCTATCTTTTATGTAGTCAGGAAACCAAGCAAATCTGGAAGTGGCCATTTCTAGCAGGCACCTTTTGTAGCCATGAGGTAGTCCTTACAAGTGACTCATCTTTGTTGAGGCAAGGCCTGTGATCATTTTTTTTTAATGAAAGAGAGAGAGAAAGAGAGAGAGAGAGAGAGAAAGGAACAGATAGGGACAAACAGGAACAGAGAGAGATGAGAAGCATCAATTCTTATTTGCAGCACCTTAGTTGATCATTGGTTGCTTTCTCATATGTGCCTTGACTGGAGTGCTATAGCTGAGCCAGTGACCCTTTGCTCAAGCCAGCAACCTTGGACTCAAGCCAGCGACCTTGGGCTTCAAGCCAGTGACCTTTGGGTTCAAATCAGTGAACATGGGGTCATGTCTATGATCCTACATTCAAGCTGATGACCCATGCTCAAGCAGGTGATCCTGTGCTCAAGCCGGCAACATTTGGGCCTCAAACTTGGGTTCTTCGTGTCTCAGGCCAACACTCTATCCACTGCACCATCTCCTAGCCAGGCAATCATTTCTTTTTCATAATGTTTAATTCCATCTACTGTGCTCTTATAAGTTGAATCACATGTAGCAATAAAGACCTATGTTATAAAGACTTTTAGAAGTTATTTAACTCAAACTTTAACCTTAGGGCAGAAGTCTCCTTCCAGAATAATTATCTTCAATGATTATCCAGTATCTTGTGTAATATTGCTGTTGATGAATCAGTATTACTTTTGGAAGCATCTGTCAATGTTTGGGTTTATCTAATTGTTATAACATCTTTCTTTAAACTGAGCTGAAATTCATGTAACTAAAATGTCTATATTAATTCTAATTTTTTATGAATAGTCTATGTGACTCATTCTTTTGGCTCTACATATTCTTACTTTGAATGCTCCAAACATATATCATCCTTCAAAAGTGTTTTTTTCTCCAAAATATTGTTCATCCATTTAAGAAATTATTATGGAAGTAATATATGGTAGGCACAGGGTACTCTATAGTGAATCAGAGACAAAGTATACCATAGAGTTTATAGGTCAGTTTGGTTACAGAGAAGGAAAAACTTAAGTAAATTATGACAAAATGCCCTAGGTGCTATGGCAACACTTGGGAGGGACATCTAATCAGGCCCAGCACTTTACCCATTTTTCATGACTATGGCTTATGTATCTTCTACCACTTCAGATACATCCTTTATTTTTGGTTGTCTTTTTAAAGATATAGTTAAATAAACCTAATACTGCAATCTGGAAGTACCATCTACCTTAACTGAACACTGCAATATATTTTATCAAAGTACCCTAAAAAGTAACTTTCAATAATACTTGGCTAGTTGTTGGGTTTATCTTATAGATTTAGACCAAGAGATCAACCAACTTTGCATTTATCTTCTGTCATACTACATATTTCATTTTTAAATAACCATTATTACCTCCCATAATTTTATCTATTGTACAAATAACAATCTAAATTTCCACAATGAACCTTTCCAATTTTTCTCCCTTTCTGCCTCTTTAAAAAACTTTTGTTTCTACCTAGTGGATATAAATAGTACAATGAACATTTAAATATTTAAGTATCCACTTTCATTTATACCTGAGTATATATGTGTAAGGCCAAAGGCTGCCACTGTCGTAGCCATGCACATGCAAGTTCTCATTAGAGTTAGACAGATGGTAAAGAAACAGTGGAGCCAAAAAACGGTGGGCCATTTCTTTATTAAAGTCTCGCACCGGCCGTTGAGCAAACACACAGGGTTCTCAAAGTCACTGGCGCATTCTCTGGTTCTATAACCAGGGGAATCTTCTCCAGTTTCTCCTAGAATCAAAGGCCCCACCAGTCTCAGCAGAGCTCACAAAGCCTCTCATCTCTGGTTCCCCATCTGCACACCTTCTCTCTCTCTCACTCTGCACAAACTTGCTTCTTCCTCAGCACTCTGCATTCTCTCTGCTCTCCCTGCAAACCATGACTTCTTTCTCCTTCTCCTTCTCCTTCTTCTGTGCTCTCCTCTCAAAACTTTCTGGGTAAAGTCCTCTCCTCCAGCAAACATTAGTAAAACAATGACCCTTCTAAGCAGGAAGGCAACCCACAACTTCACTGACCACAGATACCTGGTGCTGCCAGCCCCTAATGCGAACCACAAGCAAGCAAACATAAAAATCATATTTTACAAACTTACCTGATGAACAAGATGTGATTATGCAGATGTTTTTAAAAGATCAAATTGATAGAAACGATGATATTAAACAAATGTAAATACAATAACAAGAGTAAAATCGTTACCTCTTCTGTTTTGAAATTTTAATTTCTGAAAGATTATTACTAGTATTTAATGCTTTGCCTTGCTATTTTTTTTAAATTCTCTAAAATATTTCTACATATCTTCTTTGTATACCTCCATCTATGCAGAGGATTAATTGAGGCCAAATATTACCATTCTTTTTCCATTATAAAAGCTGAGTCATACAATACCAAAAGCCAAAGTCACACAGAGTGGTAGAGCCAGGGCTAAGAACAAAACTCCTGGAATCCAGTGGTCTCTTAATATATAGCAGCATAACCAAAGGTTAAGTATGTATGATTGGTATGTATATGCCTACAAGCAAAATTGTTACCCTTGGTTTTCTTATTATTGACAAGTTCATGCAATTAGGTAATGATAAAATAATAGCTGAAAACAAAACATTGACCACTGCAAACTCAAATGTTAGGAGATTAATTGAGAAAGTAGAGGAAGTTTGATTAAGGTAGATTTCAAGCCAAGTGCAAAAATGGGCAATGCATCCAACAGTCAGAAGGCCTCGGTGCAGAAGTTGATTTGCATTGTACAATAATAATGCACTTTACATTTTTTGGCACAAATTCTATGTATAATAAAAGATAATCATTCCATAAATAAAGTTATGTGAGCACTTCAAAATATTATAAAGGAATCTGAAATCACGCTATTTCAATTTTCACACCTTTTTTGTTCTTTTATAACAAGAGAATTATACATTTGATTGTTCAATGTAATCAGAACCTTTGATGTAGCTACTCATTTTTAAAAGGAATTCTATAGCATACTAATTGCTGAATCTAGAAACTCTCTGTTGATATTCCATTTAATAAACTAGCAAGCCAGGCACATTTATTTTAAAGTTCAGATTTAACTAAAAGATAAGACTAGGGTGACAGAATGGCAAGGGAAAGAGGGATGTTGAAATTTTTTGTTTATTATTGTAAAGCAGCGATTTTTTAACTAACCTCCACTAAGGTCAAATCACAAAGCAGCACTTCTTTCAGGCTTTTGCATTTGCCTTAGAAAATTGCTATGCATTTCCTCATTCTGGGTTGAAATCCAGCAGAAGCCCATTATTGTCTAGCTGCGAAGTGCCGAGAAATAGTTGTCAAAGTGTATATTTTTTAAATTGAAACTCTTTCATTTATTTAAGCAGCAATATTTGCTAAGCCCCTACCATATGTGAGACTCATTTTTGGGTTTAGGATGGTAAACAGTGAATAAACAAACCAAAAAAAATGAATAAAAACAAACAACAAAATTACAAATTAAAAACATGAGCAAAAAAAAAAAAATCTGCTTTGCTGGAACTTATTATAGTAAGTTTAGTCCCTGCCTTTAGAACAGAGATCAGAAAGGGTCAGTGTAGGTGCAGGAAAATGGAAAAGAGAACGTTGTTGGGTAGATCTAGGAGGTGTCATTACTATGTGCCAGGAGACAGTAGCGCACCTGACTTTGCTATTCTAGAGTTCCTTAGTAAATGAGCTGTATGCTCTTGGAAGCTCCTGAGTTGCATTTTGACATTCTCCTCTCCAAAAGTGCCCCGGATATGGACAGAAAAGAAAAATTAAAACTAATGAAAATAGCTCTGCATGAACTTTTAAGCTCACATGTTCCTGAAGGATAAAAAAAAAAAATACAGTACATGTAAGGAAAATTCTTTTTCAGATAAATACACCACATTTTCTATTAATATTAATTTCAATATATATGCAAATACCCCTTCTAAAAGAATGTAATGTTTATTAATTTTTTAATCTATGGAAATTATGATAGGAAAATAACCATGAAAAAAGAAAAGAAATTTTAGTTTTATTCACATAATGTACTGAAATAGCAAAAAAATAATTTGACCACAGAACAGTTACTCAGGTGGTTTTACATATAAAATCTTATTTGCTCTTCAGAACAAGCTTATAAAGTAGTTATTGTTTTATAATCATCATTCTATCATAAAGATCCTAAAATTAATTGATTGAATGAATTACTCATGTTGATTTAACTAATCAATACCCAAGTTAGAACTCAAAACTCAGGTGTAACACCTTCAAAGCCCATAGAATTCTCACTCAATGATATGGCTTTTCAAGCTACTGATCAAATGCAGAAACTATCGTTAGAACAACAACAAAACATATTTTAGGTAATTTGAATATTATAAAGATGGCTATTTCCATAGTTTGTTCTCTTGAGTTTTTTAGATGCCAATGCTTTCTAGTCTGATGTGCCCCTGTAAAATTATTGAAGAGAAAACATGATAACTAAATCAAAGTGGTAATTAGGCAAAATTATACTATATTAGTCCTTAAAAAAACAGAACTGCTATTATTGATGTTTACGGGGCCTTTTAGGGAACTTGATAATTTCACGTCTTTCTGGGCCATTTTGGTTGGTTCTATAATCACAAAGGCCAGTATGTCGTATGAGCTTGCTCTGAACAAGAAGCTCTTTACCAGAACTTTAACTTGAGTTTCAAGCAAAATAATATGAATGTAAGAAAATAAAGATTCCTGAAAGGAGATTAGGAGGCAGTAGATGTGGGGTTAAGAGCAGATACTTTAAAGTTAAACATATATGAGTTTCTATCCCCACTCTGGTATCTATGGGCAATGTAAGAAAATTAGCTAATATATCTAGGCTTCAAATTTGTTAATAATAATATGTATATATATAATAAATTATAATACTAAAATTATTAAAGAATATATAAACAAGTAGACAAAATTAGATTAATTGCATCTGCATTATTTAAAGTGTTATTGACATTATTAATTTTTTTCTCTCCTACATTAAGGTCTCTGCATTCTTATTAATGCATATGTTCTTTTTTTAATTCATTGATTTTATTAATTCTTAATTTTAATGGGGTGACATTCATAAATCAGGGTACATATGTTTAGATAAAACTCTGCAGGTTATTTTGACATTTGATTATAATGCATACCCATCACCCAAAGTCAAATTGTCCTCCATCACCTTCTGTCTGGTTTTATTTGTGCCCCTCCCCTCGCCCTACCCCCTCCTTCTACTCCACCTTACCCTCCCCCCATAGCCAGCACACTCTTGTCATGTCTCTGAGTCTCATTTTAATGTCCCATCTATGTATGGAATCGTTTATTCTTAGTTTTCTGATTTACTTATTTCACTCAGTATAATGTTATCAAGGTTCATTATGTTGTTGTAAATGCTCCGATGTCATCATTTCTTATGGCTGAGTAGTATTCCATAGTATATATGTACCAAAGCTTTCTAATTCACTTGTCCTCTGACGGGCACTTGGGCTATCCCCAGACCTTCGCTATTGTGAACAATGCTGCCATAAACATGGGGGTGCATTTCTTCTTTTAGAACAGTTCTATGGTGTTCTTAGGGTATATTCCTAAAAGTGGGATAGCTGTGTCAAAAGAGAGTTCAATTTTTAGTTTTTTGAGAAATCTCCATACTGTTTTCCACAGTGGCTGCACCAGTCTGCATTCCCACCAGCAGTGCAGGAGGGTTCCCTTTTCTCCACATCCTACCCAGCACTTAATCTGTGTTGTTTTGTTGATGAGCACCATTCTGACTGGTGTAAGGTGGTATCTCATTGTGGTTTTAATTTGCATTTCTCTAATGATTAGTGATGTTGAGCATTTTTTCATATGCCTATTGGCCATCTGTATATCCTCTTTGTAGAAGTGTCTATTCAATTCTTTTACCCATTTTTGATTGGATTGTTTGTCTTCCTGGTGTTGAGTTTTACATGTTCTTTATAAATTATAGTTATTAACCCCTTATCAGACATATTGTCGAATATGTTCTCCCATTGTGTAGTTTGTCTTTTTGTTCTATTCTTATTGTCTTTAGCTGTGCAAAAAGCTTTTTAGTTTGATATAGTCTCCTTTGTATATCCTGTCTTTTATTTCATTTGCCCGTGGAGATAAATCGGCAAATATATTGCTGCGAGAGATGTCGGAGAGCTTGCTGCCTATGTTTTCTTCTAAGATGCTTATGGTTTCACGGTTTACATTTAAGTCTTTTATCCATTTTGAGTTTGATTTTGTGAATGGTGTAAGTTGGTGGTCTAGTTTCATGTTTTTGCAAGTAGATGTCTAATTTTCCCAACATCATTTGTTAAAGAGGCTGTCTTTACTCCATTGTATGTCCTTTCCTCCTTTGTCAAATATCCATTGTCCGTAAAGGTGTGGGTTTATTTTTGGGTTCTCTGTTCTGTTCCATTGATCTATGTGCCTGTTCTTATGCCAGTACCAAGCTGTCTTCAGTACAATGGCTTTGATATCAGAAAGAGTGATACCTCCTGCTTTATTTTTCTTTTTCAATATTGCTGAGGTTATTCGAGTTCTTTTATGGTTTTATATAAATTTTTGGAATATGTGTTCTATATCTTTAAAGTATATCATTGGTATTTTAATTGATATTACATTGAATTTATAAATTGCTTTAGATAATATACACATTTTTGGAGGGGGGATATAGACATTTTAATGATGTTTATTCTTCCTAACCATGAGCATGGTATATGCTTCCACTTGTTTGTATCTTCCTTGATTTCTTTTATCAATGTTTTATAGTTTTCCGAGTAGAAGTCTTTAATCTCCATGGTTAAATTTACTCCTAGGTACTTTATTTTTTTGGTTGCAATAGGGAAGGGGATTGTTTCCCTAATTTCTTTTGCTGACAGTTCATTGTTGGTATATAAAAATGCCTCTGATTTCTGAGTATTAATTTTATATCCTGCAACTTGCTAACTTCATTTATGAGGTTCAGTAGTTTTTTGACTGAGACTTTAGGGTTTTCTATATACAATATCATATCATCTGCAAATAATGACAGTTTTACTTCTTCTTTTCCAATTTAGATGCCTTTTTATTTCTTCTTCTTGTCTGATTGCTGTGGCTAGGACTTCCAGAACTATGTTGAATAAGAGTGTGAAGGGGGCAACCCTGCCTTGTTCCTGATCTTAAGGGGATTGCTTTTAATCTTTGTCCATTTAGTATGATGTTGGCTGTGGGTCTGTCATAGATGGCCTTTATCATGTTAAGGTATGCTCCCTTTATTCCCACTTTGCTGAGATTTTGATCATAAATGGATGGTGTATTTTATCAAATGCTTTTTCTGCATCTATTGAAATTATCATGTGATTTTTGTCCTTCCTTTTGCTTATGTGATGAAACATTTTGATTGATTGTAAATATTCAACCAGCCTTGCCTCCCAGAATAAATCCTACTTAATCATGGTGTATGATTTTTTTCATATATTGCTGGACCCGGTTGGCTAATATTTTGTTGAGAATTTTTGCATCTAAATTAATCAGGGATATTGGTCTATAATTTTCTTTCTTTGTGTTGTCTTTGCCTGGTTTCAGTATCAGAATTATGTTCGCCTCATAAAAGGAGCTTGGATGTCTTCCTTCCTCTTGAATTTTTTGAAATAGCTTGAGAAGGATAGGAGTTAGTTCTTCTTTGATTTTTTGGTAGAATTAACTTGTGAAGCCATCAGGCCCAGGTCTTTCTTTGTTGGGAGTTTTCTGATAACAGTTTCGATCTCCTCTGTTGAAATCGGTCTGTTTAGATTTTCTGATTCTTCCACATTGATTTTTGGAAGATTGTATGTTTCAAGGAATTTGTCCATTTCATATAGGTTGTCTAGTTTTTTGGAATACAATTCTTCATAGTATTTTCATACAATATTTTGTATTTTTGTTGTGTCAGTTGTTATTTCTCCACTCTCCTCTCTAATTTTATTTATTCGAGTCCTCTCTCTTTTTTTCTTGGTGAGTCTAGTTAAAGGTTCATCAATCTTGTTTACCTTTTCAAAGAACCAGCTCCTGGTTTCATTGATCCTGTGTATTGTTTCCTTATCCTGTATGTCATTTATTTCCTCTCTGATCTTTATTATTTTCTTCCCTCTACTAGTCCTGGGCTTTATTTGTTGTTGTTTCTCTAGTTCTTTTAGATGCAGGGTCAAGTTGCTTATTTGAGCTTTTTCTAGTTTCTTATGGTATGCTTGTAGTGCTATGAACTTCCCTCTCAGTACTGCTTTTGCTGTGTATGATTTTTTTCATATATTGCTGGGTCCAGTTGGCTAATATTTTGTTGAGGATAAATTTTGAGTTGATGTATGCTCATTATGATTCGTTTCAAGAAACCTTTTTATTTCTTCTTTGATCTCATTGTTAATTCATTCATTATTTAATAACATGCTATTAAGTTTCCAAGTGTTTGAGTTTTTTCAGTTTTTCTTTTGTGGTTAATTTCTAGTTTCATGCCATTGTGATCAGAGAAAATGCTTGATATGATTTCAATATTCTTAAATTTTTTGAGACCACTTTTGTGACCTAACATGTGGTCTATCCTAGAGAATGTACCATGAGCACTTGAAAAGAATGTATATTCTACTGCTTTAGGGTGAAAAGTTCTAAAGATATCTATTAAATCGAGTTGATCTAGTGTATCCTTTAAGTCTGCTGTTTCTTTATTAATTTTCTTTCTTGAGGATCTATTCAGTGATGTTAGTGGGGTATTGAATCCCATATTATTATAGTATTGCTATTAATCTCGACCTGTATATCCATCAAAGTCTGCTTTATGTATGTCGGGGCTCCTACGTTTGATGTGTAGATATTTATAATGGTTATATCTTCCTGTTGAATTGTTCCCTTTATCATTACATAGTGTCCTTCTTTATCTCTTACTACAGCCTTTGTTTTAAAGTCCATTTTGTCAGATATAAGTATTGTAGCCTGGCTTTGTTTTCATTTCATTTGCATGAAATATTTTTTTTCATCCTCTTACCTTCAGTTTATGTCAGTGGTTCTTAACCTTTTTGGAGGTACCAAACCCACCAGTTTCATATATGCATTCACCGAACCCTTGTTTAGTGATAAATAAAATTTGATATTTTTTCCAAATTTAAGACATAGGTATATGTTTTTTTACTGGTACTCAAAATGAGCTGTGCATAAACATCACCTTCCTCAAAGAATAAAACCAACAAAGTGCATGAACTCACAACAAATTACGGTATTACTTTATTCTGGCCTCCATGGCAGAGGGTTCTCCGAACCCCTGAGAACAACTCATCGAACCCCTAGGGTTCAAAAGAACCCAGGTTAAGAATCACTGGTCTAGCCTGACCTGTGGTGGCGCAGTGGATGGAGCGTCGGCCTGGGAACACTGAGGTCGCCAGTTCAAGACCCTGCACTGGTATGGTCAAGGCACATATGGGAGTTGATGCTTCCAGCTCCTCCCCTCTTTCTCCCTTTCTCTCTCTCTCTCTCACTCTCTCACTCTGTGTCTCCTCTCTAAAATGAATAAAAATTAAAAAAAGAAAAAAAATCACTGGTCTATGTACATCTTTTTCTTTAAGGTGTGTCTCTTGTATACAGCATATGTATGGGTCCTGTTTTTGTATCCACGCTGTTACCCTATGTCTTTTGATTGGATCAATTAATTCATTTACATTTAAGGTTATTATTGATATGTAGTTGTTTATTGTCATTTTATTCATTAAAGCTGTATTCTTCTTTTGCTATATTCTTTTCCCCCTTTGAACTGTTCACAACAGGTCCCTAGCAACTCTTGAAGTATTGGTTCGGTTTTAATGAATTTTTTGAATTTTTTTTTTTTTTTTTGTATGGAAAGCTTTTTATTTCTCCTTCAATTTTAAATGATAGCCTTGCTGGATAAAGTGGTCTTGGTTGTAGGTTCTTGTTCTGCATTTCTTTGAATACGTCTTGCCATTCCCTTCTGCCCTCAAGTGTTTCTGTTGAGAAGTCAGATGTCATCCTTATTGGGGCTCCTTTGTAGGTGATAGTTATTTTTTTCTCTAGCAGATTTTTATTTATTTATTTATTTGTTTGTTTGTTTACAAAGACTGAGAGAGAGTCATAAAGAGAGATAGATAGGAACAGACATACAGGAACAGAGGGAGGTGAGAAGCATCAATCATTAGGTTTTTATTGTCATTGCACACCTTAGTTGTTCATTGATTGCTTTCTCACATGTGCTTTGACTGGGGGCCTTCAGCAGACTGAGCAACTCCTTGCTGGAGTTAGTTACATAGTACTCAAACCAGATTGGCCCGTGCTCAAGCTGGTGACCTCGGGGTCTCAAACCTGGGTCTTCCGCATCCCTGTCCTATGTTCTACCCATTGCGCCACTGCTTGGTCAGGTTCTCTAGCAGCTTGTAATATTTTCTCTTTATCACATAGCCTTGGCATTTTAATTATGATGTGTCTTGGTGTAGATTTCTTTGGGTTTCTCTTTAATGGAGTTCTCTGTGCTTCTTGAACATGTGAGTCATTTTCCAGCCTTAATTTAGAGAATTTTTCAGCTATAATTTGGTTGAACAAAGTTTCTATCCCTTGTCCTTTCTCTTCTTCTTCAGGCACTTCTATGATGCGGATGTTATTTCTCTTCATATTGTCACAGTGCTCCCTTAGAGTTTCCTCAGTCTGTTTGAGTCTCTTTTCTTTTTTCTGATCTGCTTCTATGCCTTTGTTTATTTTGTCCTCTAATTCAGTGATTCGATCCTCAGCTTCATCCATCCTTCATCCATTCCTTCCATTGTGTTCTTCAATTCTGATATTATATTTTTCATTTTTGTCTGATTCTTTTTTATTTCAATTTCCTTTTTTATATTTGCTATCTCTTTATTTAGGTGTTTGTAATGACTATCCATTGTTGCTCTAAGCTCTTTGAACATCCTAACTATCATTATTTTAAACTCTGCATCCAGTAATTTGCCTTCCATGGGGATTTCTCTTGGTTCATTTGGGTTGCATTTCTCTGCCTGCCCACTTTGTCTGTGTGTAAGAAGGATTTGGCCACTGGAGTCCAATGGGTGTTTCCTCTGTGTTTTCTAGATGTGGTCTTTCTGCAAGGCAGCCACCCGCTCTGCTGCTGTCTGGGGTGGTTGGGTATGAGCGTTGCCGGTGCTGGCCTACTGCGGCTGTGATTTCCTTCTCTCCTCCCTAGGAGGGGTTATGTTCTCATGCTGGCTCTACAAACCTCAGCCTGTCTGGGCCTTTGTCTTGCCCCCACAGGTGGGGTTGTGCACTGCACTCAAGCCACAAGCCTTGCACCAAGGGCAGGGGTGAGCACCTTTGCTCAGCTGCGGTCCCTGCCTGTACCCAGGCTTCTGCCCAGCCCTTTTAGTCAGAGCCGGCTCACGCAGGATCTCAAATCACAGTTTCTCTGGCCAGGCAGGGCTGCTGGCACGTGCTCAGCTGCGAGCTTCTGCCTGTCCCAGGCTTTTGCCCTGCCTCCTTGGGCAAAGCTGGTTAGTGCAGGCCTTCAAACCTTGGAGGCCAGGTGATGCTGCGTGCCTGTGCACCTCTGGTCAGCAGTAGATCTCTGCCCATTCTGCACTTTCATTTTTCCCCCACAGGTGGAGCTGCAAGCAGGCCCACAGCTGCCGGACTGCTTTCATGCATCCCCTCAGCCCCTGCTGGGCTAGACCGAGCTCACACCAGCCAACTGAGCCTCCACCTCAACCGACAGAATTCTGTTTCCACCTCCCGCTGCCAACGTCCCTTCAGCAAGCCCTCAGCAGTGTGGGCGGCAGCACTGCAGCTCAGACCCTAACACCCAAAACTGTAGTCCTGAAAGCTCCCTCCTTCTAAGCAGCTCTTCTCTAAGTGCCGTAGAAGAGCTTGTTTGGCTGGTGTCCTGCCTCCCTTTGCTGGTATTGCTAGTTCCATGGAAAATATTCATTTCTGATTTGGGAAGAGACTCAGCCCAGGGGTTAGGGTGGCTGTTCCTCAAAGTATTTCTCCCTGTGCCCTCCAGACCACACTCTCTTCCCACTGCTCTGGTCTTCTCCTCTCTCCCTGTCCCCTGGATCCCCAGGTGAGTGGTTGTGAGAGAGTATTTCTGCGCCTTCCCTTTAAGAAGAATCCTGGGTCTTAGAAAACTGTCTCTTTCTCACAAACAGTATCCTAACTTGTTTCACAGCTCAGTATTCTCCATCCACCTCTTCTAGACTCTGGGGCTGCAGGCTGGGGCTTTGTTCCTGGGACCCAGGTTCCTCCCTCTCTGCTAAACTCTCTTCCCACCACACAAGTCTCTCCGGGCTGCCATTTGCTTCAGGGAGCTGGGAAGCCCTTTCCACATTTTCGCTTTTCCTACCATTCTCAATGTGGCTTCTTCAATGTTCCTTGGTTGAAGAGTCCTCTCAATCCAGTTCAGCATTGTTTTATCCAGATGATGGTTCTTAAAATTAAGTTATAATCCACTTTGGTTCTAGGAGTTGGAAGTTGGTACATCCACCTACTCTATCACCATCTTGCCGTCTCCTGCATATGTTCTTATTAGATCTATCTGGGACATAGATAACCTGTGATTACAAAATACATAGAGAAAATCATTTTTGATATAATGTGAAAATTGATTAAATAGATACTCTTACATAATGGTTTTAAGTTAGCCTACATCTTAAAAAACTTAAGATACCTTGAATTTTTGTCATAAAGCTTAATAATATATTGAGGTTCAGAAGAGAATATCTAAGAAAAGCAGATTATATGAGCTTTATTTCTAGATACTTGAGGTGAGATAGAGTCAAGTTTATTATATGAATCTAAGCTATCTAGGCCCAGATCTCTAATATCTGTGAAAAGGGGAAGTACATTTCATTAAATAAATTTTGCAGTTAGGCCAAATCTGTAAGGCAAATTCACTTATAGAATTAACTCATTTCCTTGAAATAAAGTTAAAGAGGAATTATGGCAACTGTCTCTGTTAAAGAGACACAGATTAACACAATGGTAATCTATGGTTTAATAAAAGAGCTGCTGTACAAATGAATGCATCTACTGTTTAATTTTTATAAAGAAAAAAGTACATTATTAAATGTAGCTCAGCAAGAGCTTGAGATAATTATGCCTTAGTTTTTGTTGCATGCTGGTGATCTAAATTAATGTAAAAATAGTAAGTTAAGAGAGAGCCTAATGGGTACGCAATCTCTCCACCAAGCCTTTGTTCCTCTCAGATATCACATGTCTTAAGCAAGCATTTGGCAGGTGTTAAATTGCAGTAAATTTGTGATTCAGTTCTCTAACCGGTACCTGTAGTGATGATAATCTATTGCTCTGGTTAAAGTGTAAGCCATATACTTTAATCATTTCTGACATAGGCACAATATCCACAAAAAGAAAAAAATAAGTCAGATTCTCCCTTTCCGGTTATGGTAGCAGAATGGCAGTGGGCAAGAACTGTCCCAAGGTCAAATCACAATTAGACTACATCTCCACTACTCTCAATCCAGCCCTCAGTAGGTTTTTAAGTGATATCCACAGAACTCTGCCCCTCTTGCCATCTCAGCCTCTCAGCTCTCCCAACAAAAGGCTACTATTAGAATGTGTTGTCTCTAATTGTTTTAGAGACTTATAGCACTGATTCTTCTACATCTAACTCATCCCAAGGAGCCTGGGCTTTTTAGGTGATACCCTATCACAATATAGGTACCTATTCATCAGACTCCATACTAAGTATCCCCTAAGTTAAAAGTCTTGTTCTTTCCACTGTAATCCCAGGAACCATTGCCCAGAATTAGAAAAAAAGACTTTGTATCAATTACCTTGCTGGGTTTTTTTTCTTTCCCTTTTTGCTCTAATGTTATATTGAAATGTAGATGTTCACCAAATGTATTACTAAAGAAATTAGTCACAGTACTGGTGTGTTTTCTCTGGTAACTCTTCTACAGCTGAACCTGTAAGTAGAAGTTCTTTCCTCACTTCTTAATGCCATTTTCCTAAAACAAAGTAAAATACATTAATATGTATATTAAATTATATGCCATCACATATATAATCTATGCTCCTTTTTTTTCTGAGCATATATTCTTTCTCTGAAGAATTGTTTTGCTCTTGGCTTCCTGGTCATTTCCCACTCTAACTGTTATTATTATTCTTGGTGTTTTAAAATAGTTCATCTATCTCCCTGTGTCTCTCATTCCTATGCTCCTCCCTGCCAATTATTTTAGTCTCCAGCTCATCTTGGGTATCTGTGCTCATAAACATTGACTAAATGGTATCTGTTCCAATTCTTGTTGTACCTTCTAATATTCATTTCAAGAGGCCATTTTAAGGCACAATTTATCTTTCTAATTCAGCACTCTTGTATCCCAATCCCCAACCCTACTAGTGCTTCAGATTCATTGCAACTATTTACTGTTCACTGACCATCAGTCTCCTTCTGCACTCAATTTCTCCCATACCCATTTCCATTAATCGTCTCTATTCTAATGCATTTCAGACATATTCAACTCTCTTAGTTTCTTTTATTTATTTATTTATTTTGCCATCATATTTGGCTGACAAAGCCTAATTCTGGTTGTTGCTTACTTTTGCCTATTCCACAATCAGACACAATGTAATAGAACCCTCCAAAATAATAGATTTAATAGCACTGTATTCCTTTAGATTCTTTAATTTTTCTTTAGAGTTTGAAGATCAACAAGACATTTTATATATATATATATATTTGTACTATTATTATTACCTACTTATCCAAATTAAATATAAACTACATGAGGTCAGCACCTTTGAGTTTTTAAACACTGTATTCCCAACAATTAAAAAATATTCAGATGCATTGCAATTATTTATTAATTATTTATTGATAAATGAATAAATCAACAAATAAATAACAGTTAAGAGGAAACAGATGATTGTGATTCTAAATATATAGATGTGGTCCAAGACTAAAGCTGAGAATGAGATCACGCAGAAGTTATGAAGGGATTGGAAAGCCAACAGTGAAACTGGAGAAAGTGCTTCAGAATTTAGGTAATGAAAATAAAGTGCATCCAATACTAAGACAAATGTACAGCTCTTGATCCAGTGTAGCAATACTTACTCTCAGCTCTGGATCTGAACAGCCCTTTCACATAAGACATAGGTTGGCACTTTGAGAGTGCTCTACCAAGAGGAGAGCTTTAAATACCTGTGCTGAAGCAGAGACCTAGCATATCCCTGAAGCCCTATATGAAACATCTTATTATAGTCTTAGTATTAGGAATAAATTGATTTGAAGGTTTATCTTATGTGAAGTGATAACATAAGTACAAGTTTTTGTCTGATACCTGAATATGGATGTTAGAAGAACCTGAGTTTTTTTTAAAAAAATGCCATGTTCTAGTGGCAATCTGAATCATCTTTGAGTTTAAGTTTGTTATTTTCTTTATAGAGTATTTAACATAAAATTAAAAATGAATCATGTGGGCATTATCTGTTGATGTTTATTCAAATCTCCCAACTCTAACTTTCCACCTGGACAGAAGGAGTAGACAAACAATAAGCAATTCATGAAGTGTTACCCTTTTCTTAAGATAGAATTTTTGGGGAGCCATAACATATTACAGTGGCAGATGGCTTTACTAGCAGCAATGCCTGCCTTGATGGATAATGAAAAAAACATAGACTTAGAGAACAGTAGAGTTGTTCCATCTCTGCTTTTTACTATCTTAGTGGTCTTAGAGCACCTTTATAATTACTTTGGCAGCTCTTTTTACATCTGTAAATGCAGATGTAACATTACTCAAAATTCATTGTGGAGATTAAAGTACAATATGCAAATATCTAGTTATGTTTTTCATCATAATAGGTGCTCAGAAATTCTAGTTGCCTGTCCCGCTGTCATGTGTACACAATATTTTTTCTTAGTCTGCTATATCATGTTTCAAATGGCAAATAATTAGATAAAACTACATACTTTTGAAATTTTAGGACCATCCTCCTTAATAATCACAGTTTCTTGAAACTCATGAATTAACTTAGCAAAGCTAAATATGGTTAGTAATAACTTGGAAACCTTTACCCCAACAAAGTCAAGATACTATATTAAGAGTAGCAATGCTTTAAGCTGGTCTAAAGACAATATACTGTAACTCTGGTATATGTAAATCACAGAAACCCATTTTAACAACTTTATAGTTATTAAAAAGTAGAAATACTGAAATACATCACTGCCACACTTAGGTATATATATATGGCATCCTTAAAACCTCCTCATTTTACTACCTCAGAATTTCTTTGACTTCTGAAGTTAAAACTTCGGTTAATTTTATACAGCAGAAGAATTTCTATTAGAAATACAAATGTAGCTTGGTAAAAAGATAAACTTTACAGGTTTGTAAAAGGGTTATCATCATGTGCCCTTAGACTATCCATGATCCCAGAAAATGCGGAGATAATTTCTATTCCTATGAAAATGTAAATTCATCAGCATCTAGCTCCAAACTCATTATTGACTATCCAATGAGAGTGAATGATACACCAAGAACAATGATTGATCCACTTATAATTACACTGGTGGAAAACACTCTCACATCTTTCCAGGACATTCAGCTACCCAAGAATGGAGAGTGTTGGAGGCAGAGAAGCTGGAATCCTATTGAGATATTGGAAACTCTCCTTCTACATTAACAAACTCAAGACCCTTTGTTATGGGATGAACTGTGTTCCATGCAGATTCAAATACTGAAGTCTCAGCCTCTACCCCATTGCTTCAAAATGTGACCCAATTTGGAGTTAGGGCCTTTAAAGAGAAAATAAGTTAAAATGTAGTCATATGGTAAGCCTTTATCTAATATCACTGGTGTCCTTATAAGAAGAGAAATTTTAAACATAGGTACAAGGAAAAGGTCATGTAACCATATAGGAAGAAGATGGCCATCTACAAGCCAACAAAAGAGGTCTCAGAAGAGATAAACCCCATTGACAATTTGATTTTAGAATTCTAGCCTCAAGAAAGTTAAGGAAATAAATTTGTAGTTTAATCTGCCCAGTCTGTATTATTTGTCATGACAGCACTATCAAACTAATGTACTCTTTGAAGTACGTCAATGTATAATGCACTCCACTAACAACTATAAAAGTATTCTGTGTGGTGAACATGGGAGTTAGGGAGAGAATTCTGAAATATCCTGATGCCTGCATAGATCACTCTATTCTGATAGTTTAAAACCTTAATGAACATTTTTCAATGCATAGCAACATGTTTTACATTGGACTTTTAAAATTTGTTTACATATTTTAAACTTGAGTAGTATATTTTATCAAGTGATACAGTATGTAAACATCTACAACTGATTTTTTTTAAGACTATACATTTTAGAAAGAGGAGAGAGAGTGAAAAGGAGGGAAGAGCAGGAAGCATCAATTCCCACATGTGCTTTGAGCAGACAAGCCCAGGGTTTTGAACTAGCAACTTCAGTGTTCCAGGTCGACACTTTATCCACTGCACCACCACAGGCCAGGCTACAACTAATTTTCCCCTCAATTATAATAGGAAGAAAATAAAATATGATATAACCATACGCAGAGACATTTTGACCAAATTTTGACAAAGAGTAACAGAATCATACAAGTAAGAAAGGCAGTGTTTGTCTTTGGCTTCAGCCCTATAAAAATTTTGTCTTTAAGTAATCTTTTTCCTTCAGTAGCTTTGGAAATAGGTTTTTGGCTACTTTGTCCACAAGCCAAAGAAAATTTAGTAAAAGCAGCCTTCAAAGGGACCCATGATAGCCACTTCTGGGGCTCTGTCAGACAGTCAGTATTCCACTTCTAAAAGCATTGAGGTCCAAAGGGAGATTGATTTTATTTCACATTATTTTATTAATTTAATTTTTTTAGATGACACAATCACCAAACACAAGCTGAAACTATTCATGTTGCATTCTGTGTTCCCTGCTGAATTATTAATCTTTCAAATCTAATCCCTGATCCTTGATTTAATTCTACTTCAGCAGTTGATGCTTCTGTTAGCCTCACTGCACTTGAATTGGGTTGCTCCCTTGTCTGTAGCCTGCTGAGAAGCTGTTTTTAGAGTACTTAGCAGAAAAGCTCTGCTTTATTGACTCCGATTTTAATTTCAAATACTAGTCTTACTGATCAGGTACGTGAAAACAAATGTTCTGAGAGGCTCCCGTCATTCACTGAAAAGTGATTGTCAAATTTCACATATGGCCTGACCAGGCGGTGGCGCTGTGGATAGAGCGTCGGACTGGGATGCGGAAGACCCAGGTTCGAGACCCCGAGCTCGCCAGCTTGAGCGTGGGCCCATCTGGCTTGAGCAGAAGCTCGCCAGCTTGGACCCAAGGTCGCTGGCTTCAGCAAGGGGTTGCTCCGTCTGCTGAAGGCTCGTGGTCAAGGCACATGTGAGAAAGCAATCAATGAACAACTAAGGTGTTGCGATGGCAACTAAAGATTGATGCTTTTCACCTCTCTGCGGTCCTGTTTGTCTGTCCCTATCTATCCCTCTCTCTGACTCTCTCTCTCTGTCCCTGTAAAAAAAAAAAAAAATCACATATGTCCAAGGACATAAATTATAACAAAATCTTCATTCTTTATACCATTTCATTCTTTATACCATTACTAGACCCCTGGAGAATCAATGGTACTAAGGGTGAAAAAATAATAACTTAAAGGAAGCTGAGAGTAGAGAGATATATGGATTGGTACAAAAGAAAGACATAGAGACTAGGGCCTGATTTCACTATTCCTAAATATTTTCGTCTATCCTGACAAAATAAACATAAGCAAACTAAAATACAAATGTAGTGCTTACATGGGAATGTGATATAGTCCAATAACTAACAAAACATAGTCCTAGAGTGAAAGATCAATATAACTAAATGAGATGACTATACTTTGGCACAACCTTATTTTAGCACACACACCATTGATGGCACTGCCATATAGGTGAACCAATCAACTAAATCGTTCTAACTCTTATCCTTGTGTTATCACCAATAGTAACAGAATCCCAAAGTGTAAAGAGCAGTGGTACTTCTGGAAAAAGTGTTCTTCAGTGTTGCTGAATATATGAATCAATTAAATGGATTGGTTGCTATGTCCCTTGGGGAAACTTATAGTAAAATTATTATCTCTTCTACTCCAATCTCCTGCTGTGCAGCACTTATATAAATATCCTTATCCCAGTTCCTCTCCTCTGGGGAGAGTATGCACACCCCTTAATGAGGAAAGGTCATTTCATTTTTGGATAAATCTAATAATTAGAAATTTTCTTCTTTCTTTTTTTTCCTTTTTTTTCTTATTAATTTTAATGGGGTGACATTAATAAATCAGGGTACATATGTTCAAAGAAAACATCTCCAGGTTATCTTGTCATTCAATTATGTTGCACACCCATCACCCAAAGTCAAATTGTCCTGTCACCTTCTGTTCTTCTTTGTGCCCCTGCCCTCCCCCCATCTCCCTCCCTCTTCTGGGTATATACCCCCAAAACTCAAAAACATTGGTACGTAAAGACACATGCAGCCCCATGTTCATTGCAGCATTGTTCATAGTGACCAAGACATAGAAAAACCAAAAAGCCCTTCAATAGATGACTGGATAAGGAACATGTGGTACATATATACCCAGAATACCCCAGTAATCACTACACTCATGTCCATATCTCTTAGTCTTTTTTTTTATGTCCCACCTATGTATGGAATCATGCAGTTCTTAGTTTTTTCTGATTTATTTATTTCACTCCATATAATGTTACCAAGATGCATCCATTTTATTGCAAATGGTCCAATGTCATCATTTCTTATGGCTGAGTAGTATTCTGGGTATATATGTACCACATGTTCCTTATCTAGTCATCTATTGAAGGGCTTTTTGGTTGTTTCTATGTCTTGGCCACTGTGAACAATGCTGCAATGAACATGGGGCTGCATGTGTCTTTACGTACCAATGTTTTTGAGTTTTGGGGGTATATACCCAGTAGAGGGATTGCTGGATCATAAGGTAGCTCTATTTTTAGTTTTTTGAGGAACCACTATACTTTCTTCCATAATGGTTGTACTACTTTACATTCCCACCAACAGTGGATGAGGGTTCCTTTTTTTCCCACAGCCTCTCCAACACTTGTTATTACCTGACTTGTTGATAATAGCTAATCTAACAGGTGTGAGGTGGTATCTCATTGCAGTATTGATTTGCAAGAAATTTTCTTTCTTCAATAACTATTATAACTCCTACTGCTGCTCATTGATATTGACACCATGGTAACAATGGAAACCACACCGTAAATACATTTGTTACCTCATTTACTTGACAGATTTTTTAAATCACCTGAAATATCCATCTTCAGCTAATTCTTCTTCCATTTCTTTCATCATTGCTCATCTAAAGTGATTTATCTTCCCTTCACATACCTGATCACATTTTTCAGAACACACTCTGATGTGTTTATACATTTATAAACTGTCTTCTGATTATATCAATGTGCAGATACCTTCCAACACCAAGGGTTTCTTCCCTGGGGTTTTTTTACATAATTTTTCAGTGATCATCAACTAAGTCATTAAACAAATATTTACTGAGTTGTCTCTAGATATCTTTCATTGTGATATCATTGGAATTTGAATTATGCTTAAGGCCCAGTCTCTGTCTTCCAGAGCCAGTCATATAAAGAACAATGCGGAGTAAACCTGCAATTAAAATAGTGTTATGGTGTGATAAACACAAGAGACTGTAAGAATTATTGAAACCTTATGCCCCTTTAAAGGATTCAGAATGACTTCCTAGAGGAAGCGATATTTAAGAAAATATATTTAAAAAGGAATTGGCTACACAAAGAAGGGCTGGTGATGTCTTCTAGAGAAGATGGGAATAGGAACAAATAACTAGGAGTAAGGAAAATACTACTGAATGGTGTGTTCATGAATCTGCAGATAGTTTAGAGGTTCTGAAACACAGAAAATATAAAGTATAAAATGAAGTTGTGGCAATAAATGGGTGGAATAAGGAAGACATTTGAACAGTATAGTATGTGTATGTCTCTATCTATTCAGGCTGCTATAAAAAATTACCACCAACTGAGAGCTTATATACAACAGAAACTTACGTCTCACAGTTCTCAAGCCTGGAAGTCTAAGACCAAGGTGCCAGCATGGTCATGTTTTGGTGAAGGACCTGTTCCAATTTGCACACAGCTGACTTCTTGCTGTGCCCTCACAGGTAGAAGGGACTAGGAAGCTCTGCAGTGCCTTTTTTTTTATAAGGGTACCAGTCCTAATTGTGAGGCTCCACCCCCATGACTGAATTACTTCTCAAAGTCCCCACCGTCTAACACCATCACCTTGGAAACTAAGATTTTAATATATGAATTTGGGGAAGGAGGGACACAAACATTCAGATCATAGTAGTGTATCTGTTTCCTGCGTTTTTTGAAAAGACCATTCTTTCTCTATTGCATTGCTTAAACTTCTTTGTAAGAATCTGTTGACTATATATGTGTAAACTTTTTCTGGCTTCTACTTTATTTCATTGATCTTTGTGTCTATTCTTCTGGCAATACCATGCTTTCTGGATCATTGAAGACATAATAAGTCTTACAGTAAGACAATTTTATACCTACAACTTGTTCTCTTTTAGTATTGTGCTGGCTAATCAAGGTATTTTAGTTTTCCATGTTAACTTTAGAATTATTTTGTCTCCTTTTGTTTTCTAGATTACAGTGATCAGAGGTTTATTAATTTTATTGATCTTTACAAATAATGAGCCTTTTCTTTCATTGATATCTCTGTTAATATTCTCTTTCCAATTTCATTTAGTTCTGCTCTCATTTTTATTATTTTTTTCTACTCACTCAGGCTTAATTGATCTTTATCTCTAGGTTTCTTTTCTTAATGTGAAAGGGTATTGATTTTAGTGTTTGTTTCTCTAATATATGCAATCAATGATAAGTATTTCACTCCAGCACTGCTTTTATTTTAGCTCACAAATTTTGGTAGATTTAAAAATATTTTGAGGATGAAAACTATTTATATTTTATTCAAAATAATTTATAGTTGCTCTTGAGGATTTTTTTTCACCTATGCTTTATTTGGATGTGTATTGTGAATTTTCAAGTTATTTTGGGGAGGATTCTAACTCTCTGTTACTGTTTTTTGGTTCACACTACATGGTCTTGGTTACTTTACCTGATTTGTTTATTATTATTATTATTTGTTGACAGTACCTACGGCACAGAATGTGATCTATCTGGGTGAATGCTCCATGCTCCATGTGAGCTGGAGAAGAATGTGTATTCTGCTGTTGTTGGCTGAAGTATTCAATAGATGTCAGTGATCTCCAGTTAATTGATAGGGCTTTTGAGGTAATCTAAAGCCTTATTGATTTTCTGCCTACTAGACCTGTCAGTTACTGATAGAAGTGTGTTAAAATCTTAAACTACAATATAAAATCCTTCTATTTCTCTTTGCAGTTTTATCAGTTTTTTCCTTTTATATTTTGACACTTTGTTATAATGCGCAAACACATTAAGAATCCTTATGTGTTGGTGAATGAACCCCTTTGTTATTGTGTAATACCCTCATTTATCCCTAATAAATTTCCTTGCTCTGAAGTCTACTTTGTTTGAAATTACCATAACTATTCTAAATTTTTTTATTAGTGTTAGCATATTTTCTTTATATCTTTACTTAGTGTCTGTGTTTCTATGTTTAAAATGGGTTTTATTAAGCAACATATAGTGAGTTTTATTTTCTCCTCACTTTAGACTATTGATGTTTTGATGTTTAAAGTTTTTGGTTGATATGGTAAATTCATATCTGCCATATTTGTTACTAATTTTTATTATTATTCAATGCCCTGTTCTTGGTTTCTTATCTTCTGCACTTTTTCTGCTGTCTCTGGTTTTTGGGTTTTTTTTTGTTTTGTTTTGTTTTGTTTTGTTTACAGGGACAGAGAGAGTCAGAGAGAGGGATAGATAGGGACAGACAGACAGGAACAAAGAGAGATGAGAAGCATCAATCATTAGTTTTTTATTGCCATTGCTACATCATAGTTGTTCATTGATTGCTTTCTCACACATGCCTTGACTGCGGGCCTTCAGCAGACCAAGCACCCCTTGCTGGAGCCATGACCTTGGGTCCAAGTTGGCAAGCTTTTGCTCAAGCCAGATGGGCTCGTGCTCAAGCTGGCTACCTTGGGGTCTTAAACCTGGATCTTCAACTTCCCAGTCCGACGCTCTATCCACTGTGCAACCACCTGGTCAGGCTGACTCTGGTTTTAATCAAACATTTTCTATGATTTCATTTTTTCTCCTCTTTTGGAAAGTTAATTTTACTTTTTTCTTATTTTTAGTGACTATCTTTGAGTTTGCAATATATATTTAAAACTAACCGAGCCCTCTTCAAATTATAATACATCATGGGTAGAATAAGTAACTTATAACAAAGTATTCCCAATTTCTTCCTCTTGTCTTAACAGCAACAGAATAATGTTCCTGTATTCATTTTAAGTATTTGTATCCTATAACCTAATATATTGCTGCTACTGTTATTTTGGAACAAACTGTTATCCGTTAGATCAGAATAAAAAATAACAATAATAAAACATTTATCCACTATCTTCTTACTCTATAGTTGCTAAAAAAATTCAGATGTAATTCTTATTCTTCTCCATAGGCAGAATAGTATTCTATGCCACCTAACTACTATAACCACCTTCAATATTTTCTCTTTATTTTCTTGGCCATTGGAATATGATATGCATAGATGTTGAATTTTTTAAATTTATCAAGCTTTGTGTTTTCTGAGCTTCCTAAAGTTGTGGTTTGCTGTTTCACTAATTTTGAAAAATACTTAACCATTAAACTTCATGTATTTCTTGTGCTGTTTCTTACTTATTCTAGTATTCTCATTGCATATTGTAATTATAAGAGTGGTCACATCTTTTGTAATTGTCCCACAATTCTTGAATATTTTTCTTTGTTCTTTTTCATTATTTTTTCATTTTGCAATTCAATTGAGTAAATTTCCATTGCTATATCTTCAAGTTCACTGATTCCTCAGCTCTGTCCAGTCTACCAGTGAAGCCATCAAAGATATTATTCATTTCTGTTGCAGTGATATTGATTTTTAGCATTATCATCTGATTTGTTTTTAGTTGTGATCTCTCTGCATACCTTATCTCTCTGTTCTTCCATTTTTGTCAACTTTATCCATTAGAGCTATTGACATGCTAATCATAGTTCTTTTAAAATCTTTATCTGATTATTTTAAATCTGTATGCAATCTGAGTCTGGTTCTTATGCTTTGTCTCTTCATTCCAAGGACATTTTGTTTTTGTTTGTTTGTTAGTTTTTTCTGACTTTATAGCATGCCTTCTGATTGCTTGCTGAAAGTGGACATAACGTATTGGGTCATGGGAACTGATACAAATGGACCCTCGTGTGAGATTTTTTGTTGAACTGACTAGCAGATATCTGATTAGTGGCTTCTGCAGCTCTACCAAAGAGCTTGTTTCCGTTTTGTCTCTTTTCATCCCTGTTGCCTTTGTGTTTCTGTAAGAATACTCTCCTATATAGAATTGGTATTTTGAGGGGGAGGGAGCTCTTTTAGTTATAATCCACTGGTTTACTGGAACTTTGTTGATGTGGTGTAGGAGACATAGTATTTTACAATTGTATGGTTAAATCTCAATCTTTTAGTGGGCTTCTGTCCCTGGGCAGAAGTGTTTCCTAGCTTTATTCTTCTCCCCATGTATAAGACAGAAAGGTTAGCAGGAACTGTTTTCAGGTACCTGCAGGTGGATAACAACCCTTCTTTCAAGTAAATAGGCTGGGTCAAGTCAGCTTCCTTAAAGGGTAGGCTTCTGTGTTCAAGAATGCTATGGGTGTATTTCAAAATGGTTACTTTTCACCTCCCCTTCCTGAAACCAGAGGAGATTTTTCTAGGCTGTTTATTATGAGAACAGGCATGAAGTATAGAGGAGTGGAGATAAAACTGAGAGGGTACCCTCCCCAACAATCAATGCCAGGGGCCCAGGAGTTTCTCACTCTCAAACCAATCCACACAAATCCTTCAATAATTCATCAACATTACCACTTAAGTGTTTCTACAAATTAATGTCTCCAGGAGGTCTCGATTAGCTAAATTGATCTCAAGTCTACTTCTCTTTCTCCAAATTATCAAGTAGCAATATCTTGTGACCTCAATTCTTTGACAAGCCTAATAAAAGTAGTGCATTTTTAGTTTGTTCAGTTTTTTCCTTGTAATAACAGAAGTGATGACTTCCAGAGTCTTTTTATATTGGAGCTGAAACAAAATCCTATTCCAATAGCAGTACTTTTGAAAAATGTCTCACTGCTATAGAGCCTTGATCCTATGGATTCCAAACTTTCAAGAGCCTGGTAATTGATACATTTAAGACTGTTAGTCTCCAAATCAAGTCCACATTCTTTTCTCTCAACAGTTCTCAACATCAGATTTTTTAAAAATAAACAAGTCTTGAATGGATTCTGGATGTAGACAACTAATCTGCATGGCAGCCATAGATGATAGCTAGATATTTTTTGAAAACTAACTAAATAGATTGAGATAAATCAATCAAAATCTTTTATGTGGATGGGAAATAGATCTGTCAAAAGAAAATAATTTCTCTTAACATTACAAAGTAGTTCACCTGGCTAAAATTAAAAATTTTTTCCTTCTAATTTAATGTTAGTTACACTGCCCTGTATTGCCACTGAAGATTGTCTGAATGTCTTTCACTATTTTTTTATTAATCTTTTTGTCTTTTCTTAAAGAATAAACAAAGAAACTTATACATAGTTTTTCCTTATCATTATGAATACCTCAACAGTACCTGTATTTTAGAGACTACAGTATCAAAATGACTTTTCCCTCAAGTAAAAATGGATATATAAAATTTCTCTTCTGCTTTAAGAAAGTCATAAAGACTATATTTTAGACAATAAATGTGAATCCATTACATAGTTCTTTGAAAGGAAGAAGAGAAAAAATTAAACCTAAAAGTATTGCAGTACTTTCCACAGCTTCATTTATATAATGCACAAAATCTTATTTCTCATTAAAATGTTTCTATTATTAGCAATCTTATTTGCATTAATAAAGACTAGGAATTTCTTAAAATGAAGAAGGTAGCTTTCCCTTTATTATTTTTATACTATGTATGTATATATAATATGGATATTATATATAACCTAATGTATAATATATATGTGTGTGTATGTATACCAGCACACATACATAATTTATACAATAGAATGTTTTCTCAGACCTTTGATTTTAGTATTAGGTTTTCTCTCCCTCTCATTGTTAGCCTTTTTTACCTGATGCCTTAAATACCTTAAAACATTAGTAAACAATTGAATTGTTTTCATACTTGTACAAATCGCCCAACTATCAAGCTGGTGTCTTGAAGTTTTATCTTAATTGGGGTTCCAAAAATTAAAAGTGGGTCTCGGACCATAGAATAGGAAACAAACAGAGAAGGAATAGTGAAAGGAAATTACAAGAATCATGAAAATGTAGAGATAAAAAGTTGCTCAAAGGAATTCAAAAAAGAAAAAATTATGTGAACGGGGATCTGTGAAGAGGACAGGATAGTTTAGAAGAAAGAGCTGAGTTTCCCAAGACTTCAGGGCATTGAATCATGTTTTCTTTATAGATTATTCTGAATCCTAAGAAAACTTTTTTTTAAAAAAAGAGGAAGAAACTGATGTTTAAAAAAATGGGATCCAAAATTCAATAATTTTCTATTTTTTTTTGAGATGTACTCCCTCCACAAAAAGCAAAATTCTGCCTGACCAGGCAGTGGCACAGTGGATAGAGTGTTGGACTGGGATGCAGAAGACCCAGGTTCGAGACCCTGAGGTCGCCAGCTTGAGCGCGGGCCTATCTGGCTTGAGCAAAAGCTCTCCAGCTTGGACCCAAAGTCGCTGGCTCCAGCAAGGGGTTGCTCGGTCTGCTGAAGGCCCCCAGTCAAGGCACATGTGAGAAAGCAATCAATGAACAACTATGGTGTTGCAACGGCAACGAAAAACTAATGATTGATGCTTCTCACCTCTCTCCATTCCTGTCTGTTTGTCCATATCTATCCCTCTCTCTGACTCTCTCTTTGTCCTGGGGAGAGGGGGCAGTCCACGTTAACGTGGCATATTTAAAAAAATAAGCAAAATTCTGCTGTCATGTCATATAATTCATTTCACATTTACATATTCAATTAGACTTTCAGCTCCTTCTAATAGGGTAATGATTATATTTTTCTTTATCTTATTTTCCATTTCCCAAGTATACCATAGAGGGTGCCAAACACATAGTAGCGACATGGTAAATGTTGAATAAATGAATCTTTACAACCATGTATCTCAATCTTTAAAATTTATGTTTTGTTATAACAAACATAAAGATGACAGCCCCCTTCCTTGCCACAAACATCTTCATCAATGAATATTTTCAAAATTCCTCATATTTTTACCCATCTTATCTAGACTATTAACTTTTATATTTACTATGTCACCAAAGCAATATATTCAAAGTATGAATTATATTATGTCACCTCTGGTATTCAACTATTCAGTAGCTTCCTTTTGGTTTTAGTAAAAAGCTCTGTGTACACGAATGGTACCTGCCTCATTTGCTAGTATCATCTGGCCCATGCCTCCCTTCCCAAAATTGGTTATCTAACACTAAAAGTGGGAAAAAAAGCCTGATATAATTAATAAATATCTGTTGTTTGTTTTTGAAGCAAAAAATCTCAAAAGCAACTCCTTTAGAAATGGTTCTATCACTTAAGTTAAAGTTAACAATTTAAAGACAGAAAAAAATAAAATGAATATCCAAATTCTTAAATTTACTTCCATACAAAATGGGCATTTCTTACCTGGGATATATCCGCAAAACAACAACAACAACAACAAAAAACAATGACCTTTCCTATCTCTGGATCTCCCCTTATTATTTTAAATCTCATTGTGGGTCAGAATTCTCCCTCCCCTGTGTAATAAGTTCAGTAAACTTAGACTGTATTTACACTCTCTGTCTCAAACATTTTTATCTGTAAAACAATTATTTCAAATCATATTTGCCAAGATACTATTGTAGCATATAGCTGTAACAAAATATAAAGCATTCAATGACACAGTTCCTCAAGCATTCCTTTTACTCATTGTGTATTAGTTACAATTGTTTTCTTTCTCTTTTTACTCATTTGTTCACTCCACATTTAACAAATGCATATTTTATTTATGTATACATATTCTATATATACATATGTGTATACATATATATGCAAACACATACATGTAGATATGTATTTATACATATGTGTATATATATGCATACATACACACACAAATATATGCATTTCAACTTGGAAATTCAAAAATGAAATGCAATGTAACTTTTTTTCCCTTAAAAAACTTCTTCTCTGATACAAAATACACAGATAAACACACAAAAAATGCAATGCACTGACCTGACAGAGGTCAGAATAAGACATACTACACAGTACAAAGGAACTGATGAATGTTCTGCCAAGGATTCACCAGAATGTATTCATAAAACCTTCCTTAGTTGAACTCTTTCACTATGTCTTTTGTCAAATTTTATAACCTTTGCTTCCTTTTGATGGGCCATGTACTCTTTCCTCATATTCTAAGCCATCTCCTCCTTATCCTCATTTATGTCCTACATTCATATCTATCATTGTTGTTTCCAGCTGTCTACCCCTAACCTTTTCTCTTTTATTCCACTAACCACCCAGTAAGAAATTGAATGAGAACAAGAGCTAAAGTTGGGTCAAGAAAAAATTTGAGAAAGTTGATTTTTTTTAAAAAATTTCAATTTCCTAGAAACATAGACCAATTTTATTCACCTTTTCAGTCCTTTTATTAGTCTATGTAACTACCTAGAATCTCCAGAAAAATAAATAAATTATTGTATCTGAAGAATGAAACTTTCTGATACAGACATGAGGCCAAAGATTATTTATTTATGTATAGATTATTGAAAACAATTATCTACTTACCTCAGCAGTGAACTAGCTCAGTGACTTTTTCATACTTTGTTCTGAATTGAAAAAACACTTCCTCAAACCTCACTATTGGTCAAAAAAATGTTATCACAGCAGAGTATTTGAGAATATCCTGATTAGCACACAAACTCACCTAAATTCTCATATAATGGATGTTTGTTATTGGTGATAATTATATGCAGTTTATTCTTTGGCCCAACACCCCATGGTATTTAAAAGAGTGCTGTAAGTTACAAAGAAAACGACTGATGTTGCTTAATTCTTGTAACTATCTTGAGACTCTTGATCAAAGAAAGCAAAAGATAATGAGTAAGGGCTTTTAATAGTCAACTATTCCCTACTCTAGTGTTAGGAAAATATTAATCAGATCTGATTGTCCTCTTCAAGTAGGGAAAATTTACACTCTATTGAACCTTTATTGTACATTTTGTTGTAGTTTGAAGTTTTTATCATTTCAGTGTTCTATTAGAGATGTTATTTATTTTCTATGTGGCCTGTTCTATATTTTTAACTAGGTTTCTATATGGTGCTTTTGATCCCCCAATTTTTTCCTGAAGTCCAACAAAATAGACAGTTTACTGTCACATTTACCTTTGAATGCTTGAGACGGACAAAATAGGGAGGTTAGATATGGTAGATTTTTCAATAAATGCATATTATTATTAAGTTACAAAGTTGAAAATCTGACAAACTTAGGGTTACCAGGTTCCAGTGATAGAATCACATGGGCATTATTTCTCTTTTCTTTTTTTCTTTTTGCACCTTAAGTATAATTTCCATATATTATCAGTGACATTAAGAACCTAGAAATGAATTCATATTAAATTTCATTTAACAATAATTAAGATCTGTTAAATATCACTGACAAATTAGTAAGAATATCTTTCTAATATTATTACTGATAACATCTAGATTATATAATTCTTATTTATATTTTCAAAGTTCTCTTATATTTTTGACATTTGATTTAATACTCTTTTGAGGAAGATAAGGGTAGTATGTATGTTTCCATTTATAAGTCAGAAAACAATAGTGTTTGAGTGACTCATATAGGTTAAAGAACTTGTAAACAAAATATTTTATTTTATTCTTTTTGGAAATAATTAATAACCATACATAAATAAAATGATTTTTCTATGTATTTTATTCACAGAATTTAAATTATTAGAGAAGTATGAAAAGATTAGAAAATAAAATATCAAGACACCATAAAAATCCTTAGTATTTAAAATTTTAGCCTGACCTGTGGTGGCGCAGTGGATAAAGCGTAGACCTGGGAACACTGAGGTCGCCAGTTCAAAACCCTGCACTGGTCTGGTCAAGGCACATATGGGAGTTGATGCTTCCAGCTCCTCCCCCCTTCTCTCTTTCTCTCTCTCTCTCTCTCTCTCTCACTCTGTGTCTCCTCTCTAAAATGAATAAATAAAAAGAAATTTAAAATTGTATCATTGTTCTTTCTTAAAAATCATCTGTAGAGCCTATATTATAAATATATACCTAGACAGCACTAATAAAGATAGTTAAAAATAATATTAAGTATTATTTTGTATAAGTAGAAGATTTTAAGTCAAAAAGGGACAAATATAAGGTGACAGAAAATGATTTGACTTAGCGTGATGGGTACACAACATAATCAGTAGTTCAAATGCCATAGAAATGTTTACCTGAAACATATGTACTCTTATTGATCAATATCACACTGTTAAATTTAATTTTCTAAATAAAAAATTTAAAAATATTAAAAATAATGAATTATATAAAAGACAAAAAATACACAAATATATAGATAATTAAATATTGCACTGTTTTATTCTATGATCTTATGTGTCACTAACAAAATTACTTACAATGTTTTTCTAAAGAACATATTTATACTTTTTTATTTGTTATTTTATTGCTATACCCTAGCCTATGTAGAAATTACTACAAGTATCCTAATTAATTTCAACATTTGCTTTCAGCTTGTTACTCTTATTGGAAAACAAACTTTTTATCCTACCTTTGATATTATCTAGTTTCTCATCAGTAGACAGTAATTTGCATGAAAAGATATTAGCCATGTAAATGCTTCCAAATTATTGCAAGCAAAAAAAAAATAGACCATTGAATTATTTTTGAGCTCATTAGGAGAAAGATGCTATGTAAGTGCAAAATATTATCATTTTGTCTGACAAATACCATTAGTTCATTATGAAGTATAGCATTCAATTATCTACAATATGCAACAGAAATGAGACACTTTGTTAGACCCTGCTGAAGTGTTATTCTGAAATTACTTTTTAAATTTATCTGTCAATACACTTTTGTTATTAAGGAAAGAATGAGCTTCATTTAATTCAAAAATTCATTGTTTCCTTTCATTTCAAGATATACTGATTAGTTGGCATGAACAGCACAGTAGTGAATAGCAGCTTCCTTTGAATATACCTCCTGTAGTGTTGTAAAGATTACAGTTATGATAAAAGTTAGGGATCATGGTGTGTTTTACAAGAAATGATACATTATTAATAATAAGTGGAATATGAAAAATTAAGAATGAATGAATTTATAGTGTCATTGGCTATGGACCTATTACTTCTAAAATGGAGAAAATAGGTAAAAGCTTAACAAAAAATAAAATAAAAATTTAAAAACATTAAATAAAAAAGAAAGCAGAAAATAAAGAACAGAAAGCAGAGAAGATAAGTAGAAAAATCATAAATTAATAACAAAATATAAATATATCAATTACATTAAATATTAATGTACTAACTAATCAATTAATAGGCAAAAATTAGGACAGATAATTTTAAAAGAGAACTATTTATATGCTGTTCATAAATGCATATATAGTGGTACCTTGAGATACGAGCAGACCAACTTTTTTTAAGATAAGAGCTGCGACTTGGTTTGTATTTTTGTTCAAGATCCGAGCAAAATTCTGAGATACGAGTTGTGATTCAGGAAGCTGCCACTAGTTGGTGCATTGGCTCACGGGTTCAGTATTGGCAGCCCAACACCAGCATCTCGTTCTTTCTCACGTGTTACCTGCAGAATCAAGTAGAATCTCATGCGTTGTACTCGTTTTTGCATTTTTTACTGACCTTTTTGTGTGCTAAAATGGGGCTGAAGAAAGTGAGTGTAAAAGACAGTGGTGAGAAAAAGAAGAGAATAATGTCGATAGAAGTAAAGCAAAAAATAATAGATAAACATGAGTATGGTGTATGAGTGATTGAACTGGCAAGGCTGTATGACTGCAATACATCTACAATTTGTACCATCCTTAAACAAAAGGATGTCATCAAAAGCACAAATCCAGTGAAAGGAACTACAATTTTTTCCCAATTAAGGACAAATATTCATGAAGAAATGAAGAAGCTTCTGCTGGTGTGGGTGAAAGAGAAAGAGCTGGCAGGAAATACAGTGACTCCTGTAATATGCGTAAGGCACAGATTATTTACCGTGACTTGAAGAAGAAAGAACCATCAACCTCAAAAGAGGCTGCAGGAAATACATTTAAGGCAAGTCACAGCTGATTTTAAAATTTCAAGAGATCTGGCATCCACTCATGGTGAGGAATGGTGAAGCTGTGAGTGCTGACATTAAGGTAGCTGAGGAGTACATCACAAAGGAAGGCTACATCCCCCAACAAGTATTCAACTGTGACGAAACTGGATTGTTTTGGAAAAAATGCTCCGGAGGACTTTCACCATCACAGAGGAGAAGAAGCTGCCAGGCCATAAACCCATGAAAGACCATCTGACCCTTGCATTGTGTGCAAATGCTAGCAGTGACTGTAAAGTAAAGTCACTGCTAAGTACAATTCCGAAAATTCTCGAGCCTTTAGGACTCACAAGATTCTTAAAGAAAAACTGCAGGTTATGTGATGCGCAAATGCTAGGGCATGGGTTACATGTCAGTTTTTTATTGAATGGGTAAATCTTGTCTTTGGTCCTGCAGTGAAGAAATGTCTTCAAGAAAATAAACTCCTGATGAAAGCATTACTAATCCTTGGTAATGTTCCAGCCCACCCACCTGGTCTTGAAGATGACATTCTCAATGAGTTCAAATTCTTGAAAGTACTCTACCTCCCACCCAACACAACTTCAGTCTTGCAACCTATGGATTAGCAGGTCATTTCCGACTTTAAAAAGCTTTACACAAAGCACTTGTTCTTCCACTGATTTGAGGTGACTGAGAATACAATTCTAACCCTTCGAGAGTTTTGGAAAGATCACTATAACATTGTGATATGTTTACACATTATTGACTTGGCATGGCAAGAGGTTACAAGAAGGACCTCAAACTCAGCATGGAAAAAGTTATGGCCCGATGTTGTTGCAGACAGGGACTTCAAAGGATTCGAACCAGAGACCGAGACTGAGGTAGAAGCATTGGAGGAGATTGTGTCCCTCAGAAAGTCTGGAGGTAGATGAGGGTGATGTAAATGAGCTCATCAAGGAATATGAGGAGGAACTCTGAACTGAGTAGTTGAAGGAGCTACAGATGATGCAACATATGGAGCTTCTGCAAGAGATTAGTAGTGAGGAGGAGGTAGAGTCTGAGAAAGTGATTTCTACAAGTGAAATTAGAGACATGCTGGCGATGTGGGAGAAGCTTTCAAGTTTCATTGAAAAGAAACACCCAGGAAAAGTATCAACTGGTCATGCTTCAGCACTTTTTAATGACCGTTGTTTGTCACATTTCTGTAACATTTTAAAAGGCAGGCAAAAGCAAACCTCTTTGGATAGATTTTTATTCAAAAGTCCTGCAAGTGAAAGTGCCGAAAGTGCAGCCAAAAAGGCAAAAACAGGTGATGATTAAATGAAAAATAAGTAATGTTAAGCTTAGGTTATGTTTAAAGTTAAGAAAGTGCATTTTTTACAATTAAGTTTTTGTGGTTTCATTTTAAGTAAAGAAAGTGCAGTTTTAGTTTTTTTTAAAGTAAAGAAAATGCAGTTTTAGTTTACATTTTGTGTTAAGAAAGTGCAGTTTTAGTTTACGTGTCTACATGCCTGCATTCCTTTCTCCCTCCCTCCTCCTCCGCCATTCACCTCCATTACCTGCACTCGTCTGTCTCCAAGGTAAGAATACAGTACTAAATCACACTTTTTTATTTAATATCTTTGTTATGCATTGGTAAAGTATACATGTGTGCTTCTTAATTAAAAACATGTCTTTTTATAATTTAGGATGGTTTGGGGATGTTTCACAGGGCTAGAATGGATTAAATCTATTTCAGTTATTTTAAATGGGAGAAATTTGTTTGATATACAAGTTGACTGACTTACAAACTTGGTTACAGAACGAATTAAATTTGTATCTCAAGGTACCACTGTAGTTGACAATAAATGTATAGAACATATGCTAAGCAAAGATTAAACAATAAAATACTGAAATAATTATATTACATCCTCATCAGGAAAATAGATGAAAAATGATCACCAATTTATTAGTACAATGAAGGCATGCAGATTAGAAAGGAGAAAGTAAAACTCTCCTTTTTTATAGATGAATGGTCATGAATGTAGAATGTCATATGAGATCCAAAACAGAGCTATTAGAACTAATAAATGAATTTAGCAAGGTTTTAGAATGCAATGTTAATGTACAAAACCATTTATATTTCTCTATACCAGAAACAATTAGAAAATTACAATTAAGATTCACAATAGCATCAAAATAGACTTAGAAATAAATTTAATAAGAGATAGTCAGGAGTTGAAAGCCAAATTGAAAACTATTGTACATTGCAAAGGGAAATGATCTTAGACATATAAATGGGACAACATTGTAAGAGAGCCTACAAATACATGAAAGTATAAGATTGTCAAGGTAAATATTGCTTTTAATATATTATTTATTGTTTCAGCAATCGGTTTTGTGCTAGAAATAGTGATGGGAAAAAATGTGACTTATCCCTTCTTCTCATGGAAGCTATAGTCTTACTGAAAAAAAAAACCCTAATAATTCAAATAACAATAATAAACAATCACTACTAAATAATATTGCTAAAGAAAGTGTTGTAAAACTATCAAAAAAGTATTCTCCAATAAAATAAAAGTGTATCTGAGCTTAAAAGCTCAGAAGTTATCAGAAGTTAGTTAGACAGAAAGGAGAGGATAGTATACTCTGACCAGCCCTGTGGCACAATTGATCATCACAATATGAAGAAATTGATAAAGGGTCATAATAGCTGAAATGAGGTGAGGCAGAGGGGCAAAAACAAACATTAGAGTTACACCGGTAACAATTTGTACAGAAATTTATAGTATGTATTATATTTTTTCCTACTGTGATTATGAGTCATCAAACATCTTAATGGGTGGGTTATAAAGAAGGAAATTGTTGAGAGAGCTAGATATTAGATAAAGATATAAAAGTATAAGAAGTATTGCATTAACCCAGCAATATTTGAGCATTGTGGTTCTGGAATACAGAGAAGAGCTAGTCTAAAGGTAGTTAGAAATGTTCCAGCCAAGAATATTTGAAAGAATTATATATTAAAAAAATAATAATGGGAATCAAAGTAGTATTAACCTATTGTCAGATGTATTGGCGAAGGTGTTCTCTCGTCAGTGGGTTGTCTTTATATTTTGTTGGTTTCTTTTGCTGTGCAAAACCTTTTTAGTTTGATATCCCACTTGATTATTTTTTCTTTTGTTTCTTTGCAGAAGTGCTATATCAGCAAAAATATTGCTAAAAAAGATGTCTGAAATTTTATTGCCTAGGTTTCCTTCTAGAATTTTCATGGTTTTGTGACTTACACTTAAATTGTTTATCCATTTTGAGTTTATTCTTGTGTACAGTATAAGTTATAGGTCTAGTTTCTTTCTTTCTTTTTAGCATGCACTGTCCAATTTTCCCAACAACATTTATTAAGAGAAGGAAATCTTACCTTTTGTGACAACATGGATAGATGTGGATATTGTTATGCTAATTTGAAATAAGCCTGTCAGAGAAAAATGAGTACCATATTATCTCCCTTATATGTGTAATCTAATGAACAAAGTAAACTGCTGAACAAAATAGAAATGGAGATGTGAACACATGGAACAGACAAATAGCTGTCGGAATAGAGAGGTGTGGAATCACTAGTTGAAAGAAGGGGATGGGATTAGCCAAAATACAGACACATAACCATAGATACAGTTAACAGTGTGGTGACAGCCAGAAGGAAAGTGGGGGAGTGCGAGGTGAAGATAGGCAAAGTGGGGGATGGGAACAGAAAGAGATGTTGCTAGGAGCAGAGTGTGACTGACTTATGCAGTGGGTCAATTGTAGTTTGTTGAGTTGTGCACATGAAACCTGTATGGTTTTGTGAACCAGTATCATCACAATAAATTCAATAAAAAATAAATAACTATTCATTAAAACATTATCTAATAACTTGAATTGACATTTTTTGAAATGACTATCATTAATATAAAAAATTGAACATAAATAAGCATTAGGGAACTGTAATTTAAAACTTTGTCACTGTCAGGATAGGCTATCATTTAAAAAATAACACAAAAAGTATTGTTCAGAATATAGATAAATTTGAGCCCTTTTGTACTTTCCGTGGAACTACAAAATGATGGAAAACAGTATGAAGATTTCTCAAAAAATTAAAAATAGAACTACCATATGTTAAGCAATCACCTTAGTTCCATTTCTGAGAATTTATTCAAATAAATTGATATCAAGCTTTCAATGATACATTACCACCCCTATGTTCATTGTATCAATAACCAAGATCTAAAATAACTCATGTCCATTAAAATACAAATAAGTAAAGAAAACGTTGTATATAGATACAATGGAATAATAAACAACCTTAAGAATAGAAGGAAATTCTACAATATGCAGCAACATAAATAAACTCTGAGGACATTATGGTAAAGGAAATCAGCTAATCACACAAAGACCAACACTGCATGATTCCATTTATATTAGTTATCTAAAATAGTCCAAATCAAAGATTTAAAGAGTAGAATGGTGGTTACCAGGGACTGGGATTATCGAAAATAGAGAGTAACCAAACAAACAGTGGGCATAAAGTTTTATTTGAGCAAGATAAAAAATTTCTAACAATACACTGTATAACATTAAACCTTTAGTCAACAATATTATACACTTAAAAATCTCTTATGGGGGTAGATCTCATGATAATTGTTCTTCTCACAATAAGATATAATTTTTTAAAAAAGTCTATACTCCGATAATAGCACAGACTACAGAAAGCTACAGCTGTTTTCTTACATAGGTCAGGACTAAAGTTTTCTTTTTCCTTTATTCAAAAAACATGAGCAATGACTGTTCCCATACTATGAAAGATAATAACACATGCCTTATTCAAGCAATGCTGATTTCATCACTAATGTCCTAAGAAAAATGGATTTCATAAGGTTGATTACCTGGCTAATGAGCAGACAAAGAAATTCTAGTTGAGTCTGACTTAAGTTGACTGATGATGAAAGAACCAACATATTGAGGACTGAGCGGTCCATGAGATACTATTGCCTTTGAGCTAAGGATCTGAGCACATTTTTTACACTCCTCTTTTCTGTTGTTTTGGTGTACAAACATGATCAACTTCTTAGTGTACCCATTGTACACTAAGAAGCTCAACTATGTTTGCAAATGGTTTGATTTATTTTACCAAAGTATGATTTTTAACTCAAATCAGATTTTTGTTTTGTTTTGTTTCTGAAATTTCTACCTCAAAGTAAAAAAAAAAAACCAGAAGGGAGGGAAATAAGTTTTCCATAGAGAAAGTGTGAAGAACCATTCACATTCATTTTCCCAATGCCATATGCCCTGTGGATTTATTTGGTCAGCTCCATGGACTCTGGAGCTGAGGGCTGTAATCACCCCTGCTGGGTAAAACATCCATTAAGAACAGACATTTGTGGGTGTACAACTGATAATTCAGGCATTTGACACTCACACATCATAATCTGAAATAAGAGTAAACATGTTTTCACAGAAAAAAAAATTTTGGCAACTCTTCAACATTATGTAAAAAGTATTCTGAGCTTTGGAATTGTATTATTATTAAGGAGAGTCCAAGTGATTTTTCCCCCCTGAGCATCCTTCTGGCCTTCCCTCCCATGGACTTGTTTGTACTGAAAGTGATTCAATTTTGTGATGATATGTGTGCAGAAAGAGATTAGAAAGTTAACTGATGCTATAAATTGGTGTGTAATTATTTACACTTAAGAGTCCCAATTATCTGAATTCCACCTACCATTGTTTTTTTTCCTTTTCACCTATATTCTGAGATACATACACACACACACATATGTGTGTGTGTATATATATAATTATACATGTTAGGTTTAAAGATATTTCTGTAAAACTTTATTTCTTTACTTTGTTTGGCAGGCTCAATTCTGTATGTCTAAGACTGCTGTGAGTTTTGGGAGGGCTGGTGTCAGATGAGGATTTATCCTCATCTTAAAGTGAATACTCATGAGATACCAAAATGCATGCAAGTCTTACTCTTTCTAATTAAGGCTCTTCAGGTCACATGAAAATATAATCATACTACTAAGAGCTGTGTGTGGGTCACACATGAAATACTTATGTTTACAGGTGGTTGTTAGGTGTGACCCCTTTCAAAAGTTCACAATGTCAGAAATTGTTTCATAATATCAAGACATAATATTCACTCTTTTCCTCTCACAAGTGCACAGTGGAATTTAAAGCTACATAATAGGTGGTATGGCAACAGATTGAATGAAAATTTGTTTCCACTCTTTTCTCTTTCCCTTGCCTTCTTCTTCTCTCTCTCCTTTCTTTTTGAGCAAGAGAGTTGTTTCCCTGAGATTCATTATTGATTCTGGAGCTCTGAGTTCAGAGTGGAGTAATAAGAAATGTAGCATTTCTATGGACTGGTTCTTCAACTTGGTCTCCAACATAACAAAGGGAACTCAAAACTGAAACTCTTTCAAGGAATGATGCATACCCTGGAATTAGAGATCTCTTATATCCCCACACTCAGAAACCTCCATAGACAGTTTTAAGCTCAGGAGAGCAAGATATCCCACAAAAAAACAGAGCACGGTATTCTGGTAAAAATTTTGAATGTTTCATAACAAGTTTCTTATCAAAATCGTTAAGCAAATATGGCCTCAAACACAAATACAAATATCACATTATGATACAGACCAGGAGAGTCAGAAAGGTGAGGAATCAGAAATATTTTAGTGAAAATATGCTCATTTAGGCAAAACAGCCAGAAAAGAACTCTAGAAAACACTGGGACAGCATGGAGCAAGGGCAGAAAATGAGGGAAGGGGAATACAATAATCAAAAACAAAGATCAGCCTGACCGGGAGGTGGCGCAGTGGATGGAGCGTTGGATTGGTATGCGGAAGACCCAGGTTCGAGACCCCGAACTTGCCAGCTTGAGCGCAGGCCCATCTGGCTTGAGCAAAATCTGGCCAGCTTGGACCCAAGGTCGCTGGCTCCAGCAAGGGGTTGCTCGGTCTGCTGAAGGCCCGCGGTCAAGGCACATGTTTGAAAGCAATCAATGAACAAGTAAGGTGTCGTAATGGCAATGAAAAACTAATGATTCATGCTTCTCACCTCTCTTCGTTCCTGTCTGTCTGTCCCTATATATCCCTCTCTCTGTCCCGGAAAAAAAAAAGAATTAAAAATAAAAAATAAACAAAGATCATTCTGTTTATAATTTAGTCCTACTCCCTCATGTGGGTTTATATATGTTTACATGTTTGTGAATGGTTGTTGCATTGTATGTGTATAATCTAATAAAGGAGTAATCTGAACAAGTATTTATAAATTTATTATCTAAGATAATCATTAGCATATTATAGGGTTTTGTGTTAACAACATATTCTTTCTAGACAATCTAGTATTGTCTTTGATATAAGGATAAAACTCTTTGTCATGACTACCTCATAGAATGATTATAGGAACCAAATTAGAAATATCAAAGTGCTTCCTATGCCTTCAGGCAGAGATTTTAAACATTTTTCATCTCATGACACAATACACTAATTATTAAAATGCTCAAGTATACCAAAAAATATATTTTTTGCAGATCTGAAAAAAAAAACCCACATAATTTTGATTCATTCACACCGAACAGCTGTTGTTGTGGTGACTATTATAATTTTTTATTTGACAATCTAAGGGAAAATAGGTCAGTGCCCCTGACTAAATAGTCAGATATCATGCATGTTTTCAAAATTCTTGTGGCACACCGGTTGAAAATTGCTGCCTTCAGGCATTGTATAAATGGAATATAGTATCATTACCTTTATATTACTTTTAACTAGAAGTGAATTCCATATTTCATACCATTACTTTATTGAATATTTCTTACTATAAACTATAGATACAATTATATTTGGTCTTCTAAGGTTTTATTTTAGATATTAAGTGATTATGGTGTACTTCAAAAGCCATGAAAATTGCAATTCTAAGTTAAATGATGAAGCAGTTTATAGAGTGTCATTGCTTCTACGGTATCACATTCTCTACTACAAATTTATGTTTTTTCTCTAGTAGGCATTAAGGTGAGTTCCTCCTGTGGTTTAAATATTTATAAACTTATTTATTGAGGAATATCTTATACAGAAAATATGCAAATTTTAAGTAAATCTTATTTTTTCACACATATTCACACATATAATTACCAATCAGATCAAGATTTAGACCTCAGGAAACAGAAGGCTCTTTACTATTTCTTCCCAGACAGTGGCCTGAAAAATAAACACATCTAATCTAATATAACGTGTTTTGAATATTACATTTATTTATGATAAAAACATAAACTTATTTTTTGTGCATCTAATTCCCTGAGGACAAATTGTGTGTATGATTTACATCAACCAACTACCCAACAAGCACCTGTAATTGGCTTTGTTTTAGATACAATCTGTGATTTTTTTGCAATATCAATCTATCTATCTATCATCTATCTATCTATATCATCTATGAATCTCACTGTAAAGTACCATAACCCCTTTTTAGCAAACTTAGAATGTAGAAGGAGTCTCAAGACTAGCACACATTAAGCCAAAAAAAAAAAAAAATGGTGCATTTTTACATTATCCCCTCATTAAGTAAAGAAATACATTTTTAGTATTTCAAAATGACAGTATTTAAATAATAAATTTTTGTTGTTTTTTACCAACAGTAGGTGTTGATTCAGAGGGGAAAGAGATAAAACTTTGAGGAACAGTTATTTATCACCTATGGACACATGAGTGTTACCTTGAAATTTGAAAGTTTGCTCAATTTGGAGAGGCAGAGAATAGAGCAGTTAAGAGTAAAAGAGAATGAAAATAGATAGGTTGAAGAAGACCTTGAAAGTAAAGCAGGGATTTTGAATGGTGGAAGACTGAGAGCTGCTAAAAGGTTTTGAGATGAGAAGTGATGTTCTAAGAGCAGGGCTTAAGGAAGCTGAATGTGTAGAGGTCAAAGCACAATCAGAGATGGATGTGCTGAGAGGAAAACTGAGGAGAAGGTGCAGGTGAAAAATCAGCTGTGTGACATGGAGATCATCAAGAATTAAAGGTGATGTCAACACTGTGTATCTAGCTGGCTGGAATCACGGACTTCCTCAGAAGAAAGGAAGATAGGCTAGTCTGCATGAATTCTGAGTTGATTGGATCTAAACTTGCACAGTCAGACTCCATCATTTGAAGTCATATGATTGGTGCTCCTGTAAGAGGGTAAGACTAGTGTTTCCAATTGGGTAGTCATCAGAAGATGAGTTGTGGAAGACATTAAAATGAAGTTGACATGGAGAGGGCATTGCAGTGGCACATAAGCAGAAGTGAGTACAATGGATGTAGCAACTAGCAAAGGTTTCATGTGAAAAGGGCAGATAGGGATGGGGGATAAGTCCAGATGAAGAAAGGGGGTTGCCTCAAAGAAAATCACATCATTCAAAGCAGATGGATTGAGAGATAAGACATTCAGATTGAGTAAAACAGACGTTGCCAAATTGAAGGTGCTCCCAAAGCAGGGGGGTACTCTGATCCTAGGACATGGGGCTTCAACAGTGAGATATTTGAGACTCAGGACAGGCACATTATGATTGGCTCTTGTGAGAGAGGAGGAAGTCGGGGAGAAATTGGATCATCAGCTCCATGTTCTCTCGTTTTTGAGCCCCATCTGTAAATTGGTCTAAGGCAATTAGACTATACAAAAGCATTAGCAAATTGATGAGATTCTAGAATACTGTTAGAAAAAAAGCTCTTTTTGCTATCTACACCTATACATTACATTCTTACCGTCAACAACCTGCATCCTGAAAACAGCACATGAATGAACTGACTGTGCCCTTTCTCTGGTCTCATTAAACTAACTGTACACAAGTTAAAAAGTAGGTATCATTAGCCCCAAACAAACAACGACTGTCAGGAGATCTTTCTCCACATATCATTCTTCCTGACTTACTTGATCTGTAAGGCAGTCTAAGTGTTCTGTGGGAAACTCTGTAGGGAAACTAGGGAAGTAATGACTCTGGGTTACAGATATCCTGTCCCTTCAATTCCGCTTCTTAGTGGAAACAGCCTGACAAGCACAGGTCAAGGGCTTTTTCAAATCAGTAAAGGCAAATGGTCAAGACAGTGTTTGGAAACAACGGCTTTATATCTGCACTTAAAATCCAAAAGCTTGTGGAAAATTGTTCGTAAACTGGTTACACAGGAAAACTTTATCTCTCCCAGCTTCCCTGTCCATCCTCTTGTCATTCTGCCTATTTACAATTATCAAAGTGCTGAATCCAGGGAAAATTTTTATAGTTTTTTACAGGAAGAGTTGCAGTTTCTTTTTCTTTGATAGGGAATCTATTTTCCATACAGAATCCACTCAGGAATGTTCCTTTTGCTGTCATAATTCTAAACTCTTCCTTCATTATTTTTTTTTTTTTTTGCGTAGCATTTACAATTAGCTAACACACTGTACATTACTTCTTGCTTGTATTTATTTTCTGTCTCCCCTGTAAGCCATGCAAAAATCATGACTTTTATTTGTTGTGTGGGTTTTTTGTTGTTTGTTTGTTTTTGTTCTCTATATCCAGTATCTGGAAAAGGGCCAAATGCATAATAGGTACTAAATATTTCTGATAAATGAATAAATGGAAAAATGGAAGGAGCTTTAACTGGCTACTTAGTATGGAGAAACTAGCAGCTTATATCAGAATGTTTTTACTCATTATTTTTAGTTTGTTATACATTGTATTTATGTGCAACTGTAAATAAGTTTACATGGCTCTTGTTTCATGAATGTGTTCAGCCATTTATTTGGTAAACACTTACTGAACATCTCTGGGAATAATTGTTCTCTCTTACATAACTCTTCTGCTTTCTTTATAAAATGTTGAGGAAGAAAAACTCCAAATATTATTATAGAAAAATATAGGTTCTTCTTATTAAGATTTTGATGCCCAGAGTGGGAAATTGAGACAAGTAGTATCCGTAGAGAATAACAGGAGGTACATGTCTGCTCAGTGATAACCTGCTCAGTCAGTAGGGTTGCCATCATCTTGCCAGTGATAGTCACTGGGTTATAGGCATAAATATTACTAGGTAGCTTCCTGGAACTTTCCTGAAGAGATATCTGGAGTACCTCCTTTGTCCTTTCTTGGTCTATTCTCCTCTTATTCAGCCTTGCTCTTTGGAACATAATGCCAACTGGACCATGAGGACAAGAACCACACCTAGAAGAGATAGAAAGGTGAGGACCAAAGAAGCCTGGATCTTTGAAGATGATTTGAGCATATTCTATATCTGAGTTCTGGATTCTATAATATTAGACTTTTATAATATAAGAGAAATAAAATGGTTTCTCATTTAAAACTGTATTACTTGAGGATTTTCTAATACCCACGAACAAATTATTTCTAATAAATGCAGATTCAAATCCAGGCTCTACAAGTAATTAACTTTATGAACATGCACATAAATGTAACACGTGGTCCTTTAGTTTCTCATCTTTAAAGTGAAGATAGAATACCTGCTATACAAGTTTGTTGTGAAAGTTAAATAAGATAATTGACTAAATAATTTAGCATTGTGTCTGATACAAAGATTAAATTTTCAAAAAATGGTAGCTGGTCTTTTTATTGTAGACATAATAATCCTCTATCCCATGACTTGAGTGAAGACTCAGGGAATTTTTTTGGTTTCTATTAAAGGTAACATTTATATATATAGTACTACTCATTTGCTTTTAAAGTATACATGTTGTCTGTATATATGAGAGGATTATAGGATCCATTCTACTGGAGAAAAAATTAAAAGTTTCTGTATCTCACAGCAGTAGTGACTCTCTTTATATATTACCAGTCTTATCCGGACTCAAGTCACATAATCAAGAAAAGAACAGAATATTATAAACTTATGCAGCTTTTTATGTTGATGCATATTAAAACATAAATATGTGTCTTGGGATCCAAAATACTTAGGATAAAGAAACAAGAGACACACTAGTAAGTGTTTATTTTAATATAATATTCCAAAACAAAATTAGAGTGACTTATAAATATCAGAGCATTAGAAATATGATTACGATAAAAGATAAGATCTAATGTCACAGGTTAGCATGTAAGCCATGAGATCTAATTCAATCACTGATCTTTGGGCAGCTGATGTGTTTGCAAGTTTTCAGGCAGAAACTATAGTGGGAAACAAGACCAGTTAAAGTGGTAATTGTCTATGAGAGAAAGTATATTAGGTTCTCTAAAGACAAAAGGAAAGCTTTATCACATAAGAAATTTATTTCACAATAAGAATTAAGGAAAATCAGCCTCAAGAGGGTGATGTCATTAGCTCATCTTAGAAGAGTAAAGAACAAGAACTCAATTTGTGTGGCTTATCACCTGATACAATTAAGTAATCTTATTTGTTCCTGAAAATATTTTTTTTTCTTTCTATTAGTAAAAAATTAAAATGGTTATATGTAATTCAGAAGATATTTATGTGGAGCATGTGAGTGTTTGTATGCAAGTTTGTACATGTATATGCATGCACATGCATGTAGTGTGAAATATAAGGATTTTAGTTTCATGGAATATTACATATGTGCTAAGAGTTTCTTTCCAATACTTCTGAAAATACACACACACACACACACACAATATAAAAAACAAAGAAACTCCCTTTTTGTGTGTAATAATCGGGGAAAATAAATTCAAGATAATAAAAAATTTTAATAAATCATAAGAATCAAGCCTTATCCATTCCCAAGATATAGTCAATATAATCAATTAAGCTATAGGTAAGTAGCTAAACTAACTAAGGTCTCAAGATTCTGATTGAATTCATATAGTTCAACAAAAGCACATAAACATTCTCTTGAACACACATACCTATTAAAAGTTTTACTAGTTAAAAATTCGCCTGACCTGTGGTGGCACAGTGGATAAAGCGTCGACCTGGGAACACTGAGGTCGCCAGTTCAAAACCCTGCACTGGTCTGGTCAAGGCACATATGGGAGTTAATGCTTCTAACTCCTCCCCCCTTTCTCTCTCTCTCTCTCTCTCTCTCTCTCTCTCTCTCTCTGTGTGTGTGTCTCCTTTCTAAAAAAAAAATGAATAAATAAAAATTTAAAAAAAGTTTAAAATATTTGCAGGGGTAACTGAATTTAGTTGGTAGCATCAGTTGATAAAGGATAAAGCTACTCAAATTGAGTCTGAATTCTTTCCTCTTCTGAAATTGCCTATAGCTTGCAACATCATTATCTGTGTGACTTAAAATCAAAAGTTCAAAACTGTATTAACTTAAAAAGCTTATATGGGTTCCTTATGGATGGGAAAATATTTAAATATATATTACTTACTAATATGTATTTATGTTACATGAAATTTATTTACACAGGAGTATAGGTCATTCCCCAAAATTATTTTTAATAATGTGGTTAAAAATTCTAAAGGAAACTGAACTCAGTTATTTTTATGTGAGTTAGAATTATATATTATAGTTACTTGGGCTTCTGTTTTCCTTCAGGGACTTATTAAAATGTTCAGGATTAAAAGTATATGTCAATTCCTATATCCATATTCACATTACGATTGAAAAACCAATTGTTTAGGGATGCACTTCTCCTCATCACATTTAAAAGGAAGACATACTCCACACATCAGCTTAAAATAATAAATCTGCTGCAAATCTTTCTAGTTACTCTCCCCCATAAGCAATTTTGGTAAAGCTTTCACTGTCTTTGTACCACTGATTTAGGTACAAAAAAAAAAAGTCAAAAGATAGCTGCTTGGGAAAGTCACAGCAATAAATCCAGAAACTTCTATTTACCTCCTAAGGAAACACACACACACATAGTAAATAATAGAAGAGAACTTTTTTCCCTAGAGATAGCCATATTTATCAGTGCCGTGTAAACCTGAAAATTAATGTTTTCAATGTATATTACCTTTTAATGTATCTGTCTCATTCACAGGAAGGCATTTTTCCCAATTGTATATAAGTGAAAGAGTCATTTGTAGGTGTCTGACTGAAACTTTCAGTTAAACTTAAGTTTTATGTTTTATAAATGGTATATTGACTCATCTTTATCTTCATGGTGAATCACTGCCCAAGACACATAGGCAAACTCAGTACTGGAAGAACTTACATCTTTCCCAGGCATCCAAGGATGTGTAGACATCTGAGCACAGGCAGCCAGAATTATGTCTACATACTGTTCTGTAGTTTCGACATAAGGCCACCAATTCATTTTAAAAAAATTAAACAAAATATGTTTGTTTGTTTTCACTATGTTTCTGCTTCTGTAAGAATATCTGGGCTGGCCACTAAAAACTTGCCTACATGATGGCATGTTCAATTCTGAAAGAGTTTATGCTCCCCACCCATTCCATCCTCTTTAGTATAACAAAAGACTTTTGTTTACTGGGGGGAAAAGTCTGGGCCCCCAGCACCCTCTGAAAGGTCCCATGGTCAGATGTTCTCTATGTTTGGATAATCACATGACAGTGTTCTTAACCCAGAGTTTAACCAGCTTATTAAGCCACTGAACATCACAGATGTACTAAAAGCACAAATGGCGGAAGAAAAGAAGTATAATAATTTAATGAATAAAGACCATATTTCAACCCAACTCCAATTATTAGTAGTAGAATCTAAGAAAAAGCATGGTGTCTTGAAATAAAATGTTCTCATCTGTATAATGGGGGAAACACTATTTGCCTTATTGGTATCATTCAACTGAGGACAAACATTGTTTACAATTGGTAACTTATACCCCAAGACTTTAGCCATTATAGATATGGTATAGCCTATTATTTTAGACACAGTGAATACTCAGTTAATGTTTCTAACTTAAATAGGAAGATAAATATTGTATAAAGCCTAAATTTAAGGCCTTATGTTATGTGCTACCTTGACATTTGGTAAATATGAAAGGGACTCACATGGCCTAATCACAAGTTTCCCTCCCTACTCTACTCTGTGCACAAGGGCCCCTAGTCAAACAACCCTTAAATTATGGGGTCAAGGTAGAGTTCTACTTATTTCCAATAGAGACAGAATAAAAAAAAATTAGGCTCACATGTGGAATGGTATTATGTAGCTAGCTAAAATTGCCTCAAAAGTTTCCTCTTTTCAAATACTTGGTATATGCAAATAAAAAGAAAATATAAATTTTATATATTTTCAACTAAATCTATGTAAGGATTAATGGAAATTTTTTTAAGTGCACATTTAAAAATCATTCATTTTTTATCTTGATTGATGAAAAGAAAAGAAATCAAAGCAAGGGCTTGAGTACATTTAAGACATTTCATCAGATCAGCAGTATAACTGGTGTCCTTTGATGTGTATCAGTGTGTGTTGGGGAATGTGGGCAGAGTCTGGTTCCTGTGAAGAAATCTCACTTCTCTGGTGGTTGACATCTAGTGATTTTGTATTAGTTATATCTTCTTTGAATTGCTCAGAGGACAGGAGGGCTTTATAAATACAAATTTATTAAATGTGAAAACTTGGAGGGTTTTAGATAAAGACATGGGAAAAGCTCACCCTGCCATGTTCTTCAACAATTCAGAACAGTTAAATAAATGGAAAGTCATGATAAATCCCCTGCTAAAATTCCCTATTTTAGAAAGATATTGCATATAACTAAAACACTCATAAAACAGTCCTTTGCTTCTCCACGGGGAATAATCAAAGCAGAAACACCAGAACTTTCTTTATTCTGCTTTCCTTAAAACCTAAGTTAAACAAAGTAAATAACTTTTTGACATTAAATTTTAGCTTATTTTATTAATAAAAATTATTGTCATCTGAGGTAAAAAAAACTTAACACTGTATCCGTAATCTGCCAATGTGCAAGAATATGATCTTGGACAAGTAGCAATCTCCATTAGGTAACTGAAGAAAAAAGCACTTATGGAAAGTCTTCCAATCCCTCTTAATTCAATCAAATTTTCATAGTCCATTATTTTTCTGTTTTAGATCAGACATATATCTCTTTATTCATCAATATCATCCATATCATCAGACACTCAATAAGTATTACATTTTTTGTCTTTTCCATTATTAATTCCATCTTTAAAAGATTCTAATAAAAAGATATTGAGGTGTACTAACTCCAATGGATCACTCTACCAAGTGTACAAATTTTCTTGTACACACAAACACTAGATGTAATTTCCTGGGCATTCTCTTTTATACTATTCACATCCTTACAACTCCTGCTCAAAGTAAAAATCTAACCAATATCATTATTAGTTTATGATAATGAATCAACCCTCTTTTGCAAGTTAATGATTCTTTTTATGAAGAACTCTATGGAGACAATAATGACACAATCACTAACTCCAGAAGAAGAAATTTCAGGAACTCTTGCGCACTGCTTATTCTGGTTTGCAATAAACACCAAGAACACAGTATCCCTCAGGTAACATATGTCTATTTTTGTATACATATATGACTAAGTCTGACATTTAATATATCTTTCTCACATGCAGTTAACTAGATTTTGATCCAGAAAACTTGACCAAGGTCCTAGGTCAGACAGTGGCATTATTTTTTAATATTCACCTTTTATATATAACCTACTAGCTTTGGTATCTTTATTGGGTGCTATTTTAGAAGCAAAGCAGTTTTTATGTGGCCTGAACAATGTCAGACTTTTCACATTATTAGTATGCAGGCTTTGGTTGGGGAACAAGGTTGCCAGCAGACTTGAGAATGTGTTTAGAATACATGCAGTGTTAAGAGACCTTTCAATGATTCACAGCAGCTACAATTTTTACTTTTATTAAGCAAGCAATTGACGAGTGGAGATGCCTTGCTTTTTCTTTTGAGAAGAAGGAATAAGGGGAAGCCTAATATCTTAACCCAAAACCAAAATACTGAGTATATGCAAATTTGCCCTTTTACAATATGGGCCAAATTATTCATCTCCACACAAAGAAAAGAAAAAAAAATGAACTCTTAGGGTCATATTACCTGAATGCTTTATTTTCAATGACAATTTAGTGACCTTTCTGAAATAGAGATATATTAAGATCAACCTGATTTGTTTAGTCACTGGTAATATTATCATGGTCACACATAAAAATCAATGATATGAAAAGGAAAGGAAAAAACTTTAGAGACCAATTCAACCATTTAAAATAAACTATTATAATATTCATTCTAGAAAATTTAACATTAATATCTAAGTAATCTGGGTTTTCCTTTAATTACCTTTTAGATAGTAATAACTGAAGTTTAATAAACTCCTGAGGATAAAATAATAAGATGAGGAAGACAAATGTTTTCATGTCTATCTACCTTGAAAGTTAGTAATTGGGAAAGCATTTTGAAAATCCTAAGACAGGGAATATACTATATAGAATAATAATCATATGAATATTGCTGTTACCATTGTTGGAAAATTGGAAACACATTATAGACTAAATTAAGACTACTTTTCAAGTTCTGTACCCTGATATAGCTGAACTATAATTATGAACAAGTATCAGAATAAATATTTTTTAAAATACCTCAATATTATATTCAGAAATAAGAATATTTGTGCCACCAACATACATTTTTAAATACTGTTTACCTTCTGAAGGGGTTTCTAGGTATTTCTTTGCTTCAGAAATTACACAAAACCCTTTGCAGCAAAAAGAGAGCATCATTGAAAATGTGTAATATCAGGCCTGACCTGTGGTGGCACAGTGGATAAAGCATTGACCTGTAACGCTGAGGTTGCCAGTTTTAAAGCCTGGGTTTGCCTGGTCAAGGCACATATGGGGGTTGATGATTCCTGCTCCTCCCCTCTTCTCTCTCTCTTTATTTCTCTCCAGTATCTAAAATAAATAAAAATAAAGAAAATCTTTATAAAGAAAGAAAATGTGTGATATTGGAATTTTTCCTTGATTATATTATAATAATAATAGCATCCATTCAGAATGTTTATGTATGGACAGTTAAATAGACATTTTCTTAAACTAAAAATAGTCACTGTTAATATTTTTGAATAAGTAGAACTGAAATTTTGGGGAAAATGTAGGAAAATATACAGGGTATAAATCCAAAAGCATGTCAATAATACATATCCTTGTAATAAAAGGAATATTTTGGCTTGCAGCTCAGCTCCTGGGAACTTGTGTAGAAACTATCCAACTTAATATAAAAGCAGTCTCATTTGTACATCTTGTAAATAAAAGGTGCATTTCAGTGGGTGCATCTGCCATGTACTATGACAAGAATTTTCTCAAATATAAGTAATTTAATTTAGGAACCACCCATATCAATGAAAATATCCTTCCTAATGGTTAGTGATGTTGCACATCTCTCCAGGTGTCTGTTGGCAAGCTCTGTGTTCTTTCTGGAGAAATGTCTGTTCTGAAATAACTCATACCTGTCATAATGGCTGTTATGAAAAAGGCAACAAATAATAAAAATTTATGAGCATGTAAAAAAAAGGAACACTCATGTACTATTGGTGAAATTGTAAAAGGATGCGGCCACTATGGAGATTTCTCCAGAAATTAAAAATAGAACCACATACAATATGACCCAGCTATTTCACTTCTGGATATTTATCTGAAGAAATAAAAACACCAATTTGAAAAGATATATGCACCCCTTTGTTTATTGCAGCATTATTTACAATAGCCAAGATATGAAATCAACCTAAATATCCCTCAATAGACTCAAGAGACGGTTTGAAAACACATATCTGTGCAAAAATCTGCATGCACATAGATTTTTTTTTTTTTTTTTTTTACAGGGACAGAGAGTCAGAGAGAGGAATAGATAGGGACAGACAGACAGGAATGGAGAAAGGTGAGAAGCATCAATCATTCGTTGCCATTGCGACACCTTAGTTGTTCATTGATTGCTTTCAAACATGTGCCTTGACTGCGGGCCTTCAGCAGACCGAGCAACCCCTTGCTGAAGCCAGCGACCCTGGGTCCAAGCTGACAAGCTTTTGCTTAAGCCAGATGGGCCCGCACTCAAGCTAGCGAGCTCGGGGTCTCAAACCTGGGTCTTCTGCATCCCAGTCCGACACTCTATCCACTGCGCCACTGCCTGGTTAGGCTGCACATAGATTTTATAGCAGATTTATTCATCATTACCAAGCTGGGAGGCAACCGAAATATCCTTCAGTAGGTGAACGGATAAACTTTGGTTCATCCAAAAATGGAATATTATTAAATTCCATTTTAATAATAAATGAGCTAAAAAGAAAATGAGCTATCAAAACATGAGTAGACATGGAGGAAATTGAAGTGCATATTACTAAGTGAAAGAAGCCAATGTGAAAAGACTACATATTGTAAGATTTCAACTATGCCATATTGTGGGTAAGGCAAAACAATGGAGATAGTTAAAAAAAAACAGTGGTTGCCAGGAGTTTAAATCAGAGATGGATAAAAAAAATGCATGTAAGTTTCAGAAAGGAGGACATTCAAAATATACTCGTCTTTTTGCCCAGGTGTAGTCATGTGTATATTTGTTTCATGTAGGTAGATGTGAAGCAAAATTTGGGCTTCAGGCATTATTTACCTCGACAAAACTCATCCAGTAAATAAAATAAATAATTATTTACTTTTTTTTTTATTTTAATGGGGTGACATTGATAAATCAGGGTACATATGTTCAGAGAAAATATTTCAAGGTTATTTTGACCTTTGATTATATTGCATACCCATCACCCAAAGTCAAATTGTCCTCAGTCACTTTCTATCTAGTTTTATTTGTGCCCCTCACTTCTCCCTCACCTCGCCCTACCTCGGCTACTCAGCACACTCTTGTCCATGTCTCTGAGTCTCATTTCTATGTCCCATCTATGTATGAAATCATATAGTCCTTAGTTTTTTCTGATTTATTTACTTCACTAAGTATAATGTTATCAAGGTCTATCATTGTTGTTACAAATGAACCCATGTCATCATTTCTTATGGATGAGTAGTATTCCATAGTATATATGTACCAAAGCTTTTTAATCCACTCGTCTTCTGACAGATACTTGGGCTGTTTCCAGATCTTCACTATTGTGGACAATGCTGCCATGAACATGGGGTCGCATTTCTTTTTTATCAACAGTGCTAGGGTGTTCTTTTAGAATATATTTCTAAAAGTGGGATAGCTGGGTCAAAAGGCAGTTTGATTTTTAATTTTTTGAGGAATCTCCATACTGTTTTCCACAGTGGCTGCACCAGTCTGCATTTCCACCAGCAGCGCAAGAGGATTCCCTTTTCTCCACATCCTCGCTAGAACTTATTCTGTGTTGTTTTGCTGATGAGCGCCATTCTGAATGGTGTGAGGTGATATCTCATTGTGGTTTTAATTTGCATTTCTCTAATGATTAGTAATGTTGAGCATTTTTTCATATGCCTTTTTGCCAACTGTATGTCCTCTTTGGAGAAATGTCTATTCATTTCTTTTGCCCATTTTTTGATTGGTTTGTTTGTCTTCCTGGTGTGGAGTTTTACAAGTTTTTTATAATTTTGGTTATTAATCCCTTATCAGACGTATCGTTGAATATGTTCTCCCATTGTGTGGTTTGTCTTTTTATTCTGTTCTTATTGTCTATTGCTGTGCAAAACTTTTTAGTTTGATATAGTCCTATTTGTTTATCCTGTCTTTTATTTCACTTGCCCGTGGAGTTAAATTGGCAAATATATTGCTGTGAGAGATGTCAGAGAGCTTACTGCCTATGTTTTCTTCTAAGATGCTTATGGTTTCAGGTCTTACATTTAAGTCCATTTTGAGTTTGTTTTTGTGAATGGTGTAAGTTGGTAGTCTAGTTTCATTTTTTGCAGGTAGATGTCCAATTTTCCCAACACCATTTGTTAAAGAGGCTGTCTTTACTCCATTGTATGCTCTTTCCTCCTTTGTCAAATATCAGTTGTCCATAAAGGTGTGGGTTTATTTATGGGTTCTTTGTTCTGTTCCATTGATCTATGTGCCTGTTCTTATGCCAGTACCAGACTTTCTTGAGGAAAATGGCCTTGTAGTATACCTTGATATCTGGAAGAGGTATTCCCATTTTCTGAAAGTTTTGATCATGAATGGGTGGTGGATTTTATCAAATGCTTTTTCTGGATCTATTGAAATTATCATGTGATTTTTGTCCTTTCTTTTATTTATGTAATAAATCACATTGATTGATTTGCGAATATTGAACCAGCCTTGCCTCTCCAGAATAAATCCCACTTAATCATGGTGTATGATTTTTTTCATATATTGCTGGATATAGTTGGCTAATATTTTGTTGAAGACTTCAGCATCTAAATTTATCAGGTATATTGGCCTATAATTTTCTTTCTTTGTGTTGTGTTTTCCTGGTTTCAGGATCAGAATTATGCTCACCTCATAAAAAGAGTTTGGAAGTCGTTCTTCCTCTCGAATTTTTTGAAACAGCTTGAGAAAGATAGGAGTTAGTTCTTCTTTGAATTATTGGTAGAATTCACTTGTGAATCCATCAGGCCCAGGACTTTACTTTTTGAGAGTTTTTGATAACTGTTTTGATCTCATTTGTTGTAATTGGTTTGTGTAGGTGTTCTGATTCTTCCAGATTGATTATTGGAAGATTATATGATTAAAGAAATTTGTCCATTTCACCTAGGTTGTCTAATTTTTAGTCATAGAGGTCTTCATAGTAATTTCTTACAATACTTTGTATTTCTGTTGTGTCCGTTGTTATTTCTCCACTCTTAATTCTAATTTTATTTATTTGAGTCCTCCCTCTTTTTCTTGGTGAGTCTAATTAAAGGTTCATTGATCTTATTTACCTTTTCAAAGAACCAGCTCCTGGTTTTGTTGATCCTCTGCATTGTTTCTTTAGCCTCTATGTCATTTATTTCTGCTCTGATCTTTATTATTTCCTTCCTTCCATTAGTCCTGTGCTTTATTTGCTGTTGTTTCTCTAGTTCTTTTAGATGCAGGGTTACGTTGCTTTATTTTCTAGCTTCTCATGGTATCCTTCCCTCTCAGTACTGCTTTTGCTGTGTCCCATAAATTTTGAATTTTTGGTAGAATTCACTTGTGAAGACTTCAGGCCCAGGACTTTTCTTTTTGGGAGTTTGAATGCTCATTATCATTTGTTTCTAGGAACTTTTTAAATTCTTTTTTGATCTCATTGTTAATCCATTCATTATTTAATAACATGCTATTTAGTTTCCAAGGGTTTGAATATTTTTCTTTTTATGTGTGTGTGTGGTTAATTTTTAGTTTCATGCCATTGTGATCAAAGAAAATGCTTGACATGATTACAATCTTCTTAAATTTGTTGAGACTGCTTTTGTGTCCTAACATTTGGTCTATCCTCAAAAATGTACCACGAGCGCTTGAAAAGAATGTATATTCTGCAGCTTTAGGGTAAAAAGTTTTGAAGATATCTATTAAATCGAGGTGATCTAGTGCAGGGGTGCCCACACATTTTCAGCTTGTGAGCTACTTATAAGATGACCAAGTCAAAATTATCTACCTACAATAAAATGCAAAACATAAATTAATTTCTTCTATATTTTTATTATTTATCGCTTCTCGGCCTTTTGGCTAAGATCAAGTGTATATTTTCATTATTTAAGTTACTATTATTACTATTTAATATTGTGTATTCTTCTTTCACCTTTCTCCTTCTCAGCTCTCTTTTTGGAGGAAAGTCAATGTCATAGTTTTATGAACAGTCCGAAAAAGCCACTCCACATTTCCTTTCTTTGGAATAGCAATGGCACACAGACAGATGAGGCAAACACACTTAGAATATGACATAGTGAAAAAAATCCCCTCCCATTCTGTATGAAAGTGGTAGATTTTAGGCTTCTTACTCAGACCAGCTATGGTGCCCATTTTTATACCCTTTGATGTATTTAGTTTAAATAAGTTGAAGGCTTACTACGCAGCAATGTAACTGGAAGTTAGTGTGGTTTAACACGCATGCGTAGGGTGTCAAAAGTTCAGACGTCAGATTGGCTACCCTGTATGCCAATGAAAAGACAAAAGTCTTTTTAATGTTATCTACCCACACTTCCTTCACAATTGACCAGTAGATCGCAATCAACGTATTGAGCACCTCTGGTCTAGTGTATCCTTTAAGTCTGCTGTTTCTTTGTTAATTTTCTTTCTTGAGGATCTATCCAGTGATGTTAGTGGGGTATTGAAATCTCTTCTATTATAGTATTGCTGTTGATCTCGCCCTATATGTCTATCGAAGTCTGCTTTATGTATGTCCAGGCTCCTATGTTTGGTGCATGATATTTATAAAGGTTATATCTTCCTGTTGAATTGTTCCCTTTATTATTATGTAGTGTCCTTCTTTATCTCTTACTACAGCCTTTGTTTTAAAGTCCATTTTGTCAGATATAAGTATTGCTACCCCTGCTCTTTTTTCATTTCCATTTCAATGAAATATCTTTTTCCATCATTTTACCTTCAGTCTATGTGCATCTTTTGTTTTAAGGTGTGTCTCTTGTAGACAGCATATGTATGGGTCCTGTTTCTTTATCCACGCAGATACCCTATGTCTTTTGATTGGGTCATTTAATCCATTTCCATTTAAGGTTATTATTTATATGTTGTTGTTTATTGCCATTTTATTCTTTATATCTGCATTCCTCTTTTGTTATATTCTTTCCCTCCTTTGGTCTGTTTACAGCAGGTCCCTTAACATTTCTCACAGCATTAGTTTGGTTTTAGTGAATTCCTTGAGTTTTCTGTTGTCTGGGAAGCTTTTTATTTCTCCTTCAATTTTAAATGATAGTCTTTCTGGATAAAGTAGTCTTGGTTGTAGGCTCTTGTTTGCATTACTTTGAGTATTTCTTGCCATTCTCTTCTAGCCTCAAGTGTTTTTGTTGAGATGTCTGATTTCATCCTTATGGGCGCTCCTTTATAGGTGATAGCCTTTTTTTCTCTAGCAGCTTTTAATATATTTTCTTTATCACTTAGCTTTGATATTTTAATTATGATGTGTCTTGGTGTAGGTTTCTTTGGGTTTCTCTTTAATAAAGATCTCTGTGCTTCTTGAACTTGTGAAACTCTTCCTTTAATCAATTTGGGGAAATTTTCAGCTATGATTTGATTGAATAAAAGTTTCTATCCCTTGTGCTTTCTCTTATTCTTCAGGAACCCCTATGATGCGGATGTTATTTCTCTTCATGTTGTCACAGAGCTCTCTTAGAATTTCCCCAGACTTTTTTTTTTTTTCCAGACTTTTTGAGTCTCTACTTTTTTCTGCTCTGATTCCATGCCTTTGTTCATCTTGTCTTCCAACTCTCTGATTCAATCCTCAGCTTCATCCATCCTGCTTTTAATTCCTTCCATTGTGGTCTTCATTTCTGATCTTGTATTTGTGATCTCTGACTGATTCTTTTTTAATATTTTAATGTCCTTTTTTGTACTTGCTATCTCTTTATTTAGGTGTTCATAATGACCAACCATTGTTGTTCTAAGATCCCTAAGCATCCTAACAATCATTATTCTTTTTTTTTCCCAGGGACAGAGAGACAGTCAGAGAGAGGGATAGACAGGGACAGACAAGCAGGAATAGAAGAAAGGTGAGAAGCATCAATCATTAGTTTTTTGTTGCCATTGCTACACCATAGTTGTTCATTGATTGCTTTCTCACATGTGCCTTGACCGCGGGCCTTCAGCAGACCAAGCAACCCCCTGCTGGAGCCAGCATCCTTGTGTCCAAGCTAGCAAACTTTTTGCTCAAGCCAGATGGGCCCGTGCTAAAGCTGGCAAGCTCAGGGTCTCGTACCCAGGTCTTCCGCATCCCAGTCTGATGCTCTATCCACTGCGCCTGGTCAGGCCTAACAATCATTATTCTAAACTCTGCATCTAGAAGTTTGGTTATTTCCATATTGCTCAGTTCATTACCTGGAGGATTCTCTTGTGGTTTCATTTGGATTGCACTTTTCTGTCTTCTCATTATGTCTGTGTGTTTGGGTGTGTTGTTTGTAGAGCTGGTTGAGTCTAGGCTTGGTGTTGTCTGCCTCCACTTTTCAGTTGTGTTATTTCTAGGTCATCTTGAGTTGGCTTCAGCTGTTGTTTGTAATCCACTGTGGAATTTGGCATTTCTAATAGAGCCCCTTTGAAGTCTTGATTTGTTTGTTTTCTTCTCAGTTTTCTTAACTGGTTGGTAATTTTGTTTACTGATCTCAGCAGGGGACTTATTTAAAACTGTATCCAGGAATGAGGTGGGTGTAACCTGCGACTCTGAAGTACTGATCTTTCAGTTACTCTTTCTGGGGGCAGGGTGCTTTCTTCACTTCAGTAGGGGGAGATATGTCTCAGATCTCCATGGAGACCTGAGTTACTGCCCCTCCTCCCACTTCTTATTTTCAGCTGTGTGTTTTTGTGCTGATTGGAGCTGGAGGGATATCTTGAGTTGGTTGACCCAGAACCACTTTAGTCTGTGTTATGTGGAAGGATCAAACCCTCCTCCAGCTATGGCTGCCTCCATCACCTCCCCCAGGTTTGGCACTGGATTAGTCTGCTGCTCAGATCCTCCCGTGCATTCCTGTTTGTCACCGCTGTCTCTATCTCCCCCTTTCCTTTTGGAAAACAAGCCAGCTCTTTCAACACACCTCATTCCCAGGTCCCCAGGCAAGTGGCTGTGAGTGATATTTTCTACTGTTTTCCTTGGATTGAGAGCCTTTCTGGGCTCTCAGCCTCACCCCCGCCCTTTGTTCTTGTAAGCCGGGGAGGCTTACCACTCCTCAAGCTACCCACCAGGCTCAGTGTGGCTTCTTCTTTGCTCCTTGGATTTTGAGAGCAGTTCTTGTAATCCAGAGTTGGTTTTTCACTCTGGTTGTTCCAGACTTAGTCATCTCTGTTTCCCATCTCCTTCTCACTGCACAAACTCTGCACAAACTGGCTTCTCCTTCAGCACTCCGCCATCTTGGCTGCTTCTTCTGGCCCCCTCCACATGGCCTTTCTCTGCTCTCCTTTCTAATACTCTATTTACTTTTGACTTGAGAATTTTCCTAGGGGTCATTTGCATGAACCATGCTAATTGGTTAATGATTCAATCATGCCTTTCCTACTCTGCCTGGATGAGCACAGCCTGCAGCACTGGGACTCTGAAAACAGAGCTAGTAAGAAGGAATCACTGTGTAAAATCCTTTTTATGGGCTGTTCAATGCTACAACGGCACCAACAGTGGTTGATTATTTTTTATTATTTCTAAGATAACATCTTTCTTTTTTGTTATCACATTTTTGTCAGACTTGCCTTACAATTTTCTGTATCTTCCCACATTTGGCTGCATCAAATAAATTTATCGCTCTCCCTGCTGTTCATTTTCTACTTCCTTGATATTCCAGACAATAATGTGGTTTCATTATTTTCAAAAATAAAAGATACTAATGGGTTTCTTCTCTGTTGATTTTAATGATAATAAGTACTATACATTTTACTCTCAAACTGGGAGAACTAAATATATCTGTGATTTTCAAAATTAGTCTCACATAGAAGATTTTTTTTACATTTTTATTTTTTTGCTGGAGTAGTGTTGGCACCATATTTGCTGAACATGAAAAATCTATCATCTATCTATCTATCTATCTATCTATCTATCTATCTATCTATCATCTATCTATCTATGTATCTATCTCTCTGTTTATATCTATATCTATCATCTGTCTATGATGGCTAGTTTTATGTGTCAACTTGAAGGGACAAAGGATATCCAGGTAGATGGTAAAAGATTATTCCTAGGTGTGTTTATGAGAGTGAGTGGTTCTGGAAGAAATTAGCACCAGCAGTCCCCTTTTACCATTAGCTCCTTGGTCAAATACCTTCAGACTTGAACTGAATTATGCCTTTGGATTTCCTAGTTCACTAGCATTTGGAAAACACGTTGTGAAATTCTTGGCCATCATAACAGTATGAGACAATTTCCATAATAAATCTACTCTTATCTATCAACATATTTCCTGTTGGTTTTGTGACTCTGGAATAGACCAACTAATATAGTACCTTTCAATCTATATGTCTATCCAAAAGTAAATGTATATAATTGTATATATATTTAAATATATGATATATATGTACATACATTATAAATAACTACCTTGGAAATTGAAAACAAAAGCTCAGTGAGATTTTATATGCAAAGCCCAAATAAAAAATTAAGCAATTACTTTTATTTAAGTACACATTATTTAATCTCTGGTATATTTGTTTTAGAAAAGATATTAAAAGTTTGAAAGAGAAAAAGAAAGAAAGAAAGAAAGAAAAAACATCAAAAACATAATTATAAACAAAGATTTTTTGTTATTACTACTATGTTGGATTGTTTTAAATTCAGTTTCCATTAAAAAAGCTTAAGTAGGTTTTCCAAAATCAATAGGATGCACATGTACACATCACATACATATATCTTCTATAGCACAGACCTATGGAAACAAAATGTGAGAGGGGTGTGCATCTAATAAGAAACTGAACACAGGGTTTAGGAATCAATGATTACTAGGGAAATCTATAGACAAATAACTGCTATACCATATGATGATTAGGTGCTGTGGTGACATAGAAGAGCAGGTAACTAACTGTTTAAACCAAGTGGTAAGAAGGTACCCAAATTAAGATGCACCAGAAACATGAACAAAAAAGAATGTTGCATCTAATACATTGATGAACTCACTAGTATTAAATCTATCTCATAACCTAAATGTTCCCCATATTATGCAAATTATGTACTCAGAACACTCATAAAGCCTTGATACATACCCAGATTAGGGACATATTTATTCTGTTTTCTTCTAGTACTTTTAAACTCTAATTTTTACTTTTAAATTTCTAATCCATTTAGACTTGAACTTTATCTTTACATCTGATATGGGGAATGAAATTCTTTATTGCAGTACTATTTATTTGTAATTACAAAACATTGTTAACTTTCTAAATGTTCAATATAGGAGACTAGTTGAATCAACTACAGAAAAGTACAACAGAGCATTCTGCAGCTATAAAACTAATGAACTAATATGGAGTGGTATCTAAAATATGCTAAGTAAAAAAGCAAACTTCAAAAGAATATACATATACACACAGAGACATACATATGCATGTATACATACAGGATGGAAAAAACGGTTACTGTTGTAACTATGTGAAACAGTTTATTCCTGTATTATTATTTATTAATTATTGTATTATTTATTTGTATTGCAATTGTAAACCTACTTTTGCTATAACCTGTATATGACCTCATTAAAATTCAGAGTCAGGAACTATTTCACTTTAGAGGTAACTATCCAGCATTTGTTTCACTATTGTAGTAACGGAGACATAGTGGTCTGACTCCAAGGTCACAGATAAAGTCAAAAGTAAGACCTTCCACACTCCAACACCAACAGGCTTGGAATAAACAGGAAGAAAGCTAGCATGAGTGCTATTAGAGTAAATATCAACTATAGTGTCTTTATTGTTCCAGATGATGGTGCTCGGCCCTACAGTGCCTGCTGGTGGCTGCCTCAACAAGAGGGACCCACCCCACAAGTTATCTCATCACACCACTTGCTTCAGAGAATAAATCAGGTCGATGATTCTGAAAAGGCAGGTGAAAATGATTACCACTGGCCACTTCATTTTCAAACATGAAAAACAAAATCACCATCACAAACAATGTTCTTTTCTAGCAAGACATTTATTATTCTGCACATTGTGTCCACTTATAAAATTTCGCTTCTTATTTGAATTCAGAGATAAAATTGGAAATTATAGAACTGTGGGAGTTGCTGAACACAGCATTCAATTTAAAAGGAAGGTATATTGATTACTCCCTTGGATGCACATAGAAAATTATTCTGAGTACATCATAAATTAGTTTTAAAAAACCCTCAGTAATACTCAACATAATGCAATTTACAAAACAAAGGTAGACCTGGTCTCATTTTTTTACTGTGTGTTAAAGGGAGAAGAAAATGGAAGAAACATCATAAAAGGTTAAGGGATCGTGTTAATTTATTCACTGTGGGTGTGATTACAGTAATTTCTCAGAAATTCATTCATCCCAACATGTTTAAAATGTCTTTCTCACTGACTCAATATTACTAAATCCAAACTAATTTTCCACTAAATAAATAAGAACACAAAATCAACATATTGATTTTAAAGTGTACATGTGGAAAGACAGAAATAGGTTTACCATATTCTTTCTTCTGATGATATCAAACATAAGAAAGAAGGAGAGACCAATGATAATTACAGAAGTATTTTTCTCTCCTTCACACCACATATTTTGCTAGACATAGTTTCATCCCTGGAATTCCAGCTCTTTCTTTATTCAACCAAGTTTGCCAACCTCTTTTTCCAGTCTATAGGGCAGAACCTTTTTCAAAATTCTTTTCTTATAACTCATGGTAGGTTACATGGTTTTTGCCATTCCTGTCTCAGTTCTGCCCTTCAGAACATAAGATTTTGAAATTCATTTACTTTGTAGTGAATAAGTTATCTTACCATAAACTCAAGATCTGAGTATCTTTTAAGCAAACCTACCTAACTGATCTGATATCTGAGTGATAATATATAGTATAAGTAGAAAGAATCTTTGCTTTTTACCATCGTAGTACAGGACTGCAAAATGACCGTGCAAAGTGAAACTATAAAATGATATCAATAATCAATGAGAGAAATTACAAATGTCATGTGACCTTTACTATTTTTTTTCAGACCTCAAAAACTCTTTTACTGTTTTCTGTAAATGTATGGGGCATAAAAATTACTAAAACTATTATTTACTTAGCATATTATAATTAAAAAATTAAAAACACTGAAATTTAAGTGGTTTACTTTAAAAAAAATAAATGAACTCTCCAGGATAGTTTGAACAATGTTCTCCTTTTTTACACAATTACAGTACAGAGCAAGCATCTTTTCTATGCCTTGTTAACTTATGTTTCTTTCTGGTTGGATCAACTTCTAACATTTGATTCCTTGTATATTTAATGTTGTAAGATATCTCTGGGACTTCTGTTGATGTAAAGATTTTTTTGTCAGTGTTATTTCCTCCAAGATATCTTCATTATTCTCATCACAACTATGTTCCTTTCTTGTGTCCATAAGTCTGCATTCATTTACTTCTTTTGGCCATCTCTACAAGAGTAGCAGAATGAACATTTCTATAGTCAGAATTTCTTCTCTAAATCTATTTGTGTTCTATTCAAATTTCACTTCTCGATTGCACTTTCATCTTTGTTGACTAATACCTTCTTTTAATTACCATTTTTGTAAAATTTCATGTAGGTTTATCACTGGAATACAAGAAGGCAATATAGCTACACATTTAGGAGACTGTATGTGAACTGAATAACAAACAAGTGTGCAATAAATAATATCGACAGACTTTCAAAGAAGTGATATGATTAGTCACTGATCACACTGAGTGTCAGTTATTTATATACTGATTTGTGAACTGAAGAGCCAACAGTGGAATTTGTACTTTTCTTTTCTTTTCTGCTCAATTCTTTTAACCCACCCTGCCCACCCAGCTGCCCAACGTACCCCATCCCTAGCATTTATCACCCTGCTCTCTGTCTATGAGTCTGTCTTTATTTCGCTTGTTCATTAGATTCTATATATGAACAAAATCATATAGTACTTGTCTTTCTCTGAATGGCTTATTTTACTTAGGAAAGAGATGGGGAGGTGGAGAATTGTATAGGGGGATAAATGGTGATGGGCAGAAGCTTCAATGCAGGCAGTGAACACACAATACAGTGTATAGATGATATGTTGTAAAATTGTGCTCCTGAAACCTATATAATTTTGTTAACCTATATCAACCTGATAAATTTAATAAAAAGGAACAAAATTAGAAGCTAAAAAATAAAAATGTATGTTTCATGTAATACTAACAGTTAATATATCTTGGTAACCAAAATTAGGACCATACTGTTGAGAGACTGTTGTTACTTCTTTAAAACATGATAACTGAAATTCATGCATGTTAAAATGTGCAAAAAAAAATGTGCAAAGCAAAGACTTTCTGTATATTTTCATATATCAATATGCGTGTATTTATGCATATAAGGGTTCTCTAAATATGACAAACTTTGTTCAACAATAATTGATAAAAATTGTCCCCAAAAATAAGTTTTGATTTTTAATATTTCTTATTTATTTCTCCTTAAAATGACCATCACAGATATGGTAAAACAGATATGGTAAAACAGAAATCTGGAACTTCAAAGTGTATGACAGGAACTATATTTCCTGGCCATCTGCTTCTTAGCCACCATTAACATCAAATAAAGAGAAAAATGGGGGAGGGGCAGTGCAAGGAGGTAGAATAGAGAGGATAAAAGATAAAGGAAGGAGACTTGACTTGAAGTGGTAAACACACAATAGAGTATACACATGATGCATTATAGAATTGCACACCTGAAACCTATATAATTTTATTAACCAATATCATCCCAATATATTTAATAAACGTTATAAATACATACATACATTAAATTGAAATAGGTTCAATTAATAAACAAAAAGGATATTTGGTGTAAGCTAAGGCTAAGATATCTTTTCTCTAATAACTAAATAAATATATAATATAATCATATATTATAATACTAAATATTATAAATCTGCAAAATTCCATTTGACTTACTAAATTTGCATCACACAAAATGGAGTTTGTGATCATCAACACATGTACTACCACAAACTCATTAAAATAAGAAACTATTTCTCTATAAGACTTTATGCTCTTATGACAATAATTTTGTGATTTTTAGTAGTGCTTTCAAAGTTTCCTCTAACTAATCTTCAGATCAACTACACAATACTAGAGAAAACTCAGAGATAGTCTCTGAGATACTGCTAACTCAGAGCTAAGAAGGTCCCAGCTCATGGAAGCATAATATTTTCACAACATTAATAAGTGCTGCTGCTTGTTTATGTTTCTTCTATCCTTGTCTTCTTCCCTTTGATATCACCAAAGCATCTATGAATCATAAAGTCATTTATCTGTTAGCTGAGTAGAAGGATATGTGCTGATGGAAAGAACATCTGTGTCAGATAGTGATGGGCCATTCTCAGAAAGGTGAGCCTCAGCAGTTTTGGAAGAATTAAAAGTGTAGGTCTGAGAACTACCCATGTCCTACTGGGGAATCAATGTAAGAGAGAATGATAAATAGATTATTGCTACTACAGGCTCAATTCAGGCAAAATGAATAGAGCTTCTAAAGTCAATAAAGACGCTCTAATGGAGTAGGCAAATGTCAGTTTCAACCAATAAGTTAATAGTGGTTCTTTACCACAAGTAGATTCAAAATAGGAGATGGGTTTAATATCCAGCAATGGGATTCAGAGATAAATCTCAAAAAATGCAATTAAAAAATATGACAGATGGAAAGAGCAAAAAATAATTAGACAGAAACAAAGACACATAATCCCCTACTTTCTAAAGTTGTAGATTGGTCATAGATTTGAATGCTGTAAGAATTCCACCAAGGAACATCAACTCCAACTAGAGTGGGCCTCCTGAACAAATCATAGTAGCTCTCTAGTCAGCTGCAAAGAAAATTGTGAGGCTGCACTCACTTTACTAAAAAATTGAACCATGCTAGACTTAGAAACAAATTGCACTCTGCCTGATTGGGAATATCCATCACAGGCATGAGAAGAATGAGTGGCAGCATATGTAGAGTATATTTCCCTATCCTGGGCTCACACTGTAGAGAGGATCAGAACAAAGGCTGAGCTCTCAAGGTCAGAGGGTTAGAGGGGAAGAAGTTATGCAAGCTTTCTATAATTATTCTCACCCAGGGATCTCACTCTGATAAGCCTTCCTTCTGCCTTTAATTTTTTCCAGTGGAGAACCTTAGCTGTAAGTGGAGAACTTCAGAAACACTTAGGCCTGGAATGAGTTAGAAGCTGTTCCCAGGGTAGACCAAGACTACAGAAAAGGCAGCACTTATGCAGAAGAAAATCCTATCAGCTTTTCTCTCTGGACTTAGAATAACAGGGTGCCAGTGCCCTGAATGTGTTTAATTATTTATACAGGGGTTATTAGTGTGTGGATAGTGAGTCCTTTTGAAAGCGATACATGCCAGCAACCTGCAAGGAAGCTATGTAGGACAGTGTTCTCACTAAATTATTAAGATATAAAATGAATAATGAAGGGCATTTTAGTGGGAACTTATCTGAAAAATAGCAGCCCAAGATAGGGAAAGAAAAGTAAGAGATAAGGGTAATGAGTCATTCTGCCCCATAGAGGGAAGTAAAGCAATCATTCTCATAAATTAGGGGATGATGGGTATATCCATAGCAGAAGACAAAAAAAAAAAAAAAAAGCAGGAATACTTGGACTTAAGGCACCCAAACTTTTAAGGATGGCATTATGGAAGACACTGATATTCATCATCAGAGAACCCAAGTTTTTATGGAATCACATTATTGTTTTCCCTGACATTTTTAACCATTACCTTTCTTCCATTCAGGGTTATTTATTGAATTAGCCTTCTCTTTCACCCAAGGAAGGAAAAATATAGGTAATTCTTGCCACAAATATAACAACAGGTCTTTTCTTACTGAGTTTTCCTGGACCTACTATTCAGTTCCTAACTTCTTATTACATCTAGATAAATATGTAATACCTAGACTTGATTATATTGTGTCTCCCTGCCTGGGCTTCTGACTCATATTATACCATTCGAATAGCATTAGTTTCCAATTGCTGATATAATAAATTACAACAGATAAGTACTGTATGTAGCTAAAAGCAACACAAATGTATGATCTTTCTGTTCCAGCGATCAGAAATCTAAAATGGTTTGACAGAGCTGCATTCCAGCTGGAGGCGCTAGGGGTGAGTCAGTTCACTTCCTTCTATAGCTTCAGGAGGCTTCCCATATGTGTTGGCTTGTGGCCTTGCATCACCCTAACTGCTGCTTCTATCATCATCCACCCTTCTCTCCCTTTGACTCCATAGTCACACAGACTCTGACCCTTCTGCCTCTTTCTTATAATTACACTGAGCCCAAGATAATCCAGGATAATAAACCCATCTCAAAATCCTTAATTTAGTCACATAATTAACATCCCTTTTAAAATAAATGGTAACATACTTGTGGATTCTGGGGGTTGGGGCATGGCATCTTTGGGGACCATTTTTAGTCTGCCACACCTGTGAACCTATTAAATTATAGAATTTAATATGCCCTAGTGTATAGCTGGGACCTTGTTATTTTAGATAGTTTTTATACATGAATTCCTCCCACTTGATGTTTTTGTTTGCCACACTTGAAGATGGTTTACCAGTTTGGAACCTCTCCACCAGCTTGTTGAATTTGGGGTCCTTAAATCCAATCCTTTGACTGGAAACACTTTCTTCTTTCCTATATTGAACTTTGAATCTCAGAGCTAACCAGTTTACTGACAACCAAGCATCCTTCTTATAGTGAAATGAAGAAATTCTTGATCAGTTCACAGATTCTGAGACCATGATTCTTCCCACCTCCCCATTTTAATCTTCCACCTTCCTATAGAAAGAACATATCCCTGCCATATAATTATAAAATATTCTAAGCCTGGAGCCCATGTATGTTGTATTCATTGTGGCAGAACTTGCAGCCTGAACCTGGCCCATGGCTCAAAGCCTTGTCAGAGACACTTTGAGCTAGCATCTTAGACAAGCTGAATTTCTCAGGTGCTTTTGTTGCAATGTAAACTATACAGACTGCTAAAAAATAATGAAGAGAAGAATAAAAACAAAACTCTGCCTTATTTAGGTGGGTGTTCTTAGGGGTGGCTTAGGTTCTTCTCACACCTTTATCCTCATGTATTCTGTGCTCTGTCTATTGTATAACAGGTTTACAGGCACCAGAGTGAGTATCTGATCAACTGAAGTGTTCTGTAAATGTTCATTTGCTGTTTGTCCCTGTATATGTCATATAATTTCATATGAATTTGAGATTTTTGGCCAGATTATTAGGCTATGGATGTGGCTTCAACTTGCCCCAGTTTTTTTGTTTGTTTGTTTTTGTTTTTTACAGGGACAGAGAGAGAGTCAGAGAGAGGGATAGATAGGGACAGACAGGAACGGAAAGAGATGAGAAGCATCAATCATTAGTTTTTCATTGCCATTGTGACACCATAGTTGTTCATTGATTGCTTTCTCACATGTGCCTTGACCATGGGCATTCAGCAGAACGAGCCACCCCTTGCTGGAGCCAGCGACCTTGGGTCCAAGCTGACAAGCTTTTGCTCAAGCCAGTTGGGCCCGTGCTCAAGCTGGTGACCTTGGGGTCTCGAACCTGGGTCTTCCAAATCCCAGTCCAACACTCTATCCACTGCACCACCCCCTGGTCAGCTTGCCCCAGTTTTGTAAAGTTCTCTTACAGATCTGATGTTCTGATTTATAACACTTGGATTTCCATTTCAAATATTTGTCCCAAATGTCCACAAGGAGATTTCTAAACTGAAGTCCAGTAACTCACATATGAAAAAGGAATTATTTGCTCAATTGTTTGAAAAATGATAGTGTTTCTCCAGTGAGAGATGGCATCATAAATGCCCCTTAAAATGACATATATAACTGAGGAAAAGGTTGAAAGAAGTTTTGAATAGTCGGAAAAAAAGACACACACACTCAACATAAAAATAAGACTTATAATGATTTATTTTCATTACATCACAAGAAATGCATTCTGAAATTTTAAATAACCTAAAGCAAAGCTTATGGTTTTATGTATATTTAAAGGGCACTGAATTAAAGAAGCTGAGACATGCTGTTCTGTCTAAAACTTTGCCTCTCTACATAAACGCAAATAAAAATTTTATCCCTTTTTTAGATGGATTTCTTAATTAAACTTTTTTTTTCTATTTAGCCTTAATTGTTTGTAGTTTTCATGATAAGAGATATGAGCACATATAAAGAGCAATAAAGAGGGAGACCATAAAAATAAAATATAAAGAAAGTATGGAAACAAAGTAGAAATTTGGGACAGGTATAGAGTTGAAGAGAGTATAACAGCCAATGGAAGGAAAAAAAGCATTCAGGTATATTCAGGGGAAAAGATTATTTTAAAAATGTAGAAAACTTTATTGTAAAAGTAAATTTAAAGTTCTATATCTCTGACATCTTCTACTGCCAGACTCCCAGTACTCTGTGCTATTAAAAATCTTCAGGTGGAACTTAGAGAAAACCTTTAAAAATAGTCTTTACTTAATATTCTTCAAAGGCAAAAACTTAGTGATTTAATTTTGTCTTATTTTCCAAATTACTGACTTCAAATTTCTTTTTTGGGGGGTGGCAAATTAAAATTTTAGAAGAGAAAATTAATTGATGGGTGTTTTATTCTTTTTTCCTACTAAAATAGTTATACGAACATTTATATTTGGGAGGTTAGTCTACTTTTCAGGGCTGGGTATTTAGTATTATCGAAGAAAGTAATGTGATAAGTATTAATTTAAGATTTTCATTTTGAAAAATTTTCCATGAATAGTCAGGTCATTTCTTAGGTATTTTAGTAATGAGAAAATCAGAAACAATAGCTGTCTCGCCTGGACTCAATATATTAGAGACAAAATTGTTACAGTTTGCTCTGCCTCAGCCATGGGGTTTGTCTGTCATTGTCCAGCACAGCCAGTCAGTCCTCCAAGAGCATAGTCATTGTCTCCAGGACAGCCAGCGCTTTCCTGCTCACTCAGAGTGCTTTTCGACTCTTTCCTCAAAGTTATACATCTTGACAAGAGAGTGCAGAGCTGTGACATTACAGAGCAGCTCTCTGAAATAATTAGCCTATCCTTAGCGGAAGGCGGCCTCTTGGAGATTGTTCACAGATGTTACCAAAGGGACAGACATTTTAGATGACTCTCCAACTGGCATTTGCCTCTTTTCTCACTATAATTTTGTTAATTCCCTAAATGCTACCTTCAGTCAATAGCTTTTGACTACATGCTTTGTATTTAAATATTTGCTTATTAAATTGCTTTCTGCAATAAAAATATACCTTTGGTTACAAAACAGGACACAATGAAATCACAATTGGAACATTAGGTTTGGTTTACTAAGGTATAATTTCAAAAGTGTCAGAGTTACATAAAGAAAACTTAATTTACTACAATTTACTGATGCAAGGCATCAATCAACAAGTACTAGTGCTTTTACTTCTAGCAACTGATGTTCATTTGTATTTTATGTTTGCTGTGACTTCATTATCACTACTTTTTCTTTAAAAATATATAATGCCTTAAATTTAAGCATTGTTTTATTCTAATCAACTCCCAATTTGATGTGTATGATGGGACTGACTATTTATAATGATCCTAGAGCATATGGTATTTATAGAGAATAAGCTATTGCACTTTCAAAAGTAGTGCTATCAAGTTGAAACAGACTGAAAGCTAGTATTTAATAAAATTATGAGACTTAAAATATTGACATCTCCCTGTCTAAATTAATTTGAATATTCATACTCTATTCTTTCATTTGTTGACTCAACAAATATATAAGTATCAAATATTTGCCAGATATATTAGACTTCAACAGGTGTGTGTATGTGAAATTAGGATGAATTTTGGATCTCCTTTTCAACTCTTTGAATGATTAATTTGGGATATGAGATTTCATTTACATCAAATATCAGTAGTTATTTAAAAAAAATTTTTAAAAATAATAGCATAAAGGTTTGTAAATTTCAGCGGTTAAGGGTATGGTCTCCAAAATCCTAAGGTCAAAGTTCAAATCCCAACTTTACCCCTTGATGTTGGGTAAATTATATAATGTTTCTCTGCCCATTTTCTCATTAATAAAATATTTTAAATCAGGTTGTTATCAAAGAACTTAATACTTCTAAAACATTGATCACTCCTCTTGGCACATACTATAAATGTAATATGTATGAAAAGAAACAGTGAGAAAATGAAATAAATTTGTGATTGGGGCACTTGTTGAAATAAATGCTTAATTGCTTTCCTTAAACAGGTTTGAGAACACTATTCTGTTGTTATCCTGCTCTTACATCCTAGAATTAATGCACTGTTTATGCCTTTTTGAAGTAAAGATACTCATAAGAAAAGGCATGTGTTGAAGTGGGTATCTACATGCTAATTTTGGGAAATCTAATAGTACCAGATTTTACCTTAGCCATGACTTGAAAAAGACCCAAACAATATCTCTACTGCTACAAGAACAAACAAGCTATTGTGTTCATTTAGTCAATTGTTTCTTTGTTCTCAGAGTTCATGGTTATTTGTTTTTTCAACTACTTGGTCTTGTTTGTTTGGTTGATGTCACAGACAAAATAACAAAGAAGTGAATATTTGAATTAATATATCTATGTTTCATGGCTATTAAATATAATTACCTGTATATAAAAGAAAACATTTAATCCAGTGTGTGTGTGTGTGTATGTGTATGTCTGTGTAACTTCCACTTATACCTCTGTGGATGTTTTTATATTGCTATTTTATGTAATGTGATTGAATTGGGTAATGCTATTAATCACAGTTTATAATTCACTTAGCTATTACACATATTGTTCTCAAACATTAAAAAAATATGTACCTAATAATTCAAGTATCAAATACCTTTGCTAGAAAAATTGATTATTCCATTTTAAATTGTGAGTTTTTTCATTCTACTAAATTTAATATACCATATTTTTTGCTCCATAAGATGCACTTTATTTTCCCCAAAAGTAGAGAGGAAAATGCCCGTGCTTCTTATAGAGTGAAAAATACAGTATTTTATAAAATATTTTAATACACCATTTGGTTCAGAATACTTTTTTTCTTATTTTCCTTCTTAAAACCCTAGGTGTGTCTTATGGTCAGGTGCATCTTATGGAGTGAAAAAAATATGGTAAATCAATTACTTCAGATATGTTTCTATTTTTAAAAATATATTGTATTTTCAATATATGTCAATGTATCTGTGTCAGTCTACCTTCTCATAGCAGCACTAGTCTGACCAATAGCATAGATGGGCTACTCATAGGTTAAAGGTACCCCTGTGTCACATCGAGTTAATGAGTTTACACTTGTTTTTCCAGGTGATGTATTGTTGAGCAAATAAAGCAACAAGATGGAGAAATTGCTTATCCCTATTGTATTTAACTAGAACAGGGGTCAGGAACCTATGGCTCACGAGCCAGATGTGGCTCTTTTGATGGCTGCATCAGGCTCACAGACATATCTTTAATAAAAAAAATAATAACGTTAAAAATATAAAACATCCTCATGTATTACAATCCATTCATTTCCTACCGCTCATGTTCACCGTTGCGGGTGACTGGAGCCAATCACAGCTGTCCTCTGGGACAACACCAAATTTTTATTGATAATACATAACGTACACGGGTTGTTCTGAGGTCAGAAAGTAAACTTCCCTCCTTTTAATCAAGTAGTCAGCTAGCTAATTGCCAAAACCCTTTAGACTAAGAAAATGGCTGAAAGAAAAAAAGATGAGGAATATCGTACTTTTCAGCAGGAATGGACAGAGGAATTTGCTTTTGTGGAGAGAGCAGGTTCTGCAGTGTGTCTAATATACAATGATAAAATTGCATTGATGAAACGGTCAAATATAAAGCGGCACTTTGACACATGCCATATTACATTTGCATCGAAATATCCAGCGGGGAACAGCAGGAAGAAAGCATGTCAAGAGATACTGTGCAGAGTGTAAGCTAGGCAGCAGAAACTCCGTGTTTGGACACAACAAGGTGACTGGAATTCAGCTAGCTTTGCTGGTGCTTTAGCAATTGTGAGAAATGGAAAGTCATTCAAAGATGGAGAGTATGCCAAAACATTCATGCTTGATGTTGCCAATGAACTTTTTGATGACTTTTTGGATAAAGACAAGATAATCAAACAAATAAAAGACAGTCCTCTGTTGGCAAGAACTGTTCACAATCATACCATCATGGTGGCAAATCAAATTGAGGCAACACCAGTGAAGGACATAAATGCAGCACCATTCTTTTCTCTCGCTTTGGATGAGTCAACAGGCATAAGCCATTTATCCCAGTTCAGCGTGATTGCAAGGTATGCTGTCAGTGACACACTACATGAAGAAAGTCTTGCTGTTTTGCTTATGAAAGAGACAATAAGAGGGGAGGATTTATTCCAGTCTTTCACTGAGTTCGCTAAAGAAAAAAATCTACCAAAGAAAAAAATCTACCAATGGATAAACTTATTTCGGTGTGTACTAAAGATGGTGCTTCGTGCATGGTGGGGAAAAACAAAGGATTTGTAGTGCTTCTTCATAAACATGGAAAGAGACCCATCCTAAGTTTTCATTGCATCCTACATCAGGAGGCACTTTGTGCTCAGTTGTGTGGAGAACAGCTTGGTGAGGTGATGTCGCTGGTCATTCAGGTGGTCAACTTTATTGTTACCCAAGCTTTAAATGTTCACCAGTTTAAAAAACTGCTGAATGAAGTTGGGAATATTATTCTGGTCTGCTTCTGCACAGCAATGTGCATTGGTCCTCAAGAGGGAAGGTGCTTAGCCATTTTATGGCTTATCTGAGTGAAATCCAGACTTTTCTTGAAATGAAAAACATTGAGCATCCTGAGTTAGCTAACACTGAGTGGCTCCTAAAGTTCTACTATCTCATGGACATGACTGAACATCTGAACCAGCTCAATGTGAAAATGCAAGGTGTTGGAAATACAGTCTTATCCCTTCAACAAGCAGTATTTGCATTTGAAAACAAGCTGGAACTCTTCCTTGTCAACATTGAAATAGGTCGTTTACTACACCTTGAAAAACTGGGAGAGTTTAAAGATGCATGCACAGCAAGTGACCCTGCTCAACATCTTGATCCCCAGCAGCTAGCAGGCTTCACATCTAATCTCCTGCAGTTATTCAAAGCATGCTTTGGAGAATTTTGTGAGCACATTTGTCTTTTTAAGTTCATCACCCATCCATACAAGTGTGCAGTGAACAGCACTGACCTGAGTTATATCCCCAGTGTCTCCGTCAATAATTTTGAACTACAAGCTGCTGACCTGAAGGCCTCAGACATGTGGGTGAATAAGTTCGAGTCACTAAATGAAGATTTGGAAAGACTTGCAAACAGCAAGCAGAGTTGGCAAGCAAACACAAGTGGGGAGAAATGAAAAAAACTTCAACCTATGGACCAGCTGATTGTCAAAACTTGGAGCACGCTTCCCATCACACACCACACACTGCAGCGTGTGAGTATTGCTGTACTGACAATGTTTGGCTCTACGTATGCATGTGAGCAGTCTTTCTCATATCTAAAGAACGTTAGGACCAACCTACGATCACGTTTAACGGATGGAAGCCTCAACACCTGCATGAAGCTTAACCTCACCACGTATCAACCAGACTATAAAGCCATCAGCAAAACCATGCATCACCAGAAGTCACATTAATGGTAAAAAGTACTTTATTCATCATTGGTTAGCAACAGCATTACAACATTATTAAAAAGAATTCAGAGACTTATTGTACTTTAAAAGTGTTGATCTTACATAAAATGCACACATTTAGTTGTATTTAGTGTTAAACATATTGTATGGCTCACATGGAATTACATTTTAAAATATGTGGTGTTCATGGCTCTCTCAGCCAAAATGGTTCCCGACTCCTGAACTAGAATAAATGTGATTAAAAGTCATTCTCTTCTGGCCTAAAATGAGATAACAGCTTCTGGCCTGGAAAGTGATAAATTTCTGTTACCTATAACATGTGATTTGTTAATGATTCCTTCTGTTGAACCAGTACCAATGTAGTCTATCCAAGTGGCTAAAAAAATGTCAAAATAAGCCATTATTATCTCTCCTACTGTTGTTTTCTTTTACTAAGATTTTATTTCTATTTAATTACTTTTGGCTTAAAATTTTAACATGCATCTAAAAACATCAGAATAAAATTTGTGGGTAACAATTGTAATCAATACCAGATTAACAGCCTAAAAATTAAAATTGAAAAACATGTTGAGATTTGCTGCAGTCTACTGTGAAACCATTGCCAAAGCTTATCTTTATTAAATGACTTTTATTCCAATGGCTTATATTATTTCCCATATGGTAGATAACAATTTATCTCTTTTCTAATATTTCTTTATTTTTCATTTTTTTTATTAATTTTAATGGGGTGACACCAATAAATCAGGGTACATATGTACAATGAAAACATCTCCAGATTATTTTATCATTCAATTGTGTTGCATACCCATCACCCAAAGTCGAATTGTCCTCTGTCACCTTCTATCTAGTTTTCCGTGTGCCCATCCCCTTCTCCCTATCCCACCCCCCCTCCCTCCCCCCACCCCGTAACCACTAACCACTTTCTTGTCCATATCTCATAGTCTCACTTTTATGTCCCACCTATGTATGAAATCATGCTGTTCTCAGTTTTTTTTTTCTGATTTACTTATTTCACTCCGTATAATGTTAATGTTATCAAGGTCCATCCATTTTGTTGTAAATGATCCGATGTCATCATTTCCTATGGCTGAGTAGTATTCCATAGTATATACCTACCAAAGCTTTTTAACTCACTCGTCTTCTGAAGGAAGATTGGGCTGGTTCCAGATCTTCGCTATTGTGAACAATGCTACCACGAACACGGGGGCGCATTTCTTCTTTTCGAACAGTGTTATGGTGTTCTTAGGGCATATTCCTAAAAGTGGAATAGCTGGGTCAAAAGGCAGTTCGACTTTTAATTTTTTGAGGAATCTCCAAACTGTTTTCCACAGTGGCTGCACCAGTCTGCATTCCCACCAGCAGTGCAGGAGGGTTCCCTTTTCTCCACATCCTCGCCAGCACTTATTCTGTGTTGTTTTGCTGATAAATGCCATTCTGATTGGTGTGAGGTGATATCTCATTGTGGTTTTAATTTGCATTTCTATAATGATTAGTGATGTTGAGCATTTATTCATATGCCTTTTGGCCATCTGTATGTCCTCTTTGAAGAAATTTCTATTCATTTCTTTAGCCAATTTTTTGATTGGATTGTATGTCTTTCTGGTATTGAGTTTTATAAGTTCTTTATAAATTTTGGTTATTAACCCCTTATCAGACGTGCTATCGAATATGTTCTCCCATTGTGTGGTTTGTCTTCTTATTCTGTTCTTATTGTCTTTAGCTGTGCAAAAACTTTTTAGTTTGATATAGTCCCATTTGTTTATCTTGCCTTTTATTTCAGTTACCCGTGGAGATAAATCGTCAAATATATTGCTGCTACATATGTCGGAGAGCTTGCTGCCTATGTTTTCTTCTAAGATGCTTATGGTTTCACGGCTTACGTTTAAGTCTTTTATCCATTTTAAATTTGTTTTTGTGAATGGTGTAAGTTGATGGTCTATTTTTATTTTTTTGCAGATAGATGTCCATTTTCCCAACACCATTTGTTAAAGAGGCTGTCTTTACTCCATTGTATGTTCTTTTCTCCTTTGTCAAATATCAGTTGTCCATATAGGTGTGGGTTTATTTCTGGGTTCTCTGTTCTGTTCCATTGATGAATGTGCCTGTTCTTATGCCAGTACCAGGCTGTCTTGAGTATAATGGCCTTGTAGTAAACCTTGATATTTGGAAGAGTGATACCTCCTGCTTTATTTTTTCTTTTTAAGACTCCTGAGGCTATTCGTGTTCTTTTTTGGTTCCATATAAATTTTTGGAATATGTGTTCTATATCTTTGAAGTATGTCATTGGTATTTTAATTGGCATTGCATTGAATTTATAAATTGCTTTGGGTAATATAGACATTTTAATGATGTTTATTCTTCCTAGCCATGAGCACGGTATATGCTTTCTCTTGTTTGTATCTTTCTTGATTTTTTTTAAACAATGTTTTATAATTTTCCGAGTACAAGTCCTTAACCTCCTTGGTTAAATTTACTCCTAGGTACTTCATTTTTTTGGCTGCAATAGTGAAGGGGATTGTTTCCTTAATTTCTTTTTATGAAAGTTCATTGTTGGTATATAAAAATGCCTCTGATTTCTGAGTATTAATTTTATATCCTGCCACCTTGCTGAATTCATTTATAAGGTCCAGTAGTTTTTTGACTGAGACTTAGGGTTTTCTCTATACAATATCATATCACCTGCAAATAATGACAGTTTTACTCCTTCTTTTCCAATATAGATGCCTTTTATTTCTTCTTCTTGTCTAATTGCTTTAGCTAGGACTTCCAGAATTATGTTAAATTAAAGTGATGAAAGGGGGCACCCCAGCCCCGTTCCTGATCTTAAGGAGATTGCTTTTAATTTTTGTCCATTTAGTATGATGTTTGCTGTGGGTTTGTTGTAGATGGCCTTTATTATGTTAAGGAATGTTTCCTGTATTCCCACCTTACTGAGAGTTTTGAGCATGAATTGATGCTGGATTTTATCAAATGCCTTTTCTGCATCTATTGAAATTATCATGTGATTTTTGTCCTTCCTTTGTTTATGTGATGAATCACATTGAAAGATTTGTGAATATTGAACCAGCCTTCCCTTGCCTTTCCAGAATAAATCCCACTTGATCATGGAGTATGATTTTTTTCATATATTGCTGGATCCGGTTGGCTAATATTTTGTTGAGAATTTTAGCGTCTAAATTCATCACGAATATAGGCTTATAATTTTCTTTCTTTGTCTTGTCTTTGCCTAGTTTGGGGATCAGAATTATGCTCACATCATAAAAGAAGTTTGGAAGTCTTCCTTCCTCTTGAATTTTTGAAATAGCTTAAGGAGGATAGAAGTTAGTTCTTCTTTGAATATTTGATAGAATTCACTTTGAATATTAGATAGAATTCACTTGTGAAGCCATCAGGCCCAGGACATTTTTTCTTTGGGAGTTTTTTGATAACTGTTTCGATCTCATTTGTTGTAATTGGTCTGTTTAGGTGTTCTGATTCTTCCAGATTGATTTTTGGAAGTTTATATGATTCAAGAAATTTGTCTATTTCACCTAGATTGTCTAATTTTTTGGCATAGAGTTCTTCATAGTATTTTCTTACTATGCTTTGTATTTCTGTTGTGTCAGTTGTTATTTCTCCTGTCCTTTCTAATTTTATTATTTGAATCCTCTCTCTTTTTTCTTGGTGAATCTAGTTAAAGGTTCATCAATCTTGTTTACCTTTTCAATGAACCAGCTTCTGGTTTCATTGATCCTCTGTATTGTTTTTTTAGCCTCTATGTCATTTATTTCTGCTCTGATCTTTATTATTTCCTTCCTTCTACTTGTCCTGGGTTTTATTTGCTGTTGTTTTTCTAGTTCTTTTAGATGCAGAGTCAGGTTTCTTATTTGAGCTTTTTCTAGCTTCTTATGATATGCCTGTAGTGCAATGAACTTCCCTCTCAGTACTGCTTTCACTGTGTCCCATAAATTTTGAGTTGATGTATGCTCATTATCATTTGTTTCTAGAAACTTTTTTATGTCTTCTTTGATCTCATTGTTAATCCATTCATTATTTAATATCATGCTATTTAGTTTCCAAGTTTTTGAGTATTTTTCAGTTTTTATTTGTGGTTAATTTCTAGTTTCATGGCATTGTGATCAGAGAAAATGTTTGATATAATTTCAATCTCCTTAAATTTATTGAGACCATTTTTGTGTCCTAACATGTGGTCTATTTTAGAAAACGTACCATGAGCGCTTGAGAAGAATGTATATTCTACTGCTTTAGGGTGAAAAGTTCTGAAGATATCTATTAAATCAAATTGATCTAGTGTATCTTTTAAGTCTGCTGTTTCTTTATTAATTTCCTTTTTGTGGATCTATCCAGTGTTGTTAGTGGAATATTGAAATCCCCTACTATGATAGTTATTGCTATTAATCTCGCCCTTTATATCCATCAAAGTCTGCTTCATGTATGTTGGGGCTCATATATTTGGTGTGTAGATATTTATAATAGTTATATCTTCCTGTTGAATTGTTTCCTTTATCATTATGTATTGTCCTTCTTTATCTCTTACTACAGCCTTTGTTTTAAAGTCCATTTTGTCATGTGTAAGTACTGCTAACCGGCTTTATTTTCATTTCCATTTGCATGAAATATTTTTTTTCATCCTTTTACCTTTAGTCTATGTGCATCTTTTGTTTTAAGGTGTGTCTCTTCTAGACAGCATATGTATGGGTCCTGTTTCTTTATCCACGCAGCAACCCTATTTCTTCTGATTGGATCATTTAATCCATTTCCATTTAAGGTTATTATTGATATGTAGTTGTTTATTGCCATTTTATTCTTTAAAGCTGTATTTTTTTTTTATGTGTGCTATATTCTTTCCTTTCTTTGAACTGTTCACAACAGGTCCCTTAGTAATTATTGCAGAATTGGTTTGGTTTTAATGAATTTCTTGAGGCTTTCTTTGTTTGGAAAGCTCTTTATTTCTTCTTCAATTTTAAATGTTAGCCTTGCTGGATAGAGTAGTCTTGGTTGTAGGTTCTTGTTCTGCATTACTTTGATTATATCTTGCCATTCCCTTCTGGCCTCAAGTGTTTCTGTTGAGAAGTCCGATGTCATTCTTATGGAAGCTTCTTTGTAGGTGATAGCCTTTTTTTCTCTAGCAGCTTTAATTTTTTTTTTTTTATCCATTAGCTTTGGTATTTTAACTATGAAGTGTCTTAGTGTAGATTTTTTTTGGTTTCTCTTTAGTGGAGTTCTGTGTGTTTCTTGAACGTGTGGAATGTTTCCCAGCCTTCATTTAGGGAAGTTTTCTGAAATGTTTGATTGAACAAAGTTTCCATTTCCTGTCCTCTCTCCTCTTCTTCAGGCACCCCTATGATGCAAATGTTGTTTCTCTTCATGTTGTCACAGAGCTCCCTTAGAGTCTCCTCACATTTTTTGAGTCTCTTTTCCTTTTTCTTCTCTAATTCTGTGCCTTTGTTTATTGTGTCCTCTAACTCACTGATTTGATCCTCAGCGTAATTCATCCTGCTTTTAATTCCTTCCATTGTGGTCTTCAGTTCTGATATTGTATTTGACATTTCTGTCTGATTCTTTTTTATTATTTCAATTTCATTTTTTATATTTGCTATCTCTTTATTTAGGTGCTCATAGTGACTATCCATTGTTGCTCTAATTTCTTTGAACATCCTTACTATCATTCTAAATTTTGCTTCTGGTAGTTTGGTTATATCTGGTTCATTCAGGTCTTTCTCTGGGGATTTCTCTTGATTCATTTGGTTTGCATTCCTCTGCCTGCCCATTTTTTCTGTGTATAAGCAAATTGTGGCCACTGTGGTCCAGTAGGTGTTGTCTTTGTGTTCTCTAGGTGTGGTCTGTCTGCAGGCCTGCCACCCCCTATGCCACTGCCTAGGGCAGTTGGGTATGGGCGTTGCCAGTGCCAGCCTACTGTGGCTGTTGCAGTGATTTCTTCCTCTCCTCCGCAGGAGGGGCTGTCACTCAAGCCACAAGCCTCAGCACCAAGGACAGAGGTAAGCACCCTTGCTCAGCTGCGGACCCAGCCTGTTTCCGGGGTTACACCCAGCACCTGCAGTCAGAGCCTACTCGCCACAGTTTCACGGGTTGGCTGGGGCTTTTGACATGTTCGCAGCTGTGAGCCTTTGCCCGTCCGGAGCTTTAGCCCCGCCTTTGAGGCCAGGGTCCTCCTGCGCAGGGTTGCAAACCGTGGTTTATTGGGCCTGGCATGTTTGCTGGCATGAGCTTAGCTGTGAGCTTCTGCTTGTACTGGACTCTACCTCACCCCACTTCGGAGTCAGCTCACGCACATAGGATGGCAAACCGTGGTTTCTCTGCCCGGGCGGGGCTGGTAGCGTGAGCTCAGCCTTAAGTTCCTGCCCGTCCCTGGTCCTAGCTCATCCCCACGGTCAGGGCCGGCTTGCGCAGGGTCGCAGAGCAGATCTCTGCCTGTTCCTGGGCTCCCGCTTTTTTCCCACAGGTGGGATTATAAGCGGGCCTGCAGCTTCCGGACCGCTTTCATGTGTCCCCTCCGCCCCTGCTGGGCTAGACTGAGCTCACACCGGCTTGGCCTCCGCCCACGGCGACAGAACCGTGTTTCAGTATCCTGCCGCCACCATACCCTTCAGCAACCCTCAGTAGAGATGGAAGTGCCCTAAGTCTCCACACTGTAGGCCTGGGAGCTCCCTCCCTCTAAGCAGCTCTGCTCTAAGTGCTGCGGGAGAGCTTGTTTGGCTGGTGTCCTGTCTCCCTTTGCTGGTATTGCTAGTTCCAGGGGAAATATTTGTTTTTGATTGGGGAAATGACTTAGCCCAAGGGTTAGGGTGGCTGTCCCTCAGAGTGTCCCTGTGCCTTCAGCCCACACTCTGTTCCTGCTGCTCTGATCCTCTCCTCTGTCCCCGTTCCCCAGAGCCCCGGGTGCATGGTTGTGAGAGAGGTTTTCTGCGCTGTCTCTTTAAATAGAATCTTGGGTCTGAGAAAGTTGTCTCTCTCTCACATACAGTATCCTCACTTGTTTCACAGCTCCATACTGTCCAATTGCCTCTTCTAGGCTCTGGGACTGTAGGCTGGGGCTTGGTTCCTGGGTCCCAGGTCCCTCCCTCTCTGCCAAACTCTCCTCCCACCACGCGGGTCTCTCCGGGCTGCCTTTTGCTCTGGGGAGCTGGGCAGCCCTCTTCGCGTTTTCGCTATTCCTACCAGTCTCAATGTGGCTTCTTCTGTGTTCCTTGGTTGAAGAGTCCACTTAGTTTTGTTCAAAGTTGGTTTATCCATATGATGGTTCTTAAAATTGAGTTATAATCCAGTTTGGTTCTGGGAGTTGGAAGTTGGTACGTCCGTCTCCTCCATTGCCATCTTCCCTTCCAATCCTCTTTTCTAATATTTCTTGCAAGCAATCTTTATTCCACCACTTCACCTTCTGAGCTTTCCTCACCTTGTATTGATGGGCTAGTATATTTCTATTACCTTTGTAGCCATTGTTTTTTAATTTTTCTTAAAACTGAATTAAATTTAGTCTGCTGTTCTAAACATGAAGTGTTGGCCTGACTAAAAAATGTGCCAGATATTTATTACTCCAATTTTATTTTTACCCAGGCCAATTTTGTCAAAACTGGAAACCCAATATTATTTTTAAATAAATAAATGGTCACTCTGTGTTTTTGACTCTGGATAATGCATACTGTAGAATTGATAATCACCTTTGTCTCTACTGCTACAATCTTCCAGACCTTTTTGTAGTTGTTAATCATTTGACCTTGCTATCATCTATATAGGATATTTACCAAATATATATTTTTTCATCTTAATCTTATACTAAATGTCTTCCGCAATGTAGATATTGGAACTGTTTTAAAACAATCTATCCCAGGCAGGATAGCTCAGTTGCTTAGAGCATCATCCTGATATATAGAGGCTGCTGGTTGGATTCCTGGTCAGGGCACATACAGAACAGGTAGATAGTCTTCTCTCTCTCTCTCTCTCCCTTCTTCACTCTAGACTCAATTAATAAAATTGAAAAAAGTTTAAAAAAACAATCTATTAAAAGTGCATGCTATATAAGTTAGTTTAGTACAGAGAGCACAGTTTATATCTTTACATCTGTGGCTAAGATAGTTCACTACTTTAAGTTTGGCAACTAAACCGGTCAGTAATAGTTTGGGTGTACGTTAGTTGTAAATTTGTTCTCAACTTAACTCTGCTATCAAGAAAATTTGAAGCAGGATCATTGATAGCTGAAAATTTGATTTGCATTTTTATAATCCTACTAAAGGTGGCATATATTGAGGTACGTATTTGTCTCAAAGGGGGAAAATGTTAGGTATTAACATGAAGTGAGCATTTGGCCCATCATTTTCTGGAATCCTATTTTTATGAGTTTTACTTTTTTTAATAAACTATTATCATCTCTCTACAAAATAAACCATAGGAGATAAAATATCTATGATTTTTGACTTACTAGCTAGAGTGTTAGGGGACAAAGTAAACAACCAGAATTCAAAATGACAGAAGATTGTCATTCATTCCAACAGCTGGAAAAGTAAAATTGTTGCTAAATTTATAAATTTTAATCAATTCCAGATATTTTATTTAAATTTTAAATAAAATTTACCTTTAGAGAACAGTTGTAAAATATGTTCATAGTTTTAAAAATATAAAATATTTAAAGTAGAAGAAAAAAGAGTAAGAATTATGACAGTGCTCAGATAAAGCCATCTAAATGTTTCATATGCTTATGACTAACCTCCTTTCAAATGAATATAGTAGTTTGCTTAATTTAACATAACACAAATATAATTCTGATTTCTGAATGTTTTACTTATTATAGGAAAAGCATTTCTCCTAACATAAACTTAGAAAAAGATTAATTTATTGGATGTGTAAATGCTTTGGTAATTCCTATTGTTATATGTTTCATGGTCATTTACTATGTCTGTCCTTATTACATTACTTTGGACATCATTTGCATACAGATATTTCTCTTAATATGTTCCAGGCACTTTCTTTGTGATATTCCCTGGAAGTAAAATTAGTCTTTCAATAAGTAGAAGCAGTTTTTCTTACAATCATTATGAATTTAAAGTATATGTTTTTGCATTAAATATTTTAGAAAACATTGTATCACATTTTTTTTATTTTCATAAGAAACCTTAGGTTCATGTTGCTTTAATATACTGCACAAATATTAGGGGATATTTCAAAATGAATATGAAGTGATAAAATATCCCCTAATTTTTGTGAGCAGTAATAGTATAATATTTTGCATTATAAGTTGGCTACTTGTGCATACTCCTTAGTCTAAAGAAATCCCTTAAGGTTACAATTAATAATATCAGAATCTTCTAATAACCTAGTTTTCATGGGAGACAGAGAATGATAATTGGTGTCCTGACATGAATATACTTGAAGTCTAGACTCTTGTGTATTTAACTAATTGCATATTATGTATCTCTTTCTTTCTTAATGCTTCACACAATAAAAAGGCAGTATTTCTGCCTCACCAGGTGGTGCCACAGTGGATAGAGTGTTGGACTGGGATGTGGAGGTCCCAGGTTTGAGACCCCGAGGTACCCAGCTTGAGCGTGAGATCATGTGGTTTGAGCAAGGCTCACCAGCTGGAACTCAAGGTCGCTGGCTTGAACAAAGGGTCTCTCGATCTGGTGTACCCCTGTCCCCCGCTCAAGGCACATATGAGAAAGCAATCAATGAACAACTAAGGAACCGCAATGAAAAATTGATGTTTCTCATCTCTCTCCCTTCCTGTCTGTGTCTGTCTGTCCCTATCTGTCCCTCTCTCTGACTCTCTGTCTTTCCCACTAATAATAATAATAATAATAATAATAATAAAGGCAGTGTTTCCTTAGTACAGTATTCGTGCCTTATATATTTGGGGCTTTTTAAAATTTACAACACATAGTAGGTTCATGGTAAATATGAGTAAAAACAAAATAATATTCAAATACATCATTGAACATCAGTGCTTGTTTCCAGGGACTTAAAATTGGATTATTATATGACCAATTAATGTCACTGAATTAATAAAACACACACAAATGCACTTTGCAGTTTTCAGAGGGATGTTGTAAAAACAATAATGGTCAAAAATCCATGTAGATTATTGCTCATTACCAAAAAGTAAAATAGGAAAGAATCATAGCTATGTTTGTAAGCTGTAAATGTAAGATAATAAAATAAAGAAGTTGCTTAGAGCACCTCCCAGAAGAGTGAGAACTGACTTGTTTTTGCTTTTAATGAAGCTCCTATATGTAGCTTATAAGTAACCTCCTTAAAAGGAAAGCAGGAAATATATTATCTACTGGGGAAAGCAATCCCTATGTATATTCCTAACTGCATTACTTTGGGAGCTAAGTAATTTCTTGAAATATTTGAATGAATTCCTTTTGAAAATGCATGACTCAACTTTAGTTTTCCAAGAAAGCATATAAAACTTAGACACAGATGAGAGTATGGCCATCACTGCAGGGGAAGGGAGGCGGGGGCAGGCAGAAGAAGGCAAAGGAGGATAAATGATGATTTAAAAAAACTTGACTTTGGGTGATGAACACACAATACAATAGATGATGTATTATAGAGTTTTATACTTGAAACTTGTATAATTTTATTAACCTATGTTAACCCAATGAATTCAATAAATATTTTAAAAGAAATAAAAAATTTCAAATGTTTAGCTATTTAGAGCAGAGGTCCCCAAACTATGGCCCACGGGCCAAATTGCGGCCACCTGAGGCCATTTATCCGGCCCCCGCCTCACTTCCGGAAGGGGCACCTCTTTCATTGGTGGTCATTGTATGAAGTACTGTATGTGGCAGCCCTCTAATGGTCTGAGGGACAGTGAACTGGCCCCCTATGTAAAAAGTTTCAGGAGGACCCGAGATTTAGAGAATCCAGAAGCTACCTATTTTTGTTTTTTTAAGAAAATGTATTTATTTATTTTATTTATGTATGTATGTATGTATTTATTAAGTGAGAGGTAGGGAGGTCAAGAGAACAACTCTCATGTGTGCCCTGACCAGGATCTACTGACTAAGTCCCCTATTGGGCTATGTTCTTCCCATCTGGGGCTGCTGCTCCACTGCTCAGCAACTGAGCTATTTTAATGCCTGAGGTGGAAAACATGGAGTCATCCTCAGTGCCTAGGGCCAACTTTAGTCAAAACATTTTAGCCATGGCTGCAGAAAGGAGAGAGAGAAAGGTAAAGAAGGAGGAGGAGTGGAGAAGCAGATAGTCACTTCTCCTGTGTGCCCTGAATGAAATCGAATCTGGGACTTCCACACACTGGGCCAACCCTCTACCACTGAACCAAATGGATAGGTCAGAAACTACCTATTTTAAAAGAAAATTATTATTATTATTATTATTATTATTATTATTATTATTGTTTGGCTTTGTGTGTCAGTTGGTTAGAGTATTGTCTAAAGTGCAGACGTTGCTGGTTCAATCCCCAGTCAGGGCACATACAGTAACAGATTGATGTTTCTGTCTCTCTCTCTCTCTTTCTTTTCCTCTCTTGCTAAAATCAATAAATAACAATTTTAAAAAGAATATTATTATTTCTCTTAGGAATTGTTTTTACTTTTAAACACTGGGAAAAGGTAATAATAGAAATGAGGAGGGGGAATAAAAATTAATAGCCTTTTCCAAGTAAAATAAAATAGAACATTTTCTATATCATATTTTTAAACTTATATCTTTATTCTGCAAATGCTTATTTACTGCATAATATTAAGTGCATTCGATAATAAATGCACTACATTTTAAAATAAATTTTAATTTTAAAAATATAATATTTAAAATTAGATAAAGCAGGGTCACTGCCCTCAAAGACATTACAATATGAAGGGGACAAACAAATGAGTTATTGGGCATATTAAAGTGTGGTTACTCCTGTAAAAATAGGGTGCAGGACTTTTTGGGCGCACAGAGCAAGGGCCCAAGGCTCTTTACTGGGGCCAAAGAAAGAATTTTTTTGAAGGTTGTGTTCAGGTCAATTTTTAGCAAAAGATGAAAGAATAAAAAAAATGGATTAGAAGCAAGCACATTTTAGGCAGAAGGAGAATTACATGCCTGCTACACAAGCATCAAATATGAAACAGAAGTTAGAGTTCCAGACTTTGAAGGGTCTGTGTTCCATGATTGTAGCCTGAAAGAAATCCTGAAGGTATTTTGGAAAGATTTTAATGAGAATGTTAAGATCCAATTTGCAACACTGTGAAGGATGGGCAGTGTGAGTATCTGTGTGGTGTGGTGTGTGGATATAATTATAACAAGGAAATGGAGGGGATTCTTTCTTGATTTTGTCTGAGAAACTGCAGGAGTTTGGACTAAATAGTGTCAGAAAAAATGTACAAAAATCACATGATTAAAAAGATCTAAGTTGTGCAATCAACAAGATCCAATGGTCTACTAAAGGGGGCAATGTAAGAAACAGTGCTGTTAATGACACAAAGACAAATCTGCCTTAGGTGACTGCAACTAGTTGTGATGTCATTTAAATAGCTAAACATGAGAAAAACCTAAATTTGTTGCTTTGCTTATTTGGTTGGTTCACTGTTTCCATTTTGAACAGGCGCCATGGATGTGGAGATAGATGGCAGGCTGCTGGGGATACAGATCTGGGTTACAGGAGAGACCCACCTGCTCTTCATTAGCAAACAGGCCCCTATTGCAGAGTGAGTGGGACTGTTTGGATGAGTCAGGGATTCAAAAGAGCAGAGGGCTGAGGACAGAAATAAAAAAAAGGTATTTAGAAAATTTAGGAAAACAAAGCAAGTGGTGACACAAATTTTAAAGGAGAGAAGAAATATAGTAAGATCTAAAGAAGAGATAATTACTAAAAGATTTGGGTAATAAGACCTCTTTGAGTAAGTTGGCAGAATTGTGACTTGACCTATCTCAAGTTATGGGCATGGATTTGGCTCACTTATTAGGGCAGATGTTCCTTATGAATATGTAGAAGCTACTTGAATAGTATTTTCAATCCAAATACTTGGATAGTAAATTCAATAGAAATAAATGTATTATATATTATAACAAAAAATTTAAGATTATATATAATATATTACATATAATTATATAGTATTATATTATATATTATAACTGTATTAAATATAATATCTAATAATATATTGTATATTACATTTAATATGTATTATATATAATCATATAATACTATATATTATATAGTAATACTATATATTATATACGGTGTGAGCAAAAGTAGGTTTACAGTTGAGTATACAAAACACAGTTTACTTTTATATTATCATTTATTATGTTATTTTACATATGAACACATGTAAACCTACTTTTTCCCACCCCTGTATGTATCTTAGCAAAAACTTCAAAATTTCTATAGAGTAGAAACTACAGGTAGCATGTGGAAACAAAAGTCTAAGGATTATTTTTGGATAAGCCACCAAGTACTGGCTACTTGGTTTTTAATTGGAGATTGTGTTTAATTGGGGTGACTTGTGGAGGATTGGCAGATGGAGATTGCAATGGTAGGCTTATGCTCCTGACAGCCATAAGCCAGCTCCTGAAACCACATCAGATGTGTAGAACCATGTGTAGGTTATCCTACAGATTCTCTCATGATAACCCGAAGTCTTGTGATGATGCCATGATGATCTGTTATGATTACATCTATCCATGGCAGGTATGATTATTCATATGAATGAAGCCTTCCCTTAAATGGTGAATACTACATACGATAATACTCTTTGAAATACAGTGTGTCCATAAAGTCATGGTGCACTTTTGACCGTGTGACCAGTCAAAAGTGTACCATAACTTTATGGACACGCTGTATTTTGCAGTGAGAATAATCCAGTCTTTCTGTATTCAAAGCTCCATTGTAATTATGATTTTTAAAAAAGTAAACAAAGGACAAAGACAAAATTTATTACAAATGTTTAAAATAGTACAGGTTGGATCTTTGGGGATTTTGGAGCACTTTGCATATGCTGAAAAAACAGTCTTTCTCAAGTTTAAGAAGAATCTGAAACTAAAGTCAGTCATACATAATTTTAAAAGTTTATTCTAGTCCTTCTCCAGACTCTTTAAATTAAACAATATTATTTATTCAACTTAATCTTCATATGTTAACATACTTGAGAGTGTGGAGGTATTTCCAAGTTGACATTGTTGGTATAATTTCTGTTAAAGTTTCAATGTGTAGGTGAAATATGAGGATCTTTAGAAAGATAAAAGCCACTCTTCCTTAACTTTAAAGTAAAATGAAACAAACAAAAAATGTATTATATCTGCAAATGACCTCTCAGAGAAAACTGTCTCAAATGTTATCTTTTTATGGGTAAAGAGAGTAAATCACTTCATTTAAATGTAAGTAATATGTATAAAAAAATTCTTATTAAAAAAATTAGTAAAAGCTCTTTTATTTAGTTCAGTCACACTCAAATGGCTATAACGATAAGCTTCGAAGTTGGCAGTGGTCAAATATTTTTTCCTTTACATCAAGCCAATACTAAAGAAAATTGCTGCCTTTTTTCTAAGTTATTAACCTTTACAATGAGATATATTTTCTATGAATAGAAAAAAATGTTCTTTATTTTAATGTGAACTTAAGTTAGAGATACTAATCAAATCAATAAATTAAAATTAAGCCACACAAAATTGCTTTGTTTTATCTCTTTTATATTTGTCTTTAAGTTATGTGTAACAAAAATAATTGTAGGAAGCCCTGGCTGGCTGGCTTAGCAGTAGAGCATCAGCCCGGTGTGTGGAAGTTCCAGGTTCGATTCCTAGCCAGGGCACACAGGAGAAGCATCCATCTGCTTTTCCACCTTTCCCCCCTCTTCTTTCTATCTCTCTGTTTCCCTCCTGCAGCGAAGGCTCCATTGGAGCAGGGTTGGCCCAGGCACTGAGGATGGCTCCATGGCCTCCGCCTCAGGCACTAACTAGTATGGCTCTGGTTGCGATGGAGCAATGACCCAGATGGGCAGAACATTGCCCCCTAGTGGGCATGTCGAGTTGACCCTGGTCAGGCATATACGAGAGTCTGTCTCTCTGCCTCCCTGCTTCTCATTTCAGAAAAATACAAAAAAAAAAAAAAATTGTAGGAAATGTCACAATTTCTTTGATTAATCACAATAATGGAATTTTGTTAAATCAGTAAAAGTAAATGTAGAGTTAAATTATATGCTTTTTTTAAAAAAAAAGTACAATATAAGATCTTATTCTTCATAAAACTCCTCAAAAATATTTATCTACACCTGAATTCCTTCATCTAAACTACCTATTACTTCACTGTGGTTATAGTCAATTCTGGACAGAAAATAATTTTAAAAATGCCTTTATCCATTCATGTCCCTTGGCCTTAGATCATTTTCCATGGAATCGGATGTCTAACTTGCTCAAATCCCCTCTTTTAATCTTTCCATGTGTTGGTTTTTAATAAATACTTCCATAATTTAACCTCTCCAGAAAAAGCCTTGCTCAGATATATTAATAAATGCTCAAGTATTTCATTTTACCTGTTTAGGTATAGAACCTTTCACCAAAACTCTATGACTCTCATTAATGCACATATCCTGCCTTAAAAACCTATCTTTGTAAATAATTTATCCTAAATTTTATTTTCATAGTCTTTTATCTTATTCACATCCATCCCCATAATTAAACACACGAGTTTACAGTAACACAACCAGGGGGTAAAATTTAGGTTTGCTATTAACTTTTTCTGAGCATATGACTTGGATCTCTGAAGCTATTGTTTTGCATCTGTATTATAGGAACAGTAATTATTATTACAGAGTGTGTTGTGAATATTAAATATCATAAGTAATCTAAAACTCTTAGCTAAATGCCTAACACATTGGAAGAATTAAGTAGGTGTTAACTATTCTCATTCTTAATAATTTTATTACTCTGCTGTTTGTGTACATCTCTAGGCAATGTATAATGAACTGAAATAAGCACGAGATATTAAATAAATTTGTGTTAGTAACCTGACTTATACCTTATTAGCTGTCTGACTTTCAGTGTCTTACCTTCTTTAAACCTTGTAGTTGCGATTCAATAACATTATTTATATAATAGCTCACATAAAATCTGTCCTTGTTAAATGTCTATTGAATGAGTAAGTGACATAAATTTATATATGTATGCTGCAGTGTTGGTCTTAACAGTTTTACTTTTATAAATCATTCAGTAAAGGTTTATTTATTATATGTGGAAAATAAACTGTGATAAGCACTGGGAATAATTTCAAATAGGCCAGGTAAGGATCATTATATATTTGTGTGATACATAATGTAGCACTGTGTGCTATTAGATTGCTTAACAATTCTTTGGAAACAGCAGTAGGTATAAGCTAAAATCTAAACTATAATTCATATACTTCTGGTATGTCTGGAAAACTATAGGTAGTCTTTCCACAAATCAATACTTATATCACTTTATCCTTTTCCTAATCCTGCCAAGCCACTGACACAGTCATGGTTGTGGCCATAGAACAACAATGTCTAGGCCTTTGTTAGGTAGCTCAGTTGGTTGAAGTATCGTCTCAATGTGCCAAGGTCATATGTTCGATCCCTGGTCAGGTCACATACAAGAAGCAATAAATGAATGCACAACTAAGTGGAACAACAGATTGATGCTTCTCTCTCCCTTTCTAGGTTCCTCTCTCTCTCTTCCCCCTTCTCCTTCTCTTTCTCTCTAAATCAATAAGTCAATCACTCAATAAATAATTTTTAAAAAGAACAAAAAATCTAGAGTAAGATATTAGGGAAGGCATTCAAGGTCAGCAATGAGAAGGCATGCAGAGAGACTGCAAAGGAAGCCCCAGGGGAACAGGGGCACTGGAGGTAAGTGAGTTGGTGGAAAGTACCCGAGGTTCCCAGAGGAATAGCAGAATCAGGCACTGTACAGAACCATTCAGTTTCAGCTGAAAGGTGGCAAATATGGATTATGTATGAGATGATGATTGAGACAAACTCATTAGTGTAATCTAAAAAAATTTCTCCCAGGGCGGGTCAAACGTTAGTACTAAAAAGAAAACATTATTTAGGATTTACATATTAATCACTCAACCAAAACAGTCAAAATAATAATAATTCATTTTAATGTTTACCAGATCAAATGTGCATTTCTAAAATCAAATGTAATTACTTACTTCTTATAGGGCAGTATTTAAATGAATTTTATAACTTCAATAGAATATGCAATAGAACTATAGAAACACTAATTGTATTAATACATTATTTATGTCTTTAAATACATGATCTCTTTAATAGTTCTTGCTATTTTTTCAAAACCACTTAGTGATAAAATGGCTCATAAATAAAAAGTGAGGCAACACATTGGAGTGTTTCAAGGTGCTACCTTGAAACTAGCTTTTAAAAGTTAATGGTCAATAAAACTTTATTTTTCATTTCATAAATTGCTCTTGAAATATCTGACAATTAGAAGCATGTTATTATCATATTGGTATCAAATCCAAATAAATTACACAGTTACATCCCTTCGCCTACCTATGCTCAGAGAAGCAAGAAACAGCTCTTCAATAGAGATCATATCCATATTTTGAAGAACATATTCGCAAGAGAATAATAGTGAGAATATAATAATTGAGAAGAATTAATTGGAAAACAAATTGAAACACTGTGGTTCTATTTCCAAAAACAGACAAAATGATTGACACCTACCCATGGACTTTCAAATGAAAGTAGATGGAAATAAATCTCTTGCCACTTGACATTAAAATTACAATAGCAAATGTCTCTGGCTGTATCCCAAGCTGTGTAATTATATTTAGTCCATGGCATAAGCATTTGATGATTATATGCTTTTCACTATGTCCTGTTTTTACAATTTCATACAGTTCTGAATTTTAAAAAATCACTAACACTATATTGGTAAAATCAGGGAAAGTTAGGGGGAGAAAAAGCAACCCAATAAAATTGGGAAAGAGCTAGATATATCTATGAAAGACAGAAAAAAAGAGAGAGAGGCCACAATACATAAACACTTAAGCCTTGACCTTGAATAACTTTCAAATTCTACATGAAGAACATCTACACATATTTAAGAGAAAAAACCTCCTTTACTATGGGCTTTAGGCTTAGTGATTGCATGATTCAAAAATAAATAAATAAACCTCAAAACAGGCATACCAAAGAAACTGAAAAAGTAAGCTATGAACTTCAAGCCTTGGAAACACACTCAATTAAGAGAAAGTGGCCAAGAGTTGCAAGTTTGCATTATAGTTGGTACAGTTTGCTCTACTGGAGAAACCAATCATGTGATCCTAACTACACTGTTAGGTCGAGGGCAAGTACATAAATGGGAGTCGGCAATCTACAAGCTGGACACAGACTGCTAAGGAGCAAATTCTGACTGATAGAGGAGCTCAAAGTGGCAGCCTATTGATACCTTCTTTTGATATTCTAGTGAGCAAGGAAAATGTAAGTTACTAGGTATCACTGTATTATTCTAAGTCAGCAAATATCAACCTTTTTCATCTCATGGCACACATAAACTAATTACTAAAATTCTGTAGCACACCAAAAAATGTATCATATTTTTTTTCTGATCAGACAAAAAAATAGGTATAATTTTGATTCATTCAATCGATGGCTATGGTTGTGTTGGCTGTTGTCGTTTTTCAAATTTGACAATTAAAAAAAAAAAAGAGGTCAGTGCTCCTGACTAAATAGGTTTAAAAACTTTTGCAGGACACAAGTTGAAAATCACTGTTCTAAGTACATTACACAATTTTTAATAACTAAGATGAGAGAACAATGCAACTCTAGAGATGACTCCCTTGTGCCCTCCTTCCTGTAGGTCCTTGCAGTAAACCTCCATTAGAGAAGGTAATCTATGTAACCCCGGCAACAATAAAGTATGATCTCTTTTAGAAGACAATCACAGTAATATAAGCACCCAGAATCAGAAACTGTGTTGTATGAAAGGTCATTGTAAAATAAAAATTTAGAGCAAAGTTTTATTTTAAAAAGAGTAAGTTTCAGTGGCAATACATACTAGTTTTAAAAAGAATTTTGCATTTTACAAAACACTCTATTACAGATGTTAGTATCTGTATCATCCTCAAACTAGCTAGTTTCATTCTTAAACTAGCTCAAATAAAGGAATAAGTGTTATGTTTAATTTACAAATAAGGAAATTTAACCCCATACAAATTTAATTTATTTTTCTATTTTTGTAGAAAGAATCTCCAAAACTAGGACTGGCATGGAAGTGTTCTGAATCTAATTTCACCTGTGTGTATATACGTGTGTACACGTGGGCATACTCTATACACTGCCTGAAATGGTCGCATCATATGGTGCCATTCAATTTCATATCTACTCATAAATGGTTTGCTATGACAATGGGCATTGCCATGTAATTGACAGGAGTTAGAAGTCCTGGTACAGTCATGTATTACATAAAGAGATTTTTCATTTTAATTTGTAAATCTAAATCTGCAAGGCTATTATGGAACAAATGAAAATTCATTTGATTTGCACAGTTCTAATTTAGAGCAAGAACTGGACTATTTGTCATGCAAAGTGAACAGTATTAAACAGAAATATATTTGATGCAATGAAATCACATTTATACAGGAGCTGATTTTAATCCCATTCTTTCTTTGGGACTTAAAAGTAAGGATGAGAATAAAAATAGCAGTGGGTAACACTGAATGAGTGTTTATTGTATCAGGAATTGTCCTAAGTACTTTATGTATACTAACTTTTCTAAACCTCACAACAATCTTGTAAAGCAGTATCAATTGCTGTCCCCTTTCATACACAGTGAAACAGACACAGTAGCATAATAAGGGCTACACAGGGGGTCAGTGGCAGAACTGGGTTTTGCCTCTGCAGGCTGGTTCCTGAACATGCTCATTGAGAAAAGAGAGTAGACTGCCTCTCATAAAAGTAGGATGACATTATGCAGAGGAGCCACAAAGGGCTCTGGAGCCTTCAGAAACCATTGGGTTTTCGGCTCTGTCGTTGCCCAGCTGTGTTACCCTGAATAAGATGTTTACCTTATATTTCTGCTGCAGTTGACTCATCTGTAAACTGCAGGTGACAGTAAAGCCTTTTTCCTAGGGTCATTTGCAGGGTCAAGTGAGATAATAGAAGTAAAGCCTTGTTCATTGCATGTTAGATAACAAATAAATGACAATGATAGAAGAAGAGCAGAAATTATACTTTCAAAATAACCTACTCAAAGCCATTAATTTAAGAAAAATCAAATGGGGACCCTGAAACCCAAAGGAGTTAAGTGGTTAATTTAATGGCATGCTATCAGTGGCAAAACCAAGAGTAGAAGCCAAGCCTCTTGAGTCTATGTTTAGAATTTTTGAAGCACAAGGGAGTGAATGAAGGATTTTATCTAATGTGTAAGTTTTTTTCAATTAAGAAAGCCCACTATTGCCTGACCAGGCAGTGGTGCAGTGGATAGAGCTCACCAGCTTGAGCACGGGCCCATCTGGCTTGAGCAAAAGCTTGTGAGCTTGGACCCAAGGTCACTGGCTCCAGTAAGGGGTTGCTCGGTCAAGGCACATGTGAGAAAGCAATCAATGAACAACTAAGGTGTAACAACGGCAATGAAAAACTAATGATTGATGCTTCTCACCTCTCTTCATTCCTGTCTGTCTGTCCTTATCTATCCCTCTGTCTGACTCTCTCTCTGTCACTGTGTAAAAAAAAAAAAAAAAAGAAAGAAAGAAGGAAAGCAATCAATGAACAACTAAGGCAGGGGTCCCCAAACTTTAAAAAAAAAAAAAGAAAGCCCACTATTGATGTGTTTTTAATTATTTTTCTCTGTTGAAAGATGAGTCTACTGACAGTGACTGCTAGTAAAATATCATATCAGTCTTGTCTATATGTCACAACTATAAACACGTGAAATGTAAAAATGTTTCTTCTGTCTCAAATGTTGACAACCAGGAATTGTCTTGAGAAAGAAAAAAACCAATAATGGTCATAGTCCCATCTTTGTCATCAAAGCACACATATTACAGAGTAATCATTTGTCTTGTTTCCCAGAGCTAGGATATTTGCTTATTCATTTACTTATTTGACAGCAGAGGTAGATTAAAGTAAGAGGTCAGAGAGCCACAAAATATTACAAAAAATTAAATCAAGCCTGAGCAAATACAAAGCAACTATGTAAGCAAGAGAACTTTCAAGGGTAGCTCACATATGCAAAAGCAAAATCCCTGAGCCAATCACATGGTACATTTTACCAAGATGATGAGAATACAAGCCTATCATGCTGTCTTAACATGTGGTTTTTAAAGAAAGTGGTCCTTGCCACCTGATCTGACATTCATAGAACAAGGATTGAAATGAACTCTGTTATACTTTAAAGTTAGTGTTTAGTTCCCAGAAGCCAAGTTTATGTATTTAAATGAAGGAGCCATAAAATTTTGTTATAGTACTTAGCATACAACTGAACACAGCATTAAAAAGAAAGAAAATAAACATGAATTTAACTGAAATGATGCTCTTCAGACTATTAAAAACAAAAAAGACTCATGAATAGTTCAAATTATAGGATCACTGCCTTAGAGTAGAGACATCTGCAAAGAGACTAAAGAAATGTACAAAACTATAAATGAAGATTAAACATAGTGTTAGACAGCTTCCTGAAAAATGATAGCTGAGTTCTCCCTACATGCAATTATGAAAGAAGTGCTTTAAGTTTTATTTTTTTAATTTGAATAATAGATGTTGCCTGAAAATGAGCGTTGGCCACATACTTAACTTTTCCAAGATGACACAACTCTGATGTTGGAGCAGCAGGACCTGTATTTCCAGCCTGGAAAGCAAGCAAGCATGATTTAGCCGTCCAATATCTCAACTGTTTTGATGAGGGTTTTTTTTAATAGCATATTATTTTAAATTTATGATAGTATAAAAATGGCAAATGAAGTAAATCTACTTTTTTTTTTTACTGTAACAAGATTGTCTTTAATGAACATCAATTTTTGCAGTACAGGCAAGGGCTGTGTGAGCTCAAGGGAAAGTGAGGTCATAAGGGCTGTGATATCAGGGCTGAAGGGTGAAACCTCTCCTCTTGTTAAGGACTCACACAAACTACTATTTGTGCAGATAATATTGAGAGGACAAACTAAAAGAAGGTCCTCTCGATATTATCTGCACAAATATAAACTAGGTAAAATTCTACCAGTGTACAGAGTAAGGATGCTCCTTCGTTTTGCCAATTAAGTATCTATACACAAAGCAAAATAAAAGATAGAGATAATTAAAGAGACACACACAAAAAAAGGCAAAGGTTGATCAAAGAAAGAAAAATCACTTATCAATACAGGTAATAACTATGGTCATATGCTTCTACTTTCTACCTGCACTTTTTCTTTCCTTCTCTTTCACCTGTGTCTTGCAATACCTCTTTATCCTCTCAAATGTAACTTCAAACTTTCCCAGTATAAGGCATAATACAAATTTAAAATAAGAAAACAAAAATATATATGATCAAGAGAACAGTATATTAAAAGCATAGAGGCATATACCATATATTGATTTTTCTTGAAGTTAATTTAACTCATAAAACCCTTTGGAAAACATCTATCAACATCCATTAGTAATGCTTTTACTGAATCAAGTGTATACACAGATAAGTGCACATATTAGAAATGAACTTCTCAATAAACTTTTATTTTTTTATTTTGTTTATATTAATTTTAATGGGGTGACATTGATAAATCAGGGTACATATGTTCAGAGAAAACATCTGCAGGTCATTTTGACATTTGATTATAATGCATACCCATCACCCAAAGTCAAATTGTCTTCTGTCACCTTCTATCTGGTTTTATTTGTGCCCTTACCTCCCTCTAACCCCTCCCTCTCCTCCTTCAGCCCCACCCCCGATAGCCAGCACACTCTTGTCCATGTCTCTGAGTCTCATTTTTATGTCCCATCTATATATGGAATCATATATTCTTAGTTTTTTCTGATTTACTTCTTTCACTCGGTATAATGTTATCAAGGTCCATCCATGTTGTGGTAAATGCTTCAATGTCATTATTTCTTATGACTGAGTAGTATTCCATAGTATGTATGTACCAAATCTTTTTAATCCACTCGTCCACTGAAGGACACTTGGGCTGTTTCCAGATCTTTACTATTGTGAACAATGCTGCCACAAACATGGCGACACATTTCTTCTTTTCGAACAGTGCTATGGTGTTCTTAGGGTATATTCCTAAAAGTGGGATAGCTGGGTCAAAAGACAGTTCAATTTTGAAATTTTTGAGAAATCTCCATATTGTTTTCCACAGTGGCAGCACCATTCTGCATTCCTACCAGCAATGCAGGAAGGTTCCCTTACCTCCACATCCTCGCCGGCACTTAATCTGTGTTGTTTTGTTGATGAGCGTCATTTTGACTGGTGTGATGGTATCTCATTGTGGTTTTAATTTTTATTTCTCAAATGATTAGTGATGTTGAGCATTTTTTTATATGCCTATTGGCCATCTGTATGTCCTCTTTGGAGAAATTTCTATTTATTTCTTTTGCCCATTTTTTGATTGGATTGTTTGTCTTCCTGGTATTGAGTTTTATAAGTTCTTTATAAATTTTGGTTATTAACCCCTTATCAGACGTACTTTCGAATATGTTCTCCCATTGTGTAGTTTTTCTTTTTATTCTGTTCTTATTGTCTTTAGCTGTGAAAAAGCTTTTTAGTTTAATATAGTCCCATTTGTTTATCCTGCTTTTATTTCACTTGTCCATGGAGATAAATCAGCAAATATATTGCTGCAACAGATGTCAGAGAGTTTACTGCCTATGTTTTCTTCTAAGATGCTTATGGTTTCACGGCTTACATTTAAGTCTTTTATCCATTTTGAGTTTGTTTTTGTGTATGGTTTAAGTTGGTGGTCTATTTTCATTTTTTTGGAAGTACATGTCCAATTTTCCCAATACAATTTGTTAAAGAAGCTGTCTTTACTCTATTGTATGCTCTTACAGAATAGAAAGACAAACCACACAATGGGAGAACATATTCAACAATATGTCTGATAAGGGGTTAATAACTCAACATCAGGAAGACAAACAACCCAATCAAAAAATAGGCAAAAGAAATGAATAGAAATTTTTCTCCAAAGAGGACATACAGATGGCCAATAGGCATATGAAAAAATGCTCAACATCACTAATCATTAGAGAAATGCAAATTAAAACCACAATGAGATATCACCTCACACCAGTCAGAATGGCACTCATCAGCAAAACAACACAGAATAAGTGCTGGCAAGAATGTGGAGAAAAGGGAACCCTTCTGCATTGCTGGTGGGAATGCAGACTGGTGCAGCCACTGTGGAAAACAGTATGGAGATTTCTCAAAAAATTAAAAATCAAACTGCCTTTAGACCCAGCTATCCCACTTTAAGGAATATACCCTAAGAACACCATAGCACTGTTCGAAAGAAGAAATGCATCCCCATGTTCGTGGCAGCATTGTTCACAATAGCAAAGATCTGGAAACAGCCCAAGTGTCCTTCAGTGGACGAGTGGATTAAAAAGCTTTGGTACATATATACTATGGAATACTACTCAGCCATAAGAAATGATAACATCGGATCATTTACAACAAAATGGATGGACCTTAGATATCCGAAACACACTAGCAGAACAAATTTGGTTTACTATGCCTACAGTGATGGAGAATACAGACCATGAGGAGCGATGAAACATCTCAATAAGACGGTGTTAGAAAGAACTTGTTACAAGATTAGGGGTTGGTTAGGTGATTTGGAGGAAGGTTTAACAGGTGAGGCTTTGGTCTGAATTAGATGTTTTCAGAAACTGTGGGTTACGTAACTGTGATGGAGTAAAAGTAGATCTGATTTAGAAAAAAAAGAAGACCAGACAAGGCTAAAGCTGTAATTAGTAAATAATAATAATAATAATATAAAAAAGTAGTAGTAGTCACTCATGTTAGTTGGGATGGGGGTATGTTTGATATTTTAGGGTTTGCACAGTGGTGTTACTTCACTCTTTCCCTAGTCAACATCCTGAATTTTTCTTGTCTCATCGCTTCAGACAAGTTCTCATAGTCATAGAGCGACCTTGTCTGAAATTGATTTTCTGTGAAATCATTTCTATCCAACAGTAGAACACCACAGCCTCAGTGGAGGTTCCAAGTCAACAACTAACAAGGTGAAAGCCGAGCTGTCAGAGTGGAGCAAGTCCTGTATTTTTAGGGGCTAATTTTTTTTTTTTTCTCATGGGTGAACTATGTAACAAATGCACATTTGTCATAAAGTCTTATGGGTCATTAGAATATAATCAAAGAACCGGGGTGATATAATTAAATTTACACCATTACATGTGTATAGTAAAACAAAGTGCAACTCTCCTATGTTACTAAATTTTTCCCTTACTGGTATCCACAGTAAGAGATATTTACAGCATTGTACGATCTAGCAGGGAAAGTTTAGGGAAAAATTATAGTAAAATAGCAATGAAATCTCATGTTTGAGCAAACAATCAATACAATTCAAAATGTGGTCTAATGATTACAACCTTTCATGAAAAATAATTTTGTCATTGATAAAGCAATAACTTTCTAATAATGTGACAAATATTATTTTCAAATCTCAAAGTCAGCAGTAAAGTTGAGGTCTTCTATTTATATTCTAATCTTTACTAGATTCTACACTATCAGTTTACCAAGTTTCATGTTAAACTAGGAAATTTAAAGGACACACTTTGGAGTAAAACCCGCCGTTTTTCCTTCAGACCAGTGAATTCAACTGAAATGCAAACTCATGGGAAGAGCTGCTCTTAGAACAGAGTCCGCATTTTGTAATTTGCATATTTCTTTACTCATGAAGCAGTACTTTTCGAAAAGAAATTTTATTATTTCTATTTCTATTATATTATTAAAATAACCTGGCGTTGGCATCAATGATGAATTTGAAATATAATAAATTCATTGAGTGTCTTTGTGCTTTTTCTAAAATTATATATATGCCAGTGTAGGCTTGCTTGTTCAGGTTGACTTAATGGAGCATTTCTACACGCAAGTTACAGATCAGTGTGTCATGAAGCAAATCCATGTTTCTGAAATATCAGAATAGCCTGGGTATTATTTTTCTGGTGAAGTTGTATGATGTAACACATTTTTTTTTTTTTGCACTTCAAATAATTCTAAAAGAATACTGAGTGATACTGGTTTACTTATCAAAATAATGCATAAAACTAAGTCAAAAATTTATTGACAATTTTAGAAAACATAAATAGATACATTTGAGCTAGGGTTATTGAGCCAATATCACACCATATGCAGTATCAACTATGCTGTGGAATTTTTATTAATTCTGTTACTACTAAACTTCTGCTTTACTCTTACTTACATAAGGTTGGCTAAGCTACTCATAAATTATTCTTCCACATAAGTTGTAAATATAGTTTATTAAGTTTATCTAAATATCAAATTGGATGTGTCATTAGATTGTAGCACAGTTATAAATTGATTTGAGGACAACTGATTTGCTAATAATGATAAGTCATTTCTTCTAAAAATAGGGAACATTTCTTGATAAATTAAAACCTCTTTTATACTCTTATTTATCTCTATATTTTTCCTTATTTTTATCAAGATAAAGTAAATTACTACATAAATTGAAGTGTGATGTTGTGCTGTTTTTTGTCCTGTTTGTTTTATAGAGAGACAGAGAGTCAGGAACATCGAGCTGTTTTTGCATGTGCCCTGCCCAGGATCGAACCAGCAACCTCTGTGCTTCAGGACAACTCTCCAACCAACCTAGCTATCCAGCCATGGCTTAATTTTTTTTTTTAGAGAGATGGAGAGAGGAATAAAGAGAGAGAGAGAGAGGAGAAAGGGAAGCATTCATTTGTTGTTTCTCTCAGTTATGCACTCTTTGGTTGCTTCCCATGCGTGCCTTGACTGGGGATCAAACCCAAAACCTTGTCATTTCAGGATAACCCTCTTAACTGACTGAGCTAACTGGCCAAAGCATATATTAAGTTTTTTAAATTTGCTTTGCTTATTATTTTTAGAGAGAGAGAGCATTAACTTTGTTGTAGTTGCTTCTCATATGTGCCTTGAGACTGGGCAAGCCCAGGGCTCTGAACAGGCAACCTCAAAATGGTATACTGTTTTGTATTCTATTTTCTAGTTGATATCAATTACTGGAAGAGTCAAAGCTTTGCTATTTTTAAAGGTATAAGTCATTAAAGACTGTGAATTTTTTGACTGACTAATGTATTTTATCACCCTTAGTATGTTTGTAACAAGCAAAGAAAAAAATATTCCATGTTTGGGGGGAAAGAAACTTGTTCTGGGTGTTATTTGGTTTCTATTTTGTTTTGAAACTCAAAGAGCCAGGCAGACTCTATTGGTTGGATTAATTGAATAACTCCTAATGGGCAATTTGAAAGTTATCTATATATGGAAAGAAAATAATGTAACAAACTTAAAAAAAATTAACCCATTAGATTTGTTTAATTTGCTCAGATATCTTAGGCAAGTTCTAGTGGAGGCTTTCTTTAAAATCTTCACTACATTGTGTAGAAGCCTCAAGTCTAATTAGTGGTATAACCGATAACCGAAAATGAGCAAACAGCTTTAATTTAGAGTTCTCAATGTGCATGTTAGCTTTTCATTGCCATCTTTATGCAGAGCACATCTGCCTATATTTTAGTGGAAGCTTTCTGGTATATTTTGTCTTGATCTTTTCCCATATATGTATTTCTTTATAGTTTGTTGAATGGTTAAAAATGAACTTATCTACCATGGTTACAAAAGAATGGGAAAAATCAGATGAACAGATATTATATGAAGACTGATAAATGAAGAGTTACAATATATCACACTGTCAGTTAAAGATCAATTGTAAAACGAGATCCAGAGAAATTGGGTGCAGAGAATCAATACCAGAAATTCATTATTGTCCATATTTGAAAACTGGTTGAAATGCCTTCTTGTAGAATCTGCATTTTAATGTAATGCAGAAAAAATTAAATGATTAAAAACTCAGATATCACTTCCTTGAGTCAACAAAGTAATATAACACAAAGGGTCAAGATGAGTTATGATAGGAAAAGATAGAACTTTCCTGGCAGAGGAAGGTAGTTTAACATTCTATGTGGATATAGAAAATTTAAATTTGGAGAAGTGGGTATAAAACTAAGACAATATATGAGAAACAACAATTGAAAAAAAGTGCATTTGCTCTCTTTCTCCTACATTTTTCTAGCATTTCCTGCATTCTTTATTGCATCCATATTGTTACAATGGGAGATGTCATTTTTATTTTATTTTTTGTACAGGGATAGAGAGAGAGTCAAAAGAGGGATAGATAGGGACAGACAGACAGAAACAGAGAGAGATGAGAAGCATCAATCATTAGTTTTTCGTTGCCATTGCGACACCTTAGTTGTTCATTGATTGCTTTCTTATATGTGCCTTGACTGCGGGCCTTCAGCAGACCAAGCAACCCCTTGCTGGAACCAGCGACCTTGGGTGCAAGTTGGCGAGCTTTTGCTCAAGCTAGATGGGCCCGCGCTCCAGCTGGCGACCTGGGGGTCTCGAACTTGGGTCTTCCGCATCCCAGTTGGGAGCTCAATCCACTGCACCACCGCCTGATCACGCATCATCCTGGGGAACAATTTTTTTTTTTCTATTTTCTGTTGCATGAGGTTTAGAAACTGTTGCTATATATACTGGCATTGCTAATTTCAAATCTCAAATCCTATTTTTGGTACATGCTCTAGTACTTATGCAATTTTAATATCTTTTTGTTACAGTTACTGGCATGCATTGGTTTTTAAATTGCAGTTAAATGGCAACGACTCTTGGATTGAACATAACCACAGGCAATTAATGTGTTACAAACATCACTTTGACATAACTGTATTTGCTATTAAATGTAAAATATTATTATCTGATAAAAACACCTTCTTATTTTGTTTTAAGATTGAATCATAGCTTCTATGAGTAGGCATAAATGTAAGATTAGTCCTGACACCTTATGTTATATATGTGGCTGTTACACACTTCAACATCAAAGGCTCAATATTTTATCATTTGTGAGACGTGCTTATATTGCCTATTTTCAAGTTCCCCTTGGTGATCAAGACAAGAATTGGGCTCCTCATATTGTGTGTCATGGATGTGAGAAAATGCTTCATAACTGGACAAAAGGACAATGCAAAGAAATGCCTTTTGGTACTCGCATGGTTTGGTGTGAACCTAAGGACCACAGCAATGACTGTTATTTCTGTCTGATCCATACAAAGGGTATCGGCAAGGAAAAATGGCATATGATCACATATCCTAATATTCCTTCAGTAATACGACCTATCCCACACTTTGAGACACCCCCGGTTTCAGTTTTCAATGGTTTTCTTTCTTGTAAGAATGAAGAAAGTGAACATGGTGAACAAGTGTATTTTGATAATATGCATAAGGAAATGGTTGTAGAATCTGAAGGGTCTTCTTCTGGTGCCAAGCAGTCATTAACTCCTCAGTGGTTTAGCCAACCCAAATTGAATGACCTAGTAAGAGATTTGGGCCTATCAAAGAAAGCAGCTGAGTTATAAGCCTCCAGGTTTCAAGAAAAGAATGTACTTCACTGGTCAGCTAAAGTATCCCATTTTAGAAAGCGGGAACAAATTTTTGTGAACTTTTTTTCCAAAGACAAACACTTTGTTTACTCTCATGATGACATCAGTAGTCTTCTCAGCCAGCTAGGTGTTACTACTCACAGTCCAACAAATGGCGGCTATTTCTTCACAGCTCTAAACAGAGTCTGAAATGTGTTCTCCTACACAACAGTAACATTTATGCAGCGGTTCCAATTGGTTATTCAACTGATCTGCAAAAAAGATGATAATGACATAAAAATTGTCCTCAACTTTCAGAGGTATGAGGAGCATAACTGGATCATTTGTGTGGATCTTAAAATGCTTAATTTCCTGCTAACACAACGAAGAGGTTTCACGAAATATTCTTGCTTTCTGTGTTTGTTTGACAGCAGAGCACAGGAGAAACACTGAACACAGAAGAAGTGGCTGAAACGTGAAACCCTGGAAGTAGGGATGAAAAAGATTCTGAATCAAACTTTAGTTACTCAAGACAGGATCATTTTTACCCCACTTCACATCAAACTTGTCTTAATGAAACAGTTTGTTCAGGCTTTGAATAGAGAAAGTGAATGCTTTCAACATATTATTTCTGCTTTTCCTGTCTTGTCTTTCGAGAAGATAAAAGCAGGTATATTCAATGAACCTCAAATTCGAACCCTTATACGTGACAAAGAATTTGCCAGGAAGATGAATAAGGAAGAGAAAGCAGCATGGCGGTCTTTTATGGTAGTAACAAAAAACTTTCTTGGCAACAAAAAAGCAGAAAACTATGAACTTCTGGCTTAAAGGATGCTGTTGGCTTTCTGCGATATTGGATGTAACATGAGTATTAAGATTCACTTCCTGAACAGTCACCTTAATAAGTTTCCTGAAAATCTTGGAGCTGTTATTGATGAGCAGACTACTGCTGGAGCATCAAACTAGATTGTCTTCAACAAGTACACAAATTCAAGAGCTACAAATGCAAACTTTTGCCTGAATAGGATTTAAATAATTTTTACGCAAATTTTATGATAAAAATAAGTGTTTTAATATGTTCTATTTTGAAATTCTAGACTAATTCTGATGCAGTCATATCTTTTAGTCTATTAGTGTATTAATGCATTATATAAATTATTATATTTTCACAAAGATGATGTCAAGAAGACATTCTACTTTATTATGTTAACTAAATGTTGAAAATTTTACAATAAGATGAAAACCTAAATTCTTGAATTGCAAAAAACTGTAGCTTACAGAGAAAAACTATTGTCAGATTTGAGATCAGCACACTCGAATTAGGTAAGAACAAGTGTTTTTGTGGATGCAACAAAAATTTTGTTCCCCAGTGTAATCAATCTACCTTAGCCAAAATTAACAGACCCAATAATGGGCATCTGACTCACCCTTTCATTAGAATTTTTTGTTTTCTGTAGGTTTTGTGATCTTGATATTTTAAAATATTCAAAGCAGTCTTTTAGGTAGCTTGAACTAGAAAAATAAAAATATAAGGTATATAAGTCCATAGCTATTAGAGGACACGTGGAGAAAGTAAGTCTATGTTATGAGCAAAAGAAATGATGCCAACATACATGGTGGAAAGGTATTTATTCTCTGGGAGCTGTTGTCTTTGCCAGAAGAGCATATGTAAATTTTTGATACCGGAGAATAGAAGCCCTACCTGTTTCTCTACTTGTATTCAAAATTACCAGCGAGACAAAGTCTTACTGAATTTTGTTCCTTTCAAGTAGGCTAACTGGAATATATCTGAATATACTTCTAGTTAAATAAAAATAAAATCTCTGTTTTCTCCTTCTACAAAAGTTGCTTACCAATTCAGGATGATCTAATGTATAAAACAACCGTGGAAGGTCTCAGATGGTCCTCCTTTTTTCTTCAAAGCACTATTGCTATCATTGAAATTAGAGTCAGCAGGGAGCTAGTGCTGATATCTGGTTAAAAGCATCATCCCATACTGTGTAATCAATGGGCATTCGGTCAAGTTATGGTCCTGCAGTGTTTTTCTGGCCGAACGTGCTGTACATGAAATAAATGAAGGACAGCTTAGTTACAAATTGCACTTTATATAATGATAAAGAAAATCTTTACAAGGAAACTCTAAAATTGCCTGCCTTTTCCTAATTTAGTATACTCAAAAGCACTTAAAGGCCATTTTGACAATAAAAAGATGGAATAGGAATAAACCCAATGCTTGGTTGTGGCTTCCTATTAAATTCTATTAAATCTAGTGTTTCAGTTAAATCTGTATTATAATATTATAAAGAAAAGACAGTTGTGATAACTTTTCATGGATTGAAAATTTGGAGGAAAAAAATCAGACCAATTTATTTATAGGAAGAAAAACAACTTCTTACTGGAAAGTTTCATCAGCATGTGTGAAATTACATTTGACATTTTATTCTAAACTCTCACTGTATTTGAGGAAGAAAAAGTCAGAAAGAACAAAGGCACTCCCTGGCTGTAACGCCAGTGGTCGGGACCAGGCAGGGTCACATTGGAGTCAGCAAACCGCAGAAGAACCGAGGAGCTGAAAAGCATTGGGCTATTCCTGTTTATTGGACTCTAGCAATGGGCGGGCAAGAGAACAAGCAGGAGGAAACCACTTCTCACGCGAGCAGGCAAGAAAATGGGAAAACCACCCTCCCAGTGCTGGCCAGCGATCCATCTGGAGGGAAAGTACACGTGCTCCTGCAAAGTGCTTGCAGGTGGAAAACAAGTGAGCAAGCCTAAGCACAACTGCTTTCCCTACACTGGCATTAAATCTCTTAATTTAGGTTTTCTTAAATACTATAGATCAAAACTGTCCCAAATCTCACTGTTTAACCTATAAGAATGCTCATCTAAAATTCTAGATAATCAGAGCTACTTTATAATGAAAAATACTTATCTCTTTTGTTTCTTGTAAGGCTGGTGGTTGAGGCTGGACAGGTTCACACTGGATTCCGGCAGACAGCAGAGGAACTGCGGAGCTGGAAAGCCTTGGTCCATACCCGTTTACTGGAAGCTCACAGAGACAGGCGGGTGAATAAGCAAAGGAAAACTGCTTTGCAGTGCAGTGCAGGGCAAGGGATCAGGAACTGCCCTTCACGGTGGTGGCTGAGTAAATCAGGGAACCACATCTCACGGATGCAGGAAAGCAATCTAGGAGAAGCGCCACTGAGGGAAAGCACTCATAGCTTTTCATAGCGACACACACATGGTTTTTTACCACGTGCTCATGCAATAATCATGAAAAGTGCAAAGGAACAAGCCTAACAGCTGTTTTCCCTACAGATATGATAATAATTTACTCAAATTTGCATGTGGCAAATATAAGGGTAAATGTATAAAATTTTGTCAGGTTTAATATGTAAAATAGTAATAATTCTTTGTACCAAAAAAAAAAAAAGAACATCTTTTTATGCAGCTGAATATCTTTAATCCAAATAATCAGTTACCATTGATTGAGGAAACTATACTGTGGGTCAAATGCTTTCCCTGTTTTATCTCATGTACATTAAAAATGTATATTTAAAAATGAATATAAAGCAATAAAATATCCCCTAATTTTTGTGAGCAGTATACATTGTTTAATTCCCACAAACTTAGAAAGTACTATTATTCCCATTTTACAGAATAGAAAAAATAATGTAAAGTCAAAAGAATACTTTACAAAGCACTGTGTCAAAACAGAATTTTTTAGTAATTTTTAAAAAGATTTTATTTATTAAATTTAGAGAAAGGAGAGAGAAATGATGGTGGGTGGGAAGAGCAGGAAGCATCAACTCACAGTAGTTGTGCTTCAGATGTGCCTTGACTAGGGTTTCGAACCAGCAACCTCAGCATACCAATAAAAAATAAAACACACAATGTAAGATGAAACAATTGAAATGAGACCTAATTTTCAAGGGGGTATTCCCATTTTGCTATACCTCTGTGGGATTCTTTGGTTTCAGCCGGATAAAAGGCCAGCAGTTGGGCCAGTGAGTTGAAAATCTTCTGCCTGACTAGCCAAGCAAAGCACCCAGGTCCTCTGAGAGATGGGAGCAGATCATTTGCTCTCAGAGCACATTTTCTAAAGTATCTTTCTCATAAGTTCTTAACCTGGTGTTTGCCATCCAAAAGGCATCATCATCTGCAGACCATCTCTAATTACAATTATCATTTTCAGTCCCTAACTCAAAAAAAAAAAAAAAAAAGGAACCACCCTCCCTTTATATTTCCTGACTGATACTGCTCCATCTCCAAATACCCTGTAAGGTGCTGTCATTAAATAGGTTATATTCTTTCTGAAGTGAATTTTCCTTGAGGTCTCTTGTTAATTTTTTTCTTTTGCCCAAATCCTATTTATTACAAATGTCCCAAAAGTAGAAAAGATTTCTGTAAAAGCCTACAGAGGATAATTTTCATATAGGTAAAATGGCTAAAGGAAGAAAAATAAATGACTATTTCGGTTGCCTCTTTGATTAGATTGGCATGGTCTGCTTAGTTGTAATCTATGTAACTGCTTGCAAAGCTGTTACAAACCTAACCACCACAAAAATAAACTAAAATACGCACAATTCGGTGGTGACTTAAAACTGTATTCTGTACCTAAAAATGTCTTCAGTGTGGGTTATACCATGAGCATCAAAGTAAAGGTAATTTTTTAAAATGTTCTAGGTTCTATTTATTGAAAGCTTAGTATGTATCAGACAATGTTTTATTTTGTATAATAATTAACTTAATCACTGACAAAGTCTAGGGGACAGATGCAATTATTATCCCTATTTCATATATGAGGAAAATGAGATGAAAAGGAAGAAGATAACTAGCCTAGTTCTCATAGTTTGAAAGTTATACAATTAATATTTAGTCTACAGAAATATCTTTCATGTGATAACAATTTCAAAAAAGAAATGTGTAAGTTCTGTGACCCAACATAAGAATATAAATACGAAAGTATGTTGAGGACATGTCTGGAGGTTCATCTTCTCTGACTATTCGGGCTGGAATAAGTGCCAGCCTTTGCCATATTAGTCCACCGTAATGCCGATGGTGGAGGCCAGGCAGACTACAGAAGAACCGCAGAGCTGAAAGGCGTTGGACTATTCCTGATTATTGGATTCTCGCAGAGGCCGGCCTGTGAACACACAGGGGAAAACCTCTTCTTGCAGCGGGGGGAGCAAACAGGAAAATTGCTCCTCCTGGTGATGGGCAAGCGATGGTACCTAGGGAAACTACAGGTACCCTTATATAGGCTACACACATGTGGATTTCTGCCATGTGTTCGCTCATTAATCATGCAAAGTGCTTGCAGCCAGAAAACAAGCAAGCAAGCCTAACCACAGCTGTTTTCCCTGTACCCACCAAGCAATCTAATTTGACAGTCACAGAGGTCCCTAAACTATGGACTGCCCTCCATATTTCTGCCACCTGAGGCCATTTATCCGGCCCCCGCAGCACTTCCGGAAGGAGCACCTCTTTCATCAGTGGTCAGTGTATGGAGTACTGTATGTGGCAGCCCTGCAGCGGTCTGAGGGACAGTGAACTGACCCCCTGTGTAAAAAGTTTGGGGACCCCTGGTAGAAAATGCACCAATTTAAATTACCCTACTATTTCAACCTTGCTTTATTAAATTACATTTAATACTACTTAATCTGTCTCCTGTATTTTGACTTTTAATTTCTCATTATTTTTTAAAATTTTATTTCATCAAAAATAAAATATTCCCTTTTGTACGTATAAAATCAGCCCAGTACCTGTTACCTCTGCATGCAAGTGCTTGAGACTTGTTGACCATAGTTACCGAACTGGATCTGGATCACTTAATAAATTCCATTTTAAAAAATTAATCATTCTTTTAGATAATATTTTGAAATATAGGAATTTCTAGCAAATTTTATTCTTTGGGTTGAGAAAATGTTATGATAGCTCTCTTCAAAATGCAACCCTTCTAAAGAAAGAGAATGTTATTATTCCTGGCTTTTCTCTTCGATACACTGTAGCTTTCAATATGATGTACAAGTTTATACTGCTGATTGCCTTAATCAAGAGGTGTATTATTGGCATCATATATTTTTCAGGGGAGCCATTTGATTCATTTTTTATTTTAAAAATATTAAAGGAAATTGTTAATGATGGGGCTAGTCCATTCTATTTTCAAATAGCTGCATTGTGATTTGGGGCAGTCCTGTGTGCTGATAGTGAAATAACCTCATTCCTTTCTCTCTATACCCACATGCCATTACATACATACACACACACACACACACACACATGCAAATACACACATGGACAAACACATACAAATAACACTTTATTCATATTCATTGCTAGCTCTTTCCACTTTGTGTAGGCATGTGTGTATGTAAGCACACGCATATATTTAAACAGTTAAGCTAATTTTAATAGAATCATATTTATGAATTAAATGATATTCAGTAAATTAAATAATCTTGCATTTTAAATAAAACCACATCCTAACTATGTGTTTGGTTAAGCAGATAATATTCTATGGCCTCACTTCTTTCTCATCCCATTCTCTACAGCACCTCTGGTGCTAGTATTACATCACACTTCCTCTGAAGCCATTACTTGTAAAGTCGTATTTCAACTCGGCAAGTGCATGGAATGAGAGAAAAGTAAAGCATGCAAAATTGCAATGATTGTAATTTTATCATTTTGGCTTCCCTCAGCCTGTCTCTAGGAACCATAATTAATGGGATACATCCGTTAGCATCTCTTGGGGATAAAAAGAAGGATCTAATTGAAATCTTGTAAAGCAGTTTTACAGCGAAATGGAAAGGATATTGGCTTTTTATCTCCAAGACCCACCTTTACGTAGTCACAGATTATGAATGTGTCATTAGAATGTTGTAAACCTTCATGCTAATTAGATGAATTTAGGTGAATAATAACAATTGATTCTTTAATTGGTAACATTTAATAGAATTTCTTTACTAAAATGAGAAGCTATGGATTCTGAAAATTATTCTATAATAGTAGTAGTCATTTTATGATTCACAAGAACTTCTGGATTGGCATATATAAATAGAAGACAAAAGAAATATTCTGTATTCTAATAAACAACAAGTTGGTTCATAAAAAAGTTACACCAAGATGACATAAGCTAACTTATCCTTTTCCCACATTAACTGTGTTTGGCAACACTCTTTGAACACTGCACAATGCAGGTAAGTGTCTGTTTCAATTCTAAAAAAGTAGTAGTTTCTTTTTGGCTCCTTCTTGAGTCTACTTGTCTAATTTGGCCTCCTTCCCTCCAGTTCAGCCTTTATCATGTCCACAAGGTGACCCAGAAGAGCTACAATGTGCCCACCTCTGGCCCCTGGGCCTTCAGCAGCCCCTGGAGCAGCAGAATAAGATTCCACAGACCAATTGGGACCTCCCACAGGAGCAGAGAATGACTCACAGTAACATGGACCACATGTTCGAGAGCTACATCAACAGCCTCCAGTGGCAGCTGGACACATGGGCCTGGAAGAAACTGAGGCTGGAGACAGAGTTTGGCAACATTCAGGGGCTGGTGGACGACCTGAAGAATAAGTACAAGGATGAGATCAACAGGTGCACAGAGATGGAGAATGATTTTGTTTTCATCAAGAAAGATGTGGATAAAGCACATGAATAAGACAGAGCCGAAGTCCACCTGGAAGGCCTGACAAATGAGATAAACTTCTATAGGAAGCTGTAAAAAGAGGAGATTTTTGAACTGCAGTCCCAGTTCTTCAACACATCCGTGGTGCTGTCCATGGACCATGGCCGCTCCCTGGACCTGGATGGCATCATCGAATAGTCAAGGTCCAGTATGAGAAGATTGCCAACAGCAGCCACCCAAGGCTGAGACCGTGTACCAAATCAAGTATGAGGAGCTACACACGTTGGCTGGGAAGCACAGAGATGATCTCCATCACATGAAGACTGAGATTTCTGAGGTAAACAGGAACATCAGCTGACTCCAGGCTGAGATTAAGGCACTCAAAAGCCAGAGGGCATCCTTGGAGGCTTCCATTGCTGATACCAAACAGCATGGGGAGCTGGTCATCAAGGATGCTCTGGCCAAAGTGGCTGAACTGGAAGCTGTTCTGAGAACTGCCAAGCAGAACATGGGCTGGCAGCTGCATGAGTACCAGGAGCTCATGCACGTCAAGCTGGCACTGGATTTGGAGATTGCCACCTACCTCAAGCTGATGGAGGGCAAGGAGAGCTGGCTGGAGACTAGGATGCAGAACATGAATATCCAAACCAAGACCACCAGCAGCTACTCATGTGGGCTTAGCCCAAACCTCAACTATGGCCTGGGCATCCAGGCCAATTTGGGCTCTGGCAGGGGTGCTGGCTCCTTCAGATGCACCAACATCAGCTCCTCCAAGATGGTGGTTATGAAGAAGATTGAGACCCATGATGTGAAGCTGGTGTCTGAGTCATCTGGTGTCCTGTCCAAGTGAATGACTACTGCAATACCTTCTGTCCCCTGAGCCTATGGGAAAGGGGCTGTCTAGGGGAAGAGTGGTCACATAGGAGACCCACCTGAAGCTCAGCCCCAGTCAGCTCACCCATGGAATGGGACAGTCGACTGCCTGGCAGACTGCCTCTTACACATGCCCCTAACTAAAATCCAAATAAAGTGTTAATGTTTCCAAAATAAAGTATCAGCCAATTCTAAAACAAACAAACAAATAAACAAAAAAAACAAGCAGGTAGTATCTATTTTTACAACTACCCCCCACTCCTTCTCCACCTTTATTTCCTCTTTCTCCCTTTTCCCCACCTCTTTCTACAGTGAAATAGGATAACCACCTAACATTTCTCTCTAAGAAGTTTATCTTCATAATCATTCAATTTATTGTCTAATATTCATATGACTTTTTCTTTGACCTAGAGTTTATTTTGGAGTGTATTTCTAAATCTTCAAATACATATATGAGAATTTTCTAGTAATTTCTCTGTTAATGATTTCTAACTTAATTTCATTGTGGTCAGAAGATCTACCCTCACTGATTTTAATGTTTTTAAGATTGATTTACTAAGAATATGGCACTTTGGTAAATGTCCCATGTACACTTGAAAATAATCTTTTATTATGCAAGTGTATTGAGCAATGTTAGATATATTTCTGATATTTATTAATATTATTTTTCAAATTTTCTTTGTCTTTTACTGTTTTTATTTTTTTAAACTTGTTTGATCAGTTATTATGGAAGGCATACTAACTCCCCTGTCCCATTATTGTGAATTTCTTCTTGTGTTTCTATCTTTTATTCAATTTGAGGCTAGCTATACAAATTTAGAATTATAATACCTTAATGAATTTAACCTTTTATTATTATGAAACCCCTTATTCTTTTAGATTAAAAATTCTACTTTGTTTGGAAAATTTCTTCTCTCACCTTTGAACCATCATTTTAAACTATGTGGTTTATTAAGCATTCAGAATAGTTCAATTAGTTTCCTTGCCAAGTTTTGCTTTCATGAGACATATTGGCTAAAGGAGGCCTTTCTAGAGCTAGAAATACTATTTATGACAGAGGTTGGTGCTAAGAGTATTGAATTGTAATAATAATGTCTTGACTTGATTTATTAAATTTACCTTAGTAAGCAAGTTGATATCATCATAACTGCATTGATGATGGTATATTCTGGATTTATAAAGGAACTTTCTATCTATTAACCTTTGGGAACCAGTGAAAGATAGGTAACTCAATATTTTTAATAAATTTAATTTTGATAACTTCTATAACTTTCTTAAGTCAACACTGTTAAAACATTTGAAAGTCCTGTGATATTAACACAGTTATTGAACAATGAGGTGAAAAACGGTCTACTTAACCTGATATTAATATATTAATAGGGTCAAACCAGTTTTCTGTTGGTAGTGGTACATGTTAACTTTTTGTGTTGTATAATTTTTCTGTGCCTTCTAGTTCAAGTGTGTCTCTTATATGCATAATATAGTTGGATTTTGGTTAGATTTCAACCCCTCTTCTCTTTCATTGATTAGCCCATTAGCATTTTGTGCAACTTCCATTGTATTGGGCCTAAATCTACCATTTTATAATTTGCTATCTTGCCTTGAGTTACATATTTTCTTTCTTTTCTGGCATTCTTTTATATTAATTAATATTTTTGTGTATGTGACAGAGACAGAGAGAGGGACAGATAGGGACAGACAGACAGGAAGGGAGAGAGTTGAGTAGCATCAATTCTTCGTTGTGTCACCTTAGTTTCTCATTGATTGCTTTCTCATATGTGGCTTGACCTGGAGGCTACAGCCGACCGAGTGACCCCTTGCTCAAGCTAGCCACCTTTGGCTCAAACTGTTGAGACTTGCTCAAACCAGGTAAACCCGCTAGCAACCTTGTGTTTTCAAATCTTGATCCTCCGCGTTCCAGTCTGATGCTCTATCCACCATGCCACTGCCTGGTCAGGCTAATTAAATTTTATTATCTCATTCTTTTTTCTGTGCTTGATGGTTATTCATTGTATTTACTTTGTTTTTATAATCTTTACCTTTTTTAAAATTTTTTATATTTTATTCATTTTAGAGAGGAGACAGAGTGAGAGAGAGAGAGAGAGAGAGAGAGAGGGAAAGGGAGGAGGAGCTAGAAGCATCAACTCCCATATGTGCCTTGACCAGACCAGTGCAGAGTTTTGAACTGGTGACCTCAGTGTTCCCAGGTCAATGCTTTATCCACTGCGCCACCACAGGTCAGGCCATTGTATTTACTTTTATTTTATAGTTATCTTAAAAATAACATTATAAATTTTGACTTACCAAGTTCTTATATAAATTCATACTTTAGTTGTTCAGTGATTGTGATACAATTTTTAAAAAGCATTTAACATCCTAATACAATAGTTTATTACATATATATGCATTTTACTATATCTCAGCTACCTTTTAGTCAATTATTTGGGCATTTAATGTTAATGGGTAACACAGTTATCATTTTAGTATAAAATCTTTGAGTGTTCAGATAATTTTGGTTAAGCATAAGAGATCTATATTTTATAATAAATCAATATAAATAAAAATATAAATGTTTGTTCAAAATCATAAATCTCCGAAAGTTCTTTACCCATTGCTATAAAATTTTGACACAATGTTGCATTTGAATACGCACATGTTTTTATATACCTACTATTATATAGATGTCACACCTGTGACAGGTAAAAACATGCTTTTTTTTAAAAACAGTGCCATCTGTTAGACATAAAAGCAACACACACTATACTAAATATTTTACAATTCTATTTCAATGTTTCTGATTTATAACCCAATTACAATTTCTAAATTTCCAATTTTACGATTCCATTTCAATGTTTCCGATTGCATTATTAAATTAAATTTTCATAGATTTCAATTTATTTTCATTTTGATTTAATTATTTCATGTGCCATTGTGTTGGTATAGAGCTGTATCGTTTACCATAGTGTTCATTTCATGAACTTCTGCAATTGAAAATTGGCATGCCAATTATCATGTTGCAAAATATCAACCAGCCAAAGCTTTGCAATGGCACATGGCTTGCAGTAAAAAGAATAATGAACAATGTCGTAGAAGCAACAATCTTGACAGGACCTTTCAAAGGTGAAGATGTCCTCATTCCTTGCATTCCTGTGATTCCAATGGATATGCCATTTCAATTTAAGAGATTGCAATTCCCAGTTCGATTGGCATTTGCAATCACCATCCACAAAGCTCAGAGCCAATCTTTAGAATTGTGCAGTTTAGATCTAGACATGGATTGCTTCTCACATGGACAATTATATGTTCCATGTTCTAGTGTCAGCAAACCAGACAATTTCTATATTTGCACAGACAATGGAACAACAAAAAATATTGTATGCTCACAAGCATTGTGAAATTAAACATATTAGAAACATGCACTTTCTCTTTTTTTTCTTTTCCATTTAAACAGGCTGAGCCACAGCAATGTGTGACCAGGTACAGCTAGTTAAAAATATATAAATTGTTCTAAAATCCAGGAATAAAACTACGTTTTATTTATCTCAGTAGGGCATTTTAAGCTCTATTTAATAACTGTCAAATATTTAAACCATAATTTCATTTTTCATATGAATTTTTAGTATCCTGTTAAGAGTTAAGAGTTTCAAGGTAAATAAGAAAATACAATCCCAATGATATTTAAAATTCAATGAAAATTATTATAAGTATAATTTGTAAGATTATGATAAAAACCATTTTATCTGATTATAAAGAATAACTTTTAGAAGTGTTCCTAGTTTAAAAAAAACCAATTTTTGACTCATAAGAATTTGATTATTAACCCATAACTTTCAACTACTACACTGATAATAGGAAATTCCCAGAAATATTACCATGTACTCTGGTGTACAGTTGAGGATATAGTTTTTAATATTCCCCAAAGGGTTATCTTAATGTGACCTTATTTTTTAAGAAAAGCAACAGTATAGTATGGCAGATGCTACTGTAGCTCAGCCTGTAGCTACCTCCCCATTCTAATGTATTTCCACAGCCTTCCAATGGCTAGCTAGCATCTTTGTCTGAAGGGAGACTCTGGCTGTTAAAACTTAAATTGCTTTAGTGTGCTATAAACTTGGTGTCACAGCCAATGGCTCACCAACAGCCCTCTACCAATAACACTGGGAAACAATTTTTTTTTCATCTTCTGTTGCATGAGGTTTTAGAACTGTTGCTATATAAATCTGCATCTCTGATTCCAAATCTGAAATCAATTTTTCGGTGCATTCTCTAATTTTTATGCAATCTTAATTTTTTGTTACAGTTAATGGCATATATTGCTTTTTAAATTGGAGTTAAAGGGCAACGACTCTTGGATTGAACATAACCACAAAGCAATTAATGTTTTACAAACATCACTCTGATATAATTGTAGTTGTTTTTAAATGTCAAAAATGATTATCTGATAAAAAAAACACCCTATTATTTTGTTTTAAGATTGAATCATGGCTTCTTTGAGTAGGTATAAATGTAAGAATAGTCCTGACACCTTCTGTTATATATGTAATTGTTACACACTTCAACATCAAAGGCACAATATTTCATCATTTGTGACATGTTCATATATTGCCTATTTTCAAGGTCCCCTTGGTGATCAAGACAAGAATTGGGCCCCTCATACTGTGTCATAATTGTGAGAAAATGCTTCATGACTGGACAAAAGGAAAACATTAAAAAATGCCTTTTGGTATTCCCATGGTTTGGCATGAACCTAAGGACCACAGCAGTGGCTGTTATTTCTATCTGATCCATACAAAGGGCATCGGCAAGAAAAAATAACATATAATCGCATATCCTAATATTCCTTCAGCAATACTATCTATTCCACACTCTGAGACATTCCCAGTTCCAGTTTTCAATGGTTTTATTTCTTCTAAGGATGAAGAAAATGAACATGGTGATCAGGTATATTTTGATAAGATGCATGAGGAAATGGTTATAGAATCTGAAGGGTCTTCTTCTGATGCCAAGCAGTCATGAACCCCTCAGCAGTTTAGCCAACCTCAATTGAATGACTTAGTAAGAGATTTGGGCCTATCAAAGAAAGCAGCTGAGTTATTAGCCTCCACGCTTCAAGAAAACAATGTACTTAACTGGTCAGCTAAGTATCCTGTTTGAGAAAGCATGAACAAATTTTTGTGGACTTGTTTTCTGAAGACAAACACTTTGTTTACTGTCATGATTTCAGTCGTCTTCTCAGCCAGCTAGGTATTACCACTTACAGTCCAACAGAATGGCAGCTATTTCTTGACAACTCTAAACGAAGTCTGAAATGAGTTCTCCTACACAATGGTAATGTTTATGCAGCAGTTCCAATTGGTTATTCAACTCATCTGAGAGAAGATTATAATGACATAAAAATTGTCCTTGACTTACTGAAGTATTAGGAGCATAACTGGATCATTTGTGTGTATCTTAATATGGTCAATTTTCTGTTAGAACAACAGAGAGGTTTCACAAAGTATCCTTGCTTTCTGTGTTTGTGGAACAGCCAACCTTGGGAGAAACACTGGACACAGAAGGAGTGCCTGAAACATGAAGCTCTGGAAGTAGGGATGCAAAAAATTTTGAATGAACCTAGTTAATCAAGGCAAGATAATTTTCCCCCACTTCACATCAAACTTGGCTTAATGAAGCAGTTTGTTCAGGCTTTGAATAGAGAAAGTGAATGCTTTCAACATATTATTTCTGCTTTTTCTTCCTTGTCTTTCAAGAAGAGAAAAACAGGTGTATTAGATGAACCTCAAATTCAAATTCTCATATGTGATAAAGAATTTGCCAGGAAGATAAATAAGGATGAGAAAGCAGCATGGTAGTCTTTTGTGGCAGTTACAAAGAACTTCCTTGCAACAAAAAAGCAGAAAACTATGAACTTCTGTTTCAAAGGGTGCTGTTGGCTTTCCACAACATTGGATATAACATGAGTGTTAAGATTAACTCCCTGAACAATCACCTTGATCAGTTTCCCAAAAATCTTGGAGCTCTTAGTGATGAGCAGACTACTGCTGGAGCATCAAACAAGATTATCCTCAACAAGTACACAAACACAAGAGCTACAAATGCAAATTATTGCCTGAATTGAATTTAAATAAGTTTTGTGCAAATTTTATGATTAAAATAAGTGTTTTAATATGTTCTATTTCAAAATTGTAGATAAATTCTGATGCAATCCTATCTTTTAGTGTATTAGTGTATTTACTGCATTATATAAATTATTATATTTTCACAAAGATGATTTCCAAGAAGACATTCTATTTCATTATGTTAAACTAAATGTTGAAAATCTTACAATAATATAAAAACCTAAAATCTTGAATTGCAAAAAAACTGGAGCTCACAGAGAAAAACTAATGTCATATTTGAGATCAGCACACTCAAATTAGGTAAGAACAAGTGTTTTTGTGGATGCAACAAAATTTTTTTTCTCCAGTGTAATTGATCTAAGTTAGTGTATAAATACCCCAATTCCCTCATTCATCAGGGGTGATAATTTTGAGACTTCCCCTAAGCTCCTTTTGCCCACAAAGACAACCTGTTTGATAATGTACCACCTATTGGCTCATTCTCCTTCCTGTCTTAATGACTTTCATTGCTGGAAATACCTCACAAATAAACTACTGACATTTGACTCATTTCTATTGTCAGTCTCCGGGGAAACCTAAATTAAAACAACTGGTACTAGAAGTGGTTTTAGAAAGCTGATACCCAGGATAAAATTTTGAAATTGGATCATGCAATGGTAGTAAGTAGGGTAATGATAACCCCAAAGATGGTTTAGCATTGCAATAACCAAGACTTACTTGTGGTGAGTTAGAACGCTAATGGAATTAAATGCTTCTATCTTTCCACGGTAGATCAGTAGTTTATCTTTACTGAGATTCTTACATTTTCAGGTTTGTTTTAGGTTTGTTTCTCTTCTTTTCAATGCCTTAGACCACATCATTCAAAAAAATAATCTCACAAGTTAAACAGGTCAGGAAGACTTCATTCATTCAAGACTATCACAGTAGTTGAAAGAGATCAAACTCAATAACAACAAAACAAAAAGCAGAAGAGAGAATTCTTAAATACTGGGATGAACTAGTGGAAAATACTGGAGGATCTTATGGGGGAGGTTGGTCAATGCAATCAGGTCATCTGTGTTTGTTAATTGATGCTGAGCTTCTGGAAATTGTGTTTCTACCTTCCCACAGAGACTAGGACATAAAGCCACTATTTCCCTTGTGATTTCAACTCTAAGGAACAGCTCCCAGAACCTTTAGAAAGACAGCCCTGGGTTGTAACACTGGCAAGAGTCTACAGAAGATTTACATGTCAAAGATGCAGAGAAAGAAACTACAATTACAGTTTTCTAAGGGAAATTTTCTAAGAAAAGGAAGGTCAGGAAGAAACCTGTCAGAAGTGTAGTCAGGCTGAGAAGACTGTTAATGCTGTCTTCATCTTCGGCACTTCACAGAGTGATGGATTTATTGTCAGTGGAGCCCACATAATATCACCTTGGATCAAGAAACTCATTTCACAGAAAATGAGGCAAACCATGGGCATACAAGCACAGGATCCTCTAGTCCCAAGTATATGTCATTACTTAGAAGCTGACAGCCTCATAGATATTAATATGGCCTCTTAAATGCAGAGCTGACACAACAGCTTAGAGGTGATGCTACCAATGGTTGAGCACTGTCCTTCAAATTGTAGAATATAGTTGAACCAAAGCACATTTAATGGTGTTATAGATCATATAAAATAAATAAATGTACAAAACCAAGGATAGAAATAGTGGTTCTCAGTCAGGTGCTCATATAAGAATTTTGTACATACTGTGCCTGTAACTTGAAACCCTACTGAATTCAAGGTTCTGCTTTCCAGGACAGGGATTATTATGGTTTTTTTTGTAATTTCAAACATCTTTATACCACCAAACAAAAGGTCCATAATAGCATTTACGGTATATCTATATTACCAGGTTAAACAACAAAATAATAAGCATCCGTTCCATTTAATACATACACGTTACTTACTATCATTTCTGTTTTTCGGGTTTTTTTCTTTCTTTCATTTTCACTTTTACTGGGTTTTTTAAATTAATTTTAATGGGGTGACACCAATAAATCAGGGTACATATGTACAATGAAAACATCTCCAGGTTATCTTATCATTCAATTGTGTTGCATACCCGTCACCCAAAGTCAAATAGTTCTCTGTCACCTTCTATCTGGTTTTCCCTGTGTACCTCCCCTTCTCCCTATCCCACCCTGAACTCGCTCCCCCCACCCCGTAACCACCACTCTCTTGTCCATGTCTCATAGTCTCACTTTTATGTCCCACCTATGTATGAAATCATGCTGTTCTCAGTTTTTCTTTTTTTCTGATTTACTTATTTCACTCCGTATAATGTTATCAAGGTCCATCCATTTTGTTATAAATGATCCAATGCCATCATTTCTTATGGCTGAGTACTATTCCATAGTATATATGTACCATTGCTTTTTAATCCACTCGTCTTCTGACGGACACTTGGGCTGTTTACAGATCTTCGCTATTGTGAACAATGCTGCCATGAACATGGGGGCGCATTTCTTCTTTTCGAACAGTGCTATAGTGTTCTTAGGGTATATTCCTATAAGTGGGATAGCTGGGTCAAAAGGCAGTTCAATTTTTAATTTTTTGAGGAATCTCCAAACTGTTTTCCACAGTGGCTGCACCAGTCTGCATTACCTCCAGCAGTGCAGGAGGGTTCCCTTTTCTCCACATCCTCGCCAGCACTTATTCTGTGTTGTTTTGCTGATGAGTGCCATTCTGACTGGTGTGAGGTAATATTTCATTGTGCTTTTAATTTGCATTTCTCTAATGATTAGTGATGTTGAGCATTTTTTCATATGCCTATTGGCCATCTGTATGTCTCTTTGGAGAAATTTCTATTCATTTCTTTTGCCCATTTTTTGATTGGATTGTTTGTCTTCCTGTTGTTGAGTTTTATAAGTTCTTTATAAATTTTAGTTATTAACCCCTTATCAGATGTGCTGTTGAATATGTTCTCCCATTGTGTGGTTTGTCTTTTTATTCTGTTCTTATTGTCTTTAGCTGTGCAAAAACTTTTTAGTTTATAGTTTATAGATATAGTCGCATTTGTTTATCGTGCCTTTTATTTCATTTGCCCGTAGAGATAAATCGGCAAATATATTGCTGCTACAGATGTCGGAGAGCTTGCTGCCTATGTTTTCTTCTAAGATGCTTATGGTTTCATGGCTTACGTTTAAGTCTTTTATCCATTTTGAGTTTGTTTTTGTGAATGGTGTAAGTTGATGGTCTAGTTTCATTTTTTTGCAGATAGATGTCCATTTTCCCAACACCATTTGTTAAAGAGGCTGTCTTTACTCCATTGTATGTTCCTTTCTCCTTTGTCAAATATCAGTTGTCCATAAAGCTGTGGGTTTATTTCTGGGTCCTCTGTTCTGTTCCATTGATCTATGTTCCTGTTCTTATGCCAGTACTAGGCTGTCTTGAGTATAATGGCCTTATAGTAAACCTTGATATCTGGAAGAGTGACACCTCCTGCTTTATTTTTTCTTTTTAAGACTCCTGAGGCTATTCGTGTTCTTTTTTGGTTCCATATAAATTTTTGGAATATGTGTTCTATATCTTTAAAGTATGTCATTGGTATTTTAACTGGTATTGCATTGAATTTGTAAATTGCTTTGGGTAATATAGACATTTTAATGATGTTTATTCTTCCTAGCCATGAGCACGGTATATGCTTCCACTTGTTTGTATCTTCCTTGATTTCTTTTATCAAGGTTTTATAATTTTTCAAGTACAAGTCCTTAACCTCCTTGGTTAAATTTACTCATAGGTACTTTATTTTTTTTGGCTACAATAGTGAATGGGATTGTTTCCTTAATTTCTTTTGCTAACAGTTCATTGTTGGTATATAGAAATGCCTCTGATTTCTGAGGATTAATTTTATATCCTGCCACCTTGCTGAATTCATTTATAAGGTCCAGTAGTTTTTTGACTGAGACTTTAGGGTTTTCTATATACAATATTTATCATCTGCAAATAGTGACAGTTTTACTTCTTCTTTTCCAATTTGGATGCCTTTTATTTCTTCTTCTTGTCTGATTGCTTTAGCTAGGACTTTCAAAACTATGTTGAATAAGAGTGGTGAAAGGGGGCACCCATGCCTGGTTCCTGATCTTAAGGGGATTGCTTTTAATTTTTGTCCATTTAGTATGATGTTTGCTGTGGGTTTGTCGTAGATGGCCTTTATCATGTTAAGGAATGTTCCCTGTATTCCCACTTTACTGAGAGTTTTGAGCATAAGTGGGTGCTGGATTTTATCAAATGCCTTTTCTGCATCTATTGAAATTATCATGTGATTTTTGTCCTTCCTTTTGTTTATGTGATGAATCATATTGATTGATTTGCGAATATTGAACCAGCCTTGCCTCTCCAGAATAAATCCCACTTGATCATGGTGTATAATTTTTTTCATATATTGTTGGATCCGGTTGGCTAATATTTTGTTGAGAATTTTAGCATCTAAATTCATTAGGAATATAGGCCTATAATTTTCTTTCTTTGTGTTGTCTTTGCCCGGTTTTGAGATCAGAATTATGCTCGCCTCATAAAAGGAGTATGGAAGTCTTCCTTCCTCTTGAATTTTTGAAATAGCTTGAGGTGGATAGGAGTTAGTTCTTCTTTGAATTTTTGATAGAATTCACTTGTGAAGCCATCAGGCCCAGGACTTTTCTTTTTTGGGAGTTTTTTGATAACTGTTTCGATCTCATTTGTTGTAATTGGTCTGTTTAGGTGTTCTGATTCTTCCTGATTGATTTTTGGAAGATTATATGATTTAAGAAATTTGTACATTTTACTGAGTTTGTTTAATTTTTTGGCATATAGTTCTTCATAGTATTGTCTTACAATGCTTTGTATTTCTCTTTTGTCAGTTGTTATTTCTCCACTGTCCTTTCTAATTTTATTTATTTGAGTCCTCTTTTTTTTTGGTGAGTCTAGTTAAAGGTTCATCAATCTATTTTACCTTTTCAATGAACCAGCTTCTGGTTTCATTGATCCTCTGTATTGTTTCCTTAGCCTCTATGTCATTTATTTCTGCTCTGATCTTTATTATTTCCTTCCTTCTACTTGTCCTGGGTTTTATTTGCTGTTGTCTTTCTAGTTCTTTTAGATGCAGGGTCTGGTTGCTTATATGAGCTTTTTCTAACTTCTCATGATATGCCTGTAGTGCAGTGAACTTCCCTCTCAGAACTGCTTTTGCTGTGTCCCATAAATTTTGAGTTGATGTATGCTCATTATCATTCGATTCTAGAAACTTTTAATTTCTACTTTGATCTCATTGTTAATCCATTCATTATTTAATATCATGCTATTTAGTTTCCAAGTGTTTGAGTATTTTTCAGTTTTTCTTTTGTGGTTAATTTCTAGTTTTATAGCATTGTAATCAGAGAAAATGCTTGATATGATTTTAACCTTAAATTTATTGAGACCATTTTTGTTTCCTAACATGTTGTCTATCCTAGAAAAGGTACCATGAGCGCTTGAGAAGAATGTATATTCTACTGCTTTAGGGTGAAAAGTTCTGAAGATATCTATTAAATCGAGTGGATCTAGTGTCTCCTTTAAGTCTGCTGTTTCTTTATTAATTTTCTCTCTTGTGGATCTATCCAGTGGTGTTACTAGGGTATTGAAATCCCCTACTATGATAGTATTGCTGTTAATCTCACCCTTTATATCCATCAAAGTCTGCTTTATGAATGTAGGGGCTCCTATATTGGGTGCATAGATATTTTATTAATAGTTATATCTTCCTGTTGAATTGTTCCCTTTATCATTATGTAGTGTCTTTCTTTATCTCTTACTACAGCCTTTGTTTTAATGTCCATTTTGTCAGATATAAGTACTGCTACCCTGGCTTTTTTTTCATTTCCACTTGCATGAAATATTTTTTTCCATCCTTTTACCTTCAGTCTATGTGCATCTTTTGTTTTAAGGTGTGTCTCTTGTAGACAGCATATGTATGGGTCCTGTTTCTTTATCCATGCAGCTACCTTATGTCTTTTGATTGGATCATTTAATCCATTTACATTTAAGGTTATTATTGATAAGTAGTTGTTTATTGCCATTTTAATCTTTAAAGCTGTATTCTTCTTTTGCTATATTCTTTCCTCCCTTTAAACTGTTCTCAACAGGCTCCTTAGTATCTCTTGCAGAATTGGTTTGGTTTTAATGAATTCCTTGAGGCTTTCTTTTTCTGGGAAGCTCTTTATTTCTCTTTCAATTTTAAATGTTAGCCTTGCTGGATAGAGTAGTCTTGGTTGTAGGTTCTTGTTCTGCATTACTTTGATTATATCTTGCCTTTCCCTTCTGGCCTCAAGTGTTTCTGCTGAGAAGTCCGATGTCATCCTTATGGGGGCTCCTTTGTAGGTGATAGCCTATTTTTCTCTAGCAGCTTTTAAAATATTTTCTTTATCCTTTAGCTTTGGTACTTTAACTATGATGTGTCCTGGTGTAGATCTTTTTGGGTTTCTCTTTAATGGAGTTCTGTGTGCTTCTTGAACGTGTGGTGTGTTTCACAACCTTAATTTAGGGAAGTTTTCTGCTATGATTTGATTGAACAAAGTTTCCATTTCCTGTCCTCTTTCCTCTTCTTCAGGCACCCCTATGATGCGAATGTTGTTTTTCTTCAGGTTGTCACAGAGCTCCCTTAGAGTTTCCTCACATTTTTTGAATCTCTTTTCCTTTTTCTTCTCTGCTTCTGTGTCTTTGTTTATTGTGTCCTCTAACTTGCTTATTCAATCCTCAGCGTGATTCATCTTGCTTTTAATTCCTTCCATTGTGGTCTTCAGTTCTGATACTGTATTTGCCATTTCTGTCTGATTCTTTTTATTATTTCAATTTTGTTTTTTATACTTATTATCTCTTTATTTAGGTGTTCATAATGACTATCCATTGTTGCTCTAATTTCTTTGAACATCCTAACTATCGTTATTCTTAATTCTGCTTCTGCTAATTTGGTTATATCTGGTTCATTCAGGTTCTTCTCTGGGGATATCTCTTGATTCATTTGGTTTGCAATTCTCTGCTTGCCCATTTTGTCTGTTTTTAAGCAGGTTGTGGACACTGGAGTCCAGTAGGTGTTGCCTTTGTGTTCTCTAAGTGTGGTCTCTCTGCAGGCCTGCCACCCCCTCTGCCGCTGCCTAGGGCGGTTGGGTATGGGCATTGCCAGCGCTGGCCCACTGTGGCTTTTGCTGTGATTTTTGCCTCTCCTCCACGGGAGGGGCTGTCACTCAAGCCACAAGCCTCAGCACCAAAAGTAGAGGTGAGCACCTTTGCTCAGCTGTGGAATCAGCCTGTTTCTGGACCTCCGCCCAGAACCCGCAGTCAGAACCTGCTCACCACAGTTTTGCGGGTTTGGCGGGGCTTTTGACATGCTCTCAGCTGTGAGACTTTGCCTGTCCAGAGCTTTAGCCCCGTCCTCGAGGCCAGGGCCCTTCTGCGCAGGGTCGCAAACCAATGGCCGGGTGTTTTTGCTGGCTTCCACTCAGCTGTGAGTTTCCGCTCGTCCCAGACTCTACCCCGCCTCCGCGCTCGGAGCCCGCTCGCGCACGTAGAATGGCAAACCGCGGTTTCTCCGGCCGGGCAGGGCTGCTAGTGTGAGCTCAGCCGTGAGCCCCTGCCCGTCCCTGGTTCTAGGCCCGTCCCCATGGTCAGGGCTGGCTTGCGCAGGGTCGCAGAGCAGATCTCTGCCCTTTCCTGGCCTCCCACTTTGTCCCCGCAGGTGGGATTACAGGCGGGCCCGCAGCTTCCGGACCGCTTTCGCGAGTCCCCTCCGCCCCTGCTGGGCCTGACAGATCTCCCACCAGCTTAGCCTCTGCCCATGCCCACAGAACCAAGTTTCAGCGTCCTGCCGCCACCATACTCTTCAGCAATCCTCAGAAGAGTAGGAAGGGCCCTAATACTCCACACTGTAGGCCTTGGAGCTTTCTCTCTCTTGTTTCACAGCTCAAAACTGTCCAAACGCCTCTTCTGGGCTCTGGGACTGTAGGCTGGGGCTTGCTTCCTGGGACCCAGGTCCCTCCCTCTTCACCAAACTCTCCTCCCACCACGCGGGTCTCTCCGGGCTACCGTTTGCTCCGGGGAGCTGGGCAGCCCTCTTTGCGTTTTCGCTATTCCTACCAGTCTCAATGTGGCTTCTTCTGTGTTCCTTGGTTGAAGAGTCCACTTAGTTTAGTTCAAAGTTGGTTTATCCAGATGATGGTTCTTAAAATTGAGTTATAATCCACTTTGGTTCTGGGAGTTGGAAGTTGGTACGTCCGCCTACTCTGTCGCCATCTTGCTCCTTTACAGGGATTCTTATAGTAGGGTAAAACAATAGAGATTCTAAAAAACCTAATTGCAAGACTGCTACCTGATCATTTTGGACTTTTTCTGACAACACCACAAATCAAAACAAAGAAAATATTACTAGGCTAGCAGGTATAATAGCATCTGATATCATGAGGTGATAGGATTTCTGCTATATAACAGAGGTAGGTAGAATGATACTTAGAATTCAAGATATTGCCTGGGTAATATTTTGGCACCTCCATGCTGAGTAATATTTATTAATGAGTAATTCTAACAATTAGGTATGGTATCCAGGACACAGATCCCTGAGGGGTAATTTGTATGTTTACTTATTGAGCAAGCAAACCAGATCAGTGAAAAGGCTGACTGAGTAGAGGGAACAGAGAATCATGGTTGAGTGGTTACAGGGCAGGGACAGTTTGTCCCACTTTTCCTTCTATTATATTATTTTGAGGAAATGTGACTGACCACCACATGAAAACACAGTGATAACACTGAGCTAGTAAGTGGATTTAATGTAGAATGCAGGAGGATCTGTCCAAGGGAAGTGATACTGTTCTTGGTTCCCTACCAATAAACCTATATGCTTTATCTTTTCTGGGCATACTAATTGATTTCCAATTGCAATCATGAGTATCTCTTCCCTTATGGGCTTATGTGGAAACTTTCCTGTCTAGGTACACAGCAGGAAGAAAGTTACAGAAAAATAACACTTCTAAGATTAGTTCTCAACCACTGACCCTGAAAGTCAATTAAAAATTACCCCAGCTCCCTTGGTCCTAAAAGAACACATTGCTGAACCCCATAATCTATGACATCTCCCAGACTTCTCATTTTTGACAGTGGAAACTTGTTTGATTGAATTCTTGTCTCAAGGTCTGCCTCTGGGAAAATCTAAATTAAAACAGACAAGCTTTGAGATCAAAATGACTGGGGTTCTAAACTTTATTTGGAAACATCTCTGTAATTCCTTTCTCCTCTTCTCTTCCTTCTCAATTTTCCCTTCCTTCATTTTGAAAATCAAATTTATGTTAGAACATAATTCACTTTTGCAACTTGATAGTGATAAATTCTTTGCAATGTTGGCTAAGTAATTTTGAATTTGTTACTTAGTTTTCAATATACTCAATTTCTTCATCTGTAAAATAATATAGTAATATTTATTTTAATAATATCAGTAATAAGTAAATAAAGCCTCTAGTTCTATATTTGACACATACTGGACTCACTTTAAAGAGTCTATATTTACTTAATGAGAAATATCTTGATTTAATAAATTGAAGTTTAAAGAAAGGTATTTTATAATCATACCTAAAAAATACATACAGTTATCCCTGGCTGGTTGGCTCAGCTGTAGATTGTTGGCCCAGCATGTAGAGGTCCTGGGTTCGATTCCTGGTCAGGGCACACAAGAGAAGTGATCATCTGCTTTTCTACCCCTCCCCTTCTCCCTTCTCTCACTTTATCTCTTTCTTCTTCTCCCACAGTCATGGCTCAGTTGGAGAAAGTTGTCACTGCATGCTGAGGATAACTCCATGGCTTCTGCCTCAGGTGCTAAAATAGCTCTGTTGTTGAGCAATGAAATAACCACCCCAGATGGCAGAGCATTGCCCCATAGGAGGCTTGCCAAGTGGATCCTGGTCAGGTGCGTGCAGAAGTCTGTCTCTTTGCCTCCCCACTTTTCACTTAAGAAAAAAAAATCATACAGTTAACATTAATTATGTACTTTTACATGATAATTTTCAGTGTTTGCAAAAATAAAAAAAACAGTTGATATTAAGAGATATTCACTAGAAGACATGTCTCTGAATGTTTATAGCAGTGTTACTTATAATAGCACCAAAGTGAAAATACTCAACCCATCATTAAGAGTTGACTGGCTAAATAAATTATAGAATAATTATCAAAATAGAATACTATGTGGTAATAAAATTAACAATGTACAACTATTAGCAACAGTGTTGATTATCTCCCCAAATATAACACTAAATGAAAGAAGTCACAAAAATATACATACTGTACTTTTGTTCTACTAACATTAAATACAAAGTAGGCAATACAATCTTTGCTGTCAGGAGTCTGAATAGTAATAACTTTGCAAGGCAGATGGAAATAAGAGAAAGGCATAATGTAGGTGTTGGTGTATTAACATTGTTCTGTTTTTGACCTAGGTATTGGTTGTACGGGAATGTTCAGTTTGAAAATTTAGTGAGCTTTACACTTAATGATATGTGTTCTTGTGTATATGTGTGTGTTGTGTGTGTTAATAAAAAGTTAAGAAAAAATAAATAAAGTTAAAATAAGAAATGTTCTAGAAGTTAACCAGGTTTTACAAACAGTTGAGCCTCTTATTTAAATACATCAAAATATTTCCTTTGACATTTATCATGATTTCAACTGAAATATTTTATTACTTTCAGGTAATTGATTTCATTTCTTAGGTAGTTCTATGGTATTTGAAACTCCAACATTAATACAATGTGCAATAGAATACGTTTTTTAACTCAGTTAAAATTCATGACAAGCTTGACAGATTCTGATTCAAAACATTAAATGTATCCTCCAAATTAATTTTCCTGATATTACTTTGAAATGCTCCAAAATTGGCTTGCAACTTTTTCATTCCATTACATAAATCATAACAGACAATATTTCTTGGATATTTACATTCTCATTATATTCTTTCTTCTTTTGACTTTTGTCTTATAGTTCAGTAAGAAAAATATTCCTATCATAATACCTTAATGTCAGATGATAAACTTTATATTAACTAATATTATGTCTTGAAACAGATCTGAATGGTTGTAATAATGGGGGAGAGGTAACAGTAGTGGACAATAAAATATGACTTTTTTCCATGTTAATATCAAGGTCATATTGATATTGAAACTTGGTGTACCATAATTTACTGTATGTTTACCCAAAACATAAAATATATTTATTCTTAATTAAACTCTATTTTGATTAATTGATCCATTTATTCAATATTCATAGACAAACTACTTAAATCAACCAAATAATTGTACCCAACTCTCAAACCTCTCATTATCTAATATAGCAAAAATTATACTTTGTCTCGGTTGTCTTACTAGAGGTGTGAACTAGAAGTTTAAAGAGTTTCTGGGCAAGTACTGTGAAACCTTTCTGGGTTAGTAATATTTATCAGATTTTATTTAAATATTTTAGCTAAATTAGTGATTATCATTTTCTACTCTGTTATTCATTCATTCATCTTTTAGTGACAGGTTGTCTTCTACCTGCAAGGTCAGTTCCTAGAAAATTTTGCTTCCCCCTGAAGAAGTCCAAAGCTAAATTTATGCTGCTTTCTTTACCTGGTAAAGTTGCCAACACAAAATCTAAAATTTATTTTCTTCGTTAGTTTAAGAAACACTTGATTTCATTGCAGTTTTTAGTGACATGCCAGACACTGGTAAAGATAGAGGGGAAACAAACAAGAAACTACTTTTAAAGAAAGTGATAGGAGCTAAAGCTAAGTTATGTACATACAGAGGCTCTTATAGGGATGAATAAGTGCTGGTGGCAGAGGCAAGGGGATGGCAGTTGGGAAAAGAGATCTGGGAAATTTTTATTGAAGTGATAAACTTGCTGGAAAGTAGCTCCTTCTCCAAGTTGATAATGACCTTTTTGGGAATAACCACTGTTATATAGCAATGCATATGGTGAATTTAGATGCCACTTGGCCTCTTTTGCCCAAAGAGATGAATTTGCTTTGCATCAGAGTCTGACTACAATCCTTTACATACCATTAAAATTCATGTGTCATCATAGGTACCCAGCCACCATATTGTAAGGAAGCACAGACCACATGGAGAGGTCAGTGCGAGATATTCTGGCTAACAATTTCAGCAAAGGTCTCAGCTAACCACCAGAATCAACTACCAGATATGTGAAGAGCAAATAATCAGGTGGTTCCAGAACCAAGACTTCCAGCTGCCCCAGCTGATACCTGGTAGTAAAATAATGAGTTATTTCCATTGAGCCTTGGAACCCTGCCAAACTACAAATTGATCAGTATAATAAATTTTGTTGTGGTAAGCCACTAAGTTCTAGGTAGATTTTTTTTAACTTGGCTATAGTAACTAGAATGATGCACATGACCATGAGGAGCAAAGTAACTATGAAATGAAACTTTAAAATAATCTCTTGAAAAAGCTTGCAGATTAGTAAAACAATATAAAATAAGCATGTGAATCTCTGTAGTATAAGGCATAATATATTTTTAAATGCGTAATCATAAAGGCACTATATAGTCATGATGGCTGCTAAGATAGGTCAGGAAAGGCACCAATTTTAGAGTCAAGAAGGAAATACTTCCTGGAAAAGATGGCATTTGAGATGTGTTTTGTTCCTTTTATTTCCAGGAAAATTATGTGGTTTTAGTTTTATACAAAATTTATACTTTGATGTTACTTTCGTTTCCTTAGCATTGTAGCATAATTCTGGCAAATGTAGACAAAAAAGGTTATCTTCTTTTTCTCTATACTATGACCATATGTTCATATTAAAAAGTGTGGCATGAAAGTCTCTTAATATGTGAGTTCTATGCTAAAATCTCTAGACTATAACAATGAAATAAATAAGATGCATTTGCTTCACATCTTTCACCAGGGCTTAGGAGACTTTAAGGCACCTGAATGTGCATATGCAATTGGACAGAAGTCATATTAGAAAAATTAGCTGCCCAGTCTGACCTGTGGTGGCGCAGTGGATAAAGCGTCGACCTGGGAACACTGAGGTCGCCAGTTCAAAACCCTGCACTGGTCTGGTCAAGGCACATATGGGAGTTGATGCTTCTAGCTCCTCCCCCCTTTCTTTTTCTCTCTCTCTCTTTCTCTCACTCTGTGTCTCCTCTCTAAATTAATAAATAAAAAGAAATAATTAAAAAAAAGAAAAATTAGCTGCCCAATTGTCTGTTTATTACAAACACCAAGATGATTTAAGTTAACACTACAGCTGTAATGTGAAGATTTAGCCCTATCAAAGCAATTTCTGAGCTGAGTATGTAAGGAAGGGAAGAAGTCAAAACTGTTGAGAATTCGAAATACAGATTTCATTCTCCTCTTTTCAATCTTCCAGGTAAGTGCTTTTCAATTGCTGGTCCCACTGTAAATTTCTTCTAGGAGAATTACCTTTTGACTACCAAGCCAGAGTCATTATTTTGAATAGCCTTAAATTTTCAAGATGTTAATTCACAACTAAAATCTTCCAAGTAGTGAAGTGCCCTCCAGGCTAGTCAGAACAAAAACTGCAGGAGTTTCACAATTTAGGTATTTCTCAAAAACATCACAAACACAAAGCTAAAATCTATACAAACTGTGTAATGCCTTTTTAGGCAAAATTTATCCTAAAAAGTTTTACTTGATTGAAATTGATCAGATAATTGTTCATTCTTAAAAAGACAATTAAAAACACAATTGAAATATCTAAAGAATAATCTTAAGTATTCCGATATTCAGATATAACTAAGCTACATGACTCTTAACTTTCTTATTCAATGTGTTTTCCTCCTTCACCTATGCTCATTCTAAAAGCAAAACACTGGGAAACCATTGGCCCAATTTGTCCTTTCATGATATTTATTGACACTTTATCACTTAAATTGACGCAACTACACTAAAAACATAATAATTTCACTTTTATTATGAAAGCTAAAACTGATGAATGAGTCCACAGTCTCATTCAGTATACACTGCCTAAAGCCTTATATTGATTAACAGCTGTATGAATATATAAACAATTCTGTCTTCTGGATTGTGAGTCACTCAAAACATAAATGTGAGATTTCATCAAGAGTTAAGAACATACTTGTGAATATTTTCCGTTTGTGATTAATAACTAATAGATACATGACTTCTAACTGTCCTTTTGCTGTTCCACTTGTCTACCTAACCCAGTGATTTTTAACCTGGGTTCTATTGAACCCTAGGGGTTTGATGAGTCAGTCTCAGGGGTTCGGAGAAGCCTCTGCCATAGAGGCCAGAATAAAGTAATACCGTTATTTGTTGTGAGTTCATGCACTTTGTTGGTTTTGTTCTTTGAGCAAGGTGATGTTTATGCACGGCTCATTTTGTGCACCAGTAAAAAAACATATACCTATGTCTTGAATTTGGGGGAAAAAACCATTTTATTTATCACTAAAGAAGGGTTCGGTGAATGCGCATATGAAACTGGTGGGTTTGGTACCTCAAGAAAGGTTAAGAACCACTGACCTAACCCCACCCTTACTTACTGAACTATCACAACAAGGCAGAAGAGTTCCAAGAAGCTGGTCAACGGCCCCAAAGAGGAAAGTTCCAGGAAGCCAAAATCACAAAACCGCAGAAGGGAGCATACCAGAACTTCTGCCTCAATGCCCACTTACTCAACTTCTACTTACTCAACACCCACTTGCTTAAACCCTATATAATTTTACCTCAAAAACTGCTTCAATGCTCTTCTCCCAAAGAAGTGCCCAGCAGGCCTTTCTCTTCTAATAAAGTCTGCATTCCTGGTATTCAAGCTCCGTCTCATCCTTTACATCTAGTGCCAAAACCTGGGACGAGGTACCAGCTGTTGGACTATCCCCTTGCTGGCCGAACTTACAACCAGGGAAGCAGTGGACAGTGGCAGCTTGTCCAGGCTAACTCCCTGATTCTGCTTGGCTGTGTGAGCTCGGTTGAGCGACCGGCAATCTGACTCTGTCCTGAATTCTGCCGGACCAGGTGGTAAGGAGTTTCTCCCTCCCCTTCCCCTGTTGACCTCCAAATTTCTCTCCAAAAACAGCCCTTCCTGGTCAGACGGTTTTGACTTCGGACCCCATATCTACGAGTGGTCTGCCTCTACTTCTCTACTGGACTTGTACGAAAGTCTAGGCATGCCTAGCCAGGCCCTCTACTGTCCTGAGATCTCGGCCTTGGGTTGACAACCTCCTGTCTGAGACTCTTTCTACGGAGATTTTCTCCTCCCGGAACTGTGACTGAAGGCGGGGACGCCCCCTTCTCTCACCAGTCTCCTCTACTGTGGGCTCCTCTCAGTCCAAATCATCCAGCCAGATTCCCCTTGGCTGTGTCATCAAAAACCTCACCAAACTCGGTCGGTCTGACCTCAAACCTAAAAACTCATCTTCTTCTGTAACACACAGCCTAGCCTCAATATAAATTAGACAATGAGTCTCAGTGGCCAGAAAATGGAACCTTTGATTACAATATCCTAAGAGATCTTGACAATTTTTGCCACTGGACGAGGCCTCAGAAATCCCTTACATGAAGGCCTTCTTCTATCTGCTTCTCTTTGCTCTTCATGTTCTACCTATCAAGTTCTTCTAGCCAGAACTTCTACCTCACCTTCTACTCACTCTCCTGTCTCTGATCCTCCATCTGATAGCTTTGACCCCCTCTCGGAACCTCTCTTCCTGGTCCCTCTGCAGATTTCTCTCCCTTGGGTCTCTTCCCCTCACAGAGCCTCCTCCCTTAGCAGAATCCTATTCCTCTTTCACTTGCAAATACCATTGTCTCTCTTTTTTCTTCCCTGTTGGCCAGGGGCCCCTCCCTTCTCCACTGTGTTCTTAAACCCCTTACCCCCTCTTTACAAACTGCTGCTTTGTCTCTCTTTTCTTCGACCCCTCCTCCCTCTTTACAGACTGCAGCTCTACCTCTATCTTTCTCAACCCATCCTCTCTCCCCACAGGAAATGGTGCCTTTCTCCCCATCATCCCCTCATCCCCTCTCTTCAGAGCTCTAAATCTTTTTGACTCCTCTAACCATGTGGCGCCACCACAAGCACTTAAATCCCCTCATCCCTCTCCTCCAGATTCTGACCCTCTATCTTCCATTCAGCTGTTCATGCTGTCCATTTGTCTGCTTTCTCTTTTTGTCCCCTCTATGCTGACAACTCCCTACCATTTTGAAAAGCTTAAAAGGCAGAGTTATCTATTAAGCTGTGTGACTAAGTAATCTGTTTTGTCTCTGTTTGTCAGAAAATGTGTGCTATGTAAGATCTTTGTTTAATGTGTAACTGTGTCTGTTTTTAAGGCCTTGAACCAATAATTACCCACCTCTCAAACCAAGACGTACTCATCTCCATGGACTCTCCCTGCAATACCGCCACCCTTCCTATTTGAAAACCTTCAGGGTCTTATCACCTTATACAAGATTTAGACCTAATCAATGAGGCAGTAATTCTTCTCCATTCAGTAGTCCCTAATCTCAGCAATTTACTGTCACGCATTCCCTCAAACACCACTCACTTCACAGTCATAGACCTCAAGGATGCCTTCTTTACCATTCATTCCTCTACACCCTGACTCTTACTTTCTGTTTGCTTTTACTTGAACTGACCCATACACTAATGCAGCCCAGCAACTTACGTGGACTGTCTTACCCCAGGGGTTCAGAAACAGCCCATAACTGTTTGGATATGCACTAGCTCAGGATTTAGCAGCATGCAATCTCAAAACTAGTACTCTCTTACAACAATAGACTTCTCTGCAGCCCCTCCCTGCCTGCCTCAAGGAGACACACCACCACCCTTCTTAACTTCCTCACCTTGAAAGAGATATCGCGTCTTCTCTGCTAAGGCTTAGCTTCACTCTCAGTCCATAGTCTATCTGGACATCACCTTAACCCGCACCACTTGAGGTCTCACCCTAAATCAAACTCAGACTCTCCACAGTCTCCAACTACCTACCACCGCAAATCAAATCTTTTCTTTCCTCGGTCTAATAGGTTTCTTTACATACTGGATTCCCAATTTTGCTCTCTTAGTCAAGCCCCTCAGTGAGATCTTCTGAGCATGGCTTTTAAGCTCTATAAGGGCCAATGGAGTAACAGAAAAGGCAAATAAGGCCCAAAAAGGTCAGGAAATAACAGCTTCTGGCATATGCTCTTAAAAACTCCAGCACCCATAGAATTCCATCAGGGCCCTGCTTCAAGAGAGAAAATAAAGGTCACTGAACTGAAGCCTGCGAGGCTTTTTGGCCCCACCAAGGGACACATCTTTGCTGTGGAAAGAGGGACACAAGAAAGTAAGCTGCCCCTTGCTCCATGAAAGGAGGGTTCAGTCTCTTCTAGCCCTGTTCCAGCTACCTGTGACCTGACCTTGCCCAGCATTCTGGAATTGCCACTGAAGGCCCAAGGACATCATGCACAAGCCTAAGATATTTCTTCCAAATAGAAAATAAACTAATCTCATTTCTTATCAACACAAGGGCCATCTACTATGCCTTACCTGAACATTTGAGTTTTATTTATTTCTTAAAAATCTCTACTGTGGGTACTGACAGTCTAATTTTGTTGTTTTATTTAATGTATAGTGTCTTCTTTATTACTCTTATTTCAATGCTCCATGCCTATTGTAGGCTATGACCTGCTGCTAATTCCAGCTAGAAGCAGTGGTCACTAAGATTTAAACTCTAACTGCAAAGTGTAGAAAGGTGACCACAACTCCAATGTCTTGTGGACTTTTCTAAATTCCCAATACAAACACCCTTCACCAAACTCAAATAGGCTCTTCTCCAAGCACCTGCCCTACAGCTTCCAGAATTAAACTCAGAATTCTTACTCTATGTTATAGTAAAACAGGGACTTGCCCTTGGAGTCCTTGGACATTAAAAGGGACCCTCCTTTGCAACAGTTGCTTATCTCTCTAAACAGCTTGACCCCACTTGCAAGGGATGGGCACCCTGCCTCAGAGCTCTGGCAGCCACCACCCTGTTAGCCCTTGAGAATGAAAAGCTCTCATTGGGACAAAAAGTCATCATCAAATCTCCTCACAATCTACAAAATCTTGTTATTCATAAAGCCTTAGCTCATTTATCTCCCTCTCGATTACAACAAGTTCATATCATTTTTCTTAAAAATTCCGAATTCTCTTCCTAGCCCTGTTCTAATCTAAATCCGGCAACACTCCTCTCTACCTCCTCCTTACCCAAAACACATTGCTGCATCAAAACTCTCACACATTTTGCTACCCCTTTCCTTCACCTCTCTTCTACACCTCTTCCTGCTCCCTACCTCACTCTCTTTGTTGACGGAAGTGCACTTAAGACAAGACAGCAGTCCACTCAGGCAGGCTATGCAATCATCACTGTCCAACACCTCATCCTCGAGGCTCAGCCCCTACCACAGGGCACTACCTCACAACAGACTGAACTGATAGCCCTTACAAGAACACTGACTCTCAGATCTAGCAAGACAGTTAATATTTACAGACTCAAAATATTGTTATCACATTCTCCACTCAGCTGCAGCCATTTGGAAGGAGCATGGATTCTTTACTACCAAAGGCGCTCCCCTCCAAACCCACACTTACATACAAAATCTTCTAAATGCAGCTCTACTTCCAAAGCAAGCAGCCATCATTCATTGTAAGGGACATCAAATAAAGCACTTCTCCTATATCCATTGGAAACAACTTAGCTAATCAGGTAGCCAAGGAGGCTGCAACCCAGCCTCTTGACTCACAAATTTACTTCCTTACCTCACTTACTCCACAATATTCCACTAAACAAACAAAAACCTATTTATTCCTCTCTCCCACAAAAGGAGGAATGGTTTCTCAAGGACGGTAAACTCCTCCTTCCACAATCCCAAACTGAGACCATTTTACAATCCATACACAAATCATTCCATGTAGGATATCAACCTCCTCTCATATATGTTTCCTCCTTCCTTACCGACCATCATATCTCGGCTGCCCTAAAACACATCACATTGGCCTGCCACATCTGTTCTCTTTGCACCTCACAGGGGGAAATACATCCCAAATCTAATCCCACCTCATAAGCCTCTTCCAGTTTCTAGTACACTACCCATAAATCTAAGGACCAAACTAGCTATATAGGTAATTTCTCTTTTTGTTGCTTTAAGAATTCATATAAAAATAGGTATAGGGGCAGGGGAACTGGCCACTGCCCTGTCTTATTCCCCCTCACCCGGCCTCTCTCTCTGAAGCCCAATGAATTCGTAAAAACAAACCAAGTCATGGAATCAGTGATTTCACACAAACTGGATGTCTTGACTATTGCTTTTCATTGGTCCACTCACTCTCTTATTTATTTTTCTAACTTTTGGACCCTGCATCTTTCATTTTTTCACTAGTTTCTTATAGAACCACATGCAGACCTTCGCCAGTCAGAAAATTAGAAAAATCTACCTAACCCTACACAACAACCCTGAAACCTGCCCTCACGAAGCAAAAAATCTGGAACCCTATAAATAAACCCCTACTTCAACTGCCCCAGGGAGAGGTCCATAAAGGAGGCTCAATAGGGATAACAGCAGGAAGTAGCTCCAGAAGATAGTGCACCCAAGACAAACCTCCTTCCTGGACTTCATGCCCTTCCTTTTCCTTCACCTCTTTTTCTTTTTATCATATCACAAAGTTGAGAAATGATAGATACACGACTTCTAACTGCCCTTTTGCTGTTCCGCTTGTCTACCTGACTCCACCCTTACTTACTGAACTATCACAACAAGGCAGAAGAGTTCCAAGAAGCTGGTCAACGGCCCCAAAGAGGAAAGTTCCAGGAAGCCAAAATCACAAAACCGCAGAAGGGAGCATACGAGAACTTCTGCCTTAATGCCCACTTACTCAACTCCTACTTGCTCAACACTCACTTGCTTAAACCCTATATAATTTTACCTCAAAAACTGCTTCAATGCTCTTATCCCAGAGAAGTGCCCGGCCGGTCTCTCTCTTTTCTAATAAAGCCTGTACTCCTAGTAATCAAGCGCCGTCTCATCCTTACCATACCAAAAGTTAACTAAAACACCCACTGGTCCTCAACTAGAACAATTTGCCTCTCCCAAGGAGACATTTGGCATTATCTGCAGACTTATTATGTTGTCCCAACTAGTGGCATCTGGGCAGTAGAGGCTGAGTCCTGCTAAATATCTCACAATGTAAGTATAGCCTCTCAGAACAAAGAATTATTTGGTCCGAAATGTTAATAATACTAACATTGAAAAACTCTGCTGTTAAAAAGCATTTTTCCTAAAGAATTGTAAACAATTAGTATAGCTATTTCTCATATGTTCAATTTTTAGAAAACATTTTATTTTTTACTTAAGAAAATTTAGAATAATAAGTTTGAATAATAATGTTTATTAAAACACAAACTACTATTGATCCAGTGAAGATCCAAAAAATGCTTTAAAAAAGACCCAGTAGTTTAGATAAACAGAGATGAGTGCTATTTAGATCTGAAGCTTTCCTAGTTAAACTTTTAGGCAGAAGATTAACTAGAAGGATATTGAAAAGAATAATTTGATATATTTTGTAAAGTGGTTTAACTTTACAGAGAGTAGTATACCTACTCTGGATATATAGAAACACCTACCTCTAATAAGGAGTAATAAAAGTGATGGTCTTAGCAGCACTGTGGAGCCACTGCTACTCCCTAGCAGTGGTTCTTAACCTGGGTTCTATTGAACCCTAGGGGCTCGATGAGTCAGTCTCAGGGGTTCGGAGAAGCCTCTGCCACGGAGGCCAGAATAAAGTAATACCGTAATTTGTTGTGAGTTCATGCACTTTGTTGGTTTTGTTCTTTGAGCAAGGTGATGTTCATGCACGGCTCATTTTGTGCACCAGTAAAAAAACATATACCTATGTCTTGAATTTGGGGGAAAAAATCATATATTATTTATCACTAAAGAAGGGTTCAGTGAATGCGCATATAAAACTGGTGGGTTCAGTACCTCAAAAAAGGTTAAGAACCACTGCCTTAGAGCAATGGTTCTTAAACTTTTTGAAGTTGGGGCACATTTGAAATTCTACAAAGAATTGTAGGCTCACTGTATACAGATTTCTGAGAAATATGTTATAATAATTAAGTCAAATATTGAAAATATATATATAAAGTCCAAACGTGCTTTTCAGGTAATTAAACAAAATAAATACGACAAAATTAAATTTATTCTGACATTACAAAACATTTTTATGTTACATTTTTTGAGTTATGCTTTTTAGAATTTGTAAAGAAGAAGGGTTAAAGAATTAAAAAGCAACAAAAAAGTTATCTTTATATATATATAGATAGATAGATTTTTAGTAATATTTAGTAAATTTGGCAGGTCCTGGTGTTAATGTGCTAAGTTTTTTCATTATTGTGTTTATGAGAAACATGAGCCTGATGTGTCCTAGAGATTTTTTCAATGTTTGAGCATATATTTGAAAGGCAAACTCTCATTTTCTTGTCAATACATTAAAGAATTCCTCTCTTTTTACTCTTAATTGTGTTGAGTGCAGAAAACCTCCACCATACATATCATCTTAACTTTACACCAAACAAAGGATAGAAGAAACTTGACTCCAGTCTTTCCCAGGAGTATGGGAAGTAGGATAAATAATCCGACACCATAGTTTAACAGCCTTTTGCAACCTAATCAGGCAAGTGAGGTGAGGGGTTGGGCAGACTGTCAGCCTACAGTCAATTCCCCACACCTCTGTCTCCCCAAACCCTGTTGGTTTTTTGGTCCCCAACAGGCACATATTTCTCTGGAATACAATAAGGAGCACCTTGAAATCTTCTAGGGCACACCAGTGTGCCCTGGCACACACTTTGAGAACCACTGCCCTAGAGGCAGAGATTCTCACCTAGTTGAAAGCATGTACATGGTTTCACCTCCCATCATTTCAACCAGTAATTTAAGAATACTGAAAGAAGCAATGTAAAGACTTGATAACATGAAAAATGGAAGATGAAAGAAATGGAAGGAAGAAAGGAAGGAAGGAAGGAAGGAAGGAAGGAACGAACGAACGAAGGAAAGAAGGAAGGAAGGAAGGAAGGAAGGAAGGAAGGAAGGAAGGAAGGAAGGAAGGAAGAAGGGGGGAGGAAGAGGAAAGAAAAAGAAAGAAAGAAAAAGAAAGAAAGAAATAGAAAGAAACAGAAAGGAAGAGAAGAGAAAGAAGGAGTTTATAAATGTTAATATTCAACATATTCTTTGCCTGATATAATAATCCCTTCTCTAAGTGGTGGTATTTGAGGAATCTGCATTACAGGCTAGGTTTTCTTTTGTATTCTGCACTTTGCTTCTCTCTCCTCTATGACTTAAATGGACTAACCTTGAAGACAGATGACTCTTCTGTATAAAAGACTAGAAAATAAATTGGAAAAGAAAGCTTTAAGTAAATTCCTAATTTCAGAAAGACTGTTACCTTTACACAATAATGCAAAATGGCTTGTTTTGAATTCTAAGCATTTTGAACTCTGAGAAAGCCCATTTTATAATTTAAGGTGTACACTATAGCTTTATATTTTAAATGTAATTTTAATAGAATTGATAAATCCCACATATATTATTCCATTAACCTCTGTAAACATTCTCATTTTCTCCTGCAACTCAATAACTGGATGAAAACAGACCCTCAGGACCTCATTTCCTTGTTATACCTGTCTTATTTACGAGCCAATTAATTTACATTTTCAGCATTTTAATTACAGGGCTCCCTTTAATGCCCCAAATAATCTATAGTGAATAGCTTTCTAAATCCAAACTATTCTGAAACTAAAATTCTAAGTTTTCATTTGAAATAAACCAAAAAGCATATATTTATAAGACATATGACAGAAACCCAAACATACACTATACTTTTATAATCCGACTGAAACAGTGTATTATTTAAAAACATAGAAGTCCTTTTTATTTGGATCCTTAAAAAACACAATATTTAAATGTATATATATGAGTCTCTGGAACAATACCTTGCCCATAATAGAAGCTTCAACATAACATATGTTATTCTGATAGGGAAGATTGTACCTGTTTTCAAAGCCACATTCCTCTTCTTCCTGAACACATCTGGACAGGTAAGTATCAGTATGTAATGACAATCTAGTGAATGGAATGTGAGCAAAAGAGAAATGTGCACTTTCTGGTCTGGCCCATGAAAACCTCCCCAGGCAAAATCCCCTATTTTTTGTGTGTTTTCCTTGTTCATCAAATCTGGGCAGATAATCCTAGGGTTATAGATTGTTGAATTTCTGCCTAGAGAAAAGCTGGCTAAGAGCCTTTCCCTGTGCCTGTTAGTCTGTTACATGAGTGAGAAATAAACCTTCAGAGTGCAAGTCATGAACCATGAGGGTTTATCAGCTTTTATCTATAAAAGCATTTGGCATTCAGTGTTAACCTACCTTTAGAGGTCAAAACTTCCAGTAACTTTTCTCTGACATATGCTGTTTGGGAAATGTGTGTGTGTAAAGGACATATACATATTTTGAATATGTAATACACATATTTACATATATGTTTTGATGACTTCAATAAATATTCTTTTCATGGCATTATTACTATTATTATTTATTGTTTATTGTAATAAATTTTAACCGATCTAAATTCAACAAGCTAAAGATTAAAAGCTCCTTTCATCTTAATGCTTTCCTTTACACCATGAATTTTCAAATACTCTTGTTCAATAAATCCTATTTAATCAGACTGTTCTCTCTACTCTCATTTTTCTTCATTCCTAATGGCTCAACTTCTAAAAATTCCTCTTAGTTTCACTTTTTATTCCAACTCTATCTTTTCTGCCCTTGACTTTTCTGCCATTAGTATTCAGGTATCATAAAACTCTTTCCTAAAATGTACTAAGCATGGACTTATTCTAAACATTAGATTACCTTGGACTATATTAATTCTGAATGTTCTCTTTTGATTACATCAATAGGCAGTATTTCAGAAACTACTACCTGATATGCGCTTTCACAGAGAGCCCTTTTTATATTTCAAGCAGTTGAGCTGAACAAAATGATTGTGTTTTTCTTTTATTGTCTCAGAACTGTTAACCCAAGTAGCATATATAAAAATATAGGCAAGAATTTCAAAATTCTATGCATCTGGTGACATTATTCTTTATGATGTGAGCATTGCTGCATGTTCTTTTCCACTGTGATAGCTTTTACAAGGTACACCATGTCATTGGCCTTTTAATTCACTGAGAGACTCCCATGTTCACAAAAGGCTGACAGCTCAACTCCAGCGAGTGAAATTTCAGAGGCGATGGTGACAGTAGGTTAAGCCAGGCTTCACAATGGGTCATCTTTGCAGTGTTAATATCAAAAGTCAGAGACTGGAAGGAAAACTGAATAGAAAGTCTCCAATGAAAAGAAAATGAAGACCTAAGGGCCTGGCACATAACACTTTTTCTTCTGAGTAAAGTTACTGAGATATAATAAAGAACAATGGCTCTGAAGTATGAAAGACCTAGATTCACATATATTAATATCTCTCGGTTTTAGGGACTTCATCCTAAAAGATAAAGGAGACAAATGTTATCTGCATAATATATGTAATAGCATCATTATAAAGATTAAGTGGAAAATATTTGCAAACAGTGCAACTCTGTACCTATCATTAAGAGTACTGATGTGTATTGAACACCGTTATGTGCCAAGCCCTGTTCTAGGCACATAGACAATATTCTTGCCTCATGGGTCATACTTTTCGTGTGAGAAACTGAGAATAAAGAAGTTGACTAAGTGAACTGTGTAGTAATTAGATAGTAGAAAGAAAAGAAGATAGTGAAAATGAAGAAGATAAATAATATAGAGAAGAGGGAGAAAAGGTTGTATTGTGAATGATAGAATGGCCTAAAGTATCAGAACAATCTCATGAAAAAGTGACATTGCAGTAAAGTGAGAGAGGGAGCCACATGGATTCTTGAAGATAAGCATTCTAAGAATAAGAAAGAGCGAATACTGAAACACTAAGGCCTGACATATTCCCGTAAGAGCTAGGCAGCCTTGACTTACTGAGTGAGAGCAGAAGTAGTGGGAAATGAGGGTTAGAACTATCATGTATGACCTTGCAGCTCTGTGTCAGGACTTTGGCTTTCATTGTGATGGAAATGACATGCCTGAAGAATATTGAACAGTAAAGTGACATGGTCTGATTTACCTTCTGAAAGGATCTCTCTGGCTGCAATTTTGAGGATATAAATAGAAGGAAGACAAGCAGAAAAGTAGGCAGATCAGTTTAAGCTTTTTATTAATCCTGATAAAAGATGAGGATCGCTTGTTCCAGAATAGTAGTGATACAGGTGATAGAAAGTAGTCCAATTTTGTCTGTAATTCAAAGGCAGAATAGGCAGGACTCTCTGAGGGAAAGTATATGGAAAGTAAAAGTTGGAAAGGCAGCAAGAATGACTCTAAGGTTTTTATATGGACAACTGAAAGAATGTTAGTTTCTTTTTCTTTTTCTCTTTGTCTTTATTATATTTGTGGCTTATTGATTGACTGTCAATGATTTATCTTCTAAAAACTGGATTTCCAACAAGTATATAAATGAAGACTCTGCCAATCAGTAATATAACCAGAGAACTCTATGTTGGAATTGAAGGAGAGACTTCCATCACATTCTATCACATGAATGCATTTTTAGCTGTTTGCATCTTAGGAATGGCCAAATATGCCTCCTGCTGGCAAACTGCAGGCGTATTTTAATTGTAGCTTCCAGTTCACAGACATCAGAAAGGTGAAACCAATTTCAAAATTGATGCTGAAGTCTGAATTCCTTGATGACTTTCCCACAATGCTTCAAAAGGAAGGTTAAAACCCAGGAAAGATGCTAGAGTAGACATGGCGTAAATCAGGTGTCACAACCATGAAGCTATGACCATTTTTGCAAATCAACCAAGAAACCTGAAGCATCTACCAATTAAAAATATATAAAAATGTATTGGATTCCTAAGAACGCTTTGAGAACCTGACCAGGCTGTGATGCAGTGGATAGAGCTTCAGACTGGGATGCAGAGAATCCAGGTTCAAAACCCCAAGATTGCTAGTTTGAGTGCAGTCATTGGCTTAAGCATGGGCTCACCAGCTTCAGCAAGGGGTCACTGGCTTGAGCATGGGATCATATACATGACCTCATGGTCACTGGCTTGAAGCCCAAGGTTTCTGACTTGAGACCAAGGTCGCTGTCTTGAGCAAGGGGTCACTCTCTCTGCTGTACCCCACCCCATCAAGGCACATATGAGAAAGCAACAACTAAGGAGCTGCAATGAAGAATTGATACTTCTCATCTCTCTCCCTTTCTGTATGTCTGTCCCTATTTGTCCCTCTGACTCTGTCTCTGTCAAAAAAAAAAAAAAAAGGCTGTGTAGATAGTTACTCAATAAAATTTGAGATGGTATGCCTTTCTTTTAATATCCCTTTTCTCTTTTAGGAGACTTAAAATTAGTGTTAAATGGATTCTTCAAATTCAGCACAATAATTTGACAGTAGTGACAGCATTCTTGGGAGGATTAAAAAGGGACAGAGCCAGGAAGCATTTTCTCTGGGTGTTGAAATTGGAGTGTAGAGGACAAGTCCTTAAACTTAGTCCTCCAGCATCTGTTCTCAAGTTCTGCATTTTGATACCTGCTTCCTACTTCTATGCTTCCTGCATGTATTTGAGCCAATGACCATCAAAATCCTAATACAAACACAAAGTAAGTGAAGGGACATCTCAGAATCTGGTCACTTAAAGACTGAAGGATTTTAAATTTTCTTTCTTTCTTGGATCTTTTTTAAATTTTTCAATTACAGTTGACATACAATATTATATTAGTTTCAGGTATATAATATAGTGAGCAGATATTTATATACCTAATGAAGTGATCACACAAAATAAGCCTAGCACCCATTACTGACATAATATCATAATGTTATTTCCTATGCCATATGAAATTTATTTCTCTAGCAAAATAAGTTAAATAACATCTATTGCAAGATTATAGTCTTTCCCAAAGGAAGCTGAAAGAATTGTCAGAATGTAATTTAGAAATTTTCTCAGTGCCTCAACTTTATATAACAATTAGATAAGCCAATTAATTCTGCATATTCTTATCCAACTTCTGCAATAGCTCTGGAAAGATTTGAACATGATGACAAATACATTTTAACTAATATGGGTAATTCTCTTTACTGGCCTTTAAATGAATATGTGCTGTCAGCTGAATTCAGTGGCTATTTGCCATTTTTGAAAGCCAGAGATTAATAATAGCCTACTTGAAAGGATAGATTTAGTCTCTGGCCTTACTGTCAGAATAAAAATGTTAAAGGCAGAATGTTGAATTCATTGCTAACAATTAATTCTCCTGGAAAAGGCGTGTGTTGCGGGCATGTTGGGAGTGCAAATGGTCAATGTTCATATCACTCTGAAACATCAACCTTGTACGTGATGTTGGAACTTGGCTCAGAGCTTCCTAAATGCATACAGCTGACCTAGGAGGACACAGAGGTGGTTAATGGAGATGAGAATAAGTCTTTAACAGTAGCCACCTGGCTGTAATGTAATGAAGTAAATAATTTTGAATGACTCTGTTTGATACCTTACCTGTCAAAAAGTGTTTCCTATCAGTCCAACAGATTCTCCCTACCACTTGGAATAAGCAGCGACAGATGATCTTTATAGGAAATCAATGAAGAGTGTAGGATCTAGTATGAAAAATAACATAAAGCTTGCTGCTCTCCAACATCTGTAGCAGCAATATATTTGCTGATTTATCTCCACGGGCAAATGAAATAAAAGGCAAGATAAACAAATGGGACTATATCAAACTAAAAAGTTTTTGCACAGCTAAAGACAATAAGAACAGAATAAAAAGACAAACCACACAATGGGAGAACATATTCGACAACACGTCTGATAAGGGATTAATAACCAAAATTTATAAAGAACTTATAAAACTCAACACCAGGAAGATAAACAATCCAATCAAAAAATGGGCAAAAAAAAAAAAAATGAATAGAAATTTCCCCAAAGAGGACATACAGATGACCAATAGGCATATGAAAAAATGCTCAACATCACTAGAGAAATGCAAATTAAAACCACAATGAGATATCACCTCACACCAGTCAGAATGGCGCTCATCAGCAATACAACACAGAACAAGTGCTGGCGAGGATGTGGAGAAAAGGGAACCCTTCTGCACTGCTGGAGGGAATGCAGACTGGTGCAGCCACTGTGGAAAACAGTTTGGAGATTCCTCAAAAAATTAAAAATTGAACTGCCTTTTGACCCAGCCATCCCACTTTTAGAAATATACCCTAAGAACACCATAGCACTGTTTGAAAAGAAGAAATGCGCCCCCATGTTCGTGGCAGCATTGTTCATAATAGCGAAGATCTGGAACCAGCCCAAGTGTCCGTCAGAGGACGAGTGGATTAAAAAGCTTTGGTACATATATATTATGGAATACTACTCAGCCATAAGAAATGATGACATTGGAATATTTACAGCAAAATGGATGAACCTTGATAACATTATATGGAGTGAAATAAGTAAAACAGAAATAAAAACTGAGAATAGCATGATTTCATACATAGGTGCGACATAAAAATGAGACTATGAGACATGGACAAGAGTGTGGTGGTTACGGGGTGGGGGGAGGGAGGAGAGGGTAGAAGAAGGGGGAGGGGTTTGGCACAAAGAAAACCAGATAGAAGGTTACAGAGGACAATTTGACTTTGGGTGATGGGTATGCAACATAATTGAATGATAAGATAACCTGGAGATGTTTTCTTTGGACATATGTACCCTGATTTATTAATGTCACCCCATTAAAATTAATTAAAAAAAGTAACATAAAGCAAGATTTAATGAAAACGTACCAAGGCTGGTTTATAGTTAAGGTATTGTGAATAAAATGAACAGTTATTAGAGCACTCCTCCCACACAACCATATGTCTGTCTTCTTTGTCAATAGTATAACTGTGCAATGTCGCGATGATAATAGGACCAAACCGGAATAGGTGTAGCTATCAGTGATCTAGGTTAGATTTTTAAAATTCTTTAGTAAAAACAATCACTGTCTAGGTTTTGGCAAACTATGGCTCACCGATCAGATCTGTCCTGGCACCTGTGTCTGTAGGTCACGTCCTTAGAGCACAGCCACATCTGTTCATTCTATCTAGGGTATATCTATGGCTGCTTTCACACTGCAGAGGCAGCGAGTAGTTGCAACAGAGACCAGAAGGCCAGCAATTATTCACTACCTGGTCCTTTTCAGGAAACGTTAGCCAGCCCTAGTTCAGAACCTGCAGCTCACCTTGTATGCAGCCGTCAATCATCCCTGCACCCACTGAAATGAAAGGCCCTCAGACGCATGCAAAAATTAGAGATTTCTGTGGGTGGGAAGGGAGGCAGTGTGGGGACTCTCTAAGGTGTAGTCATGCTGTCCCCAGCCTCATTGATTGCCTTTAGTAGTGATTCTGACATTGAACAGAGTGCCTGAATTAGAAGAGATCCATAGTCCTCTGTCATGGACTTACCTGCTTGTGGAAAAGACATATATTCAACAAACAATTACACAAATAAGCACTCACTCTCTTAACCCATGACATTTTAAACAGTTCATTGTACAATCAGAGTTTTAACTGGATTGGGGACAGTGACAAGGATAGGAATGATACTTGAAGAGTGAGAAGGTGGTCAGATGGGGAGTGTGTTATAGAGGGTCAGTGAGGCCCTGAGACAGAAGGAGTTTGAGAACTTCAAAGAAGAAAGGTCATGTAATGTACAAAGAGAAAGAGAGAAATGCATTGAAATGCATTAATAGATAGGTCTAAAAATAATCAAACCAGAGAACAGAAGGTTTTTGGACTATGGAGAGGGAGTAGCCTTCTCAATAAAAACTGAAGACTAATTGTCTAAAGAAGAATTTCTCTGCTTAGTCCACATTTTTTATGAATTGATAGGAATTTTATTTTATTCTTAAAATTTTTATTGACTTTATAGGGGTGACATTGGTTAATAAAATCATACAGGTTTCAGGTGCACAGCTTCATAACACATCACCTGTACACCACACTGGGGTCTCACCACCCCAAGTCAAATTCCCATTTCTAACCCTGTGCACTTTCTAAGAAATACTAAAAAATAAAAACATTCATTAATTTGCTTTAAATCAAATGGCCTTTTAGCACCAAACATTTTTTCTCTTTCTACCTTCCACAGATTAGCTACAGGAAATAGTTACTTGAGACAAATAATTCAAAGGGTGAATTCCTAAATGCCTTCCAATAATCCTGTGAAGGAACAAAGAAATAAATAACTATAGTAATAATTCAAGCAACTTGTTTTTTATTTTTTTGTTGTTGTTTTGTGACAGACACAGAGAGAGATAAAAAGAAAGGGACAGATAGGGACAGACAAACAAGAAGGGAGAGAGATGAGAAGCATCAGTTCTTCATTGCAGCACCTTAGTTGCTCATTGATTGCTTTCTCATATGTTCCTTGACCAGGAGGGTTACAGCAGACTGAGTGACACCTTGCCCAAGCCAGCTACCGTGGGGTCAAGCTGGTAAGCCTTGCTCAAACCATATGAGCCTGTGCTCAAGCTGGTGACCTCAGGGTCTCAAACCTGGGTCCTCCAAGTCCCAGGCTGATTCTCTGTCCACTGCACCACCGCCTGATCAGGTAAGCAAGTTGTTTTTTATTGGTCTTACCTTTCAAGTTAAGCAAAGTTATATGTTGTACCTGGAGGAGAAGCTTCCAAAAAGTAATAAAAATTTTCAGGAAATGACTTCTTTAATCTAATTAGAAAAAGTATATTCCTTTGTCATTCTTTTTGTCTCCTTTTCTAGAATAAGGATTTTACCTTGGTTATCTCTTTCAGATTGACTAAGTCAGTATAGAATTGAGACTTGATAAAGAAATAGTGTCTCTCTCCTTAAGGCATGAATGAACGAATGAATAAATGAATGATCAAAAATATAGAACGACAAGTAAAATGAACACTAATGAAATACAGGGAAATCATAGTTCATCGCATTTGATTGTGTAAGGAAGCAGACCATGCTTTTGATTGTGTAAGGAAGCAGACCATGCATTGAAACATGTCTTCTTCTACCCTGTGTTGTTTATTTGTCCCTTAACCTTCCTGAGCTTTCTCTGAAAATCCTCAGTCAATCTTCCTCCCAAACATCTGGTTTTTCATTTGCATCTTCTCTTTTACCAAGCTCTGAATCTCTCTCCTTTCTTGTCTCCCTACATCTCAAACCATCTATTTTCTCTGTATTCTTTTTAAAATTATGGATCATATCATTTTATCTGTTTATTCCATTTTTTTATTGTACATCAAAATGCAAAACCATGAATATACACAATGGCTCAGGTCATTCAATGACTTGTCTCTTGGTCTTTTAGAGAAACATCATGATTTTTAGCATAGAAATATGTCACTATTTTATCATCTCAATTTTGAGATTGCATCTAGGTCATAGGCATGCTTGAATTTTCTAAATATAATTGATGCATATTGGTTTCCTAGGGCTGCTGTAACAAATTACCACACATTGAGCAACTTAAAAAATGTGTATTTTCTCTCAATTCTGGAGGCTAGAAGTCCAGAATCAAGGTGCCAACAGTGTCAGTGTTTTGTCTGAGAGCTCTAGAGGTGAATTGTTCCTTGCCTCTTCCTTGCTTATCTTGGCAATCCTTGGCATTCTTTGGTTTGCAGAGACATCACTACAATCTCTATTTCCCTTGTCCTTTGACCTTCTTCCTGTGTGTCTTCATGCCACCATGCCCTGTGCATGCATATCTGTTTCTTCAAAGGACAGTTTTCTCTCTTTCATGCATCTTTCCATATTTCTTCTTCTTCTGAAGCTACCAACTATTGGAATAGGTTCACTCTAGTCTAGTATGACTTCATCTTAACTCACATCTGCAAAGACCCAGTTCCCAAATCTGGTCACATCCACAGATGCCAGAGATTAGGACTTCCACAGATCTTTTGGGAGATGCCCAAATCATAACATCTATAGATAGATCTATAGATGATTATTTATTGTTCTAAATAATTTCAAAGTCTATTTTGATTTATTTCAGTTTTTAATCATCACTTGATATATTTTTTGATACCAGTAGATAAGTTTTGAGTACTTTTTTCTCTTTCCAAAATACACTTCTTAAAAACTTCGAGTTTTATTTCCTAGTTCTGGTATACTGGGATGTAATAAATAAGTCAGTCTATGTCCTTATCGGAACTTTCATAAATGTATCAGTGATTATCAAACTAAATATAAATCTATGAGATAACAAAAGAAAAATATAAAAGCAAATATTTTCAGTATTTTTAGGTAGTATATATTTTCTGTTATTTTTAATCTTCTGCTCTCTAGGTCTATTCATGAAGGCAAGCAATTATACAAGTGGTAACTTGAAATCCCAAACTTTCTTTATTTAGCATTCAGGTGATAGCTTGCTTTATTTAGTTTTACAACTTGGACCAATGAGTAATTGTCCTTGAGGAACATCTTAAGTATTAGCCTCTAAAACCTGTACAACTGCCCCAGACACAGACACTGTGGGAGTGTGGTCAGAGGTGCTGATTTGCTCACCCCCACATTGCAGAATGCCAACAACCTCTCCAGTCTGCTGCTTGAATTCAGTCTAGAGATCAAGGTCAATTTGGTAATTCTGTAACAAAAGTACCAAGAGGAACATGGACTAGAAATCTGCTCAGACAACCAAATGATGCAATCACATTTTTTCTTTTTCAGAATCACAATATGTTCTTCTTGAAATAAGTGAATTTAATTAAGCATTTTAAATAATGTGTTAAAATAACTGAAATTGGTTTTATTACTTGAATTCCTGGCAAGCCTTATAGGAGAATTTCTGAATTTCTATGGTTGGAGCAAATGCCTAAAAGAAAAGACATTTCCAATTGTATGCCTTTTGTTAGCTAAATCAAAACTTGTTAGAAGGGAAAAAGTGCTAATATGGTTGAAATAAATCAAAGTTATAAAAATGTATAAGCAACAGAAAATGACTTAACCAGAGACAATGAGTAAAATACTTTCATTTAATGGATTCTAAAAGATGTAACCTTTTCCTTAGAGATAATGAGCCTAAAATAATGAACAAGGAAGCCCTAATTCATGCTTCAGAGAATGTAGTAAGATCTGTGTGTTCACAGGTAAAAGCAGGATTGCTGTCACCAACATAGGCAGACATTTGCAATAATATTTGAGAAATTCTAATGTCTGTGGAAGTAGAAGTATACAGGTGTGATACAGCTGCTAAAAGTTCTGTTAGAAAAGGGTCAATTTAGTCAGTAAAAGGGTCTGAAATATCAAATTGGTAACTATGCCATCTCCTTGGTAGAATAAGTCAACATCTTCTAACTTGTCAAAACATTTCAAACTACTAATTTTTGCCATGCTTCTTGTCGGAAAAAAATTAACAGGAGTAATGTTAAAAAAATTAAACTAATTAATTGTATACCTACTTTACGCTAAGCATGTTGAGAGAATTAGGAAGCCACAAACAAAAGTCACTGCAATTGCTTTTAAGAACATTACAATATGCTGAGGAGGCTTGCATTTATAAAGCTCTATTAAATACATTATACTGGGGAAGAATTTTATTTTTCATTTTCTGTTGCATGAGATTTTAGAGCTTTTTATATATATTTCTGCATCGCTGATTCCAAATCTGAAATCTGTTTTTGGGTGCATGCTCAAGTTTTTACTCAATTTAAATTTCTTTTTGTTACATTTAATGCCATGCATTGATTTCTTAAATAGGAGTTAAAGGGCAATGACATTTGAATTAAACATAAACACAAGGCAATTAATGTTTTACAAACATCACTTTTACATAACTGTAGTTGTTTTTAAATGTAAAAAATTATTATCTGATAAAAAGAACATCCTCTTATTTTGTTTTAAGATTGAATCATGGCTTCTTTGAGTAGGTGTAAATGTAAGAATAGTCCTGACAACTTCTGTTATATATGTGGCAGTTACACACTTCAACGTCAAAGGCACAATATTTCATCATATGTGACACGTGCATATATTGCCTATTTTCAAGTTCCCCTTGGTGATCAAGACAAGAATTGGGCTCATCATATTGTCTGTCATAATTGTGAGAAAATGCTTCATGACTGGAAAAAGAAAAATGCAAAGAAATGCCTTTTGGTATTCCCACAGTTTGGCATGAACTTAAGAACCACAGCAGTGACTGTTATTTCTGATTCATACAAAGGTCATCAGCAAGAAAAAATGGCATATGATTGCATTTCCTAATATTCCTTCAGCAATATGACCTATCCCACACTCTAGAACACTCCTGGTTCCAGTTTTCAATGGCTTTATTTCTTCTAAGGATGAAAAAAGTGAACATGGTGATCAAGTATATTTTGATAAAATGCATGAAGAAATGGTTGTAGAATCTAAAGGGTGTTCTTCTGATGCCAAGTAGTCATTAACTCCTCAGCAGTTTAGCCAACCCAAATTGAATGACTTAATAAGAGATTTGGGTCTATCAAAGAAAGCAGCTTATTATCCTCTACGCTTCAAGAAAACAATGTACTTCACTGGTCAGCTAAAGTATCCCAATTCAGGAAGCGGGAACAAATTTTGGTGGACTTTTTTTCCAAAGACAAACACTTTGTTTATTGTCATGATATCAGTAGTCTTTTCAGCCAGCTATGTGTTACCACTTACAGTCTAACAGAATGGCGGCTATTTCTTGACAGCTCTAAACGAAGTCTGAAATATGTTCTCCTACACAGCAGTAATGTTTATGCAGCAGTTGCAACTGGTTATTCAACTCATCTGAGAGAAGATTATAATGACATAAAAATTGTCCTCGACCTTCCAAAGTCTGAGGACCATAACTAGATCAACTAGATCTTTTGTGTGTATCTTAAAATGGTCAATTTTCTGCTAGGACAACAGAGAGGTTTCATGAAGTATCCTTTCTTTCTGTGTTTGTGGGACAGCCGAACTCGGGGGAAACACTGGACACAGAAGGAGTGGCCGAAACGTGAATCTCTGGAAGTAGGGATGCAAAAGGTTTTGAATGAACCTGTAGTTAATTGATACAGGATCATTTTTTCCCCACTTCACATCAAACTTGGCTTAATGAAGCAGTTTGTTCAGGTTTTGAATAGAGAAAGTGAATGCTTTCAACATATTATTTCTGCTTTTTCTGCCGTGTCTTTTGAGACGATAAAAGCAGGTGTATTTGATGGACCTCAAATTCAAACTCTCATACATGATGAAGAATTTGCCAGGAAGATGAATAAGGAGGAGAAGGCAGCATGGCAGTCCTTTCTGGCAGTTACAAAGAACTTCCTTGGCAACAAAGAAGCAGAAAACTATAAACTTCTGGTTTGAAGGATGCTGTTGGCTTTCCACGACATTGGATGTAACATGAACGTTAAGATTCACTTTCTGAATAGGCACCTTGATCAATTTCCCGAAAATCTTGGAGCTGTTAGTGATGTCAGACTACTGCTGGAGCATTAAACGCGATTGTCCTCAACAAGTACAAAAACGCAAGAGCTACAAACTCAAAATTTTTGCCTGAATAGAATTTAAATAAGTTTTGCGCAAATTTTGATTAAAATAAGTGTTTTAGTATGGTCTGTTTTGAAATTGTAGACAAATTCTAATTCAATCATATCTTTTTTAGTGTGTTAGTGTATTTACTGCATTATATAAATTATTACATTTTCACAAAGATGATGCCCAAAAAGACATTCTACTTCATTATGTTAAACTAAATGTTGAAAATTTTACAATAAGATAAAAACTTAAAATCTTGAATTGCGAAAGAACTATAGCTTACAGAGAAAAAATAATGTCAGATTTGAGGTCAGCATACTCGAATTAGGTAAGAACAAGTGTTTTTGTGGATTCAACAAAAATTTTGTTCCTCAGTGTTGTTTGTTAGAATGAATGGAATCTAAGACAGGAGGCAATGAGAACTTAGTGGGTAGAGCTCCTAGATATATTCAAAATAGAGGGTAAGTCAGACAGAGAAACTCAAATGCCATATAATTTCACTTATATGTAGATTAAAAGATAAAACAAAATAAATGAGCCTGACCTGTGGTGGCGCAGTGGATAAAGCGTCGACCTGGGAACACTGAGGTCGCCAGTTCAAAACCCTGCACTGGTCTGGGCAAGGCACATATGGGAGTTGATGCTTCCAGCTCCTCCCTCCTTTCTCTCTTTCTCTATCTCTCTCTCTCACTCTGTGTCTCCTCTCTAAAATGAATAAATAAAAATTAAAAAATAATACTGTTAAAAAAAACAAAATAAATGAACAAGCGAAACAGAAAAAAACTGATAAATACAGAGAACATTCTGATGGTTGCTAGATGAAAGTGGCTGTGGGGGATGGGTAAAATAGAGAAAAGGATTAAGTTATATAAAATGCCAGTTATAAAAACAGGGTGATATAAAGTACAATATAGAGCATATAGTCAATAATACTGTAACAACTAAGTATGGAGTCAGATGGGTATTAGACTTACCAGAGTGACCACTTCATAGTTAAATAAATGTCTAGTCACTATTTTGCACACCTGAAGTTAATGTAATATTTTATGTCAACAGTAAAAGAAAAAAATAAATTTAAAGAGTTGGGAGGGCTTCCCAAAGGAGTGGAGTAGAAACTCAGCAGGATAATTTTGAGTATAAATAAATAAAAATTCACGAATGGAATTATCATGCAAGCACATTTCTAGTCATATGGGTAGAGAAATTGATGATGATATTCTAAAGTAAATTGAAAATTGATTTTGAGGCCTGGCATTAAATTTTGTTAAAAAGTGAAATATCTGGCCTGACTACGTGGTGGTGCAGTGGATGGAGCATCAGACTGGGACATGGAGGACCCAGGTTTGAGTATCCAAGCTCGCTGGCTTGAGCATGGGCTCATTTGGTTTGAGTAAGTCTCACCAGCCCAAGGTTGCAGGCTTGGACAAGGGGTCACTCAGTCTGCTGAAGTCTCGCCCCCTCCCCCGCCAGTCCCCAGTCAAGGCACATATGAGAAAGCAAGCAACGAACAACTAAGGAGCTGCAATGAAGAATTGATGCTTCTCATCTCTCTCCTTTTCTGTATGTCTGTCCCTATTGTCCCTCTGTCCTCTCTTGTCTCTGTCAAAAAAAAAAAGCAAAGAAAAGTGAAGTATCTGCTATATTCCAAAGATGAATGGAAGGGACAAGATTCAGGTACAACTACTCAGAGAAAAATATATCCCACATACATACATGCATATATATAAATATGTGCTATGCTTATATAAATATATATACTATAATGTATGTGCATATATATGTATAATATACACTATAAGAAAGCAGTAATTATTTCTGAAATCATAGAAAAATAAAAATAATAATTTAAAGAGTAAATTATAAAATGTGTTTGTGGTAGAAATTTTCTAAAAATAAATAAATAAACATGATCAAATTATCTCAAGAAATAAGTACTCTGAATGGATTAATACACATTAAAAAAATGGAATAAGTAGCCAAATTCTCCCTATTTACCCCACTGCTCAATGACACGAAGTCTAGAAGCTATTACAGGCAAATTTTAGCAAATTTTTCTAAGTTGTTTATCTCTAACATTCATGAACTTTCCAGAATATACAATAAAGAGAAAGTTATGCAATTCACTTTATGAAATTCATATACCTGAAATGCCAAAACTAGACAAGACCAGAGGAAAAAAAAAAACTACAAGCCAATCTCAGTCATACAGTCAAAACCTTAGATACATTAAATTATATTAGTAAGTTGAAGTTAACAATGTATAAAATTTACATATCAAAAAATGCAAAACAGTCTATTGGCACAATTCATTAAAAGACTAGAGAATGCATATAATTGTCTCAGAAGACAAAAAGATATTAAAATAAATCTTGCTCTCAATCATCATTAAAATAAAAAGGCATTTGGAAATTAGTCAAAGAAAGAAAATTGTTATTTATGACTAGAGCTTTCCCATCAACATCAAGAATAAAGGAAGTATATTCTGCATTTATTGCTGTAATTATGTGCCTTTAAATACTGCTTCTCGAACATTTCCTCCTTTCTTCTGACATTCCTCATAGACATACTGAAATTTTACATTATTTGCCCATATTTTCTACCGCTTTTCTCACAACTTCCTTTCCTTTAACTTTTTGTTTGTACTACAAAAGTACTCATGTCTAGCTTAATTTATTTATTTTATTTTTAAATTTTATTTATTTATTTTTTGGTGACAGAGACACAGAGAGGTACAGATAAGAACAGACAGACAGGAAGAAAGAGAGATGAGAAGCATCAGTTTTTCATTGCAGCACCTTAGTTTCTCATTGATTGTTTTCTCATATGTACCTTTACTGGGAGAGCTACAGCTGACCGAATGACCCCTTCCTCAAGCCAGCAACCTTGGGCTCAAGCTAGTGAGCCTTGCTCAAACCAGATGAGCCCACACTCAAGCTGGCGGCCTCGAGGTTTTGAACCTGGGTCCTCCACTTCCCAGTTTGATGCTCTATCTACTGCGCCACCACCTAGTCAGGTTCACATCTTGCTCTAGACACCATTATTTTTTCCTATGGTTTATCAACCATTATTCAACCCATTTATCCATATTTTAAAAATTAATTTATTGTGTTTACATAGATTTTAATGTCACCCATGTTCCCCAGTACATCCCCCTGTATTTGTTCCCATAATGCTCTCCCCTTCACTCCAGGATTTGCTTTTCTGCTCTCCTCCCATCCTATCACCCTATCATCCCCTTTCCCTCTGTCTGCTTTCCTTCTGGATCCTTTGATACTGCCTCTGTTTTATTCTGCTCCTCAGTTCATACTGTTCGTTGGATTCCTCATATGGTGAGGTCATATGATATTTTTCTTTCTCTGCCTGGCTTATTTCACTTAACGTCAGAGTTTCCAGATCCATCCATGTTGTTGCAAAAAATAATATTTTCTTCTTTTTCATGGCCCCATAGTATTCCATTGTGTATATGTACCACTGCTTTTTAATCCAATCGTCCACGGATGATCACTTGGGCTATTTCCAGATCTTGGCTATTGTAAACAATGCTGCCATAAACATGGGGTGCATTTCTTCTTTTCAAACTGTGCTATGCTGTTCTTGGGGTATATTCCTAAAAGTGGGATGGCTGGGTCAAAAGGCAGTTCGATTTTTAATTTTTTGAGGAATCTTCATACTGTTTTCCACAGTGGCTTCTTCAGTCTGCATTCCCACCAGCAGTGCAGGAGGGTTCCCTTACCTCCACATCCTCGCCAGCACTTATTCTGTGTTGTTTTGTTGATGAGCGCCATTCTTTTCTTTTTATTTTTTTCTTATTTTTGTCAGGGACAGAGAGATAATCAGAGAGAGGGATAGATAGAGACAGACAGACAGGAATGGAGAGAGATGAGAAGCATCAATCATCAGTTTTTCATTGTGACACCTTAGTTGTTCATTGATTGCTTTCTCTTATGTGCCTTGACTGCAGGCTTTCAGCAGACCGAGCAACCCCTTGCTCGAACCAGCGACCTTGGGTCCAAGCTGGTGAGGTTTAGCTAAAGCCAGATGGGCCCGCGCTCCAGTTGGCGAGCTCGGGGTCTTGAACCTGGGTCTTCCGCATCCCAGTCAGACACTCTGTCCACTGTGCCACTGCCTGGTCAGGCAATGATGAATGCCATTCTTACTATGTGAGGTGATATCTCATTGTGGTTTTAATTTGCATTTCTCTAATGATTAGTGATATTCAGCATTTTTTCATATGCCTATGGGCCATCTGTCTGTCCTCTTTGAAGAAGTGTCTATTCATCTCTTTTACCCATTTTTTGATTGGACTGTTTATCTTCCTGGTGTTGACTTTTACAAGTTCTATATAAATTTTGGTTATTAACCCCTTATCAGACGTATTGTCAAATATGTTCTCTCATTGTGTGGTTTACCTTTTTATTTTGTTCATATTGTCTTTAGCTGTGCAAAAGCTTTTTAGTTTGGTATAGTCCCATTTGTTTATCCAGTCCTTTATTTCCCTTGCATATGGAGATAAATCAGCAAATACATTGCTGAGAGTGATGTCAGATAACTTACTGCCTATATTTTCTTCTAGGATGCTTATGGTTTCATGGCTTACATTTAAGCCTTTTATCTATTTTGAGTCTATTTTTGTGAATGGTGTGAGTTGGGGACTAGTTTCATTTTTTGCAGGTAGCTGACCATTTTTCCCAACACCATTTGTTAAAGAGACTGTCCTTACTCCATTGTATGCTATTGCCGCCCTTGTCAAATATCAATTGTTTATAAAGGTGCGGGTTTATTTCTATGTTCTCTGTTCTGTTCCATTGATCTATGTGCCTGTTTGTATGCCAAGGTGTTTTGAGTACAGTGGCCTTGTAGTATAACTTGATGTCCAGAAATGTGATACCACCCACTTTATTCGTTTTAAGATTGCTGAGGCTATTCATGTTCTTTTTTGGTTCCATATGAATTTTTGGAATATTTGTTTTATATCTTTAAAGTATGTCCTCAGTATTTTAATAAAAATTGCATTGAATTTATAAATTGCTTTGGTTAATATAAACATTGTAATTATGTTTACTCTTTCTAGCAATAAACAGGGTATATGCCTCCACTTGTTTGTATCTTCCTTGGTTTCTTTTAGAAATGTTTTATAATTTTCCGAGTACAAGTCTTTAACCTTCTTGGTTAAATTTACTCCTAGGTATTTTATTTTATTTTTTTCTTGCAATAGTAAAGGGGTTTGTTTTCTTAATTTCTCTTTCAGACAGGTAATTGTTAGTGTATACAAATGCCCCTGATTTCTGAGTATTAATTTTATATCCTGCCACCTTGCTGAATTCATCTATCAGGCCCAGTAGTTTTTTTACTATAACTTTAGGGTTTTCTAGGTACAGTATTATATCATTAGCAAATAATGATAGTTTTACTTATTCTTTTCTAATTTAGATGACCTTTATTTTTTCTTGTCTGATTGCTGTGGCTAGGACTTCCAGACTATATTGAATAAGAGTGATGAAAGGGGGCACCCTGCCTGGTTCCTGATCTTAAGGGGATTGCTTTTAACTTTTGTCCATTGAGTATGATGTTGGCTGTGGGCCCACCATAGATGGCCTTTATCATGTTGAGGTATGTTCCGTGTATTCCCACGTTGCTGAGAGTTAATCATAAATAGGTGCTAGATTTTATCAAATGCTTTTTCCGCATCTACTGATATTATCATGTGGTTTTTGTCTTTCTTTTTGTTTATGTGATAAATCACATTAATTGATTTGTGAATATTGTACTAGCCTTGCCTCCACAATTTAAATCCCACTTGATCATGGTGTATAATTTCTTTCATGTATTGCTGGATCCGGCTTGCTAATATTTTGTTGAGAATTTTAGGATCTAATTTCATCAGAGATATTGGTCTATAGTTTTCTTTTTCTTTTTAACTTCTTTTTATTTTATTCATTTTAGAGAGGAGACACAGAGAGAGAAAGAGAGAAAGGGGGAGGAGCTAGAACCATCAACTTCCATATCTGCCTTGACCAACCAGTGCAGGGTTTTGAACTGGCGACCTCAGTGTTCCCAGGTCGACGCTTTATCCACTGCGCCACCACAGGTCAGGCATGGCCTATAGTTTTCTATCTTTGTGTTGTCTTTGCCTGGTTTTGGAATCAGAATAATGCTTACCTTATAATAGGAAATTGGAAGTTTCCCCTTCTCTTGAATTTTTTGAAATAGCTTGAGAAGGATAGGAGTTAGTTCTTCTTTGAATGTTTGGTAGAATTTGCCTGTGAAGCCATCTGGCCCAGGGCTTTTGTTTTTTGGGGAATTTTTTGATAACTGTTTCAATCTCATTTGTTGCAATCAGTCTATTTAGGTTTTCTGATTCTTCCAGATTGATTTTTGAAAGGTTACATTTTTCAAGGAATTTGTCCATTTCACCTAGGTTGTTTAATTTTTTGGCGTACAGTCTTTATAGTGTTTTCTTATAATCCTTTGTATTTCTGCTTTGTCTGTTGCTAGTTTTCCACCCTCATTAATAATTTTATTTATTTGGGTCCTTTCTCTTTTTTTCTTGGTGATTCTGGCTAAAGGTTCATTGATCTTGTTTACTTTTTCAAAGAACCAGCTCTTGGTTTCATTGATCCTCTGTATTGTTATTTTTTTAGTTTCTTTGTCATTTATTTCTGCTCTGATCTTTATTATTTCTTTTCTTCTACTTCCTCTAGGCTTTACTTGCTGTTCTTTTTCTAGTTCTTTTAGTTTCAAAATTAAGTTGTTTTTTTCAATTTTTTTCTAGCTTCTTAAGGTATGCCTGTAATGCTATAAACTTACCTCTCAGGACTGCTTTTGCTGTGTCCCACAGATTTTGAGTTGTTGTATGCTCATTTTCATTTGTTTCAAGGAAATTTTTTATTTCTTCCTTGATCTCATTGTTTTGTTTTGTTTTTTACAGAGGCAGAGAGAGAGAGAGAGAGTCAGAGAATAGGATAGAAAGGGACAGACAAACAGAAGAGAGGTAAGAAGCATCAATCATCAGTCTTTCGTTGTGACACCTTAGTTGTTCATTGATTGCTTTCTCATATGTGCCTTGATCACGGGCCTTCAGCAGATCAAGCAACCCCTTGTTGGAGCCAGCTACCTTGGGTCCAAGCTGGCAAACTTTTGCTCAATCCAGATGGGCCTGCACTCAAGCTGGTGACTTCGAGGTCTCAAACCTGGGTCCTTTGCTTCCCAGTTTGACGCTCTATCCACTGCGCCACCGCCGAGTCAGGCTGATCTTATTGTTGATCTAGACATTGTTTAATAACATGCTGTTTAGTTTCCATCTGTTTGAGTGTTTTTCAGTTTTCCTGTTGCAGTTGATTTCTAGTTTCATGCCAATGTGGTCAGAGAAGATGCTTGATATGGTTTCAATCTTCTCAAATTTGTTGAGATTCATTTTATGCCCTAATATGTGGTCTATCCTAGATAATGTACCATGAGCACTTGAAAAAAAATGTATATTCTGCTGTTTTAGGGTGGAAGGTTCTAAAGATATCTATTAAATCCAGTTGATCTAGTGTATTCCTTAATTCTGCTGTTTCTTTGTTAATTTTATTTCTTGAGGATCTATCCATTTATGTTAGTGGGGTATTGAAATCCTCTACTATTATAGTATTGCTGATGATTTCTTTCTTTATGTCCATCAAAACCTACTTTATATATTTAGGTGCTCCTAAATTAGGTGCATATATATTTATAGTGGCTATCTCTTCCTGTTGGATTGCTCCCTTTCTCATTATGTAGTGACCTTCTTTATCCCTTACTATATTCTTTGTTGTTTACTCCATTTTTTTTTAATATAAGTATTGCTACCTTTTACTTTCAGTCTATGTAACGTTTGTTTTGAGGTGTGTCTCTTCTAGACAGCATATATGTGGGTCCTGTTTTCTTATCCATTCAGCTACCCTATGTCTTTTTTTGGAGCATTTAATCCATTTACATTTAGGTTATTATTGATATGTAGTTGTTTATTGCCATTTTATTCTTTAAGCTATATTCCTTTTTTACTATATTCTTTCCCCCCTTTGTTCTGTTTAGAACAGGCCCCTTAACATTTCTTGCAGCATTGGTTTGGTTGTAATAAATTCCTTGAGGTTTTTTTTATTTGTTTGTTTGGAAAGCTTTTTATTTTTCCTTCAATTTTAAACAATAGCCTTGATGGATAAAAAAGTCTTGGTTGTAGGCTCTTGTTCTTCATTACTTTGAATATGTCTTGCCATTCCCTTCTGACCTCAAGTGTTTCTGTTGAGAAGTCAAATGTCATTCTTATGGGGGCTCTTTTGTAGGTGATAGCCTTTTTCTTGTAGGTGATAGCAGCTTTCAAAATTTTCTTTTTTTCACTTAGCTTTGGTATTTTAATTATGATCTTTCTTGGTGTAGATTTTTTTTGGTTTCTCTTTAATGGAATTCTCTGTGCTTCTTGAACTTATGTGCCTTTTTCCTGCATCAATTTAGGGGAGTTTTCAGCTATGATTTCTTTGAACAAGGTCTCTAACCTTTGTTCTTTCTCTTCTTCTACAGGAACCCCTATGCTGCGGATGTTGTTTCTCTTTCAGTTGTTATAGAACTCTCTTAGAGTTTCCTCAGATTTTTTCAGTCTCTTTTATTTTTGCTGCTCCACTTCTGTGCTTTCACTTATCTTGTCCTCAAAGTCACTGATTCAATCCTCTGCTTCATATAGCCTGCTTTTAATTCCTTACAGTACATTCTTCATTTCTGATATTGTGTTTGTCATTTCTGTCTGGTTTTTCTTTATGATTTCCATGTTCTTTTTGATGCTTTCAATTTCTTTACTGAAGTGTTCATTAAGTCTATCCATTGTAACTTTGAGATCTTTAAGCATCTTAAAAATCATTATTTTATACTCTGTATCCTGTAATTTGATTACTTCTGATTTGTCCAAAACTTTATCAGAGGATTTATCTTGTTAAAGCATATGTTTTATGCTTCTCTGCCTACCCATTATTCTCTATGACTTGTGGGCTTCTTCCAGCTGTGATCTTCTTACCTAGTAGAGCCTCTTTGAAGTCTTGATTTGTTTGTTTTCTTCTGTTTTCTTAACTCAGTTGTAGTCTTGTTACTGATCTCAGCAGGGGGCTTATTTGAAGCTGTATTCAGTAATGCAGTGGGTATAACCTGAGACTCTGAAGGCCTGCTTCTCTTTGTGGTGCTTTCTTCATTCCAGTAGGGGGAGGTGTATCTCAAATCTCCATGGAGACCTGAGTTACTGCCCCTTCTTCCCACTTCCTGTTTTCAGCTGTGTCTTGTTGCTCTGATTGGAGCTGGAGAGCTTTCTGGAGGTGGGTCACCTGGAACCACTTTAGGCTTGTGTTTTGTTGAGGGTTCAACACCTCCCCCAGCTATGGCCACACTGCACTGGATAAGTCAGCTTCTCAGGTCATCCCATGCATTCCTCTGACCATCACTATCTGTCTCTCTCCCCATTTTCTTTTTAGAAAACAAACCAGCCCTCTCAGCACACCTCATTCCCAGGTCCCCGACAAGTGGCTGTGAGCGATATTTTCTGCTCTTCTCTTTGTAATGAGAGCCATTCTGGGCTCTCAGTCTCACACCACCTTCACTCCTGGAAGCAGGGGAGACCCTCCACACTGAGGCTTAGAGCTCCCTACCAGGCTTGGAGTGGCTTCTTCTTTGCTCCTTAGTTTTTAAGACCTGTTTTTTTAATGCAAAGTTGTTTTTTCACACTGATTGTTCCTAAATTAATTTGCAATCCAGTTTGGTGGTATGAGCTGGGAGTCTGTGAGTCTGCCTACTCCACTGCCATCTTGAGAGTCCTATTCATATTTTTATATTACTTGTTTTATTATTTGTAGAATACATATTTGGTCCATTTTTAATGGTTTTATTTTTTTTCATTCATATATTACTTTTGTCATTTTATTAGTATTAATCCTTCTAACTGTTTGGATATTTTACTTTTCATTAAGATTATCCTAGTGTATCAAGTTCATAGACTTTGAATTTTCTTGTGTTTCATGTACTGGCTCCTCATTGTGCTGATTTCTTTCTTTGGCTCATTGCCATAGTAGTTTGCTGGGGATCTCACACATCCAGATTTGTGGGAGCATCCTAACAGCACCAGCACAGGATGTTTTTGCCCACATAACAAATACCACCAATAAAGGAAAAGCTTCTTTGATTTTTATTTTTATTTTTTGTCTTAAAGTGCCATAAACACATAGTTGTTATGAATTCCAATTTCATTCCCAAGTTTGGTGTAAACCAGATGAGTCATGTCTGCTTATAGTCTCTTACACCCTGAGCCCTGAGAGAGAGGCAATCTTCCATGCTGGAGTTGGGTGTTGTTTTAACCTTCCTTTCTTTCAAGTGGCAACCTTTGTGACTCTTGATACATTTTCTTCATTTGATTTCCCTCTTTACCTCAACCATAATACATTTCTTTGACAATTTTATGGTAGCTGATTTATTCTAAATATTTTCATTCTATTTTTTTCTATCATGTCCATGTGTTGAGAGCGACTTTTTTTAATCAACTGGGAATGCTATATTAACTGACAATCTAAGCTACACAATTTTCAAAATTTACTTTTGATTGAATTTATTGGTGTGATATTGGGTAATAAAATTATATAGGTTTCAGTATGTGATTCTATAACACATCATCTGTACACTGCACTGTGTGTTCACCACTCCAAATCAAGTCACTATGAATACTGCTGGCCAGCCAATATTCAGCTGCTGTTCTTGGGCTGAAAACTGCACAGTAGCATAACCAGAACTGCTGTCACTATGAACCTAATACATTTCATGCTTCAGAAGCCCCTGCATGGGCTACTTTTGCAGTCCCATAAAATTTTTAAAGTGATGTGAAATATGCTATTTTTCTAAAGGAAGAGATCCCCCTACCTCTTCAATTGTATAAGCTTCAAGCTCCATAAAACCTGAAACTTCCCCTGAGTACACTTATGAAAAATTGAAGTTTCAAAAAAAAATCTTAAATATGCAGTCAATGCTAGCAATTATAGAACTATAACCAGTGCCCACTGCAGTATACAGAATCTTAGATTTTGAAAATTTTTGTAAGATGGAAAGAGAAACACATAATCGATCACAAATGACTAATAAACAGTGGCATACTTCAGAGTGAATTTGCTCAGGAAAAATGCGAGAATGAGTGGAAATCTCTAGAGACATGCCAATAAAGGAGAAAATACCTACATGAAAGAGAAGTAGAACGTCACAATCCCAATGCTTAAGAAGATGCGCAAGTGCTAGCAGCCTAAGAGAGAAGGTACTCCTACTCACATCTAATTTTAGTTCAGTCCTCTTGAGCTATGAAAATAATTTTTATGATAGAAATGTATTGGAGGCCCTAACCAAGTGATAACATAATTTAAGATTTCCACTTAGCAAGTGAGAAAGACACTAAAGAGACTACAATTGTGGTGTCATAGTCTGAACAATTATGAAAATGAAGGAGAAGGAGAAAGTACACTCAGAAAATTGGAGATTAAGCAAATGTTCTAAGTTTTCAAAATGAGGAGAGAAAAGATGTTGTTTGAGAAGATTACCATCTGAGGGGTGAGAAAACTGTTCTAGCAACATTTTAAATAATCAGAGTCTGAATGGATTTTTTAAAAAATATATGATAATCTCTGTGATCTAGCTGAACTGAAAGCAGCACATAATGACAAGACTGCCTCATCCATGGTTTAAATGAAATTGCTCTGATGCTATAAGGGTGTAGTAGAGTCACTGTATTCACATCAGCACACACAAATATAATGGCAACTTCTTTAGTAGAAACACAATATATGGTGATTTTAAGAAGCCTATTTGTTGTTGACTAAATTCTGTTGAAACCTGGGGGAAGTTGCTTGTGGAGTGCCATATGTGGCTCTGTTTTAGGCTTTATAACAGCATTTTGAGTTTTTGTTTGTTATGTTCTTTTGTTTCTTTTTGAAATTTTTCCAATTTAAAATACTTGAAGGCAGAAATGTCAAATTTTTAAGTGCAACAAGATGGGGATAGAACTAATTTAATAGTAACAAGATCAACATTCTTCCATTTAGGTCAAAACTACAGAGAGGAAATTAGAAGAAACCAGGAGAGTCTTCTCTTAAATTTCCAAGCTTATGCTAGTGGGCGACACCTGCCTTATGCTTTTGATTCAAATATAGGTCCAGGGTACAATGTAAGCCAACAAAATAATGATGCTACTAGCACAAATTCTATTGCAAGCTTTACATGTGAGAAAATGCTCCAATTACAGGTAATGAAGTCTTGTTGCTGCAATGAGCTGAATATATCCAGTGAAGTAGGTTTAAACCTGGTGGTTCATGTGAATAGGGACAATGAAACTAGAGAATAATCATAGAGAGGGTAAGAGTACACATATATGTCAGATGTGGATGCCACACACAGCATTTAGGAATAATCAGAGTTGGTTATTTGGTCTAAAAAGGAGAAGACCAAGAATAGACACGATAGAGTTTTAAAATATTAAAAAAAAGAACTTGTGGACTAAGGGGAAAATAGTCATGAGGATTAGTAGAAAAACTTTTGGCAACTCAGCTTTTGATAGTCTAATATTCAATTATAGTAAACCTCAATTAGAATTACACTAATTTCATTTACATTAACAAAACCAACTTTGATGTTGTATAAACTTCTCAATGGCAGGTTTCTCAAACAAGGCCTTGCTTTTATTCATATTTTCTTATATTTTGAAACTTATCTAATCAATTTCACTCTTTTCTTTTTCAATTATAATAATGATCCATGATTTAATTCAAAGGTAAATTTAGAGAAAACAAGATACATTCCTGTTTCTGGTGAATTGCAAGTTTTAGGCAATCTTTAAAATATTTTCTTAAATAAGCCATCAGATTTTAATTTAGCAGTGAAGAAAGTTGTTTAAATTTCTTCTATATTACAATTATTATTCAATAGAAATTAGAATTGATTTCATATATTATATGTTAATTCTTTCCAATATTACTTTAGCACATGTCATTTCTAATTTAACAGGCATTATAGTGAACTCACACACAAGCACATATTTTCTTTTAAAAGAAGAGTCTTTGAATACAGACTATTATGTTATTAGTTTATAAAAAAAATACAACTTGATGGTTAATGTGTAAATAATTTCAAATAAGGTTTATGTTTTAAGTTCAAAATGACACAATTTTCAAAACAGTCTTGGAGAAGCTCAACTTATTTAAAAGTTAGAAAGTTCAAGTCTTTATTCCATGGTGCTAGTATCCACTGAAAAGAATATTTTATGTGACATGTGACCTAACCTTATTCATTCAACATTTATTGAGAAAATACTATGTGCTGGATATTGTGGTAAGAAGTTTTGAAATTAATATAAATATTAAATGGGTCTTTCAGGTAAAAAGAATATACCTCTTCATTTGGATCAAACAATTTTTGCTGTATCTTAATATTATAATTTTTAGCACATTCAAACAGCTAACAGTCTAACATATTTTAAAATGTCAAAATTAATTAATGCCTATCAAAATATTAATATGCATAAGAAATATATTAGATGTATTTTAACAAAGTAAATGAGCTTTGTGTTAACAGTTTTTAAATTTTGAGAAATATAATTCTTTTCTAGCTGCAATGTAGATTTGTTTGTTTATTTACAAATCAACTCTGGACCCCACATACAAAATTCAGTTCAAAATTCAAATACAACGGAATGATTGGTAACATCTATTATAAATGACTGGAGACATCTGTGTACTTCAGATAAATTTCTACTTCCCTTCTAACACTCTATGTGCAAAACTGACAGCTCTTGTCTCTGAAATTTCACACTTTTCTCAAATAAAACATGACTTAAGATAAAATAATTTCCACTGACCAACTTCAAACTGTCTTTACAGACTGTGTGGAAAAATATTTTTAAATTGTATTTATTGTTTGTGTCTTTAATCATTAATCGATGTATGCACACATCCATTTATTCATTCTGGGCTTTGTTGGTACCCAGCCCTTTAGACATTTGAAAAGTCAAGATATGAGTTCACAGAAGAGACAGGACCAGCTTCTGTTCTCTAGGACCAGAACAAATGGTACTGCACATCCATGGTGAATGGGATTAACACCAAGATTCTAAGTAACACTGCAGGCAGCCCAGCTTTAGGAGAAAACCTAACTTTAAAACAAATAGAAATTTGACCTGTGCTAGGACTTTTTCCTAAGCAAAACTAGGGAGTAAATAAAATATTTTATTATCAATGACCCTTCCCTTTCCCTCTCTAAGTTTTTCTTTCTCTTTCACCAGATTTTGGGCTCTTGACATACCTAGCACCTTAGTAGCACCCTGGAAGATTCCCTAGAATATCTGCTTGCTTTCTAGAGAATCCCTTCTTTCCCTTCCTTGAGAGTCCAGTATTTACTTACCTAAAGGCCACAGGAATTATTGTAAGCTTAGACCCTACACCCTTCTGCTCTAGAATGAATCTTTGTGTCTTTCCCAAAATCCATATATTGAAGCTCAAATCTTGAATAATATAATGGTATTTGGAGGTGAAGCTTTTGGAAGGTAATTAGGGTTAGATTTGATAATGAGGATAGAGCTTTCATGATAGGATTTAATGCCTTTGTAAAAAGAGCAGGAGATGAGAGATCTCCATCGTGCCCTGATAGAACACAGCCAGACACAAACCAGGAGGTGCATTCCCGACGGAACTGGCCCGTGCTGATACCTCAGTCTCAGACTTGCAGCCTCCAGAACTGAGAAATAAATGTTCAGTTGTTAAAGTCAATAGTCTTTTTGTTACAGCAACCTGAGAGGGCCGAGACACTTTTCATCGGACATTTATATTGTAACTGAAGCTTCCAAAAAGTGATAATGCTCTGGGGTGTCATGATAGGACAGTGGTTCTTAACCTGGGTTCTATTGAACCCTAGGGGTTCGATGAGTCAGTCTCAGGGGTTCGGAGAAGCCTCTGCCACGGAGGCCAGAATAAAGTAATACCGGAATTTGTTGTGAGTTCATACACTTTGTTGGTTTTGTTCTTTGAGCAAGGTGATGTTCATGCATGGCTCATTTTGTGCACCAATAAAAAAACATATACCTATGTCTTGAATTTGAAAAAAAAAAACCGTATTTTATTTATCACTAAAGAAGTGTTCAGTGAATATGCATATGAAACTGGTGGGTTCGGTAACTGAAAAAAGGCTAAGAACCACTGTGATAAGACCAGTGGAGGCATTTGGGAAAGAGGGGCTTTGAAATAAGCTCACTTAAAGGCAAAGAACAAAAAAAGCTTATTTTTGTCTGTTTTTCATCACCATTCTTCTTTTAGAAAGTCCTATTCTAAAAAGAAAAACAAAAAAAAAATGAAAGAGAGCTAGAGAGAGAAATAAAGAGAGAATCAATGAAAAAAACAAAGAAAGTAAAAGAATTTACTCAAACATAACGAAAATTTTATAAATGCGTATAGTAGAACTCTGGCTTCTTCAGACCATCTTAGCAAAGTTTTTTCATTTGGTATTTCAGTCTTTTCTTTTCTCTTCGGACTTTCTTTTCTTTTAGAAATAAATTTTCCTTTTTTATGACATGATGTTTTGGGATATTTTTTTCGTATTTGATAAAAAAATATTTTAAAAAAGCTTTTTCATATTCTTCTCTTCCACAGCTGTCACAGCCGCCAGGCAGGTGCAAGTTCGCATTAGATTCAGACAGGCAGTAATGAAACAACGGAGCCAAAAACTGGTGGGTCAGACCTTTAATTCTAGCCTCACACCCAGCAGGCGAGTAAACACATACACACTGGGGTCCAAAACCCATCCATTCAGTGCTCACAAAGCTACTGACACATCCGAGTTTTCCTAGAATTAAAGACCCCACTAGCCTCAGTCACCTCTTTTACCGATCTGCATGACTCCATCTTGGCTGCCTGCCTCCACTGCAACCACATAGCCTCCTCCCAAAATGGCCTTCTAGCTCCTCCTTCACAAACTTTCTAAGGACAACCCCCCACCCCTCCAGCACACATTAGCATAACCAAGCTCCTTCCTAAATGAAAAAGGTAATTAACAGTATCACCTGGGTAATGCAATCAGGTAGACAGCAGCCATATTTTTTAACAATAAAAGTGAGCAAACCCAGTAAATACAGATTTTACAAACTCATTGGTCCAACACTGGCCCTGGACATGAATTTTTTTCTCACTCCCTAAGAAGGTCGGTCAGTAATTTCCAAAACAGCACACTGGCTGGGTTGCCAAGGAGAGAGCCATGCAGCCTAGGGAGGAGACGCCAGGGCCCGCAGGGCGCTTGCAGCACAAGCTAACTGACGGGAGCCTGTCTGCCTTCATCAGCAGATGTTAGGAAACGCTGAAGCATGATTTTTCTCATTTAATGTCTCACTGTGCTAATGACAGTTTTTATCTCCAGTGGATCTCGCTGCGGGTGTTTTGGATACATTTCCTCTTTTCCTGGCCACACAAAGAGGCAGCCACAGTACATTGAGGCCATGGTTGCTGGGCTTCCTTCTGTCCTCTGGGTAGTGAGTAGAAATCTCCAAGCAAGGATGAGAGTTGCTGCTGTTCAGCCCAGAGCCACCTGGGTCATGGAGGGACTGGCCTGCCTGTGCCCATTAGAGGAAAAGTCCTCATTTTGGTAGAGACAAGGGCATAATTCCTTGCCATGAAATACTATCAGTTCAATTGTGCATTGCAATGACAACTTGTATATACTAAAGACTTCACCAAACTTCATCTGTGTTTTCTTCCACCAAATCTACCAGAAAAGTTCCAAAATGACTGCTTTGAGTTTTATTTAATGAATATTCATATGCTGACTTTTAAAAGGAGGGTCTAAGTAACCTATATGTTATTGGAAGTTGAGACAAACATAATGGGAGAAAAACCCTTCTGGTAACAGAAATATTTGTGTTTCTTTTTAATGTGTATATGGCTTGATAAGCAAACATGTTTTGCAAAAGAATAAATCTGCAGTGGTCCTTAACAATTCACTGAAAAAAAAAATTAGGCAAAACAGCTTTTTGCAAGAGTTGTGGTCAATAAAGACAAACTACAAAGACTAGGTTGATGTTAAACCAATGCTTGATTCCTGAAATCACTAAGATGACAATAACAGCAGTAAATCCTATTCCCCTAATTTCTACTTCAATGTCCTTGGTAGAAAAAAATTAAAATAAAATGGTAAATTGTTTAGCTATTTCTAAATACTTCTTCATTGGTTATGCATCAAATGGGGGGGTCTCTGGTTTTTAAATTGCTATCACATAGAAGTAATGTTCCAATTAGTAGATAGTCTCTCAACGCAGTTGGCCTAACACATAGGTCTACCTAATATGATTTATGAGGTCAAGAAAAATTCATCCTAAAAACGATTGTCTTTATAGTGCCTAAAATGGGTCAATTAATAATTTTGTTACTTTGCTTTAGTTCACTGACCTTTCTCAACTCATTTTTATTGAAAAATCAAAGAGTATTTTCAAATATCATCCAATTAAAGGACAGACTGGATTTTGTCCTTTCTGGCTCATAAGGAGCAACATTTCAAATTTTTATCCATTCATCTTTTAACCTCAAAGTAATAGACCTAGGGTGACTAGAGCCCATGAGCCAAATCTAACCTTTCCTTGATTTGCCCTATTGGATAGACGACACTCTTTGATGAAGCAGGATTGTGTAATTTTTTAAAGAAAGTTTTCTGAGAGTTTATAAAATAGAACTATTTCATGAAAGTCTATCAATTTGCTATTATTTATCTTCATGTATTTACCTGATACTGTCATTGGAATGAATAGACTAGATTTGTTTTTTTTCATTTTTTTCTCTCTCTCTCTTCATATTCTTTTTTTTATATTCTTCTGTGTCTTTATGTATTATAGAATGATATAAATAAGAAAGATGTTTATTATTGAATAAAAATTTATTATTCTTATTCTTCCTGCATTGTATTTGGGACCATTGTACATCTCCTTAAACTTAATTTGTTTTTCACTTATGTGGCCTTCACTTATTTGTATTCTTGTGCTATAAGAAAAAGAGTCCATTCCTACTTCTTTTACTTTAGCACTATGTCAAGGCTCCATCCACAAGATCCTCCTTATCCCATATGTATCAAAATTTCAAAAATTATACAGCTTCCAAAGAAAGGTCTACTTCAACTGCTTTATTTGGTCCTATTAGAGATTTGTTCATATTTCAGATATTACATGTTTATAGACTTTTGTGCCCATTTTAGTCCCTCCTTTCTGTCCCATTGCCTTTTCTCAAGTCAACCACTATCTGATTTTCTGTAGTTGTAGATTGGTTTGTTTCTAGGATGTTATAAGATGAAATAATATAATATAAATTCTTTTTTTTTTTTTTGCTAAGGGGAATCTGTTTTCTTTCCGTAAAATTTGAGATTCAGCCATGTTATTGCATGTACCAAGAGTTCATGCAGCAACATGAAATATCAACTTTCAAATTGCTAAGTCATATTTTATTATCTGTATCCATTCATTTGTCAATAGAAATTTATTTTCTTTTCCTCCACATTATTTTTAAAATTTAGTCACATATTTAATGATCAGCTACAAAGTACAGGTTATTATTTCAGATGATTAAACTGTTTCAAAATTTTTCAGTCAGGTAATAGATTTATCTTGTCAACTCCTCTAAACATAACCTTTATAAAAATTGTGCAGAGAAAAAAATGTGTCCATCAGAATGTCGTACTTCCAAATATGGAGGATGCCTGTGAATACGGTTGTAGAACAAAACTATGAATTTTATGAATGGACAGTTTAAGTCTATGTAGTTAATTTCTTTAAAACATGAGTAGGCTGTGAATGAATCAGGTGATTCTTTTGGAAAAAGGAGTTTGTGCAATCTAGCAAAGACTGAAACATCACAATTGCTTCCAACAGGAAGGCTACCATCCCTTTAAAAATCCTATTAAGTATTATTACTCTAAAGACAGTCACTGTAGGAATTCAGCTTCTATTTTAATGGACTGCTTTGTTTCATTTAGAGACACGTGTTTTTAGCATATCAAAGAGCTATGTTTTGGTGGTCAGGTAGGGCATAAAAATATCCTATCTTAACCATCTTGCATCTTGCTTCTGCCTCTTCCCTCTTTCTCATCTACCTATAGATCAAGTGTCAGATCAAGCAAGGCAAAGGTCAGGAGAACAAACCTAGTAATAAAATGGGAAGTCTCTTGACTCTAAACCTCAAGAAATTTCAGCAGATGTGCCTATTTATTAGAAGTATAACATAATAGCTCACCTACAACTCCTGGAATTAAACAGCCTTCTATCTAAGGCAGCTGTGTGTTTTATTTATTTATTTTTTCTTCACAAGAATTATATATAAGAATGCTAAGAGCTGTAAAGTAACCTGGAAGTTACAGTCCAGTGAGACGTAATATAGAGCCATGCTCTTCTCTAAAATCTAGTGTAGGAGAGGCAATTTTTTTCTTCTACCCTTCTAGGTTCTTTGGCTAGTCTAATAATCAAATTACACACATTCTGGGGCCCCATAAGAATATGATACCCAAAGTCAAACCAGGAAGTTGCAGTATATGCCATCCTGAGCTAAGAAATGGAACTGGGGGCAGGGGGGGGGGTATCAAAGGGGAAGAAGTAATTCACAGGAAAACAAGAGCAAGTATTTGATAATTAGATAATTGTCCTGCTATACAGATAGGTCATTCAGATATAAATTCATCTCTGTAACAGCTCTCTTTTGGGGCCAGGCTATCTAAACTCTTTTAGGTAGTTAAAGAAGAGGTAAAAGTTTTTTCTTAAATCTGATGGGTCCTGATTGCCTTCAATTCAAAATAGTTCACATGCTAAAGAGGCACATTTTGAGGAGACGAGTTAGTTCTGAATGAATCCTTCACTGATCCGACAACAAAGATGAGCTATTTCTCTGAAAGCTAGAACAGCTTCTAAAACACATTGTTCCTTATGTTTCAGTATAATTTTCCCTTAGGTAGCTATCATGCTTTGGATAAGGAAAGAATAACTATATTTAGTCATGTAAATAACATGCTATTTATGCCTTATTAACTAGCATACTCTAATAAATATGCATAATGGTTTAATATGTATCAACACAAATTTTTTTGTTTTCTTTAACTTTCAACCTTTTCTCTGATTATGTGCATTTAGGTTTATCTTTATAGTCTGTAACTTACATATTATGTTTGCCTGCTCACAACTTTAAACAGTAAGAATATTAAAAGACATATAACAGTACACCAACACAATTTTTCTCTTTTTCTCAAGAGGTCAACAGTTCAAATGCTGGTTCCTGACATGTTTTTCTACTAAAAAAGAAGACATCTTTTCCATTTCACTGAGGAAATACCTATTGTTTGCTCGGCAATCTCTGGGTGCAGTGGAACTACACATCTAGCTAATTAGGCGTTAATCTCAGGTAAAGGAACAGCCCAGCGTCCCTGAGCTCCATCAGCCCACATCAAGAAGACTTTGTTAATTTTTAGCAAGACTTGTTTTCCATTTCTTTTCTTGCTCTACATCATGTCAAATTGAAGAAACACAGTGTTCCCTTGATTGGAAGTGCACTGTGGGGAATGCCCTGATCCGCAGTCATGGGAATAGTTGAAGATCCAACAAAATCCAGACATAAAATACTGCTACTTTCACAGAAAATATTCTGTGCAGAAATGGGATTGATTATTACTGGGGACATTTTAAGAAGGCTTAATTATGGGTCTTGAAACATCTTCCCTTTTCATTTTGTGTCATGTATGAATAAAAATGAAAAATGCTTTTACACAGCAAAACTTGCATGAGAAACAAAAAGGATTGAATTAAATGTGACTCAGTAAAAATCATTGACTATATTGCTATATAGCAAAAAATGCTTATTAATTATCTACTATGTACAAAATGTATAATAGAATATAATCAATATATTATTTGTGATTTTTAAAATTTTAAAGTCAAGTAGAGAGGCAGGCACATACTTTTATAACTATAATAAAAAAAAACTTTGAAAGATTCTATAATAAAATCAAAACTGTTCTATTGAATGTTGAATTCTGGATCCCCAGATATCTGTCAAAATAATATTCAGCAAAACAATTTAGTGATAAGACAAGGCTGAATCCCTCTGCAGTGTCTCAAAGTGGGAAAGGCAAGATTGAAATTTACTGAAAATTTAAAGTTTGGTTTAAAGAAGAACTCTAAAAAAATAGTAAAGGAGGACTTTTAATGAGAGCAGCAAAGTGAGGAAGAGAGGACAGGACCTTGATTAGATTTGGGTAGGGGTTATAACATACGTTTAGGGTTGGTACAAAAAAGCAATTAGGGAATTTTGACACAAGGGATTCACAGATTCTCTGGGTAAAAACTGTCCCCTAATGTTTTCCATTGAAAAACTGTTAGTTCTTTTAGAAAGTTCTTTCCTGGAATGGAAAGCCATGCTAATGAAGACAAAGGAATAGTAACTTAATGTTAATGTAGACCAAAGATCTGCAGACTATACCTGGATGCTAAATAGAGCCATATGGGCAAATATTAGAAAATTCTTTACATTTTTAAAAGATTACAAAAAAATTTAAAGGACATACCTGACCCCCCACAGAAAACATTTGCCCACCCCTAATACAGACAATAAGTTGGGTGGACAGCGAGGTGGTTTACTTTTGGTCTCCATGCATTGTGCTGGAGTACACAGTTTTGGTTTTCAATACTCAAACTCACTTCAAAGACGGAGAGAGTCATTCTTAAAGATAATGGACAGAAGTTTGGGTTAGGCTTGGGAACTATGGCATAGAGATTGTGAGATGAAGTAGGGAAAGGTGTATTTAAATAAAAAGAGGAACAACTTATGCAAAGGCAAATGTGGTATAATAAGCAGGCCAGATCAGCGTTGTCCTGGCTCTGTGTGAACCAATTTTATAATACAACAAGGAGTGAAATGAACTAAATGAACCACCTGAACTGTGGTGGCACAGTGGATAAAGTGCTGACCTGGAACTCTGAGGTCACCAGTTCAAAACCCTGGGCTTGTTTCATCAAGGCACATATGAGAGTGGATGCTTTCTGCTCTTCCCCCTCCTTCTCTTTCTCTCTCTCTCCTCTCTTAAGAAAATGAATAATAAAAAGAAGAACTAACTGAATCATTGAAAATGTGGGCCTCACATGGGAAAACCACCCATACATACATTACAGTTAGTTAGCAATGTTTATCATATTTTTCCTTTTTATTATTCAAACACTAAATTCCAAACAAATATTTTTATTTAGGAAATTTTATTGTATTTTCTTCTCATAAATAAGTATAAAACTAAAATTGAATAATCTAATTGCTTATTTGGAATCTAATAAAGGGATTAGAGATCCACTTGATACAATGCAAATTGCTAATTAATAAAATGATGTGGGTATATTCCTAACATAATAAGTATCAATTGATTTTGGATTGAGTAGTCAATAATACATGAGCTTCATACTGTCCAAATAAAGACATATATTGTTTTGTTCCATAACCTTTCTGTTCTTTGAAGCTATCACAGGGTGAGCAAAACTGTATATTGGTATATCATAGTACGTCATTTTGAATACAACCCTGGGCACAGAAACTTCTAACACTCTCCTCTAGCTCCATGCGAGATGTACATGTCCTAGAGTCTTTTGATCCACATTTCACTTTTGGTTTTATCAACTTCACACTGATCTTAGGTCTTTGGATTAATCTCTCAATATATTCAAATAGCAATACATGAATATTGTAAAAATATAAACATATAAAGTTAATGTCCAAATAAAGCCAGAGATTAGTGCTTAGCCCCCAATCATAAAGGTAATATCTATAGAATCCTGAAGTAAAAAACACAAACAGAAGAAAGGTGACTTTTTCCAAGTGTTAATAGAAAAACAGAGACAGAGATATAGAGATACAGATAAATATAGAGCTAGAGATAGAGTTAGAGAGAGATATAGGTAGAGAGATAGAGATAAGGATAGGGATAAGGATGGAGTTAGGAAGAGAGAGAATGCTTATACACAAAATGAAAAGATTTAACCAAAATTGTAGAATTAAACTGCTCAGCATATCAGAATGAAAATTCAAAGCTCAAAAGTTTTGTTTAAATAGTTCTCTTGACATTTTAGGAAAATAGAAGGTACACAAAAGACAGAATTCAGCTTATATCCATAAAGAATATAAGTACATTTAAAAAAAATATTAGAGAAGAAACATTTTTGTGATGACTAAGTTTATCTGCTATAAACCATTAAGAGTTTGATTTGTTTTATGGTACTGAAAATGTCAAATTTTATCTGACTGACCAAATAAGGGGAAACTTGTTAAATAAATGTCTCTATATGATTGAGCTTATTGAGTATAATTATCAGAAAAACTAGGTCACTTTTAGGTTGTTAGCCTAAGCAAATTATGTCTTCAGTTTTAATTCTATTTCTGTTATAATTGAAACAATGAGGTGGAGGGTAATGAAAAACACTCGTAGTATACATAAAGTAGGGCTTTTTTTTTAACATATGAAATGATCTGTCTATAGCTCATTAGAACTGACTAGCTCTATTTCATGGATTGGTCAAGTCAACCAACACACTTCAGTTTGCCCTGCATAAGTGGGAGAGTGTACAGGCATCGTGTAGTCATCACACTACCTGTCTTATGCCAAAATAAGATGTTTACTCTGAACCATTGCCCACCATAAGCAGATTGTTCAATTTCTTTAGAAAACAGATTTCCAGTCTTCAGCTTGGGGCTAATCCCTCCAAATGTGCATGACAGAAAGGATATGTTCACTTGCCTTTGATATTATGAACAAAAGCATAAATGAAAGCTCTGGTCTGTAGCCTATTCCTTTTCTCTAATCTTGTAAACTTCCTAACGCTCTGCTGGGAAATATGTTTTCTTCCTGCCACAGTTTCTTCCTATCTATATTTCTAGGTTTCTACTAGATTCTTCCAAATTTCTATGTTTCAAAGTCTCTGACTCACTGATAAACCTCTCCCATCACACGGGTATTTACAAATTCATTTCCTTTTATACAGCTTCATGGTCATTTCATGAAATTTAACGTAAAAAGTGGAATAAATGTACAGACTTACCCCCTTTGAACGGTACACCAGTACACTGCTTTAACAATATTCATTAGCCAAGATTACAATAGGAAAGGGTTGACACTACCATGATGCATTGATAGCAAATTTTACAACTTCCTGACTGAAAGTTACTCATCATTTTGTCAACAATGAACATAAGTCATGGCACTGGTAATACTTTCTTGTGTAAATATTCATGTATATATTTCATTGAACTTGAGTGAATCCATAAATGTATGGATCACATCTTCTTAGTCTTCGATTTGATAACAACTACTCTCCCCAAATATTTGTTCAAGTACCTAGCTAATGTGCATACTTCTCAGGCTGAAATAACCATTTGGTGATCCAAACTTATTTTCTGGTGACACAAAAGAAATGAATCCCTATGCGGTGAACATGTTATATAATGAATACAATAATATCTGTCTACCGAAGTTTTTGTTTGCTTTAAACATGATTTCTTTTAACATTATCTTAATTTATTCAAGACTGGTTCCAATTTGTCAGACTAGATAGAATAAATTTTAAGTGTAACTATTATGAACACAGCTATGTTAATTATAAGCCAAAAATAATTATCCTTTCTTGAGCAGCAAAATTTCTATTCTTGTTACTAAGGGGTTCAAAGAAGTTTCGAACCATTATAAACTGACTGCGTGTCTGATCTTTGGTTTTAAAACACCTCTTAATTCATTCTATTTTTATATTGGTCTTGTATAGTCTTGAGTCAACTTGCTAAGTCTGAGGTGCAAGAAATTATCTGGTATTATAGTAATAATAACAATAATAAAAAAGTGTCTGTACATTGTCTCTTCTGTGTAGTTAATTAGTGCCCATAAATTCACCTCTTACAGGATGCTAAAAGGTAAAGTGAGTGTTGTTATTAAAAAATAATAAAAATTTTTAAAAATAAATATTTTACTTTCTCCTTAGTACTACTTTAGGAAAAAGCAATAATCTCCCTAAGTTAGTTCATTCAAACCCATTGTCAATTTGGCCTATGGTGGCTCAGTGGATAAGGTGTTGACTTGGAATGTTGTGTTTGCTGGTTCAAAACTCTAGGCTCATTTGGTCACGGCACATTAAAAAGGCAATCTTAATGGACAACTAAAGTGAAGCAACTATGAGTTGATGCTTCTTGCCTCCACTTCTCTTTGTAAAATAAAAAAAAAAATTAATTCAGTGGTCAGAATAGGGAGAATTGGGTCAATGATCAATCAGAGACTAGAGCCTTGTGTATGTTACTGTTGTCTTAAAATTCATTGTGAAATATTACAAAATACTATAAAAATAAAGAATACTAAAATAAATACTTGGGTATTCATTATTTAGTTTTAGAAATAAAACATTATAAATGCTGAGTATCTAACCTTCCCTCCTCACCCACCTACCTCCCCTCCATATGTACTCATTATATCAATTTTGATTGTTGTTAATTCTTTTAATTTTTGTAAATATTTATTATATAATTGGTTATCTTTAAATATTGAATATAAATATCTTTCATATTGTAAAGTTTATATACATGGTGTCATGTTACACAAATTTTTTTGCCAACTTTTAGATTTAATGACATCAATTGTTTAAAGTGTTTTGAGACTCTTTATAATTTAGTATGTGGTCAGTTTTCTCAAATGTTCAGTGAGTATTTTTTAAAAATGTGCAACTTTTAATTACTGGATATAGGTTTTATATATGTCTATGAAAACAAGCTTATTATATATTATTCAAATATTATCTTCCCTTTTTTATTTTTATCTGCTTAAATTATCACTTACAAAAGCAGGTATGTTAAAATATTTCCCTCTGGTGGGTGATTTGTAAATTTTTTTTGTGTTTTTTTTGTTGCTGTTGTCAAATTTGCTTTACATATTTGCTTTACATATTGCTTTACAAATTTGCTTTACATATTGACAGAGAGCATATTTACTATTTTGAATTAAAGTTACTTAAGAAACAGCCAGTGCAAGAACACTCTGACCCTCCTATGTCCTTCTGAGAGCAGGAAATAAATCTCCTGACTGAAAGGTACCTTTCCTGTAAGAGGAGGTGGAAAGACATTCTTAACACCAGAGATAAAGAATTTAGGACTGTCTAAACAAACCTTGTTCCTTCCTTCTAATGTACTACCCCAAGGCCATATTTTGTTGCTTTTTCAATTCTTTATGAATTTATTGTATCTTTGTATAAATGTATAAAAGCTGCCTGCCTTGGTCACTCTTTTAAGTCTCATTATTTCTCTGAGCTCCAGTATATATAAAATTAATTTTTATACCTGTCAATCTTTCTATAGCAACTTAATTGCTAGACCAGCTAATGCCTGACCAGGATCCATCCGGCAAGCCCACTAGAGGGTGATGCTCTGCCCACCTGAGCTGTTGTTCCATTGCAGCTGAAGCCATTCTAGTGCCTCAGGCAGAGGCCATGAAGCCATTCTCAGTTCCCCGGGCCACCTTGGCTCCAATAGAGCCTTGGCTGAGGGAGGGGAAGAGAGAGATAGAGATAAAGAAGAAGGGGAAGGGTGGAGAAGCAGATGGCGCTTCTCCTGTGTGATCTGACCGGGTATCAAACCCAGGACTTTCAGATGCTAGGCTGATGCTCTACCACTGAGCCAACCAGCTAGGGCTGGTACATAGAATTTTAAAATAATATCTGGTGAACTAAAACATTAATTTTAATGTAAAATATGTATTATCAGGAGTTCAGAAGCTTTCTTTGGATTAATATTTCCTCAAAATAATTCTTTTTCTCATTTAGCTTCCAATATTTTATGTTCTTATCTTTTAGATATGTCTTATATCTATGTTTTTGTATCCAATTAATAATATCATTTATCTCACATTTTTTAAACTATGTATATAGTTATTATGATTTATCATAATTTTTTTAATTAAGTGAGAGGCAAGAAGCAGAGACAGACTCACACTTGTATACTGACCAGGACCCACCTGGCAAACCCCATATGGGACAATGCTCTGCCCATCTTGGGCTGCTGCTCTGTTGCTCAACAACCAAGCTATTTTAGCAACTGAAGTAGAGGCCATGGAGCCATCTTCAGCACCGAGGGCCAACTTGCTTAAACTGTTTGAGCCAGGACTGTGGGAGAAGAAGAGAGAGAGAGCTGAAAGAGAGAGAAAATGGGGGAGGGGTGGAAAAGCTGATGGTGGTTTATCCTGTGTGCCCTGACCAGGAATTAAACCTGGGACTTCCACACACCGGGCTGACACTCTACCACTGAACCAGCTGGCCAGAGTGATTTATCATACATTTTTATTCTATTTATATCAATACTCTTTTATGCTTTTTTTCTGTCTTCTTTTGAAATAATCAGCTGTCTTTTTTACATACATATTTTCTATGTCTTTTGAATTTATACATTGTCTTTCTTCCCATTATTATCTCCTCTCTTTCTTCTTTCTTTCTTTTCATCCTTCTTTTCTTTCCTCCTTTCTTCTTTTCTTTGTACCTTCCTTCCTTCTTTACTTACTGTCTTCTTTCTTTCTTTCCTTCATTTTTTATTTTTAATTTCCCCCCTTCTTTCTTCCCTTTCTTTTGTGCTTTGTATAAAGGAGCAACTGCTATATAATTCCAAACCATTGCCAGTTGGAAATCTCTTGGCAGAGTCTCTTGCCTTGTATGTTATTTTCTTAACTTTTTATTTTGAAATTATTCTAGACTTCAAAGAAGCTGCAAAAATGTATGAGGTATGGGGGAGAGTCTTGTACCCCTTTTACCCACCCTCCCCCAATAGTAACATCTTACTTTATAATAATACATTTTATCAAAACCAGGAAATCAACATTGTGTAATAGAGTATTTATATTTCATCACTTACACAAGCACTCATTCGAGTGTGTGCATAGTTTTATACAACTTGACTATATCTGTAGCTTTCTGTAACCACTACACTTAAGATAAAGAACTGTATCATTCTTCTTTTTTTTTTTTTTAGAGAGACAGAGAGAGAGAGTTAGAGAGAGAGAGAGATAGGGACAGAGACAGACAGGAACGGAGAGAGATGAGAAGCATTAATCATCAGCTTTTCATTGTGAGACCTTAGTTGTTCATTGATTGCTTTTTCATATGTGCCTTGACCGCAGGCCTTCAACAGACCAAGTAACCCCTTGCTCGAGCCAGTGACCTTAGGTCCAGGCTGGTGAGATTTCGCTCAAGCCAGATGGGCCCACACTCAAGCTGGCGACCTTGGGGTCTCAAACCTAGGTCCTCTGCATCCTAGTCCAACGCTTTATCCACTGCACCACTGCCTGGTCAGGCTGGAACTGTATCATTCTTATCAAGCTCTTTTGTGCTACCCTTGATTTGTTTTATTTTCTATGTATTCTTATTAATCAATATCACCTCATTAAATTTAATTTCCTAAGTAAAACTTTTAAAAAATATCTCATTTTCCCAATGTTCAAAAATAATTCAAAATACATAAGCTATTATCTCATCCAACACTCTGCAGCCTAGAAAAACATGTGTATTGCCTGAAATCAGCCTAAAGCTGTCTGTTTGCCATCTTTATACATTATATCTCAGGTAAATAAAACTGTATACCTGATGATACTGTGTATGAATCCATCTAGTATTTGGTATCTGTTTACCTGGAGATATAGACATTTACATCCTATACTCAATTCTCCCTATTTAGTCATTTTAAAGAAAAGGGTGAACTAGTTTATTTCTATAACTTTATCAAGTTACTATATAAAATATTTAGAGTTAAACACAGTAAGGCAGCGGTCATTCTTTTCCTTCCAGCAATCAATACAATCCATCCATAAATCCCCTTCCTCAAGCTCCACACTCTTGTCAATGTGTCAATGTATATGATTTGAACTGTGATTCTTATATTAAGAATGCCCAATATTTATCATTCCCACTACAGACGGCACAACTTTAGCCCTAAAAGTCTACCAGGGTCCTGTGTCTTTATTAACTTATAACCTGATGTTAGCCACACTTCCTGGGAAAACAACATTGTGTTTACTTTTCTGGCTCTTTGTCTCTGAAGAAATACCATAATACTCTGTGGAGTGATCTCCCTTCACATTTCTAATGTAATAATAACAGATATTATGTGCTGGACCCTTGTGTATGTGTGGAACTCTGCAACAATCCTGAAAAGGATTGTACCATATCATCCTCCCAGCAACCCAGTGGAATAGGCAATATTATTATTGTGTGTGTGTGTGTTACCAATGAGAAAACTAAGACTCTGGAGGTGAGTGTGCCTAATAAAGGTCATGCAAAGAGAGAAGCTTAATTTTAAGTGAGATGTGAATATAAATAATCTCACACTCTGTTATTCTTGGAAAAACTGGCTTTTAGGTCTCATATATTCAAAATGGGAAAAGCAATGGAATAAATTATAAAATAACAAGATTCAGGCCACATTGAGTGTGGGAGATGAAGACCACACATTCTTTTCAGATCAAGATCATACAGAATTTTTTTCCTTAAAATAACAACAAAACTCTAGAGACCAAATGGATTTTTAAGTGTGACTACTTGGAAAGATGAGCTACATGCAGAATATGCATGCCTTATTCAAGCTGAAGTGTAGAGACCGGTCAGTGTCTAAATACAAGGACATGGGAAGTTTAGTATTGTTATAACACCATCTCGTTGGACTGAACCAAAGTTGATAGAGATAAAAACCATAGTCCTTTAAAAGAATAAATCAGAGCAATGTAATTGATTTATATCTAACAGTAAATTAGAAAGCAAATTTCATATTACGTACAATAACGTAATACAGATTTTTTCATGAGATCAGAGATGAGGACAGGCTCATTATGAGATGTCTGTTTGAGTCCATTTTTAGAGATGTGAGATTTAGAAGGTGATTTTCTTTCTAGAAGCATTCATTGTTACTGCTGGTCACGTAGAAAGAATAGAGTGTCTGACAATGATGGACAGAGCAGCAGCCTTGCTGTTTGGAAATTAATTTCAAGTCCTCTGAAGAGAACTGGTATCTTCTGTTACTTCACAGAAACTTGATTGTACTAATAATGTGTGACAAGTTCCATAAAAGACACAAGGCAGAGCCTAGGATTTTCAAAGGAAAACAAAAAAAAAAAAATGCAAAAAAGAAAAAAATAACCAAAGAGAAAGTTTTTAGGGAAATGTTTAAATTTGAATGATCTGAGTACTTAACAAATATTCTATGGCCATACTTCAAATTGCAGTAGCCAGCTTTAAACCACATAGAACATGAAATACAGGGACATATATCCTATAGTAGAAAATGTTCCTATGTGTTTAATTAATGCTAGAATAATGACTAATACTAATAATAGCAGATCAAATATTTATTGAAATAGGTCTAATAATAATTAATAATGATAATAATGAAAGAAACTTATAGTCATTGAGCTTTTGGAATAGGTGAAGTATTGTCAGATATTTTATAGGTATTAGATGATTTAGTCTTTATAATAGCATTGTAAATATTGTTATCATCTCAGATTTAAAAGTGAGGTAGCAATTAAAAGTTGAATAACTTGCCCAAAGTAATTTTATTTCAAAGTTCATTCAATCACTATCTCTCCCTGTCTCTATCATGAGCTCAGTGACAGTGGAAGATAGTGAACAAATAATATTAGCAGACACTTACTTAGTACTTACATGTGTATTATAAGGCATTCTTTAAGATATATGTATGTGTGTGCATGCATCTTAAAGAATATATATACATCTCCACACATCTATATATATTTCTATGACTATATAATGAGTATAAATTATATACAATTTTAATGCATAATTTATAGATATGTATGTAAATAAATATATATGTATTCATTTGAGTTTTACTTCTACTCTATGAGGTGGGAATATTATTATTATTAACTGCCTGCTGCAGATGAGAAAACTGAAGCACTGAAAGATTGGATCACTTGGCCAAATTGGCCCAAGGACTCATCCCAGGCCAGGGCCAGCTAGCCCCCATGCTGCTTTCTTACCCACAGTGCTCTACGACTTATACTAGTGATCAGGATCCAAGAATAGAATGAGATTGAGTCAGAGGCAACAATATTTTATGAGCGATTTCTTAAATCAAGGCTATTTATTGTCCTGGGTTTTGATGCTCTTACTCCCTTCTCCACATTTGAATAAATCAGTTATCAGGTACCATGGTCTGAATGTTTGTGTTCCCCAAAAGTTTAATTGTTGACATTCTAATGACCAATGTGATTGCATTAGAAGGTGGAAACTTTAGGAAATACATAGGATATTAAGGTGGAGTCCCCACGACTGGAATTAGTGCCTTAGTAAAATATATTTCAAATAACTCCCTGGCCCCAAATACCATATGTGGATACAGGGAGGAGGCTCAGGTTATGAACCAGGAAGAAGACTGTCACCAGAATGCAACCACGCTGGCCGGTTGATATTGGATTACAGCAGCTCAAACAGACAAAGACATGAGGTTAATAGAATAAAAGCTCACACAATCCATTATCTAATCAAGGTCAATGAAACAAAGCAAGGCACAATGTAGAGAAAGTGAGCAGTGGTGCCCTCTAGGGGAGGATAAGTGCCATTACAACCTTAGATCACTGCAGGATTTTTTTAGTCTATTCTGCTTTTTGGAAGGATAATTTAGAATGATTTTAAAAAATAAGACTTTAAATATACCTATAATGTATCTATGTATATACATATATGTGCTCTGTGTATATATGTGTAATGTGTATGTGTATATCACACACATTTGATAAAATGGGGGAATTATTTTTTAAAAACTTTCCAACTCTCTAGAAAAATAAAATATCTGAATTTCTATCGTTTAAAAAAATATTACATTGCTAAGATATTTTTATAATAAACTTTACTCTTGCTTAAATTTTGTAAACAAAACAAAACAAAACTATGACTGATTGAGGAGTTTAGAAAATATACTATTATTTGAGATATTCAGAAAATTATTCTTTTAAGAGTAACAAATAATTGTGGATTTATACCAGCTTTATTTTCTGGGGTTGGCCTGCTTTTCCAAAAAATGATGAGAATTTGAGCAGTTGTGTTAAACTGTACCACAAACAGTTTGTTATTATGCACTATATCTAATAAATTCTAGAAATGAAATTTCCCCAGGAAGGTAACAAGCTAGATGTAATTTGTTTTCAGATGCATGGACCACCACCCTCCATCTGTCTGCTCCCTTCTTGCCCCCATTTCCCTGAAGCTATCATATGGCAGCTACCCAGGGCTTCCCAACACAATGCTCCAAATCCCATCTCCTGAATCTGTTCTGCATGCATGACAAATGTGTCAGTCACTTCAATCTAAACCTCATCAAAATATATTTTTTTCTTAGAGTTCTATTTTAGCTGGTGGAGGAAAAGCATGATTTGTTTGTATGATGAAGACAGCCATTCAACTTAGTACATAAACATTTCTATTTTCTCAGAATAGTCCTAGAACCACTGCTTTTGCCCAGAGCATCAGGGTCTAAATGCTTATTTTAGAAACGAAGGAATGATTTACTATCAATTCAGGGAAGGGTAGAAGTGGGAAGTGAGTAAGCGGTTTTCATCCAATCATACCATCTGAGTTTTACAAAAATTAGGGATTTTGTCAAAGAAAAAGAGCTAATAAATTGGGGAGCCAATAATCTAATCCAAACTGTTGGAGTCAAAAGCTTTTATGTGTAAGGATAGCACTGGTTCTGTTATTTCCTTGGTAGGGAAAGTTTTCAAAATATACCTAATTCTATTATTCAAAACATGTCCTTTACATATATAATACTAGCACTGAGGATGAATTGGATTATATTTTCATGAAATAAAGCATAATTGCTTCAGAAATTCCTGGAAAACAGGTGATTTTCTATCAAGTTGTACATTATGCAAGAAAGGTCATGTTTATATATAGTCACATTTAATTTTTATGTGCTTAACTTCCCAAACATGAAGAAATAATACTATGTCTAAGGGACCTGGCTCTGTCCCTTGTGCTTTGTTTCTGGATCTCCAATCTGCGTCAAACATGGATTTCACTCTTCCCTTATCTTCCTGTGTTTGACACCCAGTTATTCTCCAAGGCTTACCTCCATAAAGACTTCTCTGCATCCTTCATCTAGAAACAAACAGAAAACCTCTCTTTTTTCTCTAAGCTCCCAAAATCAGCTAACTGTTTCTCTCTGATAATATCAGGTGTATTAGTCAGCGAGGACTGCCATTGCAAACTATCACAGACTGGGTGACTTAAATCATAGAGATTTATTTTTTCATAGTTCTGTAGGCAGAAAGTCCAAGTTCAAGGTGTGGGCAGAGTTGATATTTCCTAAGGCCTCTTGGAGAAGGTTGCCTTTGTGCTGTGTCCTCACATAGCCTTTCTTCTGACTACTCCAGTCTTATTGGATTAGGGCCCCATCCTTATGATCTCATTTAACTTATGTCACCTCCTTAAATGCCTTATTTCCAAATACTGCCACATTGAGAGTTAGAACTTCAAATAAATAAATTTGGGGGAGAAACAATTTATTCTATTATGACAGATTTTATTTGATATGCAGAATTATAGTTGTTGCAGCCTGAGTTTAACTTACCCCTAGCCGTGAGTCTCGTAAAGACAGTCTAGCAAATTCATGCCTGTAACTTCTTGGAACAATTCTCTATAAATAATGCTAAGCTACCATTCATGGAGCATAGTATATTTACACCATTAAGAATTTCACAAACATATCACTCAGTTCCAGCAATAACATTTCAAGGTAAGTAATATTCCCTCTCCAGTAGAGATGATGTAAACTGATGTTTGGATAGATCAGCATTTTGGTGAGGTTCTCGTGACTGTTGAAGAACAGATGTAAAACAAATCTCAGTGTTTTTGAAAGCAAACATCAGTCATTATTTGCCTCTCATAATCTGCCTCTCATGAGGTTTGTTGAAACATATGAATGTCACTAGGGTAAGACATTGGAAGTGCAATTTTCTCTTTCTCATTCTCAATGAGCAGGATAATTGAGGGGATTTTTTTTTATCACTTTTGGGCAAGCAGAAGAGGAAGAGCTAGAAATTTAAAAAATGTAAGTCGAGCAGAAGCAAAAGGAATGCCTTCCTTTCCAGACTTTTATAGGAAGCAATACTAAAGTGAATAATAAAGATGAGATAGGTGAGGAAGGTATAAAGAAGATGCTTGACATAATAATAATAGTCCATTTCAACCCAGAAATAAATATAAAATGTAAAACACTGGTAAGACTTAACAGCTTTATGCATGGCATCAGAAGGGGCATGTTTTACAAGAAATAAGCAGCCTACCTGCTCTACAACATCCCTCATTATCCATCCATAGTGCCTGAAAGATTGTTGTAACTCCAGTGGTCTAATATTTTAGAAGGAACCAGTTCCAGTTGCAGCCTACACTTTATTAAAATGTATAAATCTAACCTGTAGGGTAATGAGTTAACCCATTAATGTCCCAATGTATCCCACTGAATACAAGCTACAGGATATGTGTATATATATATATATATATATATATATATATATATATATATATATATATATATATATATATACAGGGTAGTGAATCGTGCATCATAATAAAATAAATATATATGATAATTCACAGACCTACACATCCAAGCAAAACATGAAAACATGAAGTATTGGGAGGCCAGGGAAAGGCATACACCATGCGTATTCAACCTTTTTATACCTACCGCCCACATTTTTTTTTTTTACAGGAACATAGAGAAAGTCAGAGAGAGGGATAGATAGAGACAGAGAGGACCGGAGAGAGATGAGAAGCATCAGTCATTAGTTTTCGTTGCCTTTGCGACACCATAGTTGTTCATTGATTGCTTTCTCACATGTGCCTTGACCATGGGCCTTCAACAGACTGAGCCATCCCTTGTGCGAGCCAGCGACCTTGGGTCTAAGCTGACGAGCTTTTCTCAAGCCAGATTGGCTTCGCTCAAGCTGGTGAGCTCGGGGTCTCAAATCTGGGTCTTCCACATCCCAGTCCAACCCTCTATCCACTGTGCCACCACCTGGTCAGGCGACCTACCGCCCACTTTTGTATCTCTGTTAGTAGTAAAAATTTCTAACCATCCACTGGTTTCAAAGTAATGGTGATTTATAAAGTAGGAAAGTAACTTTGCTTTATAAAATTTATAAAGCTGAGTTACAGCAATTAAAGCATATAATAATAATTACTTACCAAGTACTTTATGTTGGATTTTCACTGTTTGGCAGAATAAATCTTTATAAAACAACTTACTATAGTTAAATCTATCTTTGTATCTCTGTTAGTAGTAAATTTTCTAACCATCCACTGGTTACACAGTAATGGTGATTTATAAAGTAGGAAAGTAACTTTACTTTATAAAATTTATAAAGCAGAGTTACAGCAATTAAAGCATACAATAATAATTACCAAGTACTTTATGTTGGATTTTCACTGTTTGGAAGAATAAATCTTTATAAAACAACTTACTATAGTTAAATCTATCTTTTTATTTATACTTTGGTTGCTCCGCTACCACCCACCATGAAAGCTGGAACATCCACTAGTGGGCTGTAGGCACCAGGTTGACTACCACTGGCATACACCATGGGGTGTTTGGAAATGTGTGGGAAAGGGGAGAAGAAGAAAGGAACCTAGAGAAATAACAGAAGGAAAGGCAGGTAATTAAAAGGAAGGTGAAATGTTACTAAAAAATCATCTACTAATTTCCTGCACAAGTTGATCTTTAAAACACTGGACGGATTAGATGATGTTGAGAGTTTTGTAGATCTAGGCTTTCTCAGAGGCAATGTAGAGGGTGGTAGGGGTTGAGATTGGGGCAAAATGTTTGAGACTAGGAGGTCTGCATCAAACAGGGTAAATAAGTGACATCTAGTTACTTTTTATCTCTTTGCCTTTTACACTCAAGGACATGATCTGGACAGCCTTTTTCAATACCAGAGCTGAACTGTGGTGATAATTGATGCTTTCACTTTTTCATGCATTAATTTCCTATTTGGCTGGTATGTCGAGAAATTCTAACCTGTCTTTCCCCAAACTCTTTGGATAATTGCTTCAATTCTCTGCTTTTCTTTGTGGGAACCTCGCCATTTAAGGCATTTTTCTTTTAACTCACCACTCACTTAGCTTAAAAAGGTGCAGCTATGGAAGTAAGAAGGTCAAGTTGGGCAGTTAGCCCTGACATTTCACAGTCAGTGCCCATGTTTCTGACTCAGTTTCTTGAGGTTGTATGAGGGAGAGGAAAAAATAGGAGAGAACTTATTCTTCTTAGCTACTTGAATGTGTAAATAATTAACTACATGTCAAAGTCAGCTGCATGAGGCTCCTCCCTATTCTGCCCACACCTTCCTTGTCAATGAATTGTGTCACATATATCAGAAACTGAGGGTAGGACGATTTTTATGTAGATGGTGTATTTTCTTAATACTCTCTCTGTATGGTAGCTTGATGCCAATATCCTGTTGTCTTTCCAAATGCAGGGCAGTAATTTTAGACGATGAATTAAGATTATGCAACAAATTAGAGGACCAGGATGGCAGTTTAGAGCAGAATCTTGTATGTGAGCATCTATCATTGGCTTCAGAGTTATTTGGAGTCTCACAGGTTCTTTCTGGTAAGCAAGTAAGTGCTAACGATAAAGGGATTGTGTCCTAACTGAATCAAAGGGGAAATGAGGAAGCTTAGTTTCATGTGTTTTCTTCAGAAATTGAGCAAGAATGTATATTTACATGTGAAAATATGGTGATTAAACTTCAACATGCTTGAATATAAATTACATTTGTAGAATTAGAAACATTTCCACACTATTAAGAATATAGTTGAACAAATGAAAATTAACAGAAGGTATTTTAAGCAGTCTGCTGAGCAAATGTTTCTGGATTCCAAAATTTTAAATAAAAAAGTTATAGGTATTCTCATATACAAATCTATTACTAGATCAGAAGCCCAATTAGTAATATTTTAATTGTGTAAAATTCCTGAAAGACCCATATAAATCAGAGAAATTTTAAAACTGTCTCAGAGATTTAGAGAAAAATTTTTGTGCTAATCCAAAGTTCATACTGTTTTATCTTATAGCCACACAAAACATGTTTATGGTAATATTTGCAATGTAGAAGACAAAACACAAGTGCAGTATACATTAGCACAAGAACGTTGATGCATGAATAAGGCAAAATATAAATGTTACCAAAGTTCTAAGGAAGAAAAAATCACTACCAACATCAGTTTTGAAAAAATAGAAGAGCTGAATTTTTATTTTTTTAAATTTGAAACGTGAAGCCAGAGAAGCATTTGAGCTTTTGAAGATGTTCAATAGAAACTTCAAAGCAGAGAAAATTATATATATATATATATCAGAGAAAATTGTATGAAAAAAAATGGCTACATGTAGAAAAGAGTACCTTTGAATATGTCATTTTGGCTGGAGTATCTTTGGGTACCAATGGGAGATCAGCTTAGTAGGGTGGGCAGTATTGAAACTTGATGGGTATATAATACAAAGTATTTAGAGGTATAGTTTTCTTCATCTACTAAAACCTATCACAATTCATTAACAGGTGTACTAATTTTTTGTTATTGTTTTTCTTTGGATTTAGAAGATTTTTAATATATGGTGCTATGGTATGAATGTTTGTGCCTCCCCCACCCATTCATATGTTTAAATCTTAACTCCTATAGGGATGGTTTAGAAGGTGAAGCTTTGGGAGGCAATCGGGCCATACGGCTTCATAAATAGGATCCATGCCTCCATAAAAGAGGTTCCAGAGAGAACCTCTTCTCTGCCATGTGAGGATACAGTGAAAAGACAGCTGTCCGTAAACCAGGAAGTCCTCACCAAACCCCAATTGCTGGGCTTTCTAGCCTCCAGACTGTGAGAAATAAATATTTGTTGTTTATAAACTCTAGTATTTTGTTATAGCAGCTTGAATGATCTAAGACATATAGGATCTAGAAACATTTTATAATTCAGCAAAATTTTAGTTACTCAACCACCTTAAAAAGCTTCAAGAATAGATTCAAAAAAATCATCATTCAAATATTTGGAGAAAAATCCATAGCAGTTTAAATAAATAAAAGCATATCCATATAACAAAATAACAAATATCTACTAAGTTACAATTGAAGAAAAATATTCAACATGATTCAAAGATGCTGATACATTTCCAGTAAGTAAAATATATACATTATAAACTAGTCAATACAATAAAATTTCTTGATTTAAAATATATAGGCACACACAGACACACACAGACAAGAAAAGGCTATATATAAACAAATATGTAATCAATGGTATTCTCCTAAATAGGATATTAGGATTTATTTTATTTTTAAAAAACATATCCATTTAAGTATGTAAGAGTAAGGATTTTGTAACATAATGTGAACTTTTTTAAAAATAATGTAATTTATAGTAACACCATTTGAGACTGTTCTCAGTGATCATATAAGTTAAGTCTGTGAAAACACAGGTCATTCTTTACTCCAAGGCAGGTTGCAGATGAATGTGAAAAATGGGAGACATTCATTCAAGGACTTTTAATGACTTAAAACTGTGTCTCAGTTTTCCTTATCTATATAAAAAAAGGACTAACATTGAACTTTCCATGTTCCGTGAAGGTTAAAGATGCCTTACCTTTATATTATCTACTTTAATTAAAATATGTTAAAATATATTACTCATTAAAAAACATGCATGGCATCTCTTATGCAGCAAACACTGTTAGGTAAGAAATTCACAAGTAAATATGAAAATTAAGCTACTCTATTTGGTTTTACAGGAGTAATTTCCATAGCTTTTCAAATTAAAAAAAAAAAAATCCACAAAACCATTATTTATATGGATGCACCTGAGTTTGTACACAAAATAGTCTTATGTAATGGAAAATTACCAGTTTGGACTAAAATATAGGAAAGAATAATTGCAATCAATTTACATATTTATAAGCTTGAATATAATAATTACTATGATTTAGAAAAAACATTTTTAAAATCAATTTGGATTTTGATTTAAAAGGTTGACATTGTTTGTAGCATCAATATGGTTTTAATTGTTATGAAAGGAATGCATGAATGCTATAATCAATTCAAACAATAGCCAAAAGTGGAAAAGCACCTATAATCTTTCAATAGATAATGACTGAATACTTTTCCAAAAATTCATGTATACAAATGTAATTGTTTTAATACATAAATATAAATATAATGGGTTTATACTAACTTCTTTTGTTAACTGCTTTAAACATCTCAAATATATCATAATCATCTTTTTATGTTAATAAATATACATTTATGTAATATTTATAATGACTGCTAGTGTCTGATTACATGACTATGAAAGAATTTAAAGTGATAGGAAATTTCAACAGTGCATTACAAAATAAAAATTATACTCAAATTGGGATGCCTTTATTATTGCTATATAAAGCTTGGGAGCCATAGTAACTTCAAATTACAACATAAAGGAATTATTTTTGGTTTTGCATTTGCATAACCTCTGCAGATAGCAATTAAACTTTTTTGCTAGTACCTGTTTTTCTAATATGCAAAAATCATGAGAAGATATTGAACATGTGTGTGTCTTAGTTTGCTAACCCATAAAAGAGTTGAAGTGTTTAGAGCAGTGGTTCTTAACCTGGGTTCTATCAAACCCTAGGGGTTTGATGAGTCAGTCTCAGGGGTTCGGAGAAGCCTCTGCTGCGGAGGCCAGAATAAAGTAATACCGTAATTTGTTGTGAGTTCATGCACTTTGTTGGTTTTGTTCTTTGAGCAAGGTGATGTTCATGCACGGCTCATTTTGTGCAACAGTAAAAAAACATATACCTATGTCTTGAATTTGGAAAAAAAATCATATTTTATTTATCACTGAAGAAGGGTTTGGTGAATGCGCATATGAAACTGGTGGGTTCCGTACCTCAAAAAAGGTTAAAAACCACTGGTTTAGAGAAAAAAGAAAGTAGTGCAAGTAGATCAGCAGGCATTTTGGAAGTGTGCATATTTGACTGAATATTATGGGTCAGGATACAGCTATAAAAGTTATGTGGTTTGTTATGAACATACCTTTTATTGGTGAACTTTATTTTATGTTGTCTTTCATACTGCCAGTATAAATTCAAAATAAAATACTTAAAAGATGATGACTATTTGCCCTTGACCTGAGGATGTTTATTTGGACAAGGGCAATGATCAGAAGTAATACAATGATCTCTGTCCAAGGCGTTAACAGATATTTTTAGCACATCTGTTTTTTGTAATGCTGCACCAACATCCTCAGCTCATCAGGTTGAAAGCTTTCTCTTCATCAGGAGTCAGTGAACGCTGCTACCTGAAACTGTGTGCTTTGATTGAGGAGGTGATTTGTTTAACTGTGGAGTAAGCCACTGGTTTTCTGGAGCCTGAAACAAGCCTTATCAGAAAGCAAAATCACCTAAGCGACTAGAATAGATCTGGGGGAAGGCAGATCTGGGTCTGTGGTACTTGGTGACCAGCTATGCTGGCACCCGTGATGCAAGATGGCATTTAAAGTAATGAAAACCTTTAGTAATATGGTCAAAATGCTTGCCACAATTTGTAACAGGCATGACAAGTTACAAGAAAGCTTTTCATAATATTGTTCTTGTCACAGGAGAAATGAATTCATAACTCACCAAAGCCTCTCACAAAGGTTGGCTGCTGTGATTACAAGAGCTGAGAAACGCCTGCATTTGGCAGAGCACCAGGTCTTGCTTTTAGAGGAGATAAGGAACAGCACAGTGACAAGAAAGCATTGATAGCCACACGCGGCTTCTCTATGATGCATCACACTTTTATTGGAATTTTGTCTATCATTGTGTTAAATATGATAGAAAATTGAATAAATAATATATAAAATTTAAATAATACCATAAAATTAGATATACTCAATTAATTTTTTTCTCAAAATACTCTTGATTTTCTCTGAGGTCTTGGTTAGAAAATAGGATGGGATTTATCATGAGACTGTCCATGATTCGAAAAGGTCTTCTAGGGATATGATGGAGCACCATGGCAGTATTATGGCCGAATCCTCTTCAAGCAATTTTTTCCAGCTATATTGAGATATTGTTAAAATATAACAGATATAAGTTTAAGGTGTATAATGTGATCATTTCATATACCTACGTACAATAAAATCATTACCTCAAAATTAGTTAACACTTCCATCTCCCTACATAATTACCCTTTGTGTGTGTGTGTGTGTGTGTGTGTGTGTGTGTGTGTGTGATGTGATAAGATTTAAAGTCTGCTCTCTTAGCAACTTTCACTTTTTATAATACAATATTGTTAATTACATATACCCATCATGCCATACATAAGATACCTTTACCTTACTCATTTTATTCTTGGTAGTTGTTTTCCTTTGGCCAACATTTCATCAATCCCCCCATACCTAGACGCTGGCAACCACTATTATCCTCTCTATTTCTATGAATTTAGCATTCTTTTTACTTTTTCCACAAATAAGAGAGGACATATAGTATTTGTGTTTCATTGTCTGATTTATATTACTTAGCATAAAACCTCAAGGTCCTTCCATGATATTGCAAAAGACAGGATTTCCTTCTTTCTCATGACTCGATAATATTCCATTGCCAAGACATGGAAACAACCTAAGTGTCCATCAATGAATGAATAAATAAATAAAATACAGAGATTATATATAATATATATAAATATGGATATAAAGTATAATATATTATGGATATATAATTATATATATATATATATATATATATATATATATATATATGGATAAATAAGGCTTGAAATGGGGGAAAAATTAAATGGTGTGATTTTTTTTGTTGTTTTGCTTGTATACTAGACTGTATGTAGTGTTTATTAGCAAAACAAAGGAGCTTATATATTAATTCATGGAAAGTGACTAAAAACCCTTTGAATCCTATCAGGGATTACAAATGATGTTAAGGAAGAATATCATGAAAATGGTCTTAAAAGGAAGTATCAAGAAAAGATTTTTTTTTCTTTTTTATTAATTTTAATGGGGTGACAAATAAATCAGGGTACATATGTTCAAAGAAAACATCTCCTGGTTATCTTATCATTCAATTTGTTGCATACCCATCACCCAAAGTTAAGTTGTCCTCTGTCACCTATCTGGTTTCCTTTGTGTCCCTCCCCTCCCCCCTCTCCCACCCTCTCTTCCCTCCCCCCACTCTGTAACCACCACACTCTTGTCCATGTCTCATAGTCTCATTTTTATGTCCCACTTATGTACAAAATCATGCTGTTCTCAGTTTTATTCTCTTTTACTTATTTCACTCCATATAATGTTATCAAGGTCCATCCATTTTCCATAGTATATATGTACCAAAGCTTTTTAATCCACTCGTCCTTTGACAGACACTTAGGCTGTTTCCAGATCTTCGCTATTGTGAACAATGCTGCCACAAACATGGGGGCGCATTTCTTCTTTTCGAACAGTGCTATGGTGTTCTTAGGGTATATTCCTAAAACCACACAGTGGGAGAACATATTCGATAACACGTATGATAAGGGGTAAATAACCAAAATTTATAAAGAATTTATAAAACTCAACCCCAGGAAGACAAACGATCCAATCAAAAAATGGGGAAAAGAAATGAATAGAGATTTCTCCAGAGAGGACATACAGATTGCCAATAGGCATATGAAAAAATGCTCAACATCACTAATCATCAGAGAAATGCAAATTAAACCCACAATGAGATATCACCTCACACCAGTCAGAATGGCGTTCATCAGCAAAACAACACAGAACGAGTGCTGGCGAGGATGTGGAGAAAAGGGAACCCTCCTGCACTGCTGGTGAGAAAAGATTTTAATGCTTGTAAAATATGAATAGAGCTGATTACCTGACCTTTTATATATTTATATGTTGATTTTATTAGTCGCTATTTGACTAGTTTTTCTTTCCTGGATTCCCAGTCAGTGCAGGGATGGTATCAGAGTTGTTGACTGCACCATCCTTGACATGTAATGGTTCTGCATACATATTCTTGAATGATTGTATGAGAAAGCCTCAATTATCCATTCTTGTCCTTCATTTCCAAATTGCCATTGGTGAAGTATAATTATCTTCCAGTTGTCTAGGTTAAAATGTAATTATTGGCCATTTCAAAAAAGAATCTGTTTTTTATGTATTCTTTTTATTATGACAAAGTATAAAAACATAAAATACAATCTAGTGGCATTAAGTACCTTCATATTGTATGCAACCATCACATTTTGGTTATCAATTCATCCATGTAACCCAGGTCTGCCTCCCCCCAGATAAATCAAAGTTGCTTAGGCAACATTGTTTTATGATGAGGCTTGTTTCAGGATCCAGAAAAATATTGTCTCACTTCATGGCTATGTCCATGGGTTGCTTCCACCTTTTGACTGTATAGTTAATGCTGCCATGAACATGGGTGTACAGAAATATGTTTGAGCCTCTGCTTTGACTTCTTTTGGGTAATACCCAGAGGTGGAATTACTTGATCTTTTGGAAATTCTATTTTTAATTTTTGAGCAATTGCTGATTCCCTCTGAATTTCACTATTTTACATCTTTGCCGACTTCGTTATTTTGTGTGTGTGTGTGTGTGTGTGTGTGTGTGTGTGTGTGTGTGACAGAAACAAAGAGTCAGAAAGAGGGACAGACAGACAGGAAAGGAGAGAGAAGAAGTGTCAATTCTTTGTTGCAGCACCTTAGTTGTTCACCAATGCTTTCTCATATGAGCCTTGACAGGGGGCCACAGCAGACCGAGTGACCTCTTGCTTGAGCCAGAACCTTGGGCTCAAGCTGGTGAGCCTTGCTCAAACCAGATGAGCCCGTGCTCAAGCTGGTGACCTCGAGGTCTCAGACCTGGGACTTTCACTTCCCAGTCTAAGGCTCTATCATCAGACCAGGAGCCACCACCTGGTCAGGATAGGGAGTTGTTAGTTTGTGTTTTTAAGTAAAAGCCATCCAAATAAGTATAAAGTGGTATTTTCATGTGTTTTTAATTTTCATTTCCACAATGATTAGTGCTATTGAGCATCTTTTTATGCACTTATTGGCATTTTGTGTAGTTTTCTTCAGAGAAATGTCTATTCAAATCCCTTGCCTATTTTTTATTTTTTTAATTAATTTATTTTTTTACAGGAACAGAGAGAGAGTCAGAGAGAGGGATAGATAGGGACAGCCAGACAGGAATGAAGAGAGGTGAGAAGCATCAATCATTAGTTTCTTGTTGCCCTTGCGACACCATAGTTGTTCATTGATTGCTTTCTCACATGTACCTTGATTGCGGGCCTTCAGCAGACCGAGCAACACCTTGTTGGAGCCAGCAACCTTGGGTCCAAGCTGGCGAGCTTTTGCTCAAGCCAGATGGACCCGCACTCAAGCTGGCGAGCTCAGGGTCTCGAACCTGGGTCTTTGCATCCCAGTCCGACACTCTCTCCACTGTGCCACCGCCTGGTCAGGCAAATCCCTTGACTATTTTTTAATTGGGTTTTTATTACTTGTTGTTGAGTGGTGGGAGTTCTTCAGGTACTCTGAATATTAATCACTTATTAGAATATGATTTGTAAATATTTTTCCTATCTGTGGGTTGCCTTTTTACTTTCTTGAGCCTGTCTGTCCTATGATGCACAAGTTTTTAATAGCAATAAAGTCCAATTTATCTATTTTTTCTTTTATTGTCTGTGTTTTTTGTGTCATATCTAAGAACTTACTGCTAAATTCAATGCCATTAAGATTTTTCCCTATGTTTTCTCCTAAAGATTTAAATTTTAGATATTACATTTAAATATTTGATCCATATTGCATCAATTTTTGAACTTGAAGTAAAATAAGTGCCTGTTGTCATTTGTTTGCATGTGAACAATATTTGTTGAAAATACAGTACTGTTCTTTCCCCATTTAATGATCTTTGCATCCTGTAATTTGACTATATATGAGTTTATTTCTGGGTTATTTTATTTTTAACAAAAACACGCTTGTTTTGTTGTTGTTGTTGTTAGAGTGTATCTTCCCTCAAGAATCAAAAAAAAAAAATACCTAAAGGTGTTTATTTCACTAATCCCTGGAACAGTAGAAATGAGGAGCACATCACTGGATCTAGTTTCTGAATGATGAAGAAGACAATTCAATAAAAAAAAAATTAAAAAGCTACAAATAGAAAGGGGTTGTTACTAGACTGGGTATAATTTATCTGCAACGTGACTTGGGCAGGTTAAATTTGTTAATATTCTTATGTTCTCCATATTCCAAATTCTCCCTCGATATTGGTGCTGAGTATGGTACCAAGGACAGCTCCAGGCTGACTAAACAGTATAGATTAGTAAGGTTTTTCAGCTTTCCTGTTTCTAATTTACTTATTTTCTAAAGATACTCTACTCAATTGTTTATTGAATCAATGTAAAGAATGCATAGAGAAGCAAAGGAAAGAGATATGGGGTACATATACACACTTCAGATGGAGGATTGCAAAGTTGTTTCTGTCCTCTCTTTTCCCCTCTCTCTCTTTCTTCCTTCTCCCCACTGCTTCTCCCACAATTCTCTCTGTAACTTCTCACTTTAGATACAATCTCCTATTCTCTCATTTAGATCAAAACTCATAACATATATGCATTCCATACATTCTTAAAAATGAAAAGACAACCAACCTGGTACTCAGCTTCTTAAGAAAAAGCAAAAGTATGTAAGATGATATCTTATAAAAAAGGAGTAAGACATTTTATTAATTTCTGCTCTCCTTTGCAGGAGTCATTCAGTGATATTTGTGTTCTGCATGAATGTGAATGTCTGAAAAATCTGCTAAAAGCTAGGTAGCTGGAGTTGGTGTAGGACTGTATTTCTCCTTCAGTTTGCTTGTACTAGTCAGTGTCGCTTATGTCCTTGATCACAATGAGCATTGGGAGAGAATGACAATAGGAAAGCGGTTGGCAGCCGAGGTGCCATAGGTTGGGATAGTGTGCCACTTGATGACAGTGATAGAGTTCTAGCTGTCAGCTTGGTGTCACCACAGCCAGCAGAGGTATAGATGGAAGACTCTGAGTCAGATGAATAAGGGAACAGCAGAAAGCACATAAGAGAGATGTAAGTTCAGAGAATACAGCCTGAGTAATTTTCAGTCCTTTACATTAAATGAGTTCACTTTGTTCTCTGATGATGTGAATGGCCAATTAAAAGCTTTATGCCTTAGGTTATTTTAAGAAATTTGACAAATTTAAGATAAATAATTTGGGGAAAAAAAGAATCTAGCTGAATCCCAATTAAAGTAGATAATAATATAATTGAGGAAAAATAATCACATCTTGCTAATGAGGAAAAATAAGAGTTTAAATAGTTGACACTTGAAGATATTTAATTTAAATGTATAAATAAATTTGCTACGATTTTATTTCAAGCAAGAACACAGACAAATCTACTTGACCATGGTAATATAGCAGTAATATAGTGACAACTTTAAACAATATGTGGTAATTATATTTTTTTAAAGATAAAGGGTTACACACATGCACTTATTGATCCTCTTGTATAATGTTTGTTACCATGATAATAAAGAAATGTACATATTATAAATCCTCATAAAATAAGGAGTAAGACATTTTATTAATTTCTGCACATTGGGACGAGAGAGCAGAACAAAGGAGACTGCAGTCTAGAACATGCAGAATCCCTTCAGAGAAAGTAAGCCAACAATGCTCCTGAACTGTTGCAGCTCTGAGGGGGGCACAGGGTAGAAGGATCAAGACAGAGGGTAAATAGGGCTAAAAACAAGTGATCCAGTAAAATCTCCTTTCCCCTACCTTACTACAAGGAAGAAAAGAATGAAATTAGCAACCCATTGTAAACAAAATCTACCAAAAAAATGTGGTTTGTATATGAGGTGTATTAATTAAGACATACTTCAGAAATATTGTTGGGATGTGAGAAAGAAATGTAAACAGAGCTCCTTTCCTTTCAAACTAAAACATCATGAACAGAACAATACCAGGGAGATTAAAGAATTTAAAGAGTTAAGACCATGAAGGCAAATAGGAAAATATAACAGGAAAATGTGTTTAGGGCTTTGAGATAAGAAAGGCAGTCTACAAAATGAGACGTAAGCAAAAGCCAAAATTGATAAAATAAAATTAGATTAGACTGAGATAAAAATTTGCAAGAAGAACAAGGAAACATCAAACAATAAGTGGTAGATTCGCTGAAAACATTTGCAACATTGATGAAGCAAAGAATTAATATCTGAAATTTATTCAAAGTTCAAAAAAAAACTAAAGCAAACAACCAGTAAAATTTGAGTAAAGACTATAAACAGGAACATGTAAAAAACAAGTATTGTTGTTGTTTTCTGTTTTTCTTAGTGCAAACAAGCTGCAGTAAACACTGCTACTGTGCACATTTCCACGGTCACATAAGTATATGAGCACTTTTTAAAGGATCCAATACAGTGGAAAGCTGGTAGCAGAGTGTGTACAGGTTTTGCTTGTTTGCTTCTTTGTTTCTGTGTTAGTAGATGCTACCAAATTGCCCTCCAAAGTGCCTGTGCTAATTTACACTTCTTTCAATAGTGTACATTCATCTCTCTGCATCCTAATAGTCTTACAGGCCTTTTCTAGTCTAGTGGTTGAATATAAGATCTTGATAATAGATTCTGCATTTTCCTGATCTGTAGTTGTGATTAGACTCATTTCTTCATTCACTGGACAACTGTATTTTCTCTTGTAAAAATAACATTTTTCTATTTTTCTGTATTTATTCTGTTCTTTTTTTTCTCAGTAATCTGTAGCACTGCGAAACAAAATTTTTTTTGCACCCACAAAAACACTTGCTCTTACCTAATTTGAGTGTGCTGATCTCAAATATGACATAAATTTTTCTCTGTAGCTACAGTTTCTTTGCAATTCAAGATTTTAGGTTTTTATCTTATTGTAAGATTTTCAACATATAGTTTAACGTAATGAAGTAGAATGTATTCTGGGGCATCATCTTTGTGAAAATATAATAATTTATATAATGCAGTTAATACACTAAAAGGTATTATTGCATCAAAATTTGTCTACAATTTTGAAATAAAACCATTGAAAACTGGAACCGGCAATGTCTCAGAGTGTGGGATAGGTCGTGTTGCTGAAGGAATATTAGGATATGTGATCATATGCCATTTTTTCTTGCCGATGCCCTTTGTATGGATCAGACAGAAATAATAGTCACTGCTGTGGTCCTTAGGTTCACACCAAACCATGGAAATACATAAAGGCATTTCTCTGCATTTTCCTTTTGTCTAGTCACAAAGCATTTCCTCACAATGATGACACACAATATGAGGAGCCTAATTCTTGTCTTGATTGCCAAGGGGAACTTAAAAATAGGCAATATATGCACGTGTCACAAATGATGAAATATTGCTCCTTTGACGTTAAAGTATGTAACAGCCACATATATAACAGAAGGTGTCAGGACTATTCTTACATTTCTGCCTACTCGAATAAGGCATGATTCAGTCTTTAAACAAAATAAGAGGGTGTTTTTATCAGATAATCATTTTTTACATTTAAAAACAAGTACAATTATGTAAAAGCGATGTTCCTAAAACATTAATTGCCTTGTGGTATGTTTAATCCAAGAGTCGTTGCCTTTTAACTCCAATTTAAAAACCAATGCATGCCATTAACTGTAACAAAAATAAATTAAAATTGCATAACAACTAGAGCATGCGCCAAAAAACAAATTTCAGATTTGGAATCAGTGATGCAGAAATATATAGAAAAAGTTCTAAAACCTCATGCAATAGAAAATGAAAAAAAAATGTTCCCCAGTGTAATTTATTCTTAGCTCTTTTTTATTCTTGTTTGACAAAGAATGGCTATCTATTGTTTTAATCCATAAAGAGAGTGGTAGATTCATATTATCTAGAGAAATGGATCTAACTTCTTAAATATGTGGAAAGAGCAATCATTAATATATGACAAATCTCAGCTCTATCTTTTACTCCCTCTAAAACATTAGCCCTCACTGAGCCTGTTTCCTCATGTGTAAAGTAAGAATACTTATGCCCACCTCATAACTGTATCCCGAGCATTCACTTTCTAAAAAGTCTGGCTATTATTGACCTATTTTCCCTCTCTTTTCTTTTAAATAACTTTATCCTTTCTGAAATAATCTGTTAGTTTTATAACTTTATTGAATCAAAGCATGTATTCATTACGTATTAAGTATAAGTTAATAACGTTAAATGTTATGTGTAATTTTCCAACAAGATCATTACAATGAGCTGAGAGATAAACGATAAAATTACATTGCAGGTTGAATCCAGCACTTTGAACCAAAAGTAAGATAAATGGCATAATAAAAATAACCATATATATATATATATATATATATATATATATATATATATATATTAGTCACTGCAACCAATAGGAGCTTGTGTTCATCACTAGAAAGAATGCTGAGATGAATTTGACTCATTGCATACCATCAAAGCACTGACATCTCAGTAAAAAGAAATACAAGGCAGACTGAAAAATAATATTGAACATTAGTGAAAGGAAATGGTGAGGAAAAGAAAATGGGGAGAAATATTTGTTTAAAGTATCTTAAAATGGTAATAAGAATATTCTTTGGGTAAAGCCTCTACAGATAGGAAGGCATTTTGTTAGATAAAGACACAGGAGAAGCAAAAGTACCAGAGAACAGTGGCATGAAAGGCTTTTAGTACTCCTAGAGAAGGGTGAGAATTTCAGGGTTACATGAACAGAAAGGAAGCTGGAGAAGATACTGAAAATGTTGTGGCTGGATTGGAGCTCTTCCATGCCTTGCATGTAAGTTTCTCCACCCTCTTCTGTAAGTAACAGGAGAGTAGTTTTCTTTAGGGTACTCCACTTATCTTATCTTCTGGTCTACTAGAAATTATCAGTAATATTAACCTTCATCAATCTTCTCCCCCAGCCCCTACCAAGTGGTAAACATATTACTCAATCTAGGCCAATCAATCTATTACTTAGTAATTTGAGTCATGATCAGTGGGGCAAATAGAAGCTATTGGAACTGAGTCAGTCATTATAGCACCTCCATCCAAAGGTTCTCAAATCCCACTATCAGCATCTTCCTTTTTTGGTTCTTCCCAAGGTCCTGCTTCCTGCTTCTTTTTTCTTTTTTACTTCAGTGAGCTCATCACTCATCGTACCTGCCAATAAACTCTGTGTGTGTATGTGTGTGTGTGTGTGTGTGTGTGTGTGTGTGTTATGTTATAATGTTTTGTCTTTCCATTTTGCTTTGCTTAACTTAATTGGAACTAGTTTCTATCAACAAGCAAAGAGCTCTAATTGTTGAACCTGTCTAATGGATCTACACATTACTGTAGACCAGTAGTTCTCAAACTTTCTGAAGTTCGAGTGCATTTAAAATCCTACAAATAATTTTAGGCACATTATATACAAATTTCTAAAAAATACATTATAATAATTAAGTCAAATATTAAAGAAAAAGATATAAAATCCAAGCGTGCTTTTATGGTAATTAAACAAAATCAATATGACACAATTAAATTTATTCTGACATTAAAACACATTTTTATGTTACACTTTTTGAGTTATGCTTTTTAGAATTTATAAAAAAGAGGGGTTAAAAATAAATAAAAGACAAAAATGTTATTTTTTTATATATATAGATACATTCATAGTAAGATTTAGTAAATTCGGCAGGTCCCAGCACAAATGTGTTAAGTCTTTTCATTCTTGTGTTCATGAGAAACATGAGCCTGATGTGTCCTAGTGATTTCTTCAATATTTGGGCATATATTTGAAAGGCAAACTCTCATTTCCTCATCAATACATTGAAGAATTCTTCATTTTTTACTCTTAATTGTGTTGAGGGTAGAAAATCCTAGTTCACATAAATAGGATGCTGAAAATTGTAGTAAAATGTTCATAGCTTTTTTACATATTGCCATATATTTTTCTTTAATAGAATTCCAAAAGGCTTCAAGAGACAATTCCTTATATTTAATTTTCAATTCACAATCAGTGAATATAGCTGCCAGTTCTTCTGTTAACATTAAACCAAAATCACTTGAAGCTTCCATGAATGAGTTTCTAATCCAATTGTATTGTTCAATGTTAAGTGATGAAAAATAAGAACCCACTTTTTCTTCTAAACTTATTAAATGTTTAATTATTATTGGAAGTGTTTCATTTATGCAAGTGTTATTTACCAATGGAAACGTTTCCAAATTACATTCAACAGTTTTCTCTGAAACACTTTCATTTTGTTAGTGGGTGTAAGAATATTTTCTTCTTTCTCTTGCATGCTAGTATTCAAAATATTGAGCTGCTGGAATATATCAGCCAAATACTCTAACCTGGCAATCCAAAATTCTCACCGAAGGAGGTTACAAAAATGTAACTGTTTCATCTCTTCAAAAAACACAAGAAGTTCTTATTGTAGCTCTTGCACAAGGGAAGTACTTTCCCCCTTGACAACCACCTCATCTCAGTGTGTAAAAGCAGCCGTTTGTGTTGTGAATCCATAATGATGCAAAGCTTTTCAAATAAACGTGTTTTGACAGTTCTTGTTTTAATAAAGTTTACCATCTGAACAACTTGATCTAAAACTTCTCTTAATTTTTCTCCCAGTGTTTTTGCCATCAAGGCCTCTCTATGAAGAAAGCAGTGAGTTACAATAACATTCTCATTTTGTTTTTTTACAAAAGATGTAAGACCCTTAACACAGCCTCCCACGGAAGGGGCGCCATCTGTACAGATGCCTGCACATGACTTCCATGTTTACTGCCATTTATCAAGATAGTTATTCAAAATGTTAGAAACATCTTCACCTTTTTTAGACACACCTAATTCTTTGCAACAAAGAAACTGATTTACTATTTAATCTTCATTAATAAAACAGACGAATGCTAAGAGTTGTGCCATATTAGTAATGTCTGTTGATTCATCAACTTACAATGCAAAATTTGAATGCTGAAGTTTATTACTGCACACATTTTTTTTTATATCAGAAGACATTTCTATACTATGCCTGTGAACTGTATCACTGGACAGAGGAATCTTGCTTATTTTCATTGTTGCTTCATTTCCTAGCATTGTCATGACCATTTTTTTTTTGCATGCAGGCAAAATAAGGGACTCACCTAAAGTATGAGCTTTCATATTTTTTGCTATCAGTTCTGAGACTTGATAAGAAGCAATTTGAGCTTTCTCAGAAACAGTGATTATACTTTTAAAGGAATTTGCCGCTTTTGTTTGCTGTTCAGACAACCTCTTGAAAAAACTTACAGTTTTATCTTGTAAATTAGAGTGTACACTTTTAAAATGTTTATTCAATTTACTAGGAAGTAATGATTCATTTGCCATTTTACATCCACATACTAAACATAGCGGTAAAGGATGACTTTCACTTCTAGTCAAAGTGAAATTAAAGCTTAAATAACTTTCTTTATATTTGTGAGTAGGCGGCGACTTTGCTTTCTTACTTGTACTTAACTTTTGCTCACTTCCAGAATCAGATTGTTCAATATCACGCTTCTTTTTGAGAAATCTATCCATTTTATTTGGGTGTATTTATCTAAAAATAATATAATGATGTGTTAATAATAAATATAATAATGATGTGTTAACAAAAAAGTAGTATTTCTGTAATGAAATGGTATAATAGAGTAACTAAATTTATTTTTATATCAGGGCACATGCCGTGAACTAGCACAGCTAGTAATTCCAGGTCCCGAGTGGGAATGGTGTGGAACTAAGAAACTATGGGGTCAGGAGGGCCCTGTAGAGGCTGCTGGCAAGAACAAAGCATGCCCCAAAAACACATCTTGCTTTATTTATAGAGCAAAGTGAGGTCATTAGCAAATCTTAACTTTACACCAAACAAAGGATAGAAGTAACTTGCCTCCATTCTTTCCCGGGAACATGGGGAGTAGGATAAACAATCCAGCACCACAATTAACAACTTTTTGCAATCTAAATCAGGCAAGTGAGGTGGGGAGTTGAACAAACTGTCAGCTTATAGCCAATTCCTCACACCTCTGTCCTCCAAAAATATAAACACCAAAAACCCTATTGGTTTTTTGATCCCCAACAGGCACATATTTCTCTAGAATATCATAGGGCACACCAGTGCGCCCTGCTACACACTTTGAGAACCACTGCTGTAGACAATAGGAACTAGTTAAAATTTACTTAAGAATCAAATGATGAACATGCAATTTAAAAAAACTTAAAGCAACAGGAAATGAGAGTCAGAGTAGAGACAAGAAGTACAGTGTTATGTGGAATGAATAGGATTGGGAAGATGTAGAGGGCTTTAAGATATAATGGCAATTAAAATGACATAGTTCAATGTAGAAAATGGTTTTGAATCCCAGGTTCTGTTCATCTTCTGACTTGTTTACATAGATTACTTATACCCACTAAACCTATATTTCCAAAACTTTATAATGTGGACGTAAAACTTTTCATGTCACATTTGAAGATTTAAATCATAATATATGCAAAGTAGTAAAATTCATCTTTGTCACAAAGTAGGTGACAAATTAATGTTCTATGTTAGCTCATAAATTTGATAGTACTAGACAAGTGATTGAATCTCACACATAAGCTAAGAGGCAAAGTCAGCACTGACCACAAACTTTTAGAACTGGGAGATGTAGTGAGTGGTCATAACATTGAAACAGCTGAAAAATTAGTTTGGAAGCGGGTGGTGATACAATGAACTTGTTAAAACAAAAAACCTGAATTTGGGGCATGTAGATCGTTGAGGTGGACAGGAAAGAATTTTCTCAAGACTTAAGAGTCAGCCTCATTACTGTGGAAACTGGAAAAATGTGATGACCAAGTGAGTGACTACTGAAAAAGCAAATATTAATGACGAATTCTAGAGCATGTTTATATAAAGGCTGGGTGAAAAAGAAGAGTAAGTGAAGGAGACAGGCAGGAGAGAACACATCACAAAGCCCAGAAGCAATAGAAAAGACTTCCAGACACAGGATGTTCTTACTCCACTGCCTCAAATGTCTCATAGGCTACACAAAGGGCAGGGAGTATGGGGATTAAATGGAATTCATTAAATTGTCCCATTAGTGAGTCTTCTCAGAGATGCGTTTCAGCTAAATCATAAAAGTGGAACTAGATGTAAGGGACTATGAGAATAATGCCACATTTATGTTTCAGAACAGGTCTCATGTTTCAGAAATTGTTTGGATTGGCATAGGGTATAGTTTTAAAAAAAAGAAAAAAAGGTTGCCTACAAATAAAATAATCAGTACTGAAATAATTAGAAATGTTTTGAGGGTATAACAGCAATTATACAGTTTTATATAGTCATCCAAATTAATATGTGAACAAATCCTGCAAAAATAAAGGGCATTCAGAAACCACTTACTCCAAATGCCAAGACAGTATTTCCAGTGTAATATCCCAGCCAATTGTCATATATTACAAATATTTGTAATATTTTTTTTACAATAAAGACATTTCATTTTAATAAACTCAAAGTGAACTGCAGAATTATAGTATTTAATATTGGCATTGCCCAATCTTGGTAAACACTGGAATTTAAAAACATTTTGAGCCTGACCAGGTGGTGGCGCAGTGGATAGAGTGTCGGACTGGGATGCGGAAGACCCAGGGTCAAGAACCCGAGATCGCCAGCTTGAGCACGGGCCCATCTGGCTTGAGCAAAAGCTCACCAGCTTGGACCCAAGGTCACTGGCTCCAGCAAGGGGTTGCTCGGTCTGCTGAAGACCCGCGGTCAAAGCACATGTGAGAAAGCAATCAATGAACAACTAAGGTGTTGTAATGGCAATCAAAAACTAATGATTGATGCTTCTCACCTCTCTCCGTTCCTGTCTATCTGTCCCTATCTATCCCTGTGTCTGACTCTCTCTCTTTCCCTGTGTAAAAAAAAAAAACAAAAACATTTTGACAGAATTTTCAGAACAGTTCACTTTACTCCTATGTCAGTTTTCTCTAGAAATAATTTTTTTCTCTCCTTCCAAAGAACCCATCAGTATTTGTCTTCAACATGATGGCTCATCCTTTCCATAGTTTTAGTTCCCCATATGCAATCATGACATATAAGGGTCATTTCCTAAAACACTTAATGCCCTTTATATTTAGCTAATTCTAAAATCTCAAGTAAGCTAGAATGTAAATGTAGACACAGTAGCAATCATCTATTTTGGACCCCAGGGAAACAGTGACCAGCTGTGATTAGCTCTTGCAGAGGACTTCTTGGCATCCTTGCTAGGAGAGCTTGAGCCAAAACCTCAAGAAAGTCCCAGGTGGATTTCTGTGTCCCCCTCATAGATAGCCGTGGGCTGAGTCTACAGTTTATGTTTTATGACCTATATGCGTCCATTATTGTCCCTGATAAATATCCAAAAAAGACAGCTAGACCAAAAGAAATGTAATTATTAACAATACATAGAAATCTTTTGATCCCTACTTAGCATCCTAATCATATCCTGTTATTTGCATGAGAAGTTACAAATTTCTTCGGAGAGAGAAAAAAAAATGAGAGCTGAATTTTGGAAAAATTATTATAAGATTTCCTAAGGATGATTAATTACTTTAAATAAAACTCTAAGTTAAATGTTTTTTGTTGGTTTGCTTTCTTACTTTTCCTTCCTTTTTATGGCTGAACTTAAATGAAATCTAAAATATTTATAAGGAATTTGGTGGTAGAGTTTAGCACTAAGGTCAAGTTTACATTAACAAAACCAGATAGATAGATGATGATAGATAGATAGATAGATAGATAGATAGATAGATAGATAGATAGATGATAGATAGATGATAGATAGATAGATAGATAGATAGATAGATAGATAGATAGATGATTGATAGATAGATAGATAGATGATAGATAGATTGATGATAGACAGATATATTTCTTAGGGCCAAAATGAAATGCTTGTATTAATGATATTTAACAAAATTAATAAGAATATCTGATCTGATTAATTTTATTTTCTTGTTAACTTTTTTCTTCATTCATTCATTTATCTATTCATTGGCTTAGCTAACATTTATTTTATATTTAAGATATTCTAGATAATTGGGAAGGTACAGAGATGGGAAATACATGGCTCTTCCTAAAGAAACATAGTGGTAAATATTTCACAGAAAGAAGCTTAATGAAATTGGATCTTCTTCCATTGCTAGTGGAAATGGTGTTTTTTTTATAGAGTTGCAGGGAAGGCATTCCAAAGGACTCACATATGAGAGATTGTGGCTTGGTAAGGCTTAATGAAGTTGAAATAGAAGGATGTCCACATGTTCCCAATGTCTAATCTCCATCCATCCTGCCAGGGGAAAAATCAGCCTAGTCATCATGCCCAATACAAAAATCAGTGTCCAGACATTCTGTGTCATGGCTCAACCCTAATTAAAGCTTAATCCAGTCCAGGCACTGTGTTGCTGTATCCAGGTCTGCACCGAAGCCTGTATTTGGAAATCCATGTATTGGCCAGACCCCAATTTTTAACCCCAGCAGCTCCTAGGACTGCATAGCTAAAGAACACACAAATGAATGTATCAAGTGCATTACCAAGCAAGAGAAAGAAGAGAGGGCATCTTTGTCAGGTTTGAGTTACATTGCATTGGGCTTTGGGAAGGACTAGGCCTTCCTTAAACTAACCAATCAATTTCTTCATCTTTCACAGGCTTCTTATGGTTTCTCTCCCTAAACAATTCAAACTTTCCTAGGCTAGACTGAGAGCACTCTAAAGCCCAACCTCAGTTCCTACTGCCTATGTCTCAAAGTAGGAGCACCTCCCCCATAGTCTGTGGAGGGCTTGTGGTACCCTGGGGAGACAGAAATGCCTTCTCTATTTGAGGAAGGAGTGTTAATCCCCTTAGTAGGGTAAGGCTGAAATCTCTTGGGGTGTCTAAAACTCTAATTTTCTAGTGAAGTAAGGAGGTTTTTTAAATGTCTGTTTCCCTTTGCTCCTTTCCCTTATTAATATCTAGCTACCTATGCTGATACTTTCTCAAAGCAGTAATGCAATTTTTTCCCTTGTCATTGCCTCTATCTCCTAAATTCTGGTGAAAATAATTAACAATAATGACAACAACAAAGCTAATTTGAATATGTATTATATGCCACTGTGTGGCTTAGTCATTCTGGTCTAATATACTAAAGTTTTGCAGTACAAATTCATTTATAAATATTTGTAAGAATAACTTAGTCAGAGGCCTCTGCTGTGAATTCTCCCAACTTGTGGTGACTCCACACTTTTTTTTTTTTTGTCCAACATTCTGATTCCACAGAGAAAACTATAACTATATGTATGTTTAATTAAGGCCCAGGCCCTGACTGGTTGGATTGGTGTTAGATTATCAGCCCAGAGTGTGGATGCCCCGGGTTTGATTCCCAGTCAGGGCACACGGGAGAAGTGACCATCTACTTTTCTATCTCTTCCCCACTTGTGACTTTCTCTCTCTCATTTCCTCCTGCAGCCATGGATCAATTGGAACAAGTTGGCCCTGGTGCTAGGGATGGCTCCATGGCCTCTGCCTCAGGTGCTAAGCAGAACTCAGTTGATGAGAAATGGAGTAACACCCCAGATGGGCAGAGAAACACCCCCTAGTGGGCTTGCTGGGTGGATCCTAGTCGGGGCACATAGGGGAGTCTGTCTCTCTGCTTCCCCTCCTCTCACTGAATAAAAAAAAAAAAAAAAAAAAAAAAAACCTATGGCCTAGCCAATAATCATTTAACACTTAAAAACTAATAAAAACTTTAAAAATGTGGAATTAAGAACTACTTAAATTTTTTATGCACTTCCTCATCCCTGCTACCTACCTCCCATTTCTATTTTTTTTTATTCTTAGAACAATGAAAATTAAAGAGTTTAAATTGTTTATATAATGGAAAGGGAATAAAAGGAAGAAGAGAGAGGGTTGGGTATGTGGATATCTAAGACAGGTGTTTGTGTTGTGCAACCATAAGAAATTATTTTGGGGAGAAACATAGTTCATAACCTGTCAGGTTCCTCCCTTACAACAGCATCTTAAAACTGAGATGCACAGGAGGGAGACCATCTCCTGGGCAGCTCTTGCAGCCTAGAAGTGGGCTCCCCTCGCCAGTTCACATTATGTATGTAGTGTGATGACATCAGGCTTTGGGTTTAGATTTTCATAATCTAAACTCTAGGCTCATCTCAGATCACTAGTGAGTCCCCTTTGTTTGTGCTTTTAGAATCACACCTGTATTCAGTTTTCATCCAGGTAGAAAATACAAAAACTGTGTAAGCATTTTCCAGGTCAACCTTTCTTCTGATACATAGGTGAAAATACACACTACGGATTTTTAATGTGATTTTTCATTCGAAGCCACTCGGAGTGGGTATACTTTTCTTTGAATTTTCATGTTTGTTTCCATTTTATATGACTCTCATTTGTTTCCATAATCCAAATATACATAAAATATATATGATTTAAAGAAAAAACAATTAATGAAGGAGAGACAAACTTCACTGATTCAAATGTTCTCAGTTTGGGAGGTTCCATATCAGAAACATTTTAGCATGAAGGGTAATGGCTATCGTCCAGGTATTTAAGAAATATGGGAGTAGGTAGGTAGTATGTAGAAAACTCTCTGTTCTTATCTTTTCCTTGCTTGTGTTTCAGGATCTTTGCCTGATGTGAAAGTAAATTTAAAAGTAGAAAAGGCATTAAAAATATATAACTCCATGAAATGGAATTGCTCATTTCAAGCACATAAAGTACTTTTGAAAGCAGATCTTATTTCACCTCCAGGTGCATGGGAAGGACAAAGCAAAAGATTTATTTTCCATAGGATATCAAAGAAATAAAATAAACTAACCTGTTATATCACAGAAAAATTTACAGTATGTACTGATAGCCAACCAATAACTCAAAAGCTATAATTTCATAAAGTATGGAATAATGCTCATATCACTTATGGTTTAAAAGAAAAACACCTAATTTCTTGAAATATGTTAAAATTCCCAGAAAAAAAAGGAATGATGGAGTGCTAACCCTTAGTCATTAAACAGTTAGCATTAAGAGCAAAACAATAGGTTGGTAATTATTTTTCCTCTGTGCTTTTATCTGATGTACTCAGTTCTTTAATGAATTCTACAAAGTGTGTGTCCAATGACTGAAAATCTTCATTTAGGTGAAGGTGCAGGAGTGCTCTTGTGTACAAACATTTCAAGTCATGGGATCTTGTCTCCTTAACTCCCTACTTCATTTTTCAAACTGTAGTTTTCAACCCACTAGTTAATGTAGACGTTAATTTAGTGAGGTGAAACCAAAGTTTTCTTTTCATGGAACAGACAAAGTAAAATAGAAAGGTAAATGCAGTTTCCAAAATATTCTATTTCTGACATGCTCACATCCCTATGTGTGTGCACGTGTGTGGTGGATGTCAATATAAGATATATATCTCACTATGGGCCACCTCTAAAATGCTTGAAAGCTACGACCTTATACCACATACTAGCCTTTAGGTCAAGTAGCTAATCATGACTTCCTTTTTTTTTTTTTTTTTGACATAGGAAGAAATTGAACCACAGAAAGAAGAGACAAATTGGGAGATTACAATCTCCCAAGTATCACAACATGAAAGAACTGAGATTCTACTGTATTATTAATATTAAGAATAATCATTATGTTTTCAAAATACAGACTTATCTTATTAGATATGGGACCCTATCTTATCAAATATGTCACAGTCACATAGGTTGGGGCATGTGTGTATGTATATATCTCTCTAAACACAAACACAAAACAGAATAGACCCTATGCATTTCTACCACAATCATCTCCTAATTAATATAATCTTATTTCTGAAGTTTATGCAAATCTATTTGCACATTTTTTATTGACTGTTTAATATTGCTTTCAGTCTGATGAATCCTCACCCATTACCCTGATAAAGTTTTTAGTATCAGTTGTTTTAAAATTAAGAGGGCCTATAAATATCATCAAGTCTGACATTTACATGTTAGCTTTGGACCTTCTAGAAACTTGGCAAACCATTATAATAGGTGTAGTTAAAGTTTGGCATTATTCATAAGAAATTTATGAGGTTAGAAATGTTCCCTTTTAATTTTCAGTGAATGATCTTAAATTCTTTCATATTCTTGCTTTCCCGTTCTAAGCTACTCTTCTCAGCAGCCTTTTATTCACTTAAGTTACATAAACTTCAATTAAGCATTCTTCCTTGAAAGGGATCATGCAAATCATTGGATGGATATGAATAACTAAGATGTTTTTATAGAACTTTTGTCTGATGGTCAGAATACTCAGATCTGATTATGAAATTCATTGTTTCAAAATATCCATTGTTTATGAAAAAACAAAGATCTGCAAATAAGTTTGGTTGCAATTTTCTTATTTTGGAAATACTTTCTACACATCTCTTTTATATTTCTTTTTTTTTTCCATAAGTGGGAAGCAGGGAGGGAGAGAGACAGACCCTGCATATGCCCCAACTGAAATCCACATGACAAGGCCTCTACCATGCGATGCTCTGCCCATGTGAGGCCGTTGCTCCATTGCTTGGCAACTGAGCTATTTTGGCGCCTGAGTTGAGGCCATGTAGCAATCCTCAGTGCCAGTTGCTCCAACTAAGCCATGGCTGCAGAAGGGGGAAGGAGAGATAGAGTGAGAGAGAGAAGCAAGAGAGAGAGACAAAGAGAGAGAGGGAGAATGGGGATGGGTGGAGAAGCAATGGTCACTTCTCATGTGCCCTGACCAGGAATCAAACCAGGGACATACATGTTAGGCCAACGCTCTACCACTGAGCCAACTGGCCAGGGCATCTTTTATATTTCTATCTCTGCCTTCTAGGATGTTAGGAAAGCCAGTACATGCCCCTCATCATTCATTCCTTTCTTTGAGTGGTAGGACAATCTCCAAAATATGATTTCTTAATTAAAATTGTTGATTCTTTATTAGGAACCTGCTAAGCAAAATGTAAAATATATTGCAAGAAGAAAATAAAATAGAATAAAAGAAATAACTGGAATAAAATCAAGGTGCTATTAGTTTGGAATTCTAATGCCAGATCCACAGTGGATGGCAGGCTTAAAGACTCATGCTTTTTTATTATCACTTGATATTTAGAACATATGATCATTTCATAGCTTCATTCTCCTTTCCACATGTGTAGCTTTTAAAACCAAGAAAGAAGTGAGCTAGTTGCTAAGCAACAACTAAGGTATTAGGAGTGGATCTAGGAATGCATCTCTTGAAATAAGTAATTAATCAACAGATTTTAAAAACCATGAAGTATGTACAGTAAAAAACTAATAAGTGCAGTAGTGGAAGCACCCACTAAGTCACATATGTTTTAGGGAAAAAGTGGAAAGCTAAATTGTAGCTTAGATGTAGAATGGTTTTGTATGCAGAAGTTTGTTTTCTTTAAGGGTGCATGGTCATAGATTTTTGAGAAAAAAAGAAAATGCCATATCATATAACTTAATAAGCCATAATCTTATGCATCAAGCATATGTCCAGAATTTGGATGCTTGGTACTTTCTTCTATCAAGTATTGAGCCTTATACATTCTATAAAGTATAGGATTAAATTTAAATAGTCTAAATGGAAACTGAAGTAATTTGGCTGTCATCTGATATATTAGTGCAGAGGGTAATTGAGAGAGGCGGGGAGGAGCCTCGGGTTCGGGGTTCCTGTGGAGAACACCAGAAGGTGAGAAGTTGCTATAGTAATAGAAAAAGAAGTGGCCAGAAAACAGTGAGGGTTTGGAAGCATTCCACTGGAGGAGATGCTGACACATTTTCATGAAGACTGCAAGTCCTTCAGGGGAGATAATATATTGGCTAAGACTGCTGGGTTTGGGGGTCAAAGACCTGGGTTCAAGCCTTGGTTCTTTCATGCTCTAGTTTGTATATTTGAGCAAATCATTAAAGCTCTCCTTAACTCTTAGCAATCTTTGGTGTGGCTATTTTATTATTCTATTGCTGTTGTTATATTTTAGGCAACAAAAGAGTATAAGGAAAATATAAATCAACAGATTTAGTGCTAATGATCAAAGTTAATGTCTCTGAGATAAAAGAGAAGCTTTTCTTCTTAGAATAAAGATGCCCCAGAACATAGATGAATAGAAATTTGTTGGTGTGTGAAACCAAGAAAGGAAAGGAACTGCCGATATTGGTAGAAATAATTAAATAAACAATTTCATGTAATAAGCATGTTCTGATCCTTGTAATAAAATGCATAAAAGACTTGTTTCCATTTATTTCATGAATGAGAGAAATTTTAAAATCTGATCATACATTGCCTTAGGACTTACCAAACACACCCTTCTAAATAGCATTGTGAGTATTTTGGTGACTTCAAATTGAGGAAAAATTAGTTAGAAATCCTGGGACCCAAACCCTAAAACATCATTAGAAAATTTAATGTTTTCACCCCCCACCCCTTCATCCATATCACAACCATATATTTATGTAGGTTTTGCCATTTATTTCCAGAAATTTTTATTGTTCTAAATTTATTTTTAATTATAAAATCAACATACCAATTACATCCCTGTAAATTTTTAATAAATTCAGATTTTAAAATATCCTCTGTGACATGTTTCCCCTATTTTCTATGTGTATACATGTAAGCACATACAGAAATAGGTATTTTTGGGGAGGAAGGACATAAATGCCATATTGAAAGTATTACTGTGCAATTGGATTTTATCACTTAACAGTATGTCTCAAAATCTGTCCGTGTCTACACACACACACTCACACACACACACACACACATACACACACACACAGAACTAACTCTTTTAAGGGGCCTCATAGTAGTAGATAGTATAAGATAATCATTTTTCTTTTAATAAAACTAGAGGTTACCTTCTTGATATCTATTGTTATATAACAAACTACCTTAAAACTAAATGGTTTAACAGAGTAATGATTGTGTTTGCTCACAAACTGTAACTTGAAAAGGGCTCGGTGGGAAGGGTCCTCTATACACCATGTGGTTTCAGCTGGGGTACTTGAATAACTGTTTAATCTGCTTCCAAGATGGCTCATCCACGTTTGGCAAGATGGTGACCACTGTTGGTTAAGACCTCAGTCTTTTCCACGTGGGTCTTTCCATGTGTTCTGGCCTTTCACACAGCATGGTGGCTGGGTTCCAAGGGCAAATGTCCCAAGAAATAAGACCAGCCAGAAAGTCAAGTAAGCCCAGCTTCCCAGGACACTATTGGTCAGTGAAGTCATAAACCCAGCTCAGGTTCAAGGCAAGGGGAATAGACTCTCTCTTCATGAAGTAATGTTAAGTTTCTGGAAATTTCTGTGCATTGATAAATATTTTTACAGTCATCTTGAATAAGTAGAATGTTTCAAGTTTGTTTCCAAATCCTTCAGTATTGAAAATGGTATTATAATACAGGCATTCCCTGGGTTACAAATGAGATATGTTTTGGAGGTTTCAAAATGTTTAAGTACTGATATAAACAGAAAGGAAAAAATAAATACTATATTAAGAAAAATGTCTGTCTAAGTTGCATTTAATAGGTAAAAGTAGCTGCTATAACTTACATACAAATTCACCTTATGAACAAACCTATAGAAGCTTCCTAATTCATAACCCTGGAACCATCTGTATATGCAACTGCATACCTCTTGGTGAATGTTGAATAGTTCTCTATGAGTTTGAGTGGCCATATTAATATTTCCAGTATTTATTGATATCTATTTATCTAGTCATTCTAATATTCTATCAAAAGGCAATATACAATCACAGTAAATTAGAGATTCAATTTTCAACACATTTAACTCACAACAGAGATTTTTATCACTATTACTTTTTGTTGCCAATCTTATGAGAGAAAATACTATCATATTAACTTTGTTTACATTTCTTTCATTACTACTGTTAAGCAATTTTCAGTTACTACTAACTTTAATATTTTTTCTGTACTCTGTTTAATATTATACACATCTCTCACTAAATATTTTAATATAAAAATTAAATTTAATGGTGTGACATGGGTCAAAAAGAATAAATAAGTTTCAGTTAAACATCTCACTAAATATTTCTAATGAATATGTAAGATTTGTTTTGCAGTGACTTTTTCTGATACTATACAATTTATTTTATGTATTGTAAACAAGTATCTATTGTGTTTTATCTTTTAATTTTCTATATTTTTAGTTTTAAATTTTGAGGCTGACAACTTATTTCTATTATATTTTTCTGTATTTTGTGACTTGCATAAGAAAACTTTATACATATGTGCTATTTACCTTTATTTTCTGCTAATGAGTAAAAGGTTGTTTATCTTTAAATATTTATCTTTTCATTTAATACGAGCTTTACCTAAGAATGGTGAGAGGTGGGTAAATGGTTGTCTGGCAGATGCTCAGCTATCCAGAATATTTTAATTTTTTTTTAAATTTCTTTTTATTTTATTCATTTTAGAGAGGAGACACAGAGTGAGAGAGAGGAGAGAAAGAGAGAAAGGGGGGAGGAGCTGGAAGCATCAACTCCCATATATGCCTTGACCGAACCAGTGCAGGGTTTTGAACTGGCGACCTCAGTGTTCCCAGGTCGGCGCTTTATCCACTGCACCACCACAGGTCAGGCTATCCAGAATATTTTACAGATGAGATGCCTCCATGGCAGTTGGCACCTGCCTCCATGGATTGACAATATCAATATTATTATTTATATCTCTGAAGTTATAATACAAAATTTCTAGGGAAGAAATATATAATATAATATGACTATTATACATACGTATGTATTATATAGTATGTCATTTTACATATTACATATATAATATACATGTATAATATTGTACTACATATACATATATATATCACTTATATAGTATTATATATGCAATATACACAATATATATATACATATAATATTTATAGATTATTGGGCTCATTTGATAATTAATTTCTCCATTTCTGAACTAATTTCATGCTTTTTAAAAATAATAGTTTTATTGTGACATAATATACATAACATAAAATTTACCTTTTTAAAGTGTATACCTCAGTGGGTTTGACTGCATTCACAGAGTCCTGCAACCATCCATCATCACCATCGAATTTCAGAATATCTTCATAACCCCCATCAGAAACTCAAAACCGATTAGTCCCCATTCCTCCCTACTTCCAGACCCTGGTAACAATCTATTTTCTATCTCTATTGATTCACCGATTCTGAACACTTCATATAAATGAAATAAAATAACATGTGACCTTTAGTGCTTGACTTCGTCACTTAGCATGTTTTAAGGTTCATCTACATTTCAGCAGGTACCAAAGTCAATTCCATGTTGATGTACTTTCTAACATTCTAAAGAGCATTCTAACATCTAACAAGGTAAATTACTCATCACTGTTCTTTATAAAAATGTCCTTAGCCATAATTGTATATTTCTTTCCTCCGATTTAATTTTTTCATGTGTGTAACAATAAAATTATTGGACTTGCTTTAAATTTATAGATTACTTTGAGTGTAATCTTGCAATAGGTTGATATCTTCTTATCCATGTACATAAAAATATTCCTTTTCAATCAGAATTTCTCTTGAGAATTTATAATTCTCATCACTGTGAAAATTACTTCTCAAGTGAATATAGTTTTACTTAGTATATTGGGATTTATTTTTTCTGAATGGATTTTAATTGGCCATATCAATTATATTATCTGAAAACAGTTTTTGTTTTTTTCCAATATTTTTATACTCTGTATTTTTATGCCTTTCTTTTTACTGATAAGTCAGTAGTTATAAACTGGGTACAGTTTGCACTCTTTGGGGCATACGTGCCAATATCTAGAAATATTTTTGATAGTCATGACTAGGGGACTACTAGTCATATCAACTGGTTAGAGCAAGAGATGCCATTAAACACCCTACAGTGCACAGACCAGCACCCTACAACAAAGAATTAGCTGTTGTAAACCAGCAGTGTCAGAGATGAGAAATCCAGAGTGAGAGCATTCAGTACAAGATCAAATAGCAGCAATGACAGCAGGCACCTTATTTATTGCTCCTGGATTTAATAGGAATACAGAAAATTATCTGTGATGCTTGTTTTAGCTTTCTTATCGATGAGCTTTATGGCTTTATAAAAATTTTTTTTTTGTTCCTAACATAAGATTGTAGGTTTGTATTTTGATGAAGAAAGGATTTCGAATTCATCATTATCTTTGCAACTGATAGGATGAATATATGACTTTTTTTAACCTTAACTTTGTTAACACAGTATAATAAATATGCCAATTTTCTAATTTTTGCTTCCAATGTTCCAATTAGACACTTTACATATAGTAAAACATTTAATAATCACTACTATAATCTTATCAACCAAATAGAGCATCACTCCTGTTCTACAGATAAGGAACTACTATACCTAGAACTTAAGTATGTCTGTTTCTATGTTTATGTCCACATAACCAGCCCAATTATTCAAATTTTATTTTTTTAAAAATATTCTCATATTGCTTCTTTTTAAATTTCTTTTTATTTATTTATTTTTAGAGAGGAGACACAGAGTGAGAGAGAGAGAGAGAGAGAGAGAAAGGGGGAGGAGCTAGAAGCATCAACTCCCATATGTGCCTTGACCAGACCAGTGCAGGGTTTTGAACTGGCGACCTCAGTGTTCCCAGGTCGACGCTTTATCCACTGTGCCACCACAGGTGAGGCTCCAATTATTCAAATTTTTGATGATTAAATTCCAATGATAGATGACTATTGAAACTCTCTGTCTGGAGACATCTCCTCACCAAGTTAAAATACAAAAATGTGACTTGAACTAGATTTTAGTGAAATTAATTCTTCCAAACTTCTAGGTTTCAAATATGCCCATGTTATATGCTTGGTATAGGTCTTGGTCAATGCATTTCTCTTACATAACCACAACTTTCTCATGTGTAATATGAAACAGCAAAATTAGATAATGTCTCGGGACCTTCCAGCTCCACATAAATAAAATTAGTAGATTTTCAACCAGTGCCTGGCAGTAACTGTTGTACGACAAATGTTTGATAAATGAACAAATATATGAGCAAGGCATGCAATGGATTTAACTAATGGTGGCTTTTGCATTGCTTGGGATAGAATTTCCAAAGTAGCTTAGAAATCAGATGTATTATATTATTAGTTCAAGAATACTCTTGTTTCCCAGGCTAACTCATTATTTGACAGTGTTAAGCGAGAGAAATATTTCATGAAAATATCTTAGGTTACTTCTAGAATTTGTGGGAAGTAGTATCTTTTCATGAGCATGGAGTGTGAGATTAGTAACACATTGTCATTTATTTGCCATCTCTATCCTTGATTTATATTTATGTATAAAATAATATATTTATATATTATTTATACTTATATTTATTTCCTTATATGAATATATATAATACATATATATCTTATTTAGTACTGTATTGTATGTATGTATATATGTATGTATGTGTGATATATATATATATATATATATATATATATATGCTTTTTTTTTTTTGATGCTTTGGTGATATAAATAGCAGATTGCATACTGTGAGTGCTAATGAAATGCAGAAAGTCTTACTTCTGTTCCATTGACAAAGTAAGTAATGAAACAATCTTGGAGAATGATTATCCTTAATGTTTACATATGTGTTAATGAGAGTCCTAATGATTTATGATGTACTCACTTTTCAACAGAAACAACATTCTCTTTAGAAGGAAACTACAGAGTGTCCTATACTATGGTAGAAAAAAAAAGTAATTCTCTCTTTCTAGCTGCTCAGCCAAACATAAACATTAGCCAAACATAAAAAAAGCATTTGAGTTTTTGAACAGAGGAACGGTCAAAGGGTTTTCTAGAGTCCAATACCTTAACCAAATGCTGATGGGGAGAATTACTTTTCTTCTTGGAGATTATGGCTTTTATTAAAGTAGTAAAGGAATTTTCATGGCTTAAAATGATAAGCAGTAGCACTATAAGAAAAACATATTGGTTGCTAAGGTTTGATAAGAATTATTCTTTTTCAATAACTGTAATTAACCATTTTCTAAATGCAATACTAAAAATATGTACAGATGTTATTCACATTTGATGAGGGCATTTTTTTTCTTTCTTTTATGTTCTATAGTGAATAGATATACCTGGTTTACTATAAGCTTATAAATATCATTTTGAAATGTTGCTCATTCAATAGATACTTTATATAAGACACCAAAACTATAAATAATAAATACACATATGCATGACCAAGTGTTGGACTTCTTTATAATTAAGTCCTAGAATCTATATTTAGTATTTGGGGAGAGCATAAGAACACAAAAAATTGAACACTGTCCCAAAAAATTATATAAATAGATTTCCCATAAGAATGACACAAGTAGTTTTGTTCCTTTGTAAAGCTAAGTTAATAAAATAGCACTTTATTACAGCTAAAATTAATGTAGTAATTATTTTCAAAATAGAATAAAATGTTTCTCTCACCTGAATATTGGTAGCAAGTTAATGGTTGGGAATCACTAATTAGGAATTAGAATCAAATATAATTTTCATTATGTTTAAATAATAATTTGCCTAGAATGGCTTGAAAATATGAAGATAGTTGCTGAGGACATGTACAGATAGATTCTTCATATTATGAGGAGGATCTACCTAGCAGGCAATGCTAAAGTAACAGGTAAAACCTTTTAGGACTACTGACGTAGAAAAGGAGAAGATCTCTGCTTTAAAACTTTTTGTGGCTCTTTGGATTTCCTGGGTTAAATTCAAAACTACTTACCACTCAAAGTTATTTAACATTTGATCTAACCCTAACTTTTCTAGTCATCACTGGTTTCTATTAGTGTCCTACCCTAACATTTAGGTCTAATCAAACTGATCTTTTCCTTGTATCCTGACTAACTAAGGTATTAGTGTTTTAATTTGAGATTCCTTTCCATTTTCTATCTGAATTTCTAAGTTACATCTTTCCTTAAGGCCCACTGTCAAAACTGTAAAATATCTAAGAATTTTACCTACTTGAAAGCTAACAAGTTAAGCTACCACAATCATGAATGTTGTCAGAAAACACAAGAACTCCTGGGTCAAAGACAAAGGCTTTTATTATCTATGGCACAACAGTATCTTAACTTCATTTTTCTCTGGTTCACTTTGCCCTCAAGTCCCATAGAGGCAACACGGAGCAATCCAGGTAGATGTTATGTATACAAAGAGTTTGTGTCATAGTCAAGGAACTCCAAGATTAAGAAACCTGAATTTATAATGAATGTAAGCAAGCCTGCCCAAATTTTGCCCTAGAGGGAAGGATTACCTTTATCATATTGGTAAGCTTTATATTCGGGAAGAAGAAATGAACTAACTCTTATCTTCCATGATTGTTTTTGTACAAATACCCTTGTATAGAAAGTCCAAAACAAAAACTGTTTATACAAATAGAGCTTGCACTCAAAAGATATGACAAATGAATGAGACCAATGGAGAACTATCTCCCAATATGCATAACTTCCATGGAGCCTGCCATTACTACCCAAGTCTTATCCTCACCATCTTTTCTAGACAAATGTTTCTTGATCAGAATCAGACTCCTTTAATGACTAATGTTAGAAGTTTGTACTCCTCTACCTTCTGAATTATTAAATGCCTTTAGTTTGCCTGGGTCTCTTGACCACTGGATAGATGTCAGCTGTAGCCTCTGATACATGTCAAATCCTCTTAGTCTGCCAAGACTTCCTATACTTGTGACCTAAGATGCTTCAGTATCTCATGTATAGTCCTGAATTTGTTTAGAAATTCTACCCTCTAATGACTTCTAAGTGTGTTATTTTTCTGGATGCATTCTGAACTTTCTAGACTTACCTGCACTCTGGTTGAAACTCACCACTTAATGAATTGAGTCAAGTTCTCCAGGTCCTCCCAATAGGTGACTGTTCAGCAGATAAAATATATTATGCTCACTTTGTTAAAGATGGTGCTGCCCACATGGAAGCCTGTCACCCAGGTGATATTATTTGCCCTTATGCTTGTGATGGCTGTGGGGGGAAAGTTGTAATGTAAGCAGGCCGGGTCGTTATAGCTTAAGGCTTTGTTTTAAGAGTAAGCTCTTCCCCACACCCTTGACTGATTGGATGATGTAGGGTGGTGATGTAGGGAGGAATCCCATTATGCCTCAGATGGGTGGCTTTGTATCGGAGACTTTCTTTGTGTATAATTGGATTAAAGGTTTGGATTTTCTAGGCTATAAACTGGGGCAGACCAGTAGCTTGATCTCTCTCTCTTGGTTCCTGGGTTCCTGAGGTTAGTATTAGAGAGCAGAACAGATTAAGGCCATGTGGAGGAGAAGTAGCCAAGATGGCAGAGTGCTGAGGAAGAAGCCAGTTTGTTAAGAGTTTGTGCAGGAGGAGATGGGAAACAGGTGAATAAGTCTGGTGAGCTAGAAAGCTTTGATGCTAGGAAACTCGGATAAGTCAATAGCTTTGTGAGCACTGAATGTGTGGGTTTTGGAGCCCAGAGTGTTTGTTTTTGCTTGCCCGCTGGGTGCAAGCTAGAATTAAAGCTGATGGCTCACCAGTTCGTGGCTCCTGTGTTTCATTACCGACTGTTCGAATCTAATGTGAACCTGCACTGGTCAGGCGGCTGTGATAGTGCCCCCGACTACAGGCTTTACATTTGGCGTAGTCTGTGGCAGGATTTGATACAGATCGGCATGGAGCCACCACCACCTTTGAGTGGTGGAGTAGAGGACTGGTTGCTGTTTTGGTTTCCCATAGCTGTTTTTTGGGGGACTGTTGGATGGCTGACTTTTACAGCCATGCGTGAGGAAACAGAGAACTCTATGGAAGAGGCTGCCCAGGACCTGCAGGACGAGCAGCGGAAGGAGCTGGAGGAAATGTGGGAGAAACAGATGCTGACCCTGGAGCTGAAGAAAGCGCTGGAGGAGGAGGCTGACCAGGTTTGCGAGATTCACCTGGAAATGGAGCAGATGCTGGAGAAGGAATCACAGGTTCGTGAGCTGGAGATTGCCCTGGATGTTGTGGAGAGCCAGCAGCGGCCTGAGGCCGGTCCTGAGGCTGGGGCCGGAGCTGAGGCCAGGACCAGGGCTGATTCCGGGGTTGGAGCTGAATGGCCTGCTGAGCAGAAGGCAGTGGTGGCCCGGAGCTCAAGCCCAGCAGCAGGAGCTGGTGTTTTCAGTTCCTCTTTGGAGGATGAGGAAAATTGGTTTGGAGTTGCAATACGCAGCCTCCAGAAGGTGAGAGCCCAGCAACAAGGAGTAGCTACGCTGCTGGTAGGTCTGCGATTTTGGGACATAGGGGTGGATGCCATCATGCTCCCCAGAGCAGAGATGGAGATGCTGATGGCCATCGCCACGTGCTTCTCTTTAGGACAGTGTGAAACTTGCCATGATGGCAGGAATGAGGGGGGAGGCTAAAGCCCCATGTGTGTGGACTGATTTCCTGGACTATGACTGGAGTGAGCACTGGCTCCTTTGTTGAATGGACTTATGGAATTTGGACAATGTGAAATACCCTGATGGGGGTGGGAATGGCTTTGCTGGAGGCCCTCCTGCCCCGGGAAGCTTTTCCCATGGCTCAAGAAAAGGCCGAGGACATTTTGCGCTTTTGGCAAAGTGCTCAGAGACTGGTGAAATGTATCTTTGTAATTGTTGAAACTGTATGATTTGGGTTATTGCTGTAATTTGTGTAATGTACTTAATTTCCTTGTACAGGAATACTGGTGGTGTAAATTGTGGGTAGTAAAGTGAGCATAGGGGTGGATTGTTCGGCAGATAAAATATATTATGCTCACTTTGTTAAAGATGGTGCTGCCCACATGGAAGCCTGTCACCCAGGTGATATTATTTGCCCTTATGCTTGTGATGGCTGTGGGGGGAAAGTTGTAATGTAAGCAGGCCGGGTCGTTATAGCTTAAGGCTTTGTTTTAAGAGTAAGCTCTTCCCCACACCCTTGACTGATTGGATGATGTAGGGTGGTGATGTAGGGAGGAATCCCATTATGCCTCAGATGGGTGGCTTTGTATCGGAGACTTTCTTTGTGTATAATTGGATTAAAGGTTTGGATTTTCTAGGCTATAAACTGGGGCAGACCAGTAGCTTGATCTCTCTCTCTTGGTTCCTGGGTTCCTGAGGTTAGTATTGGAGAGGAGAGCAGATTAAGGCCATGTGGAGGAGAAGTAGCCAAGATGGCAGAGTGCTGAGGAAGAAGCCAGTTTGTTAAGAGTTTGTGCAGGAGGAGATGGGAAACAGAGGTGAATAAGTCTGGTGAGCTAGAAAGCTTTGATGCTAGGAAACTCGGATAAGTCAATAGCTTTGTGAGCACTGAATGTGTGGGTTTTGGAGCCCAGTGTGTGTTTTTGCTTGCCCGCTGGGTGCAAGCTAGAATTAAAGCTGATGGCTCACCAGTTCTTGGCTCCGGTGTTTCATTGCCATCTATCCGAATCTAGTGCAAACCTGCGTGGGTCGGGCTGCTGTGATGGTGGCCCCGGCTACTGGCTTTACAGTGACCATCTTATTTTTCTACCATCTTTAACTTTTACCTTCCAGCAGAAAATTCAAATGGTGCCTAAGAGTTCATGCCCTGGGCACTGTGCTTGGGATCATATCTCATTTCTGCCACTCACATGGCTCTTAGGGACATAATCATGCTGTACTGAGTTTCCTCATGTATAAAATGGAGATAATATTTCCCAATTCATAGAGATGTTGTGAGATAATATATATAAAACCCTTAACAAAGTATCAACACATGATAATTGTTCAATAAATGTTAAATATTATTGCTTATTACTGTTCTTCTTATTATTATTTTTCCCTGAGAAACTTGGATTGTAACTTATAGAAGTGGGTCGGTTACTATTAACATAATTCATCAAATAAAAAAAAGTCATAATCTTGCCATAATTTCAATGCCCAGGAACCCTGTTCAAGACAGAAATTGATTGAGCCACTGAAGTAAATTTTTTCTGCAAAGATGTTGGAATCTCCTTTTTGATAAATTGATTCTATTCATCAGTCTGATTCAGCAGAACCTGTGCGGTGCATGTGTACTCCTTCCTACTTCGTTCTCTATCCCTTTATATGGGGTACATGCTTTTCTGAGAATTAGCTTCTGGGAAGAATTTGGAAAAGAATACAAAGCAGTGATGGCTGAACCATCTCAAAAAGACAGAAATAAAACAATTTTCTAGGAAAGTAAAAAGAGAAGATAGTTTCATAAATATTCCCATCATTGCAAATGTAATCATCTCTCCTCAAGATAGAAAGAAAATAAAATAATATTAAAATATAATAAGAAAAATTTAGGATTTCTTTTTAAATAATGTACTATGAAAGGAAGCATGACTCAAATTCTGCAATTTAGAGAGAAGAGGATAAAGTGGTATAAAAATGTCCTTGTAATGTTTATAAATTCTATGCATTATCCACTTCTTACGTACCTCTCAAAAGTCTCTTTTCTAAAGATAAGTATTATTATGTATGCAAATAAGAGAAACTGTGCCATGAATAATACTTCTTATACTGCTCTTAGTCTTAAATACTTTTAATAATTGAATAATTTGAAGTATTCACATAGACATTGGCTTACTTAAAAATAAAAAAATATATAAAAACAATATAAGCAGAAAAAGTTACACACTTAGTAACTAAAAAGGTAACAACCTTTTTTGTATTTCAATTGATTGAAATCAAAGCATTACTCAAGAATGATAAGGATCCCTGGCCAGTTGGCTCAGTGGTAGAGTGTCAGCCTGGCATTTGGAAGTCTTGGGTTTGATTCCAGGTCAAGGCACACAGAAGAAGCGACCATCTGCTTCTCCACCCCACCCTCCCTCTTCTCTTTCTCTCTTTCCCTTCCACAGACAGGGCTCAAATGAGCAAATTGGCCCCAAGTGTTGAGGATGGCTCCATGGCCTCACCTAAGGCACAAATATAGCTCAGATGTGAGCAACTGACCTTTGGTTCCGGATGGGCAGAACATCAGCCCCAACCAGGGGTTGCCAGGAGAATCCCAGTTGGGGCACACGCAGGAGTCTGTCTATCCACCTCCCTGCCTCTCACTTAATTAAAATAAATAAATAAAAATTAAAAAAAAGAATGATTAGGAGACAATATTATGAATTAAACTTTTGAAATGTAAAATTGTATTTTCTGTTAATTTTTCTCTCTTGTTTTGTGTCAAAGATAATACTATTGAATGGATGCATTTCTTGTGTCCAAATACATGTCTGAAATAAGGCCTATCCTTGGTTAATATCCCAGTGAGAGAATTGGGGCCTCATTTTCTCATTCACATTATTTAATTTTGGGCTGCAGCTGCTTTTTGGCAGTAGGTAGGATATTTGATGATTCTTGTGTGTTGCATAAACATTTTTACTTCAAAGAGATTGCTTGTTCACATCCAACTGGATAAAACCAGTTGTGTAATTTAGTCCAACATCTTTAATGTTTCAAAATCATCTGGGATACTGTTAATGGAGTATCATTAGGTACAATTTGAAACTTTTTAATGGACAGTGCATGCATTCAGTCTATTTGTGCAACACAAGCTCTTGCTTCTGAAGTCTTTGGGAAATTTCCTTTTATATACGGTTCTCCTAACCTCTTATTTTCTTCTCCAGGTGATTTAATTATGTAGTCATGGCAAATATTATCTTTCAATTTGACAAACATTTGTTAAAACTATAACATGATCAAAACATCACATAAACCACTGAGGTAAGAGATGATGCCCGCATTACAAGAGCTATAGTCTATTTAGGAGAAAAGGGGCCATTATAGAAATAAATTCTGATACAAAGAAAGCCAGGTACAATGTACTTTGAAATCCCAAACCTGGGAGTTCTAAATATTACTGAACTGAAGAAAAATTATCTTGATCAAGGCCTCAGTTTCCTAGAAGCACAAGGAAAATAACCTGGAAAAAGAGAGTGTACTTCAGCAATAGTACATAAGCACGTGATTTGTTCCAAAAGTAGAAAGTAATCCTGAAGGCAGGTTGGAAAAGAACAATGAGCACTAACTATTCCTAGAAAACTGGCTTTATCCCACAGAAAGAGAAAACTATCTAAATTTAAAACCAGATATAGCATGGTTCAATTTACAGTTGACAAACAAATCGAAAGATCATAGTAGATAGATTGTATGAAAGATAAATTTAAGTAGTTGTATCAGTTAGGAAGAACTTGAGTCACTACACCTGAGAGATTGAGTTAGTACTAGTAATGGAGGCAAGAGAAGTAACTTGCAAAAAGAATACAGCAATTTTTTTATCACGTATGAGGGTTCAAATTTGAGGTCCATCGAATACAACTGCTTTTATCTTATTGAACTGGGGAACAAATTTTTTGTTGCATCCACAAAAACACCTGTTCTTATTTAAATCAAGAGTGCTGATCTAAAATCTGACATTAATTTTTCTCTGTAAGTTACAGTGTTTTTGTATTTCAATATTTTAGGTTTCACCTTATTGTAAAATTTTCAACATTTAGTTTAATATAATGAAGCAGAATGTCTTCTTCGGCATCATTTTTGTAAAAATATAATAATTTATATAATTCAGTAAATACACTAATACACTGAAAGATATGATTGCATCAGAATATGTCTACAATTTTGAAATAGAACATATTAAAACAATTATTTTAATCATAAAATTTGCACAAAACTTATTTAAATTCTATTCAGGCAAAAATTTGGGTTTGTAGCTCTTGTGTGTCTGTACTTATTGAGGACAATCTCGTTTGATGCTCCAGCAGTAGTATGCCATCACATTTCTGTCCCATCGCCCCTGATCATGCTCTTCCATTGTCTTCAGATCTAGATGAAAGTGTTCTCCCTGTTCATCACTAACAGCTCCAAAATTTTTGGGAAACTTATCAAGGTGACTGTTCAGGAAGTAAATCTTAGCGCTCATGTAGCTCATGTTACATCCAATGTCGCGGAAAGCTAACAGATTCCTTTGAACCAGAAGTTCATAGTTTTCTGCTTCTTTTATTGCCAAGGAAGTTCTTTGTATCTGCCATAAAAGACTGCCATGCTGCTTTCTCCTCCTTATTCATCTTCCTGGCAATTTTTTTATCACGTATGAAGGTTCAAATTTGAGGTCCATCGAATACAACTGCTTTTATCTTATTGAAAGACAAGGCAGGAAAAGCAGAAATAATATGTTGAAAGCATTCACTTTCTTTATTCAAAACCTGAACAAACTGCTTCATTAAGCCAAGTTTGGTGTGAAGTGGGGAGAAAATAATTCTGTCTCAATTAACTACCAGTTCATTCACAATATTTTGCATCCCTACATCCAGAGCTTCACATTTTGGCCATTCCTTCTGTGTCCAGTGTTTCTCCCGAGCTAGACTGTCCCACACACAGAAAGCAAGGATGCTTTGCGAAACCTCTCTGTTGTCCTAGCAGGAAACTTACCATTTTCAGATTCACAAAAATGATCCAGTTATGCTCCTCATACTTCAGTAAGTAAGGACAATTTTTATGTCATTATAGTCTTCTTGTAGATGAGTTGAATAACCAATTGGAACCGCTGCATAAACATGACCGTTGTGTAGGAGAACACATTTCAGACTCTGTTTAAAACTATCAATAAATAGCTGCCATTCTGTTGGACTGTAAGTGATAACATGTAGCTGGCTGAGAAGATTACTAATATGACAGTAAACAAAATGTTTGTCATTGGAAAAAAAGTCCACAAAAATTTGTTCACGCTTCCTGAAATGGGATACTTTAGCTGACCAGTGAAGTACATTGTTTTCTGAAAGCCTGAAGGCTAATAACTCAGCTGCTTTCTTTAATAGGCCCAAATCTCTTAGTAAATCATTTAATTCAGATTGGCTAAACTGCTGAGGGATTAATGACTGCTTGGCGTGAGAGAAAGACCCTTCAGATTTTACAACCATTTCCTCATGCATCTTATCAAAATACTCTTTATCACCATGTTCACTTTATTCATCCTTAGAAGAAATAAAACCATTAAAAACTGGAACCGGGAGTGTCTCAGAGTGTAGGATAGGTCGTATTGCTGAAAGAATATTAGGATATGCAATCATATGCCATTTTTTCTTGCCAATGCCCTTTGCATGGATCAGACAGAAAGAATAGTCACTGCTGTAGTCCTTAGGTTCATGCCAAATCATGGGGATACCAGAAGGTCTTCCTTTGTGTTTTCCTTTTGTCCAGTAACGAAACATTTCCTCACAATGATGACACACAATATGAGGAGCCCAATTCTTGTCTTGATCGCCAAAGGTAACCTGAAAATAGGCAATATATGCACGTGTCACAAGTGCTGAAACATTGCACCTTTGATCTTGAAGTGTGTAACAGCCACATATATAACAGAAGGTGTCAGGACTATTCTTACATTATACCTACTCAAAGAAGCCATGATTCAATCTTAAAACAAAATAAGAGGACATTTTTATCAGATAATAATTTTTTACATTTAAAAACAACTACAGTTATATAAAAGTGATGTTTGTAAAACATTAATTGCCTTGTGGTTATGTTCAATCCAAGAGTCGTTGTCCTTTAACTCCTATTTAAGAAACCAATGCATGGCATTAACTGTAACAAAAAGAAATTAAACTTGCATAAAAACTAGAGTATGCACCAAAAAACAAGTTTCAGATTTAGAATCAGTGATGCAGAAATATATATAAAAAGTTCTAAAACCTCATGCAACACAAAATGGAAGAAAAATTGTTCCCCAGTGTTATCAATGGTTTCACTTTTTGTGGTTTCCTTTACCTATGTTCAATCACAGTCTGAAAATATTAAATGAAAAATACCAGAAATAAACAGTTCATTAATTTTAAATTGAATGCCATTTTGAGGACTGTGATGAAATCTCATATCATCCCACTCTGTTTGCCTGGGATGAAGCAACTCCTTTTCTAGCACATTGATCCTGCATGTGCTACCTGTCTGGGTTATCAGATTGACTGTCCTGGTATTTCAGTGCTTGTGTTCAAGTAACCCTTATTTTATTTAATAGAGGACCCAAAGCACAAGAGTAGTAATGTTGGTAATTCAGATATGTCCCAGAAAAGCTGTTATGTGCTTTCTTTAAGTGAAAAGGTATGTATGTATAGAAAAAAAAACACAGCACATTAATGTTTGATACTGCTTGCAATTTCACATATCTACTGTGGATCTTGGAATGTATCGCCCACGGATAAGGGATGAGGACTGCTGTATTCAGAGCTAATTAAGTTCAACATCTAACACATAATGTTAAAGTCTCAATAAATGCCACTTGAATGAAAGAACAACAACAAAAAAAGATTAAAAATGGATTTCAAGTGGGAAATTACCAGAGCTCTGAAGATGATGAAGTCATATTTTATGTTCGTATATATGAGTGTGCATGTGTGTGTGTATGTGTGTACACACATATATATTTTTTCTCTCTCTCTTGCCTTATATTAAAAACGGGAATATTTCAAATACAAACCATTTATTCATGTAAAGTTATGACTGTTTGGTGTGTTTCCTGTTTTCTAACATCCCTATTGCAACAGGGAGATGCTCCTCAGGATATCCTAAAATCACACTGCCCAGCCTAGTAATGGGCATTTACATCTTCCCTTTTGCTGATGAGCCCAAACATTCCAATTCAGTGAAGTTCCAAAAACATTTCTGCATAACAGATTTGGTTCACAATGGGGACAGAAAACTGGCTCTACTTCACAGCTACCCCATGTTACCAAACAAGAAGGTATAGGGAAATTGGAGTAAGCCAGAACTCTCAAAAACTCATAGCGTGTCTATTAAAGAGTGAGAATTTACTGAAGCCAACCAACACCCATCATCTCCACCCTGTTTTTATTTTACTGTTTTCCATAGCTTTTCTTACTTTCAAAGATACAATATGACAGATTTATTTTTTAATTTCAGGAAACTTAACTTTTATATCATACTTCTATCTATTCTACAGGCCATATCCTACTTATCCCAGTAAGGTCTTTATAGAATTTGTTTTCTAGTTCAAGAGAGGTCCAGGATCTCATATTGAATTTAGTTGTATGCATCTTTTTAGCCTCCTTTAACCTAAAACAGTTATTTTTAGCCTCTACTTTTTCATGATATAAATATATTAGAAGAATATAGGGTATTTATTTTATAGAATGATTGTCTGATATCTTCAAATTTTGAATCAGGTTATAAATATTTTGTTTGAATATGATCTTAGGCATATTACGTCCTGAAGTATCACATTCCAAGACACATGCTATCCATCTCAGTATCTGTCAGTGTGAACTCATGGATTCTTACATCTTGCATAGATACTCATAGTAGTTAAATATTCATTGTATACTGTGTTTTTTAGCAATAAAATGGTCTTTCTTTCTCTCATTGAGTGCTTTATAAAAAATGTTTTTGGTTTATTTCTCCTTAGTCTGATATCTGATTTCTTATCACTTTCATTTACCCAGTAAATTTTTGTTTATTTCTTTATTGTTAGCTTTTTTGAATCATTTGGTTTCTGCTGTGTCATATACATATTGAATTAGGTTTTCCTTTATTATTCAGTTTGAAAATCTTTTTTTGTGCTAGGAGTTAACTCAATGCGTAATTATTAATAGGATTGATATGCTTTGCCTCAATTCTGCTTATCATTTTATGTCACAATCACAGTGTGTATTCTGTCATATTTATTGGGTTTCCTCTCATTTTTATGTGTTTTTCTTTGCTTTGGTATTTAGGACAGCATATATTTAAAATAGTAATTATCTTTGTATTTATACCTTTCATTATATCCTTTTTGCCCACTTTTTATATTAATCTCTTTTCTATCTTCATTGCCAAGTTTTAATAGCATTCTTTGATATTCACCCATTAGTTATACAATATTTTATTTTACATTTTTCTTTCTCTCTTGTCCTCCTATTTTTTAGTTGCATTCTTTTCATTTTGTCAGAAATATATTTATATATTATCCTTCCACCATGTTCTCAGTCTCTTTTAGTCTTAGAACTAAAATATATTAAATTAAATATATTAAATATTTACTGCTGTTGAGTTTTTCCAAGATTGAGCTAACCCTTCAATAGATCTCTTTGGAGGATTTCATACTCTGTATACTTCAAAAATAGGCTGGCTAAGATGTAAAATCCTTTATTCACACTATATTTTCTTAAATATCCTTCACCACTGTCACCTTGTTTTGGCTGATGTGCTCTTAAAATATCTTGTGCCCAGCCCTGGCTGGTTGACTCAGTGGTAGAGCATCGGCCCAGAGTGTAAAAGTCGATTCTCAGTCAGGACACACAGGAGAAATGTCCATCTGCTTCTCTACCCCTCCTTTTCCCCTCCTTCAATCATGCTCCCTCTCTTTCCCTCCCATAGCCATGGCTTGAATGATCTGAGCAAAGTTGGCCCTGGGTTCTGAAATGGCTCCATAGCCTCACTGCAGGCACTACAATAGCTCAGTTACAGAGCATCAAAGCAGTGGCCCCAGATGGGCAGAGTATCCCCCGGTAGGGGCCTTACTGAGTGGATCCTGATCAGGGAGCATGTGGGAGTCTGTCTCTGCTTTCCTGACTCTCACTTAAAAAAAATATTTTATATATATTGTGCCCATGTTGTTTTTTTATTTTTATAAAAAAATTTATTAGTTTGCCGGTAGGCTCTAAGAATTTTTAATTGCTTTTAAAGTCTAATAATTTTACTTTGATATGTCAGAGTGATTGTTGTGGCTTAATATTTCTAGGGGTACAGTCAGTTCTATCAATATATTGATACAGAGATTTAATTTTTGCTAGAAAATTGTTTCTGAATTATTGTTTAAATATTAGTTTAGTTCCATTTTCTTATTCTAAGAGATTGCAGTTATATGTATGTAGATTTACTTTGCATGTTTTCCATTTTAACCACTGTTTCTCTAGCCATTATTAATTTTCTTTTTCATCATGTGTTTATTGTATTTTTCTGCTTTCTTTCAATATCCTTTACTATATTTTCATTCAGTATTGTTCTCCTTTAGGCATGTTAAAATTTATTCTTCACTTCTGATTTTTATTATTTCTTTCCTCAGTTCTATCAATTCACTGAACTCTACACTCTTTTGTATTTGTTTACTTTTGTTCTTAATTCTTAAATTTAGAGTCTATTGTTTTAATATACCAAACTGATTATATAAGACTATTTAATTCATTTGAGATTGATTTGTGATCGTTTTGTTCTCCTTTTGAATGGATATTACGAAATATTTCTGGCAGATGAAATGCTGTTCTTGTTCTTGTCACTGTTGTTGTTTTCAAGTAGTCTGGTATAGAATTGCTTTTATTTTTTATTTTTTATTTTGGGGCATTTGTGACAGGGTTCCTATCTCAAGAGTGCTGTCTTTTTCCAGTAGAGTGAATGTATTCTCATTTCTGATTGACAATGACAATGAAGGAAAAGAGTGGATTGTCTTATTTTGCGGTTCTATGTGGGACCTTACATTTCCTTCCTTACTTTTTTGCCCATCATCACCACATATCTAAGGCATCTCTTCTCTCCCAGCAAGAATGCTTTCAAGGCTGCCATCTTTGATGCCACTGTCTTTTAAGCCCTTGGCTCTAAAAGGGGTTGTAGCCAGTTCTATGAACTACCAAGTCCCTGATCTGTGTTCAGTACTTTGTCACTTCATGTGGACTTTCTCTTTTCGGAATTGATTTTTTCCGCTCAGCTTTGTCTATGATCTCATTTCCCTTTTCTCTACACAACCTGTCCTCTGTCTATACTTTTCTTTCTCTGCACTAATTAATCTGAATTCATAAACTTTCAGACCTAAAGGAAGTCCCAACAGTAACCGAATTTTGCTTATTTTCCTATATAAAAAAAAAACTTAAATTCACAGTGTTCTCTGACTCCTATTAATGCTGATGATGTTATTTTTCATGATTGTCTCATTAAACTTCTCCACATGTATATGTTTACTTATATTTTTATATATTTGAAACAGTAATGTCTATTGAATTTTATTCCGCTTTTTTGCTTGATTGTATATCCTATAAATTTTTCCATGTTTCCCTTAAACTTTAAACTGCCTTTTTAAGTTTTAAAACGTTTTAAACATTGTTTTATATTGATATAAGTAAGATGGATTTAGAAACCTTACAAAGTACAAAAGAAAATAACAATGAAACTGGAAAAGAGTAATTCCATCTCCTAGAGGCAAATACCAATAACATTTAAAGATTTCCCTTCCAGGATGTATTTCTACATATATTAACATAGATGATACTGCACTTATAATTTAGCACGTGGCTTTTTTCACTTAATGTGTTTTATAATATTTTACTATGTACTCAATTTCAATTATTCATTAACATTTTCAATGTCTTTCTAATATTCTACCATATGGACATTTTCCTAATGTTGATTGTAATTTTTATTATTAACATACTCTACAATGAACATTTTTGTGCATAAATTTACAACCATAAATTTATTTTCTTAGAATAAATTTCTAGAAGGAGAGTGTAAACCCACAATATTCTTACTAGCAAATACTAAATTTTGATTCATTCTCAATTGGTTGGAAACATGACTTTAAGTCTTTTTAATTGTGAGGGTGGTAGGTATACTTTCGTTGTCTCTATGTATATAGAATTGCTTGCTCCTGCCTTACATGTGATAAATAATTTGACTTACTATCTATCAATAATCATCCCATGGTTATTTTTTAATTTTCATATTCTACAGATACTGCTCCATTAGCTTTGTCACTTAAAAATGCAGAGACTTAGTACAACCTATTTACTGTCATGTAGATTATGCATTTCTTTTGTGCCTGGATATTTATATGTTAATCACTCAAAAATTTATATCTTTAAACTAGAGTGTTCCTTTGAACACTTACGATGATTATGAAGTTACCCTTTACTCTTTGATATCTCACAAACATCTCAATTTTAACATGTATCTCCAACTTAACCCACCTCAGAAACAGCACTCTTGGTCTGCTTCCTCACTACACTGAGATGAACACAAACCTGCTATGCCCAAGCACACACATTTGACCACCCATCTAGAAGTTTAAGCAAAAACCTGGACCCTCAGTTTCTTACTTTTTCTGATATTTTACATCTAATACCTCAATACAGGTATGAACTGTTCCCTCAAAACATAACCTAATGCGTTTACTCTTTTCCATCTCCACTGCTTACACTCTGGTCTATTATAACTATACCAAGAACACTCAGCAACTCCTTAAAAGACCTCCTTGATATTCCCTATGTTTCATTCTTCCACAGAAGCTAAGGTGATCTTTTGTTAAAAAGTCTTATTTTCACCTTGGTTGGCCAGTGGCATAGGGTTAGAGTGTACCCCAGAGTGCCAACCAAGGTTGCTCATTTCATCTCGGAGTTACTGACCCCGTGGGCGCTAATTCAAGTCCCAGTCAGGGCATATATGAGAAGCAATCAATGGCACAACTAAGTGGAACAATGAGTTGATGCTTCTCTCTGTCTCTCTCTCAGAAAAAGAAAAAGCCTTGTTTTTGTCACTTTCAATCTTAATCTTCCAATAGCTTCCAAAAGCAATGGCAAGAGTAATGACAAACCTCATATCCTCGCCTGGTTTATAAGGTCCAGGGTAATCTGTCTGTTTTCCTCTGCTCAGTGACATTCTTTCACTCGCTCAGTATAGTCAAAATATATGTGTCTTCTTTCCAGTTCCAGAAATGCCAGTGTGTTACAATCTTATAATCATTTTAACAGCTATTATTTCTTTCCAGGATGCTTCTGACTATTCCAGTCCCACACTTAACTTTTTGCTTATTATTCTTAACTTGGTTTAAAGGCTATGTCCTCAAAGTGTCGTTCCCTGAACACCCAAATTTAATCACCTTCACTCGCATCACTTGATTTTTCTCAGCACAGCACTTATTAATACTGATGATTTCTTATTTACTTTCTTATCTCTTCACTTATTTTCTGTTTCCCTTATCATAAAAGCCAAAGTATTTCCATATTCTTCACTTCTGTAGCCCCCGAATCTAGGAGAATACTCTATAAATAAATTTAAATACAAGTATGAATAATTATTTTATATTGCAATGTTATTTTATTGACAAAATTTATCTAAATATCTTCCCTGACCTCCACTTTTCTGAGCTGAGACGTCAACATTTTATCTCCTGACTTTTTATTCTTTTCTCTCAGGGACAGTTTTGTCTTCTGTAATGTCCCTGTCTATAATGCCAATTTTTATCTTTCCTACATCCTATGTAGATTGTAATTTTGCAATTTTATTTGCAGGTTCCCTTCATCCTAATATGCATTTTTCTAACCCCTCCTTCTTTTCCCTTTGTTTTGATGAGTTTAATTTCAGTTTACTCACAATATTTATTTCTATTCCTGTTTCATCCAGATTATCAATTATGTTTTACTACTGAGAATGCCAAATTATTTTGTTTGAGTACCAAAGAAACACTATTTTTTTAAATCTTTAAAATAATGCCAGCTTGTTGTACAATATTTTTGTGGTGTATATGTAGTATATGGTTGTTTACTCATTCTTAAGTTAGGGAGAGATTTAGTTAGACTCATTGTTTACCTGCATCAGCAAAGTAGATATATGGATTTTTCTCTGCTCCCTCTGAGTTTATTGGTTGGATGGTAGGTTAATGTGTATAAGTCCTTTCCCACATCTCAGTGGCAAGCTTTCTTTGGTATAAATGTGTTAAGTGAAACTATGAACTTATGGTAAAGACAAAAACCTAAATGCCCCAGTACATACTGATAGCAGAGCTCTTTCTCCTTCCACTTCTGTCTTCAATATCTGATTGTGAAGACTATGCTTCCCAGGATGCGTTGTGTCACTGATTGATCCTGTCTTTTTCCCTACTATCTGCCTGGCTATTCAATGCATATTAAAATGTAATTGTACACAGTAAAAAACTGGTTGGTGTTTTGACTATAGTATATTTTGACTGCCACAATGGGTAGCCACACAATGCCAATATAATGGCTGCTTATATTTCTTGTATATAAAGAATGTATATATTTATTCTGGAAAAAAAAACATGACAAAGAAATAAGAAATAATAAAGATTGCTTATAATAATTTGAGATGAGGAAATCAGATGGTAAACATAAACATGATTATCAGATTCAGAATATGAGACAATATGGGAGAAAAAGTAAAAGGAAATTAGAGGTTACTTCAAAAGGAACATTTCCATGAAAAGCAGAAGGAGATGGTCTGAGGTCAGAGGTAGACATAAAATTTACAGGTGGGGTAGGAGTACTTCTTTTCACCATAAAGCAAGAAATATATACATTGATTTTGAACATATTGAATGGTGACCAAAAAGAAATTATAAAAGTTAAAGGTGCTAAGAAATAGTTGTTAAACTACAAAGCAAGAAGGGTGACAGGAGGGTATTAGAAAGGGTCAAATAAACAATACTAAAGGTTAAAATCACAAAAGCTGAAGGTACTATGGGATAGGATTAATTTCTCACTGTAGATTATAGTCATAAACATTTAAAAATAGTGGTATAGGAATCATACTACCAAGGAGGGAAGGAAGCGATCTGCTAGAAGCCATGTGTCATTTCTAAGCTGCTTCCTTTATTTACATCCTGAGCAAAATTCCCTCCTTTGTCAAAGCAAACTGGGGGTTTTACTGATGTCTTGATACTCTACCCATATTCTTGAAGGACTTCAGCATTTCACAATCTCTGTCCACACAACGAATCCAGTCATAATTCTGGGGAACATCTAACAAACTATTTCTTAGCACCTTTAATTTTTATAAATTTTGGGGTTACCTTTCAATGTGTTTGAAGGACCTCCACCCCATCTGGAAATTTTTTATCTAACTTTATCCTCAATTCTACCTCCTATTTCTCATGAAAACTTTGCTTTTGAAATAACTTCTAATTTACTGTTATATGTTTTTGTCACATTGTCTCATGTTCTGCATACTGCTCACAAAAATTAGGCGATATTTCAAAATAAATATAAAGTGATAAAATATCCCCTAATATTTGTGAGCAGTATATTTACCACATTTTTTTAATTCTACTAAACTGTATTACGCTCTAATACCATATGATATCTATCATTCCCTACAAGTCTAAGTTACTCTCACCATTTAACTGATAGATCTTTTATTTGGAACATGAAAAAATTTCAAATTAGCCAAATCTAAGAAACATTTGTTGTGTGTGTGACAGAGACAGAGAGAAAGACAGAGAGAGGAACAGATAGGGACAAACAGACAGGAAGGGAGAGAGATGAAAAGCATCAATTCTTTGTTGTACCACCTTATTTGTTCATTGATTGCTTTCTGATACCAAGCAACATCCTTTGAGTTGACACCATCCCAAACATAGCTCAGGGACTTGACAAAGCAAGCAAAGGGAGCTATGCATCTCCTTCCCGAGGCTGCTACTGCTCAGATATTGCTAATTCTATTGTTTTCCCTGTTTTCTTTTTATAACTCTAATCACTCACTTTTCTTGCCTTTTCAAAATTCTTCTTTCTCTCTTGATACTAAAGCATGAAAAACAATAACTATTTTAGTGGGTTTTATTCTCAGGATTTTTTTCTACATCAAAATTGTAACTAGAGATTATTTTTTAGCTATATTTCTGAAGTCCAAAATGTGTATTTTCAGATGCAGTATCTCTCCTGAGTTTCAGATTTATGGATAAAGTTCTATTAGTTTGAACAATAGGTGTTGTATAGGCACCTAAAATTTAACAACTATAAAAATAATGTATGATCTTTCTTTCACCAAATATCTGTCTTATTCTTAACCTTAAATACTTGTTTTCTTGAGCTTATGCAATTAACTACTAAATTATGACAATTTTCCTCTGAAATCATTATTTACATTTCCATTCTCCATTTTTACTGACATGTTCTGATTTTATGCTATCATCTCTTACCGAGGTCTCATTTCTCAGGAAGATCTCTCAATTATGGTCATTTTTAATGCTTTCTCATCACAGGTGTCCTAGTAATTTTCTAAATCTTATTATGCAAATATTATGCAAAAATTGTTCATAATTCACTATTGTTTATAAATTTAATTATTATTATTTATAATCTTAATTATTTTGTATAGTATGTAAAAAAATTCACATTGATCTTTTCAAATTCTCCAAGCTTATATACAAAAAGGGAAGCTCTTTTGCCATCCCACATATACCATGCTCAGTAAAAATGTCAACATTGGATATTTTGTTCCCCCTCCCTGGAAAAAACTACCTGGTATTATAATTCCTGCTACAAGAATCTTCTTAAGGCTATCTCCTCTGAAAATCATCTTTGATCTCTCCCATCAGATTTAAGCTACTTTTACCATATTTTCATCTTTTTACACTTTATTGTAGCAATTATAATATTGCAGTATAATTACTTAGTTGTTTATTGACCCCTTACTACAGTAGCTGTTTGCATAACAATTATCTAAAAATCTGTCTTAGCATATAATTAATACTTAATGAATATTAGTTATAAAAGAACTGAATGATTCTCAAAGAAATAATGCAAATAGAATCTAATTGGGCTGAGTAGTCCTTATATTCCGACTTCTTTTAATATTACATCACCTGCCCTGAGCCATGTGTCTATCTTTTCTAAGTTTTAGCTGTGAATATAGAGTTTAAATTATATTTGTATTTTAGTGATTGTAAAGATTTAAATTTTTTATTGGGAGTAGAGAAAGCATCTTTACTAAGTTATTTAGTATCCAGTCAAGACAAGCAAATGTACAACAACATATAGAACAATACTTATAAGCCCTTGTAAATGAGTAAGAACACTTCTATGAACTTATTTTTAAACTAGAGAATAAGGTGAAATAATTCATTTTTAATCACACAGTGCACTCATACAAGTTATATAATTCATGTTGACAATGATAATGTAGAATTACAGATCCTTGCATAGGAAAATATTTAGGTAAATGGTTCTCCTTTTAAAATGAATGTTTTGGAGCCAAATTTAGCCAGAAATAGGAAAATCTAATGATTGGTTTACTAAATTTAAAGGCAACTCTCTGCTCTAAACACAGTATAGCCTCAGGACTCAGTACTGCCTTCCTAGAGGGAGCCAGGCTGTGGTGTGCAGTCTGAAATGCTTGGGTGTTACAGAGCTCTGGCTGAAAGCAAAAGGGCTTCTCTCCAAATAAACAATGTAGTCTGCCAATACGTGCCAGAGAAACATGATGTTATTATGCATACTTCCGTAGCAATTTGTTTGTTTTCCAATGCAAAAGTGACCCTTCCATCATACCAAAAAGAGAGAAGAGGAATAAAGATGGCTTGTGCTTTCTAGATAAAGAATATTGATTGTTTAACAAACCAGTAAGAATGAGTAAGTACTAAATGGAAATCATAACAGCACTATGATGAGCTCTGTGGACAGGAATCAATAGAAAGGGAATGGTTGTATAAGAGATAGACAATGTTATTATTCTAATATATCAGGTCATAAAGCTGAGGCATGTGAGTGTGACATGACATATTAGCTGGACTGACTGGGGTACTATGATGGTCAAGAAGATTTCAGTCATTTTTGATAGCACATAAGTCACTGCCTCCCCCATCCCTCACTCATATGTGCACAGGAACAAGCTCTGGCTACACCTCCTTCAATTCCTCTATATGCTGCAATTACTGGCATTTTTTTCTCACCATAGGGCCTTCAATCTTCTTGTTTCTTCTGCCTGAAATGTCAGTGGTTCTGTCTCATTATTCAGGTCTCTGCTCAAAAGCCATTTCCTATGAGGGGACTATTGATCTAAATAAACCTGCACTTGACCCCATATCAGTGTCACTATTCAGCCCAGTGCCTTCGTTCCTTTACTTCTTGCCTATAACCCCTCTCTGTAGTTGTTTCTTTATTTACTTTTTTGTCTCCTACCTTGGAACAATGTAAGCTCGGTCTTCTATCTTGTTCAGTATTGTCCTCCCCAGACTCTAGAATCTTAGTTAGAACATAATAATGCAAAGTAAACATTTGTTCAATAAATAGATGAGTATCTTCTAATAATTTTCTAGTATACATTAATTATTTCTCCTCCTCCATAAGTTTGCAAATATCTTAATGGCATGGCTAAGACAATGTTCCTTTCCCTTGCTCCCTCTTCCTACAGAGAAAGCTGAAGACTCTAGCTCTTCCTCTTAGACCTGCTCCATTTTTTATACCTTGAACAAACCTTAACTCTTTGTGGAGCAAAAGACTTGCTATTTAGAAGTGTTTGTTTTTTGTGTTTGCTTGCTTGGCTGTTTCTCTCTGTATATATGTATGTATGTATAATAAGACAGAGATATAGCATGTTAGTAATTTGTTTCTTTTTCCCACTTGTTGCTTCATGAACAGAGCTACCATGTAAAAGTAATACCCCCCCTTCATAACTGAAAACTACTCTGCACAAGGTAAAGATTCTTTGCTCTCTAACTAGATATAGAAACCACAAGAAAGTAGGAGAAAAAGCAAGTCAGCATTTTTAAGGCTTTAGACCTGCATGATATTCAACTGACTAACTGGTTCTTATGCTTTAGTTACTGCCTCATTAACCATAAAAGAGAAATTATCTTGGGTTCAAAGCGAAAGATAAACCATAGCCATTACTCCATAAGGAAAAATCTCATTATAGCCGGAAGAGTCTCTGTGAGTAATATTGATATAAAATGTAGAAAAGAACTATTAAGTTGCCTCACTAAAGCGTTAGTAATACATGGATTTCATCTAGGTCAGTAACTTTCCACCCATTTTCCCAGAGCATTGCTTATTTATTTATTAGGTTCTTTTGGTAACTGTGAAATTATTACCTTTTAGTTCAATCTGTACATTTTCTATATTCTCCATTCTTATTCCATTTCTAGAAAGATTTTCTAAAACAAAAATTTGCTATCTCCTGCTTAAGTGCATTTGTGGATTCAAGGTTAAAACTTAGGTGCTGCACACATACACCTGAGAACTCAGCGTCTAAATTGTGTCTTGCAAGAAAACTTGTTAGCGTTTTAAATAATTTCCCAAGTGTAAATTCAGAGAAATTCAATTTACTTTCTCTTTTTCTAATCTCAGGCTTAAATTGTAATTTTGCAGTACGCAGAATCTCTTTGAAGCCCATGGTATATTCTATTACTTATTTTCCAGCTATGAATTTTATACCTACCCCTTGGAGTTAATCCTGGAAATAAAATTAATGGGCTTCTTAATTCAGTATTTCAGTGATTCAGGTAGCAAATGCATGACGGCTACTTAGCCAATCCTTGAGAAGCCAACCAGTGAGTGTGGCATTAATGATTGTGAAGAAAGTTAACTAAGTACATCTATCACTTTGTCATGGGTGTTAAAAGAATGCATCAATCAGAGCATAAGAGAGAACTGTCTTTGCTCTTGTCTGTGGGTACTACTGAAATCTGTTACAGAAAAATCAATAGAACAGCTATGGAAAGTGGCATTTACATTGAGCAAATAAAACAAATGGAAAAAAATAGAAGGTAGGAATTTGGTAATGTAGCTTTTAGAAAATAAAAGGCAGATGTCAGTTTCCTGAGCTAGGAACCATCTTTATGAATTTTACATTCTTGAGAGTTTTTCCATTATCACTGTTTTTTAACATGATTTACCTGATTGAACTACTAAGTTTTTAAAGTACTATTATAGCTGATATAGAGTAAAGCAAATTGATAATTCAACCATGGGTGTTTTACTCTGTTATTTACTGCCACTCTATATGGAATTCATCTGGAAGATAGATTCTCTATGCACTTGCATCCTAACACAAAACCTAACGTCTAACGTCTGTCTTTGCAACAGTCTCCCTCCTATATCTTTTTTCTTTTCATGACTGGAGTCTCTTCATCTCTGTATATCCTGCCATCTGGACTTTCAGGAGCAAAAGTAGATGAAGAGAAAAGAACATAATAAGAGATGAGGGGAAAAATAAGCATTTGTTGAATGATTAATATTAATGAAAGAATTGAGGGAGCAGATAAGAGGAATAAATATATCCAAGATGTCAGTCACTTAGGCAGACCTGGAAACTGTATGAGCAAGGAGAAATTGGAATTTTAAAATATGTTTGGAAGCTATTAAAAACCAATGATAAAGAAGGCAGTGTTACCTTTTTTCAAATCAATATAAAACAATGAGTCAGTTGTGAAAGAGGATTGAGGTTCACCTTCAAATAATTCCCAAATATATACAAATCCCCCCCCCCAAATATGATAGGCATTCTCTCATGCACACCTTATGAAGTTCCACTTTATGATGTTACACTTTTTGGAAGCAATTTAATAATATTCATAAGGATCCTTAAAGTTGTTAATATCCTTTGACTCAATAATTCTCATTCAAGAAATTTATTTGAAGTCAATATTCTAAAATTAAGGAACTGTACATGAAACACAATAACATAGTTTCTTATAACAATCAGAATATTGAGAAAACTTAAATGATCAACAATAAAGAAATGTTTTAATAAATATTGGTATATCTATTCAAATAATTTTGTAGAAAATAATTCATTTTATAATGTTAGGGTAATAAAATAAAACTGCTTAATACTCTGTATATTTTTGTTTATTTGTTCATGTGATAAAGCATCTCAGCTTTCAGTTGTTAAAGTAATCCTGAAAAAATGCATTATTGACCAAAATGAAAATACTGGAGAAAGCATAGTGTGATGCTATGGAAAGAGTTTTGGAATTTTTTTTTTTAACAGGAACAGAGAGAGGGATAGATAGGGACAAACAGACAGGAATGGAGTGAGATGAGAAGCACCAATCATCAGTTTTTCGTTGCCCTTGCAACACCATAGTTGCTCATTGATTGCTTTTTCACATGTGCCTTGACCACGGGCCTTCAGCAGACCGAGCAACCCCTTGCGAGAGCCAGCGACCTTGGGTCCAAGCTGGCGAGCTTTTGCTCAAGCCAGATGGGACCACGCTCAAGCTGGCGACCTCGGGGTCTTGAACCTGGGTCTTCCGCATCCCAGTCTGACGCTCTATCCACAGTGCCACTGCCTGTTCAGGCGAGCTTTGGGATTTTAATAATCTGAATTCAACTTGTTCCACAACATGGCAGAAAACCAAAGGTGGGCAAAAGTAGATTTATAGTTATAATACAAATACATAATATAAAAATTATTAAATAACGATACAAGAATAAACTGTTTTTCTCATACTCATAACTGAAAATCTAGTTTTGCTCTCCCATATATTTAGTGCTTATTGAGGTTTCCGTGTGCCTAACCTCCCTTTGGATTAGGTTTGAGCTATGGGAGTAGTTCTGGGTCCTGATCAAAGGACTCTGAGATGCTTTGCTTTGATATCAAGAAGTTAAGCTCCTGTGTGCCCTACCATCGTTCCTTTCTTCTGCCATAGTGTCCATGGAGTCTATGTATTCCGTGTAGTGTCATTTAATTTGAACTGTGACATGAATGAGAACTAAATTTATTCAAGCCACTGCAGTCTCTGGGATTGTCTGTTACTACCATAACTAATCTATGTTGACTAATACACATTACTTAATAGCTCCTAGGAATTTCAGATAGTTATTTAATCTTTCTAAGTCTCTATTTTCTCACTTGTAAACCTAGGTTAAATGGTACTGAAATATATCTCATAAAGCTGCTTTAAGGATATAAAATTTTAGTTATACAAGATGAATCAGCCCTAGAGATCTACTATACAGCATAGTGCTTATAGTTAATACTGTATTGTTTACTTAAAAATATAAGAGGTTAGATCTTATATTAGGTATTCTTATCATACACATACACAATAATAATACTAATTAGAAATGATAATAATAATAAAGCAGGACAGGAGAAACCTTTTAGAAATGATTGATAAATTTATGGCATACATTGTGGTGATGGTTCCACAGGTGTAGATTTATCTTCAAACTCACCAAGTTGTATACATTAAATATGTATACCTTTTCGTATGTCAGTCATACTTCAATAAAATGATTTTTTAAACAGAGGATTTGGTGGAAAAACACAGTGAAAATAACTGCACAATAGTTTTAGTTGAGTTTGAATTTCTTTCTGGCAAAATTATCAGAGCTCATATTTTACCTGCTTCTTACAGTATTTTATTCCTCTGTACACATGAGACTTTCCAATGGAAAGCAATCACTGTATGTTCACTAATTGGCTAAGAAATTGGTCAAAATATGAAAAGATACATAAAACAGGGAACACCTTACATTTGGGAGCAGATTAAAATAAGAACAAACAGTAAAAGGAGATAAAGAGACAAAGATAGAGGTAAAAGCTGTCTGACTTTCCAAAAACCGAGTCAGTGACCCTCATAATAACATAAAAAATAAAATCCCACATTGTCTCAAGCTTTATTTAAAAACAATTATCATATCATTATATACCTTAAGTTAGACATATGACTTCATATTTGTCAGTTATTAAATGAATCAACTCACAACATTATACATTTAAAAATAACATAGAATGCTTGCTTTTCTTCCCCAAGGAAAATAGCAAGTGTGTGGGGACAGTGGGAATTAATAAATTAGTTTAAAGAAAACAAGGAAGACATGGGGAATGGTGAGGTTTTGAGAGGATAATCACTACCAGCACCATAGCCACGGAATTCATTACCACACTCCTGCAAGGTGGCCCAAACCGTTTTCATAGTATGTTTTTCTCTGGGGTTGTAAGCTCCATTAACAGAAACTATGAGATAACTTAGAAACTACTTATATTAGCTCCAGTATATTATTTCCTTCCCTGGAACCACACTATATAAATCAGTAAACCTCTGGTTGGTTAAGTAAGCACTAAAATTTTGAAAATGTAATAAATGCATCTGCAAGATTTTCAAGATTCCAACAATAATCCCAAAGGGAAAATATACTGATCCAATCACTTTGGTACTGCATCACAGGGCACTGAATAGAAAAGTCAATAAAAGCATCCAAGCACAGAGAGGCAAGCTGTAGTCAATATCAGATTTTGAAGGGAGCTGTCAGATAAAAAAACAATTATCTAAATTTACTAAAATTTACTTCCTAATATTTGCTGTTTAGTCTGCATGGAATTCAGAGCATACATCTGATCTAATTTTAGTTCCTTTTTCTTTTATCCTCTCCTTAACTTTCTCCATCCACTATAATAAGATCTTGGCATAAATCCATTTCAAGAAAAATGTTAACCTGTTTGAGTTTAATTGACCATTTTATAATATACCAAAAATTTATTTGGAGAGAAACATTTTTTATCACCAAATTTATACATTAGCATCTAGTCAGGCTTATTAAACTATTTATTATATAAGAAAAAAGATAAGAATAACCAGAAATTATTATTGTTTTTGCTGGTGACTATATTCTAAATACATTTCCTACCTGAAACTTTGAATACTTACTAATACCAACTCAATAAAGATAGACTAGTTAAATCCAACATGTATAAAAGGCAGTGCTGACTGGGCCAGAGTGCGCAACCCTTCAATCATTGTAGGATGACAATAGGCCAAGGCCTTTGGATACAGATGGGCCATTACACTGAGGTTGCTGGGTTCCTGAAACAAGTCCCTAAGATAGATATAATGTTGCTTCTGATTGCTGTGAAGCACAGCTCTTGAGCCTCAGTTAATATGAATTACTTCGAGTAATTGTTATTATCAAGACATGTACAACCTTTTCTATCAGTCATTTCCTTCTCAATATAGAATGTCTCTTCTCTAGGGGTTAGCTTTTCCTGCCTGCAAATTCCAGTGTTAGCTCAGATCTTCAATGTGTAAGTCACAGATTGCATTCAAGTAAAGACATCAGTGTTTTAATTCCTTTAGATTATCCCACATTTTATTCAAAAATAATTTAAAATCAGGCCCTGGCTGGACAGCTTGGTTGGTTTGAGCATCGTCCTAAAATGCAGAAGTTACAGGTTTGATTCCCGGTCAGGTCACATACAGGAACAGAATAATGTTCTGGTTTCTGTCTCTCTCTCACTCCTTTCCTCTTTCACTAAAATCAATAAGTAAATAATAAAATACTAAAGAAAGAAATAATATAGATGTGCATATTGTGGATGTGCTAACATGCAAATATATTCACAACTTTTCCCAAGGAGTTTATAACCTTACAAGTTGACAAACAGAAAACACACCAAACAGCTAAGAAAGTAAGATGTACTGAATTAATTTTCAAGGAAGAACAACTAGAGGAGTCAGAATGAGCTGCAGTCAATAGCTAAGAGAGGCTTCATGGGGAAGGTAAACCCTGAGCTTAGAAAAGCAACAGGTAGAAGAGAAGATGAGCCCTCCCTGCCATAGCAATCTCTGCATACCTAAATTACATCTCCTGTATCTATTGTGGAGTATAAATAGTTAATTTTTCTCATGCCTGTGATGACTTCTGGGTACAAAAGAAAATATGACAGTGCTGTATTTCTAGAGCTAACCCAATGACTCTAACTGCTCCCCACTAAACACTAACATCAAACAGAAACTAAATTTGGAAGGTATAAACCAACCTTGTTCCAAAATATAAAAAATATCAGAAATGTTTAATATAAATAACTAAAAAGGAAATGTTAGCTGTGCTGAGATGCTTAGGGGGGAAATCCTGAGAAGTAAATGACAAAGGGACAATAATCAGAAAAACAGACGAAGTGTGTTTATAAAAACTGAGTCATTAATAATGAGATGACATATGATTATTGTCAAAGGAAAAATGGAAAAACATTGTAGCCTGTTTTAAATGGCCATGGAAGTCACTGGAGAATTTAACCAGTAAGAAATTTTTTAAAAAATTAGCACTGATGAATCTACATTCCAAAAAATTCTTATTTGCTCCAAGGAAAAAAAAGTTACTATGCTCTGGCAGGCTTGAGATTGTGTGATTTCTTATTTGTAGCATCTTTGAAAAGCTTTAGTTAATATGCATTGTTGTAAATCTCCAAAAGCTGAGGGTAGTAATAAAAGTTCCCAAGATTATCTGACCACAAAATGCTCCCCAATCCCAAAGAGAATATTTAAGAATATGTGGGGAAACAGTAGCAGTCTTTGGAACATAGTTTGAGAAATACAACTCTTAACATATGAGAAACCAAAATCTATCAATACAGCAAATTTATAACAACTGTCTTAACTAGTGGGAAAAGGCTCTTTATTTGCTAATTATTAATCACATACCTGAATTTTTCTATATCCAGATAATTGCTTTAAATGTGCTTTTTTATTCTGCATAAGAATGTAGATGAACTTTTCCTTAGCCCCTGTCCATTTTTCCAGGTTTTAGGTAGCCTGGTATATAATAGTCACCCTTATTCATGGTTTCTCCTTCCGCAGTTTTAGTCAACTACAGTCCAAAAATATTAAATGAAAATTTTCAGAAATAAAAAAACTCTTAAGTTTTAAAATACACACTGTTTTAAGTAGCATGATGAAATCTTGTGCCATCCATCCTACCTGGGACATGAATAATTCTTTTGTCCATCATATTACACTATATAATCTACTTGCCCCTTGGTCAGTTAGTACCCATCTGGGTTATCAGATCAACCATCATAGTATTGCAGTGCTGGTGTTCAAGTAACTGTTATTTTACTTAATAATGACCCCAAAGCAGAAAAGTAGTGATGCTGGCAATTTGCATATGCCAAAGACAAGCTATGTACAGCTTTCTTTAAGTGAAAAAGAATAGATTTACAGGGGGGTGGGAAACATATTATATTTAGAATTTGGTACTATCCACAGTTTCAGCCATCCACTGGGGGTCTTGGAAGTGCCCCCCCTTAGATAAGGGGGGATGATTATGTTCAGTAACACTGCAACAAGCACACTTTGGATGAGTGTTTGACTATTCCCTACTGATGCTATTATAGTCATAATATTATATTGGCATATTGGCCGGGCAAGTGGATGAACAGCACAAGCAGAATTATAGAATTTGAGAAATAGAGATCAGCTTATATAATTTTACTAACCAATGTCACTTCAATAAAGTCAATAAAAAAGTAGAAAAGAAAAGAAAAAGAAATCACCTTAAAGGTCTAGGCAAACTCTCATTTTACAAATGCATAAATTAAGTACAAGTGGTAAAATGAATTCCTGGGTCTCACAGTCCACTGTTGGAACCCGTTTTTCCAAGTGCAGTCCAGTCTATGCCTTGAGCAAGAGAAGATTAAAACAATTCTTCAGGAGAAAAAAAATAAATAAAATATACTATCTATGATTTGCCTTTATATTGAATAAGCCTAAGGAGGTAAAATAATATGTTACGGTTAATTTTTTCCTCACCTGCTCCCCCCAAACCATCCCAACGTGTAGCAAATTTCTCTATACCCTGTGGATTCTCTTTAAATATCTTTTAATTAAATGGTGAGCACCTGAACCTCGAGAATATAAAAAAGATCAAGTAGTTATTTCCTGCATAATATGATTCTTCGAATAACAGAGACTCAGACCCTGAATTCCATTTGTCATCACCCCACTTGCTGTGCCTCAAAAGCAGAAGAAGCCATGTGCTGGTAGCTAATCCTTAGTACCACAGCCAGGTCAGTGCAGCATTTCTCCTGGCCTCCACATTAAAACTTCGAGGCTGGACTTCCCTCACACAAATTTCCACCACTGGGTGTGTAACATACACGCCCATGTTGGCCTGAAAGACAGAAAGCAATTGATGTGAAATATTTTATTGATCCCAAGCAATTTTGGGATTGCAGGGAGCTTTCTTTTATATATATATATATATATATATATACACACACACACACACACACATATATATAAACACACACATATATATATATACATATATATGTGTGTGTATGTATGTATGTATGTATTAGAAGACAACTAGATTTGTAGCATGTACAATGAGTACATAAGGTTGACAGATAAGTTTTGGTTTTTTCCTAATTTTCTAAATTTAGTATTATAAAACTGTCTTCGATGTTTCAAATCAGAAGATCAGGTATATGTCATTTTAACATTGTTCAACACATACAACTTTTGCGTTAAAACTGAAAATGTTGTTTTCCACTTGGATACATATTTTAAAATAGATTTTCGGTTCCAATGTTCTAGAAATATGCATCCACATACTGAAAAATCTGCCATAACTTTACTTCAAGAAGATATAAAGCTCAAGTAAATGACAAGACAATGAAAATGGAAATCAGGTTGTTAATTTGAATTTAGCATGCTTTGAGCATAACGTGATTATATCAGCTCTTTCAATGCCATAGTTATCAGAAGATTGACCTCAACAAAACTGAAAATTCTTGCAATTCAACCAACATTTATGGAGCAACCTTTTTGTGTACAATACAAGCGTGGGATGTGTTTCCTTCCCCTAAGAACAATTATTATTTAGTACAAGCATGCACACACACACACAATTATGTAGTGTGAAGTGATATAAAAGTGATACACATATAAATGACAAAGATAAAATTGACATTATGAAAGGACTACATGGATCATACAATTTGTTATGGAGTAGACATTCTTGAAAGAGACTGAATTAGAGATGTGCCTGGAAAGGGGGATAAAATATCAATTGATAATGTGAATGAAGTAGAAGGAACTAGTAGGGTTAGAAATATTTCAGCAAAAAAATAAAAAATAAACAACCAAAAAACTATTATTGTTAAGAACAAAATTCCATGAAATAAATGTGAAGATCTAATTAGCTTTGTTAGGTGATGTGTGAATCAGGCAGCATCTCATTTAGCAGGTAGAAAGGCACTCAGAGGGATTGAACAAAATGGAAAATTTCTTTAGGAAAAAGGGTGTAGCAGGGGAGTTATCAGCAAAAGAGAAAAATGGATTGGTTTTAGACCAGGAAATCATTTTGAAGAGACCAACAAGGGTTTATCATGCGGATTGCCTTTTCTTCCTATGGGATATGGTTATGACAAAGAAATTCCAAACTAGTTGATTAAGATTACATTTCTGATGAAGGTGGAAACTACAGCAAAGTCAGGCATTAAGTCCATATTCGGTATCATAGGCTTTAGCAAAAGTGATGCCATTTTGGGCCTGTGATTTTTCTCTTTAACAGTATTTTTTTACCTATACAAATCAATTAATATAATGCATGATAGTAATAAAGGACAAAAATCACATGATTATTTCAATAGATGCAGAAGAAACATTTGAAAAAGTCTAAAGCCCTTTCATGGTTTTAAAAAATAAAACATTCAATAAAATAAAGGGTGCTTCCTCAGCTGAGAAAAGGCATCTATATCATAGTTAGTGGTGAAATATTGAATACTTTCCTCTGTGGAGGAGGAAAAATAATTCTCCCTCAACTTTGCTAGGTTCTTGGCTAAGACACTCCTGTAATAAAAAGAAGGATTAACAGGAGTAAAGCAAACATAAGTTTAATAATAAGTATACCTCCTTTACACATGGGAGATACCCAGTAAAACTTAGTAACTCCTCAAAATGTCTCAAGCCACCACCTGAAATAACATCTCCAGTTAAGGACAAAAGATGGTGGGGACTAGGAGAGTCAGTTCTGGCAGGTTACCAGGGAAAGAGCAGTAACCAGGGTAATGTTGTTGGGCAGATTTAAATCCTTGCTTTTTCCATTGGTAAGAGTTTCTGTAGATTTAGAGTCATGCTGTCCTGGTAGAGAGGCAGTCACCCTTACAAGTAAACATTTTTCTTACAGATGTAAATGTCCCTCACAAAAGGATAACTTCTTCTCAGTTCTCTGAGATTTTCCTATGTCTGTGGTTTCTCTAAAATAACCAGCCTAGAATAATCTAATACCAAAGATGCACATTTGGGGGTGTGACTTCTGCTCCCCTTCAGAGTGCGTTTCTTCAGCATGGGCTCCTCAGCGACAGTGATGCAGGCTAAAAAAAGTGATGTATAGCCTGACCAGGCGATGGAGCAGTGGATAGAGCGTCGGACTGGGATGCAGAAGATCCAGGTTCGAGACCCCGAGCTCACCAGCTTGAGCGCTGGCCCATCTGGTTTGAGCAAAAGCTCACCAGCTTGGACCGAAGGCCCCTTGCTCCAGCAAGGGTTTGCTCGTTCTGCTGAAGGCTCGCGGCCAAGGCACATGTGTGAAAACAATCAATGAACAACTAAGTTGTCCCAAGGGCAACGAAAAACTAATGATTGATGCTTCTCACCTCTCTCCGTTCCTGTCTGTCTATCCCTCTCTCTGACTCTCTCTCTGCCGCTGTAAAAAAAAAAAAAAAAAAAAAAAAAAAGTGATGTATAATGCTCACAAAAATTAGGGAATATTTTATCACTTCATATTTATTTTGAAATATCCCTTAATTTTTGTGAGCAGTATTTTTTGGTATACTGTAAGATGGAAGTGCTGAAAATATTGAGTAACAAGGGAATTTAGATTTCCAAGAGAGATATAAAACGATGAGTTATAGATTTCAAAACTGCAAGGTGAACACAGTGAAGATGAAAGGAGAAATGTACGAAGAAAGAAGGTCGAGTTATCAGTGGTCATGAGGAGGGAGAGCTGTCACAGTCATCAGACAGAAAACTACAGGAGTAGGAGACGGTGATCAGAGCAAGGAACAACCATACTTAATCACAAAAAACTAAAGTGTCGTGGCTCTACATTCATAAGACACACCTGCCCCCATTCTTAAGCCCTGCTTTTTTCCCTCATCATCTTTGTTCTGGCTTCTGCAGATTAGCTCTGCCGCCCAGTTGCAGCTGTGTCTAATGGGGGAAAAAAGAGAGAGAGATTACGGAGGGGTAATATAGACGGAGGAAATATAACTGCGACGAATCAGAGAAGCCTTATCTGTAGCAACTTGGTAGCCGATGGGCTAATAGAATTTTGTGTCTTTGTATTCCTTACATTGCAGTAAGTGCTGCACATTAATAACATGCATCTTAAAGGCTGAATCTGAGCAGGCTGAGTCTCAGAGGCTGAATGAGAAGGAGAAAATCAAATCCCCATTCACTGAAGATTGCCAATAAAATCAACAATAATAAGAGCGCTGATGGCAACTACCACTTATTGAAAGTCTTGTGTCCAATCATTTTTATAATAACTTAATGTTATTCAGCTAGCTTAATACAATATTTCTAAAAGGTAGATGTTATTCTTCTTATTTGACACCAAGCATGTCAAAAGCCAAAAATCTTAAATAATTTGTCCAGGTTACTCAACTACCAGCAAAACACGTTTTTAAATGCAATTCTATTAGTCTCTAAAGCCTGACTGACTCCTTTTAACTGTTTCATACTGCTAGTCACACGGAAAACTGTATAACTTAGACTTCTTCCTACTCGTGTGTGTTTGTACATTTATGTGAATCTCCCCTATACAAGAAACCTAATAGATAAGAAAAATAGTTATTTATTTTTTGAAATACAAAGAGACAGAGACATAAAGATGTTGGAGCAGTATTGTTTATTATAACTCTTAACTTGAAAAAGTTAGATTTAAGCTTTTTATCACATTATATTAAATAGCTTTATTATTAAAATTGCATGATTAAAATATCTATAGACTAACATCCTTATCATATTCAAGGAAGAGAAGGAAATTGAGTGCAAAAAGTTAGCCAGAGATGTATACTCCAAGAATACAAAACATAACTGAAGAACCCACTGAATAAATTTCACTTGTAAGAAAATGAGTGTATGAATAGTCTATGCTCTAAACTTGTAATTATGCCAAGCCATACATTTTCTTAAACCCTCTTCAGATTTGTTTAATATTTAAAATGTGCTCTTCTAAGAATTGCTTCAGGGGGAAATAGCTAATAAAGGCATTAAAAAGAGATTCCTCATGGCATTGCAATTTATTCTACATGTTTTACAAAGTCAGCTATAAAATTTAAGATGCCACCCTATAATCTGAAAACTGTAGACCTCACACAAGCTGAGAGCCCAAATATTGGTTTTCCAGAAAGAGGCAGACAAGAACTTTCTTAGATGAGGTCACAAAAATAAATGTCTAAACTCTGACTCCCTAAAGGTAAATCTCAGGAACTCTCAGTAGGAGTACATTGGCTAATCTCCCTTATTTTGAAACTGCAGTTGGGAGCAATAATCTCTAATATAGTAAGAATTGCAAACCTCCACTAAACTTAGAGGTTTTTAAAGCAATGGCAGCCCCTTAAATTACACTAGGGAGCAAGGTAGTGACCAATGTGATCTGATTTGCTGTGTATTATGTGAGGCGATTATTCACGTAAACCATATATCACACACTGGAGAACAAAAAAGCACATAAATAACTATTACAAAGAAGTATAGAGGACATACAATGAGACAACAAGCTTCAAACACTTCGGGAAATTTAACTTTTAAAAATTGTTAGTCAATGAGGCATTAATTGAAAAATAGTGAAAGTAATTTATTAATTAACATTTCAAGCTATAATACATATACACATTTTTCTCTAGAAAATTCAAATATTTTTGGAAGAATGTCAGATATACTATAAATGATGTATTTACATAAATTTTCACTTTAAAAAACTTTTTATTGATTTATTTTAGAGAAACAGCCATCAGAAACAGTATTTCTTGAAAGGGAGAGAAAAAGAAATGTTGATTTGTTTCACTTTTTTATGCATTCATTGATTGATTCTTGTTTGTGTCCTGACCAGACATTGAAGCCACAACCTTGACTGTGATCTAATGGACAACACTCTAACCAAGTAAGCTATTTGGCCAGTGTATAGGAAATTCCCATTGTTTATTTATCATATCATCCATTTCTTATATAAGATAAGGATATAACCCTGATAAGACAAGTTATGAAATGAAGTCGTTTCATGAAATGAATTACTATTTCTTCTTTTTTTTTTTTTTTTACAGGGACAAGGTGAGAGTCAGAGAGAGGGATAGATAGGGATAGACAGACAGGAACAGAGAGAGGTGAGAAGCATCAATCATTAGTTTTTCGTTGCCGTTGCAACACCTTAGTCGTTCATTGATTGCTTTCTCACATGTGCCTTGGCCGCGGGCCTTCAGCAGACTGAGCAACCCATGCTGGAGCCAGCGACCTTGGGTCCAAGCTGATGAGCTTTTGCTCAAACCAGATGGGCCAGCGCTCAAGCTGGTAAGCTCGGGGTCTTGAACCTGGGTCTTTGCATCCCAGTCCGACGCTCTATCCACTGCGCCACCGCCTGGTTGGGCTGAAATACTATTTCTGATGGCTATCTAATCTGAAGACATTATACAACAAATTTCATAATTTAGCTCTATATCTGGTTCCACTAGTTTGAAATACAAAACAGTGTCACTCAATAATGACAGCGATAAGACCACAATTCTTATCTTCTACTACACAGTTTAGTTAAAAACCCAGCTATTTCCCTACACTTCCAATATGCTCTCTTTCCTGAGTATATATATTAGAAAATTTGTGTAACCTAAGCCTTGGCAAATGTGACACAAAAATTAAGATCTGTGAAGGAATAACTAAAAATTCAACTTCATCAAAATTTAAGAAAACAAATATTTGCTGTATGAATGTTTCTAAGAGAATTTAAAGACAAGCTACCAAGTATGAAAAAAGTATTTGCAAATCACATATTTATGAAGGACTTTTATACAAAATATATAACTAATTTTCATAACTCAATAGCAAATAAACAACCCAATTAAAAATGAACAAAAGATTTGAGCAGTTACTTAACAAAAAAAAAATGACACAGATATGGCAAATGAGCACATTAAAAAATGTGCATCATCATTAACTATTAGAAAGAAACATGCAGGCCCTGGCCAATTGGCTCAGTGGTAGAGCATTGGCCTGGTGTGTGGATGTCCCAGGTTCAATTCCCGGTCATAGCATACAGGAGAGGTTTTGCCATATTCTTCTTATTTATTTGTTTATGGGATCCTGATTCAATCATATATAATATCAGTAAACCATTTAAGTTTATTCCACTGCATGAGGATAAGCCCTTTTATTCAATTCAGTTATAACAATCATTGGGACAGGAATCTAGCCTTGGGTACTCTCTCTACCAAAAATCCACATTCCCATTTCTTCCTTCCTAGGATAAAGTCTTCATCAAAAGTCACTCAGAGGATTATTTTTTTCACACCCATTTATTACCTACTGCCTTTTACATCTAAAGAGTTACCATTAGTAAATTAGGAGCAGATAAATTTCTTTGTACATTCAAACTGAAATTCATAGAGAAGCACACTGGATGTTCAGCAGTAATAAATGCAATGGTTATTTTTCAAAGTCCATAACATTTTCGGATATTAAGACCAATATGCGTCATGACCATTAAAAATGTCAGAATGCGTGCCTGACCTGTGGTGGTGCAGTGGATAAAGCGTCGACCTGGGAACACTGAGGTCGCCAGTTCAAAACCCTGCACTGGTCTGGTCAAGGCACATATGGGAGTTGATGCTTCTAGCTCCTCCCCTCTCTCTCTCTCTGTGTGTGTGTGTGTGTGTGTGTGTCTCCTCTCTAAAATGAATAAATGAAAAGAAATAAAAATGTCAGAATGCTATCATAGCTCCTTTAAATAGAGAAAAACTATAGAACAAGTGAATAGAAGATAATTGATTAATTTATGTAAATGATGTTTCAAATGCTGCATTTCTAATTGTGCTTTCTTTGACTTAAGGGCTTTCATTTATTCTGGTGCTTTGAAATTACTTCTAAATGAGGCCAATTAAAGTGACTTTTTAGTGACTCCTAGGAATATAGTGCACACACACACTGGTGTAGGGTCAGGCAGCATAGATTCAAATCGCAGCTCTACCAGCTACTCTCAGCGTAAACTGGGGCTTAGTTTCTCCTCTACAAGATGGGAACAGCAATATACTAACCATTATGGAGTTGCTGTGAGAATTAAGTTAGGTATATGTAAAGTGCTTGCTGAGAGCTTCCCAGAACAGCAAAAATGTCTTGAAGCTTTTGCTAAGATGAAACTGAGTTTATGGCTTACCTAGGAGAACAAAACCTCTATAGCATCTGACAGTATTGGAAAGGAAAAGAACAAGATTGGACTTACTGAAATTTTGAAGTCTGGTTGAAAAGTTTTTTAATGCAGATCTTGATGAGAATTAGGTAAGAATCATGATAGTTTGGGATCGGCAGAAAGAGCAAAAAGAATATTGTGAAGAGAGAGTCAAGGATTTTAGCCAATGCACAGTTGATCATTCCTATTGAAGAGGTAGTGGGTCTTTTAATAAGCAATGCAGTTATTTGCAACTTCTATCTTCCTGAGCAATATTCTTCTGAAAAATTATGCTAATAAAAACTATGTAGCCTGACTAGGCAGTGGTGCAGTAGATAGAAAGTGGGACTGGGACACAGAGGACCCAGGTTCAAAACCCTGAGGTCACTGGCTTGAGCGCGGGCTCATCTGGCTGGAGTGTGAGCCCAGCAGCTTGAGTGTGGGGGTGCTGGATTGAGCGTGGGATCATAGACATACCCCATGATCACTAGCTTGTGCCCAAAGGTTGCTGGCTTGAAGCCCAAGGTCACTGGCTTGAGCCAAAGGTTGCTGGCTTGAACAAGGAGTCACTTGTTCTGCTCTAGCCCCCCAGTCAAGGCACATATGAGAAAGCAATCAGTGAACAACTAAGGAGCTGCAACAAAGAAATGATGCTTCTCATCTCTCTCCCTTCCTGTCTGTCTGTCCTTCTCTCTGTCTGTCTCTCTGTTCCTGTCACAAAAACAAAACAAAACAAAAACACAAAAAAAACCCATGTAATAGTAAAATTATGTTAAGATCATTTTAGTTCTGAGTGTCCAAGTGGTGTGCAGTTTATCAAAATAGTTCCTGGCACAAACTAAATACTATATGTGTATTTGTGGTTTTCAGGTTTATTGATACCATTATTTATTGGGGACCATAAGCCAACAGGGTCTTTGTGGTTTAGATTTTGGGGCAACAGAGGTGTGGGGAACTGTCAGTAAGCTGACAGTCTGCCCAAACCCCCACCTCACTTGCTTAGTGAAGTTGCTAAAGGCTGTTTTTTCCCACACTTCCATGTTAGCTGTGGTGCCGCATTGCTTATATTTGTCCTATCCCCCATGTCCCTTCCTATTCACGTCCCTTGGAAAGACTTGAGGCTGATTTCTTTTTATCCTTTGTTTTATGAAGTTAAGACATTATCTATGGTGGGGGTTTTCTGCATTTGGTAGAATTCTTGGGTTGCCCTGGAACTGTAATCAGAGAAATCATTGATTTGCTAAGGACTCTCTCCACTTTATAAATAAAGCAGGCTTAGGGGTGGAGAGTGTGCCTGTTCTTGCCATCAGTTTGCAGAGGCTTCCGGATCCCATCTTTTTCTCCTAAAGTTTATTTTCTTCATTCCACATCGTTCTCCCTCAGGACTTGGAATTACTAGTCGCACTGGTTTGTGGCAATTATTATTAAAATCAAGTAAGTCAAATTTTGAATAAGCTTTTTCAAACTACTAACATGGCCAATTTTTCTCTGCTTTAAGTTATAATGAGTATTTCTTTTAGACTTAAGAAAGATAAGCATCTTTTCTTTTGTGTCCATCTGGTGCCCACAGTAATTTTCCCCCATCCAGTTTATCCATGGTGAGCACCTGTTACTGTGTACCAAGGATGGTACAGGTGATAAAACACACATTATACCAGGGGAGAGGAGCATATCCATGAAAAAATATGGTGTAATAATTAAGTGATCTAGAAGAGGTGTGAATCACGAATTTAAAAAGCACAAAGGACAACGAGCTTAACAGCATAGGAGGGAGAGAACTTCACAAAATGAAGAGCTGCTAAGAAGGACCACATCTTGAATCAACCTAAACAAAATTATGGGTGACTCCCACTGAGTCTGACTTCTGGGGAAGCACTCAATGTATTCTTACAAACTTTTGCACCAGATTCTATCTTGGACTACATTGTATCTTAGTTTTGATTTTGACTACTACAGTATACTTCTTAGACAAATACCTTTTACTTAAAATAATAGCTGCATCATGTACAGGAGAGTTAGCACATTTAACTGTAATGGTCAATATTCAACTTGAAAGACATATGGTGGTAATCTCCTAGACCTTCCTTACTCATACTTGATGTCTTCTTATACCACCACAGTCTTGGTTTACACCTATTTTCCACTGTATTTATGAAGAGTCCTTTATTTCTCTCTTAAAATGGCCTAAAGTTTAACAATTAATTACATAGTCCCTTGGTTGTACTACCTTTTCTACTATTTCAGTGAAAAAATAGATCAGAGCTAGAAACAAGTATCATTTACTTCAGACAACATAATTTACCTGAAGTTAGGATGGTGATGAAATATGATAATAGCAGTGAAAATGTAGAATGCATAAAAGATGATCTACAAATGTTTGATTACTCTGAATAATGTCATATGCAATTAGTATTACAAGGGCTGGAAGTAGAAAATATTTTAAGATAAATGTAAATATTCTTTTACAAACATCACCTTCCTAATACAAATGATTATACTCGATTGAATTGCCAGTGTTTATGTTTCAGTCTCTGGTCCAGCTGTTCTATTCAACAGAAAGTAAATAGTAAAAATCACCTGACCTTGTGGTAGCGCAGGGGATAGAGTATCAGACTGTGACACAGAGGACCCAGGTTCAAAACCCCAAGGTCGCCAGCTTGAGTGTGGGCTTACAGGCTTGAGCACAGGGTTGCCAGCTTGAACATGGAATCATAGAAATGACTCCAAGGTAGCTGGCTTGAGCAAGGGGTCTGCTGTAGCTCCTGCATCAAAGAACACATGAGAAAGCAATCAATGAACAACTAAGGTGCCGCAACAAAGAATTGATGGTTCTCTTCTCTCTCCCTTCTTGTCCGTCTGTCCCTATCTGTCCCTCTCTCTGTCTCTGTCACACACACACACACCAAAAAAAGAAGGAGAAGAAGAACAAGAACAAGAACAAGAAGAACAAGAAAAGAAGAAGAAGAAAGAATAGTAAGAATCACAGCATCTGGGTTCAAAATTAAATCAGTGTGTCATCATGGGTAAGTCTCACCATAAAGTTTCAATTTCCTCATTGAAGTAAAACAGTAAGCTAAATGTTCCTTCTCTCTCTCTCTTTCTCTCTCTATCTCTCTCTTTTATAAGTGAGAAGAGGGGAGGTAGAGACAGACTCCTGCATGTGTCCCAACTGGAATCCACCAGGCAAGCCCACTTGGGGCAATACTCTGCCCATCTAGGACCCTTGCTTCATTTAACTGGAGCCATATTTTAGTGCCTGAGGCAGAGGCCATGGAGCCATCTTCAGCACCCAGGGCCAACTCACTTTAATAAAGCCATGCCTGTAGGAGGGGAGAAGAAGAGAAAGAGAGAGAGAGAGAGAGAGAAAAACGAGAGGAGGAGGTGGTGAAGAAGCAGATGGACACTTCTCCTTTGTGCCCTGACCGGGACATCCACACACTGGTGGACACTCTACCACTGATCCAGCCGGCCAGGGTGCTAAGTGTTCTTAACTGAAGTGTGAACACCTTCTTCCAGTTGAATGAGTAAGGTGCGGAGTCACAGTTTTACGGTAGTGTGGGGAGATTTACACACAACTAAACTCTGCTCCTTTCATGCATCAATCTCTGCTGACCTGCCCCAGATTTTCTGGGGGCCGGAGGGTGCCAGCAGGTGCATACAAGTTCTTTGGGATTTAGCAGCCTCAACTATTGCCAACATTGAGCTGATTAGTGTCTAAACTTTAAACAAGTAAAATATAGTTGGAGAAGTTGTATAAATGAGAATTGGTGTGTTTTCTTAAAAAAATATAGCGTTTCAAGAGGCATCAAATCTGTATTCGTTGACTTGAGTTTAAAACAACAGAAATATATTATCTTACATTTCTGCAGCCCAGAAGTCCAAAATCAAGGTGTCAAGGGGTCACCAGGGCTAGATTGACTCTGAAAGTACTAGGTGAAAAAACCTTCTTACCTCTTGCAGCTTCTGGTGGCCCCAGGTATTGCTTGGTTTGTAGAATTATTTCTGAGTTTCAGGCTCAGAAATGATAACTAACAATTACATGATAATTTTTGCCTAAAACTGAGTAATTTACATAAAGAATGGTGTCTGGTACCAATGAAAATGCAAGTTTTTTTTAATGATAAGAGAAAAAAGTTTGTTTTTGCAATTATATTTTTGCATTCAAAGGAAGAAAACAAGTAATAATTAGGAATAAAACATCTAGAATTTAACTTTCAAGTTGCAAGTTAAAAAAAGAAGTCAGGCAATGTTCAAGATGAAATTGTAATGTTGACATCAACTGACTCATGATAAAGAGTATAAACAGTAAATGATTAACTTTGTGTTATGCTAAATATATTGTTATGAAAATTCTCTCTATTACATTTCCTGTATAGTTTCAGCCATAATGATGAACTAAATATACTTTAGCATTTAATGAACAGAACTAAATGAGCTACAAAGACCACAGAGTTCTTGTTTCAATATATATCTTTGATCTTATAATAATGTTTTCTTCTGCAAGTACAAGGAGTCTGCGTTGCCAGGCACTGAAGGGAATATAAAGCTTGGGAGTTCTCATTGCAGAGCATTGGTAAGTTTTCTGGAAATAAACAATTTTCATGTAATATTATTTTCCTTTTTTTTTTTTTTTGGTTCACAGTTTTGTATGACAAAGTTTCTCTTTCTTGTAAGTTCCCAGTGATATGTTATTAATATTGAGTCCTTTATAAATGAGAAAAATAAGCATTGCCTGTTGAAAGCTTTGTGGAGTTTTAAACATATTATTTTAGGGGAATTAGCACCTCTTTAAGGAATGATGTACTCAGTCTCCCAGCAGGTGAAGTATGAGCTATCCATATCTCTCATCAGAGTGCCTCTCTGGGTGTCCTGAATCTTGCCTCACATCACACCCCTCCCTGGTGCAATCCACATTCAGTAATTTGCCTGAACATTGAGGTATAAAGGCCCAGCCTACTTGCCTCAAGTCAGGACAATTTGTAAAAATTATGTTATCTATGAACTCCTCTTAAAATTGGCTGAGGCCTTTTTTGTAACTGCATCGTAGTTTAACATCTCTGGGCAATCCTGCATCTTTCCCACTGTCCACTTAACCTAGGATATGTTGGTCCTAAGACCATAGTCCCAATAAACTATCTGCATACAAATCTCTGTCTTAAATTCTGCTTCTTGGGAAAACTGACCCATTATATCTAGTCCAGTGAGGTCAAGGACAACTTTTTAGATGTATTCCAATCTGAGATTTACCTCTCAATATTAATAAAATTTTGTCAAATGGAGAAGAAAAAATAATGCATTACCTGCAAAGGAACAATATAAGAAAGAGCAGAGCTATGAAAGAATATTCCTTTTCAGGTCAGTGGTGCAGGTTTGTTAGAGTATCAGAGAAGCAATTTATAGCATAGCAGGGGGAGATAGAGCCCAGGTTATAAAGGGTCTGGGTTGTCTCTCTCAGGAATTCAGATGTTTTTCCACAGATAACAAGGAATCATTGGTGGATTGCATGGACAAGATGACAAAATGAGAGTTATTTCCAAAAGAATACAATATGTAATAGAGAAGGTAGGTTAGAGGGGAACTGAGATAGAAAATAGGCAAGAAACTAAATAGAAGGCAGCTATAACTTTGGAAGCAAAAGTTTTCAATGGTTAAACTGACTCCGAGATGATAAATAGGGAATGGATGTGGGCAGTGGAATGGAGGTAGAAACAACTTTATTAGGTACTTAGATGTCAGAAATAAAGAAGAATCAGAGACAGAGTTCCCTTGCTTGGGTCCATGAAGATGGCTGTGGTTTTAAATGACAGATAGGTAGAATGACAGATGGATGGCGTATGGTTGAGATTGTGGCTTTAGAGAAGGAAGGAAACTAAGAAAAGCCTAGTAGGAGTCTTCCTGTTGAAGATCTCTTCTTCAGTGACTGACATTCTGCATGATGGAGAAAAAAATGGTTTTTCCTTCCATCCAGTGATTTAGAAGCTGCCAGCAAATCCAGAGCAGCATTAAGTTCAGTAGTGAAAGAAAAAAGTTTTATCTTCCAACAGTAACTTCTTGCAGGAATCAATAGGACATGACCTAAGATAAGGTCAAAAGTTAGATGAACCATTTGCCAGAGAGAAATAACATGTAGAGCCAGAGGGAAGCAGTAAGAGGTAGCATGGATATGCTCTGTAGCAGGACTGTGGAGAAGTTATAACTTGCTTATTTTCTTTGACAGCAGGTATCCTGGAAGTAGTTATCTGCTACAATACTTTTCTTTTGTGGGACTCCAAAGCAGACAACATGCTGTAATTGTGTAAGCATACGCCTTGACAATGAAACCAACCAATCTGTCAGACTACTAACCTGTGAGGGTCTGAACATGGGCTTGCTTCCCACTAGTAATGATGTCATGCTGGTGCTCAGTGAAGCTCATTTTAAGTATTTATTGTAATATCAACAAGAATCATACCTATCAGTGCAAAATACTGAGCATTTTAATGGAATGCTCTGGATAGCTAATACTTCTCTCATGTGATTGAATCATAGACAAATAAAATAATTATTGAAAGAAAATGTTGACATTTGGGGAGTCCATGAAATCAACTTATCAGATCATAGAGAATACTTACTGAAAATATGAAATCCAAGGTCCCAGTTTACCCACTGAATTAGCGTCTAAAACAGGGCTTCTCAATCTTGGTCCTATTTACACTTGTAGCTGGACAATTCCATGTTGTAGTACCATGCTGTATTGTATAGGATGTTTAGCAGCATCCCTAGCCTGTACATGGTACATACTAGGAACCAGCACACACATACACACTGACACAGAGTTGTGACAATCAAAATATCTTTAGACATAACCAAATGTCCCCTGTAGGGTAAAATCACCCCTGTTGAGAACCACTGACTTAGAAAGATGGGCCTGGGAATCTGCTGTTCTCCTTCATAGTTGATGAAGTGTGGAATGGTGGGACCTAGGTCATGAGCAAGGGCACACTCCCAGCACCCTGCAAAATGATTTCATCTACTTTTCGGTAACTTTTTCTCTAATAAATTAATGTGTGTATACAGCACAGAGGAAGGAAAGTACATGTGTGTGTTGTGGGGTAGGTGTTTTTTCTCCTCTTCCTTGTATATGTTTATCTATTTGTATAAGTCCTGAATGTTACCCAATGCCAGCTATATACGTTGGCAAACAAGTGATCTACTTATTGTGCAGTTAAGATCAGGTAAAAACACTATTCTCTGGTACAATGAGAAAAGAATGAATGAATAAATTTTGCACCCAAATTATGTACAAACAACGGCTAGGCATTAAAGATTCAGAAGTGAATAAAACACATCTCCCGATCACCATTGTTTTACAAAGAGATACAAATGTGAACATACAATGATGTGTTGCTACTGGCAATAAATTAATAGATAATGTCATACCTTATCTGTGACTATGAAACTAATCTGATTAAAGTGTACTGGATTCAGTACATCCCTAATGCAACCAGATCATTGTTGCACAACTTTCAAATAAGGTGATCTCCTTGTTTGTTTGTTTGTTTGTTTGTTTTTTGCCCTCAGTAAGTCAATGTACCTTCTCTGGACATAATCAAGTAGAAAAAGCCTTGATAACTGTCCCATTTAGAAGAAAGAGAGGGGGTGGATTAAACCTAGAGAAGGCTGTGCCTGGGATTAAAAGACAGACACTGAAACAGAGTTTATGTGTGTCCCTCACCTATTTGGTGCTTGGATCAATGGTCAAACTAATTGTAGCCTATTAGTGGATTTTTATTTGTTTTTAATTTAATGAGTATATAAAACAGTTACAAGTGATTGAGGAGGGGTTATCACCATGCATATTTTTGTTAATGATTTTTAAAAGCATGTATATATTGTTTATCGATATAAATAATTTGTGTGAAGAATTTATTTTGTTTATATGCAACCAATCAACTATTTATTGAGTGCTTCAGGTGACTTGGAGTAGTTATTGTGGCAATGGCAAAAAGAGATAAGACATAATGTCTGATAATAAGCATTTTATAAATTAGTTAAGAAGATAAGAAATATACACATATAAAAGACAATTAAATTTTAAGTCATTAAGTGCAAAGAGCCAAATGATATGTCAAAGAAAAAGAGAGGCAAGAAAGATTTTCATTCTGGATGGTCAGTAATAACTTATCTACAATATGAGGAATAAAAGGAGCTGTAAAGGATTCATAGAGTTCCTATTATAGGGTAAGGAGATGAGAAATTTCCCATGAGGATAATGGCCTGGATAAAATCTTAAAGCCAAGATTGGACAAAACATCTACCTAGACAGACTAATACTTGAGCTGGGTATAAGTTGAAGTAGGTGTCAGAAAGAGACATTGCAGGAAGACTTGCCTGTCAGTCCCTTGACATATTGGGAGATATTGACAGTTTTTGATTATAGTCACAGAATGATGATGTTATGTTTTAGAAAAGAATCTGATGGCAGTGCAAATGGAGTACCTGATGGTGGCAATAAAAATAAAACAAATAAACAAAGTAACTTTAATTTAAAAATAAAATCAGCAGGTCTTATAAAGTGATAAAACATGTTGAATATGGGGGTTGAAACTTGAGTGTTAAGACTGTTAGATTAAGGGTATTGCCCTGAGAAAGAAATGTAGACCATCATGCTTAGTGAAATAAACTTGAGAGTGAAATGAGATACTCAGTTTTGAAAATACTGAATTATTAGTAATAGCATGCAAGATGATATTATAAAACAGATATTTGGTGAATTGAGTTTAAGAGAGAATTCATTGTCAATGATATAATTTAGAGGTCACTGAAAAAATTATGAAAATAGATACTATAGAAAAGGAGATCCATCGAAAAGGGCTAAGCACAGAACTTCAAGGTATTGCTAGATCTGAAAGTATGAGAAAAAAAGCAGATTATTAGAGATAGGCAGAGAATTAGACAACATGCAGTTAAAGAATGTAAAGGACTAGAGAACTTGAAGAGACAGGAAGTGTTCAAGAGTGTCAAATGCTGCAGACAGAAAAAACTTCGGAAAGCACTAGCACCCTTTCTCATGTAAAGTACTGTATAGATATATTTGATGATCTGCTCCAAAACCCAAGAAGGAAAATAAGCTTTGAATTACATGTGAATAAATGTATTAGTTAAAATAATCATGTATTGATATTTTAAAAGGAAGAAGAAAGGCAAAACTTGCTACTAATGATAAGGAGATATGCTGGCTGTCCTTTGCCTTTGTATTAAGCATGAAAGAGTCAGATAAAACTGTAGCAGAAACCAGAAGGAACAAAAAATAAATAAATTACTATTTCCTTTATGAAATGTTCTTTTATTCTAGTGATGTCTCTTTAAAAATAAAAATCAACGAATAAATGTCCATTTCAATTGATCTTCTGTTGGACCATACAACTAGTCTGACATATTAATTACTGTTTCTTAGATTTAACTGTTTCTGTATAATAAGACTGATAAACAACAATATTTTATGGAGAGTGTCAAATAGCTTGCTTTTACAGAATTTCTTTTCTCTGTTTATTTATTTATTTATTTATTTAGGATGGACAATGGAGATATTTCTCTGATCAGAAAGATACTACTAATTTGGGGTTGTGAAAAAGCATGTCTTTAGTTACATTTTGTTATTATTGAAATTTACAGGCTACTATTTTTTGTAAAACAAGTTTAAATGAAAGTTTCTTCTGTTCACTACCCTGAGTCTGCCTCATATTAGCCATCACCTTGAGAAACTCACTATACCTATTAACCCATTTCCCTCCTCTGTGAAATGGGAATGTTAGTACCCACCCTTGTTGCTACTGGTGCTATAAGCATCAGATGAGTTAATAGAAGTCAAAGTGTTTGGTTAACTTTGAAATGTTACATTCATGTCATTATTATTAATTCTTCTAGACCATAGTGTCAGGGAGGCAGAGGGGACCTATGTTGTTCTTACAAAATTATAGTACTTACCATACCATAGTGCATGATGTAAAGTAAGAAATCAATAACTATTTGCTCAATTCAATCACTTTCTGAGAAGTTTAATCATGGAAATGGTTGTGTATAAAAGTACCAGTAAAATATATATGAAACCACAAAATCAAAGATTCTGAAAACAAAGGCAGGCTCAGCACTTTCAAGAATGCTGATCTGTTGCCATGATGATGACTCTGAAGCAGCTGACATCTGTCCCGATCGCTGAAAGGTTTCCGAGGAAAGAGCCCAGGTTCCACCATGCTTTCACTTTATGCCGAACAGCCTTGTCTAGCCATATTTCAAACTACAGATTGTTTATTAGTAAACCTGGAAAATACAGTCAAAGGAACTGATAACACCCACAGAATGAAGCTCATAAAAATGCAACAAAAGGCTGAGAACGAGGGACAGAAAATAGCCTACCTATAAAGATCGGAAGGCAATACCACATAACGTGGAAGCAAAGAATTGTACAATAAAGTGTTGCAAGGAGATGTCTGTTTTCACTGGAGTTCATGGCTATACTCTGTTAAGATACCTGAGGCATGTCGAAATATACTTGACCTTGCCTGACCTGTGGTGGCGCAGTGGATAAAGCGTCGACCCGGGAACACTGAGGTCGCCAGTTCAAAACCCTGCACTGGTCTGGTCAAGGCGCATATGGGAGTTGATGCTTCCAGCTCCTCCCCCCTTTCTCTCTCTCTCTCTCTCTGTCTCCTCTCTAAAATTAATAAAATAAAAATTAAAAAAAAAAGAAATATATTTGACCTCAGAATAAAAGTAATAGTCTATAGTATTTAAATTATTTCACCAGGGCTCCTCACATATTAACAGTTATGAATGGAGGTTGGTAGGTGAATGGCCAGCTGGGAAAAGGAAGGAGAGAGTCTAGGTAATAAAACAAAAATGCCAAACACAACAACATAATGGAAGACCTATTTTCCTGCCCTCCCAGCTCCCAAACGTCCTCAAACAGACCTCTCAGTGATGCCATTTTCAGTGACTTCTATCTCAACATTGCTTTCAGCTGATTATCAAATAATGGCTGCTTTGAAATTAACTAATGATTTATTTCCTATAATATATTTTTATTTGACCCTCACTCCCACAAGGTCTAGCATTATTGTGCATATTAAAAACAGAACTGTTGGCATGATGGGAAGTTGAATTAATTGGGAAGAGGGCATAGCTAAAGAACTAATGGGTAGGATGCCTCCTTCCTGATATAAATTATAGCCAGGCCTAGTCTAGCCTCTCACATCAGCCAGTAGTATTCTCTAGAAAGATACCAAAGGATGTCCTATAATATCATTCACATCCTCTAAGTACAGAGGCCCACTGGTAGAATGAAGACCCAAAGTGGGTCAGTCAGAGAATGAGTCAGGTCTCTAAAGCCAAGTCTAAAATATCCTGAGACAAGCAACTGGGCAACAAGGAGATTTTGGTTTTAAAAAGTCAAGACATGCATGTGGGATGCCCAGATACATTCACTTCAGGGAACTCTCTCCCAGGGCATCATTCTCCATGCATGATGGAAGGCAGTCATATTTAGAGCTTGACGTTTTATCTAAGACATTTTCTGTGATAGGTGGCATTGGACAAAAGAGACTTGGAAAGCTGTCTTTATGGTAGCTGAAACTCTGCCAACTCCATGGGCCAGTGGTAGTCAGGTGTTCTAGTTTCCCCAATGAGAATGAGGGGCATAGAACACCTCTGTGTGCAGCAAGTCTCAGTCTAGATGGAGGGGACAGTGGGCCTGCAGAGAGGACTATCGCTATTTGAAGACCTACGAAGGTTGTTTATTTTATTCTCCCAGAGGGTTAACGGGAGTGAACCAAAAACCTACTGGGATCCCATCCAAGTTGCTTTTTATCCATAGGCTGAGCAACTGATTGTTTTAAAGAAAAAGGTGGACAAATTAAAGTTCAATCACTGTCCACAACTGTATTATTAGCACTATTAGCGTCCATCCTCTTAGGCACATATGCTATCAAGATGAAAGAGAGAAGCTTTTTTCCCCCAATAGCATTCTGGATTATGAATAATATCATAAATGATCATGTTTTATTGCTCTCCCAGGTTCAAAGGAATTTGTTCCATTTTGAATTATGTTTCAATCCCAGGAAAATCACTCCTTTTTTTGTTTTTCAACAAAATTTCTCACAGGTTTGGCTTTAAATCATTGAGGAGCTATAGGGCAACATGTCACCCTTTAGAAAGGTAGTGCAATGATGATGGCAAACACATGGCAGTTTATTTTTTTTATTTTATTTAGAAAATAAACTTTATCACAGTGTCATTGATCAATAAGAGTACATAGGTTTTAGGTAAACATTTCTGTAGCATTTGAACTGTTGATCATGTTGAATACCTGCCACTCAAAGTCAAATCATTTTCCATCAGCTTATATTTGTCCCTCTTTACACCCTCCCACCCTCCTTTCCTTCCCCCTCCACATCCCCTTCCCCCGATAACCACTTCACTTTTATCAATATCCATGAGTCTCAATTTTATATCCCACCTATGTGTGAAATCATATAGTTCTTTGCTTTTTCTGATTTACTTATTACATTTGGTAAAATGTTCTCAAGATCCATTCATGTTGTCATAATTGTCACTATGTCATCATTTCTTATAGTAGTATCCCATTGTATATATGTACCACATCTTTTTTATCAAATAAGCACCAAAAGGATAAGAGCATGAGGCAAAATTGTGGTGGTCAGAAAGCGTAATTTCAAATGTTATGACCTTAGTTCTGAATAATGTAGTCCAAATCCTGATTAGTAATCTGACATACATGAATGTTAGAGTAATTTTTGAAGTTACCTTCAAAATAATGATGAAAAAAATGTAAAAGAAAACTAGGGTGACAGTGCTAAATTAGAATGAAATAGAGAGGGCTGTCCTCTGACTTGTCCAAAGATGACAACAGAGATGGGAAGAATATTTTGTTTCTAGGCCATGTCTGTCATTTGCTAAGTGATTATTGTATGCCAGCCATTATAACTTCATTATGACATTTTATCTTCATTATGGTGTTAAGTAGGTATTAACTTCAGATTATGAGATGCCAAGATTAATACATTATCCAAGATCTCTCATCTACACAGTGATGGAGGCAGAACACAAACACAGATGTCTGTTTCTTAAAAGCCCATAATCTTTCTAAATCATCAGCCTCCCCCCCCCCACACACAAAAATACTGAAAACATAGCAAGATGATTGCAGAAGTACGGTAGCATTTATTGGATTATTACTAGAGCCATAGACAGTGCTAATTATTTTACATATTTTTTAAATTTAACATTCATGAGAACCCAATGAAGCTAATATTATGTGTTTCCATTTCAGGGAAGAAAGGAATTTATATTTAAAGAAGTTTTTCAGATGTTCAAGCTGTCAAAGTTAGTGAGTTAGGATTCATAATGAGGTCTGTCTGACTCCAAAACCACTATAGAACATTCTATTGATTGTGCCTGAATTTCAATAAACAATGTAGTATTGAGCAAAGGTGATGACCTATTGGTCTAGAGATAGAAACACAACTTGGGAATAATGCTCATTCATCCCTTTGGAATGATGCTACAAAGAGAATTCAGATATGAAGGCAAAACAAGAAGATGAATATAAAGAAAAAAGCTGGTGACAGAAATAAGGGAACATGTTGAACACATAAATACTGTTTCAGAGTTATGGGATGGACAGAGAACAATAGCATTGGAGGGTTGATTTGGAAAGCTTACCAAGGAATTGCATTCAGGAAGAGACTGAATCCTTCCCTGAGAGTCTGATAATACTTTGGGGAGAAGACTATCATTCAAAACTGTGAGATGTCCAGAATGCCTTGGGACAATTGGAAATGCGTCACTATTCCTATGGTACAGCCTTCCTATTGAAAGTGGAGGAGTGTTCTGATAGACACCCCAGTGATTTTTGCCACCTTCTTCTGTTTATCACAAGAAGCATGTCACATATTAAGAGAGCCTGGAGCAAAGTAATCAAGAGGCAGTTGGTCTACTGACTAGGGTGATGTGACTAAAAGGAACACTCCTAACAAAGGAAGAAATAAAATGAGGAAGGAAAGAAAAAAGGGCAACCCAGCCAAGCAATCTTTGGTCTTGTAGCCATGGGTTGTGCTACACTGAACTTCTATTGTTAGAGAAACAGATCTACTTGTTGTTATCCAAGAACAGGTTCACAAAATAACTGTAGAATCAAATTGTAAAATTCTGGCACACAGAAATTATTTCTTCTATTTTAGGATGAGTGTAATTATTTATCTATCAACCCATAAACTCAATATGTGTAACTTCTTAGTCCTTCTAATTTTATTTCTTGGTTGTAGCTACAGAACGTCAAACATTTTAAGGCACTGTAAAAATCATTATCACTGGTTAACCACACTAAACTGATAAAATAATGTGATGCATAAAAAATAGTAAATTAACTAATTTCATTAGAAAAGTTAATTTTTATAATATGTAAAATATAAACAATCATAATTTGTAGTATTTGTAATATTTCATAACTTTTGTAACATTCAAAATAAGTGCAAATAAAACATTCTTAAGATGATCAGGAGTAGTTGAAGATATGATGTTGATACATCTGATGACAATAATATATTAGTGAACACAAATCTTTACTACTCCATTAATGAGCTACCACCAATTTTTTAGATTATTTTATTTTAGTCACTAGAAAATGTGAAAGAAAGAATAATATTGTGAGCTCTAGAGTTTTGAGTAATTTCAATAAAAGAGCACTGTATTTTACTAAAGACTCTTTTGTTTGGGCTAAAGAAGGCATATCAGATCTCCTTAAAGATGAAAAAAGCTGTACCTTGGAGATAATGGTCCTCTATTTTGCCATTAATAAAAAAGTTAACAAAGAATTGGCAGGATGAAGCTGCAAGACTTTCTCAGGTTTACAGGCTCAAGGCTAGCATGTAAGGGGCTCTGGATCCCTCTTCCCACTGTCACTTAGTTCAGGCCAGAAGTTACAGGCAGGGTCAGCAGATACATGAGTCCCCTCTCCCCCTACATCCTTTAAAGAGACACCCCTAGCATCAGGGCATACCAGGATACATACACCCCAGGGCTAACCTCCAGGACAGGAACACAGCCCACACCAGTCTCCATTTTCATGGGGCAAAAGTGAGAACAGGTTTTTAAGAGAAGAATAAATAATATGAATTTGGATTTCTAAAAGTCTCCTTCTGTTCCAGGAAGTGCTAGAAAGGCTAATTGCCTGGAGGCTCCAGAAAAAGAATCAGCCTAGCATTTAAATATCTCTCACTAACTGTCCTCCTCATAATATTCATGCTTTTTCTTTTTCCTTTTACATGCGTTCAGGCCAGCTGTCTGCCTGGTCCCCACCAAAGTGCTGTCTGCACACCTCTTGGGCAATTTCCTCACCCTCCATGGAATGTCTTCATCTCCTCTTTCAGCATCTGTGACCTTGACCCTGTTTCTTCTCAAACTTCATTAAAGTTCCAAATCAAATTAACCTCTATTCCTCTAATTTGTAAAATGTAAATCTTGAAAGGGTCTTTCAAACGTAAATGTCATCTGGTCTGTTCTTGTCCTTAAAGCATCATTTGTATGAATCTCTGGGGAGAGCTGGGGAGTTGTTTCTCGATAGATGGCAGGAGAAGAAACTAGAATGAGACTTGAACGGATAAATAGATGCCTGAAATTACGTCAGTGGTCATGCTTTGTCAAGTCTGCCACATTCATTCATTGTCTAAAATTATTAGCAGAAGAAAAAAAAAAACGAATCCTTCATTTTCCCAGCCTTTTACCAAGCTAAAAACTACTGTGAGGAATGCTGTCAGCAATATGATGTTGTCAATCCTATCATTTCTCAAAGATGACAGCTCTCACTCACATTTTTCTGAAGTGGATGAACTCATTCGGAGTGCATTTTGTGAGCATGTGTTCTGCTCACAACACAGTAGAATCACAGAAGGTTGGAGCTGGTAGGGCCCTTGGGAATGTCCCACCCGGCAACTATTATTTTTTCTATATGAATCATGGCGGGAGTGTGACAAGTAAAATAGTTGCACTGCTTCTCATTTACTGCCATGTAGTAGGTGAAAAAAATATGCTGACACTTACATAATGCCTACATGACAGCCTGCAGGCATTTTAAAAGTATGGGGGCCAGAAGGACTTGAGGATTCTTAAAAAGGCAATACCTCCTTAATCCAGTTCAGCCTCTGGAGAAACAGCATGAGGTTATGGGCAGAAGGCCGGACCACACCTGGTCATGCCTGACTATATGCAGAAACCTGCCATTGATTACACAGTATCTGTCTGACCTCAGGCTTTTCAGCAGTAAAATGGAGAAAATAATACCTGCCCCACAAGTAAAATTATGCCTTATTGTACAATATGTCTAATTAAAGGGATAGATTGAGAAAATACCAGAATACCTCTTAGCCTTTGTAAATGCTAATTGATTGCTATAGTGAAATTTGTGTCACTATTAGTAAAGGACAATTTAAAGAATTCTGAGGAAATCTTATTTACCTGTGTAGTCTAGGTTGCTTTTGACAATGGATTGAGAAGATTTTAGGTATGTAAAATATAAGGTTAATTTTTTTCATTTTAAACTACTGTAATTTTTATATTTTTCTTTTGTTCCTGGAATGTAGGTAATTGACTAGAAAGATTAAACAGCCCTTCCTGCAACTGATGGTTATGCCCTTAGTGAACTAAAAATGTGTGAGGCAAAGACAGTACAATTAGTTAAAGTAGGGGGGGAAATAAAATTTCAAAATAGATATTAAAAAAAAAAGCAATAAACAATCTTTTACAAGGAATGAAATTTAAGGAAAGTGTGGCACGTTTTGTTATTAATAAGAGAACTATAGATTTATTTCTTTTTTGTTTTAGCTAACTGAAAGACAGTGATTAACTGTGGATTCTGAATCAATCTGACTGTAATTTGCTGATGACATTTTGAAAGAGACTTTGGAAACAGCACACACAATCAATTATTTCAGCCTTTACCTCTCTAATTAATACTTACAGTGCTTAGAATACTTTTTCTTAAATCCACTTCAACTTCTGGTCTGTACATAACCATGCAATATCTCCAGATATTATTCAGACATTGAACACTAAATACTGATTTGCAGGTGTAGGTTTGCATCACACCTATCTAGTTTTCAGAGCACAGAGCCTGTCCTAAAATCATGGAACTACAGGTCTTCCCTGGGACTATTCAAATGCACAAGTCAGAACTATTGATTCCACTTAAAATGTCTGGAAAATGTAATGGTTTGTCAAAAAGTTGGGTTATATTCTAAGATCAGGAGGCATAGGTTGGTTTTGTACTAGTTTTTGATATTAATTTTCCCTCTCTGGGTTTAGTTTTCTATTCTGTAAACTAGGGGATGATATTCCCTAGAAAAGCAAAGAAAAGAGAATGGAAGAACACATGGGAAAGGATAAGGGAGGGTTATTCAAGACACTGTCAGATGGTGTCCCCTGTAAAGGAAAGAAGGACAGCTTGTCTTGACACCTGATTCCACTGAAGTCTTAAATGTAAATGCTTTCACTGCATCTCCAACCCTGTAACTGGAAGTGGGTAACATAGCCAATCACTTCTGAAATGAAGAAAAATGCAAATGTGGTCATCTTCTATTGACCATTCTGACCTTAGGCTTCTACTCAAATATAAGAATCAAGTTTTAAATATAAGGTCTGCCTGACCAGTGGTAGTGCAGTAGATGAAGCAATGACCTGGGATACTGAGGTCCCAGGTTTGAAACCCTGAGGTTGCTGGTTTGAGCATGGGCTCATCCAGCTTGAGCACAGGCTTACCAGCTTGAATGTGGGGTCACAGGCTTGAGTCTAAGCAGTAACTCCATTAAATTCTTGCAGCCAACACAATGTGGCAAATAAATGAAGTGCTCCTGCAGGAAATAAATTCCTATAGAAACAGAGTTTCTTTGCTGAGTCAGGGTTAGGGGTCCCTCCTTGTGTGGTTCTGGACTTGTCTTTATCATAGCAGCAATAGTCATATCAATTTCACACTGAATATACTGCATTCATCTCTTGTAAAGCACCTGCATCATGAAAGTCCTGAGAATAGGGTATCAAATACAATTAATCAGAAAACCCAAGTTAGTTGATCACTACAGCCTGGCTCACAGCTTTTCTAATGAGGCAAAGGGTTTGCCTAGTTGCCTATACTCCCTTTCTCAGGGCTCCCTATAAAAACTCCATTTAACCCCATATATTTTCTTATTCCTTTCCATATATCTATCTCTCTATTGTTCCAAAGCCTCAGTAGGGATATAGCTAATTCCCACAAGATGGTGACTATTGACATTAACCATGATGATATAGGAGAGAAGAAGATAAATGTCTCCTTTTCTATTATATCACAATTCTCTAAAAGCATGATTCCAATTGAAATTATGTATTGAGTATTTCCCATTTAGTTAAATTTTTACGTAAGCATTTATTTGAGGGCTTTCATGCTTTGACTCAATATATTTTGTAGATTAACATAGCATCATAGAAAAAAACAATCCTTATATCAAAACTAGATTCTGACCTTCAGTCTCTACCCCCTTACTGTATTTTTTTTTCAGCATATTTTGCTTGCATGGCTCTTTTGTAATTGTCCACTACTTAAAGAGTCAGAAAAGAAAGATTGCAGTCCTGGAAATGTGTAAGGAAAGGATTAAGTTTATATAATTAGGAAGCATAATGTAGCTCTCCCATCAGACTATATCAAAACTCTCATTCTCCTGTCATTTTTGCCAAGCCAGCACTCAGTTGCTATGCTTACCTATTGTCACCAGACGAAGGCTTGTGCTATTATCAACATCATCAAGATGAATTCAATTGCTGTTGTTGCTGGAGCATGCCATTCTTCGCATTTTATGTTGCATGACTCACAGTGACACATTTAACCAGGGAAATGCCGTTATGTTTACCCAAAAGCCCTCTAGCTAGCAATGATAACATTCAGTTAAGGGAGATGAATAGAAAGACTGGGAACACTCAATTACTTAGTGAACTCTTGAGTATATGTTTCTAAAAGAAAACTCAATCCAAAATGCAGATATAATAAATATAGCACTATACACACATGATAGAATAAATAATAGATATGAATGCTCAGTGACAACATATAGATCAGTATTAAGATACTTCAGAGTTTTATGAAAGTTGTTGGCATGTTAAAATTAAAATTCATATTGCAGTATTTCTGTAGTGAAGAAATAATAAATGCCAGCTATTAGAAAACATTTCTTTTTTCATGTAACCATTGTATCAAACATTGAAGGGAGGTCAGAATGGTTCAAACTTGAAGATAAGCCCTGCAAAGAGAAGTCAGCTGTCAAGTTGTCTTTGATTTCCTGAAGATTTGGACATATCAAGTATTTTAAGGAAACCAATCAAAAAAAAAAAATAAAATAACTCACCTGTAGGAAAGAAAGAGATGGGGAAGGCGCTTAGTTAATAAAAAACAAACAGAAAACAGCAACTAGGATTCAGTGAGAAAAGACATGAACAGGCAAATGAATTGAAAACACTTCCTTTTCTGCTTTGTACCTCCCTTTTCATAACACCTTATCTGTACTCGGTCCAGCTTCAACATCTCCAATCAACATACCATTCTAGTTCACAGACACTGTTGCCCACTTTTTCGCCTTGAGACATTCAATCTTGCACAGCAAGCACCAGGCCCTCTTCCCTTTCAGACAAAGCCCAAATAAAGTACCTTTTCTGTGCCCAAGTCAAAATGTCCCCCCAAGCGAGGTGATCTCCTTCATCTCTACAGATTCCAATAGGAGAGCACCTAAGGTCTGACCTGCTAATGAGAGGGAAAGTGCCATTGAGAATAAGACAATAACATTTAAAACTTTCTCTTCCCTATAGTTGAAGTTCTATGCATTTCGAGTTAATGAACTTTTGAAAATAAGCTGTTTCCTTTGTCAAAGACAGAGAAAAAGCCATGTGTATCTATATGTATTGTGTACATGAGAGGTTTTCCCTAGAATTTATTAGTACAGAACCAGCTCGCTATGTCTAGCTAACTCATACTCTATATGAAGACCTAGTTGAAGAAATATCCAGGAATGATATAGGAATTATCACAGTTAGCACTGACCAAATGCCTCTTTGCATTTGGCTCCAGGTATTGCATTGTGTAATCACTTTCACCTGAATGGGATTAACCTACTTTTTCTATATAAATCAGTTATTAATTATACCTAATCTTCCCTAATCCATTTTACAGGTTTTGGCTTTTTATTCTCATGCAATTGGACTTTGTTCCCTTCCTAGTTATTATAACCCTCACTTGTGAATGAATGACAAGGATAGTCTATTCTGCGGGGGAAGATTTTACTAACGGTTGATGATTCTTTTTTCTTTTCTACCTGCTCAGCCCTATGTCCCTTCTGTTAACTCTCTAGCATGTGTTTTCTGTTAAAAAGAAATGATTATATCTGGGATGAAATGGCTATCAGGCAGTTATTGTTTGTGATGAGCTGGAGACCTGCAACTGGTGGGTTGCATTCTCATTTCAGAAGAAACGGGAGGGAGGTAATGGATTTTTCTGTGTTTGTTTATGGAGAATATACTGTGCCTCAAATTCTGAACAGAAAATTGCTAGGAAGGGAATTAGATGCACTCCTCTAAATTTCTTCTGCTGGGAGAAGAGAAAGTTTGGGAGCACATACTTCCCTCTCCTGTTTCCTGCATTTTTTCGCTCTTCCCAGCTGTCCTGTGCTTGACACTACGCAAATGTTTCACTAATTCCAAGAGGCAACATGGCAGGTGAGAAAATCAGAACACAGATTTAGGTTTAAATCCTGCATAAAGCCCTGACAGTTTTGTGACATTGACAATTTATTAACCTCTCTAAGCACCTGATTTCTCATTTATATACATGAGATTTTAATACATATCTTGCAAGGTGATTATGAAAATGTAGTGAAATGACATAAGTGAGGAACATAATATAGTTTTCAGAACATAAAAGATGGTCAAAATAGGTTTAGTTCCCAATTCCTATTCAGTAGTTTTATAGGTGATGCTTTATTGTCATGCAACCCAAGAATATCACAGAACACCTTCAGGGCTCTAACTGGGCTAGGTTAGATTATTTTTTGTGGATACACAAGGAATTCTTTTCATATTATATACAGAGTTTACAGTGTGCCATTGACATGCTGTCCATGGCAGTTCATAATTTTAAACTATATACTTAGAGAGCACTCAGGAACGTGAAAGGTGAGCTCATGGGCAGGGAGGTGGCTAAAGCTGTTGGAGGCTCCAAGGCTCAGGCAGCTTCCTGAAAGGCAGCAGGTGATGGCCTAACTCATCCATGCTGAGGGGCAGCTCCAGCAAGGAAGATCAATGAAGATCAAAGGACAGGTAGGAGTGAGCTAAACTACTAAATGTTAGCCTTGTGCTTTCAGAATACAAATTGTCTTTAAGGTTTGATAGGCAGAGATGCGGGGAGGTGCTACTACCTTAAGTTTCTGAGATGGTGTGATGGTGTGACAATCTGCTAGTAAGAGTGTGCAAGATTTCTCTTCTTTAAACAACTCCCAAGAATTTGCTGTTCTATTCTTTAGGTATGAGAATTAATAGTAAGCTAAGTAATTTAGATGGTAAGGTTGAAAATTCAAGATTCAATACTTGTTTAAATGAAACAGCTTGGTACTCTTAGTGTCTGTGAGGTGGAGAAAGCACATCCTAAATCACCTCATCCTTTATTTAGCCTTCTCCCTCCTTGCCCAATGCTCTTCACCTCCCCTGCTTTGCCTTTTCCCCAAAAAGCATGAGGGGAAATCACTGGGTGGATGTCTGTAACTAGGCAATAGTTCACACACGCCTCCCCGCCAACTCCACCTCCACTTCGGCAGCATGGTTAGGGTCTCAGTTCTCCTTGCTTTACCTTTCATGTCTTTATTTTTCTCTTATATGGAGGGAGCATCAAGGAAATAAAAGTTTGCCTGACCCAAGAGAGATTTATCCTGACCCCTACTTTCCAGGAAATTCCCAGACACAGTAAGATCTGAGGAAGAGAAGAGCTGCTTGATGCATCCAGAGAGACAAGGCCATAGATAACCTCACAGATTTTGGAGTGTGCTGAACACTTTAGGGAGGCTCTAGGATCCCTGCATTCTGCTGTTCGTGCCCTCTAATCCTCTCCCTTTGAGTGAGGGCAGGAACTGTGACTTGCTTCTGACCAATTAAATATAGTAAAGGGGGTGGAATGTCACTTTTGTGATAATGCAAGATTGACACACATCTTGCTAGGAGACTCTTTTCCTTGCTGCCTTCGAAAAAGCAAGAGACCATGTTGGGAAGATCTACATGGTAAGGATCTGAGAGTGACTTCCAGATGACAGTCAGTAAAACTGTTCGACAGTCACTAGGAAAGCAATGTTATTCTCAACTGCATGAATTTAGAAGTGGCTCCTTCTATAGCTGAGCTTCAAATGAGGTTGCAACTCTGGCTTATACCTTGATTGCAACCTCATGAGATTTTTAATTCAAGGGCCCAACTAAGCTGTGCAAAACTTCTGATCTACAAAATAATATGACAAAATAAACAGGTATTGTCACAACACTGTTATGCAGCACTAGATAAGCTAACAGAGAGAACACAGATGGAAGAAGGGAAGCAAACCCGACAGATGGGTAGAAAAGGATAAGTAGGAGAACACTTTCAGTTGCAAATGGTTATTGAGAAGTAGGTAGGGTCAAAGATATTTTTACTGATGTGACCCCTGGAAAGCAGACTCAGAAATGAAATTTTATTAGGTAGTATCTTGGTATCAACAGCTGTAGAAGGGACATAAAAAATTTGATCAGGACAAAGGGAAAGGTGGGGTTGTGGTACAAGACCAATAAAGGCATCAGCCAATCCCATAGACCCTAGAACTAGTAAGACCGTTCAAAGATTTCAGGCACTGGACCAGAATAGCTGAGCCTTTATATCATCACAGTGAATTGTCGCTGAATGTATGCAGCCTCAGGAAAACCAGAAACTTGGGTCATGTGTCATCAGCTCACAGCTTTCTTCTGGAAGTGGCCTTGGCAACTTGGGTTACCTGCTTTTCTTTAAAGAGGAATCTGGACCTGGAATAACCATGTCTGTTACAGATATGCACTTGAATCACCTGATAACTGAAGCACACATTTTTATATTACATTTCCTGGGCTATATAGGCTTTCTATTAATCTGACACTATCTTGAGAATGGCATGATCTTAAACTGATGATCTTAAACCAGGTTATAATAGAAAAATCAATATTAGAATTAAGTTGTTATAAAAAAGTTATATTCCCTGCATGCCCAAGCTCACAGGCTGGGGCTCCACAGCTTTTGCTCTAGCTATTTTAATTGCACCAGGAGCACAAAGGATGGAGGAATCAGTTCCCAGCAGGGAATCTGAAAAATAGCTCATGTGTGAGAAGAAACTGATGGCACTCTCATAAAAACAGGTTAAAGAAAACTGAATAAAGAGACTAGTACAAATGTGCAGACAGGGTTAAGGTTAATAAGACACCTGAGATATGTATAGCATCCTAGGGCCAACAAGAACAAAATTTCACCACCTTTCTTAGGCTGGTAAAGTCCTAAGAAGGTTATGTTTTATGGCTATGAAGCTTTTACTTCAACTCAATTATGTATTCCCTTCTTGAGTTTGATCCTTGACCTCCTGTTCAACAGCTAAGATGTTTTATTTAATATTTGCATCTTTGCGCTGGCCAATTGGAGCGTTGGCGGGGCATGTGGAAGTTCCAGCATGCCTTTCCATAGTGGACTCAGAGAAATATAGCTATCCACAATCAGTCCATGTGAGCAACAGCTCATTTTATCCTGATCATTGATCTCAATATCAAGAATAACGGATGGCACACAATGAATAGAAATTTTTAATAAATGTGTTAAATGAATAAAGGAATTCTTAATATTTCTTGACTATATTAGGAAATCTGAGACACTTTGCTAAAGATTAAGGATGCAAATATATATATTTGTATTTTTATGAAGTGAGAAGCAGGGAGGCAGAGAGACAGACTCCAGCATATGCCCAACTGGGATCCACCTGGCATGCCCACCAGGGGGCGATGATCTGCCCATCTGGGCCATTGCTTTGCTGCAATCAGAGCCATTCTAGGGCCTTAGCAGAGGCTGTGGAACCAACTTCAGCGCCGAGTCAACTTGCTCCAGTGGAGCCTTGGCTGCAGGAGGGGAAGAGAGAGATAGAGAGAAAGGTGAGAGGGAGGGGTGAAGAAGCAGATGGGCAACAAGAACAAAATTTCACCACCTTTTTTAGGCTGGTAAAGTCCAGGTGAGAGAGTCACAGATGTAACTGTAATAAAGATTATTACAGTATGAGAGTAGAGGCTTTGGACAGATGATCATATATATTGCTTCCCCTCAACCCCCCCAACAACAAAAATCTATCTTTCCCCCATTACTCTGATATCTCTTGCTTATACTTCCCATTGACCAAGCCCAACAAGAAGTCAGAGGCCAAGAAGTCCAGGTGATGCTTCCCAAAGTAGCTACTCTCTCAGGTTGCTAAGCATCATGGAGAGTGTATTTGAAGAAGTTAATTGGAGAATAAATGGGATGGAAATTGAAGAAAAATATCTTAAGCTAAATAGGAATTTTCAGAACCTGTTCAAACAATAGTCAATATAGTCTGATGTGTTGCAATATGAGCACCTTGGGTGGTGATTTGAGATGAAGCAGACTTGGTTCACTAAGTAAGAGGAGGAAGAAATTGAGAGAATCCTGGTCCAGAGGCTCATGTCAGGAAATCCTAACAAAATAGGATAGGACTGATTTTTATGTTATAATCCAACAGTCTTATCCCACTATTTACTTTTAAGAATCAAGATTGGTGAATATCATTGGTCTGGTGATTCTCTGACTATGTAATGATGACAAAGTTTGTATTGATTTGCACTTGGCCATCCCATCAAGTTCTACACACTCTTTTACTTAGTGTTTTCATCAGAGAATAGCCTATGAAAACCCTTAATCATTGGTCTTGATGACTGATTTGCTTTTCATGTTGAGGGATGGAAAAGGCTCTGGTAAATGTGATATGCCATGTCTTCAACATTATTGTTGTGTGAGAAATCCTGTGTGTGGTGTAAGGCCCCACAGGCATGTGTTGCATCTAATTAATTGGATGAAAACCAGTCCCTCAAGTGTTTTCCAACATTTTTCCTTTCCTGGCTTTTCATACTCATCATGTCAACACATGTTTCCCCAGTCTGTTAGCTCATTCTGTTGCTACCAATCTAACAGTAATTTATCAACAGATTGTTTACCCATTCTTCATTCTTTTTGGTTGTTTTGCCTTTTATGATATTTGCAATATTCCCTGGGGCAATATTCCCTTAAAATTTTATTGACATACTTCTTCCATCTTCTGGAAGACTTTACCCAGTGCACAGAAATTCACATTTTCAAATGGTTATTTTTTTCTCCAGAAATATACCATTTCATTTTCTACCTTTCTTCTCTCTTCAAGATAGGAAATTACTTATATTGGCAACTATTTGGTGCCAAGCATTTTAGTAGGTATACCAAGTACATTTCATTTGTGCACTTGCCCCTCAGAAAATCCTCATGAAGAAACTGTCTTGTCACAGATTTTTATACAACCTTATGGTTCAAAGTGATCATGCAATATGTCCCACATCTCAAAACCAAGTTGCTTTAGAGCCAGGATTCAAACTCGGGTCTTTCTTTTCCCCTATGTCACACTTTGGAGAGCCCTCTACCATTCTCTTTTGTTCTCCATGGGTATCCAATATGGCAGTTCTTACAAGAATATGGAAACATGAGTCATTCACTGTTTAGTGTGAATGTATTACTAACCCTTCCAAGTCTATTTACATTTTAGAAGAGGTCTTAAAAACATAACTCAAAGAAATAAATCCAAGACTGCTTTGCAGGCATTGCTATAGGCTGTAGCAGTAGCTTTTGGGTAAAGATGTCTTCGGGACATTCAAAATTTAATAGGCAACTCTCAATATTCCCTATAGAACTAACTAATTGAGTTGTTTTATCAGTAAGAGTTTGCCAGAGACTGAACATTTTGTTTTGCATAGCAATGTAACATTTTTACTTTCTTGAAGAGAATACAAGTGAGTTTTTCACCATGTTTTTATCCTGAAATGTGAGTGCCCCCTGCAGAGGTCACAGTCCCATCCCCTTGTACACATTATCACACACATGGCTTGAGAAGTATTACCAATATACTAAGTTGTTTTCCTGGAACGACAAGAAGTTCAAGACTAAGAAGATGGTTTTAATAATTTGGGCCTGGAAGAAACTCCCATTCACTGTAAAATATTCTTTTCCATATCAGGCCTCCAGCCAAACATTGCTAAATCAGATAATGTGCCTCATAGACCCTCTAAGTAATACTGTCCACTTCAGGATGGCCTTGAATGGGACATATCTACTAGGAATCCTTTGGGAAATTTCTTAGTTTTTATTTGAAGTTTAGGATGTCAATGATGCACTATGAAAAAGAAAATGCCTTTCCATAGTGAACTCAGAGAAATATAGCTATCCACAATCAGTCCATGTGAGCAACAGCTCATTTTATCCTGATCATTGATCTCAATATCAAGAATAACGGATGGCACACAATGAATAGAAATTTTTAATAAATGTGTTAAATGAATAAAGGAATTCTTAATATTTCTTGACTATATTAGGAAATCTGAGACACTTTGCTAAAGATTAAGGATGCAAATATATATATTTGTATTTTTATGAAGTGAGAAGCAGGGAGGCAGAGAGACAGACTCCAGCATATGCCCAACTGGGATCCACCTGGCATGCCCACCAGGGGGCGATGATCTGCCCATCTGGGCCATTGCTTTGCTGCAATCAGAGCCATTCTAGGGCCTTAGCAGAGGCTGTGGAACCAACTTCAGCGCCGAGTCAACTTGCTCCAGTGGAGCCTTGGCTGCAGGAGGGGAAGAGAGAGATAGAAAGAAAGGTGAGAGGGAGGGGTGAAGAAGCAGATGGGCACGTCTCCTGTGTGCCCTGGCCGGAAATTGAGCCGGAACTTCCACATGCCCCGCCAACGCTCCAATTGGCCAGCACAAAGATGCAAATATTAAATAAAACATCTTAGCTATTGAACAGGAGGTCAAGGATCAAACTCAAGAAGGGAATACATAATTGAGTTGAAGTAAAAGCTTCATAGCCATAAAGCATTTTCAGACACTCTATATTCTAAATACAACATGTATAGTATGAAGCAGACAAGTTCACTCTCTATTAACTAGTAACTGTTATATAAATTATTAGCTTCATTTTCTATGAAAAAAAAAGGAAAATAATTAGGAAGAGGGCTTGGGAAAAGATCAAGTACATACTTTTTGTGGATTAATTATTCTGAAAAGTCTGTATTCTCTCGACTATTATTTTCAAATAAGCTTTTTTTTTGTAAGTATAACCGAAAAATAACACAAAACAAGGCAAAATTTATACTCATACAGCTGTTTGAATGATCATAATAAGAATAAGCCCATGTAACCATCACCTAAATTAAGAATTGAAATATTACAAGCTCTCCAGAAGACCCGTTTATCCATTTTTTCATCACTGTATACTATCTTTTTTTCAGAGGTAACCATTATTTTTACTGCTAATGCCATGGCTTAGTTTTGAAACGTTTTGATCTCTTATGTAAATCATTTAGCATTATACACCTTGTTTCATCTGGCTTCTTCTTACCAACATTTTCTTTGACACATTAATTCATGTTGTTGTATTTGTGGTTTCTGTTCTTTCTGTTCTAATGCATAAATATCCTATAATTTCATTTTATTCTACAGTTGATTAAGAATTCAGTTGTTACCACTACTTTGGTTAATTTTATGAACATTCTTATATATGTCTTTTGGTTCACAAATGTGTGTGTGTGTGTGTGTGTGTGTGTTTGTGTGTGTGTGTGATATACTTGAGTGGAAATGCAGGACTAAAAGATATCTGTTTGTATCTCTACCTACCTGTCTACTTACCTAACTACTCACCAGCTACTTTTCCAAATTTAGTAGATAATGACAACGTTTCTAGAGTATTTGTAGCAACTGACACTTTAAACAGAAATATATCAGTCTTTAATTTTCACCAACCTGGGTGTATGCCATGGTATTATATCTTGATTTTAATTGCCTGATAATGTGGTCAGTCATCTAAATATGCTTTTTAGCCATTTGGATATATTTTTGTGTTGTATATGAAATGCCTGTTCAATTTTCTTACTATTTTTTCTGTTGGGTTCAAATTCTCTTTTTTATTGTAAGGTTTTAATAACAGATAAAAACTCTTTGTCAGTTAAGTATGTTTGGTAAATTCTCCATTTTGTAATTTACATTTATAGAGTTTTAATGATGTTTGTTGATTAACTGATTTGAGATATTCTCTTTTATTTAAGCAATTTCACTAAAACTATATCTATGATTTCTGTTACTGATTTCAATCATTTTTTTATATTTTGTTAATGATTATCTCTTTAATATTTCTTCAGTTCTACTCTCTTTTTCATCATAGACTGATATTTCCACTATATTCTAAATAGCATATTTTTCTTTTTTTTGTACCTGTTTATTCCTTCCTTTTGTTTTATTCTAGTCATATTTTAACATTTATATTCCTAGAACATCTCTGGTCCCCTAACCATCACATCAGAAATGACTAATACAATGTTAATCCTACCCATTAGTTGTTTGTTTCAGTTATTCTATTATTCAGCTCTTGATTTTTTATTTGATTTTTCCCACCTTTATTGAGATATAATTCACATCTAATATTGTATAACATTAGACAGAAAGACAGGAAGGGAGAGAGATGAGAAGCATCAACTCATAGTTGTGGCACCTTAGTTGTTCATTAAATATTTTCTCATATATGCCTTGACCAGGGAGCTGCAGCTGAGCCAGTGACCCCTTGCTCAAAGCCAGTGACCTTGGTCTCAAGCCATCAATCTTGAGCCTCAAGACAATGACCTTCAGGCTGAAGCTAGTGACCATGGGGTCATGTCTATGATCCTATGCTCAGGCTGGTAACCCTGCACTCAAGCCAGTGACCTTGGGGTTTTGAACCTGGGTCCTCAGCATCCTAGGCCGATGCTTTATCCACTGTGCCACCACCTGGTCAGATGCTACCTTAATAGTTCTATGATTTCCTCAAATAACTTGTTTATATTAAAACTAGCTTTTTAAGTTGTTCTCAGTAGAAGATTTGGTCTAGAGTTTCCTATTTTATCATTGCCAGAAGCAGAGTCCTTGTTTTCTTTTGTTTTATATTAATGAGAGGTTTGGGTAAAATCATCTCTTTAAGCTGTATAATTATGAATGTATAACTGACTCAGGATGGTGTAGCTAAGTTCTCGGGTGGCTAAAACAGAAAACTTCAGTTTTCAGTGACCAGAGCCCAGTTTTATGAAGCTGCACAACATACAGCAAGTAACTGCTCCCAAGTAAATTTCTAAGTAAGGGTATGTTGCTATGAAACATCTGAACAGCCCACAGTTTGAAGTTATTCTTTAACCTATGCCAAAATAGTTGATAAACTTCTTACAATTGCAAATGTTTTGGGGGAAATCATAGGAATTTTTTCAGAAACAAATACTTTGTAGGAGGTGTTCACAGAGCATCTGTGCACTGGAGGAAGGCCAGGCCTTCAGTGTGCTTGTGCATCTGTAAACCAACAAATAAAAACAGATTTAGCTGAAGCAAAATGTTAAATAGATTAAAACTTTGCCAGGAGAACTCATCTTTGAGTAGCTAACAAAGAAAACAACCCTTTCTGAACTACTACAGATAAATAATAGAAACAAGAAAGAGTACAATAATACACACATTTATTGAGTGCTTCCTGTAAGTCAGAAATTCTAAGAGTTTATGAGCAATAACCCCACTTAAACTTTACAATAAATCTATAAAATAGCTGTTATTGTTTTCATCTTAGAAATAACCATGATAAACTTCAAGAATATCAACTCACTTGCTCAAAATCCCATAGCTCATGAACCGCAGGTCTATAAGACTCTGAAGCTATATTCCTAACTAGTACGCTCTTAGAGTCTATTTTAATAAAGCCACCAAACCATAACATCACATGGCATCATGATACTTAGAGAATGGACATACAGAGCAGGAGAGCATTTGGATTAAATCCTGTACCCCACTGTCCTAGTTCCTCCTAGTTAATGACCAGAATTACTCTCATCTTGGAGGGATAACTGTATATCCCTTCTCCATTCATATATATATATATATATATATATATATATATATATATATATATGTATATATATATATACACACACACACATATATATATATGTATATATATACAAATATATATATGTGTATATATATATGATACAACTGTGTATGTGTGTCTGTCTGTGTTTTTATCATTGATAAAGTGTTGATAGTTCATTAACTTGTATAAATTCAGTCAATTTTTAGATACTAATTTTTTCTGCTTCCAACATTTATTAATAAGCATTCTCACTTGAGTTAAACCTTTTTCACCTGAAAGTCAGTTTCCTCAACTAAAAATATGCATACAACAATATTACTATCCAATGGATGCGATTAGAACAATTAAATAAAGTTTACTATATACTTGATATATCACAGGTACTCAGTATTTGTTTTATTTTTGAAAAAAAATAGTTAAATTAGTATCCTTTGTACAAATGTTAATGGGCATCTGGATTTTATGGACCTAACTTGTCTGGTACTCATTCTCAGGGACGTGAAAAGCACCCAAGCTGGGTACTTATGTGAGTGGTGATTGGGTGACCGGCTGTCTGCTCATCTGAAACAACACAGTCATGGGAGGAAACTCTTAACTAAGGTCGGGATGGTAAACCAAGGTTTTAACTGAGAAAACAACATTAAGCACTTGGGCCTAAGGCCTCATACTAAACTAAATTCTAAAATGAGAAAAATATAGATCAATAGCTAAAGAATCAAAACCAGAATGCGCTGTCAATCATGGTAGTAGTCTAAGGTATTTAGATATAAAATCTTAATTAAAAAAATAATGCAATTATTTCCATTTATTGGCTCCAGGGAAGTGGAATGGGGACAAAGGACAATGTAAGGGTGGAAATTTCTAAAAAAGCATAGTGAAGACCTCTGTGCCCAGATTGGAAAGCAGTGTAAGCGCACCCCTTCCTGAGTGCTGTAAACAGTACCTTTTCTTTATGAATTCATGTCATCAGCATTACTCTGCTTTCATCAATTCAGTATTGTTTTCCCTGGTGAGATAACAACAGCCCATATTCTCACCTGAATATCAGACATGATCTGAATAGTTCCCAGCTTGGTATGAATAATCTGATTTTTAGTTGTCCTATTTTTTAATGAGTTAGAAACTTAAGGTAAATGTTCTCCTTATACAGACTCCTAAGATATAGGCTGAAATGTTTCTGGCATGTTCCCATGACCTTCCATCTGTAGTTCTGAGCACACCAAACATCAAGATGCATTGCCTGTAACCCCTGCAACAGGGTTCCAGCACCAGGGAGGGCTGTGTATTCCAGTAGCTATGGTTCACGTCCCCTAGGCATTTTGCTTTTTTAGAAGCATGCTTTGTCCAGGAATGCAAACCCAATTGTTGTTGTCTTAATATATTTAAGTACAGTATATTTATAAAGCATGGCTTTATAACTACTAATTAATATAAGGAATCTAAAATAAATAATATTTCTAAAAGAAAAAAACAAAACTATTAACCTGTCTAAGCATTCTATGTGAACATATTTTCTCAATAATTCATTACCAAAAATAACTTTTTACAGGAAAGACCTTTCAGTTCGCCCCTTGGTCGGCATCTCTGCCTGTACTTGCTAATAGCATTATGGGCTCCATGGCTGTCTTTAAGAGACTTAGCTGACATTTTGTTTTAGCTGCTCTTTTTATTGGATTATTCTCATCAATCTGGAATGGAGAAGTTAGTATATTCTTGGCCTCTGAAGCCTTCTTTTCAGTTCCTATGCAAACATTTATTATCTACAGAATGGGGCAAAAATAGATTTACAGTTGTGAGTATGTGAAACACAGTTTATTCTTCTATTATTATTTGTAAACTATTGTATTAATTTCCATGTAAACAACGGTAAACCTCCTTTTTCCCACCTTATATATAAGCAATTGCTTTTCTTCTTATTTGTCTGTTTGACTTTTTGTTCCAGTTAAGAAAATTCTGAAGTAGACTCAGTCATAGTTCTAACCTGAGTAAATCTCCATGGTCTAGGCAAAGTGTAGGTACTTTTTGGTATCCCATTCATAATATAATGGAGCACTTCTTCAAATGCCTTAGCTTTTCTGAAATCTGACAGGAAAAAAATAATGGTTGTCAGGCAAGAATGATTTCTTATAACCAATACACAAACCAAAACAGGGCATAAATTAAGTAGATATAATATGATATATCTTGTATTTATTTTCTCTTGCTGTAAACCCTCTATAATGAATACCTGAAAATGTAATGTGTAATTTCCATTATAATGTATTGGCACCATATTACAGGTGACATTATTTAAAAATAGTTTCTTTGCTATTGGTTTGTATTCAGTTGAAATAGTAAAGAGTTATTACTTGATGTTTACTGCTATAGAAAGTTGAAGCAAGTGAAATGTGTCACAAAAGATGTATACAGTGTAGACACAACTGTATATTACCACTGTGTCTGTTGGTTTTCATGTTTAAGCCATTTACATGCATTATAGGAACACATTTTAAAATGATGAAAACATTGAGAATATGAATACATGATTCACACACAATACACTTCTTTTTTTTCTAATAGGAACAAAAAAAGTTGACTTATGATATTAAGAAATAGGGTATGCATTTATTTCTAGAGTAAACTATTTTATACTTTAAAAGTAAGGTACATTGACTTACTCTCATGTGAATGTCAAAGATGGGGTTTTATTTTTTAATTTTCTGCCCTCTAGGCTTACATTTTGAGATGTTATATGCATTTAATATATTTTAGTTCATAAAATCTGTCCTTTATTTTTAATTAATAACCTTAAAATAACCCCAGGAAGGTGGTATTTATGAGGTGTAATGTGCCACATATAACAAGGGGGACATGTGACAATCTTTAGTTCTTATATGGCTCTTAGTCCTTTTCAACACAAAACCAACTGCAATTTCCCAAAAGATCTTTCCCTACACCCTTGACTTCCCATGATGGTTTTGCTCTTCTGGGCTGTCTTGCTCTCACTTTCTCTGACTTCTGCTTCTTCTATAAGTCTCCTGATTTGGGGCTTACAATCCTCTTTATTTTTGATATATAAGCAGTTTTGGGTTATGAATGAGATAGGTTCTATTGGTTTGTTCTTAAGTTGAATTTGTATGTAAGTTGGAACAGATGTTTGTCTTATCATAGTATTTGTTTTTACCTTCCTGAGCATATAAATACTTAAACATTTTCAAACACAACCTTAAACAATCTTGTATGATGCAGAAGATGATGGACTTGTAGAGGATGGGACTGGTGTTAGATAGAGTTTGATTCTGCTGCTCGGGCCTTTGTTTACTATATGGTAAATTTTGGTGAACCTTTCTATATCAGGATCTCGCTCCTTTAACATTGTTATTCCTGCTTGACTTGCAGTGGCACAGTGGATAAAGCATCGACCTGGAATGCTGAGGTTGCTGGTTCAAAACCCTGGACTTGCCTGGTCAAGGCACATATGGGAGTTAATGCTTCTTGCTCCTCCCCCTCTTCTCTCTTTTTTTCTCTCTCAAACACACACCCCCTCTCTCTCTACTCTCTCTCTCTAAAAATGAATAAATAAAATCTAAAAAAGAAATTGCTATTCCAACTATAGTGAAATGAAGAGCATCAGTCAACTTTTGTAGAAAACTTTTTTAGTTCTGGAGTTTCGAGGTGCCTGCTTTCTTCCCTAAATGCTATTATCTGCTGCTAAAGTTTTATAATATCTTCACTGGTTAGTTCTTTGCCATGGGAGTCAAGTAACTATGGTATCATTTTTACTGATGTTCAATTGCAGTTGATTACCCATAGTCCTTGCAACACTTTATTCGTAAGTATGAATTGTACCTAAGTCAAATGTTTATAACTAAGAGACTTACTGGGCCTTCCCAGCAGATGGCATTTTCTAAATGTTTTATATGTCTTCTAATATCAGCCATATGCTCCCAGGTTCTTACTACCTCGGCTAACTTCTGGCTAGTAATAATTATTTATATATTTGACACTTATAATCCATGCTTTACAATAGAAGTTTCTAGGGCAAAAACAATTAATGATCCTTGAGCAGTGTTTTCATGCTCATTATACAAGACAGGCTGGATACCCATGCCTATCTGTAGGATCAGAATGTGTCAATCTGGGCTCCCTCTGACAGCACAAAGGGAATGATTCCCAACAATTGATTGATAAAGGGATCATTGCCAATAAATTTATGTCTGGAACTAATGTTCCAGATGGGAAGAACTGCAACTCAGAAATAAGGAAAGCTTGGCAGGACATATTCAAATAGGCTTCAAAACTGCAAACACAGCACATGGGTAAGTGTTGGCCACTGAGGGGGAGAATAAAGTGTGAAATAAGGTATGGGGTGAGGAGCGCAGGTTCAGCAACACATCTGAAAATGTAGAAGTCCCTTTGGGAAACGTATTCACAGGCTCTGCAGGGCATGGACCGGCTGGGTTTTTCAAGAAGCAAAGATGATCCAGGCCCCAGTTGAAACTTTTCACAGGCTATGGAGTCACAATACTTGGGTCCAAGTCACCACTCAGCTCCTTACCAGGGCACACATGCCAGTTACCTCACCTCTTTAAGGGTCAGTCCTCTTAGGTAAATGGGACAATGAAAGTGTCTCTATGCTCATTACAGCACCATTGTGAGAGTCAATAAAATTATGCAAGTGTGGGTGTTTGGGGGCAATAGAAAGGTTTTTAAATGTAAGCCGCTATCATTACATAGGTAAAATGGTCATTTACAATTCCTTTTCTAGTTTATTCTTCCATTGGGGGTGGTGCAAGGCTGATACCTGAGTCTGCACAATATAGCAGGATCTGCTGAGCAACACAAACGATAACATCAGAAAACACAATAATTAACTGTCCATTTACCTATGCTGCTGTGGACAGGAAATCAATAAGGCTGTGCATATAAAAGCCAAGTTTCCTGTTAAAACTTCAAAGTGATGAGGAAATCGTGTTGAACAAATGATTATGCATATCATGTATTTTTCTTGGTAATAGTTTGATCATTTTTACTTTTTTATTATGTGATATGTAATATGTGTGTGTGTGTAGTTTGTGTGTTGTTCCATATAACAAATAGCATTGAAAGACAATAAATTTATGCTAACATTCATATAGATATTTAAGATTTGCAAAATTCTTTAAAACCCCTGGTTACTATTAAGTGCATTTAAGATCCAACTATCAGTTAAGCTATAGATGCATAATATAATTTGACACCCTTGTGTGGAAACATGTATATATTGAGAAAAATTTTAATAGTGTCGAAGTGTTTCATCTCTAGAGAGAAAGCATGTAGGAATAACTTTGACCAGAATATGAGCTAGAACAAAGTAAATGAAAACACAAAATGGTCAAGAGAAGGGACCCAGGATCTAGTTTCTCAGTGTGCACTATAAATAAGGTACCTCAGTTCTTTTTCCTTTAGTTTCCTCATAAAAAGAAAGAAAAAGAAACACAATAGTAATGGTACTTACTTTAAATGTTTTCTGTGAATTAAATGTATTAATCTATGTTAAACAACTCAAGTGCAGCAAAGCCATTCTTTGAGAAGTGTAGACAGTTTTGAGATCCTAACAATGCAGAGCTGATGGGAGGACGGTGGCCAGAGCACTGATCAAGCGCAGGTCTCACGTTCCTGTTCTATGCAGGGTGTGGGCAGGATGGGATAGAAAATATTGCAGCCGGAAGGTATAACACATGCAACGAGAAAGGGTCACAGAGTAAAACTGTTCCAGGTCTGAGATTCAGGAAAAACACCATGATAATTTCAGTGAAATTGTAGGTTAAAATAAATAGGGTCTTAGAAAATCTAAAACAGCTGAAATTGGGCCTTGCTAGATCTACTTCTGTTGAGCTTCCTGATGGATATGCAGTTCCATCCTCATCCGCCCCAGAGGTCCCAGTGCCGACGCGGTTGGCACGGGGGTTGTACTGTGAATGCAGTGGTCGGAAGCGGGGCCCCTGACTACAGGTGCTCTGGCAGAGTTAGTCTTCATCAGCTGCGTGACTCGGAGCCTGGGCTAAGCTGGGCAGCAGATGAACCAGACAGTGGGTCGGTAGGTCTAGCCAAGTGACAGATATGGAAAATATGATGTAGGAACTAAGGAAGTGAGGCAGATAAATGACATGATCTCGTGAGAGATTTAGGTCGATTCCTGTGGCACCACGAAGAGAAGAAGAGATGGTGAGAGGTCAACTGGAGAATGGCGGGGGGTGAGGGCGGGGTGGGATAGGCTAGAAGGCTAGATAGAGATCTGCTATAGAACACACTGAAGACCAGGACAGGGACAGCAGCTGTGCATTCTGGCTCACAAGCCAAATCCAGCCCATCACCTGTTTTCGAAAATAAATTTATATCAGAAGGCAGCCACACCTATGTACTTATTCATTGTCTCTAAAGGCCGTCATCCTGCAATGGCAGAGTTATGGAGTTAGACACAAGACCTATGGGCTGCAAATCCTAAAATCTTTACTATCTGGCCCTTTACAGTAAGAGTGTGCTGGGCGGCTCTAGACTGATGTCCAAGAGGGCGGGCCTCCGGCACTTTGTCCCAGGCCACCGTCTGGGCTGGTCCACACCACTTACTTCCTCAGTGAAACAGTCTCTGTTCCTGGGACTCCTTTGCTAAGGCGCCGGCAGCCACCACCCTGTTCTCACCATGAAACCGTTTGTGTCAGAGAAAAGAAGAGCGAGGACCCGATGCAAAGCCCCGGAAGCCACCACCAACAAAATACTGGGGGAAGAGTGTTCAGTGTACTTGGCTATTGTTTGCCGCCAGAGGGTTGAAAGTACAGTGTTGTGTCTTACCCAGGACTTGCTCCTCTCTGCCCCTAAGGTTATTAGCATAGGTTGCACGTTTTTCAAAGCGGTTTCTGTACAATAAAAGTGCCCCCCTCAGGCACTCTAACATATGACGACCCAACTATTTCCATACTTTTCCCAAAGAAACAGAGCAGGGAAGGCAGTTCCCTTTCGGCTAAAACACTCTCATCAAGGCTTTCTGGTGCTACAAAATAGTAATGGTCACCACGGTGGGGGTCATACAGGAGGGAATCCACATTCTATTCCAGCAGCCCATTAACTGTTTTCTAGTCGAACTATCCTAGATTTATACTTTACGTTTTTATTTTGTAAATAAGAATGTACATATGTATGTATGTACGTATGTATTTTGTTGGTGTTGGGAAGCATTTAGGCAGGGGGCAAGGTCCCTCCAGTGTACCACAGGTCCCACCTAGACTTCCTGGCCTCTAAATGCAACTTGAATCTGAGTTTAAGTTCAACTTCTATGCCCAAGCAGTGTACGTTTCCTCCCTGAGTAAATCTCATCCACGGAGTTCTTGCCAGCACCCCCATTGGCCTTCACTGCTTTTATTTTGTTTGGAAGTATTTACCATGCATGACCTATCACATTATGTTTATTTCTTTGTTGCCTGTGTTTCCTCGGTAGGGAGTCCATGACTGTGGGTGATTTTCCCCATTATATCCCCAACACCTTCCCAGGTGCCTGCCATGTAAAAAGTGTGCAGTCAACACTGCTGAAGGGTTGAATGAATGAACTCAAAGAGCATGTGTCGGTCACTCTCATGTTGTTGTCCATCACTTTTGACTTTGTATTTTAATGTTTTAATTATTTATGGATGTCTTTTTTGCTATCAAAAAGTACGTGCCTTGAGGACACAAATCAGATGATTTTCACCTCTATGCCTCATTATGTAGGAAACTGCATGCAAATGGAAAAGGTTTAATTAATGTTTTAGTAAATGATTTAAGATTTCTAAGTTAAATTGTATTTGGTGTGAAAACAGATCCAAACATGTTTTAGTTGCTTCTTTGTAGGAAAATAGACCAAAGCTTGAAAGCACAAATAGTTTAGCCTTGAAAAACTTTTTTTTTCCATTGGAGTTTTGCATTCTGATCCTCGTAGGCTGAGATCCTACTGAATTAAGAGGCCAGAATGACGCCCAAACTCCATTTCTGAAAAGCAAGGCTGCTCTGAGCTACTCACTCCTTGCTGTGTTCAGTTGCCCTAAATAGGAAGGGCAACATGGGACTGCCTTCTGTTAAAAGTTAAGTCTACTGTCTTCACATCCTCCTCTGATGTCCTGATACTCTATACCTAAATATTTCTTCTCAGTTTTTTATAGCCCTTTACTGTGCATCTCAATGGAGCTTCAACTATTAGATTCTCTTTTTCTCACTAGCTCATTTCCTAGAGTTGTACTATCAAATGTTTGCTGTTAACTAAGAAACGATGAAAGGCTATTTTTCAAGTAACTTCTGAGTTAGTCAGGAAACTACATTCGCTGTGTCCAATTATGTTTGTGAACAGTGGTGTTTAGGTGCCAGTGGAATTGATGAATGGATGTATTGACTTTTCTTTAAACCACTGCTATTTTAGCAGTGTCTTTGAGGTTTTGCCATAAATGTCTCAGGCTGTTTTCCCACTTTCTGGACAACAAAAAAGTGCTTAATATTAACTATTTGATAGCTGACTCTTCTAATATGAAACTAAAGAATCATCCCTCTAATATTTCTAGCAGGAAAATGCAGAAAACTAAGTCTTTTGTTTTGTTTTGTTTTTACATTAAAGCTTGAGCAAGTGACAAAGGTAATTAAAGTGTGTGTGATATTCCTGAATTGTGGTATAATTGGAGATTATAAAAAGAATGAGAAATTAAAGGAGGAATTGTTAGTGTTATGTTTTTGTTACAAGTGGCTATTTTCTCATATAGGTTTTTTAACCAAAAAGCAATTTTGCTAGAGGCTGTCTTATATGCTAAATATCCTTTTAAATGAAGAAGACATGTCATAATCAAAACTACCTAATTTCCATTAAGGTCGTGTGACATATCCCTGTATAGCAACACATTACCCATAACGTTTCAACGTCTGAAGTCCAAGTGTCCACGAAAAAATCACTGTGATCATGGCCCATCTGTTGCTCTCAGGTTGACCATAAAATCTTCCCCTTTTTGTTCTCATCACTCTTCCCTAACCCTTAACTCCAATTCTCACTTCCCTTTTCCCTCCTCTTAATGAGGAAAATGATCATTTTGAAATTAGAACCAATAGATTTCATGCTAAATAAACAAGAACATTTGTCCCTCAGAAAGCCTAAAAACCACCGCTTAAACTTTTTAGTTTCTATTCATTTCTCCCTTGAAACTTCTGTAACTTTTTGTCTAAATGGATTCATTTTGCCACTTCCAAATTGTCTTATTTTAGGCATGCCATTCAAACACTCTGGGTCACATTGTCCTCAAAATGAAACACTAGGAGGACTAGATAATCTCTAATATGTCCTCCAGCTCTAAAATTTTATCATGTTTGCTATTACCATTCTTTTACTATGTTGTATAAGTGTATACCGGGCACCCACATGCGTATACACACAGAGCAGCACACACAGTGAGAAGGGATAGTAAGCCTGACCTGTGGTGGCACAGTGGATAAAGTGTTGACCTGGAACTCTGAGGTCGCCGGTTTGAAACCCTGGGCTTGCCTGGTCAAGGCACGTATGGGAGTTGATGCTTCCTGCTCCTCCCCCTTCTCTTTCTCTCTCTTCCTCTCTCTTTCTGTCTCTCTCTCTTCTCTCTAAGTAAAATGAATAAGTAAACTCTTAAAAAGAAAAAAAGAAGGGATAGTGATTTTGTGAAGACTTCGTTCAGTGAGGTAGCCATCAGTGAGATTCACTTCCTCCTATTAGCTTCTAATTATTTTACTCCTTTGTAAACTTGGACTTGCTTTTCCCTTCACACTTTCTTCAGGGACTATGTAAACTTAAGTCTTAAGTTTCTTTTACTTCATATTTCATTAAAATAGTAAACATAAATAGTGTGTATTGTAAAATATATTTAAGTATTTATTTTCTTTTCAAATATTTGGCCTATAAAATAATAATAAAATTTGTTATTACCCAAATTAAATCATTCTAAATGAAGCATTCCTATGATTTTCTTGGCAGCACAAATATAGTAATTATGATTTTGAATACTCTTATTTTAAAAACAATCTTGAGCCACAGTCTAGGTCACAGGCAAAAAACAAATAAACAAAAGTATTTTATATCCACTTTTGCTGTCAGCACTAAATTTTTAGAAGCACATGAGAAAACACAGAGTAGGGAGGTAAGACCAGGAAGGTAATAATCTGTCATTTCCAGGCTGAAATGTGACTCTTTTAATGATGTATTCGTTAAGTGACATAGACCAGAGAGCTAAAACTGGTTCTAAAGACATATTAAGCTAATGGTCCACCTGGCTCCTTGTCCCTTGATCCTTTTAAACTTGGAAGATATGGCCACTAAACTCTTCTTTTGTATATTTAACCTCTATCATATGTACTGAACATATGAAATATTAAGTTGGGAAGCGGGAAATATTAAGAGCTTTACTGGAGTATTTATGCAGTTCCGTGTCAAGTCAGACTTGCTACATTCTTGGTTACCCATTTGTTATATTCTTACATCGCCTTAACATCCCATTCATCACATTCTTGCATACCACCTCCTGCTGTCCTGCTATTTCTAAGGTTTCGACTTGTTGGTGAATTTCTTTAATAAGAAATCTGATGCCCTCCCCTCCTTTTTTGTGTATGTCTTTTTCCTATTTAAATCTGTGTACCTACACCAATTTTCTCTTTTTGTACCTATGTTAAACCAGCCAATTTAGAACCTATTACCTCTGGAGCCTTTGCTGAGATTGACAAACATGACCTTAACTTATAGTTTTGCATTCATCTGTCACCCTCTCCGCACCACCAGGTCCCTAAAGGGCTTTGGCAGTACTTATGTCCCCAGTGAATACCAGGGAATGAATGGCACCTAGAAAAGTGAACATATATAAAACATCCCTATTAGACTACTAGAAAGAATTATGGAGCCTGAAATTGGAGCATGAACTGGTACAAGTGGGGACAATGACTATAAAGTTCTTGAGAATTTAAGGTTATATTAGAACTATAAATAAAATTGCAATTAAATCATGCTATAGTAAGTCACTGGAAGAGGTAAATTAAAACAAATATTATGAGCAATAATGGGAAGGACAAAAAATGTTGGATTGGTAGAGTATGAAGCAGAAAAGAAGCTCAAGCACATATACAAGCAGGATTTATTGATCTGTGTTTAAGAGATTAGCTGGGTAGACTGTGTTCAAAAAGTAAGTTATGTAAATTATATATCTAGAAACGATTCAAGTATGTCAGATGGAGGTTGTCTCTAAGCAGGATAAATGGGCTATTTGAATGGAAATGACCAAACCTGGACATGAGTATATAAAAGTATTTTCTGTTGACATTTCAGGATTAATATGTGGATGTTTAGTGTTGACCATAAATAGTTCTTGAATTAAATAAACTCACAAGGTGAGTATTCAGATCAATCTATCTATATTTTTATCATTTATTTGTTCTAAGATGCTTAGAAAGCCAAAGATAATGCTGCACAGACTTGATATACATTTATAACTGATAAAGTTTTTACTTACATACATAAACAAAAATAAATTTTTGATCACATGCCAACCTTGCAAAATAATAGCAATTATGTTGTTATGATTGTTTTATAGAGAGTTTAGGTGACTTGAATCAGGTCAAAGACAATTTTTTAAGCATCATTCTTATCCTATTCACCTGCATACTTTTCTATTGCCAGCTCTAAAGTTACAGCCAGATTTTTAAGGTTTACAATGCTCCAAAATTCCAATCATATTATAAGTTTTGGGAACCTCAATAATCTTAATCCTAATGAGTATTTTAAAATTAAATCAGTTTAAAAACTTCTCTTCTCAGCTTGTACTAAAAGAATTGTGTAATAGTCAAAAAAGACACACAAAATAATTTTCATAGCATTATAATCCAAATGCTTGTCAACTGCCGAATGTATAAATTGTGATATAGTCACAAAATGCAACATTATGAGTGAATATACTGTAAATTATTCAACAGTGTGGATTAATTTCATAAATATAATGTTAAGCAAAAGACACTAGACACAAAAAGTATGTCCATTTATATAAACTTCAATATTAGGCAAAACTATTCTATGCTCCTAAAAATAAGAACATTAGCTACCCTTGGTGGGGTATAGTATTACTAGACCAAAGGGGTCCATTCACCTGTATGTATCAAAGCTCAATCAGATGCAAACAGGAGTTTGCAGCAAAGAAAGTCAAGGTTTATTAGTTGAAGAAATAGTGCCAGGACCAGAGCGAGAGGTAAGCTAATGCAAAAGACCCCAATGGCTTCCAGGGGATGGGTTATATAAGAAAAAAATCAGTAAACATGGTGGTTGAAGGAGTTGGGATCATGGGCTCTACTAATTGGTTGGGGCAATGAAATAGAATAGATGATCATTGTATCAAGTCCTGAAGTCAGCCATGGCATTGTTCTGTCTGGCATCAGGAGGGTGTGGTCTGCTTTCAGGGTGGGTCTGCTTTCAGGGGCCTGGGGCTGAAGCACAACTGAAATCAAGAAGTTATCTTTAGCTTGATGGTTAGTAAAATTTGGATAGTATTGCAATGTAATATTTATGTTCCTCTATTTACATCAGTATGCTTTGCTTGAGGGAGGGATGTGTGTGTGATGTATCAGTAATGGCAATAAACTCTGGGTAGCTTGTTTTGTTTACAGGCACACTCTACAGTCAAAGGCAACAAAGAGCAGTGCTTTCTCCCCTAAAAAGTTTTTTCATCGTGGTTTTGTCTTGTTATAATCACACTGCCTTGTAAGAAAGGAAATCCCAAAGAGTATTTGCCTGCACCACTTGGTTTCAAATGGCATCAGTAATGTGAGCACTAACAAGTTTGCTCCAATCCTGTAATTCACATTAGTCTTTCTTTAAAGGTCTTTTAGTTCACCAGGCATTTTCTAGAGTGCAATCAGTAAGCCAGAGGCATTTACTGAGGGTGCCTGATCAGTAACCATCTCACAGATTAGCAGTCTTTTACTGGTCTCCTGACCTAGGGCCCCTCCTAGTCTGACTATTCCTTTATAAATGATTCATTTTATCAGGTAGATCAGAAAGTACATGTTCTATTAACTGATGGATATATCCTCTGCTTTTCAGTAAACCAGTTCTCAGTCATCCATATGCTCACTGCTGTTTGGTCCAGCATTTCCTGGAAATTTCTTTTTTAATTTGATAATATTGCTGACAGATTGTTAAATGTGTAAGTTAGTTTGTTTCAGTGTTTTCAATTACAAAGGGTTGTTTACCACAATTTTGATTCAGCACATTTAGAAAATATTTGATTCAACCAAGTTTTTTATTTTTATCTTGGTGGCAGAATCTACCCCTTGTTTGGTTCATGGAATCTAGTTTCCCCACCCTCTGTGCCTGTGGGGGTTTCTCTAAAACAGTTTGTGGGGCTATATCAGAACATGTCCAAACTTTTCTACTGGGGCAGGCTGATGTCTACTAATTTAATCACAACTCTTTTTACTTGTAGGACTCTTACTGATATGCACACACAAAAGCCCATACAGTTCTAAGTGTACAGTTTTATTTTCACAAAAATATCCCACCATGTAAATAAATTTTCACAAAGTAAGCATTACCAGCTCCTCAGAAGTTCTGCACTCCTGTGCTCCCTTTAAGTCACTACTGTAACGGTGCTGAAACTCCATTTTTTTTACATGACCTTTTCTCTTTACTGTCCCTCCCCTTCCTTCCTTAATCTTGAAGTCAATGGTTCTCAAAGTGTGCACCAGGGTGCACTGGTGCACCCTAGAAGCTTTCCAGGTGTGCCCTATTGTATTCCAGAAAAATATGTGCCTATTGGGCACCAAAAACCCAACAATGTTTTTGGAGTTTAGATTGTTGAGGGACAGAGGTGTGGGGAATTGGCTACAAGCTGACAGTCTGCCCAACGCCCACCTCACTTGGAGCCTGATTAGGTTACAAAAGGCTGTTAAGCTGTGGTGCTGAATTGTTTACACTACCCACCATGTTCCCCGGAAAGACTGGAGGTGAGTTTCTTCTAGCCTTTGTTTGCTGTAAAGTTAAGATGATATGTATGGTAGGGGTTTGGGATTGATGATTAAATATAAGGAATTGTCTCTTGAAGCCATTTGGATTTCTATAAAAGAAGAATATGTGGCAATATCTTAAAAAGCTTTGAACTTTTACTACAATTTTCAACATCCTATTTATGTGTTAGGATTTTCTACCCTCAACACAATTAACATTAAAAAGAGAGAAATTCTTCAATGTATTTACAAGGAAATGAGAGTTTGCCTTTCATATATATGCCCAAACATTGAAGAAATTGCTAGGACACATCAGGCTCATGTTTCTCATAAACACAAGAATGAAAAAACTTAACACATTGACACTGGGACCTGCCGAATTTACTAAATCTTACTAAGAATGTATCTATATATATATATATATATATAAAGATAACCTTTTTGTTGCTTTTTAGTTTTTTAACCCCTCTTTTTTACCAATTGTAAAAAGCATAACTCAAAAACTGTAACATAAAAATGTTTTTTGTCTTTTGTATTTTTCCCAAAGTTAGAAGTGGGGAGGCAGACAAACAGATTCATGCATGTGCCTGCCTGGGATCCACCAGGCATGCCCAACAGGGGTGATGCTCTGCCCATTTGAGGCATTGTTCCCTTGTGGTTGGAGCTACTTTAGCGCCTGAGGCGGAGGCCATGGAGCTGTCCTCAATGCCCGGGTCCACTTTGTTCCAATGGAGCTTTGGCTGCAGGAGGGGAAGAGAGAGAGAGGAAGGAGAGAGGGAAGGATGGAGAAGCAGATGGGCACCTCTTCTGTGTGCCTGTTGGGCAGATGAAATATATTATGCTCACTTTGTTAAATATGGCACTGCCCACTGTTAAATATGGAAGCCCATTGCCCAGGTGATAATATTAGTTGCCCTTCTTGCTTGGGATGGGTGTGATTATGTTAATATGTATTGGGGAGGGCTTTTGCACCAAAAGATTTTAAAAACAAGAGAGCATGTTGTTCTGGGGGAAGAATGAGTGATTTCATTCTAGGAGGAGCCCATGCTGTATGAGAGCAGAGAAGGGCTATGTGGAGGGGAGGGGAAGCAGCCATAATGGCAGAGTGCTGAAGGAGAAGCCAGTTTGTGCGGAGTTTGTGCAGAGAGAGGGAGATGGGAAACAGAGGTAAATAAGGCTGGTGAGGTACAAACCTTTGATTCTAGGAAACTCGGGTAAGTCAGTGGCTTTGGGAGCCCTGAATGGAAAGGAAAGTGTATTCCCACTGTGTGTATTTCTTGCCCACTGGGTGCAAGCTAGGATTAAAGCTAATGGCCCACCAGTACTTGGCTCTGTTGTTCCATTACCATCTGTTCAAATCAAATGTGAACCTGCATGGCCAGGCAGCTGAGATGGTGGCCGTGGCTACTGGCTTTACATTTGGCATAGTCTGTGGCAGGATTCGATATAGTTTGGTACAGAGCCACCAACACCTTTGAATGGTGGAGTAGAAGACTGGCTGCTGTTATAGTTCCCCATGGCTGTCCTTTTGGGGGCCTTAGGATGGCCTACTTTTACAGCCATGCATGATGAAATTGAGAGCTCTGTTGAAGAGGTTGCCCAGGACCAGCAAACCAAGCAGTGGAAGGAGCTGGAGCAAATGTTGGAGAAAGTGATGCCATCCGTGGAGCTGGAGCAAGCACCGGAGGAGGAAGCTGACGAGGTTTGTGAGATTTGTTTGGAAATGGAGCAGCCACTGGAGATAGAATCACAGGTTCATGAGTTGCAGCTTTTCCTGGATATTGTGGAGAGCCAGCAGTGGCAGGAGGCTGGAGCTGAGGCGGCGGTGGCCGGGGGCTCACACCCGGCAGCAGGAGCTGGTGTTTTTAACTCCTCTTTGGAGGATGAGGACAATCGGCTGGAGTTGCAATCCGCAGTCTCCAGAAGGTGAGAGCCTAGCAGCAAGGAGTACCTATTACGCCCCTGGTAGGTCTGCAATTTTGGGACATAGGGGTGGATGCCATCATGCTCTCTGGAGCAGAGATGGAAATGCTGACTGTCATTGCCATGTGCTACTCTTTGGGACAGTGTAAGACCTGCCAGGACAGCAGAGATGAGGGTAGGTGGCTGAAGCCTCATGTGCGTGGACTGATTCCTAGACTATGACCGGAGTGGGCACTGGCTTCTTTGTTGAATGGACTTATGGATTTTGGACAATGTGAAATACCCTGATGGGGGTGAGGGGTGGCTTTACTAGAGGCCCTTCCCCTGCCCCAGGAAGTTTTACCCATGGCTAGAAAGAAGGCCGAGGACATTTTGCACTTTTGGCAAAGTGCTTAGAGACTGGTGAAATGTACCTTTCTAATTGTTGAAATTGTGTGATTTGTCATGTATTTGTAATTTGTGTAATGTGCCTAGTTTCCTTGCACAGGGATGTCAGTGGTATAGATTGTGGGTAGTAAAGTGAGCATAGGGGTGATTTGTTGGGCAGATAAAATATATTATGCTCACTTTGTTAAAGATGGTGCTGCCCACGTGGAAGCCCATCACCCAGGTGATAATATTAATTGCCCTTCTTGCTTGGGATGGGTGTGATTATGTTAATATATGTTGGGGGGGGGGCTTTTGCACCAAAAGGATTTAAAAGGAAGAGAGATCACATTGTTCCAGGGTAAGAATGATTATGTTCTAGGAGGATCCCATGCTGTAAGAAAGCATAGAAAGGCCACGTGGAAGGGAGGAGAAGCAGCCAAGATGGCGGAGTGCTGAAGGAGAAGCCAGTTTGTGCAGAGTTAGTGCAGAGAGAGGGTGATGGGGAGCAGAGATGAATAAGGCTGGTGAGGTACAAACCTTTGATTCTAGGAAACTCAGATAAGTCAGTGGCTTTGGGAGCCCTGAATGGAAAGGAAAGTGTATTTCCACTGTGTGTATTTCTTGCCCACTGGGTGCAAGCTAGGATTAAAGCTAATGGCCTACCAGTTCTTGGGTTCGGTGTTTCATAACTGTATGTTCAAATCAATTCAAATCTAACTGGTTATCCTATGTTTTTATTTGCTAAATCTGTCAACTTCTATTGAGAAGAGTTCCAAAAAATTCACACCTGAAAGTTGAACCAGCCAACCAGATTAGGGAATTAAGGGAGGGCACATGAGACCGAGCCAGCATGTATGTCCCTTCTCCACCAGCTGCAAGTATAAGCGGAATGTAAAGCTAAGCTCTTACTATGTGCATGTGATTTGCTAAAACACCTTTCTCATGTGCATTCATTACACTGGGGAACAAAATTTTTGTTGCATTTACAAAAACACTTGTTCTTACCTAATTAGAGTGTGCTGATCTCAAAATGACATTAGTTTTTCTCTGTAAGCTACAGTATTCTTGCAGATCAAAATTTTAGGTTTTCATCTTATTGTAAATTTTTCAACATTTAGTTTAATATAATGAAGTAGAACGTCTTCTTGGGTATCATCTTTGTGAAAATATAATTATATAATGCAGTAAATACACCGATACACTAAAAGATATGATTGCATCAGAATTTATCTAGAATTTTAAAAAAGAACATATTAAAACACGTATTTTAATCATAAAATTATCACAAAACTTATTTAAATTGTATTCAAACAAAAATTTGCATTTTTAGCTCTTGCATTTGTGTACTTGTTGAGTACAATCTCGTTTGATGCTCCAGAAGTAGTCTGCCATCACATTTCTGTCCCATCACTCCTGATAACGCTCTTCCATCGTCTTCAGATCTTGATGAAAGCATTCTGCCTGCTCATCACTAAAAGCTCCAAGATTTTTGAGAAACTTATCAAGGTGACTTTTCAGGAAATGAATCTTAATGCTCATGTTACATGCAATGTCACGGAAAGCAAACAGCATCCTTTCAACCAATTCATAGTTTTCTGCTTCTTTGTTGCCAAGGAAGTTCTTTGTAACTGCCACAAAAGAATGCTATACTGCTTCCTCCTCCTTATTCATCTTCCTGGCAAATTCTTCATCATGTATGAGGGTCTGAATTTGAGGTCCATTGATTACACCTGCTTTTATCTTCTTGAAAGACAAGGCAGGAAAAGCAGAAATAATATGTTGAAAGCATTCACTTGTTCTATTCAAAGCCTGAACAAACTGCTTCATTAAGACAAGTTTGATATGAAGTGGGGGAAAAATGACTCTGTCTAGATTAACTACACATTCGTTCACAATATTTTGCATCCCTCCTTCCAGAAATTCACATATAAGCCACTGCTTCTGTGTCCAGCGTTTCTCCCGAGCTCAGCTGTCCCACAAACACAGAAAACAAGGATACTTTGTGAAACCTCTCTATTGTCCTAGCAAGAAATTTATCATTTTAAGATCCACACAAAGGATCAAGTTATGCTCCTCATACTTCAGGAAGTCGAGGACAATTTTTATGTCATTATAATCTTCTCACAGATGAGTTGAATAACCAATTGGAAATGCTGCATAAACATTACCGTTTGGTACGAGAACACATTTCAGACTTCATTTAGAGCTGTCAAGAAATAGCCACCATTCTGTTGGACTATAAGTGGTAACACCTAGCTGGTTGAGAAGACTACTGATATCATGACAATAAACAAAGTGTTTGTCTTTGCAAAAAAAAAGTCCACAAAAATTTGTTCATGCTTCCTGAAATGGGATACTTTAGTTGACCAGTGAAATACATTCTTTAATTGAAGCTAATAACTCAGCTGCTTTCTTTAATAGGCCCAAATCTCTTACTAAGACATTCAATTGGAGTTGGCTAAACTGCTGAGGGGTTCATGACTGCTTGGCATCAGAAGAAGGCACTTCAGATTCTACAACCATTTCCTCATGCATCTTATCAAAACACACTTGATCACCATGTTTACTTTCTTCATCCTTAGCAGAAATAAAACCATTAAAAACTGGAACCAGGAGTGTCTCAGGGTGTGGGATAGGTTGTATTGCTAAAGAAATATTAAGATATGTGAACATTTGCTATTGCTATTTTTTCTTGCCGATGCCCTTTATATGGATCGGACAGAAATAACAGTCCCTGCTGTGGTCCTCAGGTTCATACCAAACTATGGGAATACCAAAAGGCATTCTTTTGTGCTTTCCTTTTGTTCAGTCACGAAGCATTTCCTAACAATGATAACACATGATATGAGGAGCCCAATTCTTGTCTTGATCACCAAGGGGAACTTGGAAATAGGCAATATATGCACATGTCACAAATGATGAAATACCGCACCTTTGACATTGAAGTGTGTAACAGCCACATATATAATAGAAGGTGTCAGGATTATTTTTACATTTACGCCTACATGAAGAAGCCATTATTCAAACTTAAAACTAAATAAGAGGGTATTTTTATCAGATAATAATTTTTTACATTTAAAAACAACTACAGTTATGTAAAAGTAATGTTTGTAAAACATTAATTGCCTTGTGGTTATAGTCAATCCAAGAGTGATTGTCCTTTAACTACAGTTTAAAAACCAATGCATATCATTAATTGTTACAAAAAAAAATTAAAATTGCATAGAAACTAGAGCATGCATAAAAAATGAATTTTAGACCAAGCAGGGGTGCCCCCTTTCACCACTCTTATTCAACATAATTCTGGAAGTCCTAGCTACAGCAATCAGACAAGAAGATGAAATTAAAGGCATTCAAATTGGAAAAGAAGAAGTAAAACTGTCACTATTTGCAGATGATATGATATTGTATATAGAAAATCCTAAAGTCTCAGTCAAAAAACTACTGGACCTTATAAATGGATTCAGCAAGGTGGCAGGATATAAAATTAATACTCAGAAATCAGAGGCATTTCTATATACCAACAATGAACTGTCAGCAAAAGAAAATAAGGAAACAATCCCATTCATTACTGCAGCCAAAAAAATAAAGTACCTAGGAGTAAATTTAACCAAGGAGGTTAAGGAATTATACTCGGAAAATTATAAAACATGGATAAAAGAAATCAAGGAAGATACAAACAAGTGGAAGCATACCCGTGCTCATGGCTAGGAAGAATAAACATCATTAAAATGTCTATATTACCCAAAGCAATTTATAAATTCAATGCAATACCAATTAAAATACCAATGACATACTTCAAAGATATAGAACACATATTCCAAAAATTTATATGGAACCAAAAAAGAACACGAATAGCCTCAGCAATCTTAAAAAGAAAAAATAAAGCAGGAGGTATCACTCTTCCAGATATCAAGGTTTACTATAAGGCCATTATACTCAAGACAGCCTGGTACTGGCATAAGAACAGGCACATAGATCAATGGAACAGAACAGAGGACCCAGAAATAAACCCACAGCTTTATGGACAACTGATATTTGACAAAGGAGGAAAGAACATACAATGGAGTAAAGACAGCCTCTTTAACAAATGGTGTTGGGAAAATTGGACATCTACCTGCAAAAAAATGAAACTAGACCATCAACTTACACCGTTCACAAAAACAAACTCAAAATGGATAAAAGACTTAAACGTAAGCCGTGAAACCATAAGCATCCTAAAAGAAAACATAGGCAGCGAGCTCTCCGACATCTGTAGCAGCAGTATATTTGCCGATTTATCTCCACGGGCAAATGAAATAAAAGGCAAGATAAACAAATGGGACTATATCAAACTAAAAAGTTTTTGCACAGCTAAAGACAATAAGAACAGAATAAAAAGACAAACGACACAATGGGAGAACATATTCGACAGCATGTCTGATAAGGAGTTAATAACTAAAATTTATAAAGAACTTATAAAACTCAACAACAGGAAGATGAACAATCCAATCAAAAAATGGGCAAAAGAAATGAATAGAAATTTCTCCAAAGAGGACATACTGATGGCCAATAGGCATATGAATAAATGCTCAACATCACTAATCATTAGAGAAATGCAAATTAAAACCACAATGAGATATCACCTCACACTAGTCAGATTGGCACTCATCAGCAAAACAACACAGAATAAGTGCTGGCGAGGATGTGGAGAAAAGGGAACCCTTCTGCACTGCTGGTGGGAATGCAGACTGGTGCAGCCACTGTGGAAAACAGTTTGGAGATTCCTCAAAAAATTAAAAATTGAACTGCCTTTTGACCCAGTTATCCCACTTATAGGAATATACCCTAAGAACACCATAGCACTGTTCGAAAAGAAGAAATGCGCCCCCATGTTCGTGGCAGCATTGTTCACAATAGCGAAGATCTGGAACCAGCCCAAGTGTCCGTCAGAAGACGAGTGGATTAAAAAGCTATGGTACATATATACTATGGAAAACTACTTAGCCATAAGAAACGATGACATCGGATCATTTATAACAAAATGGATGGACATTGATAACATTATACGGAGTGAAATAAGTAAATCAGAAAAAAAGAAAAACTGAGAACAGCATGATTTCATACATAGGTGGGACATAAAAGTGAGACTATGAGACATGGACAAGAGAGTGGTAGTTACGGGGTGGGGGAAGGGATGGAAGGGTGGGATAGGGAGGAGGGGAGGGACACAGGGAAAACCAGATAGAAGGTGACAGAGGACAATTTGATTTTGGGTGAGGGTATGCAACACAATTGAATGATAAGATAACCTGGCGATGTTTTCATTGTACATATGTACCCTGATTTATTGGTGTCACCCCATTAAAATGAATAATAATAAAATATTAAAAAAATGAATTTTTGGTTTGAAATCAGCGATGCAGACATATATAGAGCAAGTTCTAAAACCTCATGCAACAGACAATGAAAACAAAATTGTTCCCCAGTGTTATTTGTTGGAGAACTGGAGAGAGGGGGAAAGCTAAATTGCCAACTAGGCTTCATCTTTCCTCAGGCATAAATTGTCAAATCAGATCAATCATTGTCATAAATATTGTGATAAGATATTGGCAATAAATTTCCAGTACTGATAAATATCTGGTAACTTTAAGATTACAAAAAACATAAATAAATAAAAGAGGTCTAATTAAATATGTATGTGGTCCTTCAGAATTAAATCAAATGTTTGAGAGGCAGTTAGAAATACCTGGATAATGTAGGCATATTAACATCAGTATCTGTTAAGTTTAAACATTTAAATTTATGCCTTATTTTTAACATTTTATTGTTGTTTCTAGCATCATTTAGAAGGTAAGAAAAACATTTTTCCCCCTTAGGAGTTGTTTTATTTTATAACATTTTTATTATGATACGACTATAAAGAAAATAACAAGATTTTAACAAGCCAACCCAGTAAAATACAAGTAAGTGTCATTTCCTTCCAATAAAGTAGACTATAATGTGTTTTATCATCCTCTCATTATTCAAAGCATTTCTGTAGAATCTCCACAGGAACACCCATCTCAAGTTTTTTGATCAGTCTTAGCATTTTCTCCATATAAGTGTACATTATATTTAAGCAATGGCTATGACATTTAGAATTATGCCAGGAAAATAAAATGTTTAATCCAACTGGGTAATACTATGTTTAGCTAAAAGTATTTGGATAAAAAGAAATGATGCCAGCTAGGAATCTGACTTTAAATAACAATTTTAAGATATAAGTGTATGACATCATTATTTTAAATGTGATACTGATCAATAACTAACTTTGAAGGAATGTACATGTTTGATTGTCAGAGTATCTTATATATATTAGTCTATAGGCCTCTACATAGATTTATTGTGGCTATCACCAAAGCAAACACTTTTTAGAAATCACTTGGGAACCTTTAAAATCATCAGTGGAGGCCCACAGTGAGAAGCAATCAATAAGGTAGTTGACATGATACTTGTGTAGAAGTAGTTCTTTGTAAAGGAAATGTCACCTTCTCAATGGGCTGGTTTCCTAGTCTTTAGAATTTGACTAATAGTAGATACCATGGTAACATCTAGAAGGGAATACTGCACATGATGGGGTTACCAATGTTTGCAGGGTTTTAAATGCAGCGTTTGAAGAAGAGAAAACTAAATATTGTTTTGTAAGAGGTTAAGAGAATCCCAGTGTCAGATGGGAGTATATTAATTGAACTCTTTACATATATTGGGCTTGACCTCATGAGCAATATTAGACTACATATGAAGCTCAGGGGAATTTCTGTTTCTTATTAAGAAAAAGAAATGAAACAGTAAAGTTAGAATAGCTACTGTTGAAGGATGCTTTGTATGCCAAGGATCCTGTGTCCAAACTTGCATGCCTTGATTAAAAATATTTGATTAACTAATATTACTCTGAATTGATTTATTTGAAGAAGATGTTTTTTTCTCCAATTTACTTTCTTTCAGAGCAGGTTTATGCTTACAGGAAAATTACACAGAAACTACAGAGTTCCAATATGCCCCACAGCACATACACATACAAAACACACACACACACACACACACACACACACACACACACACACACACACACAGTTTCCCCTCTCATTAACATCTGGTATTGGTATGACACATTTGTTAAGACTGATGAATCAATTGTGAAACATTATTAACTCAAGTCCATAGCTTACATTAAGGTCCTCTCTTTATCTTGCACAGTTCTATGGGTTTTGACAAATGAATAATGCCACATATCCACCATTACTGTATCAAACAGAGTAGTTTTACTGCTCCAAAATGTCCTTTGCTTCATCCATGCATCTCACTCCCTCTCCCTCTGAACTCTGGAAACTACTGAACTTTCTACTGTCTCTCTAGTTTTGCCTTTTTCAGAACATTTTATAGTCGGAATCATAAATTACACAGCCTTTTCAGATTGCTTTCTTTCACATAGCCATATACATTTAACGTTTCTCTATGACTTTTCATGGCTCATCAGCTCACTTTTTATTAACTGAATGATATTTTATTGTCTGAATGTACCACAATTTGCTTATCAATTTACCTATTGAAGGACAACTTGGTTGCTTAAGAGTTATTTTTCAACTACAAAATGATGGTGATTTGTTTTAAAATCAGATCTCAAGAAGTTATCTCATGTCCTAAATTTTGGGGACATTTTTTTTCTTGAATATCATTTTTGCTGGCTGCCATTCAAAAGAAATTTTAATGGTCCAGAATATAAGCCTGAAACTTAAATAGTGAGAGATGATGCTACATTCTGTTTCTGCCACACTGCCAACCTCTACCAAACTCTCACACTCTCACAACTGGCAAATAAATCTTTCTTATCTCCTTTACTTCTCAGTAATGCCTTCTTCCCCATCCTGGCCATCTCTTAGTGGGACTACCACTATTGTTTTCTAATTCAGTTTTTTCATCTGGCCTTGTCCTCACCAAACAGTATTCTCCATACTTCTACCAGTGTCCTCCTAACATGCTAATGATCATGTTACCTGATATAAAATTCTGCAGAGATACTCCATTGCCTTCAGGATGAAATCCTAAATTGTAAACACAATATCAAAGTCCTTTCTGATGAGGTCAATATCTCAGCATCATTTTATTATCCTTTGCTTCTGAAATTCTGAACCAATTCTGGTTCCTACCAGAATTCTGGTAACTACTCAGGTTGACAGCCTGAGCAAAGTCAGCTCTCTTTTAATTTGGAAAAGAGGAACATGAAAAACCAAGAGTGTCTGGCTACAAAAAAATAAGCAATATTGTTATTCTAAGAGTAACCAAGAGAAGTTACTTGTCCCATCAGTCCTACTGATAGATGAATAACTAGAATGTAGGTATCTAGACAAAACTCTCATAGTATATTTAACTAATGAAAAGTGATATCCAAAATAATATGGCTGTTAACTCATTATAAACCTTCCATTGCTTTCTTCTATGGGAGAGGAGTTAATAGGATAATAGATTAAGGCATCAAATGATAGTTTCAGTGGTATCTTTTTTCATTTGTTGTTTTTGTTTTGTTTTTTGGTGTGGGAAAAAACTCAGTTTTTAAATTAAAATTCCCACCTCTGTTGCCCAAATGTTAGGAGTCCTTTGCTATTTATGCCATGCCAGCAGCTGTCTGAACCTTAGAGCTAGGAGCAAAACCTACAAATGTAAATAGTCATGCAGTTGTTTTCTCTTTTTGCTGTGAGAAGATACTCATTATATAATTGGGGAGAGGGGAGCCCAGTTAAACAAATGAATGTAAAACAAATTGTTTGGTGCCATGTGACCGATCAAAAGTGCACCATGACTTTAAGGACACACTGTATATTGTGTGTACACCAAGTTAAAACATATAAATGAAGACAATAGAACCATTTTAAAAGATTGTTGAGGGTAACCTGACCCATGGTGGTGCAGCAGATAGGGCATCAACGTGGAATGCTAAAGTTGCCCATTTGAAACCTAGGGCTTGCCCCGTCAAGGCACATACACTATTCAGTCAATGAACAACAAAAGTGAAGCACGTATGAGTTGGTACTTCTCACTCTCCATGCCCTCCTTGTTCTGTAAAATCAATAAATAAATTTTTTTAAAAAATAAGGTGTTGTCAGAGAAATGGCACCATGAGGAGTGCTCCCGATACCTCTCCCTGAAATTTTTTTTTTTTCTAACCCTAACCCTAACCCTAACCCTAACCCTAACCCTAATCTCCCTGAAATTTTAACAAATTCAACAACTAGAGGCAGAAAAACAATCTCAGGAGTATCTAAAATACACATATATCAAACAAAGGTATGACTGGGCAAAAAGGTGGCTGAATATATAATCCACTCTGAAGGAAATAAGGTTGAGAACAGAGTATTCCACTTTCCTCACTGATCTGAGGAAGGGATGCTTTCACTTGGAGCTGAGAGGAAGGGAGGGCTGGGGGTGTGGAAACAGCTGAGTTAGGGCAGAGATGTTCAAGCTGAAGAGAGAGTGTGCCCACGGCTCAGCCTATGCGGAATTAATGCCAGTGGCAGACCCCAGCAGAGGTGGGCGAGCAGTTGCGTTGTTTACTCCTGGTATCCCATTCGGCGAGCGCAGGCAATGTGTGAGTGGATCCACCTGGTGCTTCAGGCATGGGTGCCCGCCTTCCCGAACGGAGGGGCTGAGTCAGAGACTGTCACTAGTGACCCTCTCTGTGGGCTGTGACTGGAGTTTCTGAATAATTCCAGCTTCCCAAACAACAGCACACAGGAAGTGCACGAAAGCTGGCTTCCCTACACCTGGACCTATCTGGGCACAGTGCCTCCACCAGCCATACAGGCTAACAAAGCACACTCCTGAGAAAGAGAACAGCAGAAGTGGTGGGGGGAAGGGCATGATGGCAGCTTGCCTCTGGAGAGCAGACCTGCAGAGTGTTGTGGCATACTAGACATGCCCAGAGGCTCATAGAAAGACACCTGAAAGGCAATCGGCTCCCAGCCCTGCCTGATTACGTTGTTAGCTCTGGCTGGCAAAGCCTTACCTAGAACCCTGTGTTGAGTGGGAGAGGCTCCAGGAAAATGAATTCTATCATTGTTGGAGTCTGGAAACACTAACAAACCCTACCCAAGAACAGGACTGAGGCCTAGTTTATGTCATCACCATAGCAACAGTAAATCTCTGCCTAAGAGTGCTACAGGGGTAGAACCTAGAGTACAGTGCCACTGGCCAAAAGAGAGAAGAAAGAAAAAGGAAGGAGATAACTTCTCAAAACCAGGAAAAATCCACAGTCTTTATAACATTTTCCATTTATTTTCTTGTATTTTTTTATCTTTATTTTTCCTTCCACCTTGGTCATTTTATCCTCTTTCTGTTTATTCTTTCCTTTTCATTTTGAACTTTATTACCCATAGGTGTTACATTTTCCATTCTTTTTTTTTTCTATGAGTGTTACATCCTTAAAAACTTAATTTTTTTCTCTCTTGCTCTTTTTGTTTCTTCTTTTCTCTTGCACTTTTTCTCTCATTCAAATCTCACCCACAAACAAATTATTTTATTCTGGATTTAAATTTTTTCTTTGTGGCATTTTGTATGCTTTTCACTTCATTTTTTTTATCTCCTTAGCATTTTCCCCAACTCTGGCTCTCCATTCTATAGTTTTTGTGCCACTTAATACAATACAATTTTCATTTTTCACTGTATTTTTTTCTTTTCTCTTACACTATTTCTCTCATTCGACGATTATTTACAAATTATTTTATTCTTGATCCAAATTTTTTTCTTGTGGCATTTTGTGGGTTATTGGCTCATTTTTTGCCTCTTTGTCACTCTCCCCCAACCAAGGTCCTTTGTTCTACGTATTTTTATTCCACTTAGCACAATAGAATTTTTAGTTTCTAACTGCATTTTCTCAAAAAAAATTTTTTTATCAACTCTTATTAGTATTATTAACAATACCACTCTCAAATGTCATTAAAAAAAAGAAATTGAATATTATGGATACAAAAGACAGAGATGTAGCTCAGATACATGAGGAAAAATCTATAGAAAAAAATTTCAATAGCTTAGAAACCTTGAAGTTAAATGACAGAGAATTTAAAATTGAAGTCCTAAAAATACTCAGGGATATACAAGAAAGCACAGAAAGGCAATTTAAGGAGCTCAAAAAACAATTCAATGAATAGAAAGAATACTATACCAAGGAAGTTGAAACTATGAAAACAAATCAAACAGAGATGAAAAACTCAGTTCATGAACTGAGAAGTGAGGTAACAAGATTAGCCAATAGAACAGGCCAGATAGAGGAGAGAATTAGTGACATAAAAGACAGGCAACTAGAGGCACAACAGATGGAAGAGGAGAGAGACTCAAGAATTAAAAACAATAAGATAGCCCTATAGGAATTGTCTGACTCTATCAGAAAGAGCAACATAAGAATAATGGTTATATCAGAAAGAGAAGAGAGAAAATATGGAATGCAGAACATATTCAAACAAATAATAGACGAGAACTTCCTAAGCCTATGGAAAGAACTAAAGCCTCAAATTCAAGAAGTGAACAGAACACCAAATTATCTTAATAAAATTGGCACAAACCAATGACAAAGAAAAAATTCTGAAGGCAGCCAGGGAAAAGAATACAACATATAAAAGAAGGCCCATTAGATTATCAACAGATTTCTCAGCAGAAACTATACAAGCTAGAAGAGAGTAGGCCCCAATATTTAAAGTTCTGAAAGAGAAGAACTTCCAGACAAGAATACTATACCCATCAAAGCTATCCTTCAAATATGAAGGAGAAAAAAAAAAAATCATTCACAGATACAGAAAAGATGAGAGAATTTATCACCAGAAAACTCCCACTTCAGGAAATACTAAAGGGGGATTTCTGACAAGATATAAAGAACAAAACCACAAGTAAAAGTTCATCAAGAACACAATAAAATCAAATTTAATCTGTGACAACAAAACAAAAAAGGGGAGAGGACGAAGATTAACAGTAGCAAAGGAGAATGGAGTGCAGAAGCACACATGATATAATGTACTACAATGAACATGATAGGTACCATTTCCATTACTTAATGATAACCACCCCAAATAAAACACCACAGAACCACATGACTTGAGAAAGAACTAACAGAGGAAAGAAGTATGGATTACAATCAAACAAAAGCAAATGATAGAAAAACAAAAGAGAAGAATTAAACAAGATACAAGACTAACAGAAAGCAAAATATAAAATGGCAATAGGAGACCCTCAAACGTCCATAATTACACTAAATATAAATGGATTGAACTCACAAATAAAAAAACACAAAGTAGCAGAATGGATTAAAAAAGAAAATTCAACAGTATGCTGCCTACAAGAAATAAATCTAAGCTACAAGGATAAAAACAAATTCAAAGTGAAAGGTTGAAAAACAATATTCTAAGCAAATAACATCCAAAAAATAGCAGTTCTAGCAATACTCATATCTAACAATGCTGACTACAAGACAGCAAAGGTAATCAGAGACAAAAACAGTCATTTCATAATGATAAAGGATACATTGAATCAAGAAGACATAACACTTTTTAATATATATGCACCAAACCAAGGAGCACCAAAATATATAGGACAGCTACTGACTGACCTAAAAATGAAAACCAAGAAAAATACAATCATACTTGGAGACGTCAATGCACCACTGACCACTCTAGATCATTCATCCAAACAGAAAATCAATAAAGAAATATTGGCCTTAAATGAACACTAGAACAACTGGATATGATAGACATCTATAAGACATTTCATTCCAAAGTGCCAGAATATACATTTTTCTCTAGTGTACATGGAACATTCTCAGGAATTGACCATATGTTGGGCCACAAAAATAACATCAACAAATTCAGAAAGGCCTGACCATGCGTTGGTGCAGTAAATAGAGCATCGGACTGAGATGCAGAGGAACCCAGGTTCGAGGCCCCGAGGTCACCAGCTTGAACGCAGGCTCATCTGGTTTGAGCAAAAGCTCACCAGCTTAGACCCAAGGTTGCAGGTTCCAGCAAGGGGTTACTCAGTCAGCTGAAAACCCGCAGTCAAGGCACATATGAGAAAGCAATGAATGAACAACTACGATGTCGCAATGGCAACAAAAACCGATGATTGATGCCTCTCATCTCTTTTGGTTCCTGTCTGTCTGTTCCTATCTATCCCTCTCTCTGACACTCTCTCTGTCTCTGTAAAAAAAAAAAAAAAAAAAAATCAGAAAGATTGAAATTATACCAAGCATATTTTCTGATCATAAAGTCTTGAAACAAGAATTCAACTGCAAAAAAAGGAGGTAAACAAACCCACAAAAATGTGGAAACTAAAGAACAAATTTTTAAAAATGAGTGGGTCAAAGAAGAAGTAAGCACAGAGATCAAAAGATACATGCAGGCAAACGAAAAATAACAATACAACATATCAGAATCTCTAGATGCAGCAAAAGCAGTCATAAGAGGTAAGTTCATATCACTACAGGCCTCTATAAACAAATAAGAGAGAGCCCAAGTAAACCACTTAACCTCACATCTTAAGGAACCAGAAAAAGAAGAACAAAGACAACCCAAAACCAGCAGAAGAAAGGAAATAATAAAAATCAGAGCAGAAATAAATGAAATAGAGAACAGAAAAACTATAGAAAAAAATAATAAAATAAGGAGCTGGTTCTTTGAAAAGATCAACAAAATTGACAAACCCTTGGCAAGAATCACCAAAAAAAAAAAAAAAAAAGAGAAAGTACTCATAAACAAAATCCAAAATGAAAGAGGAGAAATCACCACATATATCAAAGATATACAAATGTTATTGTAGAATACTATGAAAAATTATATGCCACCAAATTTAACAATTTAGAAGAAATGGATAAATTTCTAGAACAATACAATCTTACTAGACTGATCATGAGAAGCAGAAAACCTAAACAGACCCATAAGCAGGGAGGAAATAGAAACTACTAAAAACCTCCCCAAAAATAAAAGTCCAGGGCCAGATGGCTGTACTAGTGAACTCTATCAAACATTCAAAGAAGACGTAGTTCCTATTTTACTCAGTCTTCCAAAAAATTGAAGAAGCAATACTGCCAAACACATTTTTTAGGCTAACATAAGCCTCATACCAAAACCTGGCAAGAACTACACTAAAAAAGAAAACTACAGACCAATATCACTAATGAATACAGATGCTAAAATACTAAACAAAATACTAGCAAATCGAATACAACAACACATAAAAAAATAATTCATCATGATCAAGTGGGATTCATCCCAGAACCACAAGGATGGTTCAACATACATAAAACGGTTAACGAATACACCGTATCAACAAAACGAAGAACAAAAACCATATGATCTTATCAATAGATGCAGAAAAGGCATTCAATAAAATACAACATCATTTTATGTTTAAAACACTTAACAAAATGGGTATAGAAGGAAAATATCTCAACATAATAAAAGGCCATCTATGATATACCATCAGCTAACATAATATTAAATGGCATAAAACTGAGGACTTTTCCCCTAAAATCAGGAATGAGACAAGGTTGTCCACTCTCTCCACTCTTATTCAATGTAGTGCTGGAAGTTCTACCCAGAGCTGTCAGACAAGAGAAAAAAATAAAAGGCATTCATATTGGGAAAGAAGTAAAGGTTTCACTTTTGCAGATAATATGATCCTGTACATCGAAAACCCCAAAGTCTCCAAAAGACTACTGAAATAATAAACCAAGACAGTAACGTCGCAGGATACAAAATTAATATGCAAAAGTCCATTGCCTTCCTATATGCCACCAATAAAACATCAGAAAACGAGATCAGAAAAACAATCCCCTATATGGTTGCAACAAAAAAAATAAAATACCTAGAAATAAACAACAAAGAACGTAAAGAACCTATATAATGAAAACTACAAAGCATTGTTAAGGAAACCAAAAAAGATATAATGAAATAGAAAAATATTATTTGTTCTTAGATAGGAAGAATAAATACAGTCAAAATGACTATGTTACCCAAAGCGATATACAAATTAAATGCAATTCCCATCAAAATTCCAATGTCATTTTTTAAAGAAATGGAACAAAAATCATCAGGTTTATATGAAACTATAAAAAACCCCGCATAGCCAGAGCAACCCTAAGGAAAAAGAACGAAGCTGGGGCATTACAATACCTGACTTCAAATTATATTATACAGCCACAATTATCAAAACAGCATGGTATTGGCAGAAAAATTGACACTCAAACCAATGGAACAGAATAGAAAGCCCAGAAATAAAACCACATATATATGGTCAAATAATTTTTGATAAAGGGACCAACAACACACAATGGTGAAAAGAAAGCCTTTTCAACAAATGGTGCTGGGAAAACTGGAGAGCCACATGCAAAAGAATGAAACTTGACTACAGTTTGTCTCCTTGTACTAAAATTAATACAAAATAGATCAAAGACCTAAATATAAGACCTGAAACAATAAGTTACATAGAAGAAAACATAGGTACTAAACTCATGGACCTTGGTTACAAAGAGCACTTTATGAATTTGACTCCAAAGGCAAGGGAAGTGAAGGCAAAGATAAATTAATGGGACTACATCAGACTAAGAAGCTTTTGCACAGCAAAAGAAACTGACAACAAAACAAACAGACAGCCAGCCAACTAAGTGGGAGATGATATTTTCAAACAACAGCTAAGATAAGGACCTAATATCCAAAATATACAAAGAACTCATACAACTCAACAACAAACAAACAATCCAATAACAAAATGGGAAGAGGACATGAACAGACACTTCTCTCAAGAAGAAATACAAATGGCCAACAGATATATGAAAAGATGCTCATCTTCATTAGCTATTAGAGAAATGAAAATCAAAACTACAATGAGATACCATCTCACACCTGTTAGATTAGCTATTATCAACAAGACAGGTAATAACAGGTGATGGAGAGGCTGTGGAGAAAAAGGAACCCTCATCCACTGTTGGTGGGAATGTAAAGTAATACAACCATTATGGAAGAAAGTATGGTGGTTCCTCAAAAAATTAAAAATAGAACTACCATATGACCCAGCAATCACTCTACTGGGTATATACCCCCAAAACTCAAAAACACTGGTACGTAAAGACACATGCAGCCCCATGTTCATTGCAGCATTGTTCACAGTAGCCAAGACATGGAAACAGTGAAGAAGCCCTTCAATAGATGACTGGATAAAGAAAATGTGGTACATATATACTATGAAATACTACTCAGCCATAAGAAATGATGACATGGGATCATTTACAACAACATGAATGGACCTTGATAACATTATACTGAGTGAAATAAGTAAATCAGAAAAAAAAACTAAGAACTATATGATCCCATATATAGGTGGGACATAAAAATGAGACTCAGAGACATGGACAAGAGTGTAGTGGTTATGGGGAGCAGGGAGGGGAAGGAAGGGGCTGGGAGAGAGGAGGGGCAAAAAGAAAACCATATAGAAGGTGACAGAGACTTTATGACTTTGGGTGATGGGTATGCAACATAATCAAATATCAAAATAAATTGGAGATGTTTTCTCTGAACTTATTATGCACCTTGATAGACCAATGTCCCCCCATTAAAATTAATAAAGAAAACAGAATAATAATCCAATAACTTGATTTTTACCTGTCAGAGAAACAAAACAATAAATTGTATTTAGAGATATGTTAGTTGTTTTTTAAAACACTTTTTTTCTGTGATACTTGAAAATATCATGTAAAATACCAATTTCATTTCTAAACACATTAGAAAAGATGCTAACAACAATAGTTTTCTAATAAAAAAAGGACTTTCAAAAAATAAATAAATAAAAGATTGTTGAGGGTAATTTCTAGTAATGAGATGACCTGCCAAAAAATAAAAAAAACATATAAAATATAGCAAAACTACTTTTTCATTAAAAAGAACTTTCCACTTGATTTTTGGGGGTTTTGTTTGTTTGTTTGTTTTGCATAAATAACCAAGAATTAGTAAATATATAATCTCATGATGTTTCAGGTTATATGAAACTTTTTATAAAACTTTGTTAAGACTTTCTGATTTTTTTCTGAGCTTTTGAGATTAAGTAAAACCTGAGAAAATGCCTTTTGTTTATCTCCTCAGCCCATATAAATTATGGTTAAATACAGTTCATTCTAATTTCTTTTAATAAAACACCACTTATATACATATATATGTTTTGGTCATTTTACAACTGAATAGACAAAAATGTATTTTCAGTGCTTCTTTAAGCCCTAAATTGTGGCAGTCATGAGGAGCTCTTTGTTCCTGCTTCTGTTATATAAGATTCTTTAAATTTTGTAAAATTATGTCACACTTTTATAATTATAAATAAAAAGTATGCTACATGAAAAAATAAATTATACAATGTAATCATCTCTTCATTTCAGCATCACAGAGGGTTGGTACTACTTGAGCATGTCTTATGTGCCCTTTGAACAGGGTGGCAGTGTGGCCCATACAGATTAGAAGAGGTGATGTCAGACACATAGTTACAAACTATGAACACTGCTGGCATTTTAATTTAAAGAATTGGCTTGTAGTAGCCAGTTTTACAATACGGCAGCATTTTAAGTCCTTAACAACACTATAGCTAAAAATTTTGGAGGGGTAGAATTTATTTTAAAGTGAATTCAACTTCCCTACTATACTCAAGAAAGTCTTTCTGAACTTGTTTTTCAATTTAATACACAGGTATCGAGGTCTTCTAATTAAAAGAGCCAAGACACCTGGAAGTTAATGAAGAATACAGTAAGCACACTGCAGGATGAACATTTTTATGGCTCTTGTGCACACAGCACTTGAGACTAATTATTTTCAGACCAGCCTGTGAATGAAAAGTTGTCCTTAGAGACTGTTCACTTACATGGCTTATGATGGTCTCTCCTCATTCAGAATTTGCAGAACTACCTCAGAGCTGGTTCCCCTTGGCTTTTCAACTTCTGCAGCTCAGAGAAGTATCTAATAAATTAATTTTATGTTTTCACTGATCCCAAAATATGCAAGGCCAGGACAGGGATGATATGAAAGTTAATTTTCCAGAACTGCCCAGCATGTTTATTGGCAGAAACAAGGGAAATCTCAGGTTTGAAACACTTTGGACCATCCAGAGAAAGCTAAAGGATTTCAAGTTTACTCTCATTCCAAAGTCACTGTTGTGGGGCCATCAGAAGACAAGAGAATTGGATGATTGACTTAATATTCCTACAAGTGATGCTTGACTTCCTGTAACATACTCATGTTCAAATATAGACTTTTGTCATTTATCCCCTCAAAAAATGAATATAAGTTCACTGGTGTTTTCTGGAAAAAGAATTTACATTTAAGCACATTAATTTTTCCATGAAAAATATAAATGTAAGCTTGAATTTAAAGTCAAATGTAATGATGGTACACCCATTTTCCTTCCTACAAAGTAAATAAATCTAAGTAAATAAACTATTAAAATAAATCAAACACAGTTATCCAATGTTGTATAATCTGAAGTGGACATTTTGTTGTTGGATCACTTTAATCAAATTATCATCTTTATATCTTGAAAGTTACAGCCTGTATTTTGATGACTTTCTTTCTCATGTGAAAAAGTAAGTTTATTAAAATTAGTTCCACTAAAATTTGTATGGACCTTTTGAAGAAATAAATTTTATATATTAGCATAGATTATAAAGTTTGCAAAACTTTGTAGTGTTAGGATTTGTGCCTCCTGGCTATTTAATGCTGCTATTTAGAGGAAAAGTACTGTATCTGATTACTAACCCTCCTCAATTGCAGTAGGAAACCTATGATTAGAGGTTAGCCCTGTCAATCATTTCTGCCACTCTAGGGGTACTTGTCACTGCTATCCCTGCTAGCTCCTTGATCCACCAGCCAGTTATACCATGAGCTGTTCTGTGGCTTCTGAAATGCACAAAGCTAATTGGCCACCAACTGGCAAAGCCAGGAGGAACCGTGGGTAATAAGAGATTAAGTGCCTGTAAAATATGCGTGGGAAGTGGAAGCAGAGCAGTCCTACAGTAGTGCTTAGAGAAAATGGCCTAAATGTTCTCGCTACTTTATGGCATCGTACGGCATAAATCTCCAACCATTAATTTTATAGTTCGGAGATGCTTTTTTCTTTTTTCAACAAACCCTATCATCAATAAAGAGTTACTTTGAAAACTACAGACACAGTAAAAATTTAGATACTGGATTCCGTTTCTCATGAAAACTGATGACCATGAAATATGTGTAAAGTGTGTCGAGTAGACATTTACTTTCCACTATAGATCCCGATGGGGGCTGTAGCAATATTACTGACCATCTGATAGTTAGAAAACATTAATCGGCTTAAGAAGCATCAACACGTACTTCAAGGCTTAGTAGATAATTTCAGAGGACACTGCCCAAAGTTGACAAGGACACATGACCACAGGAGAGTTTACATAACAGTAGAGAAAGTATGAGCTTTTATATCCAATGAATATTCTTCCAGTTTCAAGTTATTCTGTGGACGTGCCAAAAAAGTAAAATTATGTTTTTAAATATGTTGGTTACATTGCAAAGAACAATTTCAAATTAATCCAGTGAGAGGAGAGGAGGCAGACTCCTGCTTGTGCCTCAATGGGGATCCACCTGGCAAGTCTACTAGGGGACAATTCTCTGCCCATCTGGGGCATTGCTCCATTGCTCAGTAACCAAGCTCTTCTTAGTGCCTCAGGCAGAGGCCAAGGAGCCCAGGGCCTACTCACTCCAATCAAGCTATTGCTGCAAGAGAGGAAGAGAGAAAGAAAGGGAGAGACAGAAAAAGAAGCAAAAGGGGGAGGGGTGGAGAAGCAAATGGGCATTTCTCCTGTGTGACCTGACCCAGAATTGAACTGGGACATTCAAATGCTGGACTGACGTTGTACCACTGAGCCTATCAGTCAGAGCCTATAATACTTTTTAAAACAATTTTCATTTAAATGTATTATGACCCATAGGAAGATATTCTCAAAACTTCCATACACTTTTAATTGACCTAACAAATCTCAAACTTTTTATATAACTATTTGGAACTATTTTATATAACTATTTGAAATAGTTTTATATAACTATTTTGGTGTTTCTAGAACACCAAAGAGGACTAGAACTATTGAAAGTACTAAGCACTATCAGATTTTAAAATCAATTATTGTTTGGTAATAAACTAATCAACAAGCTATTAATTACAATAATTGTATAAGAGCTCTAAGATAAGTAACTGTTGGCAAATGAAATTAAAGCAAGTACGCTGTATTAATTAAAAGTTAAAAGACCAAACATTCAAGATTTGTCTGAAAATATTAAGTAATTACTCTAACAAAGTTTGAAATTTTTTCTGAGAAAGTTAAAGCAATGTAGGAGTTTAATACTATTTGTAAATAAATATATGACTAAATAAAATGTGTGGAATCTATGGGTCTGGGTTTTGGATCAAAATGGTAAAATAAAATTGGGCCAGGAACTCATAATATTTACCAACCCAAGGTGAAAAATGTGTTTTTAAAATTTATTTAAAATAAGTATAGTAAAATTTACCTACAGAAGGTTGAACCCAAGATGCAGTACTATACTAAGTGATTTGGAGTTTTATGGTATATGTATTTCTCTCTTTTTAAGATATCTTCCTTTCTCTTTTATAAATAGGAGTATAGAACTACACCTAAATTTTAGCTTATTAGCTATACACATATGAGCATTATACACACCTTGGTTTCCTAATCTACGTAAGTAGAATAATGATACTAACTTTATATGGTTATTGCAAAGATTAACGCTAAGCATTGGGTACTTGCCCATCCATCAAGAAAGAACAGTTGTTATTTTAATTATTGTATTTGCAGATTTCTGTTATGACACTTGCTTCACAGAATAATAGAATGGTAGAGGTTCCCCAAACTAATCTCTGGACCAATGTAGGAATTTCTTCCACAGCATGCTTCGAAGAGAATAAATATTTTAAGAGAAATTGTCATGTAGAAAGAGAATGTTTATTCTGTTTTGCTTCAGAGAGCAGAACTAGAAAGAGTTAGGAAAGTTTCACAGAGTATGATTCTTTCTCAACCAAATGAAGAATAATCTGACAACCAGAGCTGGCTAACAAGGAATAGGGTTGCTTATGGTACATGCTCAAGCAGAAGCTGTCTGGTATTAGGTCATGATGGAAGAAGGAGATAACAGGGTTCTATGATCAAAAGTGATATAAGATGATACAGACATGCTTCCATTTAATTTTTATTTTGTTTTCTTTCCTGAAACATATGGGCACAACCAAACTCACTGATTTCAGATTCATTCTCCAGCTTTAATTTCTCATAAAGTCCGAACAGCGTCATCATAAAATAGTCATTTAGCCCCTGTTCTTTTTCTCTACACTTTCATTCTTATTATATCACTCCTTGAATCTTTCACTTTAGTCACACTGACCTGCTTATATAAATTAAATCATATTGTTTGACACCTTTGTCTGTTTACTGGGGTTTCTCTACCTAAACCTGCTGTGCCCTTTCTTCCCTGCTTGCTTAGTAATATCCACTCATTGCAACTCAGCTGAAAGTCCTTCCTAAATATGAAGCCTTTCCTGACTCCTGACCAAGTAGAAATGCGCATTGAGGGACAGGGACATAAACTGAAGAAAATCAGAAAGAAATTGTGTTTGGAAAGAAAGTCAGAGACCGGTTCTGGAAAAATGTCCTGAGTTCTATGATATAGGAACAGCAACTTGTCCCAGGAAGTCTAGGGCTTTAGATGACCTATTTTTTTTGTACCTACAGTATCTAAAGCAATGCCAACACATTAATTAAAGAATAACAGGTCACTTTCAAGTTATCTCACCTTTTCATTAGAGGTGAAAAACTTCACTTTTTTTTTTAGTTGTTTGGAGATTAATTTCAATTAGTTTGACTAAAGGAGAAAATGGGAGAAACACAGTATTAAGAGATGCCTTTTGTCCCAGAAATAAACATTTTGTCCTTTCTCATGAATGAGAATTTGCCTATACTGGAGACATACTTCCTAAGAAATACATATATTTTTTCACTTTATCATATGTCTATCTGAATATACACATTAAGCTTTACTACAGTGGGTGTTGGCCTAGACCAAAGAACTGTGGTTCCTTGGGTGTTTAGCCCCTATTAAAAGAATACCCTTATTGTCAGGTCCATTGAGAAGAGATCTACTTATAACAACAGTCACACAGAACCTGAATCCAGGCTCCTTAGACTTTAGGGGATCAGAAAAGAGGTGGGAACTCTTCAGTTAACTCTGTTTTCTACAAGGCATGGGTGTGTGTTTTTACAGAGGCTGTGAAATGAGGAACTGTCTCTGGGGACAAGGCAGTGTATGGCAGAAAAATAATTTTCCCTTTATTCCTCTGAATTCTTGGCTGAAATCCCCTTTAATAAAAGACTGATTAACAGGAATAAAACAAACAAATTTAATAACATGTATACATCCTTTATACATGCAAGAGACCCCAAATCACTAACTCCCCCAAATGGTCAAAGCCAACATCTCAAATACAATCTCCAGATCTAAAGACAAAAGAAGATGTTGGGAACATGGTGGGGGGTCAGGCATGGCACATTACCAGGAAAAGAACAGTAAACAAGTTTATGTCGTCAATCAGATTCAACTCCTTGCCCTTATAAATGTCAGTATCTCTTATAACAAGATAACTACTATTCAGTTTTAGACCTTATCTTGTCTGATGTTTCTTAAAAATAATCAGCCTAAAATACTGTAATTCTAATGACAAAGGGTCATATTTGGGGTGACAAATTCTGCTTGCAATTATCAGTCAGTCACTGCCCAGTTCTCAGCCAGCTCCACCCTTTTTGCTTCCAGGTAAAAGAGAGTTCCAAGAATAGGTGAAATAATTTATTTTCCCAAGCCCAAGAACTTAAACTTGTATTAGGGAAAAGAAAAAGAGTCTTTCTACAAGGTGATATGGTAGAGAGGGGTGGTCCTATTTTTCTCTTATTGTTTTCATTTTTAATAATTATGTTTTTGATTGTAAAATATATTCTTAATTTATATACTTCTTAAACAAATGCATTTGTTCTCAGTCAGCTTTATTTTAGTTGTTTATACTTTTAAATGCTAGCAATTTTGGCTATATATCAAAGTTTTAAAGGAATCAGAACAATGGACCAGAATGCTAATATTTAGCAAAATTTATACATAGTCACAATACAATCACTCTGACAGTATAGTAGGGTCTCACAATGTTTTTAAAAGCACTCATTGGTCTCTTAAATGTATGAAGGGGTTCAGAACAGGCCATTCTAAGTGTGTCAGTTTGGCATGAGTATTCTTTTGAGCTAAAGGCAATTGAGAACTTTTAGGCTCAAGATAAACTTTTATCTGTTTTTTAAAGAACCTAAATTGGGACTCTTGGGCAAACAAGTTTGTAACAAGTGCTTTTTAAGGTTATTTCCCTTCTATTGGGGCAGCACCCTGTGTGTATAGTCTATGGAAGGCTGAGGGTATTTGCCCTCAGGGTGGCAGATTGCAAATTGTGGATTGCCTTCCTGCTTGGGAAGGGCTATTGTTTGCTACTGCTTGCTGGAGAAGAGTTTTTTCCCCCTATCCTGTTCTGGCTAAAAGTCAAGAGAGAAAGAGGGAGAGAGTGCTGAGGCTGGTGAGAGTCTATGAGTCTGAGGGTGAGTCCAGAGAATGAGTCTGGGTTGTGGAACCAGAGGCCAAGTCAGGGTTTGGGAGTCCTGATTTCTACCTGGCCTGTTTGTCTAGGGAGTGCTGAGGCTGGTGGGGTCCTGAGATGGGAGAAAGGGAAGCGGTCTTTCCTGCCTGTTTGCTTGTCTGCCATTATGAGACTGAGACTTTAATAAACAGAATGGCCCACCATTTTCTGGCTCCACAGTTCTTTTACCATTTGCCCAGATCCAATGAGAATCTGCATGGTCATGGCGGTAGCCACTGGCCTTACAGGGACCTTGCCTATAAGAGCTATTTCTGGAAATAAGTTTTTATGGGAAATCTGTATAGCAGGGCAAATATCTAATTACTGAACATCTGTTCTTCTTCCTGTCCTGTGAATTGTGCTCTACTCCTCTGATGCTCCAAGCCCTTATGCCATTACTTGGCTCAAAACGGCATATATACCTTGTTGGACAAATAAGTTGTAAAATTTGTGTTATTTGGTTTTGCTCACTTTGATTGTTAAAAATGGCATTGCCCAGTGAATGGCTGTTGCCAGGTGATAATATTAATTGCCTTCCTGCTTGGGAAGGGGCTTGATTATGCTAATGTGTGCTGAGGGAGGGATTGTCCCATTGAAAGGTTTTAAAAGGAGGAGGTAGGAGGTCATTTTGAAGAGGAGGAGACCATGTTGTTCCAGGAGAAAGAGGCCATCTATTTGAAGGGGAGGCAGGTAGCCAAGATGGAGGCCTGCAGAGAGAAGGACATGGGTAACAGAGATATGAGGCTTTGATTCTAAGAAAAAATAGAAAGATTCTCCTGGTTGTGGTACAGGAGAACATGTGAGTGGGTTTTGGTCCCCAGTGTGTATGTTTCTTACTCTTTGGCTGGTACGAGTCTAGAATAAAGGAAAATGGCCCACCAGTTCTTGGCTCCATTGATTTATTATGATCTGTCCGAATCAAATGCAAACCTGCATGGGCCAGGCAGGTGTGATGGTGGCCACGGCTACTGCCCATACATACCTCATTTTACCTTTCTATCTTACAGCCTTGCATGTATGTGGGGTTTTCATACATATAAAATTAAATTTTCTTTACTCCTGTTAATCTGTCTTACATTGATTTGATTATTGGACCAGTTGAAAGAAAAGATTTCAACCTGACCAAGCAGTGGTGCAGCAGATAGAGCATTGGTCTGGGACACAGAGGACCCAGCTTCAAAACCCCAAGATTGCCGGCTTGAGTGTAGGATCATCTGGTTTCAGATGGGCTCACCAGCTTGAGTTCAAGGTCACTGGCTTGAGCACTCATTCTGCTGTAGCCCCTGTAAAGCCAGTAGCCATGGCCACCATCACAGCCACCTGACCCATGCAGGTTTGCATTTGATTCGGACAGATGGTAATGAAACAATGGAGCCAAGAACTGGTGGGCCATCATCTTTATCCTAGCTTGCACCCGGCAGGCAAGAAATACACACAGTGGGAAAACACTTCCCTTTCCATTCAGAGATCCCAAAGCCACTGACTTATCCGAGTTTCCTAGAATCAAAGGTTTCTAGCTCACCAGCCTTATTCACCTCTGTTCCCCATCTCCTTCTCTCTGCACAAACTCTGCACAAACTGGCTTCTCCCTCAGCATTCTGCCATTTTGGCTGCTTCTCCTCTCCTCCATTTGGCCTTTCTCTGCCCTCCCCTTCAATGCTAATCTCAGAAACTGAGAGAGGGCAAGCTCGCGATCTGCCCCATTTTATAATGTAGAAATCAAAACCTTTAATCCAATATACAAACAAGGAAGTCCCCGATACAAAGTCACTTATCTGAAGCATAATGGGATTCCTCATAAGAGTGCACCACCTGCATCATGCAATAGTCAAGGGTGTGGGCAAAATTTAGTTTTAAAACTAAGCCTTATGCTATAATAACTTTGCCAGCTTACAGCCTTTCTCCCACACCCAATGCAAACTATAAGCTAGAAAACATATATATCATATTTACAAAATTATTTGACCAACAGCCCCCTAGTCAAGGCACATATGACAAAGCACTCAATGAACAACTAAGGTGCCTATATGGCCAGGGGCTGCCATCATGGCCATTCACATACAGGTTCTCATTGAATTTGGGCAGATGGTAAGGAAATGGCAGAGTCCAAGGATGGTGGGTCATTCTATTTATTGGTGTCTCACCGAGGCAGGCATGCCACAAGAAAAGTTGAGGGAAAAGCAGAAAACCTGATTTTCCCATAGAGGGTAAAAGATCAGGGAGGCCTCTGCAATGCTGATGGCAGGAATCAAGAGAGTGAAAAACCCTGGTCTGCCTCATTTTATAGTGTAGAAAATTAAAGCCTTTAAGGCAATATACAAATAAGGAAGTATCGGATACAAAGCCACTTATCTGAGGCATAAATGGGATTCCTCAAGAGTGTGCACCACCCTCTATCATGCAACAGTTGAGGGTATGAGGAAAAGCTTAGTTTTGAGAAGACCTTAGTATTAGAAGGGAGGGAAAGGCTTAGTCTTAAAACTAAGCATTAGGCTATAATGACTTTGCTAGTTTACAGCCTGTTTCTCACACCCAAAGCGAACAAATATTCATATATTATATTTACAAAGGTATTTTACCAACAGTGCCACAACAAAAAGTTGATGCTTCTCATCTCTCTCCCTTCTTGTCTGTCTGTCCCTATCTGTCCCTCTCTCTATATATCTCTGTCTCTGTCACTAAAAAAAAAGAAAAAAGAAAAAAAAGAAAGGATTTCTCCCCAGTACTTACTTGGTCAATACTTAGCATTGGTCAAAATTTTATCGGAACAATTTATCACCTTCATAGTAAATGTTTACACACAAATAGGATATTTTTTGCATGTTTTAATAAATATACAACATGTCTTTGGAGTTTTTTCTAGACTGGTACAAATACGTCACCTATTACAAGAAGGTGTATTCAACTGAACAAAGCTTCATATTATTGCTCTACTCAACATTTGCTGTGACTTAGAATTAGTATAAGATGTGTGCTTAGGCTTGGCAAAGGTGAAATGTATACCTTGTTAAGAATTTAGTAAGATACTTACAAAGGGTTTGAAACAGACAAGTTGGAAAAGGAATTGTAAGGGAGTGAATATAATTATCCCTCTATCTTTCTAGGTTCTTGACTATAATAAAAGACAAAAGAAAAAGAGAAAAACAACAGAAGTTTAATAACATGTATACTTTCTGTATACATGTGATATACCCAGGTACACTAACTCCCTGAAATGCTCTAAGACACCACCTTATATATCATCTTCTGCTTAAAACCAGAACAATGTGTTGGGTGTGGGAGGAAAGCCAGTTATGAAAGTTTATCAAGCAGAGTACCTCAAAGAAAGGTATGGTCACGCAGATATAAGTTGCTCTCTTCTCCATTGATAAGAATGTTTGGAGATTCTATCAACATTGTTTTCCTGATAATAGAGATGTAAGTGGAAATTTCTCTTATAAACACAAATGTTTCTTATGAAATGATTGATAACTTCTACTGGGTTTTCAGATTAACTCCTATAGCTCTTTCTTAAAAATAATCATCCTAAAATAATTCTTATGCCAAAGACACATTTTGGGGCAAGTTCTGCTGCCCTTTAGAATGCTTTATACTCTACTGACATTTCTGATTTAGGTTACAAGTTGCTATATCGGAAAAATTTTTATTTTTAAAACTCATGTATATTTTAATTTCATTTATAAGATTAATTAGATTTAAGAGGGAAAAATATTTATTTTGGAGGAAGAATAGAGTTATTAGCATTTTATCCATTTCCTCATTTAGTCATACAAATATTAAGTGCCTACCCTAAACCAAGCACCGTGCGGGTCATTGGAAACACAATGCAGAACAAAAGACGGCTCTTTCTTCCAGGTGCACAATATTAATCAAAAAATAGCACTTTACTCTTACAATTATTGACAAGGTATTTGTGGAATGGCCACTAATAATATTTTCTTCATACTAAATTCTATGGCTTTCTATTACTATTCTTGGATTATGCTGGCATGAAATTGAGAGAAGCTCTCAGCTTCAGGTGAGTGGAATGGTTTGTTTTCATTTATTAGAGTTCTGCAATAGGCGCACATGTGTTTGTATTACTCATGCCAGAATTTTAATTCTACTTCTGCTGCATCAGGCTTGTTCTTTATCCAGCCCTTCTTACTCTACCAATTTCATGTTATGCCATTTTCTTCCTCCCTCACTGTGCTTGAGTCACACAGCACTAACCATTTTCCTTGTGCAGTGTACCACTCTAAGTAAGCATATCCAACAACAAAAGTAATGTAAAAATTACTAGCGTCTATTGAATTTATTAGAACACCAGAAGATTATTCTGTTGACAATTCATGGCAAAGCTTAGAAATAATTTTCTCCATCTCTGTATATACAAATGCAAATATGTATCCACAGCCCCCCAGGGAGATGTCTGTCTGCAAATTTCTCTTTTCCATTAACTCACAACTCCATTTCATGTCCCACTCAGCCTATCTATAATCTGTTTTACTGCTCCTTTTCCCTCACACTGATCTATGAATTGTTTTCCTCTTTGTCAGTGACTTACCTTTTACAATGGAAAATAAACTAGGAAGGTCTGTTCTTCTTAATACATTCATTCACTTTTGCTGCCTAATAGTAGCCATGAAACTCAGCTTGCACAGCCCATTTCCCTTTGAGACCTGTCTCTTGTTAACAGGGGAAGAGTCTGTGATTTCTCATCTTTTCATCTCTACTTTTTTATCTCTGTAACACTTATGTGGTCAAAGCTATTTGATAGTTGTACTTTGTTCTTTCCATCTGGAAGTAATATACCCTGTCTTCACCTCACCATTCTAATTAACTCCAGTTGGAAGGCAAATAGAATCTAAATATAATTTTTTCGCCAAAATTATTCCTAGAGGCTTCAGCCAGAGTTAACTATTAAAAGATAACTATTAACTCATGGCACTTTGTAATTCTTTTACGTAGCACTTATAATAATTGAGCTATGTAGTTATGAAACCATGTAATGTTCTCCTTTCTCCCTAAGAGGTAGCCAGAGCCACATATTGTGATACTCCAGGGATCCACCAGCCATTCACCTGTATTCCATGTAAATGAATCTGTAATAGAAAAATTGCACCCTACCAGTAAAACAGGCAAGAAAGACTTTATTCAAGACAACTGCAATAAGGAGAAAGATTAAAATAACTCCTATAGAAACAAAAAGCAGGAGAGTTTTTAACCACTAGGGTGAGCTACTAAAAAATTACTGGAAGGCATTAGGAGAGGCGGGAGGCTGGAAATGTAACTAGGCCATGTGTGCTTGCTAATTGGTACTTATGGAAGTTATCTCCTGCCACAGAGACTAGGAGATAGGGAGTGTCTCTCTTGATGACTAGATTTCAAAGAGATGGCTCCTATGTAACACAATGTCTGACACACAATAGATAATCAATAAATGTTGAATTCATGAATGAGTCCACTTATGTTAGGGGTGGTAATAAATACTACCACCTAATACTGGTATAAAACCCATTTTGGATATTGCCCATAAAGAACTCAGAATAAGGACTAAAATGTATGAAGCTCTCAGTGAAAGATATATATATATATATTCGCAGCAAAACAATGAATAAAAGAATGAGGTTGAAAGACTGAAATTTCCTATCTTAGACTCTACCCACTTTACTGTCTCCACCTTTTCAAACAAGGGATCTATTTATAGTATGGATGATATTTTAAGATATCTTGCAAAGATCATTTAGCATATTTCATTTACTGAAAAATAAATGATAAATCAAGTCAAAATGCATTATTATAGCAACTGTGTATTAAGGTGGCGGCTGAATGATGGAAAAATACGTATTTCCAGAGTAAAAATACAACATTGCTTTTTTAATCAAAAGAAGGTCAAAGAGCTTGTTTTTAATTGAATTATAGGATTTGTAGCCCAAATTGAGGGTTGAGCTATAAACATGATTTATCTCCCATTTAGCCAAATATTTGATTCATTAGCTTATAAAATGTTAATTACTCATTTATTTTAATTTAGTTTAAACAAGAGCTCCCCATGGGCTGACAGTTGTCTAAATTCTACAGCAAATATTAAAATATGCCATGTGTACCCTGCACAATTTCCACCACACTGCTTAGGGAAGACATCTAAAGACTCTTTTACTAATTACCATTGGTTTTAAAGGAATATCCCTGATGCAATAAAAAGTTGTTTTCTATGGCTAGAATTTTATTTTTATAAATATTATTAAATGTGCACTATTTTGTATCAAAACTGTTTCCACATCCAGTTTAATAGCCACTCTGCCACTGTCTCGCACTGTGGCCACTGATAATGTGGCAGTCAGCACAGTGGTCCAGTTACAGCTTTACCCCTCACTGGCATCATCTAAATATGGATAATAGTACTAATCTTACAGGAGTATTGGAGGGGTTATGAAGTACTCACAACTATGCCTGGAACATAGCGATTATCCACAAAGTATTAGCTGTTATTCTGCTAAGGTTATTCTAACAATGAGTAGACCTGTGTTGTTGTTTTATTATCTCAATGTGGTATAAAATAGGATGTAGGTTTGTTGAGCAAAGAGTCATTCTTTGAAAGAGAAACATTTTCATTAAAACAATGCTCTGACATTTTTATTGAAAGAAGGTATGCTGAGTTTGTCTTTGTGATGTTTTTACATTTCTTTCTAGGGAGTGTTAGGTTGCTTTTTCAGAAGAATGTTTAGCCTTGCACATCTTGTGCCTCTCTACCATCCAACCACATGTTTCAGAAACCTAGTTCTTGTCCTAACAGCCTCACTGAATTTGCTCCTGCTGACTCCAACCTACAGTAAATTCTCCCTCTTATGAACACTAATAGTTGTCCTATTACTTAGACTGCATGTGTGCCTTATCTATGTCCTGGCTTAAGGCAGCACTTGCATTGGTTTATTCTACAGGTGCAGTATTTTAAGTGCACTTGCCTCATCTCTCCAACTATACTATAGCTCCTCAAAAGAGAGATGGAATGATACGGTTCTCTGAACCTCCTCAACACCTGACACAGGGCTGTCTTGTTTCATAGAAACCCAGCCGAAAAGCTAGAAGGACAAAGAAAAAATTATTTTTCCTCTCCTATAGACTCAATCAACTAGGGACTTCTGCTATGTCTGCCTCATGCCTGCAGATGAGAGATCTGTTTCTCCTAGGACCCTGTGCCTGGACCACTCTCTAAACTTCTCCCCCAAACTGGAGACTAACCTGTGCCTGCACTGAACCTATTTAGTACATGATTTCTGTTTGAAATTTAAAAATAGTTCATCTCATGATGCCACTATCCTAGCCATCCTTAGCTAACCTCCATATTGTACTTTCATTCTGAAACTTCCCTGCTTAGCTTCTCCTGTCTGAATGTGACACTATTCACCTATTTCTCAACTGTTCACAGAATATTTCCTTCCTCTAGCTCGAGGCTACCATTTCCCCAGAAGGTCTATTATGCTAAATGTTGCTGATTTTCCAAAATCTCTGGTTTGAGAGATGATAAAAAACCTTGCTTCCCCATGTTTTTCTAGTTCATCATGCCTCTTTTCTCCTGAATCACCCCCATGCTTCTGCCCCTCAGGTTTCTGGCTCCACTACCCATCTCTCTTATCTGGTCCCTTTTACTTTCCTACTTTCTGGTCCCTCCGCCCATATTAACTGAAGACCTTAATGTCTGGCTCACATTTTTCTCTAACTTCTAAATATTTAAATTTAAATGGTCATTTCTATTAAAACATCTTATTCTATGCCTGTAATATTTTTAAAGTCTTTCAAAAAACATGAAATTATTTTTTTTATTTATCAGCACTATATGAAAATCAACAGGGAAAGCAAATATACCACACAGAGCCAATACTTTAAGCATTATTGGGAGGCAGAAAAAGTCAGCTTTCAAATCACCTGTAAGTATAGAAACAAACAAAATAAGTCTCACTGGCTTTCTCTCTCTCAGATCTGTGCTACAAAGCCTTTGGGGGCTGAGAGCAGAGGACAGATGACTAAGAATTCCCCATGACTAAGAACAGAGGCAAGCAAAGGACTGACATGCAGCACACAAAATCATGCTCAGAATGAAAATACTTAAAATGAATTATAAAATACTGAACTCATGGCAGAACTTGGGAGTTCACAGAATTGACCACAGGAAAGGAACTTGAAAGTATACAGGACAAGAAGTGCCAACTTTCCCCTGGCCAGCTAGCTCAGTTGGTCAATGCATCATCCCAATATACCAAGGTTGTGGTTTCAATCCCTGGTCAGATATATAAGAATATATAAGAATCAGCCAATGAATGTATAAATAAGTAGAATAACAAATCAACCTCTGTCTCTCTAAAATCAATAAATTAAAAAAAATGTATTTAAAGTGTCAAGCTCAAAGATGTATTGCTTCTGGAATAGTTAAAGAAGGTGTTGCTTTTCTAAGTGAAACAATAAAAGGAAAATAGATAACAAGAGGAAAAAAATAAGGATCTTACAGAAATAAAAGATAAATATAGTAATTTATTTAAGGATGAGATCCCTCCAACCAAAGATAACTGAAAAAAAAATGTTGACAAACCAATTAGTGATAATTATTTCATGAATATTTAATACTTTCATGAATATATTATTTATTCATGAGTACTCTATATCTTCTAAGAGTAAAGCAAGATTGGGGGTATGCATGTTTTAAATGTGTGTACATATGTGTTTTTATACATATGCACGTATTTCCTAGTTCTGTTAGAAGCAATATACAAAAGCAATGATACTCCAATAGAAATGAGCACACATTTTACTCAGATCCTGGTCTCTAGTATCACTTTCGATTAAAAGGAACCAGGTCTTCTCAGAGAGGCTGTTTTCAGGTTGGGGCAGGTTAAATTCAAGATAAGCACAAGCTTGAAACATCTTGTTATAACAGAAAGCAAAGAATTAAGCAAATTATATACATGAATATATAAATACAATACAAATATTATGTATATGGAGACAGAGAAAGAACATGTTACAAAGCATATGATAAAATGTTAATAAATTAATTAGAATAAGAGGTATATAAGTGTCTTTTGTGCTAGTCTTATTCATGCACCTCTTTGCATCTGAAATTATTTCCAAATAAAATATAATAAATTTAAAAAGAAGCTCTGGATTGTTGGCTCAGTGGTAGAGTATTGGCCTAGCACGTGGATGTTTTGGGTTTGATTCCTGATCATGGCACACAGAAGAAGTGTCTATCTACTTCTTTAAGCCTCCACCTCTTGCTTCTCTCTCTCTCTCTCTCTCTCTCTCTCTCTCTCTTTCTCCCTTCCCTGCTGAAGCCATGGCTTGATTGGAGCAAGTTTGCCCCAGGCTTGAGGATGGCTCCATAACCTCTCTCTCGGGAGCTAAGAAGAAGTCAGTCACTGAGCAATGAAGTCATGTCCCAGATGGACAGAACATCGTCCCCTACTGTGTTTGCCCATGGATCTCAGTATGGGCGCATGAAGTAGACTGTCTCTGCCACCCCTCTCTCACTGAATTAAATAAATAAATAGATAAATAAATAAATAGGCCTTTTAAAGCTTACCAGGAACTATAATTTCTTATGGGGAGGAGTTAATATTTTTGTAGCCTGAGAAAGACATGAAAGCTACTACTTAGTCTATGATCTCTGTGCTGTAAAATGTTTGTAGGTCAACTATGAATAAGATGAAGAAAAATACCACTAGACATTATGCACTGTTTGAGGGCTGTATGAACTATTGTAAGAAATATTTATGGTTAAGCACTTTGAAGATAGTTTTTTCTTCCATGTTTTTTAAGCTATCCTTTTCCTTCAAAGCCCATAGTAGTGCCCCAAGTCTATGAAAAAAATGAGAGGGAGGCCATCAGAAAATGTCACTAACCTCTCTGACACTAAAACCCAGATTTGACCCCCAAGAAAGATTATTTTCAATATCTTAATCTGAGCCATGAATAAGAAACGAATGTCCTAGACAGTGGTCGGCAAACTGTGGCTCGCGAGCCACATGCAGCTCTTCGTCCTCTTGAGTGAGGCTCTTTGGCCAGTTTAGGAGTACCAATTAAGTTAATAACAATGTACCTACCTATATAGTTTAAGTTTAAAAAATGTGGCTTTCAAAAGAAATTTTAATCGTTGTACTGTTAATATTTGGCTCTGTTGACTAATGAGTTTGCCGACCATGGTCCTAGTAGGCCTGAATCTTTTCTAATAAATCAGTTAAGCTGAACCAGAACTTAGTTCATTCATATTTGTGTGTTATTTTCATCAATTTTCTTTTTAATGGTTAAACAGCATTTTTTTGCAAAATACTAAATCCTTCAGAGATACTTTGTGGAGCATTCTAAAACCACTCGGTATACCATGCAGTCTTGATGTGGTTTTTTCAGTTTTGTATACATGAAGTTATTCATTCTGAGATCCATTTGCCAAAGTGTCTTACCCTCAGAACCGCACTACTCTCTGTCATGTTAAAATAGCTAGAATCATGTACTAGCTGAATATGAGTTTTCCCTTGACGTCAATTTTACTGTATGATTAATCAACTTTTGTACATTACAGTGATTATAATTAGAATGGACAGGCACAGTATTGTGTATACACCTGGATCAAATCTAAGGACTCCTTTTATAATTCTCCTGAGTTGTTCCTTACCACTGCTTTGATGTTATTTAATGGTTCCTCTTATCTGATGTGTTTAAACTTCAAGATAACATTGACTTACGTGGTTCAGTACATCTAATAATAAATCGCCTTAGAGACACCATAATTCTACAGACTCATAAAGCAATAAAAGATTTCTGCCGGGTAATTATAGATTATTTTTTCTTTCTATTAAATAGATAGTACATGTTGTTCATTCCCAACAATTTAAAAGATAAATCTCAACGAACACAGGAATTGCTTCCCTGTCCAACCCCTTCTTGCAACTGTCTCTCAATTCTTAGAGTTTCAACTGGTCATTCCTAAGTAGCCAGTTGCTGGTTCAGATATCTAATGCAGTTGACCATGAACAACACTAGGTCTAGTTGCGTAGTTGAAAATCCTTATATACCTTCGGACTCCCCCAAAACTTAAGTTGTCCTAGGTATCTGTAGGGAAATGGTTTCTGGACGTCCTGCAGAAACAAAAATCCAAGGATGCTCAAGTCCCCTGTCTAAAATGGTGTAGATCAATGTATCCAGTTTGCCCTTTTCATCCGCAGACTCCCAACTGTGTATAGAAAACCATACAGGTATTGACTGAAAATAAATCTGCATATAAGCAAACATGCACAGTTCAAAATATGTTGTTGAAGAGTCAACTGCAACTAAACAACTACTTGTAGTTTCTAAATAACTAGAAAAAAAAAAGAAATGATGTTTCTTGAGATGATACAAACAGTAGGAGCTAGGACTTAATATATTCTCATAATTTACAATGCCTTCTGAGCTGTTTAAACTTCTGATCATCTTAGGGGAAGAAAAAACAATTAGAAAACTTCCCAGATGTCATTGTAAAAATGACATTTGGCAGCCGTGCATGTTTGGAGGCTAAGATGTACTCATTGACTATCATTATAAAGTGTAACTTTCAGACATGTATTAAGAAAATTCTTTACAATCGACTTGTAGAATCATAAAGACAGAAGCATGGTGATGCTAATCTCAAACCTTGCCTTTGAACATATGCATTTCTAAGCATTTCTAACTGTAGGGAGGTAATTTTCTCATCCTAACATTTCTCAAACTGAGTTTATGGAAACACCTATTATATTGAACAAAAAGTTCAATATAAACTTCAACAATAAGTAATATTCTATCATTGTAATACTGGCTAATACTGTATACTTAAATACTTCATATTAGAGTTTCAATTTGCATAATACCTTTTGAATATTTAGGACTCAGAAGATTACTGAGGTTAAAATGAAACCTGTTTAATTCTGTTCAAATAAGCACAAATTTACTGCTTATGTTAAGGCATCTTTGTTACAGGTTCTTTATCACGTGACTCGCTCCACTCCTATTTCAATGCCATATCTGGTTAAATTAACATCCTCTATTGACAGGTTCAGTCTTAATGATCCAAATTTTCCAGTGAATATCTGAAATCACTGAGAACCAAATTCTTCCTTATTTTGATTATACATAATAAAAAAGCACAACCTGTTTTGATTTCCATAAGTGTGGCCCTCAGAATGTGGCCCAGTCTTTTTGGTATCTTATCTCTGCCTTTGTCAGTTGGGGTGGCCATGAAATTGAAAGTCACAAACCTCCAATAACAATGACCAAAACTGACCAGCTCCTATTCTCTGAAACCCATTAACACATTTGGGCTCAGGGCACAGAGTGCCCAGGAGCTGCTCCCAGCGAATGACTGATGACAGCAGGGATACTAAGACAGGTCCCACATTGGAAGACATGGGTCTTTGACTCCAGGACTGTCTGATGACCCTGCAGAAACTATAGTAGACCACGCAGCTGACTAGGGCACTTCTGCTGCCTTTCCTTCCTTCTCTCCCGCACTTGGTCAGATTTCCATTGTGGTCTCAAGGCTCTTTCTGCCTTCTCTTGTTCCCTCTCCATTTTTTCTTACAGAGTTTCTCTCTAACAAAATCCTTACATATTTAACCTCATCTTGGCATCTGCTTCTCAAAAAACCTGGCCTAACACAAGTGATATGAGGAGTGGTTCCAGAAAACAGGCAGTAAGGTAGGCATTTAGGACTGGCTCACCCACCAACAGAGCCTGATGATCCATCAACAAGACTAATGGTGAACTGTGGGAACCAGAGAACCTCCGCGGCTTACATTGAAGATCTTGCCTTCTGCAGTGGAAGAATAGACAGAGCACAGCAAGCCGAAGACCAAAATGTCTGTGTTGCAGCACTCCACAGACATTTGAATGTTTGGTCAGGGCAGGTCTATATGTGAAGACCAGGGTCTTGGTGGGAGATCAGGAGGCCCAAGATATGGGACGGGAACATCTATACAGAAACCTTTGAGGATGTTTGCTCTGCCATATACCCAAGATTCTCTGGGCTTGCAGAGGTAGCTCAAGCTTCCTCAGTAGAGGTTAGCATTTCTGCCATCCTGAAAAATGCAGAAGAAGCCACTCCCCCACAAAACAACAGATGGCTCCCGAGGAACAATTACTACCTCTAGTACAGCTCACCAGGTCAATAAGTAGGATTAAATTCCAACATTGCTGGGGTCCTTCCAGACTATGTACTTTTAAAAATGCAAAAATAAACAAAACAAACAAACAAAAACACTGGCCACATGTACTACTAGTAGGAGACAAATGTGTGCTCCTGGGATTAGACTTTGAATACACAGGGTGAAGAGGTGGGAATGGAAGACTGAATAGCAGGAATTACAACTTGAGGGCCCTTTTCCAGATACAGAACTCAAGAGGGTGGGGGAATATTGCTGCTGGAGTGGATCTTAGAAACCTAGGGGGCGAGGAGTAAAATAGAAATTCCTCAACTGCTCTGGCAGAGGCAGAGGAAGGAATAGAGGCTGAGGGCCAGGGGCATGCTGCAGCGGATATGCTAAGTAAGGCCACATGACCAACCAGAGAATTATGCTCTATAGGAGGGCCCAAAGGACAATATATTCACCAAGATCATCAGGAATGCATAAATGAGGGGATAGCATCACTAAGAAGTTTCATGATAGTTATCTTATACAGGCATGAGTTCCAAGACCTAGAATGAATGGTAGGTCACAAATTTGGGCTAATTAACATTCATGGTGATCATGGTGCCTGAAATAACTGAGGCCAGGGCTGTGGTTGACTTCCAGAATTTATGAGACCTTATTTACCATAAGGACCAGCAAGATCAGAGGAGTAACCAAGAGGAGAACCTGCAAGGACTGTAGAGCTAATAGCAAAACAGACAAGCACCTAACAAGGTGCTTAAAGTGAGTGAAGAAGATCACCCATAAAAAGTCATGATCCTTTGTTTAGTTCCCAAATAGAGACCAAAACAAAAAAGTACTCAAGTTCCTAAGAGAGAGAACCCTGCACCACCATAACAAGTTTGTACTATGACAATTTCCCAGTCTCTTCACAAAAGGACCTATTTGATGGGTGACTGTACACTGAGGAAAGATAGAATAGCCAAACATTTTGAATACTAATGGACACAGGGTCTGAATTTACATCGATCCCATAGAACCAAAGCACTACCATGGCTCATCATTAGAATGGGGGCGTAAAGAAAACAGGTGAGTGATGACTAAAGTCCAATTCTGTTCTATATACATGTTTGAGACCTGAAAAAATGACAAATTAGTGAACCTGTCAAAGGAGAAGTAGACAAAGTTAAGGAGAGGGAGGTTCCTGGGCTGTGGCCAATGGCCTGACCGTCTAATTAAGTCACAAAAGAAAAGGCTTGAAAGATCAGAGAGTAAGAGTTCTGGGTTAAAGACATATGAATGGGCATAAGTGAGTGAGCATCAAGTGAAGATTTTTATAATGTATGTTAATGTTTGTCAGAAAATATTGTATTCATCATGGAAAATGCATTGAACAATCACAGAGTAGCTAGGGATACCAAAGCAAGTCACACTGCCAAGAAGCCAAGGATGTTGGCACATAACCTTCCTTCCCTCTCCTTCACTCAGAGTCAGATTTGCACTGTGATCAGAAAGCTTATCCAGCCTTCTCAGGCTCCCTTCATATTTTCTCTAGCAGTTGTTTTGCTGTAGCTGAACACACTATAGAGATGCAATATGGCTCCAGAAGCAGAGGCGTCTGGGAAGTGCTGTGCTCTCAGTGAGTGTTCTTCATGACTCTGCAACCTCATGCTAAGCTGACTGCCCCAAAGCCAGGATATTACAATGCAAAGACAAATATCATGTCCCAGGAGGGAGATTAACCAACATATAGAGTGTAACAACTGCTTGATGTTATCTTTTAACTTAGAAATGCATTGTTCTTTCTGGTGGTCTATGTGACTACCCAGCATATGGTTTTGCTATTAACCCCCTATAAAAAGGAGACACTGTTCTGGGAGGAGTGTGGATATTGCCTGGCTTGCTGCCACCAAGAAGGAGAGCTGTTATGACCACATGTATGTAAATTTCCCTTATTAAAGCTCCTGTGAATTTAGATAAAGATACATGTCAGCGTTTTGGAATCAGTCTTAAATTTAGAGTTTTGGAGCTTTCCCCTAACATTTACCTAATACAATATTTGCATGTTTAATCCTATTTTGACATCTGTTCTTGGAGGATTCAGTTTAACAGTTACCTTTTCCTCTCATACTTCTAGCCTCAGTAACAAAATCTCTTTAATCTTTCCTTTCAATAAATGCTTTTCTTTTCATCTGCATGTTGAGTTTCTCAGGTCCCTCTGCAAATCTAACATCCCGCCTCCATTCTGCCAGGTTTGGTGATGCTCACTCCAGGCTCCCTGTGAAAGAGAAAGACTCCAGCACGAATTTCACACCATAGCTGGATAACAATTATTTTCCTCTTGAAAGAAATGCCGTGAATCTTTAACAAGATTTCTATTAATTAATGCAATCTTCAAATGCTCTCTTATTGTCCTATTCTTTGCCTCCCCCCTCCTTCATCATATATTTAACTTGCCAGCTCCTGCTGGCATCTTTAAGCATTGCCTCAGTGTGTCAGAAACATTGAATTGGAATTGTTGAGAAGCACACCTAGTCGTGCTAACTATGTAAAAACAAATCAGCAAGACGGCAAAAAAAAAGAAACAAAAAAAAAATTGTTGTCACAGTCCTGACTCCACACCCCTCCCCCAATTCTATTCCTTTCACTATCAATTGTGCTTATTGCTTTATTTATTTATTTATTTATTTTTGAAACAGTCTAATGTTTGTGAACGTTAGGAAAAAAGATGCGGATTAAGATAGAAGACGAAAGGTCTCAAGGAAAGCTAAATTAATGTTACCACATTTAATTTGAATTTTTAAGTTGTTCTGTTATCTCTGAACTTCCAAATGATCCTTTGTGGGAAAGACAAACATCAAGTAAGCATTCTTAATGCAAAGGGAGAAAATTCCATTGAAACTGCTAAAAGCACTGCAGTCACCTGTTTGCTTCAGAGTTAGCCACTACAAGGGAGTGAGAGATCTGTCTTAGTCAGGTGTAACATGCATATTACTGAGGAGAAACTCTTTCAACAGTCAGAAAACCCTTTGAAACATTTCATACTGAAAAAGATGGCAAAATTAAAAAATCCTCAGTTCACCCAGCTTCTTTATAAAATGTACTGGCTGACTCACTTGGTGCTAAGAATGTGTTTATTTTCATCAATGATGATAATTATGGGTAACAGATGTTCACTGTGCATCTGAAATGCCATTCAGCATTTAATTTATTAAAAAGAAGCTATTTTCCTAGAAGCTAATTCTCTAGAATGTTTTGACTATAAATGAAAAAAAAAAAGTTCTGGAGACCTAAAACTCATTATGCAATGACATGGGAGATAGGAGTTTTATATGCTTACACTAGTATATTACTCTTAGAAAAAGAAATATCGATTTGTTGTTTCACTTATTTATGCATTCATTGGTTAATTCTTTTATGTGCCCTGACCAGGGATCAAACCCACAACTTCGGCGTATTGGGATGATGCTCTAACCAACTGGACTACCTAACCAGGGCCCAAAATTATATTTTTAAAAGCATATTTAATCTATGATTCAGCCACATTTACCAAATAATAATTTTTTGTAATAAACACCTACCACATTTCTAAAACAGCAAATGAATTGGTTCTGCTTTGCTTTTTTTTATGATGCTGTAAAGCCAGTAGTCAAGGCCACCAACAGGGCCGCCTGGCCCATACAGGTTCACATTAGATCGGACAGTTGGTAATGAAACAACAGAGCCAAGAACTGGTGAGCTATCAGCTTTAATTCTAGCTTTCACCCAGCGGGCAAGCAAAAACACACACTGGGCTCCAAAACCCACTCCTTCAATGCTCACAAAGCTACTGACTTATCCGAGTTTCCTAGAATCAAAGGTTTCTAGCTCACCAGGCTTATTCACCTCTGTTTCCCATCTCCTCCAGCACAAACTCTGCACAAATTGGCTTCTCCCTCAGCACTCTGCCATCTTGGCTGCTTCTCCTGGCCTCCACGTGGTCTTAATCTGCTCTCCTCTCTAATACCTCAGGAACCAAGAGAGAGCAAGCTCCTGGCCTGCCCCACTTTATACTGTAGAAATCCAAACCCTTAATCCAATCTACAAACAAGAAAGTCTCTGATACAAAGTCACTCATCTGAGGCACAATGGGATTCCTCATGGGTGCACCACCCTACATCATCCAATCAATCAAGGGTGTGGGGAAAAGCTTACTCTTAAAACTAAGGCATAGGCTATAACTACCCGGTCTGCCCACAGCCTGTTCCCCAAAACACATTAATATCAATGGACTTGCATGTGGGCAGCGCCATCTTTAACAAAGTGAGTGTAATATATTTTTTCTGCCCAACAGATGCTAAAACAATGGATCTTTGAAATTGAATTAAATTCTTGTTTCAGTACAGATTTAGATGTGATAAGAGTGGCTCTAGTAGAGAAGACAGATAGAAAGCTTCCCACATATCAAGAATGTTTTCAGTTGAAGGGTACCTGGATTGTTTTTCTCAGATAATAGAGCAGTAGATTGAGTCCATTCCTCTTACACTAGGAGAAGAAGAGGAAGACCAACCCATTTTGTTTAATCATGTTACATTAGCTTTATACAATTTAGGGGTTAGCTGCTAATTGCTGATGCCATGGCCAATGTATTTTATTTCTACGTGCCTCTGACATGTACAGATTTTCACCTACCATAACTGTAAAGAGAATCCAGTTTCTTGATGGCTTAGGACAGCCGTCTGCTTTTCCATGTCGGGCACTTTGGATTTCTCTGAAAACCTTGCCAGCTTAAGATAGATCTAAAAATAAACGAATGAATATTTCACTTACATATCAGATATAAAACAAAAAGCAAGAAACAAAACAAACCAAAAAAACAAACTCATAGATACAGACAACAGAATGGTGGTTACCAGAGGGGAAGGGAGCAAGGGAGAGGACAAAGAGGGGAAAGGGAGTCAAATACAGGGTGATGGAAGGAGACTAGATTGTGGGTGGTGAGCGCACAATTGAGTATACAGATGTTGTATCATAAAGTTGTATACCTGAAACTCATATAATGTTATTAACCAATGTAACTGCAAGAAGTTTAATTAAAAAATAAAGTTTAATAGAAGTCTGCAAGGGAATATTATCTGCAGAATCTAAGACACTCTTAGAATTCTTGTCTTTAATAAATATAAGTAACATTATACATAATAAATCTGTAAAGAGGTTTCAACTATAAGCAAGAGAAGGCAGATTCTATTTCAATTTATTTTACTCCCTGGAGTCTAAAATTCTTTTCAGAAACTTTGTAAATATTTAAAACAACCATCATGTAAATGTAACTGAAGACAGGTGATGGAGAATATGAGAAGATGAAAATTCCCCCTTTAATTCATGAGGTGCTTTCTCTTCCTTCAATTCATTTCTCTTTCCCCATACTTGATAACTTTATTTTTTATCTAGAGAAGTTAAAAATATTTCTAATATTTTTCTTGCATTGGCTTTTAGTGAAACACAATTTGGACAGGATCCATTTTCTTACTGCACACTAAATGTGAGGTTGATTGCATAATGCTGTTGTTTTCATGTGCTGTAGAAAACTTGACTAATCCACTCACACCCATTGTGTCCACACTGTCAGAAAATCCAACGTAAATTATATAGGGTCATAAATCAAAAGTTAAGGAAAAAATCTATCTCTTTAGATTTTCTTTCACTATTCTTTTTTTTTTCTAGGTTCCAAAATTGAAATCAAGAATATTTTGCTAAAAACTAGTCACATTATTTTAATTCTAATTTAAAAAATAGTCTGTTTATTATAAGCATTTCTGATAATGAAAAGGTAAAATATCTATAGAAACTAATCCTATACTTGAGCATGATCTTCATTAAGTGGAAAGAATGCTGCCAATTTTCATTATCATCTCTTGTAAATATTATATCTCACAATTAACTCACAATGTAAATAGTCTCTAGTTACACATAAAAACTATTATTATATCTGTGTCTTTTTTAAAGAAAAATAAATTTTTTTCTCGTTAGCTTATATCTCATACTTAAATTAAAATATTAAATAGAAACCTTACATTCTTGTCATCTTACAGGCTGTGGAATTGAAAGGGATGTTACTTTTTGTGACACAAACTATTTTTAGAATGAGGATTTAGCTCAAAGAACTTTAAAATTTGTAGGATAAAATAACAGGCACATAAACAACTAATGCAAAATAGAAAATCTGTTCTAAGAGAGGACCAAAAAGTTTTAAACATCATAAGACTCATATGGGTCATTAGGGAATATTATTCAAGTAGCTTTGAGTTGGGACCTGAAGCAAGCAAAATATTGGGACTGGTAGATATGTATTTGAAAGGCAAAACCTATGGCCTAATGTAAGAAGCAGAAGCAAAATGCTCCTTTAAAGAGGAACGAATAGTATAATTTGCATAGTGTGTGGACAGAATATATGTGCCAGAGAGCAGAAGAACAAAAAGGAAAAAAAATAAAAAAGAGGAGTCCAGGACAGGACATGGCCTGATCACTAGAAAATGTAAATGCCTTTTACAACAAACAAAACACACAAAAACAAAAAAAAAGAGAAACAAACAAACAAAAATATTTATACAAAAGTTGTCATGGCCAGTTAGAAAATAAGCCCATATTTGGATACATAGTTTCATCAATGTTTCTCATCAGTATGCCTAATCTATGTTAGCCCTGTATTCAAATCGTTGATTTTAGAAACTGAATAGTGAAGGATAATTTTATTGTTGACTGGATGAGCACAGGCTTTAGAAATAAAGAGGGACTGAATCCTGAGTCTGCATCTCTTTCCACTGTACTCAGTCCCTCACCTTTCTCCTGATTTCTCTGTCTGGGAAATTTCATTGCTTATGAACTGCAGACCCAATGTCTATAAGGTGTCATCATTACACAGTGCAGGGGACTCTTAGGTGCCTTATGATGGGTCATCTTGGATGTAAATGGAGCACTTGAAATTCCATACTGTGTTTTTTTACTTGAGTTTGTGCATTTGATTTAAATTTATCCAGGAGATTAAAAGCAGCATAAGCCAATGACAAGTAACCCTGAAAAGATGTCTGGTTGGTTCCAAGAGTGAATTCCAACCAAACAGTCACTTGTGGGGGAGGGAACGACAGCCAATGACAGCACCAGAAAATGTGCATGTAAATCTCAGACAGAGAAATGAACTGTGCAGTATTTGGTGGTACAGTATTTATTATACAAAGCCCAAAGTGAAAAGGGATCCGATTGAATTCAGTGCGGACTGCCTGTTCAGGTTACATGACTGACTCCTATTGTAATAAGTTTTCTGAGATAACCACATCTTTGATAAAGGGGTTTTAGACTTCTCTTTGTTTATTTTTTTTATTTTCTTCTAACTAATTGTGTCATATTCATTGTTGATGTTTTATAACATATTTTATTTCCACTAAAAGTTTAAGAAGTACGTATTTACCCAATAAAATCATCTCGTAGAGCTAAAAACATTATCAACATTATTTTAAAAATTCTAAACTGCTTTTATAATTGGGTCCTAGAAAAGAAAATATACAATCATTTAATTATATATTTCATATAATTAATTTTTAAATTGGAACAAGTTCAGTTTATCTAAACTTGAACATCTCATTTGCTAAAAACTGATTAATAAGTTAGAGAAATACATATCACTGTGACATTTAAGTAGAGTGTATTTGGTTATGATTGCAAACAAAACTTTAAAATTCTAAACATGTTTAATTAAAATAATTTTTACAGAGCTATAACCAGCAATAGAGTAGCAACAATTATCTATAGTTATGTAGCTCCAATCACATAATAATAGAGGTTTCAATGTCACTAAGCACAATGGATAATTACTCTTTCATTATTTTGATGGGCATAGAATTAGCTACTTAAAAATACTTTCTTAGGATTATAATAGTCACATTTTCAATAAAGACTTACAGAGTAAGCAGCTGGATTTACTGTATTGTAGTTAAAAACAGACCTTTTTCATTGCAGTTTTAAGTCCCATACCAGCACTTTGTCAACCAAGGCCTGTTTTGCCTTTTTTAGCCCTGGCAAAATCCCCATTACTACAATATCGATGGTATGCTTAGGGACTTCATGGCTTGCCTTAGAAATCTCCTCTTTACATGATGACATCTCTTTTGTGCAATTAAAAATCTTACACTTGTTTAATATGTTAATGATAAAATAGGCACATTAAAATATTTAGGAGTTTATTTGAGCAAATACTCATTTGATTCAGGCAACACAAAATCAGAAATTGTTAGGAGAACTCCACTGAGAGCAGCTAGAGGCAAGGTTTTTATAAGGAAGACCCAGAAGCAAAACAAAGAAGTTATTTGATTGGCTATTTCATAAGCTGTTTCATTATTTGGAAAATTCCAGCTAGCTAGTTGTAATTGGTTGTACTTTATGAACTCGGAACATAATTGGTTTTCTATCTTTGTGAACTTGGAACCAGGTCCATTTATTTGTCATGTTCTTAGTATTTTCATAGAGATTTTTCTGATATATTTATATAAAAAGATGTGAACACTGAGAAAGATGACTACCTAACAAGAAAGGCTCCTGGTGGCTAACTGGACTTAAATAAAATAAAATAAAATAAAAAACAGAGCTTAACAACCATTTCTACACAGGAGCCTCTCACTCAAACCACATTTCAGGGAGAAGCCAAGCCAGCACTGAACTATTTATCTCTGCACTGAACTGCCTGCCTGTACTGTGTTTCTGCCATCTGAGCCCTCATAAGAAATTCCTGGAACCCTATTTCAACCAGTAGGACTGAGGTTTTCCTCATCTAATCAAAGCTGTACAGGTATATTCTCCCATCAACATCTCCACTCACCAATCAAGGAAGCTCTATTCTGACCAATCAGGACAGTGACTTTTGGACCAAACTGTGATAATTTGTAATCCTTGTTTGCACAAGCATGGACCAATCAGAGACCAGGGGTGGGCTCTTCTGTCTGTAAAAACCACCAGCTCCTTTCTGGCTTTGAAAATTCACTTTCCCTTTTCACTGAAGAGAGGAGACTGCATTTCCTTGGCTGGGCTGAAACACTGAATCTCACCAGAGTACAGTGGAGCACCCCAGCACAGCCCAGAGCAGACTGGCATACAATGGAGCAGACCAGAGCAAGGTGAAGCAGACCAGCAAAGTGCACAGCAGGCCAGCTAGGAGAAGAGACTAGCTGTCTAAAGGGAGAGGTGCGTGGCCTCAGGCTTCCTGATTCCAGGCTGCCTCACAACTGTGCTGTTTTCACAGACTTACTGTATCACAATTGAGCTGTTTTGCACTGAATCAGATTTTCTTCTTCGCCACATCCCAAATTAGAGATTTCTGTTGCGGGTGATTTGGAGTCAATAACAGTTGACATAAGATAGGACTACTGCCATATATAGTGTACATATAATCAATTGATTGCATTATAATATAGTTTATTTTGCCTTTAGCATGCAGAGTTTTTAAATTATACTGTTAAATCCAATAATTTTAACTTTGAAATGTTTATTGTACTTCTTACCATAGAAATTTATGGCTTCTCCAAAACTGTCATAAAAATGTAACTGTTATTCTAGAGTATAATAAATTATTCAAACATACTGTAAGTTATATACTTCTGCTTACAGTCTGAGTTAAAGATCTAAATTATTTTTTTCAAGTTGCTGACTTGTTTGTCCCAATAGCACATGTTAAAATAAATGTAAATTTTAAATAAAAACTAATGCCTTGATTAAAAATCACTTGTTTGCAATTAACAAAAACATCTCTAAAATTCCTTAAGCAAAATCAGCTAAAAAGAAATTAGTGAAAGTAGTGATTGCATGGGGAGAATAAGGAATGAATGAATATCTTTTGGAACTTAGATTAGTGAATGTAGTCAGACATCACAGAAATTGGGGGAAAAAATGAAAAGTAAAACACTGACATGAACCACAAAAACTTTCTCTAGAGTATCTTCAATCTATTCTACTGTGCATATCTGCCTGACTCTTCTGCTTCTTGTATATTTGGCCCAAATCTTGCTACAACTGCCCTATCCTTAGGTTTAGTATTTGTGTAATAATCTAACTGCCCCATCCCCTAATTTCTAGTTTTCTGCAACAGCAGGCCTCTCAAAATGTTCCCATTTCATCAGATCTCTACTGGTCTAATCAGATGTGCTTGGAACTACATATGTGTGTCTCTCATGGTGGGACAATTGCAAGAGCAAAATATAGGGGAGAGACAGGTACCACACAGTCTGTGTACACAACCACTTAGGTCATGATTAGAAGTGTAATTAAAAGGCCAGTACCTAACAAATAATGTTTAATATATATATATTGGGTGAGCTAAATTAAATATTCTAAAAATTGTTAATTTTTTTTTTAGATTGTACACTCATTCAGGTCATTAAACATACTGCAACTCATGTATGCATAGAATTAATAATAATATATCTAGCATAAATAATACATATTTATTTCTGTTTATTATTATATCTTAGTTTATTAAATGTTTGTTTTGTTTTTAAATGTGTGCTAACTGCTATCATTATTTATAAGTTGCTAAAGATAGAGCACCATTTTTCTGATTTAGCACGTTAACCTCACATTGATTCATTTTCTTTAGTTTTTGTTTCAAGTCAGATTTTAATTAACATTTAACAATGTTATATATGCCCCATTCCTCATCTCTCCTTGCCCAACATTCTGCTTTTTTCCCTAAAAAGAAAAATCTCTTAATCTACTCACCTCTTACTGTATGTTTAATATGTAAAATAAAGAAGAAAAATAATTGGAAATTTATCTCCAATTATCAACCCTTGCCATTTGTGTAATTCTTTAAAAGTTAAAAGTCTATTTGAAATAGAATCACTTGGCTGTTTAATAAATGCTTTCTAAGATATATTTTACTAAAACAGCTTTTATTCCAGATCTACATTCTGTCCTCTTGCTATATGTTAAATTATTTCTTAGTTAAATCAGTCAGGACAATACATTTTTCTTTATTGTTGATTAGCTAACTATGTCATAATAATTTTCACTTAAGTGTTAAATTTAGTCTTCACTATTTGTATATTTTTCTTTCTTCTTTTTTGATTTTTACCAATAAGTGATTAAGAAAAAGATATTCTCTCTTCTCTTTCTTCTTGGAGAGACAGACCAGAAGTGATATTTCCAAATGGTTAGCTAAGAATATATATAATGTTTTCCCAATGAATGTCACAGGCATTGCCTGTGATTTATTCCAGGATGCATAATATCAAGCTTCGAAGATTTCCATTAGAAAGATATAGAAGGACAATTAATTAGTATGTTTAGGCTTGAAATATTTTTTGAAATAGAAATAATTTAATCTGTAATATCTTGCTATTTCATAATTATTCTGTAATGTAACATAGGATTTATAACTTTTCTTTTGTCTTTAAAAGTTAATAGGATTTGCTGTGGGGTTTTTATCCTTCAAACATTCAGTTATTTTTCTCAGAATATGTAGGTACATTTTATCATTCTGTGACTAAATCAGATTTGAAAAATGTGATAGTCACTTATAATATGGTAGTGATTATAAAAAGAAAATGCTTTAAAATGCAGGCCTGGCTCTTTTATTAACCTTCTTGTTTACTGATATATGGGTATTCCTGAAACATTTCTATGTCAAGTCACCATATACAAATAAGAAGAAACAGTAGCCACCAATTATGAACCCTTCCTGGTTGCTGGTGGAAATAAGATTCTTTTGTGGAGTCACAGGAAATGCATTTCAGGGACCCATGCATCGGATTTGAGGCACAACAGCAAGATTTATTATGGTGAAAACAAAGCACTGCCCCTGATGCTCTCCTTGGCAAAAAGAATCACCACTATAATAACCAAAAACTTACTAGAACAGTTTCATCTAAGAAGCTCAAAGTAATTATAGATTTATTTTGGCCTTACATTTCCTAATCATGCAAATATTAGAAATTATAATAATTACTCCACCACCAATCATTTTTTATTATTCCAAAAATTAATTATAACTTTGAATATGCTACCTTAATACTGGAAATACTATTGACATGTAACTTATTTCCAAATAAAGGCTAACATCTTTGCTGAATATATCTAGTGTTTAATGCAGAACTGTTAAAAGAAGAAGTTGGCAAACTATTGCCTGCAGGCCAAATCTGACCCACCATCTGTTTTTGTAGATAAAGTTTTACTGAATCCCAAACACACATATTCGCTTACGTGTTGCTGCTAGCTGCTTTCTTTTACAAGGACAGAGTTGAGTAGTTAACAGAGGCCATGAGGCCCCCGAGCCTAACATGCACTGTTTAGCTCCTTATAGACAAAGTTTGCTAAACTCTGGTGTAAAGCATGACTTTCAGAAAAATTGCCAACATCACAGAAAATTTCCAAAATAACTATACTAATACAGAGATAGAGATATTCTCTTTGAGTTGCATAAATCTGAGGATAGCCATACTGATGAATGTTCATAATGATGACTCTATTAATACAATTTGTGGGAAGTTTTTAATGTCTTTTACTATCCAATAGGTAACACAAGCTAGTTAGTGACAACGATTATTTCTAAAAAAATATATATTCCTATGTCCCCATTATTTTTACTATAACATTGGTAATGACTTTTTAGATTATGTCTAGAAAAAAATATGTAGGATTCATAAATATTTGAATTCTCTGTCTGGAGCCCACTATTGTCATAGTTACTATTTTGGTCAGAGAGACAGGAGAAAGAGAGAGGGGGAGAGAGAGAGAAAATGAATAGGTATATTTCTTAAGGACATTGTTTACTTCTAGATGGAAAAAAAAAACTTGCTAACTGGAATAAAAGGAGAAGAACCATTTTTTTTTATCTCTTTTTCCTGGCCACATAATATCTAAGTACAATCTTACAAATTATGCTTTCCTTACTATAATCCTCCTTAAACTTCATGTAATTATATCAAGAAAGTTCAAATGGGATTAAGGATATATTTGTTATAGATTTGTTAAAGAAAATGGATGAGATTCAATAATCACAAAATTGAGGTTGCACCATTTTTAAATTTCAAATTTAAACTACCTCGGTAGGTTGGAATTTTAATAACATCATAGAGGTGACAGAGATCATGGCCAAGCCATGACGGCATTGACACCCATGAAGGCAATAATTTTATTTTGGCAGAAACTTGAGTCTATTTGGATTTCAGTATTTCTTGAGAAAACCTGTTATAAGCATCTATCAAGTTGGATATGTTTTGCAGAGGAAAGCAAGCAAGACTTCCTCTAAGAGATAAAATATCAGTAAAATCTTGTGAATTAGAATAAGATTCATAAAAGGAATGTGAACAAGATACTTAAAAAATAAAGCTTTGTTGTTTTCTTTTTCAAAAATTTTAAGGATGAGGCCTGACCTGTGGTGGCGCAGTGGATGAAACGTCGACCTGGGAACACTGAGGTCGCCCGTTCAAAACCCTGCACTGGTCTGGTCAAGGCACATATGGGAGTTGATGCTTCCAGCTCCTCCCCACTTTCTCTCTCTCTCTCTCTCTCTCTCTCTCTCTCTCTCTCTCTCTCTGTGTGTGTGTGTGTGTGTGTGTGTGTGTGTGTCTCCTCTCTAAATGAATAAAATAAAATAAAATAAAAAAATAAAAATTTTAAGGATGAGCCACGGTATCTTGTACATGTTTACAGAAACCTTCCGAGCTAGTTTCATACAGTTGTTGGTTAGTCAATTAGTCAACGACTATGGAGGTTGCAGTCAGTCATCTGTGTTTATGTGGTAAATAAAGGAATCACAGAGGTCTTGTCATAGAAGCCATTCGGGCTAGCCAGAGTGGAACTAATGCAATATATTTCATTCTAGACTTATTTTTAAAGCATTTGTGCATTGATCGACGTGATGGTGTAATTCTTACTCTATGAAATCTTTTCTAAAAAAGAACCGTATATTGTGCCATCCTGACTTTAGATAAATTCCTTAAGTACTAAATTGAATGTTCTTAATACTCCAATGACCAGTCAATTACATGAGAAAGCACACTCTGCATATTGCCACACTGATGCTTTTAGTAAAGAAATATTGGAAGACAGCCAATTTAATTTGTTTTTCCAACAAAAATGAAAGGTATTTCTCAGGTATTCAGGTACCTATGCCTAATTTTGAAATGTGTTATAAAACTCAGTTTGATAATATATTTGAAAACAAGATAGGGTATGTTGTTGATACATTTAAAAAGATGAAGTTTGTCTATTGTCCGGACTATGTGACGGATGTATTCTAAATTTGCAAAGCCCATCCATGCTGGGAACCAGCGGCTATGGCACTAGCCAGAGAAACCTCATGTGCTTTATGTAGAAAGCCTGGATAAAGCAAATTAAAATTTTTTGACTGATTTTAATTTTTGAAAACATCTTTTGTTGAGAAAATGTGTTTTCTACTATACTGGAGACACTGTTGTGACAATAAATGCATATTCAATTTATTTCTTTTTAATCAGTATTTTATCACTAAAAGTGATTTGATAAAAAGAATCTTAATAGTTGAAAAATGACATAAAGGTCAAATCAAAACAGCATTAAATAAAATAAAATTTTGGAATTTATCTTGTACTCAACTAGCCCAGTTTGGACAAGTGCTATAAAGAGTACTGGAGATCCTTGCCATTAAAAATACATATTTGTGTGACACAGGAAGCATTTACATTTTTGAACAGTCCAGAAACATTTAGATTTCAGTTATGGCCTGCTGTGGCCTACTTTTAAAATAATAATTATCCTCATTAATAAAATCTACTGTAGAGGTTTACTGAACAGATAGACATTTGAAAGTAGAAAACTTATCTGTGTAATATTATGAAATAAAAATTAAATATTTTTTTCATTATGTAGTGATGTTATACATATACTAAGCAAGAATTTATGTCAGTAATGTTTGAGAATTGAATAATTGTAATTTGTCATACCAAATAAAACCATTATTTTAGAAATGAATCTAACTAAAGTTGAATCTCATGGCAGAGGTTCAATGCACAGATTGCAAAAGAAGAGAAATTTTGCCTGAGGTAGGTGATGGCTATTATTTTGCATACACACACACACACACACACACACACACACACACACACACACACACACATAGCGATTTTTAACTATGAATATACCACTATTTATTTTGCTACTTATCACAATCAACAAAACACTCAAGTACTGCAGCCTTTTAATAACTAGTTGAGTAGTTGGAAATCACAGAATGAACCAGCTAAGTTTACTACTATGCAAAAGAAAAAAGTAGCAAATAACAAAATACACAAATTTGTTAAAGCAAAACATTGAATATTTCATGATAGTAGTGGTCTACAAGATTTTAGATAATGCTGTGGTGTGTCACACAAATAATATCAGAGATGTTGTTGAGTTAATACATATCCACTTAAAATTGTTTTCCAATCTGCCATGTTGCTGAGAATACTAGAGAACTGGAGCGTGATAGGTGGAGAGTTAGTTGTGTCAATACTCTGAAATTTTCATTTTACCCATTTGTGAAAAACTTTTCCTCCATTAAACCATTCACCATCACTGTTCTGGAGCTGTGAAATTCATTGATTAGGTTGACACCTCCTCGTTCTTCCCTTACCATCTTTTTGGCAACAGTGGTAATGGACTGCTGGATGGCTGGAAATGAGCAGTCAAAACCTTGCAGCAGGTGTATGAAGGAGAATTGAGAGCACAAAGTTAAGCCTATTAAGTTATCTGTCTGTTTGTGTGTGTGTGTCTTTAATTAATTGAGAAGTTAATGTTATGAGCTTTTGCTTAATTTGGGACAGACAGCCTCAGTTTTTATCATGTGATGGTATGCCTCATGTATCTGTCATACAAAAATATTTCAGCATAACAGCAGCAATTCTATTGACACTTCAACGATCTATTCAAGTGTCTAAACATAACCCATTAATCTTAGCATTTACCTGAACAGGATGTATTACAACAAAAAGTCATTGATTGGTTCCAGAAATCTTCATTAAAAAACTGTCAACACACTTTTCAGTTCTGGTGTCAAAAGTAGAATTTCTTTAAGCACTAACTACATTCTTTGGCAGAGCTTGGTAGCAGATGCCAAGTTGACATTTGATTCCTATAACTGGAAAAATAACCTGAAAAAAACACTGCTTTCATTTGTCTTGGTCAAATATCACTGATTTTTGACAAAACAAAATATAATCTTATCCATAAGGGAAATTAGAAGACATTAAGTTAGATACTAGAATATAATTTCAAATAAGAAGAGCTTCAACAACTGACAAAGAGTATTTAGAACAATACTCCAGAAGCCCCAAAGAGATATATGAAACTAAAATGATCAGTCCAAGTAAGTTCAGCCAGAGCAGCTGATGAACTCGCACAAAATATTGGGTTCAGGGTTGCTGGAACCTGAGTGAATAGGAACTCGTGTTTATAATATACAAGAGTTGAAGAATCTTTAGCCCAAAGAATTTAGAAATAACTTCAATTTAATAATTAGAATTCTTCCTGGGTGCAGAGTTGACCATGTGATTATTACCAAAATAAAAGTGAGTCATATTCTTTTCTGGGCACTGGTTTCCCAGAATTGTTCAGGACCTTGAAATGATATTGAAGTATTTAGGTATTACTGTTGCCACCTCTGGTATTTCTTTTGGTGGCCATTTCTTGTCTTGATCTTTCCATTCTCCTTTACCTGACAGATTACTGTTTACCCCCAGTGACACCATAATCTTTGTAATCTAACTTATTCAATTCTTCTTTCTGGTCCCAATAGTTGCCATTGACACCTTACCTATGGTTGTTTCCACCATTCAATAAGCAGTCCTACCTCACTGCCTTGTCTGAGTTTATAATCAATAGCTGAATGGGTATAAGCCAGTCTAGCTAACTGTAAATAGCTTATTGTATTCTATCTTCAAAGCTGAGTTGTCAATAGTCACTGCTTCTTGAAAGTCAATTTAGTAAACATCTTCCTGTCCTGTTCTGTTTGTCTTCATGTTAATTTGCTCCATGGTGGGCAGAGTTTACTACATTTTTTACCGCATTGGAAGATAAATATGAGAGATGCCACAAGGTTCTCAATGAGTGAATCCATCTAAGTTAAGTTTGATAGGGTCCAGGGTGAAAAAACAAATAATTGAATAGCAGCTTCAGTTCAGCAAGTATAGGAATGGGAAAGACATGCAACTCAGAATGGGTCCTGGCAGTCAAATAGGACTGGACAGAGTTAGAAAGGCTAGGACTCACCTCAAATACCTGGGCTACAATAAAGCAGGGGAACATATCTGGGGTAAGCAAACTTAACTCCTTGATAAACAAGGACCTCAAACTTTAGATTTAGGAGAAATATTCAGGGAGCAATGTTGGAAACACCAAGGATACATCCAAGATAGTTGCACTGAAAATGCTCTTGCCTAGTTGGATAAAATCTTATTCTCTCATCATTCTCAACGTTGTATATATAATAAAGAATTTCCATCTGGTTTTGGCTTGGTGATTGTCCTACGGATATGCTGGAGCATAAATTACATTTTCCATTCTGACTTAATAAAAAAAAATCCCCAAATAATAAAAAGCTTCATAGTCAATGATCTAGTCAGGTTTTGAGTTGAGAGCATAGGATCATTTCCTGTTAATTTTCCCCATGCTTTTCCTAGAGTGCTTAATTGAATTTTTAATTATAATATTATTCCCACAAACATTACAATTACAACATCAGGAAAAATGAGGTGTAGTTTATTTAGTAGTCTTGATTGGCTAACCTTAAAGACATCGTAGTAAATATTTTGCTTCATTACCTTTTACATCCAGCAGAACTCCATTTACATGGAGAAGAATGTGTGTTCTTCCTCACCTGGGACTTATGATGGGACAAAAACTTTACTGGAACTCAGACTTTAACATGGGCATAATAACAATTATTCTTATATAGATTTCTCCCTATTGTTTTAGCTAATTTAATTAGTTTAGAGAAACTGATTTTGAATTAATTTTAAATAAAATTATCTTTAAAATATTTTTAATAACATAAAAGGAGGACTTTCTGGCATTGTTACCAAGCAATATACAGGTGTTTCCAACTCACAGCCTACTTTGGAGATTCTTAATAGTAGCAGTGACTTCAAGCAGCATTATTAATAGAAATATGCACTCTGAGTTCTCTGAAAGTAAGAAAGGTCAAAATATTCTACATATCTTGAATAATTTTAAAACAGCATGATCAGGAATAGTCAACCTTAAGATCTATCACCAACTATTGTTTGGAGTAGAGAAAGTTTATGGATTGGACACTATAGCGCATGCCCAACCATTAACTGAAATACTGTATTCTTGGTTTCTCAACACTACTTCATAGCTGCAGGTGAAGTGTTAATTCATTTCACCTCATTGAGTATAAAGATCATTCACATGATTTTATAAAGTCTATTTTAAAAGTGCACGCTTTTACCTCTATAAAGCAATGTTGTAGATAATATTAAGAAAGCAGCCTATACAGTGGACATTTTCTTACTGTTCAGATTTACATTTCCAAAGGTTAACAGCTCTGTTAAATTTACCATCCCATAGAAATCCTTACTAAATCAGAAGAATTGCTAGTAGCTCAGAATGCTCAGTTATAAGAATAAAAATCTCTGTAGAACAGAAATTGAATGTCAAGAGTTCCTTCCCAATGTTAGAATTTCAAAAAACTTATAAATGAAAATGGGAATTTATGTGGAAATAATTAAGCACTTTTGAACTCAGTATTATGAACTTTTGAGAGGTTTGATCTAGTGCAATCTATTTTGATACATTTAAGTGTAAAAATTTAACTAATTTCTTACACTTTGAAAATTAGAAATTCACAGCTCATCAAATCAATTTCTCTCTTGATTCAAAAATGCCTGCTACCTTTGCAAAAGAGAGGCATTAAACCTCTTTTTGGCCACAGCTAGAGCTTTCTACTTGGGATTCAAAGTTGTTTCTCACATTGCTTCAAAACCACCCTCTGTCTTCCTGCCCATGGGTAGAACATTAGCACTGGTATGTTCTCTTTCATATGACAACCACTTACATGTTTAAGGCAATTCTCTTATTGTTCATAAAGTAATTTTACATACCTCATAAATTATAGAGCCCATTGATCACTGTGCTGGGAACACATACTAGTAGGTTAATGTCTTTCTTTACATGTTCTATGTCAATTGTTAACACAAAATATTCTTATGATTTACAAAAACACCATCAGTTTTTCAGCTGAGCTATTATGAAGGCAAGTATTTATTACTTTTGATCTGAGAAGTTATTTGAATGTGAGCACTTATAACTGTTAGATTTTTTTGTCACTGCCTACTTTATACATGGTTTTTACTGACCTAATTCCTGTTTATGGGATCCCAACCTTGACCACACTGATTGGACCGAATGCAATTCCACATGTATCTGTTTAAGGGAAGTCCTTTCATTTACTATTCAGGGAGATATCTCATTGGTGACCTGTATCAAAAAGATGAGAGGAGCTAGTTATCCTAGGAATTAAAACAAAGACAGTATATCTCAGAGTATGATATGTATACCAGTGGCAGCATACTAAATTACTTTAGGTGGTATATGTGTGATTGAAATAAAGAATTTTAAACATTTTGTCTGTGTATTAGTAAATACTAGCACATCAAACCCAGTATTTTAAGGACAGTGATTGTTTGAAGCAGGTTAAAAAAAAAGAATCAATTTAAAGTTATTTAAAAGAAAAATACTAAGTAAATATAGAACTTGAATAAAAACAAATGTTTGAAACAATTTGAATCCAATTCCCTTAAGATTAGTTTTTACTATGAAATATATCTAACTATCCTTCCTAAGAACATATACATTCAAATTGCATAATCATATTATTCAGCTATTCTTTAAATCACTGATAAATTGGGGAATGCGCTCTATATAAAGAAAAAAGGAGAGTACCAATTATTGGTGCATGGTATCCATCATATAAAGCCTCACTCTTCACAGTTCAGCTATGACAAAGCTTTCCCAGTTCACCAGAGCAGAATTCTGAATTCCCTTTCTGGGTTCTCCTAGCTGGTTTTTATATTTTTATTTCCCCTTTCCAAAGTTTTAGAATCATGTCTATTTTGTATATGAATATATGTACATAGTATCTGAGGTACAGTGCTATTACTTTTTAATTAAACAAAAGATTGTAGTTGATATTCTGCTATTACTACACAAAGGAGATAAGTAAAGATGAAACCAGAACTAAGGTGATCTTTCTACAATGAAGAAACATGGTGCAAAATAAAATGAGAAGGCTTAGGTCAAGGAAGATATAGATCTGAAATGCAGCTTAAATGAAGCAAATCATTTGTCATTTCTGAGTCTCAAAATTTTTTATCTTTAAAATAATAACTGCATGTAATAGCACAGATAAAGTAAATCCATCCAGTAACTATCATCAACAACAGTGCTGTATTATTTATATTTCTTAATTCAGAAAAAGATGGATGCTAGATTTTGAGAATAAACTTTCATGTGATTCATAAAAAGCATTATTGTATTTTATTAGCAATTTTTCTTAAGTAAAGAATCAAAAAAATAACACATTATCAGTAGAATTCACATTATAATGAAGCTTATGAATGGTCCAAAAGTTACAAATATTAAAGAGAATAGAGTTGACTTGTTTATTTTATATTTTCACAGTTTACAAATAATTAAAATTTGGATTCATGTCAGTTTATTGATATTGGGGTTCTTTTCATTTTTATCTAAATGTATTATTTTTTAATCAGAAAAAAGATCATGCTTTTAAAAAAGTCAATACCCTGGTAAACACTTATTCCAATAAAATGAGATTAATTAGAACTGTTTAAATTTTAACTGATAAAATTTTAGAAACAAAATCCTCATATGATGATGTAAAGCCAGTGGCCAGGATCACCATCACAACCGCCTGGCCCATGTAGGTTCGCATTAGATTCGAACAGACAGTAATGAAACAACGGAGCCAAGAACTGGTGAGCCATCAGCTTTAATTCTAGCTTGCACCCAGTGGGCAAGCAGAAACACACACTGGGCTCCAAAACCCACTCATTCAGTGTTCACAAAGCTACTGACTTATCTGAGTTTCCTAGAATCAAAAGGTTTCTAGCTCACCAGACTTATTCACATCTGTTTCCCATCTCCTCTCTACACAAACTCTGCACAAACTGGCTTCTTCCTCAGCATTCCGCCATCTTGGCTGCTTCTCCTGGCCTCCACGTGGCCTTAATCTGCTCTCCTCTCTATACTAACCTCAGGGGCCAAGAGAGAGCAAGCTACTGGTCTGTCCCACTTTATAGTGTAAAAATTCAAACCCTTAATCCAATCTACAAACAAGAAAGTCTCTGATACAAAGTCACCCATCTGAGGCATAATGGGATTCCTCAGGAGCGCACCACCCCACATCATCCAATCAGTCAAGGGTATGGAGAAAAGCTTACTCTTAAAACTAAGCCTTAGGCTATAACGACCCAGCCTGTCCACAGCCTGTCCCGGAACACACATTAATATCAATGAACTTCCATGTGGGCAGCACAATCTTTAACAAAGTGAGCATAATATATTTTATCTGCTCAACAGATGATTATAAGGTATAAGATATGTTATAATAATCTTTCTGAGTATAACATAAAATTGATTAAGTTTTTTATTTTTTTCCCAACTAAATTCAAATTTCAGGGCACTTAGTCTATATCTGAATGAAAATTGGTTAACATTTTATTTTAATAATTTTCAAAACTAGGGTTTACCTATATACTATTTTAGAAATTTAGGAAACACAAATTGGCAGCAGAGTAGGCAGATGCACAGACTCCCAGCTCACACCACCAAACTGGATTACAAATTAATTTAGGAATAACCAGTGTGAAAAAACAACTCTGGACTATAAGAACTGTTCTCAAAATCCAAGGAGCAAAGAAGAAGCCACACTGAGCCAGGTGGGAAGCGCTGAGGAGCAGTGAGCCTCCCCTGCTTACAGGAACAAAGGGGAGGGTGAGGATGAGAGCCCAGAAAGGATGTCAATCCAAGGAAAACAGTAGAAAATATTACTCACAGCCACTTGCCTAGGGACCTGGGAACAAGGTGTGTTGAAATAGTTGGCTTGTTTTCCAAAAGGAAAGGAGGAGAGAGAGACAGCCGGTGACAAACAGAGGAATGCATGGGAGGACCTGAGCAGCTGACTAATCCGGTGCCATACCTGGGGAAGGTACTGGAGGTGGCCATTGCTGGGGGGGGGGTTAATCCTTCCACATAACACAAAGTTAAAGTGGTTCTTGGTCAACCATCTCAAGATATCTATTCAGCTCCAATTAGCACAAAAATACACAGTTGAAAACAAGAAGTGGGGAGGAGGGGCAGTAACTCTGGTCTCCATGGAGATCTGAGATATACCTCCCTTTACTGAAGTGGAGAAAGCACCCCACCCACAGATCAGGTCTTCAGAGTCTCAGGTTATACCCACAGCATTCCTGGATACAGTTTCAAATAAGCCCCCTGCTGAGATCAGTAAACAAGACTACCACCTAGTTAAGAAAACTTAGAAAAAAACAAGCAAATCAAAACTTCAAAGGGGCTCTATTAGAAAAGCCAAATTTCACTATGGATTACAAACAACAGTTGAAGCCAACACAAGAAGACCTAGAAATAACACAACTGAAAATTGGAGGCAGACAACACCAAGCCTAGACTCAAACAGCTCTACAAACAACACACCCAAACACACAGACATAATGAGAAGACAGAAAAGTGCAATCTAAATGAAACCACAAAAGAATCTTCCAGGAAATGAACTGAGTGATATGGAAATAACCAAACTTCCAGATGCAGAGTTTAGAATAATGATTGTTAGGATGCTTAGGGATCTTAAAACAACAACGGATGGTCATTATGAACACCTAAATAAAGAGATAACAAGTATAAAAAAACATTGAAATATTAAAAAAGTATCAGTCGAAGATGACAAATCCAATATCAGAAATAAAGACCACAATGGAAGGACTTAAAAGCAGGATGAATGAAGCTGAGGATCGAATCAGCAAGTTGGAAGACAAGATGAACGAAGGCATGGGATCAGAGCAGAAAAAAGAAAAAGAGACTCAAAAAGTCCGAAGAAACTCTAAGAGACCTCTGTGACAACATGAAGAGAAATAACATTCGCATAATTGGGGTTCCTGAAGAAGAAGAGAAAGAACAAGGAATAGAAACTTTATTCAATCAAATGATACTTTAAAACTTTCCTAAATTGATACAAGGAAGGGTCTCACAAGTTCAAGAAGCACAGAGATCTCCATTAAAGAGAAATCTACACCAACACACATCATAATTAAAATACCAAAGCTAAGTGATAAAGAGAAAATATTAAAAAACTGCTAGAGAAAAATGGCTATCACCTACAAAGGAGCACCCATAAGATGACATCCGATTTCTCAACAGAAACACTTGAAGCTAGAAAGGAATGGCAGAAAATATTCAAAGTAATGCAGAACCAGAGCCTACAACCAACACTATTTTATCCAGTAAGGCTATCATTTAAAATTGAAGGAGAAATAAAAAGCTTCCCAGACAAAAGAAAACTCATGGAATTCATTACAGTGAAACCAATGCTACAGAAAATGTTAAGGGGCTTGTTTTAAACAGAACAAAGTGGGAAAAGAATATAGCAAAAGAAGAATACACCTTTAAAGTATAAAATGGCAATAAACAACTATATATCAATAATAACCTTAAATGTAAATAGATTAAATGATCCAATCAAAAGACATAGGGTAGCTGCATGGATAAAAAAACAGGACCCGTGCATATGCTGTCTACAAAAAATACACATTAAAACAAAAGATGCACATAGACTGAAGGTAAAAGAATGGATAAAATATTTCATGCAAATGGAAATGAAAAAATAGCAGGGGTAGCAATACTTATATCAGACAAAATGGACTTTAAAACCAAGGCTATAGCAAGAAATAAAGAAGGTCACTACATAATGATAAAGGGAGCAATTCAGCATGAAGATACAACCATTATAAATATATACGCACCTAATATACGAGCTCCTAAATATATAAAGCGGACTTTGATGGATATAAAGGGCAAGATCAAAAACAATACTATAATAGTAGGACATTTCAATACACCACTTACATCACTAGATAGATCCTCAAGAAAGAAAATTAACAAAGAAACAGCAGATGTAAAGGACATAATAGATCAACTGGATTTAATAGATATATTCAGAACTTTTCACCCTAAAGCAGCAGAATATACATTCTTTTCAAGTGCTCATGTTACATTCTCTAGGATAGATCACATGTGAGGACACAAAAGTAATCTCAACAAATTTAAGAAGATTGAAATCATATTAAGCATTTTCTCTGATCACAATGGCATGAAACTAAAAATTAACGACAACAGAAAAACTGAAAAATACTCAAACACATGAAAACTAAATAGCATGTTATTAAATAACAAATGGGTTAACAATGAAATAAAAGAAGGAATAAAAAAGTTTCGAGGCCTGACCTGTGGTGGCGCAGTGGATAAAGCGTCGACCTGGGAACACTGAGGTCGCCAGTTCAAAACCCTGCACTGGTCTGGTCAAGGCACATAAGGGAGTTGAGGCTTCCAGCTTCTCCCCCCTTTCTCTCTCTCTCTCTCTCTCTCTCTCTCTCTCTCATTCTGTGTCTCCTCTCTAAAATGAATAAAATAAAAAGAAAAAAAAAGAAAAAAATTAAAAAAAAAAGTTTCGAGAAACAAATGATAATGAACATATAACAACTCAAAATTTATGGGACACAGCTAAAGCAGTCCTGAGAGGGAAGTCTATAGCACTACAGGCATTCCTTAAGAAGCTTGAAAAAGCTCAAATAAACAACCTAACCTTTCATCTAAAAGAAATTCAAAAAGAACAGCAATGCCCAGAGGTAGTAGAAGGAAGGAAATAATAAAGATCAGAGCAGGAATAAATGACATAGAGGCTAAAGAAACAATACAGAGGATTAATGAAACCAAGAGGTAGTTCTTTGAAAGAGTAAACAAGATCGATGAACCTTTAACGAGACTCACCAAGAAAAGAAGAGAGAGGACTCAAATAAATAAAATTAGAAATGAGAGTAGAGAAATAACAACCGACACAACAGAAATACAAAATATTGTAAGAAAATACTATGAAGAACTGTATGACAAAAAAATTAAACAACCTAGGTGAAATGGACAAATTCCTTGAAACATATAATCTTCCAAAAATCAATCTGGAAGAATCAGAAAACCTAAACAGACTGATTACAACAAAAAAGATTTAAACAGTTATCAAAAATCTCCCAGAAAACAAAAACCCTAGGCCTGATGGATTCACTGGTGAATTCTACCAAATATTAAAGGAAGAACTAACTCCTATCCTTCTCAAGCTATTTCAGAAAATTCAAGAGGAAGGAACACTACCAACTTCCTTTTATGAGGCGAGCATAATTCTGATTCCAAAACCAGGCAAAGACAACACCAAGAAAGAAAATTACAGGCCAATATCCCTGATGAATTTAGCTGCTAAAAACCTCAACAAAATATTAGAAAACCGGATCCAGCAGTACATGAAAAAAATCATACATCATGATCAAGTGAGATTTATTCTGGGGAGGCAAGGATGGTACAACATTCATAATACTATCAATGTGATTCACCACATAAACAAAAGGAAGGAGAAAAACCACATGATAATTCCAATATATGCAGAAAAAACATTTGATAAAGTTCAGCACCCATTTATGATCTAAACTCTTAGCAAAGTGGGAATACAGAGAACATACCTCAACATGATAAAGGTCATTTATGACAAACGCACAGCCAACATCATAATCAAGGGATAAAAATTAAAAGCAATTCCTCTAAAATCAAAAACAAGGCAGGGGTGTCCCCTTTCACCACTCTTATTCAACATAGTTCTGGAAGTCCTAGCCACAGTAATCAGACAAGAAGAAGAAATAAAATGCATTCAAATTGGAAAAGAATAAGTAGAACTATCATTATTTGCAGATGATATGATACTATATATAGAAAACCCTAAAGCCTCACTCAAAACACTACTGGACCTAATAAACAAATTCAGCAAGGTGGCAGAATATAAAATTAACACACAGAAATCAGAGGCATTTCTATATATGAACAATGAAATGTCAGAAAGAGAAATTAAAAAACAATCTCCTTCACTATTGCAACAACAACAAAAATACCTAGGAGTAAATTTAACCAAGGAGGTTAAAGACTTGTACTCAGAAAATTATAAACATTGATAAAAGAAATCAAGGAAGATACAAACAAGTGGAAGCATATACCGTGCTCATGGTTAGGAAGAATGAACAACATTAAAATGTCTATATTACCCAAAGCAATTTATAAATTCAATGCAATACCAATTAAAATACCAATGACATACTTCAAAGATATAGAACGCATATTCCAAAAATTTATATAGAACCAAAAAAGAACACGAATAGCCTCAGCAATCTTGAAAAAGAAGAATAAAGTGGGAGGTATCACACTTCCTGATATCAAGTTATACTACAAGGCCATTGTACTCAAAACAGCTTCGTACTGGCATAAGAACAGGCATATAGATAAATGAAACAGAAAAGAGAACCCAGAAATAAACCCACATCTTTATGGACAATTGATATTTGACAAAGGAGGTGAGAGCATACAGTGGAGTAAAGACAGTCTCTTTAACAAATGGTGTTGGGAAAACTGAACAGCTACCTGCAAAAAAATGAAACTAGACCACCAACTTACACCAGTCACAAAAATAAACTCAAAATGGATAAAGGACTTAAATGTAAGCTGTGAAACCATAAGCATTCTAGAAGAAAACATAGGCAGTAAACTCTCTGACATCTATCAAAGCAATATATTTGCTGATTTAACTTCATAGGCAAATGAAATAAAAGACAGGATAAACAAATGGGACTATATCAAACTAAAAAGCTTTTGCACAGCTAAAGACAATCGGAACAGAATAAAAAGACAAACCACACAATGGGAGAACATATTCAGCAACACATCTGATAAAGGGTTAATAACCAAAATTTATAAAGAACTTGTAAAACTCAACACCAGGAAGACAAACAATCCAATCAAAAAATGGACACAAGAAATGAATAGACACTTCTCCAAAGAGGACATACAGATGGCCAATAGGCATATGAAAAAATGCTCAACTTCACTAATCATTAGAGAAATACAAATTAAAACCACAATGAGATACCACCGCACACCAGTCAGAATGGCACTCATTAACAAAAAAACACATTATAGGTGCTAGCGAGAATGTGGACAAAGGGGAACCCTCCTGCACTGCTGGTGGGAATGCAGACTGGTGCAGCCACTGGGGAAAACAGTATGGAGATTCCTCAAAAAATTAGAAATGGAACTGCCCTTTGACCCAGTTATCTCACTTATATGAATATATCTGAAGGACACCATATCACCGACTGAAAAAAAGAAATGTACCCCCATGTTTATGGCAGCATTGTTCATAATAGCGAAGATCTGGAAACAGCCCAAGTGTCCATCAGTGGACAAGTGGATTAAAAAGCAGTGGTACATATATACAATGGAATACTATGGGGTCATTGAAAAGAAGGAAATATTACCTTTTGCAACAATATGGAGGGACCTGGAAACTATTATGTCGAGTGATATAAGCCAGGCAGAAAAAGAAAAATATTTTATGACCTCACTCATTTGAGGAATCCAAGGAACATTGAGAACTGAGGAAAAGGGATTGAGATAGAGGAGGGATCAAAGGGACCAGAGGAAAAGAGGACAGAGGGAAACGGGAGGATAGGATGGGGTAAACCTCAAGGGAAGGGGGGAGGGCACTTTAGGGAGGAGGACAAGGGAGATGTAGAGGGGAATAGGGGGGAGAAGGGATGCAGTCGGGGTTACCCTAAAATCTATATAAACACAATTAATTAAATAAAAAAGATTTAAAGTCAGTGAAACCATTTATACTCAAAATGGTTAATTTTTATTTAGAAAAAAAATATGCAGTAGTGAAATTTTAATTTGTGTTCCTTGTGGGCTAATGCATAAGGATGATTTAGAAGAAAATGATGGGGAGTAAAATATATTTTTTTAATATACAGTGTGTCCGTAAAATCATGGTGCACTTTTGACCGGTCAAAAGTCTGAAGTGCACCATGACTTCACAGACACACTGTACAAGTCGAACTAGAAATTATTTTTAGGTTTTCTTATCACAGATATTGTCATTATGGCAGATAAATTAAGTTTCCAGTGTGTCCTTCTGTAGAGTAGAAATGTGACATGAATGAGCAGCTTCAGCGGCACACAATATAATTAGAAAATCCTTGGTGAATCACTGACATCAGGAAAGACATTTAAAACCCAGCTATAGCCCTTTTGAAAAATAAATTCCATTAAATGAAAACGCTGAGAAAATCAGTGAACTTAGTCACAAAGGTAAAATAAGGAAATTAATGTGGTCTGAAGTAGTCAATATTTTACAGCCCCCTGTGCTCAGCCATCTATGATTTGTTTTAGGAATAGCGACCCTGGTGGCAGGAAATTGAAAGCAACATACTCTGCATATATTGTTCTTTACTGTGTTATTTAACAAGTATTGGTAGCTGCACAACCAGAGCTATTCTTGAGGCTGAACATAAAAAACCCAACCATGTGAAGACAGGCTGTTAAGCCAAGTGAGACCGTCCCACTCCTGTGTTAACAATCCTTTGATGATTTCCTATCTCATAGGCACAGACAACAGTATGGGATTACAAGAGGGAAAAGCAGAATAAATGATGATGGAAGGAAACTTGACTTGGGGTGGTGAACAAACAGTATAATATTACAGATAATGTATTATAGAATGGTACACCTGAAAACTATGAAATTTTATTAACCAAAGTGACCTTGTTGGGCAGATGAAATATATTATGCTCACTTTGTTAAAGATGGTGCTGCCCATGTGCAAGTTTTAAGAGTAAGCTTTTCCCCACACCCTTGACTGATTAGATGATGTAGGGTAGTACATTTATGAGGAATCCTCCCAGTATGTCTCAGATAAGTGACTTTGTACCAGAGACTTCCTTGTTTGTAGATTGGATTAAAGGTTTTGAATCTATACTATAAAGTGGGGCAGAGTGGGAGATTGCTCTCGCTCCATTCCTGAGATTAGTATTGGAGAAGAGAGCAGATTAAGGCCACGTGGAGGAGAGGAGAAGCAGCCAAGATGGTGGAGTGCTGAGGAAGAAGCCAGTTTGTGCAGAGTTTGTGTAGAGAGAAGGAGATGGGAAACAGGTGAATAAGTCTGGTGAGCTAGAAACCTTTTGATTCTAGGAAACTCGGATAAGTCAGTAGCTTTGTGAGCACTGAATGAGTGGGTTTTGGAGCCCAAGTGTTTTTGCTTGCCTGCCGGGTGCAAGCTAGAATTAAAACTGATGGCTCAGCAGTTCTTGGCTCCGTTGTTTCATTACCGACTGTCTGAATCCTATGTGAACCTGCATGGGCGAGGCGGCTGTGATAATGGCCTTGGCAACTGGCTTTACAGACCTCAATTTAATTTCTTTTAAAAAACTCAAGTCCTTCCAAGGATCTACAAGCACATAATGGGGATCCCATTGGCTCTCTGACTTTACCCATCTACTCTTCCCCTGCTCATGGGTTTTGCTCAAGCCCCACTGACTTTATTCCAAAAACCCACCAGACCAGCTCATGCATTAGGACCTTTGCATGCCTTCTCCATTTTCCTGGACTGTTCTTTTTCTAGATAGCCATGTGGTTTGCTCCCTTATCTCAGCTTTCTGCTCAGAGGTAACCTACTCAGCTTGGCCTTCCTTTATCATGTCACTGAAAATTAAACAACCCATTGCCCTCTTTACTTCTTAACTTTCCTACATGACATTTATCACTTCTAACATATTAAAACTTTTACATTTTTAGTTTGTTTATTGATTATCTTCTCCCACCAGAAGCAAAGCTCTTTTATGTCAGGAATACTTACAAGAGAGCCTGGACAATGTAAGTGTTCACTAAATATCTGTTTAATAATTAAATAGAGAGAATGAATGAATGAAAACATTAATTTATCCATTAATCACACCTCTTATTACAAGAAAGACTGAGAATGTTAGTTTTATAAAAGTTTCCCGAATGAATCAGACATGGACTCTTCAAAATGCTTATGGTTCAATAGAAGAAACTAATCATCTTTATAAATAACAATACACAGTGTAGAAAATGCTGACTACTTGAAGACTACAGAGGTCAATAAAAGAGAATAACAAGTATTGCATTCAGTTAAAGAATCAGAGAAGCTTAGTGGATGAGATCACATTTAAATTGGTTTTAAAAGATAAAGAGGATTTAGATATTTCCATATACATGAGTGAGAATGAAAGGACAGTATAAACCAAGGCTCAAATCTGTGAGGTCACTGAGCACAAGTAATGTTAAACTCTCATTTAGCTGCAACATAAGCCATATAAAGATGATTAGAAAGGTAGAGTCAAATTATAAACATTCCCATAAAAGGTGCATCCTTTTAATTATATTTATTGCTACTCGAATCGAATTACTTTTGTCCCTGGTTGGACCTTGAAGTTTGTTCCCCGGGCATTGTCCTAATTACTGTTAAGAGTTTCCATTTTTTTCTGGAAAGGACTTTGTCAATCAACAAGTAGTGCAATGTTGCCTGGGGTCTTTGAAGAAGCTAGGGACTCCCTCTCTTCCCACCTCTGCTTAGTCTTTCTTAGATCATATGCCTGCTTGGTGAAGTGATTTTCAACCTTTTTCTCTCATAGTATGCATAAACTAATGACTAGAATTCTACAGCCAGACACATCTGGCTTTGGATTAAGGTGTCAAGCTGCATCATTCAAAGCACAGAATTTTACCTGCATGTGTGAAGTTGTTACGCCAGAGGAACAGCCTCTGTAAGGAACTGCTAACCAGGAGAAATTAGATCCAAACTGAAGAAGTCCTGGTTAATTCTGTATGCTTTGGATCATTTATTTGGTGTTATATATTTTTTTAGGTCTCCTTTACTTTTCTCTCTAAAGAGTGATCTATTCTTTAGGTACTAAAAAGAAATTATTAGTAGTATTATTTATTATACTTTATTACTTGAAATAATCTACTTAAAAATTTCTTAAGAAATATTTATGTTTTGGCTCATCCCCTTTTTTATTTTTTAATTAGAGATAAACCAGAATTCAAGTTCAAAATTGTTCACTCTCCTTCATGGGTTTTCATTTTTCTTTTTCTTGTATTTCATTTGATTATTTTACTTTTTAAAATAGATGTCTTATTTTTTTTGTATTTAAACTTATAAACCAACCAGCAAACCAACCAGGATTATTATCATGATACAGCAAAATACAAAACATCTTTTACAAATACTTGAGTGTAAAGCCAGTAGTCAGGGCCATTATCACAGCTGCCTGGCCAGTGCAGGTTTGCATTAGATTCGGACAGATGGTAATGAAACAACAGAGCCAAGAACTGGTGAGCCATCAGCTTTAATTCTAGCTTGCACCTGGTGGGCAAGTAAAAACACACACTGGGATCCAAAACCCACTCCTTCAGTGCTCACAAAGCTACTGACTTATCTGAGTTTCCTAGAATCAAAGGTTTGTAGCTCACCAGACTTATTCACCTCTATTACCCATCTCCTTCTCTCTGCACAAACTCTGCACAAACTGGCTTCTTCCTCAGCACTCAACCATCTTGGCTGCTTCTCCTGGCCTCCACGTGGCCTTTCTCTGCTTTCTAATGCTAACCTCAGAAACCGAGAGCAAGCAAGCTCCCGGCCTGCCCCACTTTATACTGTAAAAATCGAAACCCTTAATCCAATCTATAAACAAGAAAGTCTCTGATACAAAATCACTCATCTGAGGCATAATGGGAGGATTCCTCCTGAGAGTGCACCACCCTACATCATCCAATCGGTCAAGGGTGTGGGAAAAGCTTACTCTAGCCCAAGTGTCCATCAGGGAACGAGTGTATTAAAAAGCTTTGGTACATATATACTATGGAATACTACTCAGCCATAAGAAATGATGACATTGGAGCATTTACAACAAAATGGATGGGCCTTGATAACATTATACGAAGTGAAATAAGTAAAACAGAAAAAAACTGAGAACAGCATGATTTCATATATAGGTGGGACATAAAAGTGAGATAATGAGACATGATCAAGAGTGTGGTGGTTACGGGGTGGGGAGGGGAAAAGAGAGTGGGAGAGGGGGGAGGGGAGGGGCACAAAGAAAATCAGATAGAAGGTGACAGGGGACAATTTGACTTTGGGTGATGGGTATGCAACATAATTGAATGATAAGATAACCTGGAGATGTTTTCTTTAAACATTTGTACCCTGATTTATTAATGTCAACCATTAAAATTAATAAAATTTAAAAAAAACTTGTATGTGGGCAGCGCCATCTTTAACAAAGTGAGCATAATATATTTTATCTACCCATCATTGAATAATAAACAAACTGGGGTTTCAACACAGCCAAAGGGACAGAGGAAATCAATAAAGCATATTATAGCTTAACATGAATTGCCATTTTTAACCAGCCTCCCAATCCTAGAAAAATATGAATAATTCTTTTATCATACATCTTTGTCTTTTAGTTTCTATTCTTGAAATTAAGAATAGAACATAACTCAGAGCAGCCCAGAGGTTATAATGTGAGGATAGTTGACCAACTCAGTGAGCCTTGGGCACAGTTAAGGTAGCCCAGCTCTAAGACTACTGTAGGTTTCTGAGCTAGCATAGAAAATTATTCTGGAGAGACTTAATCTTTTAAAGGTGATATCGTAGAAATTTATATGAAAGTCACTGTGATAATATTTTTTATTTTATTTCTTTTTGACCTACTGGATCTCATATTCAGTCTCTTCCCTAGTTGGAAGGCTCAAATGGAGCTTCCCCAAATTATTGAACATTCTCCTCAATTTTAAGATGTGATTTTTAATTTGTCTAGCTGAGTATTTGATATACTTGACACCGTCTCTCACTGTTTTATTCTTATTCTTCCTTTATTTTCTTGACTAGTAAATCTCATTCTACTTCAAAAGGCCCCAAAGGACTTAACAAACAAAAAAGACCTGGATGGAAGGGCCCTAATTTGTTTGGAAACAGACCAGCCTCAAGGTGGGAACAAGCCCTCGTGGCAGTTGCAAATCCATTTAGATTCCTAAATGGCAATTCTGTAGATTTGGTAGAGCTAACAAGTTTTGATCCACATGGACACAGACTCCTTTTCTGGAATATTGCAGAATGCATACTTAAAAGTAAGATCTATTGTATTTTAAAATACCTGAAGAGTTTTGAATTTATTTTATTTTATTTTTTTATTTTTATTATTATTATTTTTTTACCATTGTAGGTCTCTAAAAAAACTCATTTTGAATAGCTTCAGGACAATTGATAGGGATTTTCCATAGCTGTGTAGACCTCTAGATTTTAAGATAAAATAATTGAAAGGTGTATCAGAAATTCACATAGACAAAACCCTAAATCTTCTAAAAAATAGAATAAGATTTTTTTTTTCCTCAAAAACTATTTATGATATGAGAGTTCACAGATCAATTCAAAACATAGCTTTTGGAAAAGATATAGAATAAAGAAGGAAGGAAAGAGGGAAGGAAGGAAGGAAGGAAGGAAGGAAGGAAGGAAGGAAGGGAGGAAAGAAAGTCAGCCAAAAGAAGGCAGGCAAGCCTAAACTTTTCTGACTTTATTTTATTCTTTTTTTTTTTTTTTTTTTTTTTTTTTACAGGGACAGTGAGAGAGTCAGAGAGAGGAATAGATAGGGACAGACACAGGAACGGAGAAAGATGAGAAGCATCAATCATCAGTTTTTGTTGCGCCACCTTAGTTGTTCATTGACTGCTTTTTCACATGTGCCTTGACCATGGGCCTTTAGCAGACTGAGTGTAAGGCCAGGAGCCGCCATCGTGGCCATTCACATGCAGGTTCCCATTGGATTCGGGCTGACGGTGAAGAAATGGCAGAGTCGGAGGATGGTAGGCCATTCTGTTTATTGGTGTCTCACCAATACAGGCAAGCCACAAGAGAAGACAAGGGAGAAGCAGAAAACCAGCTTTTCCCATGGAGGTCAAGGGATCAGGGAGGCCCCTGCAATGGCAATAGCAGGAACCGAGAGCTCAAGCTACTGGTCTCTCCCATTTTATAGCATAGATAATCCAAACCTTTAATCCAATTATACAAACAAGGAAATCTCTGTATAATGGGATTCCTCAGGAGAGTGCACCACCCTACATTATCCAATCAGTCAAGGGTGTGGGGAAAAGCTTACTCTTAAAGACAAGCCTTAGGTCATAACAACCTGGCCTGCTTACATTACAGCCTTTCCCCCACACCCATCCCAAGCACAAGGGCAAATAATATCACCTGGGTGACGGGCTTCCATGTGGGCAGCGCCATCTTGAACAAAGTGAACATATTATATTTTATCTGCCCAACACTGAGTAACCTCTTGCTGGAGCCAGCGACCTTGGGTCCAAGCTGGTGAGCTTTTGCTCAAGCCAGATGGGCCCGCGCTCAAGCTGGTGACCTCGGAGTCTCGAATCTGGGTCCTCCGCCTCCCAGTCTGACGCTCTCTCCACTGCACCACTGCCTGGTCAGGTTCTGAGTGTATTTTAAAACGAAAGATCTTTTATGTCTTTTTAATTTTTTTTTCTCACTTTAATTTTTTTCATTATAGTTTGCATAAATATATGAAATTATCAGATACAAATAGTTAATGCATACTACTCCTTTGTTGTTGTTTTTTTATGTTGTTAATTTTTATATCTGTTTTGCCCCTCTTTTACTTTTATTCCATTTATTTTCTTCCTTCTCAGCCTTTAACCTTCCAATCCCCATTCTCTTCTCTCAGACAGCATGCCTCTTCATCCCTGCTTGTGATGGAAATACACGAGCACCCCCACTTAGAAATGCTGCTAAAAAACAAAATGGTTTATAACGTCCAGTCCTTACATATTGCACCTCAAAATTCTCTCCTTAGCACACAAAAAAGGCAAGTGGTTTAATCATACTGTCCCTGACAAGTGGAATATCAATGTCAGGATTTAAAGAGATTTGCCAGTTCCTGACTCTTCTACCATGAATGCCCACGGTTTGTCCCACAGGCACATAGCCCTGGCCTACAGACTCACTCATTTCCATTCCCAGGTCCTCTGAAGATCACTCTGATGCCCAATAGGGCCTGTGCCCGGGAGAAGGTTATTTAAGTTATTTCAAGAAAATGAGCCAAGGTTATTTTATTTCTTTTCATCACTTGATTCTTGGTAAAGACTCTGGTGGAAAATTTTCAAGTTTATCATCGGTATCTATAGCTCAAGGAGGGCAATTGCACTCTTTAATTAGAAGCTTCATTTCAGTTTAGATTGGAAACTTAACACAGAGAGTGTCTCAAAGTCAGAAACAGAAAATTGGGATGTGAGGAATCTTTGTCATTCACATTCTCTCTCCCAACATATGGCAGTACATGTAGATGCCAAAGCCAGTCACTTTTAATTTAAAAATTAGATGGTATATACACAGAAATATAAATGCTTTTCTTTAAGCTCTTTTACACTATTCAACCTGTCCATATGTCCACCACAGAAAAAAAGAAGTAGAAAAAAAAATGGGGTGGGCAAAAAGCCCAGAGATTGAAGAGTTCTTTTTTCCTTGTTTTAATATTATAATAAACTCTACATAAACAGATTTACATCAAGTTTGCAATCTAATAGGACCATGTGATTTCATCTCACTACACTAAAGTCAACATATATAAATTTAGAATACATTAATTTTAAATCTGTGATAAATTCGCATAGTGTTGGGATTATTTTCTTTTCTTTCTCTGTTAAAACAAATTGTTTACACGCAAAGAAAACCCATTAAAAACATTTTATAAGGATAATATATAACCAGCTTATAAAACATATCACTTTCAATCATTTTTTGTATACACTGGAAAATTAGCACAGAATATTTCTAATAAAATATTTTTTGAATTGAGCAAAATTCACTGATTTATTCTATTATTCCTCGCAATTAGGATTCACAGTTTTACATAAAAATCATGAACTTTGTGACTCTTTTACTTGATGTCTTCCATAAAGTTTGGAAAATTGTTTTTTCTGTGAATATTTATTATGTTTACTTTTCTCTCTTCTTGGACTTGAAGTAATTATATATTAAACCATCTCACTATATCCTTTGGGTCTCTTACTCTCTACTTCAGACTTTCCAAATTTTGTTTTTTTCAGTGTCATACTGGACATTTTTTTTTTTTACTTAATTTCTGATTATGAATTCTCTCTTTATTTGTACCTGAGCTATCTTTGAATCATCTTCTGTGTTCTTCATTTTGGTTATTAGATTTTTTCTGTTTCAGAATTCCTAGTCAATTATTTTCTTTAAAGTCACAATATCTTAATAGTTTTCTAAATCCTTGATAATGATTTAAAATTTAGCTTTTATTTTAATTAGCTAGTGAACTTATTATTTTCCCCAATCTGAGCATAATATTCCCACTACAAGGCATACCTATGGGTCTTTGTCTGGTATCTGCTGTCAGACTACTTTCTCTCTGTGTGTTCCTTGTTATCTTTGTTGCCAGATAGAGCATTTGAAAAATTTTGTAGAAATAATTTGTGGTTTATGATAATGTTATTATCCTCTAGAAAGAATTTTCATTTGCCTTTATAGATACCTAAAAGTCCTAGTATGAGAGGGTCATTTTCATCCAATTTTTGTGGGACTTCCAAACTATTTGATTTGGGCTACCATCTGTTCTAAGACTACTTAACTTCTGGCTCAACCTTCCTCCTAGATTTGCTTCTCAAATTTAAGTCAGGCAAGTTCTTTCAGAAAGAATCACCTTTGTCAAAGCTGGACTCCAACTTTTGTCCCTGAAGTCTGGAAACTGTCAAAGACCTGCTCAGCAACTGTTCTGCATTAGCAATGCTCCTGGGACAAAGAAGTTTCAAACTCCAGGTTCATTTCTCTAAGTTATTTTTCTGTTACATTTTAGTACAGTTATTTCTATTTTTTTTATTTTATTTTAGTGCATGCACCTCAACCAGGATCCACCTGGCAAGCCCAGTAGGGGGCAATGCTCTGCCCATTTGGGACCATGTTCACAATAGAGCTATTCTAGCACCTGAGGTGGAGGCTCCATGGAGCCATCCTCAGCCCCCAAGGTCAACTCGTTCGAACCAACCAACCAAGCCATGGCTGTGGGAGAAGAAATGGAGGGGCGGGGGGAGAGAGACAGAGAGAAGAAGGAGGGAGGGCAAGGGGGAAAAAGCAGATGGTCACTTCTCCTGTGTGTCTTGACTAGGAATTGGACCAGGAATCAAACCGGGACATCCACATGCCAGCTGATGCTCTACCACTGAGCAAACTGGCTAGAGCCTATTCTTCACTATCTTGTCAACCATTTGATGCTTAGAGAGTTTTTTTTTTAATTTATTTTAGTTTATCTATATTTTTTAAATAATAACTGGCAAGATGGTTAATTCAAATTACTCAGTATAACATTACTATAAACCAAAGTCATTTTCTCGATATTCTTAACTTGGGGCGTTTTACAACTCATCAAATAAATGCACTGGTATGCATATGTACCCACGTTATTATTTTTACAAGGAATGAAGGCAAGGTAGATCTAACTGGAAATTTTTCCATCAATCCCAAGACCTCCTGTCTTCTTATAGGCAAATGACCTACTCGCTCTATCCAATAATTTTCCTATAATTCAAAAAGGATTTATAGACTATTTTACCTACAAGAGAAAGAATGAGTAAAAATACAGTAAAATTTTCACTTTGTGCATTAGAAACAGAAGTGGACCATGGCTCAGTGGATAAAGCGTCGACCTGGGAACACTGAGGTTGCCAGTTCAAAACCCTGCACTGGTCTGGTCAAGGCACATATGGGAGTTGATGCTTCTAGCTCCTCCTCTCTCTCTCTCTCTCTCTCTCTCTCTCTCTCTCTCTCTCTCTGTGTGTGTGTGTGTGTGTGTGTGTGTGTGTGTCTCCTCTCTAAAAAAAATAAATAAATAAAAAGAAATAAAAAAAAAAACAAAAAAACAGAAGTGGACCACACAAAGAAATTTAATAAGAAAACCTTGTGAAAATGGAGGACAAGAGCAAGGTCGTAACAAAACTTATGTACCAAGGTAAACTATAGTTAGAGGTTTGTGAATGTGATGTAACAAAACTGCTATGATCAAGCCCAGATGTCATGCTCAGATTCTGAAATTGAGACTTCAATTTCTTAAAAATGATGACCACTATACATAATAAATAAATTTGTCATTTACTAAATAGCTAAATTAAATCCCTTAGAGACCTGCATTGTCAAATGTAACTTTTAGCTTTGAACATCAATAGCTTTTCATACAGATCAGGTATGAATGCCCTGGAACTGGGGGTGTATAATACAGTGTTTAAAACCTGTTAAGCTCATTTATTACCACTTTCAGTCTTCTGTCTTCTCACGTATTGCATGGTCTTCATAAGCTCTATCTATTACCATATGCTTGTTAATTGTATTTCCGTTCACAGTATCCTCTTTGACAATCCTATGAAAACTTTACTCATATGTACTTCAACACATTACTCCTCAAAAAGGAGCCTCCCTGTGATTTTTCAGAGCCTGTAGTAAAGAAAGAAGAGCCAGACTGAGGAGGATGACACGTTCTTTCTTCTGTCACCTGCTGTGTGGTCTTGTGTGATTCTTGTAACCTCACAGTCACCAAAGCCATGACAGAGGGATAATAATACCTGCCTCAGAAGGCTTTTGTGGAGCATTATTGTAAGCATTAAATGGTGTGATGAAGAGAGATATTTAACCAAGAACTTGGAACATGTGAGTTCCTAATTGGTAATTATTGTTGATATTTTATTACTATTATTGTCTATCTTCTCCTCTTTCCACTAGAAGAAAAGCTCATCAAAGATAGAGACTTGTGTCTATTGTAGTCTTTAATACTTTCCTAAGTGCCTAAAACAATAACTGGAACATAACAGGTACATAGTAAAAAGTTGTGGAATAAATGAATAGCTTAATATTTGAACCATTTTTATTCATTTCAGCTGTTTTTATACAACAGCTTTTATTTTTATGTTTTACTATCACCCTGCCATAATTGTGCATTATAGCACTTTTTGCTAATACATAAGTTATAAATTCATAACTTATTTGTTATTATTTTGATTACTAGTAAAGTGAAATAGTTTTTTAAAAAATAAAAACTTTCGCCTGACCTGTGGTGGCACAGTGGATAAAGCGTCGACCTGGGAACACTGAGGTCGCCAGTTCAAAACCCTGCACTGGTCCGGTCAAGGCACATATGGGAGTTGATGCTTCCAGCTCCTCCCCCCTTTCTCTCTTTCTCTCTCTCTCTCTCTCTCACTCTGTGTCTCCTCTCTAAAATGAATAAAATAAAAATAAAATAAATTAAAAAATAAAAACTTTCTTGAGGACTTAACATATGTAATAAAGCAGGTATAATAATGAATAAGTTGATAAGATGTATGTTTACATTCCAAGTGGAAGAAACATCTTACATGTGAAAGATATTAATTTTATTATATTTCTTATCCTCTCCTTATAGTGAAATCTCTGGCATTCTCTGCTCTTTTCTAAATTTCCTGTGATAACCTTGTCTCATAGCTCATGGAGAATGCAGACAAAAATCCATGTTTCTTCTGTTGCATTTTCCTCCCTCTTGCCTCTATGCCCATAATCCCCACCTTGTTGTCTGCAGTGCAAATAGATGAAATGTCTCTGGTTTTATCAAAAATTAACACATCCATGTGTGGTCTGGATTCCAATCTCTCTTCCTTAACAAGGTCTTCTCTCCTAGAATTATCCTTTTCTTTAATCATGGGTTTCCTTCTCTCCACTAGATCATTTTCACCAACATATTACAGGGTTAATATGGTAAAAATAATTAATAAACTTTTGGGTTTTCCTTTCTTAACACATATTTTTCTTTCTAGTTGGTCTGATAAAACCTTTAGCCTGAAGGATAAAATGAGAAGTTAAGTTTTGTTACCTCCCATTTTTGTACAGATAAAGCATAGAGAATTATAATTTAAATAAAGGACATCAAGACAGAAAGAGAGGTTATGTTTATTACAGTTTGCCTCATTTTGGTTCCACAGAGGTGATGTCTGCCAGATGCGAGGGTCTGAATATTCTTTTCTGTGGCTTTGGTGAAGTGTGGAATACATTTGCATTTGATAAATATCACCAACAGCACTATGTTGGCTGATTTAGGATTCAGGAAAAAGACTAATTTTTTGACTGACTAGCTTTCAGAATCAAACTAAGGTATAATTTAATCAACTTTAGGGTACAATGTGGCCAGGCAGAAGATGGCTTTGAAATTTATATATCTGGACACACCCTCAGTGTGTGGGTGTGTGTATGCTATGCTGCTTTCTTGGGGCCTGCGTTGTCTGATAAAATGACTTTGTAGCATTGGCTGGTCTCTAGCCCTGGACCAGAGTACAGGATACAAGGCAGGACAGAGACTCAGGGAGAGAGGAAAGGCTGAGGGAGCTAGGGCTTTGAATACAACAGAGAACCTGTGAGGATAAGTAGCACATGAGTTAGAGCAGCCATGGGCTTCAGCAGTAAATACCTAGGATAAAAAAGTTATCTCATCAGCCACAACCCCCATTTCTTCATCACCAAATTTGTTGAACTAATTTCTTCCAGTTAATACCATTTTTTCTACTTTCTTTCTCTCTTCCCCTCTGCTATGCCTGCTCATCCTTCCTTTCCACATCACTAAAATCCTCTTATTTACACCCCCAAATAAGCTTCAAGTTACCAAGACCAAGGGACATTCTTCTGCCCTCACTTTACCAATCTCTCAGCACCACTTGTCGCAACCGACCATTTTCTTTCACTAACATACCTTCTTACTCTCCTTTGCTCAGCATTTCATCCAGTTATCATTTCCACGCCCTTTCCATGTGACCTTCTCTAAGCCCATGACACTTGTAATGTTCCTCGACAACTGAGGAATGACTCCCATCTTTTCTCAGGTGTTCCATCACCATTGATCCAACAGCCAACCTGACATCTTCCTTTCAGTAAGTGTCAAGCATTTTGAAACTTATTAAGCACCTTGACACCTACCCCCTCAAATCCTTTCTGTCAATCATTTTAGGAAACAATACTATTTTGAACAATTGTTTTAAAAATCTAGAGTAGACATTATGCTTAACTTTGCGTGCTTTTTTCTTTATATCCATATCTAACCCATCAGTAAATTCATTGACTCTACTTTTCCGAATCCATAACTTACTACCATCTCCAAGACCACTATTCTCTGCTAGTCATCATTACTTCTCAGTCAGACTAACCCTTAAGCACTAAACAAGTCTTTCTTTGCATCCCCTTTATCCTGTATACATTGTAGCCACAGTAACTGTGACATTTTATTTTTTGTAATTATTTATTTTCAGAAAAGTAATACAGTTACAGAAATGTTTTCTTGGTATTAAACACATAAAATGTTTATTGTCAAAGGCAGCTGGATTATCTTACTCTCATGGAGGAAACCCACTGCGGGATAATCGTACCAAGTTAAACCACATGTGAGGTTGGCATTTCCACCAAATTAAATACCTGTGTATAAATAAGACTCATGCATGGGGTAGCTCTTTGAGTACCAAAAAAACTGAGGATAACTTTAAGCAAAAGGTATTGTCTAGAAGCGGTATACAGGTTGAGAGGGAGACAGCAGAGTGAGAAAAAAGAAAATGATGAAGTATGCCATAAGTACAGTGAATGTTCAACAACTATTTGTTGTTGTCTATGATGAAAAGGCTTTCCAATGGGATCAATGCAATACCTGGTACTGGCATTTTTTCTCATTTTTCCAAAGTTGACAGAAATAAAGGAGACATCAAAAGAAAAGTTTGCATGGATTCTGTTGAGCTGAAGGGGCTAAGATGGACATCTCTTTAGAAAAATGACAACTGCTCTGTACATCCATCTCACAAATGTGTATTATTAATCCAACGGAGACAGTGAGAAAGAACATGAATCAAAGCAAATATGAGGTAAAATAGAAACAGTGCTGGGCTGGGCATTATGGAATGTGATCTCTAGAGACAAATCTCTTATTAATAGGCAGTATGACCTTGAGCAAGTCTTTGAGCCTCTAGCTGCATAGAAGGTATTGTGGCTAGATCAACTTCAAGGTCTTTCTACTTTGTATTTTATAGAATTTATCATTGTAATCTCACTATTGGAAAGGTAACAGATGCTGTAGTGATTATAATTGATTAGTAGAATTATCTTCACATACAAAGAAGACACATGCATTTAGGTATGAGGGGGAGCTATCCAATGACAATGTCCCCTCACAGTGTATGCTGAATCAATGACTGATTACACCTCTAACGTTTCCATTTAGTTATATGTAGTTTTTTTTAGAACTTAGCAGGGAGTCATTTATTGGAGGACAAAGAAAGGTCAATTCTTCCTGGTAGAGCAGTCTGAAATAAGATGTTGGAAAAATTATTATGAATCAAATGGTGTCTTAGGTATATGTATTATATATGAAAACTCAGAGCATAGAATTGTTAAAATGTATTTATTTAAAGAAATGCATACCAGAATAGAGATTGGCAATTTAAAAGTACACGAGTTTATATGATAAATTCACTTTGTTATGGTTTAAAATAAGTTTCTAAAACTACAAAAGATGAACTATATTCAGATAAAGGAACAAATAATAGCTTGGACAACAAATTTGGGCCACAATTTGGATGACAGATTAAACCAAGGCTTACAGTTTGTGGGAAGGTGGAGCTCCTGGACAATGGAAACCTTTCATGGGACACTTTGGAAGAAAGTACCATTAGCTAAAGAAGTAACCCAATTAAAGAAATATTGCAGTTGTAGGCACATCACAGCAAAATGTAGAGTCATCCCTAAGTAACTACCTCCATCGTAACCCTTGGATAGCATGGTAAATAATTAATTGAGGTAGTTAAATATTGACTTAGTGCTTCCTGTATTAGAGGCACAGTATTAGCTACTTTACATTTCCCATTTCATTTCATCATCACAACAAATCTAGGCATTATATAAAATCATTCCCATTTGGCAGCTGAAGAAACAGAAGCTTAGAAAGATGAGGTCATTTTCAATGATAACCAAGGTGGTACGAACAAACGCGGCTCATCCAATTCCAAAGCTAATGCTGTTTCAGTTACTTAAAGCTACATAAATGGCTAAAACATCATTTTCTGAGTTGTATAGGAGAATCAAGTGGAGAATAGCTATGTCAAAAAAGTACAAGTATTTACAAAGAAATTTTTGAAGCGAAAGTGATTTATGATGACTTAATAATGGAAACTCATTGCTCGTGTGGTATCAGGTTACCAGGTTTCAACCTTCTCATCTGAACAAAAGGACTTGTGCATAAACTCCAAATTAACAAGTAATCAGAGAAAATGGTTTGGAATACATTTTTTCCACTTAACAAAAGCCAAGATATATGAATTGGAAATTTTAAACACTACCCGTTTTATAAATATAGCTTTATACATTTCATAAAAATGTCAATTACTAATTAAAACAGACTTTTGTTCTTTCATTTTACTAAATCAGAAATTTGTTGAACTCATACCTAACATAAAAAACAATTTGTTTGCCTGGTGTGCATAAACTCTAATTTATTAATGAATAAGGAAACTTTAGTCATTTGACGAGTGTTGATAAAATGCTACTAAAATTACTTGATGCTAGGGAAAATTAAGTTACTTCTTATCACAGTAAGGGAGATCACTATCTTGACAGAATTTTGGTAGCAGTTCAGAGGAAAGACAGCAAAACTGAGATATTTTTGAGGTTTTAGGGGCTGGTTTAAGGCAATGTATTTGATTAAGATTGGATAAGAGTCATGATATAATAGTTTGGGATTGATGGGCACAGCAAGCTAAGGTTTTAAGGAGTGAGTTTCAAAGGGAGTCTTTGGAAGCAAACAGTCTTCAATGTTATCTGTTGAAAAATTAAACAGTTCAATGTTCACTTAAATAGGTTTCTGGTAAGTTCCCGGAACAAACAGCAAAGTTATTTGAAACTTTTTCTGTTTCTGAGCAAGAGTTCACTGGAGTAGTAATGTCATTCTAATGCAAAAAACAAAGAAAAACCCAAGCTGAGTGGTTGTAAATGATTGTGATTCCAGAAACATAAAATAGAAAATAATTTTAGTTGAGTGTTTAATTTGGCTTAATATAATTAATTATTTATTATATTTGTTTTATTATCAATCTCTGCATAGTTTAGGGAAAACTTTGAAAATTATTTTTTCATGAAGTCTGATTGAGAAACTTTATATTCATGAAAGTTTTCATTAAATTTTGTTCATTAATAGTCATAATTATGATTCTTGATGAACACTTTAATGGTATTTAAATCAATATAATTTGCACTTTGTTATTCTCTTCTGAAAACACTGCCTTATAACACAGCAAAAAGCCCTTCTATGGAAAAATACTTAATTCACCATTTTTTATCTTATCAATAAAACTAATAAATCATTTCTTCTATTACTGGTCTGGTAAAAGGAGAAAAAGTAAGTGATTTACACTTGGTCTTTGCCTCAAAATCCCCAGTTCTCCACAGGGAATATACCAATTCCATGCATGACAAAGGAGCAATTTAGGAAGGACAGAAGATGTTCATAGAAAATGCTAAGTGTTCACTCTTCTTTGGTATGGACATTCTATGGTTGACCCTACCTGCCAGATAAGCCACCTGTGATCTTCTGCTGGTAAAAGGAGTTAACTGAAAATATTATATTTCTTCAAATCCTAAATTACCAATTATTTTTGATGTGATGCTTTACTTCTGACTCCTTATCACTCAAATCTTCAGGAATCATCCCTGTGATGTTAGATACAAGGTACACAGGTTTTCCTTCCTTCTGTGCCCCTGGTAGTTCTCACCAGCATATTCTGAGGCTCTTCACCTTTAGGTGAGGGTGGACAGAGCTTGAGAAATCTCAGCACAACACTGCAGCCTCCAGTGGAATTGGCTTTTGAAATAAAATGTTTTTGCCACCCTTATATTTTCTTAATGCTTTGCCTTTCCCACATGGGAAGGTAGGCTGTGGGTTATGAAGAAGTCAATCAACAAACAAGAGGGTTAGGATGGAATGGAAAGCTCACCTCTGTGAACCACATAGGAGGGCATTTACAGGGCTTGGTTAACATTCTCTTCCACTACTTAGTCCAAGGTCTTGCTCATTTCTCACATACTCCTGTAAAGTTAATAATAAACTGCTGTTGGGGTTCCCATTCTGCCAAAGAAAAATAATGATTGCATACAAAACAGGGAAAATTGGAAACTACTATTACAATAAGTTGTGCAGATACAAATATGCACAAAACCATGTTGTTAGGCATTTGCTTATTTAATCAGGTGAGTAAGGAAAATGTATCTGGAAGTTTGTACAATACTATTCTACGTTTTATAATAACATTAGGGGAGAGTGGCATTTTTGCATTTGGGAAAGTATCGTTTTCTTCACTTTTACGTTCCTCATTCACTAAGACTAATGGTAGGCATTATATGAATGTCTTATAAGTAAACTCATTGAATAACATGTTTCTTTCTTTTACTTTAAGATGTTAATAAGCACCAACAATCCAGCCAGACAACTGGGCTAACTGCCTGAATCACATGACCAGTCACAATTTAACATCAGTCAGATGCAACCATGTTGCTTCAAATATAGCATTTGTTTAAAAGCAGAATATGACCATTTTCTTTAGTCTGAGTTAAAATAAAAGGGACAATAAAAATAACTTCTGCTATTTTTGGAAAGTTGTTTTTTATAAGTGCTCTACCAATAAATGTACACTTTTACACAGATACCTCATGAACAGGGAGAATGGAGTGGATGGGTCAGCCCACAGGGGAGGCTCTCGCTGCTTTATGTCAATGAAGGCCAGGGCAGAACACTGCAAAAGCTCATTTACAAGGTTCTGTGCCTTCCTCACCAATAGATAATTATTATCCGAACTGAGGTACTTCTTCTATGTCAGTGACACGTATATAGACAAGCATAAAAGAAAAAAAATAATTGGAAATGTGTCAATGAGGTCTCTTACATTGAGAGTTTGAACATTTAAGGGAAAACAAGGATATAGCACTGAATATGTCCTAATTGTTTAGGACATCAAAGGAAGATATGACTCCATCCCTGATATAACTCTTCAACCAATTCCAACCATGTTATTTACATCTAGGTTTCATAAGATAGATTAAATTACATTTTAAACATTTTTATATAAATAATGCAGTCAAAGCTTGCTGACTTGAATTAAATTATATTCAATTTTTTTGACAGTATAAATGGTATTAAATTTAATTGTAATGACCTGCTGAAATTCTGCTTTGTTTTCTCTTTTCAATTATGATAGAGTTTTTAAGCAGAGCAAGGCTATTGTCATCTCTGTTTATCTCAAACAAAAAAAAGTATTCAGTTTCAATTTATTCATATCAGAGAATAGAATACCAACTAATTATTATTCACTGTGTTTTTAAAAATCCTATTAGGTGGTTTACATAAAACAAGAAAAAGAAAAATCTTTGCCAACCATTTTTATTCTAAAGGTTCACCTCTTGCTAATAAGCGACCTTGACCAAAGGAATGCTTTCTTATAAAAGGGTCATAACTTGTCATATCCTGTCTTGACTGGCTTATAGATGTTTCTTTCTGTAGTAGTAACTAAAATTTCTTCTGTTATGAGTCTTTTCATGCACAATGAGGACATTGTTTAAATATTGATTTTAAGATGGATAAAAATCCTAAGTGGGATCTTTTAAGTTTTCCTGAACCACAGAAAGTTCAAAGCAAATCTGTTTTCTTTAGGTCAGTCTGATTCATAAACACTCTTACCCTGGTGGCTTTGCATTTCCAGAGCTATTCTTATTTCTAGACAATAGCCTTACAAAAATGACCACCAGCCTTTTAAAATTGGTATAGGAAGCATGAAAAATGTACTATTCGTGTTAATGAAGGACTATCAGAACAGCATATGTTTTCAAACTCATTCCTGCAGTAGTAAGGGAGGTGTATTGCCCTGGCAGATCAGAATCCCCACCCAGGGCTATACGACACTAAGTGACTAAGGGTCAGAATCTATTTCTTCAGATGAACTTTAAGAGACTTAGAGATTTAGAGAGTAAAATACTTTTAGATTTCTCCTAACTTAACACTCCATCATGTGTAGCAACTCTATAATAGTATACTGTAGGAATTTGCTTTATTCCATCTAGTGACTAAAAATTAGCCATATACCTCAAGTACAAGATTTACTATCTCTCTATCATTTAGTATATATATATATATATATATATATATATATATATATATATATATATGTCATCATCATCATCATCATCTACCTATCTATCCATCCATCTGTTTGCAATATGTTTGACTTTTAAGTTTTAACCACTACTCTTAGTTCTGCTTGTGGGAATAGAGAACATCTTCAAACTGTCCTTCACCTAACAATCTATTAAATATTTTCTTTTCTTTATCACATCAAAATTAATTCTGTCATCTTTCTAACTTTGTTGCTACTATTGATACTATCTTATGATATTGAGGTCTCAGCATCACTCTTACAACAGGGTAATCATTATAAAAACAATGCAGAACACACTCTACTGTATCATAGAGTCTCTTAAGATTTTCCACCCACATAATAAAAACTAAATACTCTGATACAGTTATTAATTAGCCAGGTAATGGTAGTATCTAATATTAAGATTTTTTTAAAGAAAATTTTACTATATATTTCTTCCAAGAACTTCTTCCAAACCACATTTTTCATATTTCATACTTAATAGGATATGCAGGACTTAATTTCTGTCTTATAAGGTTTCAATTTGACATTTCATCCTATCAGATAAATTTAAATTTTAAGTTTAACACTAAATTCATAATTATTCATTTAAATGTGTTTATCATTTGAAGTATTATATCTCTAATACATGAAAGGATTCTGTAAACAAAGGAAGGCGATACCAAAAAAACCTTATAGAAAATCAAATCTGTAAACACAGAAAAAGCATTTTACAAAGTCTACTACCCACTCATGATAATACACATTCAGCAAATAGGAATAGAAGCATCTACATAAACTTGATAAAAAGGCATCTACCAAAAACCTACAGCTAATATTTTACTTAATTGTGAGAAACTCTATGTTTTTTCCCTAAGATTAAAAAGAAAGCAAGGATGTGCTTGTGCACAACTCCTATTTAGTATTGTACTGGTAGGCTTAGCTAATGCAATAAGAGAAGAAATTAAAATACTAGGTATATAAACTCAGAAGGAAGGCATATATAATTATCTTTGTCTATAAATGGCATAATGGTTTATGTAAAAAAATCCCAAAGAAAGAACAACAACAAAGTCTCTGGAACTAACAAACAATTACAGAGAAGTTTTAGGATACAAGGTTAACATACAAAAGCCAACTGCTTTCCTATTTACCAACAATGAACATTTGGAATTTGAAAATAAAATCATAATACAATTTATGTTAGCATTCTTCAAAATGAAATACTCAGGTATAAACATAACAAATATGAAAAAAACTCATAAAAGCCCTGATTAAAGATATCAAAAAAGATCTAAAAAATAGATATTTGATATTCATAGATAGGAAGACACACTACTGCTAAGGGGAAAGAAAGGACGAAAGATCAATGGAACTAAAAGGGGAGCCTAGAGACGAGGCACACAAACACAGACAGTAGATCTCTGAAAAAGGAGCAGAAGCAATTTATTTAAAAAAAAAGACAATCTTTTCAACAAATTGTTCTGGAACAATGAGATATCCACATTCAGAAAAGTTCATCTAGACACTGACCTTACACCTTTTAACAATAACTGAAAATGGATCACAGGACTACATGTAAAAGTCATAACTATATTTTCAGAGGATAACATGGAAAAAAATCTAGGTGGCCTTGGATTTGGCAATGACATTTTAGATACAACATCAAAAGTACACTCCATAAGAAAAATAATGGATAAATTGAACATCATTAAAATTAAATACAACTTATTTGTGAAAGACATGGCTAAGATAATGAAAAGATAATCAACAAACTGGCAAAAATATTTTTCAAACATATTTGAGAGAAAAACAAGTGATACATTCATCAAAACCAATAAAGCTATTCACCACAAAGAGGGAATCCTGATGTAAACTATGGACTTTAGTTAAAATAATGTATCAAGCAATATGGGTTCATCAGTTGAAACACATGAACTACATTAATTCAAGATGTTAATAAGAGCAGAAGTTGTGGGGATGGGGAGAAAGACTACATGGGAACTCTCTATACACTACTCATTTTTTCTGTAAACCTAAAACTACTCAAACAAAGTCTATCAAGAAAAAATAAAATAATAAACAATTTTGAATGAGAGCCATGAAAATAGTCCACTAGATGGGCTATAACCTCAGGTTAATATTCTAAAGATTTAACTGATTCTGTCAGGGCATTGACCAATGAGAAAGGATGGTATCATTCAACACCTGTTCAGTTGTACTTGGCTTACAGCTGAATATCAGCCAGTCCTGACCAGCATTCTTTTAAAAATACATGTTCAAGCCACCTTAAAGAGAAAATACATTTATAAAACCTGCAAGGTGCATTTGTTGCTTTTAACTTGCAGCATACAGGAATTATAGTCTCCAAGCTATTTATGGTTTTATGAAAAGCTCAAATTATTCAGTTGTTATTGTATGTCACCATCCCTACAAAAAGCGGAATGCACTACAGCAAGTCCTTAATCATTTGAAATAACAAAAATACAGTGTTAGGACTAGAACAGCATAAGACATATGTTGTATATAAATACAATTATGTTCATTCTTGCATTGATATTATTTCCCCTGAAGAATACATAAACACCTTTCTTAGTTCTCTGTCAGCTGGATTATTAATTTTTGTTTTAAATTCTAATGTTGTTTTCTCTAGTCTCAATAATGCTTATCTTTGTTTCTGCATATTCCCCCTAGAGGAGGCATTCTGGATTTATTTTTCCAGGCAAGCTTCCTTGACATTGTACTTAGGGGAGGTGATTTCTCTTATTGATTTCTTTCATGTTCATTCCCACGTGTTTTCTTCAGACACTCTTTTGTGTATGCATTTTTCCTTTTCAGTTGCATAAAGCCCTGTGGTATCAGAGAGCCACAGGAAACCTTTCCATTGCTACCTTGTTTTCAATTATTTTGATTTAATCTCAGTCAGATTATGTTTTTTCTATGGAAGAAATTCCTCCTTATTTCACTATTAATGTGCAAGAATGGTTCCAGACTGGTGAATGCATTTAAATGTAGTTAATGCTGAGGATGGTACCATTGCTTTCCTATCTTTCTTCCAGTAGCAATTTCTCTCAGGATTCCTGAGGTCTCATCTGTTTACCATGTGATAGGAAAGCACTCAGACCTTTTTTTTTTCCTGCAGGTTATTCCCCTGACAGCAGATTCACAGTAAAGAATGCAGCAACAGGGAGCCCTGCAGGCATGGCCTCGCATTACACTATAGCAAAGATGAAATGCATGCTCCTTCTCTCCCTCTCAGAGAGGGGCTGTCATCACTTCTTACAAGGACTCTGATTTCTGGGATGAGAAATACTGAATGGTTTTTGACCTTGACTTTCTCCCATGCTCTACATGGCAGAGCCAGTGTGGCTGAGCTGTCCGCTATACAAAGGCTGTAAAAAGAGCAGCAGGAGGAGGCTCCAAATAACTTCTAAGGGTCCTAAAACTGAGGAGGAGAGGACAAGTTTATGACAAACTACAAGTTCAATATGCAACCTCATTTATTTTTAAAAGGAGACCATTATTCATATTCATAAAGAAAGAGCAGGACTATGTTAAAAACTGGAATTTTCTCTTATTTTTATGACTTTTTTTTTGTATTTTTCTGAAGTTAGAAGTGGGGGAGGCAGTCAGACTCCCGCATGCACCTGACCGGGATCCATCAGGCATGCTCACCAGGGGGCGATGCTCTGCCCTTCCAAGGCCTTGGTCTATTACAGCTGGAGCCATTCAAGTGCCTGAGGCAGAGGCCATGGAGCCATTCTCAGTGCCCAGGCCAACTTTGCTCCAGTGGAGCCTTCCTTGGCTTCAGGAGGGGAAGAGAGAGATAGAGAGAATGGGGAGGGGGAAGGGTGGAAAAGCAGATGGTCGGTTCTCCTGTATGCCTGGACAGGAAATAAGCCCGGGACTTCCACACACTGGGCCGACACTCTACCGCTGAGCCAACCAGCCAGGGCCTTTTTCTGGCTTTTTAATAAAATGAGAGGTTTCAATAGATAATTAACCTTAACTGGACTTAAGCAAAAAGATATCAGACATATAATGCTTTCACAAAGACTAGGTATCTAGTACTCATATCCAATAGTCAGAGCTGTTGACACTCTTTGATCCTTTTTGATGTGAATAGTAGTGATTTTAAATTTATTGAGAAATTTTAAAACTAAAAATTAGATGAAATTAGAAAGGTAACCAGAGGACCATTTCAAGCAAACTGAGAAATATGAACTCCTCTGGATTAGAAACAATAATAAAAATGATTATGAGTAGAAAAATATTTTGAATAAAATTCAGAAAATCATTTTAAGCTGCAATAACCATAACAAAGAGATACAAAGCAAGGGAAATAGATTATATCAGTCACTTTTCCCAAAGCTAAAATGGTTGATAGTGTTGGCATGTGATATTCTTGGTAGGAATTAAATATGCTATTTGACTTCATTACAAGAACTGGACTTAAATGCTAACTCTGCCATTTCACATCTATTGAGGCTCAATTTTTTCTTTCCAATAAAGTGGAAATAATGGACATAACCAACCTCTTATAAATGAGTTTTGTGAAGAATTAAAAAAAAAACTTTTAAACTACCCTATAAACTGTACAAATATGCAGAGCTGGGATTATAGTAGTGTTTGCTGATGGGATGAATGAGAAACAAGAACAAACCTTATCTGTCTATAACTTTCACTTGTAGCCTGACAACAACATTTAGAAGAGCACTTAATTATGAACTATATCATATCCTTTTTCAATTTAATTTCTTGCATGTAATAATTATCTTCTAGAAAAAAATGTTTAAGTTTCAGATCATTGCCCTTTTTGTTTAGTGCTCTCCACCTTCATAGACAGACGACGCAGGCCAGGCTGTGGGAAGAGCATGCAGACAAAGCCAGAGTCTCTGGGGGAATCTCCTGAAGTTAAACTCCAACTCTGCCACCCTGTGTTGGGAGGGAGGGTGTCAAACAAGCCAAATAGCTCTTTGAAGCTGAAATTTTTCAACTGTGAAATAAGCAGAATAACTCCTACCTCATAAAGTTGCTGAGAAGACCCAACTCATCATGTATCTAAGGCACCTGAATAAGTATTTGGAATAGCAATAGGATCTCTATTCTTTATCTCTGGTTTCAAAGTAATTTCCAGATCTACTCACTTGATTTTTAAACACAGGACATTTCCTGGTGTGAATAGTTTGAGATGGAATGAATTCTACCTTCCACGTATCCTCAGGCATACCTCAGAGCCAAATCATTCCCTACAAAATTACCTTTCAAAATTTTACCTTCTGAAACAACTCTTGTGCATACTTAACTTGTAATCAAAGAAATTATCAGTCTGTCTCTGATAATCCAGAGGAGCCAGAAAAAGAAATTTATTTAAAAGTTACTGTTTACGCATTGTCCGTTCCTCAAGCAGAAGTTGACTTTCTTCCTCAGCTACTGACTCCCCATGGCTCTCAAGTGTTGGTGACCTCATTCCCTCTTGAGAACAAACTTCTTATTCCAACTTCTTCCTAGTTGCACCTTTAGAGCTTCTCGCTATCATTTTCCCCTTCTGTACTTATCCAAAGTCCACTGATTGTTCAAGGTTAAGGTCAAATTCTAGCTATTCCCATTAAGTTTTCTGTCCTCTCCCATGTTGTCTCCCTTAATTCTGAATTCTTAGAGTACTTATTTTCTGCATCAAAAACTCTATACCTCCTTTGCATAATAATTGAACCACTATTATTTAGGGAAGAGTTCTAAGTCTTATACATTATAACTTCTAAGATGGTCTAAAATTGTGCTTTGATAGGACCCTCTTTCTAGTTTCTGAGTTATACAAATGCATCAGACACAGAAACGTTCCAAAATGTATAAGTCCGGCACTTATAATTTGGGTGTTTCTGCTCCAATGCTCTGATTCCATTATCCCAGAGAGAAAAATTAATTACACATCTTTTTTTCTATTACACATTTTTCATGTTTAGCCACAAAGTGGTGTTGAGTCGCTTTCTTGACTGCCCTTATTGTTACCAAAGTGTAGCAAGTGTTGGCAGGAATCACCTGCAGAGGAGTCCACAGGAGCAGGTCCAGCTTCTTGCCTGCAGTTGCACAAATGCTCTCACTATTCAAACAACACTTATTCTGTCTTCTGAAAGAGACACGTTTCATTCCCAAGGCTGTAAATCAAAACCTTTTTTCCTAAAACAAAATGCCATGAAACAAGAAGGAAAAAAATAAAGAATTGCAGTAGTAATGAGGTAAAGTGATAAATACATGAAATTTTCAGCATCAGCTAAGTCAAGATGTAGGCACATTTTAGAAGTGACAGAAAGTGGAATTTGTGTAATGGGTAAAACAATGTAGACTTATATTGGTAAATTACTCTCTTGTGAATATTTTTTTGAAAATAGTGAGCTCTTCCCAAACATATAAAACTGTAAGGAAGGTAGTTTTGTTGAAGTAGATTATTTCCTGTAAGAGGCAAAAACAGCAGTCACCTCTGCACTATCAGATTTCCTGGATTTCTTTACCTGCCTACCAACGGCACTTCCTATTTCAGAGCCTTGCATAAAGCCCTATGCCCCGCTTAGCATGATGGGAACTACAGGAAGCCACATTCAGTTCTATCTACAGGCACAGCCCTGGAACATTTCTCAGTCTCAGAGTCGGTGTACAGTGTGTACTACACCAGTATGGAAAACATTTTCTCTAATGTGACTGTTTTAATATTTCTGATCTTTCTCACAAGTTTTGTCCAGTCTCCAATCCTAAAAGGGATTAGGCAGATTTCAAAACAAGCAATGTTATTGCTAACTGTATCATAGTAATTAATAAAATAGCTGCATATTAGAGAATTTAAAACAGCAGGAAGATCCTAAGACATTTGGCCAGCATAATTATGACAAGGTGGGATGGACTGGCCTCAAGAACTTTCTTCCTGATGGGAAGAGTTCATCAACTCCACACTTACACCTTAATGGCAGAGTGTCCTGTCTTTTGCCCAGTACCTGAAGAACTGTCACTCATTGAATAATATTATAGTTAACAATGTCTGGAGAGAGCTTTACCACAGAAAAAATTTCCTCAAACCAAAGCTGTGCATGACTTGTTAGCTTTAGTTACCTTATTTATTATTATTTTTTTTAATGAGAGGAGGGAAGATAAGGAGACTCCCACATATACCTTGACTGGGATCTAACCAGCAACCCCCATCTGAAGCTGATGCTCGAATCAGCTAAGCTATCCTTAGTGCCTGGGGCCACCACTTGGAACAACCTAACTATCTCAGCAATTGAGGTCCTTGCTCAAACCAATCGAGCCGCTGGCTGCTGGAGAAAAAGAGAGAGAGAAGGGTGAGAGGATAGAAGCAGATGCTCACTTCTCATTTGTGCCCTGACCCGGGATGAAACACGGGACATCCATACATCCAGTAGACTGCTCTATCCACTAAGCCAACCAGCGAGGGCCCATATACCTTAATAATATATTTTAACTACAGATAAAAATTGAAGCTGCAAGGTTATTTCAGGGCTTTGTCTTCCCCTTCTGTCATTCTTTTTTTTACTTATTTTATTAAAAAAGTAAATATTTAATAAAAAAAATAAACTAGCATAGGATCTGAGAAAAAGGTATTACATTGCAATATATATATATATATATATATATATATTACTGTACTGTTTTATATATAGCAGCCTCAGAGAAAAAATTTAGTTACATATTATAATTTTTAAAATTTCAAGATCATCTTTCAAGAATATTCATATAGATCAGGTAACATAAATAATGTATTGTTTGTATTTTTTAAAAATTAATTTAATTATGTGACATTGGTTAATAAGATTATATAGGTTTCAAGTTGTTAGAAACACTCCCTACATGCAGTATTATTTATTTTAAATTTTATTAATTTTAATTTATTGTGTTTACATAGATTCAAGTGTCCCACTGAATATATCTTCACCCCCACCCCTGTGTTCCCCTCAACACCTTCCTTACCCCCTCCCATCAACACCTTCCCCTGTTCCCTCCAGGACTAGCTGTCCTGCTCTCTATAATGCTGTGTTATGTATATATAATTTCACTAATCTCTTTCCCTTCTCTGATCCCATCCTCTGATCCCCTTTCCCTCTGTCCACATTCCATCTGGTCCCTTTGATCCCACCTCTGCCTCTATTTCATTTCTTAGTTCACATTGTTCAGATTCCTCAAATGAGACTCTTATCATATGACCTCATATGATAAGAGTCTCCAGGTACATCTATGTTGTCACAAAAGGTAAGATTTCCTTCTTTTTCATGGCCCCATAGTATTCCGTTGTGTATATGTACCACTGCTTTTTAATCTACTTGCCCATTGACAGACACTTGGGCTGTTTCAAATCTTGGCTATTGTAAACAATGCTGCCATAAACATGGGGGTGCATTTCTTCTTTTGAATCAGTGCTATGGTGTTCTTAGGATATATTCCTAAAAGTGGGATAGCTGGGTCAAAAGCCAGTTCCCTTTCTAATTTTTTGAGGAATCTTCATACTGTTTTCTACAGTGGCTGCACCAGTCTGCATTCCCACCAGCAGGGCAGGAAGGTTCCCTTTTCTCCACATCCTCACCAGGACTTATTCTGTGCTGTTTTGTTGACGAGTGCCATTCTGAATGGTGTGAGGTGATCTCATTGTGGTTTTAATTTGCATTTCTCTAATGATTAGTGATGTTGAACATTTTTTCATATGCCTATTAGCCATATATATGTCCTCTTTGGGGAAGTGTTTATTCATTTTTTAGCCCACTTTTTGATTGGATTGTTTACCTTCCTGATGTTGAGTTTTACAAGTTCTTTATAAATTTTGGTTATTAACCCCTTATCAGACATATTGTCGAATATGTTCTCCCATTGTGTGGTTTGTCTTTTTATTTTGCTCATATTGTCTTTAACTGTGCTAAAGCTTCTTAGTTTGTTATAGTCCCATTTGTTTATCCTGTCTTTTATTTCATTTGCCCATGGAGATAATCGGCAAATATATTGCTGCGAGAGATGTTGGAGAGCTTACTGTCTGTTTTCTTCCAAGATGATTATAGTTTCACAACTTACATTTAAGTCTTTTATTCATTTTGAGTTTATTTTTGTGAATGGTGTAACTTGCTTGTCTAGTTTTATTTTTTGCAAGTACCTGTCCACTTTTCCTAGCACCATTTGTTCAAGAGACTGTCTTTAGTCCATTGTACACTCTTACCTCCTTTGTCATATATCAATTGTCCATAAAGGTGTGGGTTCACTTCTGGGTTTCTGTTGTGCTCCATTGATCTATATGCCTGTTCTTATGCCAGTACCAAGCTGTTTTGAGTACTATAACTTGATATCAGGAAGTGTGATACCCCCCACTTTATTCATCATTTTCAAGATTTCTGAGGCTATCCGTGTTATTTTTTGGTTCCATATAAATTTTTGGAATATTTGTTCTATATCTTTGAAGTATACCATTGATATTTTAATAGGAAATACACTGAATTTATAGACTGCTTTGGATAATATAGACATTTTAATGATGTTTATTCTTCTTATCCATGAACACGGTATATGCTTCCACTTGTTTGTATCTTTCTTGATATCTATCAATGTTTTATAATTTTCTGAGTACAAGTCTTTAATCTCCTTGGTTAAATTTATTCCTAGGTACTTTATTTTTTTTGTTGTTGCAATAGTGAAGGGAGTTGTTTTCTTAATTTCTGTTTCAGACAGTTCATTGTTGATGTATAAAAATGCCTCTGATTTCTGAATATTAGTTTTATATCCTGCCACTTTGCTGAATTCATTTATCAGGTCCAGTATATCATGTCATCAGCAAATAATGATATTTCTACATCTTATTTTTTAATTTGGATGCCTTTTATTTCTTCCTCTTGTCTGATTGCTGTTGCTAGGACTTCAAAAAACTATGTTGAATAAGAGTGGTGAAAGGGGGCACCACTGCCTTTTCCTGATCTTAAGAGGATTGCTATTAATTTTCTCCTACTGATTATGATATTGGCTGTTGGTTTCTAGTAGACGGCCTTTATCATGTTGAGGTATGGTCACTGTATTCCCACTTTGCTGAGAGTTTTGATCATGAATGGGTGCTGGATTTTATGAAATGCTTTTTCTGCATCTATTAATATTATCATGTGGTTTCTTTCCTCCTTTTGTTTATGTGATGAATCACATTAATTGATTTGTGAATATTGTACCAGCCTTGCCTCCCCAGAATAAATCCCACTTTATCATGATGTATGATTTTTTTCATGTATTGCTGGATCCAGTTTGCTAATATTTTGTTGAGGATTTTAGCAGCTAAATTCATCAGGGATATTGGCCTATAGTTTTCTTTCTTTGTAGTGTCTTTTCCTGGTTTTGTAATGAGAATTATGTTTGCCTCATAAATGGAGTTTGGAATTCTTCTCTCCTCTTGAAATTTTTGAAATAGTTTGAAAAGGATAGAAGTTAGTTCTTTGAGCAATTGTTACAATTCATCTGTGAAGGCATCTGGCTAAGGACTTTCGTTTCTTGGGAGTTATTTGATAACTGTTTCAATTTCATTTATTGTAATAGGTCTGTTTAGGTTTTCTGATTCTTCCAGATTGATTGGTTATATGTTTCAAGGTATTTGTCCATTTCACCTAGGTTGTCTAATATTTTGGCATACTGTTCTTCATGAAGGTTCATCAATCTTGTTTACCTTTTCAAAGAACCAACTCTTGGTTTTATTGATCTTCTGTATTTTTATTTTAGCCACTATGTCATTTATTTCTGCTGTGATCTTTATTATTTTCTTCCTTCTACTTCCTCTGGGATTTACTTGCTATTCTTTTTCTAGTTCTTTTAGATGCAGGGTTACACTGTTTATTTGATATTTTCTTGCTTCTTAAGGTATGCATGCAATTCTATAAACTTCCCTCTCAGGACTGCTTTTGCTGTATCCCATAAATTTTGAGTTGTATGTTTATTTTTATTTGGCTCAAGAAAATTTTTTATTTCTCACTGGATCTTATTGTTAACTCATTTGTTATTTAATAACATGCTATTTAGTCTCCAAGTGTTTGAATGTTTTTCAGTTTTTCTATTGTAGTTGATTTTTAGTTTCACGACATTGTGATCAGATAAAATGCTTGATATGGTTTCAATCTTATTAAATTAATTGAGACTCATTTTGGGTCCTAATTTGTGTTCTATCCTAGAGAATGTACCATGAGCACTTGAAAAGAATGTATATTCTGTTCCTTTAGGGTGAAAAGTTCTGAAGATATCCACTAAATCCAGTTGATCTAGTGTATCCTTTAAGGATGTTCTTTCTTTGATAATTTTCTTTCTTGAGGATCTATCCATTGATGTTAGTGGGATACTAAAATACACTACTACTATAGAATTGCTGTTGATCTCGCCCTTTATGTCCATCAAAATCTGATTTATATATTCAGGTGCCTCTATATTAGGTGCATAAATATTTATAATGGTTATATCTTCCTGTTGGATTGTTCCCTTTATCATTATGTAGTGACCTTCTTTATCCCTTACTATAGCCTTTGTTTTAAAGTTTATTTTGTCATATGTAAGTATTGCTACCCAGCTTTATTTTCATTTCCATTTGCATGAAATATTTTTCCCATCCCTTGACTTTCAGTCCATGTGTATTTTTTGTTTTGAGGTGGGTGTCTTGTAGACAGCATATGTATGGGTCCTGTTTTCTTATACACGCAGCTACCTTATGTCACTTGATTGGAGCATTTAATCAATTTACATTTAAGGTTATTTTTGATATGTAGTTGTTTATTACTATTTTATTTTTTAAATCTACATTTCTCTTTTCCTAGATTTTTTCACCATTTGTTCTGTTTACAACAGGCCCTTTAACATTTCTTGCAGCATTGGTTTGGTTGTAATGAATTCATTGAGTTGTTGTGGGAGTTTAGGGGGGGGTTGTTTTGTTTTGGGTTTTTTTTGTCTGAGAAACTTTTTATTTCTCCTTTAATTTTATACGATGACTGACCTTATTGGATAAAAAAGTCTTGGTTGTGGGCTCTTTTTCTGCATTACTTTGAATATTTCTTGCCATTCCCTTCTGGCTTCAAGTGTTTCTGTTAAAAAGTCAGATGTCATCTTCATGGGGCTCTTTTGTAGGTGATTGCTTTTCTCTTGCAGCTTTTAGTATTCTTCCTTTGTCTCTTAACTTTGGTATTTTAATGATGTGTCTTGGTGTAGGCCTCTTTGAGTTCCTCTTTAATGGGACTTTCTGTGCTTCTTAAACTTGTGTGATTTTTTTTCCTTCCTCAATTTAGAGATGTTTTCAGCTATGATTTCTTGAATCAGTTTCTCTATCCCTTGTTCTTTCTCTTCTTTGGGAACCCCTATGATGCAGATGTTGTTTCTTTTCATGCTGTCACAGAGCTCTTAGAGTTTACTCGGACTTTTGAAGTTTTTTTTATTTTTCTTTTGCAATTCTGCTTCCATGCTTTTGTTTATCTTGTCCTCTGAATTGCTGACTCAATCTTCTTTATCTAGCCTCCTATTAATTCATTCTAGTGTAGTCTTCATTTCTGGTATTGTATTTGTTATTTCTGACTGATTTTTTTTATGATTTCAATGCCCTTTTTGATTTTCTTTTTTTAATTTTTTTCCATGGACAAAGAGAGGGACAGATAGGGACAGACAGACAGGAGTGAAGAGAGGTGAGAAGCATCAATCATTAGTTTTTCATTGCCGTTGTAACACCATAGTTGTTCATTGATTTCTTTCTCACATGTGCCTTGACCGTGGGCTTTCAGCAGACCAAGCACCCCCTTGCTGGAGCCAGCGACCTTGGGTCCAAGCTGGCAAGCTTTGGCTCAAGCCAGATAGGCCCGTGCTCAAGCTGGCGAGCTCAGGGTCTTGAACCTGGGTCTTCCGCATCCCAGTCCAACTCTCTATCCACTGCGCCACTGCCTGGTCAGGCTCAATGCCCTTTTTGATGCTTGTTATCTCCTTATTCAGGTGCTTGTTATGTCTGTTCATTGTTGCCCTAAGATCCTTGAGCATCCTAACAATCATTATTTTAAACTCTGCATCCAATATTTTGGTTATTTTCATCTCATTCAGCTCTTTTTTCTGGGCATTTCTCTGTTGATTCATTTGGATTGCATTTTTCTATCTTCCCATTTTGTCTGTGTATAGACTCCTCCTTTGGGTGTGCTGCTTGTGTAGTTAGCTGAGTATAAGGTTGGTATTGTCAGCCTCTAGCTTCCAGTTGTGTTGTTTCTAGATCCTGGGTTGTCATCAACTGTTGTTTGTAATCCGCTATGGGATACTTGTCTGCTGCTGCTGGGTTTCTTTTGATATGTGTGTCAGCATTTTCTATGCCTTAGCTGGGTCAGGTATGAGTAGCCCTTTGTTAAGATACCACTCAAACAAGGGTTGTTTGGTCCTGAGCTGATGCTCTCCATATCTGGCCACTGGATGTGCCAGCCCTGGACCTACCTGGCCAGAACCTAGTGCAGACCACTGGAGGTCACTGCCTATGACTGACCTTTAGCAACCTTTTTGGAGCTACAGGTGATCCAGAATTTATATTTGCCTCTGCTGGGCTCTGATGCTGTTGTAAATATCAGCTGCACTCCTAGACTGGCTTTTATCTACTCATGGCCAATGGGTGTGGCCTCTGTGTTCCTGGGGTGTGGTCTGCCTGCTGGCTGGCCACTGCCACTGCCTCCTCCAGCGCTCTGGCACAGGCACAGCAGGCGCTGGCCAGCCACCACCGCCACCGCCAGCATGTGGTCACATGGGCCGCTTGGGTGTGTAGGTTGCTGCGGCCCACGGCGGGCCAGTGTGGGTTAGCACTGGCCTCTACACGCATGCTGGCCACTGCAGGCATGTTAGCTTCCCGTGCTTTAGTGAGTACTCATCAGTGTGTGTGTGTGGGAGGGGGGTGTAGCTCAGATCTCAGCACTCAAAACCTGTATCCCTGACGTGCCCCCTGCTTCTAAGCGACTCTTTGCTCTAACTGGAGCAGAAGAGCCTCTGATGGGCTGGGTAATTGCTTCTCTTTGCTAGTGTTGTTTCTCCCAGGAAAAATAGTTACTTTAGATTTGGGGAGTGACTCAGCACAGGGATTAGGGTGGCTGTCCCCCACAGTATCTCTCCCTGTGCCTCCGATATTATACTCTCCTCTAGCAACTCCAGTCCCCTCAGCTCTTCCTGCTCCCATATCCCAGGTAAGTGGCTATGAATGAGGTTTTCTGTGCAGTTCTTTTAAGACATAGCCTGGGGCTACTAGTTCTGTCTCTTTCTAGCAGATAGTAACCTGGCTCTTTTCTCAACTAAATACTGCTCATATGCCTCTTCTAGTCTCTGGGGCTCTAGGCTGGAGTTCTGGTCCTGGGGCTTAGGACCCACAACTCTCTGGGCAACCCACCCCACACAGTTCCTCCGGGCTGCTGCTCGCTCCTGGGAGAAGGCAGCCCTTTCCACATCTCCACCCTTCCTATCAGTCTCAGTGTGGATTCTTCGGTGATCCTTGGTTATAGATTCCTCTTAATTTAGTCCAAAGTTGGTTTTCAAGATGATTATTCTTAAGTTGTGATCCACTTTGATTCTGAGAGGTGGGAGTTGGAATGCCCCTCTGCTCTGTCACCATCTTCTCTTACATGCAGTGTTATTTCCCTTCTGTCATTCTTGCAGCCAACTGTGTATTTTCACTTCCAACAGTCCCCTTCAGGAGTGCTAAGCTATTATGAAAGGCAACTTAGTGCCAGAAGAGAAGGCAACCAGCTGTCTGAAAAGCACAAAACAATAGAAAACTGTGAACAGTTATCCATTTGAAATTTAAAATGACCAAATCCCTGCATATAGGGTCAGAGAAGGTCTTAGTTCACATTCATAAGTTTTATTTCCAGTAAGTCTAAAATTCTAAAAATAAGATTAAAATACATAATGTAGAAAAGACAGTAATTGTTTTGCTTAAAATATGTGAAATGCAATATTTTTAAATTATTGATTATAGGAATGAGAAATTCATATATATATATATATATATATATATATATATATATATATATATATATATATATATACCTTACCTTAACAAACCTATGAAAAAATAACTTAAAAGCTAATTTCTCTGTCCAGACACAATTAGAGATGTCATTCAGCCAAAGATGTTAAAGGTTCTGAACTTACTTTCACCTGACACATGCCTGGAAACAAAATTTTTGAAAATTGGGTCAGACACAAAGATATTCTGATCTGGGTCTCTGTGGTAATGATGACTATGCAGCAAAGAAACTCTGATAAATGCTTTGATGACCTGTGAAACAGAAGTAAAGAAGATACTAAATGAATAAGAAAGCTAGGGAGAAAAGAAGCTTGTAAATTAAGAAGTGATGTGGAACGTTCTGAGTGAGGTCAGAGAATCAAATCTGTGACCATCATTGGTGCCTGCTCTTGCGGCTTAAAATAATTAATATATGATTGTGATTACTATTAAGTTGTCCTCACCCAGCTACCAATAATTTTGAGGCAGGAATTTATAGACACAAGAAAGAAGTAATTCTGTATGAAATGTAGCTCAGACGATAAGTTTGGCACCTCTATGTATAGTTAGTTGGCTTATGTACATTATCTAAATGCCAGGACAGTCAACTAGGAAACAGGTGTCCTGAGATTTGGAACAACTCATAATAAGTGGGCAAATGGACCCTTTCAGATTTTGGGTTTTACTAACATTAGAATTTTAACTCAGGAATTGGAAGAAAGTGAACATTAAACAGAAGAAACAGTAAAGCTAAACGATATCTGAATAATGGTTTTACCAGACTGATTCCATATTTAGAATTCAATTAGTCGCATGATCAAATAAGCCTATTTTTAATGTCAATAAGTGTCTGTGTAGTCAAATTTGTAATTTTAGAATGTTACAAACCTAGTTTAAACCTAGGGTTAAATTCAGTTGAAACTGCCTGGTTTCACTCGCCAATATCCACCATTTAGCCCCATAGTTGATGGGATTCAGAAAGGCAGATAATTAGAGACAAACAAATAAGCCGAGATGAATTGAACTTCTGAATTTTTCAGTTCCTTTGCTCAGTCAGGAACACAAGAAGAAAGTTAGAATTTGTAAGAAGCTAAATGGCGTTGACCAAAGTAGAAAGGAAAAGCATATACAGATGTTTTCTTGAAAAAGTAAGGAGTGGAAGAAAATGATATAGGTTCCCTACTAAGTAATCATCAAGAATAAACTGCCACACCAGTGAGATTTTACAAAGGGCAGCATGAAATGTGTTGCAAGATAACAGAAAGTAAGCTATATAAAGCAAAGATACTTTTCAGAATAAAGGAAAAATAATGTTCTCCAATAGTCTTCAGAAACATTTCAAACAAAGCCCTGCGATTTGAGCAAAGAAAAAATGGAAAGAAAATAAGTAAGAGGCAATCACTCTCTCCCAATCCCTCTTTCACATTTGGACAATACAAATTGCACCACAGACCATCAAAGTATCTTCCCCTATAGATATGTGAGTGCCAGCAATTCCATAAAGAAACACAGCATTCTCATTTCTTCTCACTTGCTAAATTCTTTAAAATTGCAGTGATCTGGGCAACGTTGTCAATTTCACTTTCTTATTTATTAAATAATTTTAATATCAAATATACTTGTATTTTAATGATCACAATGCAACTTAGAATATGTAAAATTTATGCAATTAAAATTTTAACTCCTACATTCATTATTTTTTTTTTAATTTTTTTTATTAACTTTAATGGGGTGACACCACTAAGTCAGGGTACATATGTACAATGAAAACATCTCCAGATGATTTTATCATTCAATTGTGCTGCATACCTATTACCCAAAATCAAATTGTCCTCTGTCACCTTCTATCTGGTTTTCCCTGTAACCCTCCCCTCCTCCCTATCCCACCCTTCCCTCCCTCCCCCCATCCCGTAACCACCACACTCCGGTCCATGTCTCATAGTCTCACTTTTATGTCCCACCTATGTATGAAATCATGCTGTTCTCAGATTTTTTTTTCTGATTCACTTATTTCACTCCGTATAATGTTATCAAGGTACAAACATTTTGTTGTAAATGATCCGATGTCATCATTTCTTATGGCTGAATAGTGTTTCATAGTATATATGTACCAAAGCTTTTTAATCCACTCGTATTCTGAAGGACATTTGGGCTGTTTCCAGATCTTCACTATTGTGAACAATGCTGCCACAAACATGGGGGCGCATTTCTTCATTTCGAACAGAGTTATGGTGTTCTTAGGGTATATTCCTAAAAGTGGGATAGCCGGGTCAAAAGGCAGTTCGACTTTTAATTTTTTGAGGAATCTCCAAACTCTTTTCCACAGTGTCTGCACCAGTCTGCATTCCCACCAGTAGTGCAGAAGGGTTCCCTTTTCACCACATCCTCGCCAGCACTTGTTCTGTGTTGTTTTGCTGATGAGTGCCACTCTGACTGGTGTGAGGTGATATCTCATTGTGGTTTTGATTTGCATTTCTCTAATGATTAGTGATGTTGAGCATTTTTTCATATGTCTTTTGGCCATCTGTATGTCTTCTTTGGAGAAATTTCTATTCATTTCTTTTGCCCATATTTTGATTGGATTGTTTGTCTTCCTGGTGTTGAGTTTTATAAGTTCTTTATAAATGTTGGTTATTAACACCTTATTGGACGTGCTGTCGAATATGTTCTCCCATTGTGTGATTTGTCTTTTTATTCTGTTCTTATTGTCTTTAGCTGTGCAAAAACTTTTTAGTTTGATATAGTCCCATTTGTTTATCTTGCCTTTTATTTCATTTGCCCGTGGAGATAAATCGGCAAATATATTGCTGCTACAGATGTTGGAGAGCTTGCTGCCTATGTTTTCTTCTAAGATGCTTATAGTTTCACGGCTTATGTTTAAGTCTTTTATCCATTTTGAATTTGTTTTTGTGCATGGTGTAAGTTGATGGTCTAGTTTCATTTTTTTGCAGATAGATGTTCAATTTTCCCAGCACCATTTGTTAAAGAGGCTGTCTTTACTCCATTGTATGTTCTTTCCTCCTTTGTCAAATATCAGTTGTCCATAAAGGTGTGGATTTATTTCTGGGTTCTTTGTTCTGTTCCATTGATCAATGTGCCTGTTCTTATGCCAGTACCAGGCTGTCTTGAGTATAATGGCCTTGTAGTAAACTTTGATATCTGGAAGAGTGATACCTCCTGCTTTATTTTTTCTTTTTAAGATTGCTGAGGCTATTCGTGTTCTTTTTTGGTTCCATATAAATTTTTGGAATATGTGTTCTATATCTTTGAAGTATGTCATTGGTATTTTAATTGGTATTGCATTGAATTTATAAATTGCTTTGGGTAATATAGACATTTTAATGATGTTTATTCTTCCTAGCCATGAGCACGGTATATGCTTCCACTTGTTTGTATCTTCCTTGATTTCTTTTATCAATGTTTTATAATTTTCCAAGTACAAGTCCTTAATCTCCTTGGTTAAATTTACTCCTAGGTATTTTATTTTTTTGGTTGCAATAGTGAAGGGGATTTTTTCCTTAATTTCTTTTGCTGACAGTTCATTGTTGGTATATAGAAATGCCTCTGATTTCTGTGTATTAATTTTGTATCCTGCCACCTTGCTGAATTCATTTATAAGGTCCAGTAGTTTTTTAACTGAGACTTTAGGGTTTTCTATATACAATATAATATCATCTGCAAATAGTGACAGTTTTACTTCTTCTTTTCCAATTTGGATGCATTTTATTTCTTCTTCTTGTCTGATTGCTGTAGCTAGGACTTCCAGAACTATGTTGAATAAAAGTGGTGAAAGTGGGCAACCCTGTCTGGTTCCTGATCTTAAGGGGATTGCTTTTAATATTTGTCCATTTAGTATGATGTTTGCTGTGGGTTTGTCGTAGATGGCCTTTATCATGTTAAGGAATGTTCCTTGTATTCCCACTTTACTGTGAGTTTTAAGCATGAATGGGTGCTGGATTTTATCAAATGCCTTTTCTGCATCTATTGAAATTATCATGTGATTTTTGTCCTTCCTTTTGTTTATGTGATGAATCACATTGATTGATTTGCGAATATTGAACCAGCCTTGCCTCTCCAGAATAAATCCCACTTGATCATGGTGTATGATTTTTTTCATATATTGCTGGATCCGGTTGGCTAATAATTTGTTGAGAATTTTAGCATCTAAATTCATCAGGGATATAGGCCTATAATTTTCTTTCTTTGTGTTGTCTTTGCCCGGTTTTGGGATCAGAATTATGCTCGCCTCATAAAAGGAGTTTGGAAGTCTTCCTTCCTCTTGAATTTTTTGAAATAGCTTGAGGAGGATAGAAGTTAGTTCTTCTTTGAATTTTTGATAGAATTCACTTGTGAAGCCATCAGGCCCAGGACTTTTCTTTTTTGGGAGTTTTTTGATAACTGTTTCGATCTCATCTGTTGTAATTGGTCTGTTTAGGTGCTCTGATTCTTCCAGATTGATTTATGGAAGTTTATATGATTCAAGAAATTTGTCCATTTCATCTAGATTGTCTAATTTTTTGGCATAGAGTTCTTCGTAGTATTTTCTTACAATGCTTTGTATCTCTGTTGTATCAGTTGTAATTTCTCCACTGTCCTTTCTAATTTTATCTATTTGAGACCTCTCTCTTTTTTCTTGGTGAGTCTAGTTAAGGGTTCATCAATCTTGTTTACCTTTTCAAAGAACCAGCTTCTTGTTTCATTGATCCTCTGTATTGTTTCCTTAGCCTCTATGTCATTTATTTCTGCTCTGATCTTTATTATTTCCTTCCTTCTACTTGTCTTGGGTTTTATTTGTTGTTGTTTTTCTAGTTCTTTTAGCTACAGGGTTAGGTTGCTTATATAAGCTTTTTCTAGCTTCTTATGATATGCCTGTAGTGCAATGAACTTCCCTCTCAGTACTGCTTTTGCTGTGCCCCATAGATTTTGAGTTGATGTATGCTCATTATTATTTGTTTCTAGAAATTTTTTTACTTCTTCTTTGATCTCAATGTTAATCCATTCATTATTTAATATCATGCTATTTAGTTTCCAAGTGTTTGAGTATTTTTCGGTTTTTCTTTTGTGGTTAATTTCTAGTTTCATGGCATTGTGATCAGAGAAAATGCTTGATATGATTTCAATCTTCTTAAATTTATTGAGGCCATTTTTGTGTCCTAACATGTGGTCTATCCTAGAAAACGTACCATGAGCGCTTGAAAAGAATGTATATTCTACTGCTTTAGGGTGAAAAGTTCTGAAGATATTTATTAAATCAAGTTGATCTAGTGTATCCTTTAAGTCTGCTGTTTCTTTATTGATTTTCTTCCTTGTGGATCTATCCAGTGTTGTTAGTGGGGTATTGAAATCCCCTACTATGATAGTATTACTGTTAATCTCACCCTTTATATCCATCAAAGTCTGCTTTATGAATGTCGGGGCTTCTATATTTGGTGTGTAGATATTTATAATAGTTATATCTTCCAGTTGAATTGTTCCCTTTATCATTATGTAGTGTCCTTCTTTATCTCTTACTACAGCCTTTGTTTTAAAGTCCATTTTGTCAGATATAAGTACTGCTACCCTGGCTCTTTTTTCGTTTCCATTTGCATGAAATATTTTTTTCCACCCTTTTACCTTCAGTTTATGTGCATCTTTTGTTTTAAGGTATGTCTCTTGTAGACAGCATATGTATGGGTCCTGTTTCTTTATCCATGCAGCTACCCTATGTCTTTTGATTGGATCATTTCATCCATTTACATTTAAGGTTATTATTGATATGTAGTTGTTTGTTTCCATTTTATTCTTTAAAGCTGTATTTTTTTTTTCTATATTCTTTCCTCCCTTTGAACTGTTCACACTAGACCCCTTAGAATTTCTTGCAGGATTGGTTTTGTTTTAATGAATTCCTTGAGGTTTTCTTTGTCTGGAAAGCTCTTTATTTCTCCTTCAATTTTAAACGTTAGCCTTGCTGGATAAAGTAGTCTTGGTTGTAGGTTCTTGTTCTGCATTACTTTGATTATATCTTGCCATTCCCTTCTGGCCTCAAGTGTTTCTGTTGAGACGTCCGATGTCATCCTAATGGGGGCTCCTTTGTAGGTGATAGTCTTTTTTTCTCTAGCAGCTTTTAAGATTTTTTCTTTATCTATTAGCTTTAGTATTTTAACTATGATGTGTCTTGGTGTAGATCTTTTTGGGTTTCTCTTTAATGGAGTTCTGTGTGCTTCTTGAACATGTGGAATGTTTCCCAGCCTTAATTTAGGGAAGTTTTCTGCTATGATTTGATTGAACACAGTTTCCATTTCCTGTCTTCTTTCCTCTTCTTCAGGCACCTCTATGATGCGAATGTTGTTTTTCTTCATGTTGTCACAGAGCTCCCTTAGAGTTTCCTCACATTCTGCAGGCTTGCCACCCCCTCTGCTGCTGCCTAGGGCAGTTGGGTGTGGGCGTTGCCAGCACCCGCTCACTGCAGCTATTGCTGTGACTTCTGCCTCTCCTTTGCAGGAGGGGCTGTCACTCAAGTCACTAGCCTTAGCACCCAGGGCAGAGGTGAGCACCTTTGCTCAGCTGCGGACCAAGCCCATTTCCGGAAGCTTAAGCCCAGCCCCCTCAGTCAGAGCCTGCTTGCCACTGTTTCACGGGTTGGGCAGTGCTTTTGACGTGCTCTCAGCTGTGAGCCTTTGCCCGTCCAGAATTTAGCCCCGCCCTCGAGGCCAGGGCCCTCCTGCGCAGGGGATTATTGGTCCGGGCGTGTTTGCTGGCATGAGCTCAGCTGCTAGCTTCCGGTAGTTCCGGATCCTACCCCGCTCCCACGCTCGGAGCCAGCTCGGGCACGTAGGGTGGTAATCTGCAGTTTCTCCAGCCTGGCGGGGTGAGCAGTGTGAGCTCAGCCGCAAACTTCCGCTGGTCTTAGTGTCTCCCTTGCCCCCGCATTAGGAGCCCGCTCGTGCACACAGATGGCACACCGCGGTTTCTCTGTCTCGGCGGGGTTGGCAGCGTGAGCTCAGCCGTGAGCCCCTCGCCCGTCCCTGGTCTTAGCCCCGTGCCTGCAATCAGGGCCGGCTTGCGCAGGGTCGCAGAGCTGATCTCTGCCTGTATTTTTCCCCACAAGTGGGGTCACAGGTGGGCCCGCAGCTAAAGGACTGCTTTTGCGCGTCCCCTCCACCCCTGCTGGGCTAGACTGAGCTCACACCGGTTGTGCCTCTGCCCACACCGACAGGACCGTGTTTCAGCATCCTGCCGCCACCATAGCCTTCAGCAACCCTCAGGGGGCTAGAAGTGCCCTAAGTCTCCACACTGTAGGCCTGGGAGCTCCCTCCCTCTAAGCAGCTCTGCTCTAATTGCCGCTGGAGAGCTTGTTTGGCTAGTGTCCTGTCTCCCTTTGCTGGTATTGCTAGTTCCAGGGGAAATACTCGTTTTTGATTAGGGAAGTGACTTAGCCCATGGGTCGGGGTGGCTGTCCCTCAGAGTGTCTCTGTGCCTTCATTTCACTCTTTGTTTCCGCTGCTCTGTTCCTCTCCTCTGTCCCAGTTCCCTGAACCCTGGGTGCATGGTTGTGAGAGAGGCTTTCTGAGCTGTCCCTTTAAAAAGATTTTTGGGTCTGAGAAAACTCTCTTTTTCACAAATAGTATCCTCACTTGTTTCACAGCTCAATACTGTCCAAACGCCTCTTCTAGGTTCTGGGACTGCAGTCTGGGGTTTGGTTCCTGGGACCCAGGTCCCTCCCTCTCTGCCAAACTCTCCTCCCACCACGCGGGACTCTCCCGGCTGCCGTTTGCTCCGGGGAGCTGGGCAGCCCTCTTCGCGTTTTCGCTATTCCTACAAGTCTCAATGTGGCTTCTGCAGTGTTCCTTGGTTGAAGAGTCCACTTAGTTTAGTTCAAAGTTGGTTTATCCAGATGATGGTTCTTAAAATTGAGTTATAATCCACTTTGGTTCTGGGAGTTGGAAGTTGGTACGTCCGCCTACTCCATCGCCATCTTCCCTCCCTCCCATTCATTTTTTATATGTATAAATAAGGACTTTACAGAGCTGTTGAGAGGGTCAGAGAGACTATATATTGCAAGACAAGTTATATGTGTCTGGTAATGATTAATTTCTCTAAATTGCTGATGTATAGGCAAATACTTTTTATGAGATTCTTAAAGATACTCCCCCCAGTATCCATTAGGTTCTTTCAAAGTTCTGAGACAACATGCCATCAAAATAATTTTCAAAATGCTAAGTTGCCTGTCTATATTGCTCTTTAAATCCTTCTTAAACAAGGTTAATATCTTATTTTTGAGCATTATTGCATGCAGATTTATATTTTAGAAAGCCCACCATATTGCTCACTACAACCATATCATTTAAGATTGAAAGCACCAAAGTAGACAAAGGAAGGTTTTTCAGGTTAAGTACAAACTAGGAGCAATTTTCTTGGAAAATGCAATGTTCATAATAGGAGTAAGTACAAGTTAAAATAATTTTATAGAGATAAAACAGAGAAAGGCTATGCATTTCAACTAATATTTATTATATATCTAATGTACCCAATGCAGTGAGAAGCCAGAAATGAGGGGACAGTGGTATAACATACATTGCAGACTCTCCTCTCCTTACTCTCACAGCATGCCAATGGACATCTGGTCAGCAGCTAAGCAGATAGCAGACATTAGCATGCTTGCAGATGCCACAAATTCAGAAACACCAAATCTTATGGAACTTCAGCAGGAGGACAGGTGAAAATGGAAATTGCCTGAGGATGCTAAAGATGTGCACTAAAGCTAGAAGAAGGGATCCAATAGAGCAAAAGCATTCTGCCTGTGGAAAACCAGACTAACGATTTAAGGTGAGAAGAACTGTGGTCAGATGTGTTCTATCTTAACTTTTGTATGTGCTTTTCTTCCCTAAGAACCTGGTAAAATGGTACAGTCCTAATACCCACCCATATAAAAATAATAATAATTAAATGGAAAACTATCAATATCAAGTAGTCTCTAGGATATGGAGAAATGGAACCCTCTTGCATTTCTGGTGGGCATATAAATTAATAAGTCATCTTAAGAAAAATGTTTCATAGTATATCTACACTATGACCCAGAAAATTTTACTCTTGGGTATATGCCTAAAAGAAATGAGTGCTTATGACACCCAAAGACATGTCAATGAATGTTTATAGAATCTTCATTTATAATAGCTCAAAACTGAAAATAACTCAAATATCCACCCATAGTAGCCTAGGCAAATAGTGTGCATTTTATTCATAGAATGAAATATTACACAGCAACAAAAAATAACTAGCAACACACTCAACAGCATGCAAAAATCTAACATACTAATTCTGAGTGAAATAAGCCAAACAATAGAGAGTACATACGGCATGATTACATTTGTATGAGATTCAGAAATAAACAAACGTGACTTACAGGGTGGGGTAAAAGGAGGTTTATAATTGTGAGTACACAAAACACAGAGCTTATTCTTGCATAATTGTTTGTTAATTATTATATTATTTTACATATGAACAACTGTAAACCTACTTTTGCCCCACCCTGCATGGTGATTGACGTTAGTACAAAATATCCTCGGGATACTCCTGGAAGGGATCTATGGACTGGTGGGAAAGGGAATGAAGGATTTTTTCTTTGTGATGGAAATGCTCTACACTATTTAATCTGAGTACTGTTCACAAGGATATATACATACAGGGTGGGACAAAAGTAGGTTTACAGTTGTTTGTATGGAAAATAATATAATATATAATAACACAAGAATGAACTCTGTGTTTCATGTACTCACAACTGTGAACCTACTCGTTTCATTCTGTATGTTAAAAACCTATCAAGCACTCATGTATGATTATTGTACTTTATTTAATTTTATTTATAGATAGTATAAATTTATAGATGAGAGAGAGCACGCAAGAAAGCAGTCTCCATCAGGACTCAGGCTCTTAGATGGGGACCATCCTGCCTATATTAGCTAGAAGAAACCACCTCATTGCGGGCAAGATTGGTTGTGCGTGTGAGAGAGACTGAGATAAGAAGGAAAAGTTATTAGAAAATTAGCTAATATCATCAAATATATATAATGAATATCTAACTTTTTACTGTGCCAATCAGAAAAGACCAATATTCTAGCCATTATTTATTGCCTATTATCTGTTGTGTTTATGTATCTGTTCTTCCTGATTCCCAGAGAGCCATCTTCTAAAGACATGTGGCTGAAATGTCATACTAACCCTCACAGAGTCTAGCACAAAGCTGGACAGGGACACATAGATGTTCAAATCATGTCCATAATAAGTATAATAATGTCATTTGTCAATGACAATTTTATACCTAACAAAATAATTAATCCTCCTATCAGTCCTACAAAGTAGGTGTTTTTATTCCCAGGCTACAGATGAGGAAATTGAGGCTCAGAGATCTCTTGTGAATAAGTGAAAGAGTAGGACCTCAAATTTTGTATACGAATTTCATGTTCCCTCCCACAGACACTTCCAGATGTTACATTAAACTGATTACAAAATATCTGCTTAGATTGTCAGTCTAGCTGAGGTTTTCATCACCATGGCTACCCCGTGTGATCATTTTGGTGCCACTGCCAATATCAGGACCCATGTCTATCAGACAATGCCTGAGAATCTAAAATGCCACACATCTGGAAGTAAACATGGCTCAAGGCCTCACAAAAAAACAATGTCCACCTAGTTCACCTGGCTGGTTCATGATACGCACAGCCTTCTAAATTTTTTGTAGTCACTTCTCGGTATACTGTATCCCCATATTAATTAAGTCAATCAAATGAATCTGCTCAGGAGTCTTCAGTCATTCCACACATTGGTGTAATTTGTCACCTTCTTTCCAATGACTTATTATTAAATATTTAATGTAATTAGGAATCATTTTTTAGATATAGCAAATGGTGCCTTTACTGAACATTTCTTAATCTACTTATAGAATAACAGATTTGAATTTTGTTCTTTCTTGATCATGTCTAAAAAGACAATTCAAGCTCTCTTGAATAGCCAAAATTTTTCTGTCCTATGTCCCACAGCCAAAGCAGATTGGAGCTTTGATGATAGTTTACTGCCATTCCATGTCCTCAGAGAAAAAGACCATCTCTCTGGAAAGAATGCATTATCTTATTTTACAATCTGTGTTGAATAATACTGTCAGCCTACATGTTTTTGACAGTTCTGCATCCTTACCTCATCTAATTCTACTTGACAGATAAAAATAGATCACATTTATAGAACATCAGCACAGTTTTAGGTGGCACGGGGCATTTCTCTTATACGATGATCTGTCAGGTTTAATTCACAAAAAGGTAGAATACCCTTTAGTGTTGGCAAATTCATATTCATCATTCACTTCCTGCAGACAGTTAAACAGTGCAGCATCTTATAGGAGCCTAACTTTTCCAGAAGAGATCCAGGAGCAAACCTTTCCTAGAGGACTGAGTCTAGTTGTGGGTGCCTTTAACTTGAAAGAAGGTAAAGAGATAAACGACCAAGAGTGACAGAGTGGGAAAAGCATTAAGGAATGGATAAAAGGTTTTAGATGGATGTGCGTGTCACAGCAGGTGTATACAAAACCATCCTGGGTTTCAACCTGACTCCACAAATCATTGGGTCATCTTAAAACCCCAGTCTCAGTTTTCTCATCTGTAAGTCTCTTGTAAAAATTAGGTCAGGTGGTATTTAAACAGTGTGGCACAAAGTCCAACAAGTAGTTACACAGAAAATAGATCTCTTCTCTTGAGAGAACTTTCCTGTACTAACTTAGCCCCACAGGTCTTTGAACCATATATTTCCAAGTTATTCTCTGAGGACAGGGATGCCCATGGGATAAACGAGGCAGCTGCCAGTGGCAGCAGTGTGTGAGCTGAACTATGCCAACTTCCTAGAAGAAGCTGTTGGAACTGTAATGTCACCTAAGGCCCCTGCTTTGGGTCATTTACTTTTCTACTATTGGGCCTGGATATGAACCACTCTTTCTGTCACAAAGCTATTTACATTCTTTTCCTAATTATGGAATCCACATTCTGATGTTATTTCTCAAAGAGATGTCACAGAATTACCTTCTCTTTCAAGTTCACGTTAAAATCTCAATAGAAGACTTTTATTATCTATCAGCAAGCCTGATTTCAGTACTAAGTTCTCTGGTTTTGCTTCTCACCTTTCCTAGGAGATGGTTTTTATGCCTTCCAGTTACTGTCTGCACCATAACAAAAAGGATGAAAGGCTCTCTCACATAAAACAGAGTAATAATTTAATTGTAAGCATACCATTAAAGTAATAAATTGGGAGTTTCTTTTCATAACACTTTATAGACAGCCATGGAGTCCTGGTACTCTCGCTGAGATGCTATGTAACCTTGGAAATGCCCTGAGCTCCTTGTGCCTCACTTTCCTCATCTGTAAAATGGGCAAAACGTTAGTAATAATAGTATTTACTCTATAGGATTGTGGTGAGGAATGAATGAACACCTATAAGACACTTATAGTATATAAGCACAGCTTCCACATAGTAAGCATTTAATAATTGTTAGCAATAGATGTTCTTAATAATAGAAGATGCATTAAAAATGCTTAGCAAATACTTTTATTCATTTAAAATGCTTATGATAGAGAATATTATGTAGTTTTGTTATTCTTGCTTTGATTCCAACATTTACAGATTCTTAGCTTCTGAAGTATTGGAAGCTCTATCTGACATACAAAAGAGACTAAATAAATGTTTAAGTTTGAAAATTAATGATCCGAGAAAGTGAAAGAAAATTGAGTTCAGCTGTTCAAATGTAAAGTCTACATGATGTCATCAGTGATTTGAAAGTATTCTACAAGTAATAGCAATGCATGCAATTGGAAAAAATCTGCAAGTCAACAAAAGGGATACTACCCTCTGGATGTTTATTCAGAAAAAGCCAACTAAAGAAAAGAAAACTCACAGTTCCAAGCATTTTGTGAGACAATCTTTAGAATGTCTCTCCTCCAGTGACTTCAGTACAACAAAGCCTAGATTTTCTTAAACAAAATGGGACAAAGTCTATGTAGATTGATGAATTATTGAATTCCATTAAAAAAAAAACCTATGAATTAATGAGTAGCTGAATTAGAGTATGCATTTAAATACATTCTATTCCGAAACACATTAACTAACCCTATTGACAACAAAGTGTTCGGAATAGAGTTTTAAGAATAACCAAAGGTATAATAATCATATTAAACTATCTGATTAATTATTTATATAAAAATTATTTGTAATTATGTGCTTATAGTTTCCTTTCTTTAAGTGGCAGATTGCTGCAAAAAATCTACTTATGAGTAGTAAACCTATATGTTACTGCAAACAATTTTGTAATTTTTTAAAAAGCATAAAGATATTTTTAGCATTGAACTTCAGATGAGACCTCAATCAAAATTGTTCTATTCAATGGCCATTCTAACAACAGGAGTTGGGCAAAAATGGAAAGGATTAATGTGTGAAGTATTATGTTTCCTGACTGAGACAGCTTTAGTAGGAATGAGAAGAAACTACTGCTAAAAATATTCCAGAAACAATTAAAAATATGATTTATGCAACACAATTGAATGATAAGATAATCTGGAGATGTTTTCATTGTACATATGTACCCTGATTTATTGGTGTCACCCCATTAAAATTAAAAATAAAAAATATGGTTTAGGTGTAAGTTTGAACTTATTATACTCCAAAATTGCTTCTATCTAAACCATTCTAATTTTGAATGCTGAACTTTCCTAGGTATTAAATTTCAGTAATTTTATATAATTAAATATGTACTGATTGATAGGAGAATGAGCAACAAATCATTTACAACGTTGAGTTGTTTATACTAAATGATTACTGCAATACATAAGAGAAAAGGTGGTGATATTATTTCTTCAATGATCTCCCTCCATTTTATCCACTTGGCACTTATTCAAGTCCAATATCCATTTTTAAATAGATTTATTTGGTATTTCAGTGGTATCACATATATTAGCAATTGCCACGACAACAGCTCTGCGATCCTCTAGTCACATTAAATCTCATTAGTGTAATTGCAAAGTGCTTTCATGAGAATAATCATAATCTATAATGCTAAAGCCTAAATGATTATTGTTTCTTTGATGTCCTTTTATTCAATATAGTTTCCCTCTGAAGGGATTTGTATATACACTTATATTTTTTCCTCTGAAAATTAATTAGTCCAACTTTTCCTACTCAAGTTATCAATATTTCCACAGGAAGCAGCCTCATTTAGCAGTGTTCAAAGTGCACGCATTTATTTCAATGACGTGCACACCATGTGTATGCGACTCTAGTGACTTTTTAAAATTAATTTTAATGAGGTAACATTAATCAATAAGGGTACACAGTTTCAGAGAAAACATCTCCAGGTTATTTTGACATTTGATTATGTTGCATACCCATCACTCAAAGTCATATAGTCTTCCGTCACCTTTTATCTGGTTTTCTTTGTGCTCCTCTTCTTCTCCCACCCCTTCTCCACCCCCAGTAACCACCACACTCTTGGCCATGCCCCTGAGTCCCCATTTTTATGTCCCACCTATGTATAGAATCATATAGTTCTTAGTTTTTTCTGATTTACTTATTTCACTCAGTATAATGTTATCAAGGTCCATCCATGTTGTTGTAAATGATCCCATATCATCATTTCTTATGGCTGAGTTGGATTCCATAGTATATATATACCACATCTTCTTTATCCAGTCATCTATTGAAGGGTTTTTTGGTTGTTTCCATGTCTTGGCCACTGTGAACAATGCTGCAATGAACATGGGGCTGCATGTGTCTTTACGTACCAGTGTTTTTGAGTTTTGGGGGTATATTCCCAGTAGAGGGATTGCTGGGTCATATGGTAGTTCTATTTTTAATTTTTTGAGGAACCACCATACTTTCTTTCATAGTGGTTGTACTATTTACATTCCCACCAACAGTGGATGAGGGTTCCTTTTTCTCCACAGCCTCTCCAACACTTGTTATTACCTGTCTTGTTGATAATAGCTAATCTAACAGGTGGTATCTCATTGTAATTTTGATTGACTCTAGTGACATTTGGTCAGACAATGAGTACTACTGAAGCAGCCTGCTGGTGGCCCTATTATTATGTCACCATCTGTCTCTTTTACTACACAGCTAAAATAAATATCCATTTCTAGACAAGAACTTCTGCAATAGTATTTAATGGTGTTTATCTGAACATTTGCTAGCATTGCCTTTCTTTTTGCTAAACTAACATGTTTTTATCTTCTTACCTCTCTTTTCACTGAGGATAAATAAACCTCAAGGCAAACTACTGCCATGGAAGTTCATGTATCAGCAAAGGGGAAATAAATAGCTTTAATCTTAATTCAACTCAGTTCCTGAACAACTACTGAGCATCTATTTCATGCCAGGTGCTGAGCCAAAAACTGGGGAAACAAAATCACATTTATTTTTAATCATTAAGAAGACACCAGGGGACATGGGTATTTGAAAATAAAAATATTATGACAAAATAGGCAAGAAAAAATATGTAATGTGATGTAAAATAATCTATAAGAGTCATTTTAGCATAGTGATTAAAACCATGGCCTCTGAAGGGGCTCAGAACCATAGTATCTGGGTTTGAGTTCAGTTTTTGCACTTACTATCTATGTGACTTTGGGTAAGTGACTTAACCTCTCTGTGCCTCAGGTTCTTAATCTTTAACATAGGGATAAAATTAATACATACTTTTTAGTGTCATTATAAGTTAGTATTTATACTAAATATAACTGAGATAATATTTATAAAGTGCTTAATATACGGTTTGGCATTTATTAGGAGTTATATGAGAGTTTATTTAATAAAATAATGAAGTGTTAATCACTTATGGACTAAGAGAAGAGCTAATCCCAGTGGGATATTTAAGAAAAATACTTCAGAGAATTGGTATTACTTAAGAATTTTAAAAGAAAAATCAAATTTTCCGAAAAGGACAAAAAGAAGAAAGCAGAAGCAATGGCACTTGAGTGTGTCAAGTCCCTAGATTATTTAGTAAAGAGCTGCTATGTTCCTACAAAGAGAAAACAACTTCCATTAAAAAGAGAGACTCAAGATGCTTCTGGGAAGGAGGATTCAAGAAGTTGTGACAGATCAAATGACATACTTCACACTTCAAGGACCAGGCTGTGGAGAACTTTTAAACTTAGTGAGTGTGCGAACCTAATCGATAAGACCAGGTAGAGGAAGCAGGACCAAGGTTGGGTGGGATCTGGATTAGCAGTTGAGAAGGTGAAGAACGTTTGTTTGTTTGTTTGTTTGTTTTAGTGAGAGGAGGAGAGACAGACTACCACATGTGCCCGACTAGGATCCATCCAGCAAGCCCACTAGGAGGTGATGCTCTGCCTCTCTGGAGATGTTGCTCCATTGCAACCAGAGTCATGTTTTAGTGCCTGAGGCAGAGACCACGGAGCCATCCTCAGTGCCTAAGGCCAGAGCCAATCAAGACATGGATGCAGGAAAAGAGAGAGAGAGAGAAAGGAGAGGGGGACAGGTGAAGAAGCAGATGGTCACTTCTTTTGTGTGCCCTGACCGGGATTTGAACCCAGGACATCCACATGCCAGGCTGATGCTCTACCACTGAGGCATCTAGCCAGGGCCTGGAAAGAACATCGGAAATATAAGAAAACAACAGCACTGAGACACAGGAGCTAACCCCAGAGACTCATGAGTGATGAATTTGAAGACAAGCTTCCCTGTTCTACCTCTCCTTCAGGACCCTTAAAGCCTTGGGTGATTCTCCTTCTTTCTGGTGCCCTAAATAAGAACATAGGATGAAACTCCATATCTTATTCCCCACACTGCTGTCAAACTCAGATATTCCCATTGCTCACTCACTGGCAATGGACCGTGCATTTTTTAGACCACTTCCTTGATGTGCCCAGGCAGTCTGACTTGTTCTGAATCTAAGAGGTGACTGTGGTGAGGTTATTGACAACTTGTTTTTCTGCTTGTTTGTTTGTTTTGAAATACAGTCTTTGCCACCACAACTGACTGCCTATGAGCGGTGTCTGGTGCCAGCCCAGCTGAGGTTACAAGAGGAGAAAAGAACAGACAGTATTTAAAGGCACTAACCTCTGCTCCACCATGCCCCGGAAGCAGCAGCACTGAGACAGTAAGTGCCTGAAACACTCCCAGGATGAGCAGAAGCACAGGCTGAAGTGATAAATTATCTGGATAAAGACCTGGACCACCTGCAGCCAGTGATACCCATGGTGATGCTCTCAGGAAAAGGATGACAGAGCTGGAGTGCCACAGGTCCTAAGGCCAGAAGGCACAGATAAAAGGCCACCCTCTGAAAAGACTACTGTTTACAGGGAAAACCCACAGTTGAACACGATCCCATGGGTAGCCGTGAGGAGTGGGACATAACCGGGCTTGCATCAAGGAGTGGAAGCAACTCCATCTCTGGAGTGAAACCATGGCCAAGCCCAGCAGCTGAGACTGGCTTCTGTGCAGGGCTAGAACTCAAATGCCATCTTTGGCTATAACTCTCACCAGACAACCAAAATGTTGGTTGCCTTGTTCTGTTGTTCAGTTTCTGTTCCAAATTTTATTTTTCGCATGAAAAATAAATGGTTTTGTATGTTTTCTTAAACCTCAGGTGTAAGTTGGCTCATGTTAATTTAGCAAATATATCACCTGATCTTTTATATTGTCCAACTCTCAAGTCTTCAGTGGTTAATATTTGTGGGCTTTTTTTGTAGAGAAAGTTTAGGTTAAAATCTAAACGCCCCATTGAAATACTTTCTAGGGGTGGAAACAGATATTTTAAGCAAAGCAAATTGCCATTAATAAGTTTGTTAACTGATGCAGACTAAGGCTCTACATAGTTAACAGTTGTAAGGATTGAACTGAGAGAAATAAAGGGGGACAACAACTAAGTAGTTTCTATTTTGTAAGTAGCCATGCATAAAATAATCAGCTCCCAAACTTGCATAAATTAGTTCTGTTATTCCCTTCCTAGATTCCCTGGAGTTGTCAGTCTCCCATCAGCCCCTCAGTTTGCTCTTAAGTGTCACTAGAACCTCTGCTTAGAATTATAACCTAATTACACCATACTCATTTGGGGATACTTTTATGTTAAGAATTTGAGCAAATTTAACAAATGGAGCCAAATGAACTGAAGCAAGGAGAAGCCACGAGAAACATAATGTAGATTCAGAGATAAAAAAAAAAAACATTAGGCAACATTCTAACATTTTTCTCCTTTAACATTAAGTGTTTATCAAGGCTGCACACTGCAATAATGGTGACTAATGTTGCATGGTATAATGGAAAATGATTGAGTGATATATTGAAGCAGTAGCTTCACATCTGAGTGTGTACTTAACAGCTTGGCTGGTTTTAATACGTGCCATAATTACAGAAACTAGGCTGGCAGCATTAGCTAAAAATGGTTAAGAAAGTAACCACTGAAATAAAATGCCACATCGTTAAATCTCGTTAATTTTAATACTACTTTCTCCTACTAACATTCAAAGTGACTTTGCTGTTCTTCATCAAAAAATGCTTTCCATATAAAATTTCACTTAGACCGCACAACAGTTCCATAGGAATTCTGCTAATTAAAGAATGAAGCGCCCAAAAAGATGGCGACGGAGTAGGCGGACGTACCAACTTCCAACTCCCAGAACCAAAGTGGATTACAACTCAATTTTAAGAACCACCACCTGGATAAACCAACTTTGAACAAAACTAAGTGGACTCTTCAACCAAGGAACACAGAAGAAGCCACATTGAGACTGGTAGGAATAGCGAAAACGCGAAGAGGGCTGCCCAGCTCCCCGGAGCAAACGGCAGCCCGGAGAGACCCGTGTGGTGGGAGGAGAGTTTGGTGGAGAGGGAGGGACCTGGGTCCCAGGAACCAAGCCCCAGCCTCCAGTCCTAGAGAGTAGAAGAGGCGTTTGGACAGTATTGAGCTGTGAAACAAGTGAGGGAGCTCCCAGGCCTACAGTGTGGAGTATTAGGTCTCTTCCTACTCTGCTGAGGGCTGCTTGGGGTTTTGGGGCGGCAGGACGCTGAAAGGCGGTTCTGTCCGCGTGGGCAGAGGCCAAGCCGGTGGGAGATCGGACTAGCCCAGAGGGTCAGAGGGGACCGCGAAAGCGGTCCGGAAGCTGCGGGCCCGCCTTTAATCCCACTTACGGGGACAAAGCGGGAGGCCAGGAAAGGGCAGGCCCTGCGCAAGCCGGCCCTGACAGCGGGGACCGGGCTAGAACCAGGGACGGGCAGGGGCTGTGGCTGAGCTGACGCTACCAGTCCCCCACCCCCCCGGGCCGGAGAAACCGCGGTTGGCCAGTATACGTGTGCGAGCGGGCTCCGAGCGAGGGAACGGGGTGGACCCCGAACAAGTGGAGGCTCGCAGCTGAGCCCACGCTACTATCCCCATCCGGCCGGAGAAACACCGGATAGCATTCATACGTGCACGAGCGGGCTCCGAACGCGGGGGCGGGGTAGAGTCCGGGATGAGCGGAAGTACGCAGCTCAGCGGAAGCCAGCAAACACGCCCGCCCCAATAAACCTTGGTTTCCGACCCTGCGCAGAAGGGCCCTGGCCTCAAGGGCGGGGCTAAAGCTCCGCACGGGCAAAAGCTTACAGCTGAGAGCACGTCAAAAGCCCCGCCTAACCCGCGGAACTGTAGCGAGCAGGCTCCGACTGCTGGTTCTGGGCGGAAGTCCGGAAATAGGCTGGGTCCGCAGCTGAGGAAAGGTGCTCACCTCTACCCTTGGTGCTAATCTTGTGGCTTCAGTCACAGCCCCTCCCACGGAGGAGAGGCAGAAATCACAGCAAAAGCCACAGTGGGCCCGCGCTGGCAACGCTCATACCCAACCACCCTAGGCACCGGCAGAGGGGGTGGGGGGCCTGCAGATAAACCACACCCAGAGAACACAAAGGCAACACCTACTGGACTCCAGTGGCCACAACTTGCTTATACACAGAAAAAATGGGCAGGCAGAGGAATGCAAACCAAATGAATCAAGAGAAATCCCCAGAGAAGGACCTGAATGAACCAGATATAACCAAATTACCAGAAGCAGAATTTAGAATAATGATAGTTAGGATGTTCAAAGAAATTAGAGCAACAATGGATAGTCATTATGAACACCTAAATAAAGAGATAACAAGTATAAAAAATGAAATTGAAATAATAAAAAAGAATCAGACAGAAATGACAAATACAGTATCAGAACTGAAGACCACAATGGAAGGAATTAAAAGCAGGATGGATGACGCTGAGGATCGAATAAGCGAGTTAGAGGACACAATAAACAAAGGCACAGAAGCAGAGAAGAAAAAGGAAAAGAGACTTAAAAAATGTGAGGAAACTCTAAGGGAGCTTTGTGACAACATGAAGAGAAACAACATTCGCATCATAGGGGTGCCTGAAGAAGAGGAGAGAGGACAGGAAATGGAAACTTTGTTCAATCATATCATAGCAGAAAACTTTCCTAAATTAAGGCTGGGAAACACTCCACACATTCAAGAAGCACACAGAACTCCATTAAGGAGAAACCCAAAAAATTCTTGGGCTGGACACAAGACACATCACAGTTAAAATACCAAAGCTAATGGATAAAGAAAAAATTTTAAAAGCTGCAAGAGAAAAAAAGACTATCACCTACAAAGGAGCCCCCATAAGGATGACATCGGACTTCTCAACAGAAACACTTGAGGCCAGAAGGGAATGGCAAGAAATAATCAAAGTAATGCAGAACAAGAACCTACAACCAAGACTACTTTATCCAGCAAGGCTAACGTTTAAAATTGAAGGAGAAATAAAGAGCTTCCCAGAAAAAGAAAGCCTCAAGGAATTCATAAAAACCAAACCAATTCTGCAAGAGATACTAAGGGGCCTCATGTGGACAGTTTAAAGGGAGGAATGAATAGAGCAAAAGAAGAATACAGCTTTAAAGAATAAAATGGCAATAAACAACTACATATCAATAATAACCTTAAATGTAAATGGATGAAATGATCCAATCAAAAGACATAGGGTAGCTGCATGGATAAAGAAACAGGACCCATACATATGCTGTCTACAAGAGATACACCTTAAAACAAAAGATGCTCATAGACTGAAGGTAAAAGGATGGAAAAAAATATTTCATGCAAATGGAAATGAAAAAAAAGCAGGGGTAGCAATACTTATATCAGACAAAATGGACTTTAAAACAAAGGCTGTAGTAAGAGATAAAGGAGGACACTACATAATGATAAAGGGAACAATTCAACAGGAAGATATAACTATTGTAAATATCTATGCACCAAATATAGGAGCCCCGACATACATAAAGCAGACTTTGATGGATATAAAGGGTGAGATTAACAGCAATACTATCATAGTAGGGGATTTCAATACCCCTCTAACAACACTGGATAGATCCTCAAGAAAGAAAATTAATAAAGAAACAGCAGACTTAAAGGATACACTAGATCAACTTGATTTAATAGATATCTTCAGAACTTTTCACCCTAAAGTAGTAGAATATACATTCTTCTCAAGCACTCATAGTACATTTTCTAGGATAGACCACTTGTTAGGACACAAAAATGGTCTCAATAAATTTAAGAAGATTGAAATCATATCAAGCATTTTCTCTGATCACAATGCCATGAAACTAGAAATTAACCACAAAAAAAACAAGAAAAATACTCAAACACTTGGAAACTAAATAGCATGTTATTAAATAATGAATGGATTAACAATGAGATCAAAGAAGAAATAAAAAAGTTTCTAGAAACAAATGATAATGAGCATACATCAACTCAAAATTTATGGGACACAGCAAAAGCAGTTCTGAGAGGGAAGTTTATTGCACTACAGGCATATCATAAGAAGCTAGAAAAAGCTCAAATAAGCAACCTGACAATGCATCTAAAAGAACTAGAAAAACAACAACAAATAAAACCCCAGACAATAGAAGGAAGGAAATAATAAAGGTCAGAGCAGAAATAAATGACATAGAGGCTAAGGAAACAATACTGAGGATCAATGAAACAAGAAGCTGGTTCTTTGAAAAGGTAAACAAGATTGATGAACCTTTAACTAGACTCACCAAGAAAAAAAGAGAGAGGACTCAAATAAATAAAATTAGAAAGGACAGTGGAGAAATCACAACTGACACAACAGAAATACAAAGCATTGTAAGAAAATACTATGAAGAACTATATGCCAAAAAATTAGACAATCTTGGTGAAATGGACAAATTTCTTGAATCATATAACCTTCCAAAAATCAATCTGGAAGAATCAGAACACCTAAACAGACCAATTACAGCAAATGAGATAGAAACAGTTATCAAAAAACTCCCCCCCAAAAAAAGTCCTGGGCCTGATGGCTTCACAAGTGAATTCTATCAAAAATTCAAAGAAGAACTAACTCCTATTCTCCTCAAGCTATTTCAAAAAATTCAAGAGGAAGGAAGACTTCCAAACTCCTTTTATGAGGCGAGCATAATTCTGATCCCAAAACCGGGCAAAGACAACAGAAAGAAAGAAAATTATAGGCCTATATCCCTGATGAGTTTAGACGCTAAAATTCTAAACAAAATATTAGCCAACCGGATCCAGCAATATATGAAAAAAATCATACACCACGATCAAGTGGGATTTATTCTGGAGAGGCAAGGCTGGTTTAATATTCGCAAATCAATCAATGTGATTCACCACATAAACAAAAGGAAGGACAAAAATCACATGATAATTTCAATAGATGCAGAAAAGGCATTTGATAAAATCCAGCACCCATTCATGCTCAAAACTCTCAGTAAAGTGGGAATACAGGGATCATTCCTTAACATGATAAAGGCCATCTACGATAAACCGACAGCAAACATCATACTAAATGGACAAAGATTAAAAGCAATCCCCCTAAGATCAGGAACCAGGCAGGGTTGCCCACTTTCACCACTTTTATTCAACATAGTTCTGGAAGTCCTAGCTACAGCAATCAGACAAGAAGAAGAAATAAAAGGCATCCAAATTGGAAAAGAAGAAGTAAAACTGTCATTATTTGCAGATGATATGATATTGTATATTGAAAACCCTAAAGTCTCAGTCAAAAAACTACTGGACCTTATAAATGATTTCAGCAAGGTGGCAGGATATAAAATTAATACTCAGAAATCAGAGGCATTTCTATACACCAACAATGAAATATCAGCAAAAGAAATTAAGGAAACAATCCCCTTCACTATTGCAGCCAAAAAAATAACGTACCTAGGAGTAAATTTAACCAAGGAGGTTAAGGACTTGTACTGGGAAAATTATAGAACATTGATAAAAGAAATCAAGGAAGATACAAACAAGTGGAAGCACATACCGTGCTCATGGCTAGGAAGAATAAACATCATTAAAATGTCTATATTACCCAAAGCAATTTATAAATTCAATGCAATACCAATTAAAATACCAATGACATACTTCAAAGATATAGAACACATATTCCAAAAATTTATATGGAACCAAAAAAGAACACGAATAGCCTCAGCAATCTTAAAAAGAAAAAATAAAACAGGAGGTATCACTCTTCCTGATATCAAGGTTTACTACAAAGCCATTATACTCAAGACAGCCTGGTACTGGCATAAGAACAGGCACATAGATCAATGGAACAGAACAGAGGACCCAGAAATAAACCCACAGCTTTATGGACAACTGATATTTGACAAAGGAGGAACGAACATACAATGGAGTAAAGACAGCCTCTTTAACAAATGGTGTTGGGAAAATTGGACATCTACCTTCAAAAAAATGAAACTAGACCATCAACTTACACCATTCACAAAAGCAAACTCAAAATGGATAAAAGACTTAAATGTAAGCCGTGAAACCATAAGCATTTTAGAAGAAAACATAGGCAGCAAGCTCTCCGACATCTGTAGCAGCGGTATATTTGCCGATTTATCTTCATGGGCAACTGAAATAAAAGGCAAGATAAACAAATGGGACTATATCAAACTAAAAAGTTTTTGCACAGCTAAAGACAATAGGAACAGAATAAAAAGACAAACCACACAATGGGAGAACATATTCGACAGCACATCTGATAAGGGGTTAATAACTAAAATTTATAAAGAACTTATAAAACGCAACACCAGGAAGACAAACAACCCAATCAAAAAATGGGCAAAAGAAATGAATAGAAATTTCTCCAAAGAGGACATACAGATGGCCAATAGGCATATGAAAAAATGCTCAACATCACTAATCATTAGAGAAATGCAAATTAAAACCACAATGAGATATCACCTCACACCAGTCAGAATGGCACTTATCAGCAAAACAACACAGAATAAGTGCTGGCGAGGATGTGGAGAAAAGGGAACCCTTCTGCACTGCTGGTGGGAATGCAGACTGGTGCAGCCACTGTGGAAAACAGTTTGGAGATTCCTCAGAAAATTAAAAATCGAACTGCCTTTTGACCCAGCTATCCCACTTTTAGGAATATACCCTAAGAACACCATAGCACTGTTCGAAAAGAAGAAATGCGCCCCCATGTTCGTGGCAGCATTGTTCACAATAGGGAAGATCTGGAACCAGCCCAAGTGTCCGTCAGAAGACGAGTGGATTAAAAAGCTTTGGTACATATATACTATGGAATACTACTCAGCCATAAGAAACGATGACATCAGATCATTTATAACAAAATGGATGTACCTTGATAACATTATACGGAGTGAAATAAGTAAATGAGAAAAAAAGAAAAACTGAGAACAGCACGATTACATATATAGGTGGGACATGAATGTGAGGGTATGAGACATGGACAAGAGAGTGGTGGTTATGGGATGGGGGAAGGAAGGGAAGAGTGGGATAGGGAGGAGGGGAGGGATGCAGGGAAAACCAGATTGAAGGTGACAGAGGACAATTTGACTTTTGGTGATGGGTATGCAACACAATTGAATGATAAGATAACCTGGAGATGTTTTCATTGTACATATGTACCCTGATTTATTGGTGTCACCCCATTAGAATTAATAATAATAAAATATATATATATATAAAAAAAAAAAAGAATGAAGCACACTGTCATTACACTGGTGGGGCAAACACAACCCTCACATTGGCTGTCCCCATTTTCCTGTTCCTTGGACAGGACTCTCATGAAAACCCTTATCTGTGAGAAAGAACAAGATGAGGATTTACATCGTGTTTGCACTGCAGGTCTCATAAAGTAACTGTGGTCTTCTATCTTTGAAGGAGAAAGGAAGCCTTTTTCTTCCTTGCAGGTTGGTTTCACACTCATTTTAAAACAATTCTCATTCCCTCTAATCTGTTACAAAGAGGCAGGCACTGGCTTCTTAACTTCAATTCCTTACAATACAATATAATGACAAAAACAGATTCCAGAAAGTAGACCTCACAATAAATATCTACTGGGGTAATTACATTTACCAAATGATTTTCATTATGAAGTCCTTGGTAAAGGTTTAAAATGTAAAAATGATTTTAAAATGTCTCAAAAGCACAATATCTTAATATAAATTATATATTTATTTATTTGAAAATAATTATTGATAAAAATATAGTGATAGTATTAAAATGCATAAATCAATATTGTGGTTCACTAGAAGTTTCAAACCTACCTACTGAAATGCAAATATAAAATAGCTCCAGACTATGGCTACATATGATCGGCCTCTTTCCTCTGGTTATTGTTGTCCCGAGATTGTAGCAAATCCTAAAATGTCAGAAATTTGCTAGGATTTTTCATATACTTTCAATATTCTTTGATAGCACCAATACTACTTTTTTTTTCAATACTACTTTTAAAATAATATTTTTCTTTCTTTCTTAGCACTTCCCTTTAGTTGAACACATTTGAAAATTCTAGATAACTATATCTTGTAATAATAAATGAAACTCATAATTTCCAGGTTGAAAAGAATGATTGAATCTACCGAATCTACAATGTTGTCAAAAATATTTATGTAATTAATTAAGAATGTTGATATTTTAATGAGAAGGCACACTTTAATACCTCTTGGATACCATAAAATCACAACTGTTCAAAATACACAGGAGTAGTTCCAATGTAAAATTTTTGTTTTAGACATAGAAAAGAAATAAATAGATGGATAGATGATAGATAGATAGATAGATAGATAGATAGATGATAGATAGACAGATGATAGATAGATAGATAGATAGATAGATAGATAGATAGATAGATAGATAGATAGATGATAGACAGATAGATGATTCTATATATCTGAAGGCCAATATATTTAATTCTTATTAAGTACCTAGGAAGAATCTACTTGAACATTAATTGGCTACCTCCTGGTTAATGACTACTAAAGATAAAAAGAAAGAAAATATATCAGTAATCTAAATTCATTATAAAATTTTTAATCTAATGTTTTGTTTATGAAGAGTTGACAAAACAAGTAACGTCTGTTAAATGCCAAAATTATTTTTGGACTTTGTTGATAATTACCCTAACTTATCTACCACAAAAACAGGAGAGCTGCCTCCAGGACCACAGTTAATGACAGAAGCAGAAAGTAGATCAAAGTGGAGACACACTTCCTCTAAATTCTGGAAGGAGATGCTACTCTATAGGATTAAATTGGTAACAGTGGTTTAATTACATTAGATTAGAACTCTTTTATTTATTAGATAGTAGGAAAATTGTTATTTAATGTGCAGTGATACCCTTGTATTTGAAACTGGTCTTATTAGCAGAAGAAATGAGTCTCTTCAATTAAGTTATTCTAATCTTATAAATTGATCAAAATGATTCCCAGCAGAGGACGTGCTAAATGAGTACTTTCTTATTGATAACAAGAACTGCAGCCAGAACCTCAGAGACTATTGTTTAACATTATCTTTATTTAAGCCTTATTGAGTTCATCAGTATGCTTGTACGAGAAGATAGGAGAGAACATGAATAAGCAGGAAAAAGGTAATTTAGATATTATATATTTTATAGAAGCTATTTTTTAAAGTGAGTCAGTTACAAGAAGTACTGAATCACTTCATGAGTGTTAGATGAGAACCTACTGGTTAGACCAAAAAAATAAATGAGTTGAAACATTTTCCAATAAAGTGCCTTAAACAAAGAAAAATGAATCTTTAACTGCACGGGTCTGCTATTAAAGTTAGAACACTAGCCAAAAGTACAAACTGCCCTTGAATTTTTGTGCTTGGTCTTTAAAAACCACTAGCACTCTGTAATTCATCATTTTATTTTAATGCAAATAGATATTTTAGTCCAGCCCTACTGAGAAGCATGTGTCAATACAAGATATAAACATTCAAGAGATTTATTAGAAAAAAAAAAGCCTGTGATGGGTGATGGGGAGTGACGTGGAGGAGTCCAGGCAAGCTGTCAGACCACATGCGGGTTTGGCTCTTCTGAAGGAGTGGGAGAAGGAAGGAGCTTGAGTGAAAGAGCTTTAGAAAGCAGTGCAGTTCCAAGGAAGTTGGACAGACCCAATGGAAGCCTTCAATCCAAAGGTGTTTCAAAGAAATACTTCACTTCCCATGAATGGACCTGCCTAATTTCTGTCCCACTTTAGTGGAACTCTGGGTCAACCCACAGGAAGTGTGGGATACAGGCTCACTAAGAGATAAAGATATCTATAGTTACAGCCAACATTAAAGATAGCCATACTCCTAGCCAGATTAACATAAACCCTCTCACTGAAGGGTTAGTTGCTATTACTCAGTATATCATGCCTGACTTTAATAAAAATTTGAAAGTTATTTTAAAAGTCAAGAAAAAACACTATTGAGAGACAAAGAAGCAATCAAACCAGATTCACTATAGCAGAGGTTTTGGAATTCTAAGATCAAGAATTTAAAATAACCATGCCTGACCTGTGGTGGCGCAGTGGATAAAGCGTCGACCTGGGAACACTGAGGTCGCCAGTTCAAAACCCTGCACTGGTCTGGTCAAGGCACATATGGGAGTTGATGCTTCCAGCTCCTCCCCCCTTTCTCTCTTTCTCTCTCTCTCTCTCTCTCACTCTGTGTCTCCTCTCTAAAATGAATAAAATAAAAATAAAATAAATTTTTAAAAAAAGAATTTAAAATAACCATAATTTATGTGTCAAGGGCTCTAATGGAAGAAATGGAGTGCATGCAATAGATGGGTAATGTAAGCAGAGATTGAAACTCTAAGAAAAAAAAAATAAAAATAATATAAAACACTGTGATAGAAATGAAAATTTTTTTTGATAGGCTCACCAGTAGACTGGATATAGTTGAAGAAATGGTGAGCTTGAATGCATGTCAACTGAAACTTCCCCAAATGGTTTCAATACATATTCCTAAATGCTCTCCAAAATGGTTATGTCAATTTGCATTTCAATCAGAGAATGTAGATTAGCAATTCCTTATTCTTTCACTCATGCTGGGTATTGAGTCTTTAAAAAATTAAACTGCTAACCACCAGTATGCATACTATTCCTAACAGCTTGGTGTTTATAGCAAATATACTAAAGATTATGTAGTCTCATTCAGATTAACGATAAAAATTGAATAGGATTGGATTTATTATAGTGCCTTAAGGCAGGGTATTTTAAATATTTTCTACTATGATTTACAGTAGGAAATACATTTTACTGTTCAGTTAAGAAAACATACACACAAAACTAAAATGTGAGTTACATAAAATAATAATTAGACTTATTATGCATGGCACCCTCTGGTGTTTTCTAGTTTGTATCTCATTTTTAAATTTTTGGTTGAAACTCAATAAATGAATTTTACCACCTATTAATTAAGGGAAAATATAAGTGACCTCACTAGATTATTTTTAACATTTTTTAAAGCTCTAAAGTACATCCCAAAAAGTGGAAAGAATTTTAAGTGTATTTTAAATAAGTTTTGAGAAATATATGTTGAATAACCACTTCCACAATCAAGAATGAGAGCATATATTACTTTTTTTTAATCAATACTCAAATTCACCTCTTGTACCAAGCAACCACAGATCTAATTTTCATCATCACAAACTGGCTTTCATTGCTTTAGACCTTCATTAAGATGGATTCAAAGAGTATGAACAGTTTTGTATCTAACTCAACATATTGTTGCTAAGATTCAAAGAGTATGAACAGTTTTGTATCTAACGCAACATATTGTTGCTAAGATGTATCCATGATTATCAGAAGCCAATTCATTTTCTTTACTGAAGATTATTTCAGTGTATAAAAATTAAACAACTTGTTCATCTATTTACCTCTTGAAGGACCTTCCACCCTTCTCAGTTTTTGGTTTTTATGAGTAAAGATACTATAAAAATATATGTATATTTTTGTGGGTGTATGCCTTCATTTCTCTTGGTTAAATACTTAGGAATGAAATAGAGTAGTAGACATAAAACACAAAAAATGGTAAAACACTTGCCAACGTGGTTGCATAATTATACATTTTAAAAAACAATATCTAAAAACGTTAGTGGCTCCATATTTTTGCTAGCACTTGGTAACTGAAGGTTTTATATTTTATCTAGCCATATTAGTATGAATGAAGTGGTATCTTACTATGGTTTCAATTTGTATCTCCCTGATGACTAATGATGTTTAAGGATACTTTTTTGTTTTTATTGTTCATGAGTACATACTCTTAGAATGCTTTTAGGTTTTCATTATTTTTTCTAAGAAATCTTTGCTTATCTTATATTTTGCAAGATATTTTTTTTAATTTTCTTCTGGAATTTTAACTTTTCAGCTTTTATATATGGGTCCATGATCAATTTCAAGTTAATCTTTGTCTATGGTGTCAGGTTAGCTTTTAGGGTCATTCTTTCCCTAAATGAACATTTGTTTGCTGAATAGTTTAATTTTCTTCCACAGTGTCTTTGCATTTTTATTTAAAATTAATTGACCATATAAATGTGGCTTTATTTCTATACCCTCTGTTCTATTCCCTTGATCTATTTTTTAAAATTTTTGTTCCAATATCACATTCGAATACTGTAGCAAGTGGTTCGCTAACCTTTTCTTTTTCCATAATTGTTTGGCTATTTCAGGTTCTTAGTATTTTCATATAAAATTTAAGGCCAGCTTGTCAATTTCTACTAAAATATCTCCTAGGATTTTGAACAAGATCACATTAAAATGTTAACAAGATGGCAAGAATGCCACTTAATCTCTGAAATAAAAAGACAAAGGTACATTCACTTAAAGACAAAGAAAACTATATATTTTTAATTTTCTCAAGTTTGTTAAATAACAAAACCCAGGTGTAAAATAAAATAAAATAAAGACCACTATCTAGGATGCTGTAAAGTGACAGAAATTTCTTCTCTCACAGTTCTGAATGCTAAAACTCCAAAGTCAAAGGGTCAGCTACCCTTGCTCCCTCTGAGACTTGGAGAGAATACTTCCTTGCCTCTTCCGAACTTGTGACCACCTGTAATCCTTGCTGTCCCTTGGCTCCCAGCTGTATAACTCCATTCTCTGCCTCCATCATCACACGGCATTCTTCCTATTTTTGTCTCTATATATCTTTCTTCTTATCAAAGCACCAGCATATTGGATTAGGACTCACTCTAATTGAGTATGATCTTGTTTAAATTGATTACATCAGTAAAGACTATTTCTAAATAAGGCCTAATTTACAGAAATTAGGAATTAGAATTTCATCATGTCTTTTGGGAGAGACACAATGATAACCTGTATTAAACAAATAGGTTTTTTGGCTATAGCTCTTGGAGGGGGAAAGACAAAGATGAATTTATTGCTTACAGTTATGGGCTAAACTGTGTCCCTACAGTTCATATGTTGAAGTCCCAAACCCCAAATATGTCAGAATATGACTGTATTTGGAAATAGGGCTATAATAGAGGTAATTTCATTAAAATTGCGATGGGTGGGTCCTAATATAATATGACTGGTGTCCTCATAAGAAGAGAATGTAGGGCAGAAAACACAGATGGAGGAATGACCTTGTGAGGACGTACTAAGAAGACAGACATATACAAGACAAAGAGGAAGCTTCAGAATAAAACCAATCCTGCTGATACCTTAGTCTTTAACTTGTAGCCTCCAGAGATTTCTATTACGCCACCCAAGATGTGATTCTTTTTATGGCAGCCCCAGTGAACTAAGAAGGTAGAGTTATGCTTTTAGTGTATCTGAACAGAATAGAGTGTTGACCTTAATTAGAATTATCGAACAGTTTGAAATTCAGGTATAGGTGAACCTTTGGAGGCATGCATGAATTAACATCATTTTTTGAAGTATGATTACTTGGATGAGATCAGTTAACATTTAAAGTTGTTTGCATTTAATTAAGATGAAACATGATTCCTAATACTCAGAAGCAAGAGTTCACATTAATCAGTGAACATATTCACTGAGGTGAGCTGTCATTGAGCCACTGAATAAATTTAAACTAGTTCTGGTGACCACTTGTTATCATGGCTATAGAATAATCAATGTTTACCAAAAAACTTTTAATAATATTGAGTATTAATCCATGAACAAGGTAAAAAAATTTTTAGGCCTTCTTTAATTTTTCTCAGTAAGGTTTTGTACTTTCTCTGAAATTTATTTCAAGAAATAATTTATCAAGACCAATTTCTGTCCTATAATTCCTATAATTCTTAAGTCATTTAACAAATCTTAAGTACAGTTACATGTGAATTTATCATTTCATATACTTTCTATTTTATAAAGAATAATTTATAGAGAAACTGCAAAAATAATTCAAGAGATTTTATATGGCATAGAAATTTGAGGGAGTCAAAGGACAGGTATCATTTACATAGTAAACAATCAACTATGAATGTTAATAGGTTGGAGAAAAGGCAAGGGCAGATATTTGAAATAACACTTAAGCCTATTCCATATATATATATATATTTAATTATTTGAATAATAATCAAGAGCCTAATTTATTAATTTGGGATTCATATATCTTTCTCCCCAGTCTTTATCTGGATGTAATAATAATTTCTTTTTGTATTTTTCTGAAGTTAGAAGCGGGGAGGCAGTCAGACAGACTCCCGCATGCGCCTGACTGGGATCCACCCATCATACCCACCAAGGGGCGATGCTCTGCCCATCTGGGGCATTGCTCCATTTATGCTGGAGCCATTATAGCACCGGAAGTGGAGGCCATGGAGCCATCCTCAGCACTCGGGCTAACTTGACTCCGGTGGAGCCTTGGCTGCGGGAGGGGAAGAGAGAGATAGAGAGGAAGGAAAGGGGGAAGGGTGGAGAAGCAAATGGGCGCTTCTCCTGTGTGCCTTGACCAGGAATCGAACCCGGGACTTCCACACAGTGGGCGGACGCTCTACTGCTGAGCCAACCGGCCAGGGCTGGATGTAATAATAAATTTAAAAAGTCATTTAACTGGAAGAAATAGTAGAAGCATGGGTTTTACATAACCTTCCCAGAATAATGCAAAATAAATGCTGATTTCTCTTCAATATGCCAATTCTGCTCTTATTTTTAATTTGAAGTTCTTTTAATACTAACCATAGGTGTATAGAATTTCCTACTCAAATATAGCTTGTTGAACTTTTTTAGTCAATAAAATTTAGCAAAATATAAATCATGCATTTCAGTTGTGAGGAAACCCACACATTGATCTTTACTAATTCTGAATTTATATGATAAGCTATTCAGTTCTAATTGTGATAACAATTGACTATTTGCACTGTAAGAAAGCCTATAAATTGAGTGCATAGAGATTAAACTGAAATTTAATTTGAATAAAAAATATGAGCTAAATAATTTTATCATAATTTGGTTTTCTTACATTTTGATCATTGCAGTACTTAAGATGTGTCATAATTACATATACAGTATTCTCTAAGGCAATGATGTCCAAACTTTTAGAATCCACATCATGATTTACAAAAAAAAAAAAACAACAAATCACATTCCTTCCAATAGAAACCATAGTTAATTATTCAAACATTGTATATATGATATATATATATGTTTGTGTTTCCTTATGTGTGTGCATACACATATATATTTTTTTATAATTGCACTACATACACAAAATTATAAACTAAAACAGGGCATTATAAATATGTAAATAAGAGTTTCAGTATTTTCTTCCTATACACCAATAGATTGTACTGCATATACCTCATTGCACAGTGCTGCTTAAGAGAATGATTGTTCTTAGTGAATAATGGTCAACACATAGCAAGGATTCTGGTTAACTAAGGAAGTTTAGACCAGTGGCTTCAGCAAGCATCAGAATCACCTAGACAACCTGTCAAAATACAGATAACCTAGCTCCACCCTCAGCATTTCGGATTCAATAGCTCTGATATGTTGCATTTCTAATAGGTGCTTAGGTAATGATGTTGCTGCTGCTGTTGCTGCTGCAGCTGTGCTGGGGACTACTCATGTGGATGAAGAAGAGGGTGAATACTAAGGGGTAACCTAGAAATTCAACTATATGCTTTCCTATAGTATTTTAATATAAACACGCAATTCTATATTAAAGTATGCAAATATTAACTGACTTCTTTAAGTCAGCAGTTAAATATCTATATATAGATCTATAGTTCCCCTAAGTGTAATAATCATTATCAAAAGGGTAATTTCTGAGTTTTGGGGGTATATACTCAGTAGAGAGATAGCTGGGTCGTATGGTAGCTCTATTTTTAATTTTTTAAGGAACTACCATAGGTTCTTCCATAATGGTTGTACTACTTTACATTCCCACCAACAGTGGATGAGGGTTTCTCTTCTCCACAGCCTCTCCAACACTTGTTATTACCTGTCTTGTTGATAATAGCTAATCTAACAGGTGTGAGATGGTATCACATTGTAGTTTTGATTTGCATTTCTCTAATAGTTAATGAAGATGATCATCCTTTTATATATCTGTTGGCCATTTGTATTTCTTCCTGGGAAAAGTATCTGTTCATGCCTCTTCCCATTTTTTTATTGGATTGTTTATTTATTTATTGTTGAGTTTTATGAGTTCTTTGTATATTTGGATATTAGGCCCTTATCTGAGCTGTTTTTTGAAAATATCATCTCCCATTTTGTTGGCTGTCTGTTTTGCTGTCAGTTTCTCTTGCTGCGCAAAAGCTTCTTAGTCTGATGTGGTCCCATTCATTTATCTTTGCCTTCACTTCCTTTGCAATAGGAGTCAAATTCATAAAGTGCTCTTCATAACCAAGGTCCATGAGTTTAGTACCTATGTTTTCTTCTTTGTAATTTATTGTTTCAGGTGTTATATTTAGGTCTTTGATTCATTTTGAATTAATTTTAGTACAAGGGGACAAACTGTAGTCGAGTTTCATCCTTTTGCATGTGGCTTTCCAATTTTCCCAGCATCATTTGTTGAAAAGATTTTCTTTTCTCCATTGTATGTTGTTGGCCCCTTTATCGAAAATTATTTGACCATATATATATGGTTCTATTTCTGAGCTTTTTATTTTGTTCCATTGGTCTGAGTGTCTATTTTTCTACCAATACCATGCTATTTTGATTGTCGTGGCTCTATAATGTAATTTGAAGTCAGGTATTGTAATGCCCCAGCTTCATTCTTTTTCCTTTGTAAAACATTAGTACATAAAGACACATGCAGCCCCGTGTTCATTGCAGCATTGTTCACAGTGGCCAAGACATGGAAACAACCAAAAAGCCCTTCAATACACACACACACACACACACTATGGAATACTACTCAGCCATAAGAAATGATGACATTGGATCATTTACAACAACATGGATGGGCCTTGATAACATTATACTGAATGAAATAAGTAAATAAGAAAAAACTAAGAACTATATGATTTCATGCATAGGTGGGACATAAAAATGAGACTCAGAGATACGGACAAGAGTGTGGTGGTTACTGAGGGTGAGGGGGGAGGAAGGAGAGGGAGGGGGTGGGGGGAAGGGAAGGGGAAGTGCACAAAGAAAACCAGATAGGTGACAGAAAACAATTTGACTTTGGGTGATGGGTATGCAACATAATCAAATGTCAAAATAACTTGGAGATGTTTTCTCTGAACATATGTACCCTGATTTATCAATGTCGCCCCATTTAAATTAATAAAAAAGTATAATTTCTAAACCAAACTAATATACATCAAAGTCAAGTTAGGAATCATGATCGATAATAGTAAATTTATTGTAAAGAGATAAGAAACAGCTGTCAGTCCGTTCTCTGTACCTACAAGTCTATTTCTACAGTTCGTTAATTTTTTCAACCTTCTACAAAATCTTCAGCAACACTTAATCTGAGTACACCCCGAGCTAGCAACCTTTTTTCACAGCTCATGCAATGTTTAGGCAGTTTCTTATAGGTAAAAACACTAGCTAATATTTATTTAACTTTAAAATGTCATACAGCTGATAAGTGGTTGGACTAGAACTTGAATCCAGGTCATGTGGTGATACAATCTGTGCACTTATCACTATCTCATATTGTTCCCCAGGTTTTAGTGAGAAGGAATTCTAGGTCTGGCCCACAGAAACATGTTCATGTACCGTGGTGCATCATCTTTTAATGCCTGTGTTTCTGTCCCCCCTTTCTTCACATCTCCCAGCTTTCTCGGATGCTTTCATTCTGGTGCTAGAATTGCATGTGATGTAAACCAAAAGCCATAGTAAAGACAATAAATTACTTTTTTGGTCTTCTAAAGAAATAATGTATAGGGGCCACTTAATGTGACTACCTGACATGACCATCCTCTATGTTGATCTGAATGCTAGCTTCAATACTCTTAGCTGCTGTAGCCAGAAATCTCTGGAGAGCTTCCCAACTTAATACTAGCTGGGGGCCATAGTGAGTCCTACACAAATGACCTGAGCTTTGAGTTTCGTCATGATATTAATAGAAACAGCTATTATTCATTACTTATAATTCAATTTGAATAAATACAATCTGAGAAGCTAATAAGTCTCTTTCTATGGCTCCCCCAAAGCATCAGGCATACAGCTTTCTTCAGCAGGTCGGGACCTAACCAGTAAACCTGAAAAATGCTAATTAGTCTCTGCTCTTTTCTAACAAAGGCCAGTGTCCCAGTCTACATGGACTTAATGCCATCCTCACATCTTCCTGCTGTGTTTCACAGAAAACTGGAAAACACACATGCTCACACACACACACTTTGGCCAGTTTACCTGTTAAATGATAAAAGTTACTGAAATTTTCTCCTATCATATCATGAGATTTACTGAAGTTTTTGAAGTTCTAAATTAATTGTCATCACAATTTTACACATCATTGACAGAGCAGAGAGGCAGCATGCCTTGTTCTCCCAAAATTAATAATGAACACAATGCAAATCCAGCAAATAAAGTGTAAAAAGTTACCTAAGCATCTGCCCATGTGGTACAATTTGAGGGAATTTAAAATATTTTTATTATTCTCATTTTTTTCACCCTAGGAAAGTTCACCCATATACCTACCTGAGTATCTGACAATTAGCATGGTCATAAAATACAGGCTAATCCTAACTACAGCTACCTTGCTTAAGAATGCTTTAAGTCATTAGAAAACTGGGTAAAGTGAAAAGAACAAGAGCTTCAGAATTATAAACTCCTGGGTTCAAATCCTAATTTTGCCACTTTCAAGCTGTATGACTATGCAAACCACTTAATCACTGTAAATCATTTAAAATGGAAATAACACTACCAACCTTGCAAATTTTGTGTGAGGGTGAAAGAGAAACAGAGTGCCTTTGACAGTGAGTTGATCATGAGAGATGTTCTAGATCTAACCTTTGAAACATCCTACCTGTCTATAGACTACCTGAAGGCATCCAACACTATTGTAGTGAACAAAGTTTGAAGGCTAAGATTGAATAAAACTCAGAATTCCTTAGAATACCTACTTTTCATTGCCTGTTACAGCTTATGACCTAACAATGTGACCTATTTTGGTTCTGACTAAGCTTTATAATTCAGGAAACACTTTGATTAGTGCAAATGTCTTTCTGCCTTCCATTTTACTATACTTGATGTTTTTAGGGTAATTTTTATGGTCCAAAACTATTATTTAGTGGTTTGCTTCTAGTATTCAAAATCTTATTTTTTTCCTTATGTTTCAGATCCAACACACAAATCTTTTTATTCTATTTATATTTCCAACAAATTTTAACAATGGTCACACTTAAAAATTTATATCATCAATGTTTTAAGTTGTATTTACAAATTTAATATATCTCTTTTCCTGTTTAAGCACTTAAGCTAACTTATAAAATTTCCCCTAATGTTTTTTATAAAACCATCAGAATTAAAACTATAAATATGTCGATTCTTAAATTATTCTGTTGCCTGAAACAATATGTAATCTTAGTAACCTAAGCCTAAAGCAATTACTCAATGATGTATTTTAAATTAGAATCACAAGGTTAGCTTTCTACTTGAAATAGCCAAATATTTTTTAACATTACAACTAGTAAAAATACAAAATTTGAACAAATTCTCTCTTAGCATAAATATATTAATGATATAGGTATGATCCTATCAAAAAAATTATATTTTTAATCCTAAATATTCATGTAGTTAAGGCTGTTAAGAAAATAATTACATCATCCTATACATCTTAGAAGGTTATGGTCAAAATAAGAACCAGAGATGTAGGCCAGAAGTACGAGGGCTAGCACTAAAAATATCCAAAATCATTTTTTTCTCACAATTCCATTTCTCAGGCTGACTTCCATTTCTAGGCACTATATCTTTGGGTCCTGGCAGAAGAAGGTGGTAACCCATTTTCCTACTGTTGAGACACATCCTACCTCATTCTGCCATTTTATTTTGTTTTGTTTTTACATAACTTCACAACCTTCCACCTAGGTTGTTACATCACGTGATTGAAATTTTTATTTCTCTGGGTCTAATTTTATAGGTCTAATAACATTATAGTAATTAGTTATTTTTTTCAAATTCACTCTCTCTCTTGTGAGTGGGGGAAGAGTCTTCAGATTTTAACATGGTATCCAAGAAAATTTTGTAGAGCTCTTCTGGCTCTGTCTATCTATACAAAGCCAAGCTCATTATCCTGGTAAGACTAAAGGTAGGAAACAAGTCAACTGAGTACAAACACAAAAGCACATGTAAAAAGTTATACCATATTAAACAAAGAAACAGACATATTCAGAGATGCCACGCTGGATAGCATTCACACCAGAACTCGGAGTTGTGAATGTGCCAGGCCATCAAAGCTCTAGGACAGTGGTTCTCAAAGTGTGTGCCAGGGTTCACTGGTGCACCCTAGAAGATTTCCAGTGTGCCCTATGGTATTCCAGAGAAATATGTGCCTATTGGGGACCAAAAAACCAACAAGGTTTTTGGAGTTTAGACTGTTGGGGGACAGAGGTGTGGGGAATTGGCTGTAAACTAACAGTCTGCCCAACCCCTCACCTCACTTGCCTGATTAGGTTGCAAAAAGCAGTTAAGCTGTGGTACTGGATTGTTTACACTACTCCCCATGTTCCCCGGAAAGACTGGAGGCAAGTTTCTTCTATCCTTTGTTTGCTGTAAAGTTAGATAATATTTATGGTGGGGGGTTTGGATTGATGATTAAACATAAGGAATTGTCTCTTGAAGTCTTTTGGATTTCTATAAAAGAAGAATATGTGCCAATATCTAAAAAAAACTTTGAACATTTTACTACAATTTTCAACATCCTATTTATGTGAATTAGAATTTTCTACCCTCAACACAATGAAGAGTAAAAAGAGAGGAATTCTTTAATGTATTGACAAGGAAATGAGAGTTTACCTTTCAAATATATACCCAAACATTGAAGAAATCGCTAGGACACATCAGGCTCATGTTTCTCATAAACACAAGAATGAAAAACCTTAACACATTCACACCGAGACCTGCAAATTAAATTTACTAAATCTTACTAAGAATGTGTGTGTGTGTGTGTGTGTGTATATATATATATATATATATATATATATATATATATAACTTTTTTCATTTTTTAATTTTTTAATCCCTCTTTTTATGAATTCTAAAAAGCATAACTCAAAAAATGTAACATAAAAATGTTTTTTAATGTCAGAAAAAATTTAATTTTGTAGTATTTTTTGTTTAATTACCATAAATGTACGCTTGGACTTTATATTGTTTTCTTTAATATTTGACTTAATTATTATAACATATTTCTCAGATATTTGTATAGAGTACACCTATAATTATTTGTAGTATTTTAAATGTGCCCCAACTTCATAAATTTTGAGAAGCACTGCTCTAGGCTCTCAAGACACACTAGGAGCAAGAAAGACAAGGCCCCTTCTCTCTGAGACTTACATTCAAGTGGGAGCAGGAAACCAATAAATAAGTGATCATAGCAAAAGCAGATCTCCACAGTTTCCCAAGTGGCACAAAGGAAATGAAGAAGAGGGCACAATTGAGAGTGACAGTGGGTGGCGATGGAAGGACTAATTTTGAAAATGGTGTCTGGTCAAGTCAGTCTAAAGAGGTGATATTTGAGTTGGAGAATGAGACATGGTGGCTCTGGGAAACACTTGGGAACCACCTTGAAGACATTAGGTACTCGAAGTGTCAAGACCCAACTGTCTTGACAGCAGGCAATGTTACTGGCATGTTTCAGTGAAGGAAAAAGACCGGTATAGCGAAGACAGAAGCTGGAGACAGAAGAGCAAGGGGAGCTTTGCTGTGAGCAGTGGACAAGCAGAGGTCAGACCAGACCAGACCATGCAGAACTAAGAAGCCCTGCTTGAGCCATGCAGGGAAGTTTGGATTATATTGAGAGGTTTTAAAGAGTATGAATCAAGAGGATGATGTGATTCAAATTGTATATGTTTTTTAAAAAAATTGTTCTAGCTTTAATGTAAAGCCCAAATATTACGGAAACAAAAGAACCCAAGTGTAAGGTATTGATGGCTTAGTTAGAGATACCATAGGAAAAATGAATAGTTGTGAGTTGATCTTTGGAATAAAAATTTTCAGAATGATTTGGATGCTGGAAGATAATGAAGAGTGATGAATTAAACATAAATGCTGGAATTGAGACTGGATGGACAAGTAGATGTTGGTGTCACTTAGCAAGATAAAGAAGACTAAGAAAGAAACAGGTAGGTGGGATATATGGAGGTAATCTGTGATGAGAAGAGAGTGGGGGATGAATATGGCAGCATAGTCTTGACATTAGAGAGCTGGATGCCAGAATAAAAGAATAACAGGGTGGGTGGAGACACTGGCTTTGCATAAAAGGAGAAACTTTGTTTTATAATCAAATAAAAGACAATCTGCACATATAATTTAGTTTTAGATTTTGAGTTGGAAAAATGAAGCCATTTAGGTCAATTATTATTATTATTACTGATGAAAACAGAAAAAAGGAATAATACACTTTCTGTGTTATTTTTACTACTTGTTAAAATTACTTCATTTGCTAACAAAGTTATTTATGGAAGAAAAATGTCAGAAAAAATAAACAGACCTACCTTCTACAGTGTGTTTTCTAGATATGGAAACATAGACAAGCCCCAACCCCTAATAGTGATCAGACTTGTTTTTCAACAGTTTTCCTCTGGTGATCAAAAAGATTTTATTTTCCCATTTTGCCACATTTTGTGATGAATTTACTGTAAGTAACAGAGCATACAATGAGAAGATTAATTTGCTCTGGGGCTGGGAAGCTTACAGTAAAAAGATAAACAGTATTTCTGTATAATGTGTAATTATTTACTAGTTTGGGGCTATCCATTGCCACATTAGAGGAAGAGTTTACAAACCAAAATCAATAAAATAATAATTGTATCTTCTGGGAGAAGTCCCAGAAACTAGAACAGGGAAGCTGGGATGTTTTTTGTTGTTGTTGTTTTGGGGTTTTTTTGTAACCATAAAGATTTGAGTTGGTTTTCTGGTTCCCGTTTCCTCTTATTTATTTTTTCTATCTTTTATTGATGCCAGATTTTAGCTTCCTGTAGCAGATACTTATTTCTTGGCAGATGACTCCATGTCACAGAAAACCAATGAACACTTACACACTCATTTAGGCCAGCAGCAAGCAGTCCTCACTCCATCTCCCTTTCTTCTCTGGCCATACCTTTCTAGCCATAAGCATTAGTCCAGTGTCATCCATTTTACAAAGAATTGCCATGGTGATGAACAATAGAATCTTTGTAAATACTGACTCAGAAAGCCAGTTTCCACTACTACCAAAAGAAAGTGATTTCAAGTCAGTTGCCCTTTCTATCATTATTTCCTTTTTCTATAGCAATTTTCTTAACAGAAATTCAACCAAATATTGTGAAAAAAATGACTTGATGTAGGGAATGCTATAGATGACAATGCAATGATTGAGTTTCTGATATCCCTGTCTCTTATTCTTTCTGTGATAAGAAAAATTTTGCTAGGATTAAAATATCAAAAAGTATTTTGTATTTAGTATAATAATAGGGAAGTAAGGATGCAAAATTGGAAGAAAGGACTTCAAAACCTCAGTCTCAAAAAAAAAAAAAAAGCCTGACCTGTGGTGGCGCAGTGGACAAAGCGTCCACCTGGAACACTGAGGTCACCAATTTGAAACCCTAAGCTTGTCCTGTCAAGGCACATACAACAAAAAGCCAATAAATAACTAAAGTGAAGCAACTATAAGTTGATGCTTCTTACTCTATCACACCCCCTTTGTAAAATAAATAAGTATAATCTTTAAAAAATAAAAATTAAAAATATGCATTAAAAAGATTTTAAAATCTACTGTCAGGTTTTTTGATATTAGGACATAAGATGATCCAACAAAGAGCAAGAATTCTTTTCTTAAGTGAACAAAGACACAATGTCCTTCAATGAACAAATCAATAAATTAATTTTGATTTAAAGTATCCTACCTAATTTAAAGATATCTTCAGGGAATGAATGGGGATAGAGTTTTAAATCCAAATATTCAGTCAGTGAGGTAAAGACTCAGAGCCCAAAGGAAGAGCAATGGATCTACTGAGGTCTGACTCAAACACCAAAGGCCTAGGGATAGGGGAGTCTCAGGGATCATTTTCCATGGAAACAGATGCAACCCAGCGAGAGGAACTGAAGGTGCTGAAGAGCATGGTTAACCCAGGGCTGGGCAGGTATCACACAGGGTAACTGCTCCTTACAAGTTTTCTGTCCAAGCTGAAGTAAAGCCTACAGTTAAATTTTATGAATTCTTGGCAAATATCAAGCTTTATGCTAAGTTGTGCTAGACACTGGAATCAAGAAATAAATATATTAGCCCTGTGATCAAGAAATTCACTATCTGGATAGGATTGCACATGATGTAAGAACATCCAACCAGAGTTAGGTCTCAATAGCCAAGAAACTAGCCTGTTTTCAACAAGTCAGGAAACATTTCTTCAGGTCATCAGGTCTTAGGTTTGCCACATCTCACCATTTTCTAGTGGTCATGAGCCAGTGTGACCAATAAGAATATTGAATTATAATGAAACCTCAACTTAACCTATGTAACACAAACCTACCTTCTCCTTGTGTCACTCTGTGCAAGAAAGCTAGGGTCTCATAGGTCTCCTGGGTTTTCAGGCAAAAAAAGGGGGGGAGGAGCAATAGTGCCCTTAAAGACATAAATAACTAAATTCATTTTTATTAGTCCATTTAACTGCACTACTCAAGTCAAGGAAGACTTAGGGGATGGCGGTAAATATTACCTTGAATTCAGGTAGTCTTATAGTGAAACAAAGAAGCAATTGGGAAAAGGACTGATTGTTGATGTACATCATATTTCTTATTACAGTCCAACAAATCTGAGCTTGTTAATGAATGTTCTTTGAAAGACACACACATAATCTTATCTATTGACTTAATTCTCTAACAGTAAGCTAATCATTATTTGCACTTATTCGGATCCATCATGCACTGTAGATTCTTACATAAACTGAGAACTTTTTGAAACTGCTATTGCAGAATAACTGTAGTTAGCACCTGAGATATCTAGGAAATATGATGGGTACCATCATTTTTCTTCATGTGACACCATGGATGATCTTTTCACCCCAGTTAATCCTTGGGTATGGTGGAAAGATCACGGAAAAACTCACTTTACCTCACTGATATGAAAGCTAGCAGTCTAAAAGGATATAGAATATTGCCTACCATAAAAAGATACTCAATAAATGTGAATGTATGAATTAAATATTGATGAATGTCTGAATTGAAAGAACTCTATGTATGCAGGCAAGATCAAAACAAAAAGTTGAAAAATTTTAAATTTCCATATATCTCTTTTAAAAAATCAGTTCTTCCAGAAAATTAACACATGTGACATCAGAGAAAAGACCTCTTCACATCTGTGTTTAGTTGTAGAACCAAGTTTGATATGTGAAATGACTCATTAATTGTAGACCCCTTATCCAGGCGCTTTGGTCTCGCACAGAAATGCATTTTGTTTATATTTTATAGAAATGACAGAAAGATCTCCTTTCTACTCTGAAGATGGCTATGGTATGAATCCAGAAAGCTATGCTCAACTAGCATGTGCTTACCCCTAACCCTCTGCCATCCAGTGGGCAGCTGAAGTCAGCTCTGGATAGGAAGAGAGATGAATGTGAAGCTAGAAGGAATAATGCTCTTTATAATTCTATATCTCAGGACAGTGTGCATCACCACTGTAGATATTTCCTAATGTATAAGTTCAATTAAAAAAACCACCCACAAGAACAGATACTTGGTACATCTAACTCCGTGACTTCTTCTCTGACAAAAGCACAAAAGTAGGTGCTATATGCACAGGAGACTAATCCTTGAATTGGTAGCAAAATTTTAGGATTATTTCTCATATAGCATAAATCTCACTATGTATTACATTTTCCAAAATCATATCTAAACCCATTTATAACTTTCATTTTTAAAATCATGATGTCCTAGATTATAAATTAGTTAATACAGGATATAAATGAACTTGTTTTTGCACTTCAAGAAAGTTATCCTTAATATGAGACCATCAAATATTTGATTAACTTAAATATATATATATATATATATATATATATATATATATATATATATATATATATAGCTTTATCTCTCACATATATATTCATCCTAACTTTTATTTTTCTAAAATGGGTTTCTAATAATTAAGTTTGACTTTGATAGCAGATATTTTATATAAATCCTCATTTTCTCTTAATCATTTTATTCTACATTTTTTAACTACCCCCCACTTGAGTTATTTTGATTTGAGAGTGAGATAACATAATCTCCATGCATTTATTAAGTATTCCAATGGAGAGGACATCACAGTTTTATATAAGTAAGAGACAAATTGTACTTCTCTGTCACACCTAAACAAGCCCTGTTGCATTCATTCCCAATCTTATTTTGCAATTTAAGAGAGTAACCTCTTTGTGTTTCATTAACTCAACGTGAATATGAGCCTGGCCTCTATTTTAGGTAATTTTATTAAGAAGTTGGGTGTCGTCAGGGTTTCCATTTAAATGACAATGTAAAATATAATTTATTGATTTTCCACTCTTTCGTGAGGTGGCTGTGGCTATTTTATATTGGGTCTATGGCTACTAGAGTTATGTCTCACTCATATACACAGCAGAGGTGCCGTGTCTTGGTACATTTTTTTCTGTCTCAGAATAGTGGCAGAAAATTTGAGGGTTTCCAGGGGGAGTTTATAAATGCTGGACAGAATTAAGGGGCCAGTGTAAAATGAAACCAAAAGTTATATTACTTTAAAGTTTATTTTGTAGGTTTCATAAATCACAAAAGGTTTGTTAATTATATTTATTCACCCTTTTGATTTCTCCTTGCCACGATTACTCTGTGATACCATTTCCATACTCTCAGAGAAAACTAAGAAATAGGCAGGCTCTCTCAGAGTATGCCTATTTCTCTACATCTTCAAAGCTTCTTCCAAGTCCTACGTATTTCAGTATCAATATCGAATTTTAGACGCTAAAGTAACGTTTGTTTGGTTTTCTCCTCTTTGTAACTAGTTGGGTCTCAGGCTGCGAAAATGACCCTTCCTCTCTTCTCATCCACATGGTACAAAGGTTTCAAGAAATAAACCTTTTTCTAAGCAGCAGACTAAAGTAGTTTAGTCCTCCAATTTCACACTACCATCCAGTCATAAAACAAAAGGTTGTCTCTCACCTTTGCTGTGGCACTCAGGTTGGAAGGGAAGGTGCAGACCCACAGAAAATAGAAACTCGGTGAATCTAAATGGAGCTTAATATATGTTTTGTTGTAGAATACAGACACCAAAAATCAACTTGAAAATTTATGTAACAGTCTGTGATAGTTCTGGGTAGTCTGAGAGCTGGAAGGCTGGAAGAATATGTTAGGAGGATCAAGAATAGCAGAGCCTTCTTCATAGCACTAGGTATTTGAGCCCTGTTTGCACACTGAAAACCTCAGTAGAAAAATGGGACCAAAAAGTAGAATGATGGAGTTTAGAAAAAGATTAAACTTCAAAAAGGGAATAATTCATCCGTCAAGGACACTCTACTGTACATCTATAGGTTGATACATCTATAGGTTGATACAATACAGTCCACTTAGTAAGCAAACCAGTACTCATTTGTTTAACAAACCTCCCATGCCTATATCAAACACTGTTCAAAGTTCTACAAATAAAATTTTCAAAATTTTATAAATGTGGCTCTTACATTTTTGGGACTTTCAAATGAAGAATATGAAGTTATTAGATGGGCACACTTACAGATTTAGAGTTTAACATTAAATGCCATTGCAAAGCAAGTGTAGATATTTAGAGCAGCCCACAAAACACAGACAAAGGGTACCTGGGAGCTATGCAGCCATGGAGAATACGCCTTTCATGAAGCAGAAAGGAAAGGGGAGCCAATCTGATCAGTTGCTGTTTAAAGGGTATATTTGTCTTGCTTAGTTCTAGTCACAGATAATTTGACATTTGCATTACTGAAATTCAGTTCCAAGTGGCTTTAAAGAGCATTGAAATGTTCTTGGCACTTGGCCAGAGCCACTTTGGCTTTTCTAGCTGCATTTGCATGAAAAGACCAGTGCATGAACTATATGTAGCATCACTGACAACTAAAGTCCTAGAATATTTAATTGCATCACTTCTTTTTTCAAAGAAAGAGTGGATGACCACTTTCAAGTGCAGACGCTCTAGATGTGGATTTAGGTCAACCTCTGTGAAGGTTGCCTACTTAATGCCAAATATGTCCTGAAATCTGAAAACACAATTTACTTTATATATTGTTATTGCTAAGCTATTATTTTTTTCAGAAATGACTATTTTCAGTGAAAATTAGCCCATTCTAGACAATGAATGCATAAAATAAATTGAAAATAATACAAGTGAAATTGAAGCAAAGTCTTCAGATAAAGAAAAATACTCAGCATAACAATTATAACTTCTCCTATTTCTTGTTTCAATAAGAAACAGAATCCCATGAGTCAAGAATATTTTGCTATGTGCTTCCTAATAATTACCTTCTCATGCAAATTCATCGTTTGGTAAGATTTCTTATTTCTATTCACCTCACTGGTTCCAAAAAGAAATAGAAACTCTACATGGCCTCGGAATGAAAGGTGGGTAATACCAACAGGTTTATAGCCTCTCAGTTATCCTGTTGTCTGTCACAAAATTTGCAAGATTTAATGAGATAAGTTAAGCATATATTATATTAGAAACATAATTGGCCCAACGCTAGCCTGTGTCCCACTAACCAGGACCTATTCCATGAAGTGGATAGATTAAAAACAGAAATGCCATAATTGCCTGTGTTGCTATGCTCAGTAATATTAATGGAATGTAATCCAAATTTCCTTAACAGGTGAGAGTGGAGGCAGTAGTTACTGATAAAAATTATCGTCTATATGCCAACATTATTTTTGTGAGAATCATATCTTTCCACGCTCAAAATAATATTTCCCCAGTACATATTTAATTACAGTTCCCAATTCATCAGTAGAAATTTCAAATATAATGTATTTTGAAATACGATTATAAACAGACAGTATGATTCTGTCAAAGGAAAGAAGAGATATTTAAATTAGATTTTTGTAATATAGTGGGATAGCCAATGCAGGCTTTTATTTTTATTTTATAATTCTCAGAGGAAATGGTACTTGAATCAGAATGGAGAGGTAGATGATTTTGTAGTCCATTGATTTTCAAGCATTTTTTAATCTGCAAAAGCTTTTATTAAAAAGCAATTTGAAGAACAGATCCAGTAAAATAAAGCTGTTTTCACTGATGTGCAATCTCTCATGAGATGAGTCTATCTCTCCTGTCTTCCAACTCCTCAGAGCTGGTCTCTATTTATTTCACTAAGTCCTCTTTTCTTTCAACCAAAAGACATTTCCCCAAGTATGGGATTTGATCCCTCTGTTTCTTTTCCTTCCAATATCTCAAAAGAGTGGATTTACTCTCCCCCACCCTAAATCTTCAGCACATTCTCTAGCATCAAAACCTCAAAAATATCTTAAAAACCTTTTATCATTTTCTTGTTTCTATTTCTCACTTTTTCATTCATAGACAGCTGCATCACTACAAGTTTCCCGGCATAGAATTTGAATAAAGGAAAAATAGAGACATCAGATTACTTATCTGAGAATGTATCAAGGAAGAGAAAAGCAACCAAGTATTTGGTAGAGGAAGCACTGAATTTACAGCATGGTCACTCTGTAAAATAAAATGTCAATATCCCCAACATTACATGATTCTGTGCACATTGGTGTGTCTCTGTGGTTCTTTTCTGACTTTCTTGTTTTTCTCCTCAAAGAAAAGGAACCAAATTGGGTTTTGCCTGCCCACAGCCTTCCATGTGGCCAGACTCTTTTTTCTCAGCTGCAACAGCATTCAACATATGTGGACAAGGCATTTGTAAAAGTTCAGGTCAAGTGTACACCATTAACATGTCATATAGAAAAAAAATATGTCATATAGAAAACATCTATGTGCCACAGGAAAGGTGATCTCACAACCATGTGTGGAAGGTGACATTACTGGTCTTAAAGATACTTTCACATAGCTAGTCTTAGTTCTCAGGGAGGCATGCCATAACCCAAACAACTGTTTTTCTCCTTTTTGTATAGTTTTTTCACCAATAACAGGAATAGTTATCTGATTTATACATGCTTATAGTTAAAAACACACTTTAACTATCATATCAATTATTTTGCTTGATCTATGAAAAAACACCAAAAGTCAGGACAAGTACTTGTTAGGGAAACTGAGATCCAGAGAATGAGGGATAAAAGTCAATCTAAAAGTTACATCTATTGTCCTCTCACTCTGGTTGTGACAACTGCATTCTGTTGTGTGACATGAAACACACTTATAAGGGATATTCTGTCCAAGAGAAAAAACATAGGTCCTGGTCAGCTACCTCACTTGGTTAAAGCATCTCAATATGCCAATGTTGTTGGTTCAATCCTCAGTTAGGGCATATATAAGAATCAACCAATAAATGTATAAATAAGTGCAACAACAAATCAATGTTTCTGTCTCTCTTTCCTTTTTTCTCTCTCTCTCAAATCAAGCAACGAATAAAATTTTTTTTGAGAGAAAACATTAGCACCCTGAGTGACCCTAAGACATAAAATATAATAAAAACATAAAATACATATCAGTGAAAGTTTGGCTGATATCCTGATCAGCTTCAGGAACCTCCAGCCTGAGAATCCTGCAACAATGCCTCATATCAACAGGATACAGAGAAACTTCACAGGCTGGGAGAAAGGAAAGGTAATCAAAAAGTAAACATGGGTATAAGAGACACTATAATTTAAGCACTGTTGCTCATATTATTACTGTTTTCTAAGCATTGGATATACAAAAACTCCGAAGAAATATGTAGTTGGCTTGGAGACCAATCATAAGTCACATTCTCCTCTTCATAACATAAAATTCTAATAAACTAAATGTCAAGAGGAAAAGTAGTAACAAGCAGAAAGGCCTACACTGTGGTACAATAAATGTAGAATGTTAATATTTATAGTTTTAGATTTACACAAAAAAATGGCAAGTAGAGTACAGAGTTCCATATATCCCATATTCAGTCTCCCCTATTATTAACATTCTACATTAGATGTTGGTACATTTGTCACAATTACTAAAACTATTATCAATACATTATTATTAACTAAAGTTCATTCTTTAACTTTCCTTTCTTTTTATCTATTGTCTTCTTTCACTCAGGTTTATTATAGAGTGGCCCTTCACTGGTATTTGTCCAATATTTTTTGTCATAAGCAGACTATGAATTTGGGCTTTGGAAAGTAAGATCACAGAAGTAGAGTGCCATTCTAATAACATTATATTAAGGGTGCCAACTATCAACATGACCTACCATTGTTGATGTTATGACTTGTTTACCTCTCTGAGGTAGTGTTTATTAGGTTTCTCCACTAAGAAGTTACCCTTTCCTCCTTTTCCATACTTCACTCTTTGGAAAAAAAATTGCCAATCACGGCCCACACTTAAAGCATCTCCTTGTGAGGGGAGTGCTATAGACGTTAATTGCAATTCTTCTGCATCAGAAGCTTTGTTATTCTCCCCCATGTATTTATTTATTCAATCATTTATGTAAGTATGAACTCAGGGTCATTTATTTTATGCTTTGAGCTATAATCCAACATTACCTTATTTTATTGTTTAAATTTTTCAAGCTCTGGTTTTTGGGAGCTCTTTCCATTGGCTCCTGTATCCATTGTGTCCTTTCGCCATACCCTCATCACTGTGTGTGTGTGTGTGTGTGTGTGTGTGTGTGTGTGTAACTTCCTGACTTACAGCACTATAAGATGGTCCAGGTTCATTCTGAATATTTTCTACTCTGGTTTTAGAATCAGCCAATATTCAAAGGAGTAGAATGGCTTTATAAAACAAAACTAGATAAATTCAAATTCTGGCTCCACACTGACTCACTATGACCTTGGGCAAGTTATTTCGCATCTCTGAGACTCAGTTTCTTCATTTGTAAAATAAGAATGTTTCTAATCTCAAAAGGTTGTTATTAGGTCTAAATGAGAGAATAAATACAAAATTCAAGTTCCTAACACTTTAAATAATACATGTTCATTCTAATATCAACAGTTAGCATAGCATCTATGACGCTCCCTCCAGTAACTTCCCTGAATCCCAGTCCTGAATCCCGGCCCCTGGTCTACCAACCAAGTAACTTTCCCAAACCACTGGCTTGGGTCACTCATATTTACTTACAATCTACAGATGTCTTTCTTTGTATATAAACTAACACTTAAACACACACACACGTGTGTGCACATATATGTTATGTTTCTTCATGTAAGTGTAAGATATTGCTAACCTGCTATTTCTGTCCTTATAATGAGATATATATTCTACATAATATGCATCATAGCAGCAATTTTGTGAAGCTAGTATTTCAGATGGCTAATTTAGATAAGAAGAAAAACTGTCAAAATGACTAGTTACCATAACAACTACATGCAAGTATTGTTGGTTTCTTTTGTTATTGTTTTGCTTTATCTTTTGGCAACCACCTCATCATCATTTAACATTTCCGTTTTCATGACAACCAAATGTAGTTAGCATTATCTCTAAATATACTCCACAGGTATTTATTTTTTCCTTCAATGGCTTTTATTTTCTATGAAAAGATCAAGACTATCTGAATAAATTTAATGTAAAATTTGTGAAAGGCAATGTTTCATCATAAAAAATAATCAATATCAAATAGAATATCATTATGGATATCATCTATTTTTCATAATCGTGTTTATCAAGGAAATTTAAGAAAATAAACAAGAAATGACCAAAGAAAATTTGTCTAAATTTCTAGCATAGGTTAAACCCCAAAGAAAGAACTACACTATTTAGCTCAGAGTCAGACCTCATTCTATGCTGATACTAGTCTGTATTTTTATAGCACAGCGAACCTCTTGGTCGCTTAGAGACAGAGCACACAACTCTGGCCCCAGTGTAGCTCAAAGGCTTTTGTGTAAGTGAGCCTATTGCTATTGAGGCTGAAGTGCTAACTTCTTTCCCTCCCTACCTCTTCCCCTGTCCCCCTGCCCCAGAACAGTAGTGTTCCAATTTCTCTTCTCCTCTTTCTTTCCTCTCCTGATCTATCACCCCATGTTATATGCTAGTAGTAAAGCCAGTCGGGAGTGAGGTGGTTAATAAACATGTCCTTGAGGTCAAAATGTTACTTGGAAAAAGCAATAAAATTTCTCAGACATCAAATTCAAATACTTCATGGAAAAAAAAAAACTCTAATGTGATGACCCTTTTCTGCTTAGCTTTTATACTGTCTAGTATCAAGGGTTTGTTATCATGAGACGCTGATTCTGTGATATACTATTATTTTAAAAACTCATATTGTTCTGACCCATCAACTACAAGAGATAGACAATTATTATTTTGCATAAATTTTACTTCAGGTATGTCCTCAATAGGTATGCCCAAAATTTATACATAAAAATGGACCTAAATGAGATCTTTTTAAAGATTCTGCAGCTGTTAATTTGCTTGGGTTAATTTAATGCTAATCAGCATAGAAATATCACATTTACTATCATTTTTTCTGAGTCTTTCATATAGCAAAACATTAAGACCTAAAGCAATTTTGGTCTTATTCCATATTTTAATCATTTTTACCTTTATAGCAAGGTCCTCAGCAATTTATAGTTATATTTCTTTTCAGTATTTCTCAAAAAAATATTTTTTTATATAAGTCTCACCCACTTACCTTGTTTTCACTTTTGATTTAAGAATATGGGGTGGGGGGAGATTTAATTATCACAGAAAATACAGAAACTTGTGAAATTTAAAGTATGTATTAAGCTTAAAAATTTATGTATTATTGCTAGGATATTATTTCAGCTGCATGTAACACAAACCCCAAACAGTAGTGATTTAAATGAGACAAGTGTTTTATGCTGTCACATAACAAGCTGGTGTAAAGTCTGTGTTACATGTGGTTATTTAAGATTCCTGATGCTTTGTTTTTTCTGGGATGTCATTCTTTTTTATTTTTTTACTTTAAATAATTTTTATATTTTAATTACAGTTGACATACAGTTTTACTTTAGTTTTTGTTATATAACCAATTGATTAGACATTATATAACTTACTAAGTGATCACCCTGATAAATCTTGTTTCAGGATATGGTGTTACCATGTATCTGTCCCAGGCAATAGGACAGAGCAGAGTGTGAAAAAGTTATGCCTCACCTTTTTAGAACATGAGTTAGAAGTTCCCCACTTCACATTTGCTAACAACCTATTGTCCAGGACTTTGTTTGATTAGTCATACAACAGCTAAACATAAAATATTTCATTTCTATAAGAAGTGGAGAATAGGTATTAGGTGACAAAAATCTTAATCTTCGTTAATTTCCATTTTCACTAAAAATTTGTTTGTGTGAATGTGTATTTATAATTTCCAAACTTCGATTTTTAATTGATTTCATACATAGGTGGGACATAAAAGTGAGACTATGAGACATGGACAAGAGAGTGGTGGTTAGGGGGTGGGGGGAGGGAGGAGAGGGTGGGATAGGGAGGAGGGGAGGGGCACAGGGAAAACCAGATAGAAGGTGACAGAGGACACTTTGACTTTGGGTGATGGGTATGCAACATAATTGAATGACAAGATAACCTGGAGATGTTTTCATTGTACATATGTACCCTGATTTATTAGTGTTACCGCATTAAAATTAATAAAAAATATATTTTTTAAATTATAATTTCCAAACTTCAAAGGGGATGTAGAAGAAACCAAGACAGAAATATGGCCTTACATGCTACTGCTATGTAAGATGGGAATTTGAGTCACTGACTACTAAGACATCTACCACTAGTAGGTGCCCTCATCATGAACTGCTCAGGAGTCATTAATCTGGTCCTTAATTACCTCTAGTGCTCCAGACAAAACACTGTTTTGCTTTTTTCCAAATAACCTTCCAGTATTAAATTTTTTCCTACTCATTGTTATAGAGAACAGAGCTCTTCATGGCTCTCAGAGAAGGAGGATACTTGTTTCCTTATCCAGAGGCATTAAATAGTTATCATGGTCTACTTACTTCCTTACTGGGAGTTTTTCATTTAATTATTTTCTTACCTCCTACAATCTCTCCCCTTCTCTTTATTTCTCTCTCTCTCTCACACACACACATACAAACACACACACACACACACACACACACATCTAGTTAATGGAAGTAGTTGCAATTTTCACTTTTATGTGAAAAGAAAGAGAAAGAGACATAGACATAGAGTTATTAGCCACTTATAATTCAACAAGCCTGGCATAAATCCTGGAGTTGCCCATAAGTGAAATGTTTAGTGATGAAAAGACAAACAATTTTCCCCATTACTATTTTCTTTTGTGCATTCTCTATAACCTTAAGCATTCTTTTAATTCATTTACTGCAGTGAGAAGGTATGAGACTGATAGCACAAAAAGATATCCATGTTTATGAGTCCATTAATCATAAATAACCATGGGCCTATAAGTTAGAAAAATTAGTCAGCATAATCTATTACAGAAAAATATCAAGGCTTAACCACAGCTCTAATTTATATAAACCACAGTCTGGAGAAAGAAACCCAAGCACTTTGAACCTTGAGAAAAACCCTATCATTATTACAGGCAATATAATATATTACATCTATCTATCTATCTATCTATCTATCTATCTATCTATCTATCTATTTATCTATCTATCATCTATCTCAGAGAAAAGGTACATACTGAGTAGTTATCCTGAGCATTTCCCTGGTGGACCTAGCTGGGTTCTCTGTTGGAAGAATGAGGCCCCGCATAGTTGGGAGAGGGAAGAGGTGAGAACACGGAAGGTTGTGATCTCAGTGGCAAATCAGAAAAAGCATGGCCTCAGGACAACTTTATTTCTTTAATTTTAAAAATAGCTTTATTGAGATATAATTTACATATTCAGTTTATCTATTTATAGCATCCAGTTCAATTTTTTAGTGTATTCATAAGATTGAGCAATGATCACCACAATCTAATTTTAGAATGTTTCCATGTCCCCTGAAGGAAGCTCTCGTACCATTAGCAGTCAGTTGCCATGCTGTCCCTACCTGACAGTCCTATCTGCCCCTGCCAGCCCCTGGAAACCACTAACCTACTTTTTTCTCTATGACTTTGCCTATTCTAAACATGTCATAGAAATAGAATCATACACTATGTGGCCTTTTGTGACTGCTTCTATCAAGGTTCATACATGTTGTAGCATGAGTCATTGCTTCATTCCTTTTTATTACCAGATAATAGTCCATTGAATGGATATACCACATTTATTTATCCATTCTTTTCTTGGTGGACATCTGGATTTTTTCCAAGTTATGGCTATTATAAATTGATGCTTCTTTGAAGATTTATATACGTCTTCGTATGGATATATATTTTCATTCCTCTTAGGTAGATCCTTAGGAATAGAGTTGTTGGGTGATAATAACTCTTATGTTTAGCAGTATGAGGAAATATGAAACTGGTTTTCAAGGGGACTGCATCATTTTGCATTTATACCAGCGGTATGTGGGAGTTCCCTTTTCTCTACATCCTTACGAACACTAATCACTATTTTTTTTAATTATTATTATAGCCATCCAAAGGGGTGTGGGGTGGTGTCTCATTGTGGTTTTGGTTTGCATTTTCTTAATGACTGATGATGTTGAGCATCTTTTTTTTAATGCTTGTTGAACATTTGTGTGTCTTCTTTGGAGAAATGTCTATCTATATACATTGCCCATTTTAAAATTATTTGGTTTTTTATTATTTATTTGTAAGTTGTCTAGATACAAGTCTCTTGTCAGATAAGTGACTTGCAAATATTTCTCCCTTTTTGTGCGTTGTCTTTTCACTGATGGTTTAGTTTGCAGCACAAAAGTTTTTATATTTTTATGAAAATAAAATGTTTTGCTATTTAAAAATATACCCTATCACAATCAAGAAAACTTAAATCAGTACCTACCTGAAACTATAGAGAAAGATCCATCTTTGATGTGTCCTATGAAAAAGTTGGTGTCTTTTATGTATTTTTCAGAGAAATCTGCAAGAATTGCAGAAGTATAGATTGTTTTCAATATCAAAATTAGTTATAGTTTCAAGACAGTGATTTCATTTCAATGGTATCTACTCAGAATAGTTTTAGTGTATCCAAGAAAATATGATAACAACTTCTGAAAGAAAAATGTTATATGCTTTTAGGAAATATGGCTTATGAGTGTGTAACTCACATTTCCTACTTCTGCAAAGCTTAAATTATAATGATTTATCATATCTACTACAAACAGTTATGACTCAAGACAATAGATAACTCACAGTGTTGAAGATTGGGTTTCCTAAGGCAGAACTTGAGTCAGGGATCCAAGTACACATGACTTAGCAAGAAAGTACATTCTGGGAACATACTTCAAAAACACAAGGCAAGCAGGAACAAGAATGTGATCTCAGGTAAAGTATAGCTTTGATGTAATCTCTGAAGTACTCTGGACTAGAATACTTCTTACACTCTAGGTCAGGGAATGAGTGTGAAGTTTTACCAATACTGAACACTGGTAAAATATAATTACACATTTAAGCAATCAGAAAAATGACCATCGTATGTGTCCACACACCCAGTGGACCTAGAGTGAGATGAATCTAGGTCAGAAGTCTGACCTGACTCATCTGCACCTACTCTAGCAGAGGAGCTTTGACAATGGTGCTTTGGGTCCTTGAGTATCAGAGTCAATTTAGCACCCATATCCAATAGCCCTTTAAAAAGGTCCAGTTATCCCTCTTTTCTTAGTGTATGGTTTCCAAAGTAAATAGTGTAACTCTTTTAGGAAAGGACTGGGTAAAGCATTAGTGTCTACAATTGCCCTGTTGCTGCATAGCCCATTACCATGTGTCCTGGCCTTTCCCTCAGTTGATGGTTTCTGGGTCTGAAATAAGAATCGGTTTTAAAACTAGTCAGGAGTGGCCGGCCTCAGCTATCCATTTCACCAGGCTGAATAATGCTCTGGTGGGATAAAAAGGAAGAAGAGGTCAGTGCTCAAGACAAAATAGTCAGATATTGCATGTTTTAAAAAGTCTTGTAGCATATTGGTGTGCCTCTTGTGGGGCATTAGTTGAAAGTGATGAGAGAACCCACTGAGAAGGTTATGTGAGGACACAGCCAGAGGCGACCATGTGCAAGCCAATGAGATGAATCTCAGGAGAAACCCACACTTTCAGCACTTTGATCTTGGACTTCTAGTCTCCGGAATTATGGCGACGGAGTAGTCGGACGTACCAACTTCCAACTCCCAGAACCAAAGTGGATTACAACTCAATTTTAAGAACCATCACCGGGATAAACCAACTTTGAACAAAAATAAGTGGACTCTTCAACCAAGGAACACAGAAAAAGCCACATTGAGACTGGTAGGAATAGCGAAAACGCGAAGAGGGCTGCCCAGCTCCCCGGAGCAAACGGCAGCCCGGAGAGACCCGTGTGGTGGGAGGAGAGTTTGGCGGAGAGGGAGGGACCTGGGTCCCAGGAACCAAGCCCCAGCCTCCAGTCCTAGAGCCTAGAAGAGGCGTTTGGACAGTATTGAGCTGTGAAACAAGTGAGGGAGCTCCCAGGCCTACAGTGTGGAGTATTAGGTCTCTTCCTACTCTGCTGAGGGCTGCTTAAGGTTTTGGGGCGGCAGGACGCTGAAAGGCGGTTCTGTTGGCGTGGGCAGAGGCCAAGCGGGTGGGAGATCGGTCTAGCCCTAAGGGTCGGAGGGGACCGCGAAAGCGGTCCGGAAGCTGCGGGCCCGCCTTTAATCCCACCTACGGGGACAAAGCAGGAGGCCAGGAACGGGCAGGCCCTGCGCAAGCCGGCCCTGACAGCGGGGACCGGGCTAGAACCAGGGACGGGCAGGGGCTGTGGCAGAGCTGACGCTACCAGTCCCCACCCCCCCGGCCGGAGAAACTGTGATTGGCCAGTATACGTGCGCGAGCGGGCTCCGAGCGCGGGAACGGGGTGGACCCCGAGACAAGTGGAGGCTCGCAGCTGAGCCCACGCTACTATCCCCATCCGGCCGGAGAAACCCCAGATAGCATTTATACGTGCACGAGCGGGCTCCAAACGCGGGGGCGGGATAGAGTCCGGGACGAGCGGAAGTACGCAGCTCGGCGGAAGCCAGCAAACACGCCCGCCCCAATAAACCTTGGTTTCCAACCCTGCGCAGAAGGGCCCTGGCCTCGAGGGCGGGGCTAAAGCTCTGGACGGGCAAAAGCTTACAGCTGAGAGCACGTCAAAAGCGCCGCATAACCCGCGGAACTGTAGCGAGCAGGCTCTGACTGCTGGTTCTGGGCGGAAGTCCGGAAATAGGCTGGGTCCGCAGCTGAGGAAAGGTGCTCACCTCTACCCTTGGTGCTAATCTTGTGGCTTCAGTCACAGCCCCTCCCACGGAGGAGAGGCAGAAATCACAGCAAAAGCCACAGTGGGCCGGCGCTGGCAAAGCTCATACCCAACCACCCTAGGCACCGGCAGAGGGGGTGGGGGGCCTGCAGATAGACCACACCTAGAGAACACAAAGGCAACACCTACTGGACTCCAGTGGCCACAACTTGCTTATACACAGAAAAAATGGGCAGGCAGAGGAATGCAAACCAAATGAATCAAGAGAAATCCCCAGAGAAGGACCTGAATGAACCAGATATAACCAAATTACCAGAAGCAGAATTTAGAATAATGATAGTTAGGATATTCAAAGAAATTAGAGCAACAATGGATAGTCATTATGAACACCTAAATAAAGAGATAACAAGTATAAAAAATGAAATTGAAATAATATAAAAGAATCAGACAGAAATGACAAATACAGTATCAGAACTGAAGACCACAATGGAAGGAATTAAAAGCAGGATGGATGACGCTGAGGATCGAATAAGCGAGTTAGAGGACACAATAAACAAAGGCACAGAAGCAGAGAAGAAAAAGGAAAAGAGACTTAAAAAATGTGAGGAAACTCTAAGGGAGCTTTGTGACAACATGAAGAGAAACAACATTCGCATCATAGGGGTGCCTGAAGAAGAGGAGAGAGGACAGGAAATGGAAACTTTGTTCAATCAAATCATAGCAGAAAACTTTCCTAAATTAAGGCTGGGAAACACTCCACACATTCAAGAAGCACACAGAACTCCATTAAGGAGAAACCCAAAAAAATCTACACCAAGACACATCATAGTTAAAATACCAAAGCTAATGGATAAAGAAAAAATTTTAAAAGCTGCTAGAGAAAAAAAGACTATCACCTACAAAGGAGCCCCCATAAGGATGACATCGGACTTCTCAACAGAAACACTTGAGGCCAGAATGGAATGGCAAGAAATAATCAAAGTAATGCAGAACAAGAACCTACAACCAAGACTACTTTATCCAGCAAGGCTAACGTTTAAAATTGAAGGAGAAATAAAGAGCTTCCCAGAAAAAGAAAGTCTGAAGGAATTCATAAAATCAAACCAATTCTGCAAGAGATACTAAGGGGCCTCATGTGAACAGTTTAAAGGGAGGAATGAATAGAGCAAAAGAAGAATACAGCTTTAAAGAATAAAATGGCAATAAACAACTACATATCAATAATAACCTTAAATGTAAATGGATGAAATGATCCAATCAAAAGACATAGGGTAGCTGCATGGATAAAGAAACAGGACCCATACATATGCTGTCTACAAGAGATACACCTTAAAACAAAAGATGCTCATAGACTGAAGGTAAAAGGATGGAAAAAAATATTTCATGCAAATGGAAATGAAAAAAAAGCAGGGGTAGCAATACTTATATCAGACAAAATGGACTTTAAAACAAAGGCTGTAGTAAGAGATAAAGGAGGACACTACATAATGATAAAGGGAACAATTCAACAGGAAGATATAACTATTGTAAATATCTATGCACCAAATATAGGAGCCCCGACATACATAAAGCAGACTTTGATGGATATAAAGGGCGAGATTAACAGCAATACTATCATAGTAGGGGATTTCAATACCCCTCTAACAACACTGGATAGATCCTCAAGAAAGAAAATTAATAAAGAAACAGCAGACTTAAAGGATACACTAGATCAACTTGATTTAATAGATATCTTCAGAACTTTTCACCCTAAAGCAGTAGAATATACATTCTTCTCAAGCGCTCATGGTACGTTTTCTAGGATAGACCACATTTTAGGACACAAAAATGGTCTCAATAAATTTAAGAAGATTGAAATCATATCAAGCTTTTTCTCTGATCACAAGGCCATGAAACTAGAAATTAACCACAAAAGAAAAAATGAAAAATACTCAAACACTTGGAAACTAAATAGCATGATATTAAATAATGAATGGATTAACAATGAGATCAAAGAAGAAATAAAAAAGTTTCTAGAAACAAATGATAATGAGCACACATCAACTCAAAATTTATGGGACACAGCAAAAGCAGTTCTGAGAGGGAAGTTCATTGCACTACAGGCATATCATAAGAAGCTAGAAAAAGCTCAAATAAGCAACCTGACCCTGCATCTAAAAGAACTAGAAAAACAACAACAAATAAAACCCCAGACAATAGAAGGAAGGAAACAATAAAGGTCAGAGCAGAAATAAATGACATAGAGGCTAAGGAAACAATACAGAGGATCAATGAAACCAGAAGCTGGTTCTTTGAAAAGGTAAACAAGATTGATGAACCTTTAACTAGACTCACCAAGAAAAAAAGAGAGAGGACTCAAATAAATAAAATTAGAAAGGACAGTGGAGAAATCACAACTGACACAACAGAAATACAAAGCATTGTAAGAAAATACTATGAAGAACTATATGCCAAAAAATTAGACAATCTTGGTAAAATGGACAAATTTCTTGAATCATATAACCTTCCAAAAATCAATCTGGAAGAATCAGAACACCTAAACAGACCAATTACAGCAAATGAGATCGAAACAGTTATCAAAAAAATCCCAAAAAAGAAAAGTCCTGGGCCTGATGGCTTCACAAGTGAATTCTATCAAAAATTCAAAGAAGAACTAACTTCTATCCTCCTCAAGCTATTTCAAAAAATTCAAGAGGAAGGAAGACTTCCAAACTCCTTTTATGAGGCGAGCATAATTCTGATCCCGAAACTCGGCAAAGACAACACAAAGAGAGAAAATTATAGGCCTATATCCCTGATGAATTTAGATGCTAAAATTCTCAACAAAATATTAGCCAACCGGATCCAGCAATATATGAAAAAAATCATACACCACGATCAAGTGGGATTTATTCTGGAGAGGCAAGGCTGGTTCAATATTCGCAAATCAATCAATGTGATTCACCACATAAACAAAAGGAAGGACAAAAAATCACATGATAATTTCAATAGATGCAGAAAAGGCATTTGATAAAATCCAGCACCCATTCATGCTCAAAACTCTCAGTAAAGTGGGAATACAGGGATCATTCCTTAACATGATAAAGGCCATCTACGATAAACCGACAGCAAACATCATATTAAATGGACAAAGATTAAAAGCAATCCCCTTAAGATCAGGAACCAGGCAGGGTTGCCCACTTTCACCACTCTTATTCAACATAGTTCTGGAAGTCCTAGCTACAGCAATCAGACAAGAAGAAGAAATAAAAGGCATACAAATTGGAAAAGAAGTAAAACTGTCATTATTTGCAGATGATATGATATTGTATATTGAAACCCTAAAGTCTCAGTCAAAAAACTACTGGACCTTATAAATGATTTCAGCAAGGTGGCAGGATATAAAATACTCAGAAATCAGAGGCATTCCTATACACCAACAATGAAATATCAGCAAAACAAATTAAGGAAACAATCCCCTTCACTATTGCAGCCACAAAAATAAAGTACCTAGGAGTAAATTTAACCAAGGAGGTTAAGGACTTGTACTCGGAAAATTATAGAACATTGATAAAAGAAATCAAGGAAGATACAAACAAGTGGAAGCACAAACCGTGCTCATGGCTAGGAAGAATAAACATCATTAAAATGTCTATATTACCCAAAGCAATTTATAAATTCAATGCAATACCAATTAAAATACCAATGACATACTTCAAAGATATAGAACACATATTCCAAAAATTTATATGGAACCAAAAAAGAACACGAATAGCCTCAGCAATCTTAAAAAGAAAAAATAAAGCAGGAGGTATCACTCTTCCTGATATCAAGGCTTACTACAAGGCCATTATACTCAAGACAGCCTGGTACTGGCATAAGAACAGGCACATAGATCAATGGAACAGAACAGAGAACCCAGAAATAAACCCACAGCTTTATGGACAACTGATATTTGACAAAGGAGGAAAGAACATACAATGGAGTAAAGACAGCCTCTTTAACAAATGGTGTTGGGAAAATTGGACATCTACCTGCAAAAAAATGAAAATAGACCATCAACTTACACCATTCACAAAAACAAATTCAAAATGGATAAAAGACTTAAATGTAAGCCGTGAAACCATAAGCATCTTAGAAGAAAACATAGGCAGCAAGCTCTCCGACATCTGTAGCAGCGGTATATTTGCCGATTTATCTTCATGGGCAACTGAAATAAAAGGCAAGATAAACAAATGGGACTATATCAAACTAAAAAGTTTTTGCACAGCTAAAGACTATAGGAACAGAATAAAAAGACAAACCACACAATGGGAGAACATATTCGACAGCACATCTGATAAGGGGTTAATAACTAAAATTTATAAAGAACTTATAAAACGCAACACCAGGAAGACAACGCAATCAAAAAATGGGCAAAAGAAATGAATAGAAATTTCTCCAAAGAGGACATACAGATGGCCAATAGGCATATGAAAAAATGCTCAACATCACTAATCATTAGAGAAATGCAAATTAAAACCACAATGAGATATCACCTCACACCAGTCAGAATGGCACTTATCAGCAAAACAACACAGAATAAGTGCTGGCGAGGATGTGGAGAAAAGGGAACCCTTCTGCACTGCTGGTGGGAATGCAGACTGGTGCAGCCACTGTGGAAAACAGTTTGGAGATTCCTCAGAAAATTAAAAATCGAACTGCCTTTTGACCCAGCTATCCCACTTTTAGGAATATACCCTAAAAACACCATAGCACTGTTCGAAAAGAAGAAATGCGCCCCCATGTTCGTGGCAGCATTGTTCACAATAGCGAAGATCTGGAACCAGCCCAAGTGTCCGTCAGAAGACGAGTGGATTAAAAAGCTATGGTACATATATACTATGGAATACTACTCAGCCATAAGAAACGATGACATCGGATCATTTATAACAAAATGGATGTACCTTGATAACATTATACGGAGTGAAATAAGTAAATCAGAAAAAAAGAAAAACTGAGAACAGCACAATTACATACATAGGTGGGACATGAAAGTGAGGGTATGAGACATGGACAAGAGAGTGGTGGTTATGGGATGGGGGAGGGAGGGAAGAGTGGGATAGGGAGGAGGGGAGGGACGCAGGGAAAACCAGATTGAAGGTGACAGAGGACAATTTGACTTTTGGTGATGGGTATGCAACACAATTGAATGATAGGATAACCTGGAGATGTTTTCATTGTACATATGTACCCTGATTTAATGATGTCACCCCATTAGAATTAATAATAATAAAATATATATATATATAAAAATAATAATAATAAAAAATTTATTTTTAAAACACACACACACACACACACACACAAAAAAAAAACTAGTCAGGAGTAAGTGACTCTCCAGTGGTGAAGCTGATATCAGCTGTCTGCCCTCTGTTGATCTACTCTTGAATTATTTTGTTGTATATATTAAGCAGTATCTTCATGGCTGCTCATCTATGTTTTCCTTAGAAACTCAATTCTCTATTATCTACTGCCACAGATTTTTGTGAATGCTACTCCAACCATTCTCCTCATAATGCTAATTATGTCCACCTTGCCTGGGAATTTCAAAGCTTACAGTCTCTGCTATAATAGGCTCCTAATATTTACTACCATCTACTCTGCCCTACAGAGAACAGGCACAACTATCTTTTTACTGGTGTCAGTGCCCCTCACCAGAGCAGCAAATCTTTACGTATGCTTTAGTAAATGGCAGGTTCCCTTGGGGCCCAGCTCTGGTCCACCGTCAGCTGTTAGGTTTTCCAATAGTATGTGGTAGACCATCACATAATGCATGCTTCTCTGAGCCTTTTGATTCCATTCATCACAGTCTGTCATGGCAGTACCGTAATCCCTTTTTCAAGATTCTATGAGAGCTCAAAGCAGTATATTAAAGCTGGCCTCCAGGGGACATTGGGATGTTAAGGGGCAGTCGTGGTGTTAAGTCATGTGTCACAGAAGAATTTTGCATTTTGACAAACTTCCACTTACTAGCTTTATCTTCTGCCCTCCTTGACCCAGCACCCTCAGGTTTAATATATGCAACTTTAATTGCTGTTGATGACCAAACTATCCATGACATTTTTACTCAATCAGCATTCATTCAATGAGTACATAGAAATGTGAGAACTATTCTAAACATTAACTCTAATAAAAGCCACTAAATTAGGATCAGATCAAATTCATTTTGCTGTGAGGGCTTTTTGTGCCCACAAAAGATTGGTCAGTGGTTTGCTTCATATTCAAAATTAATATTCAGTTTATTACAGTTATAAATTCAAACTCTTTTCTATTTAAGTTTAGCATATAAATCTTATTTTTTCTATTTTAAACCAAGCAAATTTAAATAATTACTTTCAAGGAACCTTAAATAATGTTTGACTTCTTTCACAAATTTTATTGCATAATCTTAAATATTTTAATCCCACTTATACATTTAATTAAGTGAATTTCTATTTTAAAGTGCTCTAATTGTATGATTTAGCAAATAAAACTTCCAGATGATAGTACTATATGATCCACATAAATTAAATTTTATAAGTACTGTGAATATAAATACTCCAAATGGTCCATAAACATAGTAAAATTTCAAATTGAAATCATAAATCTACAGTTATAATTTTTTACCCAAATATACCATTTTATATTTTGAATTGGATTTATAAGATGATCACACTAATACATCAAATTCTCTTAAAATATGTAATGACAAATATCTATTACATATCTTTTAAAACTTAAAAAATAATGCTAATAATTTTTATTGAATTTATTGGGGTGACATTGGTTCACAGATACAGGTTTCAAGTGTACTATTCAACAAAACATTATCTGCACACTGCATCATGTGCCCAGTGCCCCAAGAAAAGTCTCTTTTCTTACATACTTTGTACTTACTTCTTAATATCCAGGAGCTGAAATATGCATATTTAGTAAGGAAGAAACTTATTTCAGTTATGAGGTTATATAACAGGTTGAACATGAGACATAGAGCTTTCAGCCTCCAGGGAAATTTGTTTCAAAGTCTAGACAATCAGGATGAGACCTTCACAATACTTGAAACTTTTCAATACATCAAAACAATTTAATCATGTAGCTCATACAGCCTACTTTTTATTTTAACTCTCATCCAGGTTGATCATTTGATGAAATTTTGCATTTGGGGATGGGGGTAAAAATATTTAAATGTTTTCCTGCTTAATATTAGAATTATTTGAATTTAATAGAATTCTAAGTTAAGTATATGATTGATAGTTTTCTTTTAATTTAAAGATCCTGGCTGAGTCTTAGAAGCCTGCAGACTTCTTTGTTCTTAAGACCAAACAACTCTTTTATACATTTAAAATTATTCCTAATAAATTTTGAGTACTTCACATAAGTTTACCTGACTGTGGACATAACTAACAAAGTTATTCTAATGACAAAAAGTAATGCACCACTGCACACTCAGAAAGCAGTCATTTCTTGATTTGACAATCTTACTCTTGCCAATTTGTCTAACCATTGATTCATTTACGCATCCACTAAACACTTACCAAAGCCCTTAATGCCGTGGAATATCCTTTCTGAGAAGGCAATCAAGTAACTGAGAATTTATTGCCTCTTGTTAAAGAGAAATATGTAAGAAAAGAAGCAGTCTAAAAGTTCCCTCACCTATATGGTAACAATAAGCATAAATATGAAAATCTGCACAAGGCTGAAGAATATGGTCAAGCTTGTATAAGTGGTAGCATAGAGGTACACCCGTGCTGTAAAGCGAGAACTGAGCTCTGTGTTTTGAGGTATAAGCCTGGGAAATGTGCATGAGGATCACGCTACCTCTTAGTGAACACTCAGGGGTGTGTTGAGGTTGTGTGTTGCTTGTTTGGTGTTTGAAGTGAATGTAAGGCATTATAGATTTGCTCTCAGCAGTTTCTTAAATGACAGTGGATCTTGGAACATCATGGTATTGAGCTGTGGTCTGAGACAAAAAAAAAAAGTATTTACTAACAAAGATCAACTGAGCATCCACTAGTCATCCATTACTCAGCAATATTCTGAATGCTGAGGAAACAGGAGTGAACAAAACAAATAGACCAAATCCCTACTTCCATGGAGCTTACAATCAGGTGGCTACAGCCTCTAGACAACTAGGGTAGTAGATAGAGCCAAGAGGATTAAAAAGCTCTTTGTCAAGAGTGGAAAGGGAGGTTCTCATGTCCGACATAATCTGTTCTTCATGTATCCTGAGTAACCATCTGTCCTTACAATGAACTCTGGGGCAACTGGGAGTATCCTGTGTTATTTCTTGTTCTAGCAATTCCAATTAATTTCTAGTTACTTTTCTTTAATAAAAGTTTATAGGAGTTTCTTTTGGCACCTTTTCCTTTTTGCATCATGATAACCACAAAGCTGATACATGTAGAAAAGTTAATTATGTTTTATAATATAAATTATCACTATACTATAATTTGTGTTGAATTGCACCTTACAGTAAAGTTGTATTTCAAAACTTGCTGCACATTCAGGTATCTTGACCTAATTTCTTTGAATTTTATACATTTTTTAACATTGTATGTGAATGATTAAAGGCATTTGATGAAAAGAGACTTAAACTGGAATTTAATTATTTAATTAAATAATGAGATTTCTTCTAATGGATTAAGAGGGTCACAATGTAGCAGTGAACTCTCCTCATGTCATCTCAACTCCATTGTGTTGGTAAACAGTGTTCTTCTAACCCTTACTAGTATGACAGCTGAGTTGGGTGGCTGATCTCTGCCTGTTCTAGAGTCTGCACCTCTGTATTTCCCAAGAGAAGTCCCAGAGCTTGTAGATTATGGGTACCACACATAATAAATTGTCATTTTTAACTTCTGTAGTGAATAGTGCTTCAGCTTCATTGCCCATTGCCTTTTCTAAAGTGATTTTATTTTAAGTTTTTGGTGAGGACATTTAAATTCTACTCTCTTAGATGATTTCAAATTTCAAATTTTACTCCATGAAGAAGTTTTATTGTAGAGTCTTATCATAGCTCCATATGCAATATTCTTCCAGAGAAATGTCCAGCTTCACAGAATTAACAGAACTATTATGGCTCTGCAAGGTAAGCAGGGAGTTCAGTTTGTGAATTTTAAAATCATATGTGAATAAAACTGATTTCATTTCAGAAAATAACTTGTGCATGTTAATGGCAGCATTATTTTTAATCACCAGAAGCTGGAAATAACACAAATATCCACCATTAGGTGGACGAAATGTTGCATGTGAGGAGGAAAAAAGACTTTGGCGGTGAAAAGGAATGAACTGCTGATATCATGGATTACTTGTAAAAACATAATGCTGAGTGAAAGCAGCATTATGTGAAAACAGAATAAACACTCAATGATTCAATTTATGTTAAGATGCAAATGAACCTATAATGACACAAAGCTGATGAGTGGTTACTGGGCACAAGGGTGGGAGGAGGGACCAGCTGCAAAGGAACATAAGGGATCTTGAAGAGGCAGCGATGTTGTGTTCTGTGATGTGACGATGGATCCACAGGTGTACACAATACACAAGACTCATCACATTGTACACTTCTAATAAATACATGTATTGGGTGTAAATTATTTCTCAAGGGAATTAGTGAAGAAATAATTTATTGAGAAATAGAAATCACATAGAAAGCAAAGATTATATGGTTTAACAGAATTCTTTTCAACCTTAAATTCTCAAATTCATTAATACTTCTTCAAAATGATGAAGAACAAGGAATTTAGCTTATTGTAGAAGTCTTATTGAAATGTGTTTTTCATATTATGCACACAGAAAGATAGCATTTCAAAATTCAAATCAAAGATAAGCACATTTGCTATTTCCTTTATAGTATTAACTCAGGTTCTAAAACCAGAATATATGTCAAGTTTTGAGCCAACTGAAAATATGTGAGGCAATGAGCCTCTAAATTTTCTATCCTTGAGTGATGCTGGCTGTCTTGATACTATGGTTTTGTTTTGTTTTGTTTTTATGCTAATCATGCTTTTGAAGGGAGCAAAGAATCCTAAATTTCCCCATGGTCTTATGTATCACCAACAGCATCTTAACATAATTGAATAGAGTTTGAAATAATCATTGCAAAATTTTTCCTAGTAACCATATTGGATGGTGCAGGTAAAGTTAACATTTTTTTCGTGGCAGCTTCTGTTTCTTAGAAAATACAAAAATGAGTCACATGAGAAAAATGAGGGGTTACTGTCAGGGCCTAGAGTTGAATGTGGGTGACTTTATCAGTAGATCTACAGGACGGATTTGGATTGTCCCTGGTTGCTTTCCTAAGCACAAGTACTCACCTGTAAAAACTTTTGCAGATCTGATAGAAAAGGGAATGTTTAGTGAGATAGAATCACTTAAAATGTAGCTGGAACCTTCTGCAGCTAACTTATTCATGTTTCTTTTCCTAGCAAATGTCCTCTTGATTAAAATAATTAAATATCTTCTCAGGAAAAGACAGGTTGCTTGAATTGCTTTTACAAACCCATAAAGGGAAAACTAACTAGGAGTTAGTTTTCAGCCAGGAGTCCTCCATGACAGTGTTCATCCTCATCCCAGACTCCTGCCTGGCTTGTTCCTTCCATTCCTTTTTTTTAGGTCTTTGTTAAAATGTGACCTTCCCAGCAAAACTTTCTGACCACTTATTTAAAATTGAACCTTACCAAAACTCACTCTTAAACCCCACCCACAAACAAATCACTATGCCTCTTTTCTATTTTTTACTGTGTTCATTATTCCATTATATGATAAACTTTGTATTTTGCTCATTTAATCACTTTCTGTCTTTCCTCCTCTCTCCAACAGCCTCCACAATACTTTTCTTCTTTTGCTTTTTTTTCCCCTGACTCTTTCACTACTATATTCTGAGGTCCTGAGAGTACCTGGAATACAGCGGGCACTAATTAACTCTCAATGCATGAATGAATGAATGAATGAATGAATGAATGAATATGAAGGAAGGGGAGGAGAAAAGAGGAGAGAGGAGAGAGGAAGGGAGGGCACGGAAGGAGAGGGGAGGGTAGGGGAGGAGGGGAGGGAAGAGAGATCCAATACACAGATTAGAATTCACTTTATTAACAGACTGGTAGGAGCAAGCAGTGAATTTTTCTTACGTTTTGATAGGAAATTTTATATAAGCCTCCATAAACAGAGCATCTTGAATTCTAAACTATTCCAATTATTGTTCCATGAGATCTTAATATGTGTTTGTTATTAAAGTATCTACAAATAATTATATTTTAGAAATATACATTATATTTATATCTCAAAGAAGCACACAGCATATTTTATTCAGAGTTCTGAGCAATTCAGCAATAAAATCAAGTAAGAAAAGCATATCAACAAACTTGCTTTATTTTTTTAAACCACTTTTTAAATTTTATGTAACAACATCCCCTTCAAAACATCTGTTAACATCTCAAGCATTAGTTTTTAGTGAAGCACAATTTATTAAATACTGGCATATTCAAGCTATTCTTCATCACTGAAGGAAAAGAAAAGCTCTACCAGTTATTTAAGAACTCAAAAGGAATAACATCAATACAACATTCTGAAAAATACTGCTTGAGAATTAAATATAACCAAATAGTGAAACATAATAATGAATCAAGGGGAGAACGACAAGTATTTTATAGAAACAGTGTGAACTATGGATTTATATTTAAGGCTTAGCAATGAAATTATATAGACTTAGGGCTAAGTCCATGTAATTGCTGATTAATTTTTTGCAGTTTAGTGCAGTTCAAAAAAGGATTTTAAAATAGAATATGTAATTCAAAAATAAAGTTTATGATATATAAGATGAGAATTTAGAAAATAATGAAAGTCATACTAAGAGTGGTTAGTTTTCTTCATTAAATTCTTGAGCAATTAACCCTTCATTTGGTGTGAGGGAATGCCCACCATGCATACAAAGTTTAAAAAAAATGACAAGATAAATAAGACAAAGAATATTTCAATAATTTGAGCTAAGTTCTTTCTAAGCAGAATATCATAGATAGAAGACAAATTAAAAAAGTGACAGGTATATCTCCATTATACTTAACTATTGTATATGACTTTGAAAAGAGGCTTGAATTCTTTTAATTAGCATTCAGAAATTAGCCAAAATTAACAAGATCAATAATTCTTTGAACCAGCAATTGTTTGGGAAAGAGGCGTTTTCAAATGCACCATCGGTAAGAGTGTTCTTGTCTCTCAATAAGTATTTGAATTGAAGCATTTTTTCACCTCAACTCTACTTCTAGAAATTTATCCAAAGGAAGAAACTAGAAATATGCAAAAATAACCAATTTATATTCAATGTAGATTTTCCTTTTTTTTGTTAACAGGGACAGAGAGAGAGTCAGAGAGAAGAATAGATAGGGACAGACAGACAGGAATGAAGAGAGATGAGAAGCATCAATCATTATAGTTTTTCGTTGCTGTTGTGACACCATAGTTGTTCATTGATTGCTTTCTCACATGTGCCTTGACCGCGGGCCTTCAGCAGACCGAGCTACCCCTTGCTGGAGCCAGCGACCTTGGGTCCAAGCTGGTGAGCTTTTGCTCAAGCCAGATGGGCCCGCGCTCAAGCTGGCGGGCTCGGTGTCTCGAACCTGGGTCTTCCGCATCCCAGTCCGACATTCTATCCACTGCACCACCGCCTGGTCAGGCTAGATTTTCCTTTTCAATGGAGAAATTAACATTAGAATGTGGGAGAATTTGTAGCATAATTTAAAAAGATATAGGCTACAGAATTAGGATCCAGCTATCCTGAATACTCAGATCTTGAGGTTTTAGTTTCTTGTATAATGCACACACACATACACACACACATGTCAATATACTAATTCAATAGACTATTATGCGTTCTTCAAATAAGTTACAAAAATTATACCCTAACATGAAAAATGTTCAGAATACATTGTTAAGTCAAAAGCAACCTAATCTAGTATACATGTATTTATTCAGTAAAAAATACATATTAAACAATTGACAAAGATTATCTGACAGCAGGGAGATAGGTCAGGGAAAAGACTGCATAGAGAAATCACTGATTTTCTAACTTAATATATTCCATAATCTTTAACTATATTTTTAATTAGAAAGTATTGCTTTTATAAATCAGCAACAACAAAAATACCCCCAGAAATAAAAAAACCAAACAAGCTTATTTGATGTATCTTCATAACGCTCTCAAGCTTTCTCCATGAAGGTCAGACATATTATCAATATTGTTCAATGTCTTCTCAACTTAAACTTTTTAAAAAGTCCACCTCTGTACTCAAAATTATGTATACCTGAGATTCATAGATCTTCACCTACTAATCTTTTCACTTCTTAAAATAAACTTTCAATAATTTGTTTTTGAATCCTAAGAATTAAATTCTCTGTCAGTTAATTAATCCTATTACTGGATTAGAATAAGATTTAATAATAAACTCAAGGGATGCCATTTAAAAATCATTTTTTAAACTCTTGTGGATTTGAAAGTGAAGTAAAACACTGAGTTGAGACACACAGAAGCAAGCTAATCTCAAAATTAGTGGTTAATTCTAGGATTATGAATTTTACTATTTATGTACATAACTTCTTCACCTGAATGAAGAGCCTTAACTGCTGTTTTCATGTTTGATTAAATAATCCCTCGCTGCAGCAATTCACTGAAGTTTAATTACAGCCTGGATGGTGATTCTCATGCCAGACCCGGAATACTAGTGGAGACTCATCCAATGTCCACTTCACTTCGGAATTTAACTCCAAGTGTATCTAGAGCAATACTATGGGTGGAGAAAGAAAACAGGATGTACTGAAAAAGACACCTGGTGATTATATTACTCTAAAAGAGTAGCTTTGTAAAAACATCTTCAGGGGTTAATTTTCTAGCTAAAAATAGATGACACCATTCACTTAGTAACATGAATTTATTCCAGAGCAATACCAGTATTTCTGGAGTTCATAGAATCAGAAAAACCATTATCTTTAGAAAACCTTTTTCAAATTTTGAGAAAAATTTGGTAATTCTGTGAAACTTCTTATATTGACTGATTTAGAATATATCATAATTCAAAGCAAATAATATATTTATTGGAAATATATCATGGAAATATATTTTGACATTTTTTTGAAAATGCTATTTCATACCTGAGGAGGTAACCTATTGTGCTTTGCTACACAATGTAACCTGAAGCTACTAAATTAAGATACATTTTTAGAACACTTATAGATCACTTTAATATGATTTTAATAAAATTTTATTAAAGTTGCCCTAAGCCTTCTCACTTTAATTCAATTTGTATTTCAGGAGAGGTCCCAATACTTATTCAAAATACTCTATACATTATTAACTGTCTTCAGATAGTGGAAATATATACCAAAATCTCTCACTGTGGATGCCAAAGATAGTGGCTTTGTACTGCAAGCCACCAGCATCCATCATACAGGCTTTGCAAATCTTCTTCAATACCTCCCTCTGTTCTTTTATACTTCCTGTGGTCTATTTTCCCAACAGCAGACAAAGGGATTCTTTTAAATTTTAACTGCCATCATGGCACTTTCCCACACAAAACCCTGCAATAACTCCTGTCCTCTCCACCACCTCCAATCATAGAATAAATCCAAAGAGCTGTCTGACCTGGTCCATCTAGCATTCTCTACCTTTGCACTGCTTTGGAGTCACTGTACTTCACTATGGTCCTCCACTACATCCCTGTACTCTTTCCTACACAGAAAGGTCTGTTCACACATGTCCCTAAGATTTTCGCTCTCTTTCTTTGTTTAGATCTCTGCTTTAATGTTACCTCAGCAGAAAGGCATCTTCTGAGACCCACAATCATTCTTATCTCATTGCTATGTCTGATAGTATCTTATTATTTGTTTTAAGATTTTTTGTTCTTGTTATTCTTATTTTCTCTCATCACAAGAATCTAAGCTACATAAAAATGTAGGTTTTGACTCTTCAATACCAGACACATAGTAGGGACCCAAAAATTACTTGTTCAATAAATTAATAAAGACTTAAAGTATTAACTTGATGTTATTTTATATTTCAGACTGAGTGACTTTAATCTCTATAATATTCTCTACAAATCCAGAAAACTGTCCAATCCATTGTTCTATAACTTTTATTATTATTAAATTATGAAACTCAATACTACAATGGTATAACCATTTGAAAGTTATAACTATTAGCATATCTAAGTTTAAGTATTTTTTATGAGCATAAAACCTAAGTTGGGTTTTCTTTCAGAATTTTAAAGGTAATATACTTTTTTTTCTCTCATCCTCTAAATAATAGAATTATTATTTCTCCTTGCTCTCTGAACTAACCATTCTTTTTCTCTGAATTTGTGGTCACATGCACTCCTAAACCTTTAGTACAAATTTTATAGATGTTTCTAAAACTTTATCTTTGGCCTTTCATTTTTATTCAAATCCAGTCACATTTTCAATTGCTTAGAGAATTCTTCAGTTTTGTGTTCTTCCAATCCTCAACCTCAACATAAACTTTTTAGTCTACTAACTATTAATAAGTGGAAGTAGAATCTAGTTTTCTTATTCCAACAACAATAATTATCACTTGTTTAAACTCTTTTTTCACTTCTTACTCTGCTGGAACTGCAACACATACTGTAGGACTTGAGGTAAAGTATATTATCTATGTGAGAATGCTATAAAGATTATAAGGATATATTATTACTCCTTATATTTGTATATATCCCAGTGTTTAAGACATGTTTACTCATTCTGTTGCATGTCAGCATAGAATAAATATAATCATTATATTCAGTTTATATTATGATTTCCCATAACTTATAAAGTTACCCTCTACTTTCTTTTCTACTCCAACATGTGGTATACTGTCAGATATTTAACAAAAAACTCTCCAGGGCTTGAAAATCTTGTATTTATTATGTGGTGGATAAACTTATAGTGCTGGGAATACATATAAGGAAAACAGACAAAATACTGCTCCAAAAAGTTTATATTCTTGCTGGAGGAGACAGATACCAAACAAATGATACAACATAAATAAACAAAGTGTTTTCTCATGAACTAATTGGTTAAGTAGGAAATAAAGACAGTTGTGAAATTAGAACAATAGTAGTTCATATGTAAGAAGCAGGTTCTATCTTCTATTTTCTCAGTCCTAAAGGTCTTATTTAATAAAGACTCAATGCCCTAACTTATTTTGTGTAATTATAAAAACAACTCATTTTTCACTTCTCCAAAGTTTGGTTCCATTTTCAGAACTTTTAGTAATTAACTGACCATAATACAAAATGTTAGAATTTTTTGGCATATATAAGTAAACAGGTATATAATATCTCTCTCTGCCCCCTGTGCAGTGCCAGGACAAAAGGGATGTTGTCAGAGTCACATCATCATTGACTTTTAATACTGAAAGGAAATGAATGGTGGTCAGGTAGAGAGAAAGTAATTTATTTTATGGCTTGAGGGTGTCTTAGGCTTTTTTTATGTTGAAATGACCGCCAGTTAGCTTCCATATAATATCATCTCAAATAAATGATTATAATCTTTAGTTCTTGATCTAATAACTATATATACAAGTAGTAAAATAGTTACTTATCTAGTGATAAATATGTATAATGCATTATAAATTACAGTCATGGGTAGTTATATTTATAATGCATATTTCACAGATATTTGCCACTATGATTAAGTAGGGGAAAGAGTATACAAATATTTTCTTATTTAGATAATTATATTTTGTACTGTTTTCCTTAGACTTCATAACCTAACTTGGGCAACTGGCTTGGGAACATAAGTGTATCTATTATAATTTTCATTACCACATTATTCATTTATATAGAATCTTTCCTCCTCAAGGATTTCAAGGTGATTTACAAACATTAATTGCCAAATATTATCCATAGTGTTCCTCTGAGATATGTAAATCTGAAGTTGAAATAATTAACTTTTATAATCAAATCCTTATCTTATACATACATGCACATCACTACCACCACCACCACCATCCACATTATTTACTAACTTACAAAATAACCCCATCTAGACTGTGGAAGTGTAACTTCAGAGGTGAACAACTGGGGAAACAATGGCAGCAACTGCTTAGCCCAGATGGCAGCCAGACTTATAAGAATCCGACTCTTCTCTTCAAGATGATTTGTCTATGTCAGAAACCATAAATGACAGAGTATGAAGCTAAGTCCATGAAAATTTTGATTTTTTCCAAGTAAAATTACAAAAACAACAATGAAATGGTATAAAGCTAAGTCCATGAAAAGTTGGCTTATACCAACAGAATTCTAACTCCAGGCTTGCACTTCTTGGAGGGAAGGAATATTCCATCTCAGTCATTATTGAAGTTCCTTCTCCACTCTGGTTTGCATTAGAATCTCAAAGACCCATGAGATTTTTCAGAGGATGGATCTCTAATCTCTGACTTCCCTGGGCTGCTCTGACATCCACACTAATGTTGTTCATTGCAGTCTAATGACTCTGCTTCTGTGCCATGTGCCCAGCAAACTGCCTCCCTCATCACCTATGAAGCCAGCCCCTCTAACTTCAGGCCACATCGTTGGCATACTACAGAGAACAGCAACAAAACCAAAAATTTATTTTGGAACAAAATTAGTACATTTGATGAAACTCCAAAGAGGTTTGATCAAGATAAAATAAAACAAGTCAAATAAACAATATCAAAAAAAAAGGAAACATCACTGTGGATCAGACACAGAAAAGAGTAACACAAAATACTCTGTTGGTAAGTAAAATCCTAGAATAAACTAAATTCTCAGAAGACATTCTTTATAAAACTAAGAGAGAAAAAGTAGAAAAATTTATATATTCCTTTATTAAAGACAGTCTCAATAATTTCAGGTTCATGAGATAACTGAACCTGGCTTTATTTTTTCCTTCTGTAAATAAGCAGGTTGGACTATATCAGCATTCCAGAAAACACCAGACCAATAAGATTTCACCAGTGAATTCTGTCAAACACACATAAACTAGAAATAATCCCAATGTTACATACATTCTTTCAGAGAATAGGAAAAGTGAGTATCCTCTTCACTCTTTATGAGACCATCACTTCCTTGATAGTAAACCACAAAAAAGAACAGAGTAAAAAAAGAAAAACAAGCCAAACTTACTCATAAACATAGATAAAAAACATTTCTAAAGAAAATATTAACAGAACTATGCTTGACCAGGCAGTGGCGCAGAGGATAGAGCGTTGGACTGGGATGCGGAGAACTCAGGTTCAAAACCCTGAGGTCACCACCTTGCGTGCAGGTTCATCTGGCTTGAGCAAGGCTCACCAGCTTGAGCCTAAGGTCGTTGGCTTGAGCAAGGGGTCACTCAGTCTGCTGTAGCCCCCCTGTCAAGGCACATATGAGAAAGCAATCGATGAACAACTAAGGTGCCACAAAAAAGAATTGATGCTTCTCATCTCTCTCTCTCCCTTCCTGTCTGTCCCTACCTGTACCTCTCTCTGTTTCTCTCTGTTTCTGTCACAAAAAAATACATTAATTAGTTAAAATATATATATTAGTTCAACAATAAATGCAATATATCATAACAAAGTAGCATTTATTTCAGAAATGCAATGTTGACTTAACATAAAAAATAATATAATCTGTCCTTTGAACAGAGTAAAGAAGAAAAACACTATGATCATCTCAATAAAGATAGGAAAATATTTAATAATCCATGACTTAAAAATAAAATCCTGGCAAACTCAAAATGAAAGGGACATTTCTTATACTTCTACAGGGTATCTACAAAGAGCCTACAGCAAATATCAAATTTAATGAATAATCATGCTCTCTCTTTGAGATTAGGAACAAGACTGTCTAGTTGAATGCAATAGTTTTTGAAAAGCTAGATAACAAGCACACCCACACATGTGCGAACACACACCAGGAGTAAAAACAGTAGTTGCCTTCAGGAAGGTAGAAAGATACCAAGTAAAAAATAGATAAGGAGGACCATGTCTATGCAAAACTGTCTGTATTACTGTAATAGCAGTATACTTGGAATCATATCAATTAAGACATTGTAATGCATTTAGAAGACAGCAGTACAGCAACCCAGGAAACTTGCATTTCTGACAAGGGAGATGGAGACAAGGTAAGGGTGCCAAAAAATCTGATGTGACTGATGGCATTCTAGTCAGATGTAGATAAAGGCTGTGTGGCATGTGCCTTTGACTAGTCCTTTCACCTGGGCTGCTTTCAGGAGTTTTGCAGTTCCCTACACCTGGAGGAAAGCCGCTGGGAGAGAGGCCTTCTTAAGTGTAGCCATAAATAATTACTTCCCTTGGTGACTGTTGAGCAAACAAGTGTGTTAGGCTTGCTCGCTAGTACTTTGCCTGACTGGTGCATGAGCACAGGGCAGCACCACGTGTGTATAGTCTGCGTGGGGCTGCAGGTGCTTGCCCTCAGGGCGGCAGATTGTCGATAGCAGCTTGCCTGCCATCATTGGGAGGGGCCATTGTTTGCTATTGTTTACCAGAGAAGGGGTTCCCCCCACTAGCTTGTCTGGTTGTCAGCCTTGAGAGAAGGAAGCAGTTTTCCCTGCGTGCTTGCTCATCCCTTTACGAGACTCTGATAAGTGGAATGGCCCACCATCTTCCGGCTCCACAGTTTCTTTACCATCTGTCTGAATACAATGTGAACCTGCATGGCCATGGCCACCGGCCATACAGTGACCCAGACAAGACATAAGCATGCAACCTGGCTTCTCCAACCCTGGAAGTGTAGCTCCCTCTCAGCTTCTAACCTTCTCCCTCTGGAGCCACAAGAAACTTGATCTCTACAGCCTCTGTTTCCTTATCTTTAAAATGGAGATATTGATTGTTCCTAACTCAGACAGCTGTTATGAGGATAACAGTTAGTATATGTAAAGCATTAGAATGTTGTTTGTCATTATCATTAATGTTTGCCACAAGGTGGACTTAACCTTTCATCCCAAAACAACAATTATATCAGGATATAATCAGTATATTAGATGATTTGTTTTTCTGTGGTAGGATGAGTAGCATGCATGTTGGCCAATCCAGATTGAGTTAAGCCAAACAGAAGCTGAACCTTTCTCATAGTGTTGCTTGCTCAGAGATGAATGAATATCTATCCCAAAAGATCCTCCTGCTGATGTCCCACCTCATGCCCTAACATTTCAGATGAAGAGCTGATTAATTCAAAGATCTCTGATCTTTCCTCTCCCTCTCTCTCAGGATCTCCCTTGCACAGACATAGGCATTGACAGAAGCATTGCAAGGCAATAGGCATGGACACAAGCCATCTGAAAAGGAAAAGAAATCTCCCCACACGTTTCCCTCAAAATCTTACAGCCACAGCTTTGCCTACGCCTCCCACAGAAATTCAAGGCTACAAGAGCTGCACTTTAAAAATACTTATTCTTAAGGAAAATTGAGGGCTATGTCTGCATTATCATATAGATCTTCAAGGATGCATTCAGCTGTTTGTTTGTTTTCCCCCAAAACAAAGGAAGAGCCTACTCCAAAAGTAAGTTCCAATGTCAACCTCCTAAAGCAGGCAATGCTTTCAGCCTGTGAATAACAACAGTTAAAAAAAATGTTTCAGACAGGATTATAAAGTTTGAAAGCTCAGTAAGATTTTATGGACAGTTGTATGATTTCATATTTCAAATACTCTCCACAAAATATTTAAAAATGAGAAATAAGCAAACTTTGGATGTCTGTCGTAATTTGGGCTCTGTTCTTTCGGATTCTTACTAACCGTGAATCCTTGAGAATATGGACAGGAATAATTACCTGAAAAGCCCTGTGTGACAGCAGTTAATACGGGAAGATCTGGAAGCATGTCATTTCTGCTACACAGATGACGGCTGCATTGCTGGTGGTGTTGGTATCAGGCATCATCCTGAAGCTTTGAGGAAGAAGAACCAGTTGCAGATGAATTGTTAGATGAAACCAGCATCCCAAAGTCAATGCCAGGTTTGGTGCAAATGAAGGAAAGGTGTGTATTAACTTTAGTAGTGGAAACCAGGTGAATTAAGTTCTTCACTGAGCCTGCATTGTGATCTGTGTGCTCGCTGATCATTTCAGTAAGTTCTAGATTAGTTGAGGCAGAGCAGACCTATTGGCTCCATGGCCCAAACATACTTTGCAGGGAACATACTCACGTTGGAAGTGATTATGTGGGGTCCTAATTAAATGCAGTGGTAGTGTGCACATGCCTTTCTCACTCTTATTCCTTACATTTTTTCAGGGTGAATTTGTCAACCCCAGAAAAAATGCAGAAAACAAAACTCACTGTCTCGCAACTGGGAAAAATAATTTGCAAACAACAACAACCAAAAAAAAACCTCTCTTTAACTCTCTTGCTTATACATTCCAGACTGGTTCCAGAGTATGCTAACTTCCAAAATACTTTCCTCTCTTTTATCTCCCTTTTCCTATCTTACTTTCGCAGCATGTTGTATAGATTACTTCATGAAACTATAAATACTTTGCCAGGTGCAAGACTTTTAAGAATTGATAATTAGTCTAACATACCTGAAGTTTTATAGTGAAATTGCTGATAAAAATATTCATTTGAATATAAAGCATATCAATGCTATAAAAACATAAATGTATGCCATATCTATATCTTTATCTATATACTCTCTTATGGAACACATGATAGCTTGATATATATCTTGAAGGCTTTATTTGGCTCAGGCTGAAGACAAAATCCAGTCAGTAGAAAAATTCCTTGGAGGTACAGCCAAGCCTCATTTGGCAACAATAGTGATGTGTGACAGTCTCTAATGAAATAGCATATCTTTTCAATTAACATTTTATATACTGCAGGTTTACTTAAATTACACAAAATAATTTTCAAATCCAGAGCTTAGTGAGCCATCAGAGAATGAACTGTGTGCTACTTTGAAGCATTCATGTTAACACATCATCATTATTTTTAATCATTACAAAACCACTTTTTCCCCAAATAATAACTATTGAAAGAAATTAGTGTTCTACGCTGCAATATCTATTTTTATTTTAAATGATTTATCCATTTCTGAAGAGCCACCCAAAATTAAGCTTCATCAAAAGTCTTATTCATGCTTTCCAAGCCAGAATTAATAGCCTGTCATTTTACATATGCAGTTCTTTCAATTCTGTGATTATGGAACAGTAGTTTTCTGATTTGTTTCTTCCAATGCGAGAAGCTGATTATATACTGTGGTTAGCTGATATTTATCTGGAAGGAATGTTATCACCATTGTGGAATGTTGTGGTCCAGAATCCTTGCCAGTGGCTCTGTCTGATATTCAGAAAAAAGGCAAAATATATTCAGCACCTTTTTTGGTTGCAATTATAAAAGCCACACACATATACATTTTATGAGATTGATTAAATGCTTCAAACAGTCCCCTTAGATGGAATGGGTAGATACCAGATTGTCACTATGGGACTGTCCAAAAAATGGCAAAGGCAATTTTAGATAAAAGAAATGTTTTTCACTTATTTTTATTATGTGTATATATTTGTATATATGACAAGCTAATGGCCCTAGAAATGATCAAATTAGTAGATTTTGCATCTGCTGATGTCTGAATTTTTCAAGCTTAGAGTTAATTTATTTAACTGCCTCCTCATTAAGCATTCTTAGCAAATAATAACACCATCTAATTGGGTAGGCTTTCTATGATTGAAAAAATCCTTCAAAATGTAAACCACATTTATTTGGTATTCAAATGTTTTTGGTTAAACTGAACTTATACCATTTTATCAAGAAAGAACCTGAAACTCAGAGAAAGTATACAACATAACTCAAGTGTACACTGCTTTTTTAAAAGCTGCAATTAAATAGAATTTCTTCATTTCTAGTAGGATTCTCTTTCTACTCTACCATATGGCCACCCAGAATGATATTTATTTGTGAATTGTGCAATTGGTCTTTAAAACAAAAGCTAAAGTAAGAGCAACTACTCATTTTGTATCATTTGATATGGACTGTTCTATGTGCCAAATGTTCCAAATAATAGAGTCACCATCAATATATGTTTGTTATAATTTTTTAAACAGTGTCAAAAATAAGTGATTGTCGGTAAACATTAATCAGGGGATGGACTAGTTGAGATATATTCAATTACAGGATTTAAGAGAAGCCGAGGCTAGAATGCTATAGATGACCCTTCTCTTTGGCTAAATGTCACTCAACTCATCTCCCTAAATTGTCACAAGGGCCCATAATTATTCTGAACATTATAAAGGGGTAGATGAATTACTTTCTTACTCCATCACAGAATGGGTTTTGTCCCTACTAAAAAGTAACATATATCAACAACAATTTAAACCAGTACACTTTTACTCCTGTTAATGTACTTTGACATATATTATTTCATTTGACCTTAAGAAGATATCTGTGAAGTAAGCAATAATAAAAATTACATTTGGGAGGGAGACAAAGAGAGACAGAAAGAGAGAGAGAACACTGAAGCTCAACAAGGGGAATGATTTCCTCAAGTTTCCCCAGCTAATAAGAGGCAGGTCAGGAATCACACAAATATTTTGACTCTATATTCAGCATTTTTTGAACCACATCTGTGAGACCAGAAAACCTACGAAATTTCCTAGAAAATATATTTTTCTTACCTCAGAAATATTGCACAAAAGGTTTCTTGCTTGTCTCGGATGGGCACAAGGGGAATGCCAGGATCTTTTATCCATTTTTCTTTTCCATCAAATAAAATAATGACATGTAGGCTATTTCTATTAAAGCAATGCGAACACAAGGCCAAGTGGAACGGGAAACAGATTTCGTGCTGCCTATAGCTTATAAAATTTGAGTGGCCCTTTTTAAGAAAAATAATACAAAATTATAAATACAGAACAAGATGTTAAAGCAAATGTTTATTTAAAACAAGTATATAAATTTCAAACCAATTGCATTTTTAAAAAATCCTACACACTGCACTATGCAGAAAACTAACATGTCATTATTTCTTTACTAATTAATATGTCAAAAATACTATTTTCTTACATTTCTAATTAAATATCTTTTGCCTCTTCAGATGACAAGGATTCTGTCATATATTTTTCAATAAAGAAAGAAGATAAGATTATTGTCATTCCACCCACATGTTTTTCCTTCCCAAACAAAAAACCTGAAAGCCAAACCTTATAAGGCACATTCATACTGAAATAAGTCCTCTAATCTCCATCTTTAATGAGTAGGTATAGGGGTAGGAAGAGCATAATGGGAAACATTTCTATACCAGGGGAGTTTCAGTGAAGGCTACTAGTGTTCCATAGAGAAGCTTAGCAACACTAGCTTAGAACCTGTTCCAGGTAATGACCTAACCAGAGCTAGTGGTACAGAGCATGCCACAGACACATTGGAAAATACCCATGCTGCCAAGCCATATGGTATATGGTTCTTTCCTTGCTTGAAAAAAGTGTAGCAGAGAGAAGGTTTTTCTTATAAACTCATAGCAAAAAAGTAATCTGCTCTCAGGAGCAGTCCTAATAACTCTTTGCCTGATCCTCCTATCATTAATTCATTCAAAACACATACATACACACACTTCAATGTGCCAGGCATGATGCAAAGCACTAAAGATGTAACAGTGAACAAAGCAATGTTTCATCTCCACAATCTTAGAGCTCACGTTTTGCTACTGAGCAGATGGGCACATGTAGGGAATTTCTATTCCCTATTCCCAGGTAGATATAAAATGCTGGAATGGAGAAACTGCATTTCTTGAGAAATCCTAAGCAATTGTTTTCTCAGTAATTTTATAAAATTCTTGACTCTCGATTGTAGGTTGAAGTCACTGGAACATTACTTAGCTCAGATTGTCACAAGAATTAGATTCACGCAGGCACATTTTACTTGCTGACATTTGGCATCCCAGGTCCTTGTAATCCAAATGAATTCTCTGTAGCAATACTGGTGATTGCCACATAAAATTACAGAAGCAATTTCAGCCTGGAAAAAAAAAATCTCCTCAAATGAACTCTCTATGATAGGACTGGGGTGAGCTACTCTGTAATTTTTAAATATATAACATAGCAGAAAAGTTTTTAAATGATGGTAGAAATCCCTTTGGAAGAATTAAGACAATCACTCATAGGAGGTCACATTTTGGAGCACATTTTTATAATTGCACATTGTGTTTGTCACAAGTATTTGATATTATAAACAAGATCCTCTTTTTAAGAACCTCATTCTGGTATCTAATTATCCTCCCAACACTAAAATCCTTTGTTTGTGAAATAATTTATTCTACCAAAATAAGGTTATGACTTCAGGTAAAGAAACAAATAAAAGAAACAGATGAAACTTTTTACAGTATCCTTTTATGCACATCTCTCTAGCAATAAAGAATTAAGAAAATAGAATATGCAAGATGAGCTGGTAAAATTGTGGCAAAATGTACTGTTTCTAAAATTTTCTCAGCATCAGGTGCTTCAAAGTAAACATTTATGATGACTGCAAGTGTTTGCTTTTTTCTTTCCATTTTGATGTGGGGGTACTTGGAATATTTTGCAAAATTTTTACTTAATTCTTTTTTTTTTCTTAAGTGAGAAGCAGGGAGGCAGAGACAGACTCCTGCACACTCCCTGACTGGGATCCACTTGGCAAGCCCACTAGGGAGTGATGCTCTGCCCATCTGGAACCATTGCTCTGTTGCTTGGCAACCAAACTACTTTAGCACCTGAAGTGAGGCCATGGAGCCGGCCTTAGCACCCCAGCCAAGTTGTTCCAACAATCCATGGGTGTGGGAGGTAAGAGAGAAATAGAGAAAGAAAAAAGAGAGGGGGAGGAGTAGAGAAGCAGATGGTGGCTTCTCCTGTGTACCCTGACCGGGAATCAAACCCAGGACATCTAAATGCTGGGCCAATGCTCTACAACTGAGCCAACCGGCCAGATCCTACTTTACTTAATTCTTAAATTTCATTCTTCCCATAGACATTTTTAACTTTTCCAAACTTTAGTTTCATTCAAATGGTTAAAATTTCTAACGATCATATCTATATCAGCAGCTTTCAGGATGAATTCTATAAATTGACTTATAGTTCATTAACTTTCTAACACTGCATAGTTAAAATGTTACTGTAGAAACTTACATATAATGTACTTATCTGCAGATAGTGGTAGCTATACTTTGATTAACTTATACAATCTTAATTATTTCCCCCAAATTCTATTGGTTATATATTATATCTAATAGGATGGTTCTTCTAAATTCCTATTTTTTAATGTTTTAAAATTTTTTCAATTACAGTTTATATTCCATATTAGTTTGTATTAGTTTCAGGTATACATCATATATATTTGAAATATTTTCAATTATTATTTACATTTAATATTATTTTGTATAATAACTTATTTTGACTCTAGTATTTTAAATTCATTATGCAACCCTTTTTTTTAGAATTCATTTATTGATTTTTGGACAGAGGGGAAGAGAGAGAGAGGGAAAGTGAGAAAGAGGAAAGAGAAGCAGGAAGCATCTACTCGTAGTAGTTGCTTCCTGTATGTGCCTTGACCAGGCAAGCCCAGGGATTTGAACTGGCCACCTCAGCATTCCTGGTTGACATTTTATCTACTGTGCCACCACAGGTCAGGCACAACTTCTTGACCCTTTCCCTCTGGGGTCACTGACAAGCCTCTCTCCTGGTTCTCTGATCACTCCTTCCTAGTCTTGCTCCTGTGCTTCCACACATCTTTTAGCACCTCAAAGAAGAGTATCCACAAGCTTCCAATGTTGAACTTTTGCTTTTATTTCTCATTTCTCTCATTCATGCTCCAGTGTTCACTCACAACCTGATGGTATCCAATGCCACAGCTTGTCAGTGTGTCCTAGATCAAGCTCTCTGGACTTCACTTTCTAAATTCCCCTTAAGATTTCTCCTCATGGGTATTTTGTCAAATATCACATCACATCACACTCAATAAACTAAGGAATACCTTTTTCTAAAATGTACTCCCGTTCTTTCCCATCTTTTGCTGCTGGGGGCCACAACATTCCATTTAACTCCTAGATTAGAAAACGTGAAGTCATCATCTTTAAATTTTCCGTTTGCCATATCTTTGTATCTAGTTTGTCGCTATATCAAAATACTCATTTAAATGTCCCATCTTCCTCCATTCTTACACCTATTCCATAACTGGATCTTTCATCATCATCAACTATACACTTCCTAGCTGATCTCCTTGCCTCACCATTACTCATCTTCAAAACAAAAGTAGATTGACCATCCCCAAAAGTCCACTGAGCATGTTCAAGAACATGATAGAGTTTCCTATTCCCTGCCTCCTATTTCAAATGTAATCCTTTTCTCCATCTATTGATCCAGCCAGATTATATAGTTTGTAGTCCTCTCTTCCCTAATATTTTCCTAATGATCTTTGTTTCAGTATCTTTTTTCATGCTGCCTCTCTATCCAGTAAGGCATAATTTTTGTCTCCACTTATTCAAATTCCACTAGTCCTTCAAAGTCTACCAAAATTTCCTCACTCTGAGTAAGTCTATACAGACAATGATTTCTTCCACCTCCAACATGTTATCATACTGAAGTCCTAAACCACTTGACACAATTCTAATAAATAGTTGAGGCTGCCTGGATGGCACCTTTTGGCCATATCTCATAGGGTTATTGCACCCTTGTGAATACACCGTCATTCCATCTGTGATTGCCATCTTTATGTTTTCAAGAACTCAAGTTCTGATCGTTACTTAGGTATGACCAGGCTCTAATTAGTGATAAAAAAGAAAGAGAAAAAAAGGCTAGATTAGTTCTTATTCTAGCTCAACAATCCACAGCCACATGAACTCAAGAAATCAACTCAAACTTTCTAAATCTTCAATTCCTCACGGTAAAAACTAGGGTATTAATATCAACTTTATTCAACATAATACATTGCTATAAAAATTAAATAGGATATTTATGTAGAAGAATACTGTGAAGCATTATATAATTTTACAGAATTATTATTAATTCATGGTAATAAGATACATGAGATAGTTCTAAGTCATAACATTAATTTAATAATTTTTAAAGAATAATAAATATTTCTATTGACTGAAGAGATGTGTGTGCTCTTGAGGTACAATCATACTTAAATGAAAAGATCTAAGGAACTGAGTAAATAAGTATAAGATTTTGGAATGATAAATCCACAAGGACCTGAATAATCCTTAATATTACCCTGCAATAATTCTTGGTCTTCTAGATAAGTGGTAGAAGTAAAAATTATTAACTCTTTTCTGAGATATTCAAACCCACTTTGCATGGGAATTAGTGTTAGCTTTAAGGACAGAGGATGGTGTATTTCCTAAATTTATACATTTCTCATGCAATGGGAAACCAGTTGCTCCTTATCATTGATTAACTCCCAGTGATAATCTTTCAAGTCCCTCAGCATTATATTATCTCCAAAAATAAATTACTTCCTCCTCTCTGCATTCCATTGTAACCTTATTTGAAGAATGTGAAAACCAGACAGCCTGAGATTATACTTGAGTTCTGTCACTTACTACTTACGTTATCTTGAGCAAACTATTTTACACAATTTTATGCCTCTGTTTTCCCATATGTAAAATGTGGATAGTAATATACTTATGCCACAAGTTGTATTTAGGCTAAAATGAGTTAATGCATGGCATATAGTAAGTGATTAATAAATTTTATGTTTCTTTAATATTTATTCTGTTCTACTTCTGATCATAACCATTTCTTTATATATCTCACTACTCTGCAAGATGGCAAGCATCTTCAGGATATAGGTTCTGTCTTATTTCTCTCTGTTAACCTACCTGAACTTCTACAATACTTTGCTTACTGAAAATGTTCAAAGTATTTAGGAGTAAGTCCAGGGATGTTCTGTGTAGGTGTCTTGCTTTCCCAACTAATAATTCCAATTTGATATTGGAGACATTATGAGCATTCTTTTAAGGCTAAATTTATGCCTGATGCCCTTTTTATTTCTCTCAAACAGACACTGAATAAATATTGAATATTGATTGACTGTAAAAAAATGGGGTTATGAAACCTGAACAATAAAGCATGTTGGTCCAGGACTTTTATTCCACAATCTCCTTTATCTTCCCTTTTGTCTTATGCCCTCAGTTCCTACAAAATCAATCGATGGTAGCTATAACTACAACAGTGCCAAGTATTAGCAAAGTCAACTGTAGAAGAATTACCAGTCTGATCACAGAAATAATCCCTTCAAAGATAATAAAATATTAATTTGAATTTTACTAAACCTTTGAAAAGAACTAAGAAGCACAGAAAGAATTGATAATTAGACAATGTTTTCAATATGATAGAAAATGAAGCTATGAGAACAGGCCCTTTTTGCATTGAGAAAGTAAGAATTGAAAGGACAGCACTCACTGATGCACCATGTCTTTCAGGTCCATGAAATAATTCCTTTCTTCCACCAACAGCATGCAGTTATTGATGGTACCACCCTTCAATGAGCAGCATTGCCACAAAATTGTCTTTTTATTTTACATAAAGTTATTTTGATGTCACTTTACTTTCTAGAGAAAAATTTCTACTTCTATGTTGAATGATTCAATTAAATTATAATTTTTAATTACCAATAATACAGTATTCTCTTTGACTCTCTAAGTTAAATGCTGTTTTTAAATTACCTCTTTTGTTCTTTACAGATATGAATTATATTGCTTTTAAGAATTCATTTATGGGGCAATGCCCAGTCACTCACTCGATGAAGTAGCTGGCGCCCTCCTCCGTGAAGCCCTCCTCCCAGCTGCAGGTCTGCGGAAACGCAAAGAAAGCCGGGCGCCCCACCCCGCCGCCACCTGAGCAGATCATGTGGCCGGAGTTGACGGTTTCTCAGGTGTGCAGGTGCGGTCAGGTCATGCAATGGAGCTGGTCACTGAGGAGAGATAGGTGCACCTGTTAGCCACCCCCCCCCTGCCACCAGGGGGCGCCCGCCAGGCCCCACACCCCACCGGTCCCCTTGCCCCCGCCCGCAGCCCAGCGTTCCTGGGCCACACTTGATGAAGAAGACAGGGCTTGGACCAGTGCTCAGATTAGCCCCCTGCCCTCACTAAAATGTCAGCTGGATGAGAGGAGGGACCTTGACCTGTCTCATAAAGGGCCATATCCACAACACCTGTAACAGGGCCTGACTCAGAGACAGCAAGATGGCGATGGAGTAGGTGAACGTACCAACTTCCAACTCCTGGAGCCAAAGTGTTTTATAACTTATTTTTAAGAACCATAATCTGGATAAACCAATTTTGAACTAGACTAAGTGGACTCTTCAACCAAGGAACACTGAAGAAGCCACATTGAGACTGGTAGGAAAAGCAAAAACGTGGAAAGGGCTGCCCAGCTTCCTGGAGCAAATGGCAGACTTGCGTGGCAGGAAGAGAGTTTAGCGAAGAGGGAGGGACCTCGGTCCCAGGAACAAAGCCCCAGGCTGCAGCCCCAGAGCCTAGAAGAGGTGTTTGGACAGTATTGAGCTGTGAAACAAGTGAGGATACTGTTTGTGAGAAAGAGGCAGTTTTCTCAGACCCAGGATTCTTTTTAAAGGAAAAGCACAGAAAGCCCCTCTCACAACCACTCACCCGGGGCTCCAGGGGACGGAGACAGAGGAGAGGACTGGAGGAGCGGGAAGAGAGTGTGGATTGGAAGGCACATGGAAAAACACTCAGAGGGACAGCCATCCTAACCCCTGGGCTGAGTTACTTCCCAAATCGAAAACGACTATTTCCCCTAGAACTAACAATACCAGCAAAGGGAGACAGGACACCAGTCAAACAAGCTCTCCTGTGGCACTTAGAGCAGAGCTGCTTAGACAAAGGGAGCTTCCAGGACTACAGTGTGGAGTGTTAGGGTCTGAGCTGCAGTGCACCTACCCACACTACTGAGGGCTTGCTGGAGGGATGGTGACAGCGGGACACAGAAATGCAGTTCTGTTAGCAGGGGCAGAGGTCCAGCCAGCGTGAGCTCAGTCTAGCCCAGCAAGGGCTAAGGGGACATGCAAAAGCGGTCCAGCAGCTGCGGCCCGCCTGCAGCCCAACCTGTGGGGGAAAAGCAGGAGGCCAAGAACAGGCAGAGATCTGCTTGCTGCTGAGCAGGGCCCTGTGGGCTCGCAGCATCACCTGGCCTCTGAGGTTTGCGACCCTGCAAGCTGGCCCTGACTGAGTAGGTGGGGCTAAAGCCCGGGACAGGTGGAGGCTCGAATCTGAGTGCATGCCAGCAGCCCCACCCGGCCGGACGCAAGCTGGCTCTGACTGTGGGGGCTGGGCTGAAGCCCGGGAACAGGCGAGGTCCACAGCTGAGCAAAGGTGCTCAAGACTACCCTTGGTGCTGAGGCTTGTGGCTTGAGTACAGTGCGCAACCACACATGTGAAGGCAAGGCCAAGGCCCAGACAGGCTGAGGCTTGTAGAGCCGCGCATGAGAACAAAGCCCCTCCCACGGAGGAGAGGCGGAAATCACAGCAACAACCGCAGTGTGCTGGCACCGGCAACGCCCATCCCAACAGCCCTAGGCAGAGGCAGAGGGAGTGGTGTGCCTGTAGACAGACCACACCTAGAAAACACAGAAGTAACACCTATCGGACTCCAGTGGCCACACCCTTCTTATACACAGACTAAATGGGCAGGCAGAGAAATGAAACCCAAATTAATAAAGAGAAATCCCCAGAGGAGGATCTGACTGAACCAGATATAACCAAATTACAATGCAAAGTTTAAAATAATGATAGTTAGGATGTTCAAAGAGCTTAGAGCAACAATGGATAGTCATTATGAACACCTAAATAAAGAGATAACAAGTATAAAAACGAAAATTGAAATAATAAAAAAGAATCAGACAGAAATAACAAATACAGTATCAGAACTGAAGATCACAAAGGAAGGAATTTAAAGCAGGATGGATGAAGCTGAGGATCGAATCAGCAAGTTAGAGGACAAAATAAACAAAGGCACAGAAGCAGAACAGAAAAAAGAAAAGAGAATCAAAAAATGTGAGGAAACTCTAAGGGAGCTCTGTGACAACATGAAGAAAGAAAATCTGCATCATAGGGGTTGCCAAAGATGAAGATAAAGAAGAAGGGATAGAAACTTTTTTCAATCAAATCATAGCTGAAAACTTCCCTAAATTAAGGCTGGAAAACATTTCACACGTTCAAGAAGCACAGAGAACTCCATTAAAAAGAAACCCAAAGAAATCTCTACCAAGACACATCATAGTTAAAATACCAAAGCTAACTGATAAAGAGAAAATTTTAAAAGCTGCAAGAGAGTAAAAGGTTATCACCTACAAAGGAGCCCCCAAAAAGATGACATCCGACTTTTCAACAGCAACACTTGAGGCCAGTAGGGAATGACAAGATATATTCAAAGTAATGCAGGACAAGAAACTACAACCAAGACTACTCTATCCAGCAAGCCTAACGTTTAAAATTGAAGGAAAAATAAAGAGTTTCCTAGGCAAAAAAAAAAACCTTCAAAGGAATTCATTAAAACCAAACCAATTCTGCAAGAGATGCAAAGGGGCCTGTCTTGAACAGTTCAAAGGGAGAAAAGAATATAACAAAAGAAGAATACAGCTTTAAAGAATAAAATGTCAATAAACAACTACATATCAATAATAACCTTAAATGTAAATGGATTAAATGATCCAATCAAAAGACATAGGGTAGCTGCATAGATAAAAAAACAGAACCCATACATATGCTGTGTACAGAGACACACCTTAAAACAAAAGATACACATCGACTGACGGTAAAAGGATGGAAAAGAATATTTCATGCAAATGCAAATGAAAAAAAAGGCTGGGGTAACAATTCTTATATCTGACAAAATGGACTTTAAAACAAAGCCTGTAGTAAGAGATAAAGAAGGATACTACATAATGATAAAGGGAAAAATTCAACAGGAAAATATAAACATTATAAATATCTGTGCATCAAAGATAGGAGCCCCGACATACATAAAGCAAACTTTGATGGATATAAAGGGCGAGATTAACAGCAATACTATAATAGTAGGGGATTTTAATACCCCACTAACTTCACTGAATAGATCCTCAAGAAAGATTATTAATAAAAAAAAGCAGACTTAAAGGATACACAAGATCAACTTAATTTAATAGATAACTTCAGAACTTTACACCCTAAAGCCATAGAATATATATTCTTTTCAAGCGCTCATGGTACATTCTCTAGGACAGACCATATGTTAGGACACAAAAGTGGTCTCAACAAATTTAAGAAGATTGAAATCATATCAAGTATTTTCTCTGATCACAATGCCATGAAACTAGAAATTAACCACAAAAGAAAAACTGAAAAATACTCAAACACTTGGAAACTAAATAGTATGTTATTAAATAATGAATGGATTAACAATGAGATCAAAGAAGAAATAAAAAAGTTTCTAGAAATGAATGATAATGAGCATATATCAATTAAATATTTATGGGACACAGTAAAAGCAGTACTGAGAGGGAAGTTCATAGCACTACGGGCATACCATGAGAAACTAGAAAAAGTTCAAATAAGCAACCTGACCCTGCATCTAAAAGAACTAGAAAAACAACAGCAAATAAAGCTCAGCACCAGTAGAAGGAAGGAGATAATAAAAATCAGAGCAGAAATAAATGACATAAAGGCTAAGGAAACAATACAGAGGATCAATGAAACCAGGAGCTGGTTCTTTGAAAAGATAAACAAGATCAATGAGCCTTTAACTAGACTCACCAAGAAAAAAAGAGAAAGGACTCAAATAAATAAAATTAGAAATGAAAATGGAGAAATAACAACTGACACAACAGAAATACAAAGTATTGTAAGAAAATATTATGAAAAACTCTATGCTAAAAAATTAGAAAACCTAGGTGAAATGGAAAAATTTCTTGAATCATATAATCTTCCAAAAATCAATCTGGAAGAATCAGAACACCTAAACAGACCAATTACAACAAATAAGATTAAAACAGTTATCAAAAAAACTCCCAACAAAGAAAATTCCTGATGGCTTCACAAGTGAATTCTACCAAAAATTCAAAGAAAAACTAACTCCTATTCTCCTCAAGCTATTTCAAAAAATTGAAGAGGAAGGAAGACTTCTAAACTCCTTTTATGAGGCCAGCATAATTCTAATCATGAAACTGTTCAAACACAACAGAAAGATAAAAAATTATAGGTCAATATCCCTGAAGAATTTAGATGCTAAAATTCTCAACAAAATATTAGCCAACCGGATCCAGCAATATATGAAAAAAATCATACACCATGATCAAGTGGGATTTATTCTGGAGAGGAAAGGCTGGTTCAATATTCGCAAATCAATCAATGTGATTCATCACATAAACAAAAGGAAGGACAAAAATCACATGATAATTTCAATAGATGCAGAAGAGGCATTTGATAAAATCCAGCACCCATTCATGCTCAAAACTCTCAGTAAAGTGGGAATACAGGGAACATTCCTTAACATGATAAAGGCCATCTATGACAAACCCACAGCAAACATCATACTAAATGGGCAAAAATTAAAAGCAATCCCCTTAAGATCAGGAACCAGGCTGGAGTGTCCCCTTTCACCACTCTTATTCAACATAGTTCTGGAAGTCCTAGCTACAGCAATCAGACAAGAAGAAGAAATAAAAGGCATCCAAATTGGAAAAGAAGAAGTAAAACTGTCATTACTTGCAGATGATATGATATTGTATAAAACCCTAAAGTCTCAGTCAAAAAACTACTGGACCTGATAAATGAATTCAGCAAGGTGGCAGGATATAAAATTAATACTCAGAAATCAGAGGCATTTTTATATACCAACAATGAACTGTCAGCAAGAGAAATTAAGGAAACAATCCCCTTCACTATTGCAACCAAAAAAATAAAGTACCTAGGAGTAAATTTAACGAAGGAGGTTAAGGACTTGTACTTGGAAAGTTATAAAACATTGATAAAAGAAATCAAGGAAGAAACAAACAAGTGGAAGCATAAACCGTGCTCATGGTTTGGAAGAATAAACATCATTAAAATGTCTATATTACCCAAAGCAATTGATAAATTCAATGCAATACCAATTAAAATACCAATGACTTACTTCAAAGATATAGAAAACATATTCCAAAAATTTATATGGAACCAAAAAAGAACACGGATAGCCTCAGCAATCTTAAAAAGAAAAAATAAAGCAGGAGGTATTCCAGATATCAAGGTTTACTATAAGGCCATTATACTGAAGACAGCCTGGTACTGGCATAAGAACAGGCACATAGATCAATGGAACAGAACAGAGGACCCAGAAATAAACCCACAGCTTTATGGACAACTGATATTTGACAAAGGAGGAAAGAACATACAATGGAGTAAAGACAGCCTTTTTAACAAATGGTGTTGGGAAAATTGGACATCTACCTGCAAAAGAATGAAACTAGACCATCAACTTACACCATTCACAAAAACAAACTCAAAATTAATAAAAGACTTAAATGTAAGCCGTGAAACCATAAGCATCTTAGAAGGAAACATAGGCAGTAAGCTCTCTGAACTCTGTCACAGCAATATATTTGCCGATTTATCTCCATGGGCAAATGAAATAAGAGGCAGGATAAACAAATGGGACTATATTAAACTAAAAAGGTTTTTCACAGCTAAAGACAATAAGAACAGAATAAAAAGACAAACCACACAATGAGAGAACATATTCGACAATACGTCTTATAAGGGGTTAATAACCAACATTTATAAAGAACTTATAAAACTCAACACCAGGAAGACAAACAATCCAATCAAAAAATGGGCAAAAGAAATGAATAGAAATTTCTCCAAAGAGGACATACAGTTGGCCAATAGGCATATGAAAAAATGCTCAACATCACTAATCATTAGAGAAATGCAAATTGAAACCACAATGAGATATCACCTCACACCAGTCAGAATGGCACTCATCAGCAAAACAACACAGAATAAGTGCTGGCAAGGATGTGGAGAAAAGGGAACCCTCCTGCACTGCTGGTGGGAATGCAGACTGGTGCAGCCACTGTGGAAAACAGTATGGAGATTCCTCAAAAAATTAAAAATTGAACTGCCTTTTGACCCAGCTATCCCACTTTTAGGAATATACCCTATGAACACCATAGCACTGTTTGAAAAGAAGAAATGTGCCCCCATGTTCGTGGCAGCATTGTTCACAATAGCGAAGATCTGGAAACAGCCCAAGTGTCCATCAGAGGACAAGTGGATTAAAAAGCTTTGGTACATATATACTATAAAGTACTACTCAGCCATAAGACATGATTACATCGGATCATTTACAACAAAACAGATGGACCTTGATAACATTATATGGGGTGAAATAAGTAAAACAGAAGAAAACTGAGAACTGCATGATTTCATACATAGGTGGGACATAAAAACGAGACTATGAGACATGGACAAGAGTGTGGTGGTTACGGGGTGGGGGGAGGGAGGAGACGGAGGGAGAGAGGGGAAGGGAGAGGCACGAAGAAAACCAGAAAGAAGGTGACTGGACAATTTGACTTTGGGTGATGTGTATGCAAAATAATTGAATGACAAGATAACCTGGAGATGTTTTCTTTGAACATATGTATCCTGATTTATTAATGTCACCCCATTAAAATTAATTTTTTAAAAAAGTATTCATTTATGTGTCTATTCTACAAAATAAAGTCCAATTAGACTATGAGCTAACATAGACATAATTCATATGTTAATTATCCTTAAAAAGGTCTACCTAGTACAGTACCTGGCATATGACAAGTACTCAATAAAAATTTCTGAAATAATTTAATGAATTAAAAAAAGAAAAAATTTTCACACCAAATTTTAGGGTTCTAAAACTTTTAAATAAAATATGAGAACTAATGTCTGCCTTAATAGGCTTACAATAAAGTTGAAGATAAAATATACTCGATTAAATATTGGGGGAATCACTTTGTAAGTTAAATAAGTGTATACACTCTGTGCATGTGCTATGCTGTGCACCCGAAGCTAATAGAATATTGAATGACAACTAAAATTGAAAAATAAATTTAAAAAAATATAATAATACAATATAACATTAAACTTCATCTTCTAGTTATAATAATACCTGGTGCTGATGTAGTCTATACACAACTATAAAAGTGGACAAAATTAGGGAGAGAAGGGAACTCATGTTTTCTCTAGTTCTATCTAATGGAGACATTTTCCCAAGAAAAGCACAGACCAATGGAGCCCAAGAAGGACACAGTGACAAGGGAACACTTATCAGGGTCTAGGGTTGAAGAAATAACAGAAATCTTCAGTAGAGGATTCCAGAAAGGGTTGACTTGGGCTCAGGGAAGATTCCAGAAGTCTATGTGTAAGTTTTCATGGGTCCCTGGGGATAGTCTGGGATACACCTGAATAGGTTGGTACTATCGAGATTTACCATTATGTAATTGTTATAAAGATCAGAGTAGGACAGAGACAGTAGAGGACCAGCAGTTATGGGAGACCTCAGAGTTTTGTACCAGCCAGAGTGGATAGGTCTTGTTCACATCTTGGTGGAACACAAAGAAGCACATGCCTTAGAGGTCAAAACTACACTGTACAGTAAAACCTACTCTAGATCCACCTTAACAATACTTACAAAGAACATTGGCAAGATTAACAGAAAAGACAATGTTTGGAATTTAAGTTTCAGCATGATTAGAGGGGTTTTTCAAATTCTTTGAACTTCCCATTTACCTACCCTAACAACAACAACAAAAAGTACTGCACAAATTCAGGGTGCTTGTACTATAAAATAAAGACTTCCTGTTAGAAAAATAATTAACATGTTCCAGAGGAATATAATGAAGAACAGGGTCCTTTTTATGTACCATTTAAAATGTCCAGCCAGCAATCAAAAAATAAAAAATTAGTAAGTTATGCAAAGAAACAAGAAAATGAGAACCATATCAAGAAAAAAGTAAACAAACAAACAAAATAATGATGACTCAAGATAGTCCAGATGTTGGATTTGGCAGACAGTGTTAAACAGAGTATATATTAGATATTAAAATGCAGGCCAGAAGATATAAAGGTTATATCTTTAGCGAGTTGAATAAACAAAGAAAAATATCAAGCAGAATTCTATATTCAACCAAATAATTTTAAGAACAAATATGAAATAAAGACATTTTCAGATGAATAAAAAAATAAAAGAAAGTGTCAATAGCAGATGTGCACTACATATATATTGCAAAATGACTATCCAGGTATATTTAAAATTGTATAATGTTCTTCTTTCCCCGCCTGACACAGAAGGAATTTCTTTCACCGATCTTTCCTATGGGAACCTTTTTAGGCTATTTGGAGATAAGATAATACTTAGGAAAGTGTGGGAACCTCCCTGAAATGGGTCCCCAAACATTTTAACTCTTTGCTCAGACTCTAGCACTTCCTCCAAGCTACCATGTTAGTGTTCCCACCTCTTTCTGACAGAGGTATGCTTTCCTTGAGCTGATCTCAGCTGTGCTTCTCTATATTCAACTCACTGGTTCCTCCAGATTTCAGAGTGGTGCATTACTCTATCACAGGGGCCCCCAAACTTTTTACTCAGGAGGCCAGTTCACTGTCCCTCAGACCATTGGAGGGCTGGACTATAAAAAAAACTATGAACAAATCCCTATGCACACTGCACATACCTTATTTTAAAGTAAAAAAACAAAACAAGAACAAATACAATATTTAAAATAAAGAACAAGTAAATTTAAATCAACAAACTGACCAGTATTTCAATGGGAACTATGGGTGTGGATGCATCCTGTGCTCCTCTCACTGACCACCAATGAAATAGGTGCCCCTTCTGGAAGTGCGGTGGGGGCCGTATAAATGGCCTCAGGGGGTGACATGCAGCCCATGGGCCGTAGTTTGGGGACCCCTGCTCTATCACTTAAACCTGTGATAGAACTAAGAAAAGTCATTAATTTTCTCTTTTTTTCATTTTTAAAATTGTGAGGACAAGAGTAATAAATTCCAAGCTCTTTATATGTCAGAGATTTAAACATAAAGTCACCACCCCAAGAAAAACTGATTTTGTCACTATCAAAATAGAACAAAAAATTATCCCTGAACCATCTTCACCCTGCTTTATTATTCATTATAGATTCATGACTTTGTGAAAGCATGCTGCTTAGCTATTTGCTTGCTTGCTGATTGTCTGAATTTTTCTCTATCTGTAGACTACAAGCTTCACAAAGACAGGCTCTTGTTCACTAGTGATACCCCAAAGTCTTTTTTGAGTGAATGAATGAATCGAAAAGGCTCAATTCTAACACTTACTAGCCATGTGAACATGGAGAAGTTTACTTAAATTTTATAATTGTCAGAATCGTCACTCTTTTACTAAAGATAAAACTAAGACTACTGCTATCCAGGATTTTATGGGACTTATTTGGAGAATATATTTAAGAACCCAATGTATTGCTAGCACCAAGGTAAGCAATAAATAAATGGTAGTCCCCACAGATTAAATGTATCAGATGCATTTCAGCATCTTAAAAGATGACAAATTATAAGGTTCTTTCATTTCAATACATTCCCCATAATGCTAAGGGTTTTTCTCCTCATAGTTCCCTTTTGTGTAGCTACTTAAGACTCTGAGAAAGCCCACATGAAAAATGATTAGCTAAGTTCCAGGGCACAAAGCTCCATGTTCTCATTTGTTCAATTTTTAAAACAGATTCAGTTCACACGCTCTATCTGTAGAACAATCATTTATAGAACTCACTGTTACTGTGATTCCTTGAGGCAAGCTGACTATAAACTTGTTTAAGAGAAAATGAAGAAAAAAAAAGTCTCCCCTTTTATTTTAGTTCATGTTATTGGAGTTTGGGTTCCGACGTGATTCCAAGTACATAAAAATTCAATCTGGGGAGTGAAGACATTTACAACACAGTTGGTGAATGCACTGTAAAGGAATGAAATATCACATGATCAGGTATACCATTATAGCTGCCCAGACCAGCAGCAAGTAAGCAAGCAAGTGTCATACCCACCATGACTGATAAGTGAGTTTCCAGAAACATTCCACTGGACACTGACACACAACATCTGTGTTCACTCTGTCTTGTAAATATAGACTTTAGCTTCACAAAATAACTTGGAAGACTGTGAGAAGGAAAGCCCATAGTATTAAAGCCTTATGATTTTTAAATATTTATCTCAGCACCGTGTGAGTTATCTATGATCTCTGAAAACCAATTTCATGTGACCACAAGTCCTTCAGAGGAATTTCATGCAGAAGTTCAGGTCGGTTCCCAGCTAGTTTCACCACCACTACTTCACACGCTGCCAGTCGATGAACATGCTCAGCAGGCATAGTTTTCCTGCCAGTCCATTCCACGGGCACTTACTAGATTTCCCACTCTCCATGGTTTCAAGCTCAAATTCCTGAGATTAACATTGAAGGGCCTGAACATTTGGCTCTGGATTATTTTTCCAGTCTTATTTCCTACTACTCCTTTCAGTAAAGAGTTGACCCGTAAACAACATAGATTTGAACGGTTCAGGTCTAATTGTACGTGGATTTTTTTTCAATACATATATAAATGTATTTTTTCTCCTTTATTTATTTAGTGATTTTTAACAAGAGAGTAAGAGAGAGAGAGAGACAGGAACATCAATTTGCCCCTAGATGTGTCCTGACCGGGTATCAAACCGGCAACCTCTGCGCTTCAGGACTATGCTCTAACCAACCTAGCTATCCAGTCAGGTATAAAATTTTCTTTTCTTAAGCTTACCTTATTATAATAATACAGTATATAATGCATAAAACTTGCGGAATATGTATTAACCAATTTTTTATGTTATTGACATAAGGTTTCCTGTCAACAGTAGTCCGTTAGTAGTTAAGTTTGGGGGAAGTCAAAAGTTCAACTGTGTGGGCCCTGGTGCCCCTAACCCCTGCATTGTTCAAGTGTTTATGAAACTCTCATTTCTTGATAAATATAATTTTTCAGCTGGCACTTTATCTCTGGGCCTTTCTTGCCTCATTTTCTTTTCTAGATGGATCATTAGTTTCCTTTCTCTCTGTCCTAATCATTGTGAAATTCTTACCTATCTTGAGAATCTTTTGGTTTTAGTTTTGTATTTTATTCTACCCTTTGTAACACTAGATGTTTTAGGACTATTTTGTGCCTGTAGCACAACTCCAGCCCAGCTATTTTATTCATTTCATAAGTACCACACATATTATGAATATTTTATTCACAGCACAGGTACTAGATACTAAACACTGGAGCTTCAGTGTTAAACAAAATCAGAGTTGGTTTCTGATCTCATGGCATTTTTACTTACTAGACCTTTAGATATGTACTAATAACAGAAACAAATGTACTATTATAACCATAACAATGAATGAGAGGTACAAATGCTCTGAGATCCTAAATTTGACCCAGTCAAGATTAGGAAAGGCCTGCTTAAGGAAATGACAACAGAGATGATAAAATCTGAACAATGACTTCAAGTTTAGTGATTAAAAAGGGTAGGAAAGTTTCTGACAGAGTGACTTGTATTGGAAATGAATAAGGTAAGAACAAGCAACTAAGAAGCTGGGGTTACTGAAATAGAAAAGAGACCTATGGTATGGAGAAAGGTAAATTTGGGAAGTTAGGTGGTGGCCAGGCCATGGATGGCCATGTAGGCCAGTAGTTCTCAAACATTTAAGTCTTAGAAACTCTTTACTCTCTTAAAAGTTACTGAGAACTCCAAAGAGCTTTTGCTTATAGGTGCATTATACTATTGAATACAAATTATTTTATAAATTAATCCTGAGAAATTTTAAAGTATTCTTATTCATTTAAAATAACAAAAGTAAGTTCACTACATGTTAACATAAATAACATGATTTTTATTTTAAAATGATTATGCATGTCAAAACAAAAAATAATTGGTGAGAAGAGAGACATTTGTTTTATGCTTTTGCAAGTCCCTTTAATATTTGCGCTAATGAAAGACAACTGGATTCTCACATCAGTCTTTATGTTTATTATGTCAAAATATCACAGGTCAGATTGCCATGGGAAACTTATCCATTGAGAGAGAACGAGAGTGAAAATGTTGTAGTAATATTAAGAAAATAATTTCAATCTTGTGGCCTCCCCTTAATAGATTTCCAAATGACACAGTGAGAAAAGCTGTTCCACATCATGGTTGTAGATTTTTGTCTTATGCCATGTGGAGAAAGAATCATTAAAGAAGTAAGAAAATGTAGGTAGATGAATACAGTAGTATTTTATAATATGTTAATAAGATTGGTAGTTTGGATTAGAGTATTTCACACTTATAGAGAAGATGGATGATGCAAGTACTGGTTAAGAGATTTAATAGAAAACAACTGGTAAGAAATTGGATATGGAAAAAAATATATAGTTGAAAAGGAAGAGTTCTAGATGTCTTGTTTGTACTAGTAAGTGGATAATGAAGCTCTTCCCTGAAATAAAAAATTAAGAATTAGGACAGTTCGGGGGAGCACAATCATAAGTTTAGTTTGACCAAGTTGAGTTTGAAGTGTCTTTGAGACACCCAGCCAAAATGGCAAGTAATCAGTTGCCTGTCTGTGCCCAAAGTACAGAGTAGAGGTTTTGGTGAATATGTGAGCCGTGTGCCTGTGTTAGCTAGTAAAGTATTGGTGTGTATAAGTTTGATTAAGAGAAAATATAAATAAATGTCAGTGTAGAACCAAGCCTTGAAGAATTCCTAAATGTAACATTTAAGATGAGGAAGTCATACTAGTAAGGCAAGAAAGATCAGGGTAGCCACTGAGGTAGAAGGAAAACCAGGAGAGTATAGGTGCTCTTCATATTAGGAGGGCACTATGTTCCAATAAACCCATCATAAGATAAACATAGTATTAGTAAAAATGCATTTAATACACCTAACCTACAGAATATCTTAGTTTAGCTTATCCTACCACAGAACATCCCAAAATGCTAGCAACACAGTACACTATAGAGTATTGATTGCCCTCGTGACTGCATGACTAATTCGGACATGTGGCTCACTGCTACTATCCAGCCTCACAAGGGAGTATTGTACCAGATACTGCACATCCAGGAAATGATTAAAACTCAAAGGATGGTTTCTACTAAATGTGTATCACATTCACACTATCATAAAGTCAAAAATTCATAAGCTGAACCATCATAAGTTGAGGAAAATCTGACTAATATGTGCAAAGTGCTACTGGGCAAAGGTGAGAGCCATAAAATGATTACAAAGAGGGTAATCCAACAAGGACATGCTTAAACACTGGATAGACATTTGCGAAGAAAAGAAAATGAGCAAGACATGCTAGATAGAGAGACAAAATAATCAAAAGCACAGTAGGGTAGAAGAGCATGGTATGTTCGTGAACCAACAATTGTCTGACATCAATAGAATAAAATACTTGGATTGGGACATGGGTAACATGAACCTGAAAGCGCCTGAATGAAAAACACCAGATGGTCAAGGTCATTATGTGCCATACAAATGGGTCCAGGCTTTATGCTACATTTTTGCAAAAGAAAGATTCTAACACTGAGTTTCTATTTTTAAAAATGTCATTTGTGGAAGTTTAATATATAACAATGAATACAAGTAAACAGGATTGAAGTACCCAGGCCACATTTAGTGTCCTCCTCAACTCTAGAGGAGAGAATGGGGACTGAGAGGCAATCAATGCTGAGCAAGTAGAATTGAGTTGTCCCATCCTTCAGACACACCCAGCAAAACACAAGCACAAAATTTGCAAGCCTCCTTCCTATGGAAGGAGAGGCGAAGCTTCTATGATATTCATTATCTAGATCTTTCTTCTACCTATCTATATCACCAATTGGTAGTCACCACAGGCTTCTCTTCATCCATTTGTCCTTTACTGATTGGTTGGCAGAAGTCCCACCTTAAACCATTTCTTACTCTACATATTTCCTGGGAGATCTCCTCTCTTGTGGTTTAACAACAACCCATATGTCAATTACTCTACGGAACATATCTGTAATTATGGTATCGCACCTGAGATTCCATCTGGCCCTTTTATTTGGCTGTCTCACTCATCTCCAATGCAGAATGTTAAAACTGTGGAATTAGAAAAAAATTTCAAAGATCTTCCCTTTCGGTGCCATTTTATAAATGAGAAATAGAGCCCAGGGATATTTATTGCTCTCTCTCTAATTTGTCTTTCTCCTCAGTGCCTGAAATAAGCATAGAATTCAAAAGCTCTGACTCCGATTTCTTTTTTCCCTCATTAGTTAAGTTGATACAGTATATGCATTGACTCCAATGAGAGTCTGTGTTACAGCTAAAGCACTGAGCTAGATGCCTTAGGAAATGTAAAGACATTTCAAGCAGCTTATAATCAAGTATGGTGAATAAATATGCCATAACACAAGGGAAATATAAGTGTTCTGTGATAGCCATAAAGATAGAAGTATAGAGATTTAAATGAGGACCAGTTTGTATTTTTTGTTTATTTTTTTTAATATGTGATATACATTTGCATATTTCTTGAATGAATCTAGCTATATTCTGTTTACTTTTACATAGCAAACCCACAGCTGACTTGCATATATTCCATCCTCAGAGGAATGACACAAATTAACTTTAGGATCATAGCTGGGGTTTGTGTATTTTCTCTCCCAAAAGGAGCACAAAGTCATTAACTTCAGAGTCTGGGGACATAATGGGGGTGGAGAGATACAGAGAAGCAAGTAAATCAAATGCTGAGCGGCTACGCAGTGGATCACGAGACCAGCTGTCAGGACGGCTTCCCACGCGGTTCTGACACTTCAACAGAGCCTTAGATTCCGAAAACAACATATTTATTTATTTCAAATGCAGTAGTCACGAGCAAGCCTCAGTCTTGGAATTGGAGCCTCTACAAGAGTTCTTTCTGTCATTTCTTAAACTTCCCTAGGTTCAGAACTCATTAAGGAAGCATAGAGACATGTAGAGCTCAGTGAAGTGGAATGCTAGGAACCTTTTCAACTAAAGTTTGTAGAGGGAATACCTATTAGGAAAGATGTGCCTGCCTGCACGGGACCCCTGAAGTCCTCTTATGAACTCTGAGTGATGATAATGAGGAACAAGAGTTCAGCAAGATCCACTGAGAATCTAAATCTTAATAGGAGTCTGATTGGCATTTTCTTAGGTTGTACCCACTGGCTCAGAAAAGAGGGAAAATTATGATGCTAGAAAAGCAACATCAACCCTCCCCAGGTCCTCCATAGCTCTTGTACCTGCAAAATTTAAAGCAGCAGAAAATGATCAGAGATTCATTCCCCGGCCAATAAGAGAGCTAGAGGAAAAATGCCTCAAGTCACAGTGAAAAGACTAGAAGATAAACTTCAGAGGGGAAACTACAGACAAGAGTTCTGAAAAATTATTACTCATGACATCAATATATGTAACATATTTATTTGAACAGACCACAAATTATCGGATTAAAAATTCCAAGAGGCAGCAGGGCATAAAGCAGGAATTTTAAACCTTAATGAGACTCAGAATCTCGTGGATAGTTGTCAAAATGCAGCTTCTAATTGGGTATAGCTGGGTGTAGCCTGGGACTCTGCATTAACAGCCATCCAGGTGATGATGCAGGGGCTCTGGACACATGGACCACACTATAAATAGCAAGGGCAGGGAAAATTCATCCAATCAGAAGTCAGAAAACCTGAATTGTTCTCCCTTCACCAACACACACACACACACACACACACACACACTACTTAGAAACTTCATAATCTGCAGCCAGAAATCTAACCTCTCTGGGCCACCATTACTACAAAATGAAATGTAATCATGTGTCTAAAATTGAGTCTCATTGAAAAATAATATATATATATAAATATATTTATATACTTTAATTATAAAGCTCTATGTAGACAAAAATTTATTTTACTGTGATCTGAATAAACCGAGATATGAAATTATTTATCTTAACAGAAAATCCACTGAAGGTCAAAATGGTTAGTGTATAAAGGTTTCATCTTTAGAAAATTAAAATTAAATTGCTTTGCATCTCTGGAGATCACAGCTCAAAGTATCTATAGCAGTGCTTCTCAAACCTTTCTGTCTGTTCAAAAATCATCCAAAAGCTTAAAAAAATTACTTCTGCCTGGGTGCTTCTATGTTACAGTTCTGTTCCGCTTAATCTAAAGGAAGACACAGGCACAAAGTAGTACTTTACAAAGCTCTTCAGGTAATTCTAATATATAGACAGTGTTGAGGGTCACCGGAAGCTTGAGAGGGATGCTCACTGAGCAGAGCCAGCTGGGAAAGCCACGGAATGCTGTCTGGGTGACTGCGGGAAAGGTAAGTGAGCTCTGGAAGGGTGTCTGCATCTGTGTACCTGCCCACTGGGTTAAAAATGGTTTCTTCATTGAAAAGATATTCAAAGAAAAGGGGAGCAGCTGGTGGAGGTGACAAGAAGTCTTATCTAACCACTGGTTGTGAAGATCAAATGAGATAATGTCTGTGAAGGCACTTGAATATCTGTGAAGTGTTATAAAAATATGTAGTGTTGTTATTATCTGATTCACCAAACAACTCACACCTGGAAGTGAGTGAGATGTAACAGTTGAAGAGGATTCTGTTAAAGCCGCCTTCTCCAGAATACACTCCCTAACACAATATATTGAAAAAAATTATGGAGGAATTTGTACAGTATGAGCTAAGTAGAAGTTCTGATTATTGTCTGTATTTTTGCTGTTGTTCTGGGTCTTAAAGATTATTGAACAGTTTATTGACTGAGGATTCTTGAAATTTCAGTTTTGAAACAAAAACAAGTTTTTGGCAGCTTCTTAAAAATAGAGAAAACTTTAAGTGGCTTGTAAAGTAAAAATCAGAGACAAGCGGATGTGTCAGACAAACAAACTTACTTAACAAGCAGGTGTTGAAAATAGAAATCCAATAGAAGAGATTGCACCTAAAGGAAGGATGCAATTAGTAGGTGAGCAGCATTCCCTAGCAAAAAGATTGTAGCCCTTTGCCCTTGGCTACCAATGAAAACATGGCAGGCTCTTTCTCCATGAAATGATCTTGGATGAAAAGTCTCTCAAGGGTGTCAAGGACTTTGAAGCATGGAAAATGTAATAGTGTTGAAAAACAAACCAGCTGGAAGGCTAAACCACATAGAGGGGATAAAGCAAAAATTCAAAAAATGTAAAAGTAAGTAAATGTACATTTATAAAACTCCATGTATGTTGCTTTCTGGTTGGTAGAATTCAAGGATATATGTCTGGCAGTACAGAATCTATTGTGAACTGTTACTAGCTAGTGTGTGTTCATTGTATGCTTAATACAGTGCTTGGCTTTTTACATTAACTTCCTTGGATTCTCATAATAACAAGGTATTATTGATTATTATTATCACCCTATCTTACAGATGAGAAAACAGACAAAACCAAACATTTGTCCAATAGATGGCATAGGACAGAATTTGAAATTAAGTAGCTTGATCCAAAAGACTCTAATATAACCACTGCATTGAGTCTCTAAGTTGATGGGATGCTCCTAGGGGAACTCATATTAACTATTGGAATAGGAAGTCTTTCCATCTTAACATTTGTAGCTTTGATTGAAAGGACTTGTTCTTATTAATGAAGTTGAACATGACATGCTCTCAGCTAATGGTCTTCTTCATGGCAAATAATACCTAACTCTTCTGTTTCTTGCTCCTAGATCAAACTATACGCCACAAAAAAAATAGTAGTTTTTCTAGTAAATTTAATTTTTACATATCTACTTATCCTCATAAAACTATAATTTATAGACTACCAGACTATGAATACCGCTGCTCTAAGAACTGCCTTGTTCATCTTTGCAGCACAAATGCCTGACACAATAAAAGTCTGCAGAATAATTAGTACTGAATGGGCAATTCAAGAGTAGCTAACCAACTAAGTGAGGTTAAAAATATTATAAACAGAGAGATAAAGAGTAGATATTTATATTTGAGCATTAACCCTAAACATGATGACATCTCCTGAGGAACAAAATAAAAACACATATTTGAAAAGAACCAAGGTAGATGTACATTTTCATAGTTTGACTGGCCTGTTTATCTTACCCCCAGTATTTGTTTAGAAAGAAATGATTTGAATGAATTGTCTTTTATAATGAAAAATGAGGAAGAAAGGAAGAAAGGAAGGAAGCAAAGAAGGAAGAAAGGAAGGAAGGAAAGAAGGAAAAGAGGGAGGGAGGGAGGGAGAGGGAGGGAGGGCAAATAAAAAAGAAAGGGAAAAAGTCTAGTGATCCATTTATGTATTTGTCAATATTTATTGAGAATTTCTGCTTATCAGCTGTTTCCCTAGGTTGTGAATAAAACAATTACCATGATGAAAAGATGAAAGCTATCCCTATTCTCAAAGATATTACATAAAAATGAGGAGAGAGAGAAATTAAGGTAGTGGGAAGTGTTAAAACAAATAAAAAGGATACCATGAAGATAATGCAGTGAGTTACAGAGAAGAGGTGTCACTGAGAGTGTTAAAAACAGCCCACTAAGAAAGTGTCACTGAGCAGAGACATGTATGGTAAGAAGAAAATGGCTGGGTGAAAATCTAAAGCAGAGTGTTCTAGGCAAGGACATGGCAAAGACAAAGACCTTGAGGCAGGAACAAGCACGTCTTTGAAGAAAAGGAAATGACACTGCAACTGAATGCAGAACACACCGAAGACAATTTAGGGCAGTTCCAGCAGAGGGCTTCTAGAAACCAAAGAAGGTGAGACTTTAATTGCTGATAAGAAGGTTCCTAGTTGAGTAAGTGGGACATCACTGGTGTCTTTAAGAGTGCTATTAGTAGAAGAGTTAGAATAGGTGGCTTCTGATTCCAGGGACCCAGTAAATTAATTAGGTGAGAAGAAAATGAAGAGTGATTAAAAAATATAGTAACTGGAAATTCTGAGATGAAAAGGAGGAAATTAGAGGTACCTTGTGACATCTAGTCATTTTTTATCTCTCTAACGTAGGTGGTAGAGTCATTTGTTAAGAATGGAATCAGCAGGGGTAGGATTGGGTATTTGAGGAGAATGGCAAATACAGGCAACACAGAAAGAAATAGTAGTCATGCTTAATGGGATATTATAAAAGCTCACTGTAACCAGAATTCACATCTTATGCATTCCTGTGTCCCAGGCTCTACATAAAAATGTCTTTCACAGGAAAGCTGCTTAGTTCTCATTGCCTAAAAAAAATAATGTTTTGGATTTATAGAGGAAGAATTGAGAGTCTTAATTTGGGAAGTCTATGTCATTCTTTCATCTGCAGAATCAAGTCTAAAATCCTTAGTATGGAACATAATGCCTTTCATGCTCTAGCTCCAAGCTAACTTTGGAGATTTTCTTCTCACATCTTTTCCCACTAGCCCATTTTCCTAACCCAGCTAACCTGCACTGTATTATGTAATACACAGTGCTTGAATTGTTGAAGGCTCTGTACATATTGTTCATCCCTTCCAGATGACCACATGTCTGTGAAACCCTAACTCATCTCCTATGCTTCAACTAAATGTCTCCACTTTTTTGAAATTTGGCAGAAAAGTTGTTTAAGTTTAGCTATGGTTCTTCTCCAATATACTAAAAGACATTTTTCCTCTCCCACTATATGACACAAATATGCTCAATTGCTCACATTTTGGGAAAAGTCTTGAAGAGATGCACAGTATGCATACACAATTAAGACCGAGTATTCTTTCCTCTGCTCTAAACAAATAGGGCTAGGAAAGTTCAATCTAAGAACACTTCTTTTCTCAGATGCTAATCTCTCTAATGGTTTGAAGAAAGGGAGTATATTGGAAGAAATATAAAAATAAATATAATAAATAAGCATAATAATTATATTAAAAGAGATAGAAAAATATTGACAGTCTGGGGGAAAAAAGGCCAGGTAGAAATATTAGAATAAAATTTTAATAGTAGGAATAATAAACAAAGTAGAATAGAGGAACACATACTCTTGAATTAGTAGCAATATCTTAGATTGAGGAATTGTTCCAGATAGAAACAAGGAAGTAAAAAAATACTGAAAAGATAACAATATTATCAAAAAGTTAAAGAAAATGTTATTTTTAAATATACAGGCAGAAATACTGAAACAATGCAAGGTAAATTTTCTAGAGTTAAAGAAAAATGAAAGACCTCAATGTAAAAGGCCCCATAGAATATCAAAAGAAAAAGACAGGGATATTATAAAAGAGAACCAAATAGAAAAGGCAGAACTGAAAAGTACAGTACCTTAAATAAAGTTAACAAAATGGATAAAACAAAATGGCAATGAAAAAAAAAAATGCTATCTGCTAAATAAATAAATAAATAAATTTTGCTGTTCTTTTCACAGAATATTCTCTGACTTCTCTGAGTCTTCTTTAATACTTATACTTTATTTCCCTTAATATTTATTACATCTTATTTTCATAACTTGTTTGAATGTGCAAGTAGCTCAGAATCAGGAAGCATGTTTTACTCAACTCTAAACACTTAGGATCTACTGTTATAACGCTTGGAGTATATTCAGCCCCCAATATGCTTTTGCTATATGAAGGAACGATCAGCAAATCTAATATGTTGCCTTTCTCCAATGTTATTTTATTGAGTGAGGTAGATCTGGTAAAATAATGACTTTAAGGATATCACACATACATTGGTACAAGTATTCTATGTTATATGCTAAAGGAAATAATGTTAACTTTATCAATCATACTTAGGAAGGACCAAAATATTATTCTTGGTGAAAAAAATATGTAAAACATAACTTAAAACTTTGTCCAGATGTTGTATCAATCAACTTCAAAAGAGAGAGGGAGAAATGACATCAGCAAAATGGCAGTGTAGGCAGTTACAAACTCCTATTGCTCAACAGAAACAAAAACCTAGCAGAAACTTTCAGAACCAACCTTGTCAGAACCATAGAAAATAGGAAATATTTCATAGTAACCTTATAGTAACCAAGAAACTACTGATTCAAGAAAAAAAATTAAAACAGTAGTATAGCTTTGACATATATTTCTGTGCTTTTGTCCCACTCCCTCTAGAAGTTAACTGTATTATTCAAGTTGATAGCCTGAATTCTCAATGTGAGACCCTGGTTCCTGTCTCCAGAGGAAGAGTAGAATGTAATTGATATCATTGTGTTCCTATGTTCTAATATATATGGGGCTTCCTGAAGGATTAATGCAAATACATTCATCTCTGCTTCAACTAACTCGGATCACAGAGGGAACAAAGGCAGATATTCCTTGAAAATATTATATGATGAATGGGAAAACCACGGACACCTGGGATAAGAGGTTATGGTCAGGACATACAATATTTGGCCTCAAACCTGGGAGGAAAATCAGGGGACAATGTTTCTTTGGGAAATTGGTACAATCAATACCACCCATGTATACCCACAAATTTAGGAAGTCATGCTTATCCTCAAGGAAGAAAGCAAGCACATTAAATACCTGAGAAGCCCCTAAGCTTTCACCTTTGGCTGATTTTTAGGCTCGGTGCAAGCATTAGTGAGGCTCCAGCCAAATTATAAATGATCTAGCTAGATGTTAAAGTGTCAAAGCACAGGGCATATTTGAAAAGACTAGGATAATTGTTCTGCTTTGTTTGTTTTATCTTAAAAAATTTTTCTTTCAAAAAACTACTTGAATACAGCTGAAGGAACAGAGACTATATAGAACACACATGACATGGAATACAGTCATCGCAAAAAAATTTGGAAAAGAAACTAAAAAGATTATTGCAATTTTAATAATCAAGAACGGCAAATGCTGAGAAAGGAGTATAATCTTATTTCCAAAATTTTTACATAATATTCAATTGTATAGTTCTCAGCAAAAAAAAAAAAAATCACAAACATACAAAGAGCAGGAAAGTGTGGTCAAGTCAAAGAAAAAAAAATGAACAGAAACAATGAGGAATCCCAGACATTGGATACTTTAAGCAGAATTTAAATCAATTTCAAAAGAGTCAGAGGGATGCTTGCACCTGTAAAAATAGGTCAATATTGCAGCATTATTTCTAGACAAGTGGTCTGAATATTATTGTAGCAATAATTGAGATTTTTAGGTTCTACATCATTTTATCATGAAAGTGCCAACCAAGTCCTGAGATAGAAGTGTTTGGGTGGATGTTACCAACTGAACTGACCAGCTCTAAAGAATTTTTAGTTAAATAACTTTTTAGAAATATAAACATCTTAAAGAACTACCCTCATGTGTCTGCTTTGATGATTAATGACTCACTCACACAATGTTTCCCTAAAGTCCTGAATAAATTGAAATGTGGAAAGTTGTACCACCAAATAATTTTGATTCTGTTTATAAGGAGAAGTAATTTTATTTTTTAAGTTCTTAGTATGTGTTAGGCAATATGTTAAATACTTTACATGGAAAATTTCTGCCTGACCTGTGGTGGCGAAGTGGATAAAGCATCGACCTGGAACCACTGAGGTCACTGGTTCGAAATCCTGGGCTTACCTGACCAAGTCACATATGGGAGTTGATGTTTCATGCTTCTCCCCCCTTCTCTCTCTCTCTCTCTCAAATGAATAAGTTTTTTAAAAAGTCTTTTAAAAATTTTCATAAGAACACTCTGAAATAAGTATAACTATCATCCCCATTTTCTGATGATAGAAAACAGGCTTAAAGAAGTTTAACAATTAACAAAAAAAGCTCAGAGATAGCTAGTGAGAAAATAGAGATTTGTACACCAGATGGCTCCCTGCAGAGCTTATCCACACTTACCCATCCATGGTGTCTCTTGAATGCAGTAGACTACAGCTGCTGGATAATTCAGTTTTTTGTTTTATCTATGCTTGGTAAGACAGTAAAACTTGGTTTTCTTCTGTTTGATTATTCAGTATGATTATTTCAGGTATGTAATTTAGAACAGTCCTCTGTATTTAATATCTAACACAGCTAATATCAGACACATTCAGTAATAAAGCACCATGGATGTTTGCCAACTTAACTCTTTTAACCTTATAAATCTGTGACTCTCTTACTATTCAAACTGGTTTTTCCATATAAATATGTTCTCTAGAATTTAAAAAAAAAACAACTGGACACTGTGGTTCATTCCTTTGCTTTCCATTTAAAAAAAGGAAAAGAACAAATCTTTGACACAAACTTCTGGTAGCACATGCATTTTGATAGATTGGCTGAGCTGAAAACTTGAATGACCTTTTAGTAATTGACATCATAAAAGTAAAATAAAAGATATAAAAAATATATCATATGTGTATATATCTGAAGCATAGTTATTAATAGCGGAACTGAGTAATAAAAATGAGCAATTGTTATACCTAAGAGGTTTAGAAAATTCCTCACAAGGAATTTGCTGATGATAGATCTAAGGTTTTCATTCTGAAACTCATTATTCTTGTTTTTCATCCTCATGTAAAAGTCCTAAATGAGAGGTCGGATAAGGACGATTGTGGGCGAGAAACCAGAAAAGTGGGTACAAAGAGAGAAGACAGAGGAACTGCTGAGAAGAGAAACAAATGTTCACTTTTCAAGTGGAATTTTCGCCCAACACAGAATGAGCTACCCTCCTCTGGAAAGAGAAGACTGCACACCAGGGAAGAATAGAGGTGTTTAATGACTCACCTGATGTTGGATTTTTCTGGCAAACAGCATTTCTAAATCAGGCATCCTTTGTTATGAGTGTCAAGAGAATACAAAGACAGTCTAACTCCAACAAAGAAAATATTTGATTTAAAAAGGATTCACAAAAACCCATTGATAATGAGCCCTAGAGCTTCGCAACCTCAAAAATATTTGGCAGCACACGTTGATGTGGCTCAGCTCCTTAGGGAACATCATGCCGTAAGATTCATCCAGGATTTTATTATAGTTAGCAAATCCTCTTTGGCTAGGATGACCTTTGTTTAGTCCTAAGGTCACATATACAAAATTTTGTCCTGCCTGAAAAAAAAGTATCAGTGCACTGAGGGGCTACCTTCAACATGCAGTTGTAGTTTTGGAAGGTTTTGCACACATCTGATATTCGATGCAACTTCCAAACATGCCACACTGCTTTGGGTGTACCCCTTTTTGTTACCCAAAAAGAGGCCATCAGGCAAACTGTTGAATAATCACCTAAGGGACCACTCAATCCACTGTGCTATAAAGGAATTACGTTTTTATAGCACTGATGAGTTCTTAGTCTAATTTAGGACTTTTATCATTTAGATGGTTTCAACTGACCACTGCCTCATGCTTTTATCATTTACAATACAAAGAAAGGTTTCAGGTTTGGAAAATGAAAAATGTGTGAATTCAAGCCACCTTCTTCCTTTTTCCATCCTTTAGTCCATCAACCTTGAGTTTAAAAAATTGTTTATTTTACGCAAGGTGTTTGAGGAGACACATAAGAAAAGAAACCATGCAGGACAGAACACTTACACAGGGATGTTTACTCTGTGACACAAGCAGAGCAGGAGTTCCAGGGTTTGTGCTGGGTCTGCCTATGTATCGTGTGTAATTCTATGTAAGGCACACATCAGTGCATTCTATAACTGTGGTACATTGAGAAGGAGGCAGGCAAACACCAAAAAAGGAGGAATAAAGAAAATGTTTCTTCATTGTTTCATAAAAAGGAAGATAAGCAAGTAAGCCAACTACGATTTTTTCTGCAGGTATTCACTTCCCCATGGCTTTTAAATAGTCTAAATTTGACTTCAGGCAGAACATTTTAATTTCCCCAAATTATCCAATTTCTGTTTACTGTCCAAAATCTTGGGGATACAAAATTCTATAGGAAATTTATTGTTGGAAGATGCACGCTGCTGCTTATTCTTGGTTGACTAGCCTACAGAAATCTGAAAACTAAGTCTCTTCCCTCTCCCAGCAGGAGGAGGGGAGGCTGAGCCAAAACTCAGCTTCCTAAGTCTCCCAGAGACTCCAGTGTTCAAGGCAACTGGCTTGCCTGAAAATTTCTGTGAACAGTTAGCACCTAACTCAAACTGCCTACTGCCCAGTGATCTGATCATCTCCATACTGACAGAACTGTTTTTGTGAGTGCCATCTAAGAGGATGCAGTGTGTACTGTCCCTTCCCTGGAATGCCAACTGCAGTAAAAAATTAACTGGGTCTGGGATGCTCAAACCAAGCATATACCAAAGAAAAGTCTGGACTTTGACTGACTCCTTGAATATAACTGGTAAACACTTGGAGTATCTAACTTGATAAAAGTGCCTTTGGTTACCTAGGGCTTTGGGTCATGCCAGATTGTGCATGCAAACAATGTGATTTACAGTTGGGGCCATGGGTCATGTGGTACCTACTCAACTTGACCTCTTGGAGTTCTAGAAACTGAGTAACTAAGGTCAGCTACTTGGGTGCTTCGTGCCTACATGACCCATATTGTATGTCCAGCAGTCTGCTGATGCCCATGTTCATAAGAACAAGAGGGAGACTGCAGGACCTAAATCTTCTCTCCTTAACAACCCTTAGAGTTTCCGCAGTGTAATCTGCTCCCTACTCTACTCCAAAATATAGAATACATTGACAGCAGGTGCAGAAATCATGAGTTCTTATTCCTTACATCACATATTGTTAAGATATTTATGACCAACAATGAAATAAATTTTGTGCTTTTTCTGTTTATTTTAAATTTTTTAATTTAAAATTTTCAATCTGCAACAAAATTCACTTGGATTTCATTTAGAATTCTAGTATCATTGAGTTACATAAGAGACTTATTTGTTATCTATTACTAAATCCTCACACCCACTTTTTTTTAAACAGGAACTGAAAGACATTCAGAGAGAGGGATAGATAGGGACAGACAGACAGGAACAACAGAGAGAGATGAGAAGCATCAATCATTAGTTTTGCGTTGCTGTTACAACACCATAGTTGTTCATTGATTGCTTTCTCACATGTGCCTTGACCACGGGCCTTCAGCAGACCGAGCAACCCTGTGCTGGAGCCAGCGACCTTGGGTCCAAGCTGGCGAGCCCTCGCTCAAGCCAGATGGGCCCATGCTCAAGCTGGCGAGCTCGGGGACTCAAACCTGGGTCTTCCACATCCCAGTCAGACGCTCTATCCACTGCGCCACCACCTGGTCAGGCTCACACCCACTTCTGATTAAATACTAAGTAAACAGAAATAATTTAGAAAAGAAAGCTACAGAGTGTCATCAGAGTTAAAGTAGTAAAATAAAAGAAATAAGGCATGTCAAAACATAAATTTTATTACATGTTTATTCCAGCAATTTAGGAAACCTATGAAGTTTTTAACTACACTTGTCAGATTTCAACAAGTTATCACTATAAAAGGTCATCATTAAAAAAACACAGATAATTGACAACTTTGATATATTTACACTGATTCACACACTTGCATATACAGAATGATTAATGTCACAACCCATGAAGAACTTCAGCCACCTACCTGAGTCAGTGTGCCAAAGATGACACATAGATCATTTTTCAGGAGTGAAGTGGGCAGTTACTCCCAGCATAGACCACAGCCAAATTATAACTAGTGAAATCTCTCTCTGCTTCCAATCTTCTCTTTTCTTTGTCCCAACTGCTGGTTACCTAGCCACCACTGTACTTGCCCAACATTCTAAGTATCTACTCACATACTTGTGCATTATGTGCACGCTGAGCCCACTGTTCTCCAGGTTTGAGTAGTTGCCATGTCTACTATAGAGTTTGGCATATTGGCGACAGTGGTGATCAAAATAACAACTTAATAGTTTTATTTTTTATATACAACACATTTACACATGCACACACACATATGCACACATTTTTCAGGAAGGCATTCCCTTTACAAGTCAAGATTCAAGATTCTAGTTAAATAACTACGCACCCCATTGTCCAGTTTTGAACTTTCAAGGCAAAATAAATAAGTCAATTTTGTGTCTTCTATGAGGGCCCAATCTTTTTGTTTTTTAAATATCCAAATTGACTCATTTTCACATCAATTTCTTTTTTTAAAAGGACTTCTCATTTTTGACACTACAGTGATACCTCGGTTTTCATTGATAATCCATCTGTAAGTAATCGGCAAAATCCAAAACCAACAAAAACTGAGGCAATTATTTCCATATTAATCTATGTAAATTCAATTAATTTATTCTAGACACTCCAAAATACGTACCAAAAACACATTTTATAGAGAATAAATGCAGTGCTTAATCCTAAAAACAATAAGAAAATTATTATAAAATGAATATAAAAGACTAATGTAAAGAATACATGAACATTTAACATGGCATTTACCTTTCTGAAGACTTTTCTTGGCATACAAAAGATGGTGAGGAGGGGAGAGAGAAGTGTAGATATTATTGTTTGGACGGGGAAATCCCCCTCCATAAGGACCTTAGGTATCAAGGCACTATCTGGGGTCTCTTCCCTTCTTGGTCTTTTGGCACTAGGACCAGCTTCAGAGTCAGTGGACCCATGTTGCACAAGAAAGCTTTCCAAAGAAGTCTGTTTATGCTGCCTCTTTAAGATTTGCCTACAATGGGGCAAGACATTATCATTAAACAAGTTGCAGACATGGCCTCCAACAGCTTTGTCTGGGTGACTTTTCTCCACAAACTCTGTAAGGACTTTACTCCACATGGAGATGTCCTTAATCCCTGTAGAAGGCACATTCTCCCCTGTCTCTTCCTCCTCATCTGAAGCAACTTCTTCATTTGCTGTCTGTTGCACTTCTAGGAGAGTGTCTTGCAGCTCTTCAGTGATGAGTTCTTCACTGTGGTTATCCACCAACTCTTCCACATCCTCACCCCTCACCTCCAAATCCACGGTCTTCCCCAAATCAACAATTGACTGCACCACATGTGTAGGGTCATCGAGGGAAGGCACAAACCCTTCAACATCTCTCATGCACAAATCTTAGCATTAATTTCTTCCAGGCAGAGTTCATTATCCTAGATGTCACTCCCTGCCAAGCCTTATCTATGAGGCTAATGCAGTTGAGAATGCGGAAGTATTCTTTCCAGAACTCTCTTAAGGACAATTCTGTATCTGATGTCACCTCAAAGCACCTTTGAAACATTGCTTTTGTGTGTACAGTATTTTGAAATTTGAATTGACATTCTGGTCCATGGGCTAAATAATTGGTGTGGTATTAGGGGGCAAGAACTTCACTATGATAAAACTGAATGCCTCCAAAAATGTGTCTTCTAAACCTGGAGGATGTGCATGAGCATTGTCCATTACCAGGAGGCACTTAAGGGGCAACTAATTATCCTGGAGGTATTTTTTCACTCTTGGCCAAACATTTCATTCATCCACTCAATGAAAATTGGCCATGTGACCCATGCTTTCTTGTTTACCCTCCACATCACACACAATTTACCTTTAATCCCATTGTTTCTGCTAAACACTATAGGAGTTTGTGAATGTTACACCAGCAAGGGTTTCACTTTACAATCACCACTAGCATTACCACACATCAAAAGAGTTAGCCTATCTTTCATAGGCTTATGTCCTGGCAGTGCCTTTTCCTCCTGTGTAATGAATGTCCTCTTTGGCATTTTCTTCCAAAAGAGGCCAGTTTCATCACAGTTGATGACTTGTTGGGGTGTGAATCCTTCAGCCTCTACATAAAAATCTTTGAATTTGGACACAAATTTATTGGCCTCAGACTTGTCCAAACTCGCACCTTTTCTGTGCCTAGTAACACTGTATGTGCCAGTGTGCCTCTTAAATATTTTGAACCAGCCTCTGCTGGTCTTAAAATCACTAAGTACACTAACACTCATCCCAAGCATTTTCTTAACAAGATTGGCATACAACAGTCTGGCCTTTTTGCATATGATGGCCGCCAAAACAGAATCGCCATCTAACTGTTTTTGATGAATTCAAATTAATAATAACTGTTCGATATCTTCAATTGTTTGCAAGCTCTGTTTCATTAGCACATTTATGCCTTTCACTACATTAATCCCCTTTATTGCTTCCTTTTTCACCACAATGAAACTTATCATGGATGGGGACTTCCCATACATGCGGCCAAGTTCAGCAATCTTGAATCTGCTCTCGTATTTTTCAGTGATTTCCTTCTTCATCTTGATCATGTTTCTGGCCTTCTTCTTCAAAGGGCTGCTGGCTCTGGAAACTTTCTTTGGTCCCATGATGGAGCTAAAAGGAAAATGTTGACTTATTAGAGAGGGAAACACTTACCAGGGACAATGAGATTTGAGCACATGTGATTTTATCTATGTGCATTATGTACATTATGAAACTGAAAAACGCAAAATAAACAGATTACACTGAATACAGTATATGCAGTAATCACTTACATGTAATTATAGTATTAGCATTCACAAACAAAGAAAGCATAAAAACACTGGAAAGCAATAGAATTGTTTGGCTAGACACTCAGGGTGATGCTCACAAAATGAGAAACAATGCCACACTGATTAGGAAAACGCACGGGTCGCCCTTTGTTTTCACAAAATTAGTAGCGAGGTCACATGGCCTTGCTGAAGAAATCCAAGGCAACTGACAAAAACTGAGACAAACTTTTTGCAGAAAAATATCAATGAAATCTGAAATCAACGATAACCGAAGTCAACGAAAACCAAGGTATTACTGTATTTGGAATGGGTTATTTATTTAGTGATTTTAAGTACAATGAACAGCTGAGGTAATTTGTACCTGAAATAAAACCTATTTTTATTTTATTGCAAGAACTGTTACTGGTGTTTTAAATAAATCCCGCAGAAGAAACCTCTTATTCTGTAATACTTTTATTTATTTTTACCTTTGCAATACTTATCATATTCTATTACACTGAAATTACCCATAATAGTTTATCTCTTTGAATAGATTGTAAACTCCTGGAGAGAGATAGCTTCATTTCTGCATGATTGTAGAACAGTTATAACAGTCTTGAGAAGATGGTGTTGCTCAATAAATATTGGTTAAACATACAAGTAAATAAATTGTTCCTATGGGAACCCTGTCCTGTGTGTGTATGTGTATGTATATTTTCCTGTTTAAAAGCTCAAGTTGAGTATAAATGAGAATTAAAGCTAAGCTATGTAATATGAATAAGTTTTACCTTATTTTTTTGTAGATAAAGCAAACCTTTATCTCACTACTCTCTATACCAGGTAAGCAGTAACCACTAGCAGGTACAACCAGTGATGACCTTCTGCAAATGCTGACTGCCATCTTCCCCTTTGTCACCTTGTAATCACCTTGCAGTCTTGACTGATGCTAAAACTTCTGGATCATAGCCCACCATCTGGATTTCTGTCTTCCTCCAAGGACATTGTCTGTACCGGGCCATAGCTCAGTTGTTAATTTATGACACTGGCTATGGCAAAATGTCCGACTCATGATCACCAAATTTTTTTAACAGCAGTGTTACAACCATCCTTTATTCCAAACTTCATCCTATCTCTCAGTTTACCAACATGTTATTTGTGCATTAAGAATAAATTTTGATAGAGGTTCGCCCAGAGAAATAGCCCTTCTCTGAATTATTAGGAATTACAGTTTCAAAAAGGAGACACTGAAAGAGAAACAAAATCATCAAATGGTTAAGGTTGGGGCTGGAATGTTCCAGACTTGCCAGCTGGGCCCAGCCAGCTGCCTGTGACTTTCCACACATCAGCAAGTTCCCCTCATAAAAGGTTTACAGCTCAAGCCAGGCTGGCTGCAGACAGCGTTAAACCAACACAGTACAAAGAAGTGAGGGAAAACAGTGTGAGACCAATTAAAACAAATTGGTAATGAAAGCAACAGCTGGATGTCAACATGTTCTGCTCTGTTAATGGCATGTCAACGGGGTGATTTTTAGAGAACCTGGTGCTGTCTGAAGGAAACGGGAGGCCAGCGCCCTCATGGGACAGAATAGACCTGCACCTCACCAGAGGTATTCCTGCCCACTCACTTGGGAAGGACACCTGCATGGATGAAAACCCGTGCGAGAAACTTTTCCCTCTTCAAAAGCTTCCCTCCGAACTGTTGCCTCGGGTAATAACATCCTTTTTTCTAGGTGCAGAGCTCAGTTGACAGATGATGCCATGAAAGAGGAGAATAGCCAACACAACCCGAAAAAGCATGAGGAAGTCAGATGATTTGGGTTGTGAGTCCAGCACTGTCATTATGACCTGTGTCCCTGCTGCAACACAAACACCTCATCTGTAAAGAGAAGAATACAATAATCTTTTCTGTCTTCCTTATAGCAGCATCTCAACGATGACATGAGCAATTATATATGAAGGCCGTTTGGAAATTGCACACATTGCCTATTAAATAAGGATCTCTTCTGAAATGGTTGGCTGGAGTGTTTTTGAAAACTGGTTTCATAACTGTTCCAGAGCATGTACAGGTGAAATAAACACCTGCTCCCTTTCACAGAATAGAAAACATACGAGACCACATCATTGCTCAGATATGATATTACATGCCACTTGAGTGCGTATGTGTTAGTTATTTTAATGATCTTACCCTCACAATAAGCCTCTTAATTAGGTATTATCATTCCATTTTACAGGTAAAAAAAGCTGAGGCTTGGAAAGGTCAAGGTACTCAAAGTCACACAACTATTTAGTTGCAGAATGAGGAGTTGGACCACAAAGCCTTTGCTTTTAACCACTATGCTACATCCCTGCCTTCATCTTCTCCATTCTAATTCAATGGGATGTTGAAATGAGATTAAAGCCCAAAGACCTAGAGCAAAATAGCATGTGCCAAGGGCCAGAATATGAATCACTTACCAGGATTCAGCCTGAGGTAATTTGAGTTTCCGCATAAGAAGACAGATTTTACTTAAGTGGTCAACCCAAAGAGGTACTTCTTCACCTCCTTCTAAGAAATGGGTTCATTCTGGAGAAATGGGTTTTCTGTAAACATAGAAGAGTATCCCATGTGAGAGCATCAGCTATAAGCAACTGTCAAGACCAGAAAGGGCCACATGCCAGTTCAAATGTGGATCAGTCAACAGAGATGTTTTCTACCACCCAGCACTCCTCCATGCTCTCATTCTGACCTTGGAGCCACAGGCTGCCTGAAGAATAGTAAAAGACATGAGGATGGGAAAAAGAGAAGAAACATCCACAGCCCACCACTGCAGGGCCCCACCTGAAAGAAGGGAGATCTATGAACTTAAAATTCAGTAAGAAATGTTGATTACTTTGGAGCAGCGATTTCAATCAGTGTGCCAACAAAAATTTTCAAACATGCAATACCTGACTATTTAGTCAGGGGCACTGGTCTCTTTTCCCTTAGGTTGTCAAATATAAAAATGACAGCCCTGGCTGGTTTGTTCAGTGGTAGAGTGTCGGCCCAGCATGTGGATGTCCCGGGTTCAAGTCCCAGTTAGGGCACACAGGAGAAGCGCCTATCTGCTTCTCCACCCTTGCCCTTCTCCTTCCTCTCTATCTCTCTCTTCCCCTCCCACAGCCAAGGCTCCATTGGAGCAAGTTGGCCCAGGCGCTGAGGATGGCTAGAATGACTCTGATGCAGTGGAGCAATGCCCCAGATGAGCAGAGCATAGCCCCCTAGTGGGCATGCCGGGTGGATCCTGATTGGGGGCATGTGGGAGTGTGTCTCTCTGCCTCCATGCTTCTCACTTCAGAAAAATAAAAAAAGAAAAAAGAAAATGAAAAGAATGAAAATGACAACAGCCAATACAACAATAGCTGTGCCATGTGACTGAATCAAAATTATACCTTTTATTTTTTTCAGATCACAAGAAATGTATTTTTTTGTGTATTGCAGAATTTTAGTAATTAATTTATGTGTGCCATGAGAGATAAAGAAGATTAAAAATCACTGCTCTGGAGGATACATTTTGATTACTGACCTTATGACCAAATGTATTCTAGAGCTTTTTTTTTTTTTAATCTACTATATGGGAAACCAAGAGAAACTATAAAAACTTCTCATTCAATGTCAGGAAAGACAAACTCCTCCAAAGGAGTTCAATGTTAAAGAGGAGAAAAACATTAAGTTGCTCTTTAAAAAATATTTAGTCATATATCTTAGGCTTAGGAGTAGAAAATTGCTAGGGGGTTAAGAAATATTATTGTTAGTGCAGATATGGAACATGGTTCAAAACCAGTTGGATATTTTATTATTTATTTTTTATTTTTCCTTTTTATTGAATTTATAGGGGTGACACTGGTTAACAAAATTAAATAGGTTTCAGGTGCACAATCCTACTATATATACATCATCTGTACACTCTACTGTATGTTCACCACCTCAAGTCAAGTCTCTGCCCATCACCATTTATCCCCCCAATACTGTCTTCTACCTCTCCCCACTCCATTTTTTCCTGGCAATCACCACACTGTTGTCCGCCCATTAGATTTTTCTCTTTTTAGCTCAATCTCTCCACCTCCAGCCCACAGACCTAGGCCTCCTCCACCCCCTATCCCTAGGTTGTCAGCCTGCTCTGTATCTATGAGTCTGTCGACTATTTTGCTTGTTAATTTATTTTGTTCATTAGATTCCACACATGAATGAATTGTATGGTACTTGTCTTTTATGACTGGATTATTTCACTTTCAGCTGTGGATTGTAGGGGAGAATATTTGAGGGTGGGGGAGGAAATGGTAGGATCAGAAAGAATCTTTGATTTATGTCAACAAATCCCCAGATCAGGCCAGATACTTTGAAGGTAGGTGTGTGTGTATGTGTGTGTGTGTGTGTGTGTGTGTGTGTGTGTGTGTGTGTGTGTTCTAGTGCTTCCTTGAAAGCCAAGGGCCATTTGGGGCTCTTTCTCGTTCCTTTCTCCTTTGGAGAGGTGTATTTTGGTCAGATGTCAGATGTAAAACATACCATGCAATCACTCCTCTAGCCAGGAATATATTCTTATAAACCCATATAGGCATGCATCAGGGATTGTAACAATTGCAGACTTACAGAATGAAAAGAAAACTGAGCACAAATAAACACTACACCAGTCTGACAGGCAGGGAGAGGGAATCAAAACCAAAGACTGCCATCAGGTGCTGGTTTCTTTAGTCTCCTAGGAAATGAGAAGTAGACTTATTCGCATGCTAAAAAATGGAGAAAATTGAATATAATTCATTAGAGGGAGATAAAATAATACATGTACATGTATACATGTATGTATATCCTAGGCAACTTTAACCAGAGGTTATAACAGACTCGAAAGCTGCAACTTATGCACAGATTCCTTCCATCTGGGCAATTCCATAATTAAATAATGGATAATTATAAAAAATACAATTTCAATAATGTTACTAATGCACTGAGATTATAAAACCTAATGAATATGGAGAGACATGATCTCCCCAAACAGTCAGCCTGCACTATCTGTAGAACAGAAGCGCTGGACCCAAGTGGCAGAAGCGTTTAACACTCCTTCCAGATGTTCTTCAGAAAACTGCTATTGATTTAGTGTTCTTATAGCATAGACTCAACATATCTCGAAATGGGAATAAAAAACTACATTTATTACTACCTACTAGACACATATATCATCTATTATTTACTTTCACAGAGGTAGTCAGTAATATCTCCATTTTATATATGGGAACATTGACACTCAGAGGGGTTGTGTCACGCTCAGTGATGGCAAAGATGGTACCAGAGCAAAGGGCACCTGAATGCCACCGCACAGCACCTACCAGCCCCTTACATTGCCTCTCCTCTTACTAGAATTAATATGTACAAGCAGCATTACCCTCAGGATAGAAACTCATGAAATTGCTTTTTGGTGGCTTTGCGCTCACATCCATGAGCCCTTTGTCACTGCAGCATCTCTCCTTTCTCATCAGGCAGCAATGTTATCATCACTGGGTGATGCCAAAGCGGGAATTCTTGACTGGTCCAGGCAAGAGCTGGTTTCATGGGTATGCAACCTGTGTACTCTCACAGGGTCCATATCCCAAAGGGCCTTGTGTTTGGTTGAATGCCCTGCTGCCATTGCCTTGAGATTCTCAAAAATTTACCTGTGAACTTGTGTATTGTAAGTGAAGTCCAAAGGGACAATGAAGCATGGTTTTAAGCAAAAGAAGTAAGTGCAGTATGCAAATATGCGTGTCTGCTCTGTTTTATGACATCCTATTTGCAAATATTAGTGGAATTCTGTATGCGTACAGCATTTTGGTGAATACAGGATGCATGGGAGTTGTGCTAGACTCAGAGCAAGTATAAAATAAGTGTGTTATATCTCCAACTAAGTAAGCAGGGGCACTGAGAGCCTCCAGAGGCTATGCTGTTCTTTACTAAAAGAATTTGCTTCAAACTCAGAAAGAAGTTAATGATGTTCTAACAGATGCAATGAGCAAGGAGACCTATGACATCCTTCCTTACCCCTCAGTACTTCTCATTCATCAAGAAGCTAAAAATAGACAATGTCGGTAGATATTCATTTGTCAGTTAGTGAAATTTAAATAAAATTGAGTTATTTAGGTGCATATCTCCCCTCTCAAACAAAATATATGCATGTGCTGAGAAAAATATAAATTGTGTAATGTTGGTGATACCACATTCAATTAAATGCTTTTAAATTTGAATTTGAAACTGGCATCGGGCAATATAAAGATAAATGACAATATTCATACTAATTGTTCAAAATGTAATTTTCCATACTTAGAATGACACTAAGCAGTAAATAAGAGACACTATGACAAGTCAGGAGTGAAAGAGAGACCCCTAAAGGAAGAAAAAGCATTTTATTTTAGACCCTGTAATGGCATTTTTTTCCTGTTTTCTGAGTAAAGGCCCTCCCATTTTCTGTTTTATCCTGGGTCTAACAGTAGTTGGCCCTGACTAGGCAAACAAGCATCTTGCAATCTTCAATATGCCACCTTGGATTCTGCACCAGCTTGTTCTTTTGTGGCCTGGGTGTGGCCATATGATCTTGAGATCAACTGGCCTAGAATAACAAGAGGACTCAGGAAAAATAAAAAACAAGAAACAAAAAAAACCATTAAAAGTTATGGCCCTAGCATACAGGGTTTATATTCTGTTTCTAGAGAAAATAATACTTTATTTTACAGCTACCTGTGAAAATAGAGTATTAATATAGAGAATACCTTACAGGTAAAATATTTAAATTATACACATTTGCTCATGATTGCAAAGCCCAAGGAATAGACTCCTTTTGAATTTAGGTTTGGGCTACAGAGTCTAATGACACTTTGACAGGAAGAGTTGTAACTGGTCTTTAGAATTGATATATTTTCTATGAGAAGACCTAGGAGAGTATACTCGAACAATTAATAAACCCAAGTTTAACTATTTATTGTCAAGTTAAGGAAAGCTCTATTGCCGGGCTTCCCAGCTATTAAATAAAGATAAAGATCTCTACCTCAAAGAGTATTGTGAAGATTATATAAGATACCATGGGCAAAAGACCCAGGACAATGCCAAACATAGCTGGTTCTCAAAAAGAGAGAGAGAGAGAGAGAAATTAAAGGAAAAAATATATAGTGTCATGTCCCTTCTCATCTGGAAGAAATTTTTTTCTGAAGAGCTCACTCTTACCTCTCCTTGAAGCCAAGTAAAGCATTGCCTGACCCTATCCTTGGAAGAACGGCTCCCTCCTTTTCCATTTTTGTTATCCAGTCCCTCTCTTAAACATTGAGCACGTTCTTTCTGTATTACTCATCTAAAGGCGTGCTTTAGAGCTCGCCTCAACTGTAATATTTTTTAAAAAAACAACAAAGTACCTAAGGCACTCTTAGTTCATCACCTTTACTTCACCTTAAAGGCTGGGGCACTATTCTGCTCATCCTAAGAAGATCTCAATTAAAAGGTGTGGAATGAAGAAATTACCTCTACTTCTCATGCATTCAAGATGCCACAGACAGTTTTATGTATGACAGGAGTAGTAGGTTTTCCTTTGGAACATCTGGAGAAAGGTCAACTAGAAAACATAAGGGTTCTCCAACAGCTGGCGTCCTACATTCACCATGGACTACTTGTGTCACTACCATGGTTGTTTTATGTCATATCATTGACTGAAAGCATGACATTCAAGACCCCATCCAATCTCATACCAACAATCTCCCTAGCATCATGTTCTACTATTTTCTTTTTAGATTTTATTTATTGATTTTAGAAGAGAGAAAGTGGAGGGAGAATCAGGAAGCATCAAATCCTAGTTGCTTCTTGCATGTGCCTTGACTAGGTAAGACTGGGGTCTCAGACCAACAACCTCAGCATTCCAGATTGAAACTCTAACCACTGTACCACCAAAGGTCAGGCATTTTCTATTATTTTTAAATGCATATTATATTTGAGTCCCTTGACCTGGCACCAGTCATCAACATATCTGATTCCCAAGCCTGAATTCATTAGAATATCCTGTTTGTTCTGCCTGGGAAAGAAGTCCTCCCCTCCCTTCCCACTCTGGCCACTCAGTTCTCAACTCAAAACTTCCTTTTCCTCCATTCCACCCCCTCTACACAGAGGCACAACTCCTTGTTCCCATAGCTCCTTTCCCACTGGGTTTTATCACTCTTATCTTTACATCCCTGAATCACGACATGGCACCTGATACAATTTGTGTTGAATCAGTGAATGAATGAATGAACAAACGACTGAACAAACAAACCATGAGTTACATCTACAACACAATTTTCTCCACTATATGTCACTCTGTCTCAGGTCAGTTCGTTTCTGGTCCCTTAGAGAACTATTACATGTGGACTCTTAGCATGTGGATTTAAATGAACAGATTCAATACATGCAAATGACTCAGAAAGTCCATGAATAGCATTTGGTAATCTATAACTTATTTTTTTATAAAACCTAAAAATTAATTATTTGGTGAGGCTGCTCTGTAGAAAATAGTTACTTAGCTGGTAAATAAGATGAAATGTATCATCAGCACCCACATCTAATGAGTTTTGGTTTTCTACTTACTGTTAATACCAAGTAACTATTTTTAAGATAGTGTCATTTTAAGAAAAATTAAAAACAAAATCAAACAACCCAAAACCTCTATATATTTATCAAAATGGCTCTCAAAAGAAGTTAATTGCTAATTTGAGTGATGGAGGTTTAATACTTTATTAGGGCTGCCAAAATACTGTAGCACAGGCTGGTAGCTGTAACTATGAAAATTTACACAGTTCTGGAGGTTAGAAGTCTGAAGTCAAGGTATCAGGAGGGTTGATTTCTTCAGAGAACTGTGAGAGAAATATCCCTTCCAGAACTCTCTTCTTGGCTTTTAGATGATCACATACTCCCTGTGTCTCTTGACATAGTGTTTTCTCTCTGCACATTTCTGAGTCTAAACTTACCCTTTTTATAAAGACAGTGGTCATAGAGAATTAACACCTACCCTAATGATTTCATCTTAACTAATTGCATAGGGTAATTAATTATATCTGGGTAAATAGTAACCTATTTCCAGAAAGAGTGGGGTACCCAACCTATTTCCAGAAAGAGTCACATTCTGAGGCCTAAAGTACACTGTACTGGGAATTAGGATTCCAATATATGAATCTGGGGAGGCTTTAATTCAACCCATAATAGAAAAGAACACACTCACAAATGCATATGCACACATAATTTTTAGTGAAATACAGAGTTGAAAATCACTTTTGTCAGTGGTTCCAAGGATGACAAGAAGCAATTCACTATCGACTTCATTATGAAATAAGTGAAAGCAATCTGGAAAGCTATTTCCTTGAATCTGTGAACCAGAATTTATTATAATAACCTAATAGTCATTTAGTATGGCTGATGTATAAGGTCATGTGAGAGAACAGAAGCAGATGAGAGACAGACCTGCAAAGACCTGCTGGGCCAGGCAAAATTTTTGAGACATTACTCTTCACTGTGCTCCTCAAGTATTCCCTTCAGGTGTGGGAACTTCACAGTATGTCTTAATAAGGTCTAAGGATATGGCCTTAAAGGGCCTGCCATCACAAAAAGTGTCTTTGAAGTCTCAAGGTTTATTCTAAAATTTCTTCAACATTTGGCCTCAAGCTCTGTAATTAGGTGTATTTTATTCTAGTAGTATCTCTCCCATTTTCAAGAAAAGTTTTTCTCTGGAAAATTGCTGCATTCTCTCTAGTCTCCAGGAATTACCCTTAGCATTCCATCTTGACATGGAATGTGACAGACAAGAAGATGTTTTCCATGTTTAAAACTGGCAAGGGACTGACTAGCTTATAAAATACTGTACTGATTAACTCCTTCAAATTAGAACAAAATAGAACCAACAAAAATGCCACAGAAAAATGAAGAAATTTTTAAATACATGCAGAAAGAGAAATCCAAAAAGCAAATAGATATATAAAATTTATATTTTAAATTGTTCCTGGGATCTCTATTCCAATGACCTATTTGTTTATTATCACATAACCAATGACTATTTCTGTTACTATGGCTCTATAATTTATTTTACTATTTAGCAAGATAATGTCTGCTTCATTCTTTGTTTTCAACATGACCATAGCTATATTTAGCCTTTATAATTTCATATAAATTTAAGAATGACTTTGACACATTTCTCAAAAAGAAAATAATACTGGTAATTTTATTGCAGTTGTCTTTACAGATTACTCATTTATTCATTTAACAAACATTTGCTGAGTACCTGCCATGTGTGTGAGAACACTGAAGCCACCAGAGACAGAGATGAACAATGTAATCTTTTTTCTGAAAGTTACTCTTGATATTGTGGGAATGTTGTTGATTTGCTAAATGGATATTTAATCTATAAACCAAAATGGCAAGTATAACAAAGGATGCAAAGTTCTCTTGCAAAATATTAGCATCCACAGTAGAGATACGAGATGTTTTTAAGTAAAGCAGAATTGTCCCTCAAATGACATGGGATGGTCGGGGTCAGACTGCAAGGGAATACCCCTGGTCAGCAAAGACATGCAGCTCTTTGGCCCCTTGAGTGTGGCTCTTCTGCAAAATACCACGTGCGGGCGCTACCTCAATAAGGAATGTACCTACCTATATAGTTTTAAAGATTTGGCTCTTAAAAGAAATTTTAATCGTTGTACTCTTGATATTTGGCTCTGTTGACTAACGAGTTTACTGACCACTGGATACTATTTGTCCTCTTATTCTTCCTGTATCAACAAAGACAGCTGACATTTCTAGGGTAAAATGAGTTTCAGCAAGAATAACTAGATATTGAGGGCCACAGCCACAACTGAAAGGAGAGAGAGAGTTCAGAATGAACAACCTATGATAGATGAAGCACAAATATTGTACCAAATAGTTTACATTTTTAAATAAGCATTTGAAAAATACCCTGAAAGAAAGAAGTGAAGACATCAGTCATTCAAAGCAGGACAAAGTAGGAATATGGGTTAAAAATAAAGAATTTCACAGAAAAGATGAACAAAATATACATGCTAGGATAATAAAACTGTTTCCTAGAATAGCTAATAAAGGAACACTCTCAAAAGCTATCAGGAATAACAGAGATTTAAAAATTCAAAAGACATTATGGAATTGTGCACTTGAAACCTATATACTTTTGTTGATCAGTGTCACCTCAATAAATTCAATAAGAAGAATAAAGAAATAAATATTCAAAAGAAAATTTTAATGTTCACACAATAGACATCTTGGAGTGATAAAAGAAAATGGAAAAGTTATTTCTAAAATATATGTGTAACAACTTACCATAATTACCAGTAAAAATATATATAAAAAATGAAAGTTGAAAGAATATGCAGAAAGGAAAATTGTTTAAAGTTTCTAGAAAATTGTAGTAGTAAGGTGTTGAAGGAAAAGAATGTTTAACCTGTGACTGGATATCCACTGATACTATGATTTAATTATAAGAGCTAAATAAAAACATTCATAGGCATACAGGATCTCAAATGCTTTACCACACAAAAGGCTCTTTGAAAACAATTGAAAGAAATATTCAATTGAAAAAATAAAGAAACCCACAAGCAGACTCTTAGAATACAAGGCAGCAGGACTAAGTAAATAGTTTGCAATAGTCTAAAATGGCAAGGACAAAGAAGAAGAAATAAAGTGAGGTCCATCTGAAACCAGAAGCAAAAACTTAAGCAGTATTAATGTGGCTGGAAGTTGAGGGCGCGGTGAGGAATGAGAGATCTGGAGATAGAACATAGAGGTCAACTTTTGTATGTTTAATTTGAACACATGCTTTTGTCAACTATTTATTTGATATTCATAAAAGATATGTCCTAAGATCTTTGTGAATCACAAATTTTCAAGTACCACAAGTGATTCCCACATTCAATGAAGAAAAGGATAAATGAATATTTTAAGTGACTTCTTCAGACTGTTAAAAATTTCATAATTATAGTACTAAATCAGAAGCCCTGATTCTGGTGTTTAAAGCCAGGTGTTTCTGAAGGTCTTTAAGTTCCAGAACACCTTCATCTTTCAAAGCTTTCTAGTGACCTTTGGGACACAACTTACACACTATTTTAGGCAAACCAATAAGAAGATGATTTCAGTGGAATTTGAAGAAAATGTTCGAATTACTTAATAAATCAATTAAACAATGAAATCAAAACCTAAAAATAATTGAAAAGAGGATGGTTCAAGTCTGAAATCCATCATATTATTGAGTTCCTTCAAAAAATACAACAATGTGGCCTGACCTGTGGTGACGCAGTGGATAAAGCGTCGACCTGGGAATACTGAGGTCGCCAGTTCAAAACCCTGCACTGGTCTGGTCAAGGCACATATGGGAGTTGATGCTTCTAGCTCCTCCCCCCCCCCTCTCTCTCTCACTGTGTGACTCCTCTCTAAAATAAATAAATAAAAATAAATTAAAAAAAAAATACAACAATGTCATTATCTGAAAACAATATAAAAAGAACATTTACTTCAGTTCCACATTCATTCTTTATTTTTATTACTTCCGGTTTATTGATGTATAATTAATAACTAAATTTTATATGAATTTAAGGTGTACATTGTGAGATGATTATCACAATCAAGCCCATTAATATATCTATCATCTCACATAGTTACTTTATGTGTGTGTGTGTGTGTGTGTGTGTGTGTTATGAAAACACTTAAGGTCTATTTTCTTAGTAAATTTCATGTACTATATATACAGTATGGTATTCTTAACTATAGTCACCATGCTATAAATGAGATCTCCAGAATTTATTTATCCTACGTAACTGAAAGTCTGGACCTTTTAATCAACATCTCCCCATTTCTTTCATCCTCAAGCTTTGGCAACCACCTTTCTACTCTATGACTTTTCTGATTCCACATATAAGAAAGATAATGTAGTATTTGTCTTTCTGTGTCTGACTTATTTCACCTAGTATTATGTCTTCCAAGTTCATGCACGTTGTCACAAATGGCAGGATTTTCTTCTTCTTCAGGTTTTCTATCATGTTCCATTTTTTGTATGTCTGTTTTTATGCCAGTACCCTACTGTTTTGATTAATATAGCTTTATAATGCACTTTGAAATCAGGACATATGATGTTTCCCACTCTGTTTTACCTACTCAAGATTGTTTTGCCTGTTAAGAGTCTCATGTGATTCCATATGATAATCTTACTTGTATAAAAGTCAAAATCTTCAACATTATACAAAATATTGTAAAGAAAGTCAAAAGAAAATTACATAAAAAGCATTTGCAAATCACTTTGCAGATTCAGGACTAATTCACCTAATATATATAAGAGTTCACTTATAAATTTAAGTAAAATATAAAAAGATAACTTACATAAAAGAATATTCATACAAGAAGTTGTCCAAATTTACACATGTTAAAAAACATGTAAATTATAATTACAAAATACCATTTTTTAATTTATTAAAATACAATAAAACCATAGATTTTCCACAAATACTTTAGAAAGACTGCATTGAGACAAGCCCTCTTAGATACTTCATGTGTAAATGTAAAATGCATACAACCCATATAAAAGCCAGTTACAACTCATATAAAAGCCAGTTGGGAAATATCAATCAAACTTCCAAATTCATTTATCCATGCCTCAAAAATCCCAATTTAGAAAACTTATTTATACATATGTCTGCCTCCATTTAAAATATTTACAAGGTTATTTATCAGAGGATTTGTATTCAAAACTCAAAAATAGTATATATGCAAGTTGTAATCTATGGGGATATAATTAAATATAGTATAGCTCTACAATTGAATACTATAAAGATGCAAAAAAAGAATTAAAAACTCTGTTCTAGTTACTACTGCCACATAATACACCACCCCAAACTTAGTGATGTAATACAACAATTATTTTATTATGTTTATAGATTCTCTGGGTCAAGAATTCTGAAAGAGCAAAATAGGAACAGCTTATTCTCTTCCACCCTTTATGGGGTTCAATTGGAAAGACTTGAAGCCTGGGAATTGACTCCACTACATGAGGCTGAAATACTGAGAAGGTCTGTTCACTCATGAGTATGGTGCTGAATGCTGGATTTTGAAATCTCAGCTGGGATTCAAGCTGCAATACTTACATGGCCTCTCCATGTAACTGCTTAGACTTCCTGACAGCATAGTATCCAAGTTCCAATGGCAGCATCCTAGAAAGAGAGCCAGGAGGAAGCTGTATTGCCTCTTTTGTCTTACCCTTATCAATAGTAGCACTTCTTCCATGAACAATATCTCATTCAGATTCAAGGAGAGAGGACATCAAAGAATCCCTTAAGAAGATTGTCAAATACACATTGGAAGAGGAACAGGTGACATGGAAAGCTATTGTTGCTACTATTTTTGAAAATACAATCTGCTCCACTATGTGGAAAATTTTACAGGATGCAAAGTTACATCAAAAAAGAAAGTGAAGGACAATTTGACTTTGGGTGATGGGTATGCAACACGATTGAATGATAAAATAATCTGGAGATGTTTTCATTGTACATATGTACCCTGATTTATTGGTGTCACCCCATTAAAATTAATTTTAAAAATGACAAAAAAAGAGAAAGTGAAGGGATTAACCAAAATCATATACATAATGTATATCTAGAGAACAGGTTAGCAATATTCAGAGGGCAATGGGGGTGGAGGTTTGGAGACAAGATGGGGGGCAATGAGGATAGAGACTTTGCACGAGGTATGGGGGGCATGTTGTAGGTTATAAAGAGTTTTATGTTGAATAGGACACTTGAAACCATGTCAATACATTAAATTAAAAATAAAAAATTTTAAAAGAAAAGAAGAATGCTAAAAGAAAAGCAAGGTATAGAAATGCATAGAATATGCTACCTTTTATGAAAACAGCGGGAAGAATTAAGCTTCAATTTAAAAAAACTTGGACATGTACATAGAAAACTAATAAAAATAGCTAAGTTTTGTGGAGAGAGTTTGAGGAGGTTGTACAAAAATGAGTAAATAAAACCAGGATAGAAAAACATTTCATTTCTATTGATTTTTTCAAACTTGGACTGTGCATCACTCAAAAAAAAAATTTAAAAATATAACTGATAAACACAAAGACAAACATGCACATCTATATACACGTAGATAATTTTTCCACTAGAATAATTATGTGAGTTTATAATCTTCTTAAATTTTAAGAAAAGTATTTATATATATGAGCTTGCTTTGGTACCCCTAAGCAAAGAGCATTTTTTTTGACCCAAAGAAAAAAATCACCTTAAAATATTCTCTATGCTTAGATAGAAAATTGACTTTTCTGCATGCATGCTTGGTATGGAGGTCAGTGATGTTCACCAGGATAAGTCTTGGAATCAATTTTTTTCATCACATTTTATTTCTCACTGTGAAGGTTAAAAAGTATCAGTTGATCTTGTGTGTAGTAATAATACCTGGCCCCCCACACACACCCTCCGCCATAGCAATATTTATTTAGTGTTATCCTGAGCCTGGCTATTTGCTAATCATTTCAAATGCAACATATAATTTAATCTTCACAGTAACTTATAATAAGAAAGAATTTTTTTGCCAATTTTACAGATAAGCTTGCAAATTATACACATTGTATGTAGCGGAGACAGTGCCTATGAAGGTTTAAGGTCAATTTAAGACCTCACATTCTAAGATCTGGAGTTAACAGTTGTCTGCAAAACCCTTTAGGAAACCATGAGGTCATTTAGTTGGAGGTAACTCTAAAGAATACTTAAAACAAACTCTTTGATTTTTCAAAAAAAGAAATTAAGGTCAGAGAAACGAATCATCATTAGAGAGAGAGAGAAGATGGCCATGGAGTAGACAGACATTCCAACTCCCACATCACAGTACAAAGTGTATCACAACTTAATTTTGAGAACAGTCATCTTGAAAGACCAACTTTAGAGTAAACTAAGAGGATTCTATAGCCAAGGACCACCAAAGAAGCCACACTGACACTGGTAGGAAAGGCGGAGACACGGAAGGGGCTGCCAGACTCCCAGGAGCAAGCGGCGGCCCAGAGGGACTCTCGCAGTGAGGAGGAGTACTTGGCAAGTTGTGAGTTGTGGGTCCTTAGCCCCAGAACCGGAGTCCCAGCCTAAAACCCTGGAGCCTAGAAGGGACAAACAGACTGTATTTGACTAAGAAAGGAGCCTAGATACTGTTTGAGAGGAGACAGAACTCTCGGACCCAGGATCCATTTAAAGGGACCACACGGAAAGCCTCGCTCACAGCCACCTGCCTGGGGCTCTGGGAGCGGGAAATGCTGGGAGGACTATAGTTGCAAGGGGAGAGAATGGTCTCAAAGGCACAGGGGGAGACACTTTGAGGGATGAACATCCTAACCCTGGGTTGAATGATTCCACAAAGGTGAACATTTTTTCATAGAGCAGTGACACCAGCAAAAAGAAATTACCCCACCCACCAAAGGCTCTTCAGCTCCAGTCAGAACAAAGAAGTGCTTAGAGGCAGGTAGCACATTAGGGACACAGGTAGTGAGTGCTGAGGTCTGAATTACACTGCCCTGCCATGCTACTGAGTACTCACCAGGGGTGGGTGGGCTGCTGGCAGTGTCTGACCACAGCTGCAGGGGTAAGGGTGGCCCAAGCAAGCTGCATGGGCCCACCCATGGAGGCGGAGGCCACTGCAGAGGTCAGAGGGAGCACAAAAGCCTGCCAGTGGCGTTAGGCCAGGCAACAGTGGAGGCAGACCAAACAGGAGCACATGGGCACGCCCACAGAGGCGGGGCCACGGCAGCCACTACAGAGGTCCGAGCACGTGCAATCCTGTCTGCTACATGGGCCTGACGGTGGTGGTGGTGGGTGGTGGTGGTGGTGGGTGGTGGTGGTGGTGGTGGTGCAGACGATAGTGGAGGTGGTCCAAAAAGCTGCGTGCACATCCATATCCCACCTATGGCATGGGCCCGCCCTTGATGGTGGCTGAGGCCAGGATTACAATGAAGGTGGTCCACAGGCTCACGAGGATGGCAAGGGGTGGTGGAAGCCATGGCAGCCATGGAGGTGGGCTGGCACCAGCAGCGCCTGAGCCCAATAGCCCGAGGCAGCAACAGGAGCAGTGGGAGGCCAGCAGACAGACCACACATCAGGAGCACAGAGGCCACACCCACTGGACCCTTGTGACCACACCCTTCTAAGTGCTGAAAAAGAAGAAAAAAGTAAAATAAAATAAAAAAATTAAAAAGTCTGGATAGAATGACATCTGAGGCTAAGGGGAAGCCACATCTAATACCATACTTAATCAATGAATTACAGTACTGAGTCCAACAAGTAGACAGCAATAAGAAGCAGCAGAAAACAGATCTCAGGGGAACATGAACTTTTAGAGAAACTTCCCCCAGGCCAAGAGTAAATAAAAGCTAGCCTAGGAGTGCAGCTATTATTTAAAATGGCATCTGGGCCCAGCAGAGGCAGCCACAAGATCTGGATCACCTTTAGCTCCAAACAGGTTGATAAGAACCAGTCATAGGCAGTGACCACCACTGATCTGCACCAGGCTCCAACCAGGGAGGTCCAGAGCAGGCATATCCAATGGCCAGATATGAAAAGCATCATTAGTTCAGGACCTAACAAGAGTGGTAACTTAAGGAAGGGTTCCTCACACTTAACCCAGCTAAAACATAGAAAACGCCGACACAAACAGCAAAAAGAATAGTGATAGCAGATAAGTAGACCACAGCAGATTACAAACAACATCTGATGCCAACCCAAGAAGATGTAAAAATAACACAACTGAAAATTGTAGGCAGACAATACCAAACATAGATTCAGCTAGCTACACAAACAACACACCCAAAGGAAGAGTGTATACACAGACAAAATGGGAAGACAAAAAAAAATGCACTCCAAATAAATCAACAAGAGAAATCCCCAGAAAAGGAATTGATTGAGATGGAAAAAACCAAACTACCGGATGTAGAGTTTAAAATAATTATTGTTAGGATGCTCAAGGGGTGACGTTTTTATCTCTTACTATAGCCTTTGTTTTAAAGGCTATTTTGTCAGATATAAGTATTGCTATCTCAGCTTTTTTAAATTTTCATTTGCATAAAATACTTTTTTTCAACACTTTTCTTTCACTTTATGTGTATCTTTTGTTCTGAGATGGGTCTCTTGTAGCCAGCATATATATATGGGTCCTGTTTTATTATCCACGCAACTACCGTAAGTCTTTAGATTGGAGCATTTAACCATTAACATTTAAGGTAATTGTTATTTTTTAAACTTACAATCCTTTTTAATCTCAATTTCTTATTTCCTTTGCTATTTTTATAGAAGACCCCTTAACATTCTTGCAGTACTGGTTTGTTTGTAATGAAGTCCTTGAATCTTTTTTTTTTTTTTTTTTTAATCTGGGAAGCTTTAAATTTCTCCTTCAATTTTATGTCATAGTCTTGCTGGATAAAGTAGTATCTGTTATAGGTTCTTGTTTTGCATTACTTTGAATATTTCTGACAAGTCCCTTCTGGGTTCAAGTGTTTCTGTTGAGAAGTCAGATGTCATTCCTATGGGGGCTCCTCTGTATGTAATTAACTGCTTTTCTCTTCTAGCTTTTAGTATTTGTTTTTTGTCTTTTAACTTTGGTATTTTAATTTTGATGTGTCTTGGTGTAGGCCTTCTTGGGTTTATCTTTAATGGGTCTCTCTGTGCTTCTTGAACTTGTGTGACTTTTTTCTTCATAAATTTAGTGAAATTTTTTGCTATGATTTTTTTCAAACAGCTTCTCTATTCCTTGTTCATTCTCTTTTCCTTCAGGAACCCCTATGATATGGATTTTGTTTCTCTTTATGTTATTGCAGAGGTCTCTCAGAGTTTCCTTAGTCTTTATGAGCCTCTTTTCTTTTTGTTGCTCTGCTTCTGTGCTTATGTTTATCTTGTCTTCTACATTACTGATTCAATTCTCTGCTTCATCTAGGCTCCTGTGGATTCATTCTAGTACAGTTTTTATTTCTGATATTTTTTTGTCACTTCTGACTGGTTCTTTTATTTTGTAATATCTTTATGTTTAAGTTCTCATTGACATGATCCCTTGCTGCTCTAAAATCCTTGAGCATCCTAAAAATTATTATTTTAAACTCTGTGTCTGGTAGTTTTGTTACTTTCATTTCATTTAGCTCTTTTTCTGGGTATTTCTTTTTTTTATTCATTTGAGTCACATTTCTGTCTACCCATATTGTATGTGTATTAGGTAGGGCTGTCTGACTTTGAAATTTGTTATGGTGTCTTTATGAGGAAGATGGGCTCAGTGGTACTGACCTTCAGGCCACCTGAGTTTCTTGCTCTAGGAATGCTTTTTGAGTGTAGTATTTACCTTCCTTTTGTATGTGAGTATTGAATTCAGTTGGTCCTTTCATGAGTATGCTTATTTCTTCAGGCTGGCTGACTCTAAGGATCAGCTTTGATCATGTGTATTAGACACTGTGCAGTGTCTGTCCTATTGAGTGCATTTATTCTCTGTAGTGTCGGGTGCCTGCTGGACTCCTCCTTTGGTCATGCTGCTTTGTAGCTAGCTGAGTCTAGTGTTGGTGCTGTCTGCCACCCACTACTGATTATGTTGGTTCTGGTCTTCTTGGGTTGGTGTCAGATGTTGTTTGTAACCTGCCATAGGCTACCTGTCTGGAGCTACTGCTCTGTTTGCAGTTTGTGTCTGAGTTTTCTGTGCCTAGGTAGTGTGTATAAGGATCAGCTTCCCCTGCTTAGAGATGACCACAGCTCCTTAAAAGCTCCAAGCACCATGAAATTTGCCTCCATTTTTTAGTTGCTCCACCTCCTCTTTCAGCTGCATGTTCTTTCCACAGAGTCTTCTGTAGAAAGGCTGTGGTGTGGTCTCAGACTGGTCTTATCCCATCAACCTCTCTACAGATTGCAAGCTTAGTGATTTAGGGCAGCTGAGGTTGGGAATACTTTAGTGGGACCCCCTACTTCAGGGGTCTCTTGGTCAGAACCTCAGACCAAAGAAAGTGGCCCCTATTCCAGAGTCCAATCCCTCAGACACTGATGGACACTCCAATTCTATTTCTCCCCAGTGAGGTGTGCAGCAGATTCAAATTGGGTGGGGCCAAAAGTTCCCTCTGCAGAAGTTCTTCTGGCTGGTGAGACCCTAGACCAGGTGTAGTCAACATTTTTATACTTACTGCCCACTTTTGTATCTCTGTTAGTAGTAAAATTTTCTAATCACCCACCGGTTCCACAGTAAAGGTGATTTATAAAGTAGGGAAGTAACTTTATAAAATTTATAAAGCAGAGTTACATCAAGTTAAAGCATATAATAATAATCACTTACCAAGTACTATATGTCAAATTTTTGCTAAGTTTGGCAGAATAAATCTTTATAAAACAACTTACTATAGTTAAATCCATCTTTTTATTTATACTTTGGTTGCTCCGCTACCACCCACCATGAAAGTTGGAATGCCCACTAGTGGGCATTCCAAGGAATAAGACTGAGAAAGTCCTCCCCAGAAGCTGACTGTTTTCACCCCCAGAAAGTAGCTAAGCCCCTTGACAACAGGCTTGTGAGGGCCCACACTTTAAATGTCCATGCTGCAAGCCTCTCTCTCCCCCCCCCCCCGTGGAACCTTGTTCAGTGGGGCAGAATATCCATCACCCATGCTAGCTGACTGTGAAGCTTCACCCTATCCAATGTGCATGAAGCAGTGTGCCAGTGTTGACCACAGAGGGAAGAACTTGCCTTAGCTGGGCCCGGTGTCCAATGAACCCTCTCTTAGGATACACTGCCAGCAAGGGTTGTTAGGTCCTAAACAGTTGCTGTCCACAGATGGCCACTGGATGTGCTGGCCCTGGGATTACCTTGAGGGAACCCAGTATAAACCAGTGCATGACTGGCCCTCAGCAACCTTTTTTGGAGCTACAAACAATCCAGAGTTTGTGGCTTCCTCTACTGGGCCCAGGTGCACATGCAAATACCAAGCTGCATATCTAAGCTGGCTTTTGCTCACACTGGGCCTGGGAGAAGGTCTACAAAAGGCCGAGGTTCCCTAAGTCCTACATCCTTCAGCCTCTCTCTGCTGGCTGCTTGTTGGGCTCAGCAACTGAAATAAAACCTCTGGTAGAGTTTAGAGCCTGGGACAGTTCAGGGATTAAGAAGGGTGATGAGTGTGGCTTTGCCCCTCAGCCATGGGTGTCAGTCTGTCCACACTTTTTCACAGACCTCAGTATACTTTAGTATGGCCCCCAGGAGTCCAGTGGGTGTGGCTTCTGAGACTCAGAGGTGTGGTCTGCCTGTAGTCCAGTTTCTACTGAGTCTCTCTTGAGGCAGAAGCACCAGTCTCAGACTTGGGAGCATGTGGGGGAAAGCTCCAGCCACAGCACAAGAAAACTGACTCACTGATGTCCCCTCTGCTTCCAGGCTGATTTCTCATAATGGCTCAGTATTCAAAGGGTGGGGCAGGAAGGATTCCCAAGGGAGAGGCAGTTGCTTTCCCTTAGGCTGATGCCACACAAAGGGGACTGCTCCATCTAAGAAAGATGGCACTTGTAGTGTTGGAGAATGACTCAGCACAAGGGTTCCAGTGGCCTTCCCCTATGGTGTCTTTCCCTGGGCTACCAATTTCAATCTCTCCACATGCAACTCTAGTCCTCTCAACTCTCCCCTGCTGGTGCCCCAGATAAGTATCTGTGAATGAGATTTTCTTGCTGGCCCTTTAAGATGGAGCCTGTATCTCTGAGAACTCCATCTCTTTCTTGTAGACAGAAATCTGGCTCTTTTCACCTCCAAATGCTGTGTGGGCACCTCTTCTAGGCTCTGGGGCTCTAGGCTGGGACACTGGCCTGGGGCTGAGGACTGTCCCCTCTCAGGGTGAACCTCCTTGCAGTGAGAGTCTCTCCTTGCAGTCAGTGTAGAGCACTGTTTGCTCCTGGGAGCAGGGCAACCCTTTCCGAGTCTCTGCCCTTCCCAGCTGTCTCAGTGTAGCTTCTTCTGTGATCCTTGGTTATAGATTCTAGATTCCTCTTCCTTTAGTCCAAAGTTGTTTTTTCAAGATGATTGTTCTTAAATTAAGTTATAATCCAATTTGTCCTGGGAGGTGGCAGTTGGAATGTCTGCCTACTCCATCACCATCTTGGAGTCCCTCTAGAATTTGAACTGTTTTTCCTAAAACCAGCTTTGGGCTATGTGCAGTTTTAAACCACCCACAGCCTAGGAATGATTGCTTGCATTGATAAAATAACTGACAACCAAGCTAACACATTTATATGAGCTCTACTGTCTTAATCTCATTTCTTCTTAATGAATTGACTAAGCTAATTAGACCTGTTGAATACTAAATACTGCTTATTAAAGTTGTAATAGTCTCCCCAATTATCTAACCTCCTTGAGTAATAGGAGTAATTTAGTGCCTGAGAAGAAAGGAGGCCTTTGATTGGTTTGATCTAGTTATAATACAACAGAAAGAGGAGGGAAGACTGAAAGCCCATTTATGCCTGTCATGTTTCAGTGAGTGTGGTATTGCTATTGTCCAATGAGAACTTCAATATAAAATAAAACATGTTTAAAAATTGGTCACAGAGAAATAAGGATACAGATAATTTGGTGTATGTATTTATTGCTAAGAAATGAGGATTCTTCCAAGTTGTCTGTTCTTAAAGAATGCAAAGCAGACTAGTAATATGCCAGTCAAAAGCAGGGTGATACTACCTCAACTGTTTCATTAAAATTAGGAAGTCTAATTAAACATTAAATGGTTAAGTTTTAATTAAAAACTTTCAAATGATTTGAAGCAATAAGGCCAATAATTAATATTCAGTTAATTACATAACTGAATAATGAACTCTACATTTTCTTCTAGATTCAGGCAGTTTTATCTGGGGTTACAGAAAGGAGTTATTATTTCAATTCAATTGGAGGCTTTTATGAGTCAGACTTTTTTTTTTTAATGTTAAGTATTTTTATTTTATTTATTTTTTTTTGTGGGAGAGACAGAGAGAGTCAGAGAGAGGGACAGATAGGGACAGACAGACAGGAACGGATAGAGATGAGAAACATCAATTCTTTGTTGTAGTTCCTTAGTTGTTCATTGATTGATTTCTCATATGTGCCTTGACAGGGAGGCTACAGCAGACCGAGTGACCCCTTGCTCGAGTCAGCGACCTTGGGCTCAAGCTGGTGACCTTGGGGGTCTCAAGCCTGGGTCCTCCACATCCCAGTCCAACGCTCTATCCACTACACCGCTGCCTGGTCAGGCAGAGTCAGACTCTTGAAATTCTAAGGCCTTCACTCATGGGACCATCTTAATGAACAATACTGAAAATGAGTGACTGAGCATTATTGCCATCATTTTCCCCAAAGTCTGAACTCATCTATTATCTTATCTATCATATATGGGAAAAAGCTGAGTGCTGTGTTCTTTCTGACGCACCCTAATTTATGAGGTCTGAAATGAGACTAACAAGTGACTCTTGATTCCATCTTTCCTTTGTTGTGTTCCAGCTGGGAAGGAACTGAGATTTATTACCACTAATATTGAAGCTAAATAATACCAGTAGGAGCTGATCTTAAAAGCATCAAGGTGAAATTCGCTATTAACTTCTCAGTTTTTATAATAGCTACTAGTACAATATGTGCAAAGCCAGATATTTGCCTAAAAATGGCCAAATATTAAAGGCATGTCTATAGTCTACATAATATCAGAACATTCTTATCTTGGTTGAATATAATTTTGGAAAGTTTTCCTATTTCCTACTTTCCTACCTTTCGAAACAAGTAAATAATGATCTAATACGCCTGGAAATGGCTGTGATATGTGCACATGTGTGAGCGAGTGGGATGTGGCATGAGGTGGATATTGGTCAGTGTTTGAGAACCATCTATATCAGAAACATCTTTATGTCCATTCGTATTTACGGTAACCCTCTGGGATATATTTTATAGTCCTGTTTTACAGATGAGAATATGAGGCCACTAAGTCTATATGTGGTAAATCCAGAATTAGAACCTGTTTTTGTGTTGTCTGTCTCTAAGGCTTGGGATGCTATTAAGTACAGTGTGTCCGTAAAGTCATGACTTGACGGACACACTGTATTATTTGACAAATTTGGGCTATAACAAAACACATCAGAAAATTGTTTGGTCAAAAAATGTGTTTTTTTAGTGTAGCACTTCTCAGAGACTTTTCTAAGCATTTGGTGAATGCTTAGAAAGATCTAATATAGAAAAACTGTCTCAGAAAGAATACATAGACTAGAATACATGGATAGGTCTCTAACAAATCAAGAAATTAAAGAATAGTTTAAAATAATTTCACAAGTAAAACTTTAGGCCTACGTAGATTCTTTTACAGAAAAGTTCTTTTAAATTTTAGAGGAGGAGGTAGTGCTAATATCATACAAACTCATTTAAAAAGTGGGGGTATATAGGCCAAATTGTAGCTAGTCTGAAGATAGGTTAACGATTTCAGTTTGGTGATAATGAGGACTTCGACCCACCACACTATTAGTAATACAGAAGCAATTATGTAAAGTGTGCTTGAAGCTGGACAGCTTTGCCTTGAGAATGGCCCACCTGTCATCATCTCTCTTGGTACAGTACTCACCCAGAAAGGTACATATCTGCTGATCGATTAAAAGCCCAGAACTGAATGCCTAGCCTTTTATGATCTAATTCAAAGAGCCACTTCCTCTGCACATTCACCTTTATTACAATGCTACACAGATACATCCTTGAGTTGTTCATTCCTGTGGCTTAAACCTAATATCCATGTTTCAAGTACAACTCTAAACCCTTTGAGTAATAAGAATATTTATGTACATCCTTGTGCCTACTGACCATCCAGAGTACGATGGTACAAAAATTTTATATTTTAAAAATGTGTAAGGCAACATTAAAAAAAAGAAAATGTATGTTCTTCTTGTTTCCATAAATTGGTTCTCAAACAAACATGATTGTAAGTTAATAAAACTGTAACTGGAATTAATTTCATTTTTTGAAAAGAACCTCACTCCCGGGGGTCAGCGAGCATGAAAAAAACTCACTACTCAAAGGGTTAAATGGCTTATTTACAGATAATCTACACCCTGTTATTTAGGGATTTTCTGAAACCTACTTTTCCACCCCTGCCTCTGGGAAATTTCTATTAGTTCCTTGCAAGTTTAGCAATCATTTAGATTTGTATCTGTTGCAGTTATTTTAGCATCCAGATACTTAACAGAAGGACATTAAAAACAAACAAACAAACAAACAAAAAACGTGTCTGCCAAGAAGCAGAAGTGTTTCTTCATAGTGAATTCTGAATATGAAACTCATTAATAATTTGGAGAGGGAGGTGTTGAACTGCCACAGAGGCACCACTGACGCAAAGGGAAGTCTGGGGACTTCACTCTTGATATTGCCCCCTGGTCACTTTCTGCTCTGATTTCTTTTTTTTTTTTAACAGGGACAGAGAGATAGTCAGAGAGAGAGGGACAGATAGGGACAGACAGGAATGGAGAGAGGTGAGAAGCATCAATCATCAGTTTTTCGTTGTGATACCTTAGTTGGTCATTGATTGCTTTCTCACATGTGCCTTGACCGTGGGTCTTCAGCAGACCAAGCAACCCTTGCCGGAGCCAGCGACCTTGGGTCCAAGCTGGAGAGCTTTGGCTTAAGCCAGATGGGCCCGCGGTCAAGCTGGCGAGCTCAGGGTCTCGAACCTGGGTCTTCCGCATCACAGTCAGACACTCTATCCACTGTGCCACCGCCTGGTCAGGCTTCTCTGATTTCTGACAACACAAAACATTACAGAAAGTATTGTTTTATTGCATAACTTTTTGTATTCTATATTTGATTTATCTTTAGCTTTTAATTCCAATAAAGGCAAGACCATATTTTTAAATCTTTTATATGCACTTTTGTATTTACCATGTGTTGGGCCATCATAAAGGCTCAATAATCAAATGTGAATTGATTAGTCTAATTGTTAATTGAGGCACTGTTTATTTGACACAAAATAACTAGTAGGCTCTGTCAATTTAGTACTTAAACCATTAGCATTGGCTATTTGGGTTAATAACTTTCTCAACTTTTCTCAGTAGTTAATTAAAAAAATAAAACAAAATTACTAACAGGGCCTGCATTGATATAACCTGAAAGGCTCCAGCAAACACTTGGAAATTATTCCACTGAAGCTGTTTCCATTGTTCACTGCTTTTCAGGGGCCAGCTCAGGAGCATTTGAAGAGGCTTGTGTTCCTTTTATAAAAGTGGTAAAATAAAAGCCTGGGGGAAGAAGGAGGCCTTATGCAAACCTCTGCCAGACAAAGTTGGAGTTTCTGAAATACAGACTAGCTGCAGTGATTGATTGTTTTTCACCCGGGCAGCACACAAGGTGATACGATATTAGGCAAGGGCATAAACCATATTCAGGAAGCCAATGTATCCTCTGGTAGTCTGTCAGTCAAAGATACATCAAACCTCAGACTGAAATGAAAGTCTACTACACAGGACTGATGTCCAATTTCCTTTATAGATGTGAGACTGGTTGTGTTACTGATGCATAACTTCCAGCAATGCCACTGTCCTGTCATGTTTCACATCCGACGGCAGACTGTTTCTAAGTGCAAGGATCTAGGATGCAGTTGATCATCAGGTGTTGACAATAGTATCATTAAAAATCAGCTCTGCCAGGCTGGACATCTTCAGGGAGAAAAAAAACAAAATATCTCAGTTGCTGGGCAGGAAGGGCAGTGTACTGTGGTAACTGATAGTTCCTTGTTTGCAGAGACAGCCCAGGTTGTTAATTTTGCTTCATAGTTCTCCAGAGGGTATTTTCCATCACTTACTGCCTACCCACAATATATCAGGAGCATTGACATGTACTGGGATTACCAAGATGAGTAAGAGAGTTTTTGGTTGAATTAGTATTTGTTATTGAATTGAAATATGATGTCTTAAGTGCTAAAATAGTATATGCAATATGCCAAGGATAGCAAAAGAAGAATCTATTAAATTAGCAACATAAACATTCAGTTCTGGAACTCCCTGGGTGTGAATCTGGTCATCAGATAGATCCTAATTTCTGACCTTGACTCAAGGCTCCTATTACCTCTGCATTCTAATATTTTTCCTTATTTAATTCTTCACTTCATTACCTTTTGTGGTAATTACTTATTTAATGATTTGTCTCCCTGGAGATTTTAGAAAGGCACAATCCAACAGAAATATAATTTAAGGCACAAATGCCGACCTCATATAATTTTCAATTTTCTATTAGCTATATTAACAAGAGCAAATAAAAACAAGTAATATTAATTTTAACATGATCTTTTATTTAACCCAACATATTATAATTTTAATGTGAAATAAATAAAAAAATTAAAGAGATATTTTATATTTCTATTTGGTAGCAAGTCTTCAAGATTAGGTGTGTTTTCATTTACAGCACATCTCAATTTGGGCAAGTCATATTTCAAGTACACAACAGTCCCATGTGGCTAGTGGCTAAATGTTACATAGTATAGCTTTGGAGGAATTCCATCTAGGCAGAGAAAGACTACTTGTGCCTTGTTTACTCCTTGGTCCTAAGTACTAGCACAGTGCTTGGGCTTCAATATATATTTGATGACTAAACTGTTTTTTGTTTTTCTTTTTTTTTTGTATTTTCCCAAAGTTAGAAGCTGGGAGGCAGTCAGACAGACTCCCACATGGGCCCAAACGGAATCCACCTGGCATGTCCACCAGGGGGCGATGCTCTGCCCATCTGGGATGTTGCTCCGTTGTCACTGGAGCCATTCTAGCACCTGAGGTGGAAGCCATGGAGCCATCCTCAGAGAGTGGAGCCTTGGCTGCAGGAGGGGAAGGGAGAGGGAGAGAAAGGATAAAAGGAAGGGTGGTGAAGCAGATGGGTGCTTCTTTTGTGTGCCCTGGCTGGGAATCAAATCCAGGACTTCCACACGCTGGGCCTATGCTCTACCACTGAGCCAATCGGTCAGGGAATGAATAAAAAGGTTTTTAAAAAGGCTCCTGACAACATGTATAGCTGAAGAGAGAGTTGGGCTACCAAGAATGATTGCTCTAAGCAATGGCTGCGGTACCATAGTTTTTAAGTTGAAGCAGCACTCTTCATTAGCAGTGTAACTAAGTTTTAAAAAGCATTTTAGAGAAATGTAACAACCCACTGAGTCTCATTAGTGAGTATATTTAAAAGGGAAGCTTTGAAAATGCAACACTACACCACTTCTTTACAAAGGAGGAGTACAAACTGATGAGAAGGAATGGTGGTATCTGTTTAGAGTTGTAATTGCACTAAGAGAGTGCCCCACACGACTGAATTAACAACCATCCCTTTTGTATTCTGTGGCTGATGATGTGTATGTGATTTATTTGGACCCTGTGGTTTTTTTCTACTCACTTCTTTCACCATTTTTTCCATTTATCTGTGCCACTAATTATTATGAACCTTGAAGATGAAGTGGATTACAGATCAGGGGAGTGAAAACTAAGTCGATGTAATTTAATTACTGGGAAATCTTTATTGAAAAGCATTTCAAACAAACAAACTAAAGCTATGCTAATTACTAAAGATCATCGCAAGTCACAATTCAGAAGAGAATCCTTCTTGAGCAAAGAAAACTACCAGTTATATTCCCCAGAACTTTAGGAAAAATTGACGGAAGTGGTGCAGGCAAAACCACCTATGCCAACTGCAGCACCATCATAACATCTGTGCTGTGGCCGAGCAAGCCAGGTTAATTTGTGGCACTCATTTGACAACACTTTTCAAGTTTGTCTGACAATATGTAATTATTAAAGAATTGAATTCATTTCTGAAAGCAAAATATGAAGAAAAGCTATAGGTCACTAAACTTCTACTAAGAATGTAAAGGTATTTTTTAGGATTTTATTTATTTATTTTTTTACAGGGACAGAGAGAGAGAGAGTCAGAGAGAGGGATGGATAGGGTCAGACAGACAGGAATGGAGAGAGATGAGAAGCATCAATCATTAGATTTTTGTTGCCGTTGCGACTTCTTAGTTGTTCATTGATTGCTTTTTCACATGTACCTTGACCGTGGGCCTTCAGCAGACCAAGCCACCCCTTGCTGGAGCCAGCGACCTTGGGTCCAAGCTGACGAGCTTTTGCTCAAGCCAGATGGGCCCGCGCTCAAGCTGGCGAGCTCTCAATCTTGAACCTGGGTCTTCCGCATCCCAGTCCAATGATCTATCCACTGCGCCACTGCCTGGTCAGGCAAGAATGCAAAGTTTTGAAAAACTACCATTTAAGATCCAATTCTTTCTTTCATGAGCAGATCTGGTTTCTCAGCCAGCTTTCATGGTGGGAGACTCCAGGGTCTGAGACGTTGAGACAAAAAAGGAAGGGGGTGTATTACAAGTGTCAAGGTAAGAAACGTCCAAGTTTGTAAGAACTTTTATGAATTTATTTGAGCCAAACTGTTGACAATTGCCAGGAAGCAAAGTCTTGATAAATTGAGAAAGTGCTCCAGAAAATGCTAGTTTTACCATTTATTTTGTACATTAGAATGAAAGGGGAAGACGTATGGGGGTTACATGAAATTGGTGCTAGATTAGGAAGACAGGATTCTCTGGAATTGGATAAAATTAAAGATGTATATACTTAAACTTCTTTTACATAGGCAGGCATAAAATAGTCAACAGTTAATTAACATGATAATAATTACAATGAGTGAGTTTGTTGGTCTCTGCTCTTGTGGGATGCTGGCCTTAAGGTGGGCCAGGGCCGAAAAAGATCACCCTTACATTTCAAGGACATGTTCTCAGGGATGTTACTGTAGATGCAAAAGACAACAGACAGGCTGGATTAAGGTAAGCATTGACCTTTGTAGAGAATAATACATCCCTAGGACTGACTATCCACCATGAACATCTTTCAGTTAGAAAGTTTTAATTTCAGACCGTTCTGTGTGGTTACTGTAGGTCTCTGAGTTGGCAAGGCTCACCAGCAGGCTTTATCCAACCTTGTGAGGTTCAACATGTGGCCCCTTTGTCTCCACGCAAGTTATAACATTTCTCCAGAAGAAACTGATTTTCAGATGAAAGTCCATTGAATGGTGTAAGAAAGTTAAAAGAAAATACTGACTACTTACTTTGTGTTTGAGAAACTAGTGAGGAACTATAAAGGCTCTGTAAGGAGTCCTGAGAACCACGTTCAAGCACTGTTTCCTCTGAGAAGCCTGAGCAGGGACTTGAAAAGAATTGCTCTATTTGGTGAAGGGTCGGAGGGAAAGACATTACAGGCAGCAGGAACCACTTTGCATTGAAACATCTCTAGAATGTTTCATAGAACTATTGGTGTAAAATAGTTAAGGAATGTTACCTAGTTGGGTGTCAAGAAGTTAGAGCACATAAATTCAGAAAGAATCTAGGATGTACTAATTTTATTTCCCACACATTTTTATCTTCCTTTTTTTTTTGACAGGACTGAGAGAGAGTCAGAGAGAGGGATAGATAGGGACAGACAGACAGGAAGGGAGAGAGATAAAAAGCATCAAATTTTCACTGTGGTACCTTAGTTATTCATTGATTGCTTTCTCATATGTGCCTTGACTGGGGGACTACAGCCGACTGAGTGATGCCTTGCTCAAGCCAGCAACCTTGGGCCCAATCTTGTGAGCTTTGCTCAAACCAGATGAACCTGCACTCAAGCTGGCGACCTCGGAGTCTCAAACCTGGGTCCTCATGTCCCAGTCCGACCCTCTATCCACTGCACCACCACCTGGTCACGCCATTTTTATCTTAGTAGACTAAACACCCTGTCATTTGATATGCAGTCTGTTGGACATTCCTAAAACCATGAAATTTCACACATCTACATGTAGTTAAAACTGACATTCAAAACAAATAAAGAGGTACTTGAGGACAAAAAGCTGACTACTCACTTTTGTTGACTTTCTGGTATCCATGCCTGAAGCCTTATATGTAGTTAACGTGCAGTACATATTTGTTGACCCAGGTGGATACATGGGAAAGATATGAGGAATTCAACACCAGCAAAAAATTAGGGTGAGTAGTATTTTAATGTGAAATACTTATTAGGAGAGGGACTTTGAAGTTTTGAAAATAAAAAATTCTTGTATAGCATACATTAGGTAACAGTCTTAACTTTAATATTAAATATTCTGGAATATAGAATTTCTGATTCTGCCAGATTTTATTATAATTGTCCCAGTAGAGCCCTAGCTCTGTGTTAATCATGTGTCCCCGATTTCCCCATGCAGTGGGACACTCCTGCTTAACAGCTGGGCTGGAAGCCTCTTTGAGACTACTCTTGAGGTGGCTGTGAGGATTTTACTTAGTGGTACTGAGACCAATTGCCACTGGAGGAAAGATACAACTGACATGCAAGTTAGTTGCAAGAATCACACAGGCTATTTATTACTCACAAATCATATGTCATACCTGGGTACAGCTTAATGGGGCCCCATCAGCGTGCTCCTCTCGGCTGTCTTTGGTCAGCGGTGTGGAGACAGTCCACATCCAACATTGGAGTCAGGACAACTGATGGCAGCTGGAGCTCCCTTGGTTTAAGTACCCTTTCCGGCCTATGCCTTCTAACGGATGTTAATCTATGGAATTATCACATCAAACTGCTTTTAGAGAGTTCCTTGCAGTGAGCTCTTTTTATCTACGTATCATTTTACACACTACTGACTGGGTCCTGTGCAGAGGGCATGGTCTTGCCTATCAATTCCCTAAACACTAGGTTAGCTCTTGCCCAGAGGGTGTAGTCTCATTCACTTGCCTTAATGGCTTTTAATATTATATCCTAACATATTTCTATATATTTTCTATATTTCTATATATTTATTTACTATAACATTATATTACTGCAGCAATAATTGAGAGAGAGATCACAGATGTTAAACATCTTTAGAGAGGTGACTGCATCTCATTATTAATGTCTACTTCATCCTCATCATGTAATGTCAGAAACCCAATATATATTAACAGATGGGCTGACAAAATAAGGAACTGTTATAAACAATGAGCATAGGAATCAATGGTAGGCTCTTTTCAAATACATATGGCTATATTGTACATATAGCATGATAAGAAAGAAAAGATTTGAGTCCCCAATTCATAGAATTTTGTCTGTTTGATGGCAAGGAAATATATAGGTGAACAAAAAGGAATGTTTCTATTATCACTAATTATTCCTTTGAATGTCAAGAGAACCAGATTTAACATGTAATTTCAATAAATTTCTGCCTGAGGGTAATCTCTAGATAACCTCTCCTAATGGAAATTTGATGAAATGCAGCCATATTTTATAATTATCCTTGTGCCTACTTGATACTTTTCTCTGGTTATCTTCAGTTATTTGAAAGACTTGGCTCCCTAGAGTCCAAGCTGCAGCAAATTTGAACACAATGACTCAGCTGGAGAGCAGTAATTCATACAATTTATTCTATTCCCCAGGGTTGGGTGGGTCAGGGCATTGTGTGCTCAAGTATTTCATCAGAGGCCAAACCAATAAAGTGAGCCTGTGAAGAGAATTACACTGAATTTCCTCAAGAGGATCACAAAGTGTTCCAGAAGGCTTATGGAAACTGCTGTCAAAATCAATACAAAGAAGTAACTTTCCCCTCCAAAAACCAAAAATGAAGCTAGAAGGACCCATAGTAAGAAATACTCTGCAACAGGTAGTTAACACTAAGGACTGATGAAAAAAATTCTTGGATGATAGAATCAAGAAAGCTATTGGGAGAGAGAAGTATCCTGTTGCCCAATGTATCCCTGCCCTTCTTCCCTTGGTAGAAAGCAATCTTATATCTAATTCAGCATTCTTCTTTGGGAAGATGGGTGGATTGATGCTTAGTGTGGCTTGCAAATGGGGTTGTCTTCACCTATGGTCTGATCCTCAGCTTTGCAGCTTGAAGAATTCATTTTGCTCATTCCTCAGAATAGAGTTTGTGGGGACTGAATCAATTTTAGGAGACTAAATTTTCACAAGAAGGTCAATGTGTATGCCCCCAAATGGAATTCTATCTAGAGTGCCTTCCACATAGCACCCAGTCAAACAGATTGAAAGATCTGATCCCCATTAAGCAGACTGTAATATTTGATTCCACTGATTAGCACTTTCTCTTCCAATAGGAGAATTCAGCTGCCAGTAAGGTAAGACTAGGAAAAAAAGCAATAGTATGAGAAACAAACTCATTTTAAGGGCTAGTATGATCAGTTATTATTTCATTGCACTCTTATTTTCTTGGAGCCATATAACCTGGTAAACAAACCAGAAAATATGTATTGTCAAGAGTCCTTAACCCTGGCTACTTGCAGGCAATGTTTTTGACTACACAATTTGTTTTTCAATCACCCAAATTTTTCATTATATGTTATCAAATTACAGTTTCCAAAATAGTATACTTTAATTCATTTAGCTTTTCATGTTGCTTTTTCTTCCTTTCTCTTTCTTTCTTCTTCTTTTTTTTTTATTGCAATTTTAGAAATCTTATTTTTTAATTTATTTCATTGGGGTTACACTGGTTAACATAATTACACAGGTTTCAGGTGTCCAGTTCTACAATACATCTCTATACTGTATTGTGTATTCAGCTCCCCCAGTCAAGTCTTTGCCCATCACCACTTATACCCTTTATACTCTCTTCTACCTCTCCTCCCAGCAATCACTACACTGTTGCCATATCCACAAGATTTTCTTTCTCTCTTTTTTGTCCTCTTTTGCTCAATCCCTCTACTCCTCTCACCAGTTTCCCCCTTCCTGATAGCTGTCAACCTGTTCTCTGTTTATGATTCTGTCTCTATTTTGCTTGTTAGTTTATTTAGTTTGTTAAATACCACATACGAATGCAATCATATGGTAATTTTCTTTCTCTGACTGGCTCATTTCACTTATAATGTTTTTCAGGCCCATCCATGCTGTTGCAGAAAGTAAGATTTCCTTCTTTTTATGGCCATATAGTATTTCATTGTGTAACTGTAACACGGCTTTTTAATCTACTTATCTACTAACGGGCACATGGACTGCTTCCACATCTTTGGCTATTGTAAATAATGCTGCAATGAACATAGGGGTGCATATATTCTTTCAAATTAGTGTTTTGGGTTTCTTTGGATACATTCCTAGAAGTAGAACCATTTTATCCTCAGGTTCTGGGTTCATGGTATTTTAATGTACTGATATATTTGATGATATATCAGATGCCACCATGGCTGTAGCTCAAAAACTGTGGCAATAGAAAAAGTTACAAAAAAATAAAAATAATAATAAAAAAAGAAAAAAGCTACAAAACCAGTTCTAAAGTTCACGTGAGAAGGCATTTATATAGTGGAAAACATCGATTTTGGAGGCAAATAAATTTCAGGTTGAATTCCACTTCTAGTGCCAACTAGTTGTGTGATCTTGGGAAAATTATTTAAAAACTGTAAGCTTCTATCTCATTTTTAAAATGTAAATGTTGCAAACTATTTTCTGGTTTTATGAGGTAAAAAGTAACATTACTATATACCTATAAAATGTCTAATACATAGTAAAGCTAATAAAATGATGACGATGATGATGATGATGATGAAAACGATGATGATGAAGGTGATATTTATACCACGGTTGTCTGGGTTGACAAGGTCATTACTTTGTACATAAGGTAAGCATAAGGTTCAACCTGAGCTAAAATACCTATATTTGTCACTAATAGCATAGAGCAAAGATATAATCAAATTCAACTAAAATAAAAATTATATTGAAATCAGAAGGGTATGATTCAGGGAAACCACAAATTTAATAGTCAAATGTTTATTTTTCTTTAGGTTTATGACAAAAGATCAACCTAACTCTCAAATTGGATGAGAAATAATATACATATGTTTGGTATCTAGATTAGACTATCACATTGAAGAAATATGGCCTCAAAATATAAAATTGAATTTATTGTTTTTGTATGGTATGTCTGCTTGTATGCTAAGCACTTCCTCATGCATCTGTGTCAACCCTATTTACAGATGAAGACACTTAAGATGTTTAGAACTGAGGGGGGAAAACAATGTAGAGAAAGAATGGCTTGTTTGGGGGTATTAGGGAGAATCTCACACAAGGTGAAGAATTGATCTGCAAGATCCTAAAACCAGGAAAGCATCTTATACAGTAGTGTTCAAAGATCAGTGAGAAGCTTTGCTGCTCACTCCTATACAAGTTAAATCTTCCATTAGCTCTAGGTTCCCTGCTCTTAACATTCACCATACTTCACTAGAATTATTTGTGGTAGTAAAATGATACTTAGTGCACACTATCTCATGCGCTAGATTTGACATTCTGCAGCTGGTGTATATAAACAGGCTTCCGTGCATACAAGTTAACATGGGTGGATAGACAGTGACAAATATGGCTAGTTGCTATTTCTCTTCCTCTCACTCCCTTCTTGCAAGCTGGCCTTTGATAGATGGAGAAAAATCAATGATTTTGTTAACACGATGAGGAGAAGTTTCATCCTTTAAGGATCAGTTGGTATGAGCAAGAAAATGATTGGTTTGTCCAGTAAATGTTTCACTCTAAGGAAATTGAGGGACTTAACAGACCCTGCAATCAGCAGTGGTCCCCACTCCAGATCTGAGTAAATTACTGCACTGGTTTAGGTGATGACAGTCACTGCTAAGGCAGGAAGAAAAGATCTTAATGGCTTAGAATGTAGAAACATTTTTTTTCTCACTTAAAATGACAATGGGGAGGAGGGATCTGCTCCACATAGTCATGAGGAATCTAGAGTGACAGGTCCTCTCAGAAATGATGTCTGCCTGGGAGCCCAGGAGGAAAGGCGCTGGGTTTGTGAAGAGAAAGCTAAAATAACCTAAATGGAAAGGCACTCAAGTGTGTAATGCATTTTTTTGTGGTTCTCTGAAGACTTGACTCCATAATTTAGCTATTATTTTCTTCAGATAACTTTGACCTGGTGGAGTATTTTATGCATTAATACAGATGCAAATGCAGAAACTTTATTTTCTAATGCATAAATTAACACTAGCATCAATTCATTAGCTAGTCAATAAAAACTTTTTATTTTTCTTTTTTATTTAATTAATTGGGAGATTTCTTAATATATTAGGTAACACACACATCTGATACATAGTAAGGGTACAAGGCAAAGATATGTGCTGAAGACAGCAGGTTTGGTAGAAAAGCAGAGAAAAGGTTCTGGATGACTCGTACCACATTTTATTATGAAGTCATCAGCCTGTTCTCTGCAGAGGACTCAGAGGAAAGGGACCTGATGGAGTGAGTTTACAAATCTTCATTGTCCTTCACAAAACATTTAAAGAACATTTCAAAGCTTCTTTAAAAATACATACTTTTATTTTGAAATAATCACAAACTTACAGAAAAGTTTTAAGAACCATATAAATAAATATTTTTCTCCTAAACCATTTGACTGCAAGCTGGTGAGTTGCTGCCTGATCACTTCTTAATAGTTTAATATTATCCACCACTCTCAGGTGCACAAATCCCTTCCCAGCTGCTTGGTGAATTTATCACTTTTCAATTAGTAATGTTAGAAAAATTTAACTGTACTTTATTTGTGAGGTGATTGTGAAGAAAGATGCATAGAAAAAAATTTTATAAAAAGTTCTGCTAACTATGTTTTTTGCTCAAATATTCAGAAATAATAAAACCAGCCATGCTTTCTTTTCTGTTGTTCATGACCAAGTCTACACTTAACTTCTCCTTAAGACACTATAAAATCAAATAGTGTCATTCTGAGTTTAAAGATTTATATGGCTTGGGGTATGGATCAATAAAATGGCTACAGAGATTTATTTTGTCACCCAGAAGATATGTTTGAAGTGGCCTTAGTGTAAGTTTGTTTTTATGAAATGATTAAAAAATGATTGTGAGGAAATACCTAATTCCCTTTCTCCTTCAAATTTGTCAGAAAACTCCCAAGTTCAATCAAATAAATACTTTCAAGACAACTCAGTACATACTCATACTGATTCCTCCAAATACCTCAAACTTTTGTATTTTGTCTCCAAAATATGTTGGTGTGAAAATAATAAATCTAATGACCTTAGAACTTATTCAGCTACAAAATATGAATGCGATTAACAAGGGCATGTCTGAACTCACAGTTGTACTCACTACAAAACCACTGGATATATTTTTTGGTTCACTGATTTTATACTTTTCACATCTATACATTCACATCTCTACTCATTTAATTCTTAAAGATCATAATAAAGAATATAAATATTCATATTTTAAATACTTATTTTAACATTAATGAAAAACTTTATAAATATACTGGAGACTCCCACTTCTTACATGACTGACAAAGCTCGAACCAGATTAACCTTCCCATCTATATCAACTATAAACTCTGGGTAAAATTGGAAAACAACAAAACAAAAAACTACCTGAAGACACTGAAAGGTGATATAAAGGCAAAAAGGCAAACAGATTATGTAGAAGAGTCATGTAAGAGAAGAGAAATAACACACTGAGTTTTCTACTTTTGTATGCTCTAGCCAGGTCATAAACTGTGGTCTGTGATTTGAGGGGCTTGTGGGGAGGTACAAATCAGATAGAAAAGTCTATAAGTTTTCTGTCCTGAAGAACTTGAGGACACAGTTTGGAACAACCACAGCTGACAGTAAATGGAAAAGGAACCCCGGAAAAGAGAAAGCAGAAGCAAAATGCTTTAACTTCCGAGCAAAAACATTATTCAAATCTCTGGTTGACTCCTCAACCATGCACAAATGAGACAACCCCCAAGATAAGAACAAAAAATATATATTTTTTATTCAATGAGAAGAGGGGAGGCACAGACAAACTCTCACAAGGACTGTGACCGGGACCCTTCTGCCAAACCCACTAGGGGTCGATGCTCTGCCAATCTAGGGAGTTGCTCCATTGCTCAGCAACCAAGCTCTTCTTAGTGCCTGTGGTGGAGGCCATGGAGCCATCCTCAGTGCCTAGGGCCAAGTCACTCCAATTGAGCTATGGCTGCAGAAGGGGGAGAGAGAAAAAGAGAGAGAGAGAGAGAAGCGAAAAGGGGGGGAAGGGTGGAAAAGCGGATGGGTACTTCTGAATGCACTGACCAGGAATTGAACCCGGGACATCCACACACCAGGCTGACGTTCTACCACTAAGCCAACCAACCAGGGCCAGAAAAAATAATTGAACTGAGATTTGAAATATCTCTCAAAAGACAGAGCTTGCAGCTTGAGTCTAAAGAAATTAATTTCTTGTTAAATGAACAAACAAACAAAAACACTCTTTCAAAAAATATAATAGAACCAACTCTCCACAACAAAGTTTGTGAGACAATCCAATCCAAAATAATTTGAGAACCACCAAAATGTGATCCATTCTGAAGAGAAAAGGTAATCAATAGGGTGGTATTGATCAATAAAAGTACATAGGTTTCAGGTAATATGCATCTTTTTTTTTTTTCTGCTTCTCAACTGTCTGATAAGGCAGTGCTATTACATAGCATTCATACATCCAGGGGTAAGGAATATGCTATGGGCCAGATTCCTTCAGGTGACCACTGTAAGAGACTACTGGTACCCTGGAAAGATTCCATCAGGTTTGCTTCAGCCCTTCCTTCACCTCTCTCTGTGGCTATTGCCTTATAGCTGCAGTTTTCAGAGGAGGACCCTGGGATGTCCTGGCCCATAGAAGGAGGCAGATCGTGGGGAAGACAGGTATCTAGGGGTCTGTATCAGTTCCAGGGTAGCCCGAGCCACTGACTGGACTGGTATGGGATAGAAAAGCCCAGCTCCTTTGCCGCAACGGAAAACAAATTCTCATGCTTCCTGGCTATCTCTGGCATCAGACTGATGCTGGAACTTCACCTGAGATCATACACTTGTTTGATTTCCTTCCCTTTTCTGTGTTGCTTCTCTCATCTTCTTACTGATTCATTTGGGAAAACACTTCTGTAGTGAATGCAAGTATCCAAAGTAATATAGAATCAGAATTGGAAAAGAAGGATACCCATGCAGTATTAACGTGAAATTGATTACCGGGTGGGGAATCAAGACTGATACTTTAAAACAATCAGATCCTAGTAGGGAAAACATTAAAATCAATGCAAGTTTACTTCTTTATTTTTTCCTAATTAGATTTATTTGTGTGACATTGGGTAACAAAATTAATAAGCTCCATGTGTACAATTCTATGATACATCATCTGTTTACTTCTTTTATTGTTTCTTTCCATTTTTTTTTCAGAGCAAATATTTTCTCTATGAAATGTGCAATAACAGTTCTCATTAGTTGTTAAAACAGTTCAGCCCTCCCTGTCTATTTTGATGTTTTGCCTTTGGCTGGCTGATTCAGAATCCAGCTTATTTGGAGGCACTCCTGAGGGATTTACATTCTCTTCTATTGATTTCTAAGTGATGTAGTGTGTAAAAACTATGTTCCCTCTTGGCTTGGGCATCCCTATACTTCTTCCATGTGAACTTGACACAGCTGCTGAAATTAATGTTCTTTCTATATAGATCATGTGCTTTAAGCAGGCAGATGAACAATTTTGATTCATTCTCTTTGTCAACTTAATTCCACTTGCAATCTTACATTATTGGCATGATAGGATAGTATAGTTCTCCCATTTAAATAATGTTTGTCTTTCTTTCAGTGTCTATATGATCTTAAAGATAATACCATTTGGTTTATAAATCTGTGTGTTAGAAATATTATAATATGTACCTGTTTTCCCTCAGTCAGTGTATGATTCCTCTTATGTTCATTAAGTTGTTAACTATATATGACCACCCATTTCTGTGTGTACATTGTCTTCTGGCAATTCTGAAGAGGCTCTGGGCAAGATTAAACAAACAAGCAAACAAGCCTATAATTCATGTTTAGAAATTTCAGTGCTTTAAACTTTATATCTAACTTTTAAAATATTATTACTCATACCATTAACACTTCTTACCACTTATACCACATCTGATTTCTACCTGATTTATTTCAACTTTATACAAATTCAAATGATAACAGTAACTAAAACTCCTTTAGAGGGGATTCAACAACTCAGTCTGAAGTGCCCCTTTTCTGCAGAAACTAGATGGACCCTACTTTCTGCTACTTTGTTCCTCTCTCAAAGGTTCTCTTTATTGTAATAGAGAGCTTTGAATGGCTCATCTTCATATCCCTGGCACTTAGCAAATTCACAGTTGTGTGTATGTGCTCTATTAATGTTGCTCGAATCAGTGCTTTATGAATTACACTTCATGAAACATCCACTAACTTTTGGTGCAGAAGGATCTGATTTTAAAATAATTGTGCTTAGGAGTTGTAGACCCTCAGAGCTGGGAAGGTCTTTCAAGTTTACAAAGCAACTTCGTATATATTACCTTTCTTTAATCATCACCACATACCATAAGGCAGGTATAATTTCTGCTCTCTAAATGTAGAAATTGAGATTCTTAACCGAGAAAAGTTTCAACAACTGTCCCAAGGCCACACGCACCTAATAAGTGATGAAATTTGGATTAAACCCAAGCCTTCTGCCTCTGCCACAATTGTCTCTTTATTCTTGGATTGGCAACCTGGATATTAACTCACATTCTTATCCTTTCCTGTAGCCTTCTTTGCTCCTGAGACAGATATGAAAACTGTGTATTATTTAACTCCTTCTTTTTAATTAGGGGATTGCATGTTCCCTAATCTTTTTCTCTTAATCCGGCTACTGACCTCCTCTTATTTTTTAATTTCTGTAACCCAATCTATGTACATTCCTTTTCATTTATTTTTTTAAATTCAGGTTTAGTTCCCTTTATTTGTTCCTTTCTGTTTATGTTCTCACAAGGATCACTTCTCCAAACGGAAGAATCGGTTTTGCTTTTTACAGCCCATACTTCTCTCTCTTCTTGGAGGATTAAAAAAATCTTTTAAATATATCTCACTATTTTCTGATGCTTTTTTTAGCTTAAAATACATAAAAGTAATATATTTTGACAACATTATTATATATTTGTTTATAAAGTTAGAAAACAGTGGTATTTTTTTATTCCTGAATTACCAATACCAACATATAATAATCTGGCAGAAATAAGCATTGATTAATACATGAGTGCAGACAGCTGTGCACTAAAGACAGACGAGTGGCATATAACAAAGCTGAGATACCAAAGAGTATGAAGACTGTTTGTAAAAATGTAAAATACAAAATAATATCCAAATCTATATAAAAAGGTTAGATACATTTGCAATACGAAGATAAATAAGAGAACAGCCTAGACCTACTGTGTAGAGAAGTAATCCAATGCTTAAATGATAAAGAGAAAAGTCAATTATTAAATTCCAACATCTATTCTTCTGATTTTTTTTTTCTCAAAAAGACCTGCTATAACGTCTTTGAGGAAATATTAGTCCAAGACGAAGGAAGAAATGTGTTCAAGTTTTCAGGTGTATATCAGTTATGACAGATATTAAACAACATGTCACATTTCTGACTAATTTAATTTCTAATCTCTCGAGACTAGACAATGCCTGGCTCAGTTCTTGGCCTAATGCAGGGGCTCAGTGGTGTGAACAGAATGAATGAATATAGTCAATGTCAACCAGTTGAGAGGATCCATGAAAGTAACAGAGGAGCCATGAGAAGTTCCAAGGCACTGAAGCAAGAAAAATATATCTTCTGAAAACTTCAAAAAAATGATTTTCCCCAGATGCCTAGCAGCTTGCTAGGATGGATTGGGAACCCTCAAAGAATGAAGTTCTGAGTCTGACCTAGTATGATAAAGTGAGGGGCCTCAGGTAAGTAATAAGATAAGAGTGTAAGAATCTTTGAAAAGGGCCCATATTAAAGTAAATTTTTCTATGGATCTATGATGTTTTTTCTTATTCTTTAATACATACATATCATTTACTTATGATGCTTGAACAACATAGGGTAAAGAGCACTGATCTTTTGCAATAAAAAATCTACATATAACTTCTGAGTTCCCAAAAGCTTAATTACTAATATCATATTGTTGACCAGAAGCCCTACCAATAATGTAAACACACATTCTTATGGTAAATTAAACTAAAGAATAAAAGAAAATGCTATTAAGAAAATCACAAGGAAAAGAAAATACAGTTACAGTACTGTATGTATTTATTGGAAAAAAATCTATGTATAAGTGGACTACACTGTGCAATTCAGTTCAAAACCCTGTTGTTCATGGGTATAGAGAATAGATAGATAGATCCTCTAAGATGGTTGATAGTGAACACACACACACATATTGGTTTGTGTGTGGTTTTTTTGCCACAGATTCTTTTAATGAAATCTTAGTAGAAGACCAACATATAAAATTGTTAAGGGGGGGTGAAGAGTGGAGATTTATAACTTCATATTCTTCTTGTCCCACTTCTTGCTTCTTTTTATGGTGGACCCAAAGAGACTTTCAGCGATCCCCAAGTAGAGTTGCTCTTAAATTGAAGTATAAGTGGATATCAGTTGAGGTGTTTTAAAAATGAAGAATCTTGTGTACCACCACCAGAGATTCTCATTATAAACAAAATGAAAAAAGAAAATCTCAGTATCTCCAGTGATGTGGATGTAAACATTGTCAAAGCTCCACATAGTGTGAAGCCAGTAACACAAAGACAGATTGCCTTTTGTGTTCTCAGCCTGACAGAAAGGTTAAGAACCTAGGAGAGATAAACTTATAAAAGGTACTAAGAGCAAACCAGTTACAAATTAATATGGAGAAAGGGATTAGTGGTGTCCTTAGGGGTCATGACTGGTTAAATCCTTTTACTCATTGCTCTCTCAGACTTGGCATTCATGGGGCATGTTCATAATCATGGAACAACCATGAGTTTAAGACAAAACAAAACACCTTTATTTCTCCTCTTTTCTAGGGAGCTTAGCCTTTTCTTATCCTCAGGACATTTTGGCCAACTCAGAAGGCAGCTATTTTTTCTCAAACAATAAGTTTTTATCTCAACCCCTTTACTTCTCAGGAGTCATTGCCAGCTTAGTTCTTGTACTTTTTCAATTTTCATCATCCACCTGTGTTTAACTGATTCCCAGTGCTTGTGTTCAATTATTTATTGGTATTTCATTCTTTCCATAATAATTGCCCTCGGTGGGAATCAGTAGGTAGTACTGAATCCTTTTCTCTCCTATTTTGTGTATGTACACTTACAAGCAAAATTTTCTCATCAGTAACTACTTTGTAACCTTTCCTCTAGTTCCCTGTCTAGACCACAGCTATCAGTTATGCACCCCCAAGCATGAGAGTAATGTGGTTGGCTCAAATACAGCTAGCTGGGTTTTGATATTTCCACTGTGACTGAGCCTGTCAGATGTATTTCTCAGATGCAATTTTTGTTCTTCTCATGCACTTCTCTGTGTAGTAGGGAAGCCGACTCCTATAGGCAGCATGACCCAGGCTCTATGTCAGCGGGATCCCAACTCTATTCACCTAAAATAAGTATTGATGGAAACCTGGAACACGGGGAAGAACTAGTCTTGACATTCTGCTTCCAGTGACCTCTCTGACTAGGTTGGGACTCTCTACTACTCCAGCTTTCTCCTTATACATCAATGATGTTCCTGTTACTGTCAGGTATAACTGACCCTAGTGTTCAGGTGACACTGCCTCTTTCATCCTTTGTCTCTCCACCTCCAGGGTATAGTCACTTTTTGCTGCTGCTAATTTGGGGATTATGTTGATTGCTCAGCTACTCCATCACTTGTATAACCAGTTCCCTGAATTAAATTCCCTCTGGTATAAATTCTTGAAATAGTTTGTTTTTTTTGTTTTTGAATTAAAATCTCATTGTGATTTTAAAATCGCACTACCTTTCATTCTCCTTTTCTCCCTCTTTCCCTTATTTTCCTCTTCCTTCTCCTCCTCTTCCCTTTTTCTTCCTAACAGCTCGTGAACCAGGTATTTATAGAAAAAAATGCATGTGTAAGTGGACTTGCACAGTTTGAACATGTGATGCTCAAGGGCCAACTGTACTAAGAATATTATGGACATTTATTACAGGAATTAAATATTATTTAGTGTGGGAAGAACTTGGAAAGTAAAAGTCCCAAAAGGAGAGTTGGAGGGGTAGAGAAAAATGACAAACTAGCTTGGTGGCGATATTCACCAGCTTGCACACCTGGAAGAGTAAATGTGTCTGTTCACTTTTGTTGGAATCATGGAAGAGGCTGGTATAGAAGTTCAGAGAAAATTGTATGGATGCCAGTGGATGATTGTTGCTCTTCATGGCCACTGCCTCTGAATTCATGGCAGTACGTGGGTGATAGCTATTATTTGTCAAGCAGGACCAGGGTCAGGTGGAAGAGCAGGGGAAGAACAAATATAAACTGGAAACTGCTTATGCCTAATGGTTGCTGCATCACTTCTGCCTCCAAAATTTCATGCAGCTTCATTTTTGGCCAACTCTAACTTGAAATAACTATCCAAGGAAGAGGGTTTGGGGAAAGCCAAGCTGAAACAAGGAAGCTGTAAATGATAGGAAAACAAATATAAAGCAAATATTTATAGCAGTGAAAATCTGCATGGTTAAAAATAAATGAAAAGGTGCACAAACACATTAGTAGTCAGAAAAAGATGAGTAAAAATGATAGATTTCACTTTTTTTACTTTTAAGATTGGCAAACATTGAGATGACTGTGAAGTCTATTGCTGCCTCAGAGTGAGAAAATGGCATGTTTATAAAATGCTAAGAGAAACATGAAAGCAATCCCTAAACATCTATAAAAAAACACATATACCCTTATGGGTAGTACTCCCGTTCCTGATAATATATTCTATATGAAGAAAACGTTAAGTCCATAAGGATTGCCTATAAGCTTGTTTACATCAACATTATTCAGTGTGGAAAAATACATGATAGGATGAATAAATAAATTATTGTGCTTCCAAACCACTAAAAACAATGAGTGAGAATTATACTAGGTTCTTTGAAAGACTGCAAAATTTCACAGTAAAAGCAATGGCTAAAATACTGTGTATTATCCCCTTTTTGCAATGTATTGCTAAAGACTATATATGGAGGAGAGACACAAGATGGCAGCGGAGTAGGCAGATGCAGACTCCCAGCTCACACCACCAAACTGGATTACAAATTAATTTAGGGACAACCAGCATGAAAAAACAACTCTGGACTACAAGAACTGCTCTCAAAAACCAAGGAGCAAAAAAAGAACCCACACCGAGCCTGGTGGGGAGCACTGAGGAGTGGTGAGCCTCCCCTGCTTACAGGAACAAAGAAGGGTTGGTGAGGCTGAGAGCTCAGAAAGGCTCTCAATCAAAGGAAAACAGTAGAAAATATCACTCACAGCCACTTGCCTTGGGACCTGGGAATGAGGTGTGTTGAAAGAGCTGGCTTGTTTTCCAAAAGGAAAGAGGGGAGATAGAGACAGCCGGTGACAAACAGAGGAATGCATGGGAGGACCTGAGCAGTGGGACTAATCCAGTGCCATACCTGGGGGAGGTGCTGGAGGCAGCCATAGCTGGGGGAGGGGGTTGATTCTTCCACATAACACAAGACTAAAGTGGTTTTGGGTCAACCATCTCAAGATATCTCTCCAGTTCCAATCAGCACAAAAAGCAAAAAGACACAGCTGAAAACAAGTGGGGAGGAGGGGCAGTAACTCAGGTCTCCATGGAGATCTGAGATACACCTCCCTTTACTGAAGCAAAAAAAGCACCTAGCCCCCAGAGAGAGTAACTGGCAGATCAGGTCTCTAGAGTCTCAGGTTACACCCAGAGCATTCCTGGATACATTTTCAAATAAGCCCCCTGCTGAGATCAGTAAACAGACTACCACCCATTTAAGAAAACAAACAAATCAAGACTTCAAAGGGGCTCTATTAGAAAAGCCAAATTCCACAGTGGATTATAAACAACAGCTGAAGCCAACACAAGAAAGACCTAGAAATAACACAACTGAAAATTGGAGGCAGACAAAACCAAGCCTAGACTCAACCAGCTCTACAAACAACACACCCAAAAACACAGACATAATGTGAAGACAGAAAAGTGCAATCCAAATGAAACCACAAGAGAATCCTCCAGGAAATGAACTGAGTGATATGGAAATAACCAAACTCCCAGATGCAGAGTTTAGAATAATGATTGTTAGGATGCTTAGGGATCTTAGAACAACAATGGATGGTCATTATGAACACCTAAATAAAGAGATAGCAAGTATAAAAAAGGACATTGAAATATTAAAAAAGAATCAGTCAGAGATGACAAATACAATATCAAAAATGAAGAACACAATGGAAGAAATTAAAAGCAGGATAGATGAAGCTGAGGAATGAATCAGCAAGTTGGAAGACAAGATGAACAAAGGCATGGAAGCAGAGCAGAAAAAAGAAAAGAGACTCAAAAAGTCGGAGGAAACTCTAAGAGAGCTCTGTGACAACATGAATAAAAATAACATTTGCATAATAGGGGTTCCTGAAGAAGAAGAGAAAGAACAAGGGATGGAAACTTTATTTAATCAAATCATAGCTGAAAACTTCCCTAAATTGATGGAAGGAAGGGTCTCACAAATTCAAGAAGCACAGTGAAACCCAAAGAAACCTACACCAAGACACATCATAATTAAAATACCAAAGCTAAGTGATAAAGAAAAAATATTATAAGCTGCTAGAGAAAAAAAGACTATCAGTTACAAAGCAATACCCATAAGAATGACATCCGACTTCTCAACAGAAACACTTGAGACTAAAAGAGAATGGTAAGAAATATTCAAGGTAATGCAGAACAAGAGCCTACAACCAACACTACTTTATCCAGAAAGGCTATCATTTAAAATTGAAGGAGAAATAAAAAGCTTCCCAGACAAAAGAAAACTCAAGGAATTCATTACAACAAAACCAATGCTGCAGGAAATGATAAGGAGCCTGTTATAAACAGATCAAAGTGAGAAAAGAATATAGTATTTTAAAATATAAAATGGCAATAAACAAGTACATATCAGTAATAACCTTAAATGTAAAAGGATTAAATGATCAAATCAAAAGACATAGGGTAGCTCCATAGATAAAAAAACAGGACCCGTACATATGCTGTCTACAAGAAACACATCTTAAAACAAAAGATGCACATGGTCTGAAGGTAAAAGGATGGAAAAAAATATTTCATGCAAATGGAAAGAAAAGAAAGCCGGGGTAACAATACTTATATCAGACAAAATGTACTTTAAAACCAAAGCTATAGTAAGAGATAAGGAAGGTCACTACATAATGATAAAAGGAGCAATCCAACATAAAGATATAACAATAATAAATATCTATGCACCTAATATAGGAGCTCCTAAATATATAAAGCAGACTTTGATGGATATAAAGGGCAAGATCAAAAGCAATACTATAATAGTAGGAGATTTCAATATACCACTTACATCACTAGATAGATCCTCAAGAAAGAAAATTAACAAAGAAACAGCAGACGTAAAGGACACACTAGATCAATGAGATTTAATAGATATCTTCAGAACCTTTCACCCTAAAGCAGTAGAATATACATTATTTTCAAGCGCTCATGGTACATTCTCTAGGATAAACCACATGTTAGGACACAAGCATTTTTTCTGATCACAATGGCATGAAACTAGAAATCAACCACAACAGAAAAACTAAAAAATACTCAAACACATGGACACTAAATAGCATGTTATTAAATAACAAATGGGTTAACAGTGAAATCAAAGAAGAAATTTAAAAATTCTTAGAAATGAATGATAATGAACATACAACAACTCAAAATTTATGGGACACAGCTAAAGCAGTCCTGAGAGGGAAAGTTAATAGCACTACAGGCATTCCTTAAGAAGTTTGAAGAAGCTCAAATAAACAACCTAACACTTCATCTAAAAGAACTTGAAAAAGAACAGCAAGTAAGTCCCAGAGGTAGTAGAAGGAAGGAAATAATAAAGAGCAGAGCAGAAATAAATGACATAGAGGCTAAAGAAACAATACAGAGGATCAATGAAAACAAAAGCTGGTCCTTTGAAAGGATAAACAAGATCGATGAACCTTTAACGAGACTCACCAAGAAAAGAAAAGAGAGGATTCAAATAAATAAAATTAGAAATGAGAGTGGAGAAATAACAACCGACACAACAGAAATATAAAATATTGTAAGAAAATACTAAGAAGAACTCTATGCCAAAAAATTAAACAACCTAGGTGTAATGGACAAATTCCTGGAAATATATAATCTTCCAAAAATCAATCTGGAAGAATCAGAAAACCTAAACAGACCGATTACAACAAAAGAAATAGAAACAGTTATCAAAAAGCTCCCAAAGAACAAAAGCCCTGGGCCAGACGGATTCACTTGTGAATTCTACCAAATATTCAAAGAACTAACTCCTATCCTCTCAAGCTAGTTCAAAAAATTCAAGAGGAAGGAACACTACCAAGTTTCTTTTATAAGGTGAGCATAATTCTGATTCCAAAACCAGGCAAAGACAACACAAAGAAAGAAAACTATAGGCCAATACCCCTGATGAATTTAGATGCTAAAATCCTCAACAAAATATTATTAGCAAACCGGATCCAGCAATACATGAAAAAAATCATACATCAAAATCAAGTGGGATTTATTCTGGTGAGGCAAGGATGGTACAACATTCGTAAATCAGTTAATGTGATTCACCACATAAACAAAAAAAAGGAGGAAAACCACATGATAATTTCAATAGATGCAGAAAAAGCACTTGATATAATTCAGCACCAATTTGTGATCAAAACTCTCAGCAAAGTGGGAATATAGGGAACATACCTCAACATGATAAAGCCCATTTATGACAAACCCACAGCCACCATCATAATTAATGGACAAAAATTAAAATCAATTTCCCTAAAATCAGAAACAAGGCAGGGGTGTCCCCTTTCACCACTCTTATTTAACATAGTATTTGAAGTCCTACCTACAGCAATCAGACAAGAAGAAGAAATAAAAGGCTTCCAATTTGGAAAAGAAGAAGTAAAACTATCATTATTTGCAGATGCTATGATACTGTATATAAAAAAACATACCGGCTCAGTCAAAACACTACTGGACCTAATAAATGAATTCAGCAAGGTGGCAGGATATAAAATTAACACACAGAAATCAGAGGTATTTCTATATACAAACAATGAAATGTCAGAAAGAGAAATTAAGGAAACAAACTACTTCACTATTGCAACAACAAAAAAATCAAGTACCTAGGAGTAAATTTAACCAAGGATGTTAAAGAATTGTACTCAGAAAATTATAAAACATTGATAAAAAAAATCAACGAAGACACAAACAAGTGGAAGCATATACTGTGTTCATGGTTAGGAAGAATAAACATCATTAAAATGTCTATATTACCCAAAGCAATTTATAAATTCAATGCAATACCAATCAAAATACCAATGACATACTTCAAAGATATAGAACACATATTCCAAAAATTTATATGGAACCATAAAAGAACAGCCTCAGCGTTCTTGAAAAAGAAGAATAAAGTGGGAGGTATCACACTTCCTGATATCAAGTTATGCTACAAGGCCATTGTACTCAAAACAGCTTGGTACTGGCATAAGAATAGTTATATAGATCAATGGAACAGAACAGAGAACCCAGAAATAAACCCACAACTTTATGGACAATTGAGTAAAGACAGTCTCTTTAACAAATGGTATTGGGGAAAACTGAACAGCTACCTGCAAAAAAATGAAACTAGACCACCAACTTACACCATGCACAAAAATAAACTCAAAATGGATAAAGGACTTAAATGTAAGCTGTGAAACCATAAGGATTCTAGAAGAAAACATAGGCAGTAAACTCTCCGACATCTATAGAAGCAATATATTTGCTGATTTACCTCCACAGGCAAATGAAATAAAAGACAGGATAAACAAATGGGACTATATCAAACTAAATAGCTTTATCACAGCTAAAGACAATATGAACAGAATAAAAAGACAAACCACACAATGGGAGAACATATTCGGCAACACATCTGATAAAGGGTTAATAACCAAAATTTATAAAGAACTTGTAAAATTCAGCACTAGGAATATAAACAATCCAATCAAAAAATGGCTCAAGAAATGAATAGACACTTCTCCAAAGAGGACCTACAGATGGCCAATAGGCATATGAAGAAATGCTCAACATCACTAATCATTAGAGAAATACAAATTAAAACCACAATTAGCCTGACCAGGCGGTGGTGTAGTGGATAGAGCGTCGGACTGGGATGCAGAAGACCCGGGTTTGAGACCCCAAGCTTGCCAGCTTGAGCACGGGGCCCATCTGGCTTGAGCAAAAGCTCGTCAGCTTGGACCCAGAGTCGCTTGATCCAGCAGGGGGTGGCTCGGTCTGCTGAAGGCCCGTGGTCAAGGCACGTGTGAGAAAGCAATCAATGAACAACTATGGTGTCGCAATGGCAATGAAAAACTGATTGATGCTTCTCATCTCTCTGTTCCCGTCTGTCTGTCTCTATCTATCCCTCTCTCTGACTCTCTCCCTGTCCCTGTAAAAAAATAAATAAATAATTCTTTAAAACCACAATGAGATACCAACTCACATCAGTCATAATGGTGCTCATTAACAAAACAACACATTATAGGTGCTGGGGAGGATGTGGAGAAAGGGGAACCCTCCTGCACAGCTGGTGGGAATGCAGACTGGTGCAGCCACTGTGGAAAACAGTATGGAGATTCCTCAAAAAATTAGAAATGGAACTGCCCTTTGACCCAGCTATCTTACTTATAGAAATATATCCCAAGGACACCATATCACCAACTGAAAAAAAGAAATGCACCCCCATGTTTATGGCAGCATTGTTCACAATAGCAAAGATCTGGAAACAGCCCAAGTGTCCATCAGTGGACGAATGGATTAAAAAGCAGTGGTATACAATGGAATACTATGGGGCCATGAAAACGAAGGAAATATTACATTTTGCAACAATATGGGTGGACCTGGAAACTATTATGTTGAGTGAAATAAGCCAGGCAGAAAAAGAAAAATATTATATGACCTCACTCATTTGAGGAATCTAAGGAATATTGAGAACTGAGGAAAGGGATTGAGACAGAGGAGGGATCAAAGGGACCAGAGGAAAAGAGGACAGAGGTAAAGGGGAGGATAGGATGGGATAAACCTGAAGGGAAGGGGGGAGGGCACTGTAGGGAGGGGGCCAAGGGAAATGTGGAGGGGAATATTGGGGAGGGGGAATGCAGTCGTGGTTACCCTAGAATCTATGTAAACACAATTAATTTAAAAAAACTGAAAAAAAAGAAATACAGTAAAAAAAAGACTATATATGGATATGAGCATATATATATATATATATATATATATATATATATATATATATATATATATATATATATATATGCGCCTATGTAAATATGTACATTACTACATGAGCATGGAGAAAAATATAAAAGGACACATTTGGGGAAGAGTCAGGCAGGAAATTATGTATGTGGATTGGGGAACATGGGGAAAAGTAAAATACAAAGTACAAATTTAAAATGAATTAAAAGAAATGTATGCTGAGTCGGTTCAACCCTCCAGGGGTTCCCATCTCCTGGCCTCCTCTTTCCTGCTCCCAGGAGACAGTGTTCTGAAAAATGGAAGGCAGACCCAAACTTGATCCATCCATCAAGAAACTCTCGGGAAGCAAGATGGCGACGGAGTAGGCGGACGTACCAACTTCCAACTCCCAGAAGCAAAGTGGATTATAACTCAATTTAAAGAACCATCATCTGGATAAACCAACTATGAACTAAACTAAGTGAACTCTTCAACCAAGGAACACAGAAGAAGCCACATTGAGACTGGTAGGAATAGTGAAAACGCGAAGAGGGCTGCCCAGCTCCCCAGAGCAAACGGCAGCCTGGAGAGACCCGCGGGGCGAGAGAAAAGTTTGGCGGAGAGGGAGGGACCTGGGTCCCAGGAACCAAGCCCCAGCCTGCAGTCCCAGAGCCTAGAAGAGGCGTTTGGACAGTTGTGAGCTGTGAAACAAGTGAGGGAGCTCCCAGGCCTACAGTGTGGAGTATTAGGTCCCTTCCTATTCTGCTGAGGGCTGCTTAAGGGCATGGTGGGCGGCAGGACGCTGAAAGGCGGTTCTGTCGGCGTGGGCAGAGGCCAAGCCGGTGGGAGATCGGTCTAGCCCAGAGGGTCAGAGGGGACCGCGAAAGCGGTTCGGAAGCTGCGGTCCCGCCTTTAATCCCACTTACGGGGACAAAGAGGGAGGCCAGGAACGAGCAGGCCCTGTGCAAGCCGGCCCTGACCGCAGGGACTGGGCTAGGACCAGGGACGAGCAGGGGCTCGCGGCTGAGCTGACGCTACCAGCCCCCCAACCCCCTGGGCCAAGGAAACCGCGGTTTGCCATTCTATGTGCGCAAGCGGGCTCAGAGCGCAGGAACGGGGTGGACCCCGAGACAAGTGAAAGCTCACAGCTGAGTTCACGCTACTATCCCCGCCTGGCAGGAGAAACGGCGGATTGCATTCATACGTGCACGAGCGGGCTCCAAACGCGGGGGGGGAGGGGGGGGAGGGTCCGGGACGAGCGGAAGTACACAGCTGAACGGAAGCCAGCAAACACGCCCGCCCCAATAAACCTTGGTTTCCGACCCTGCGCAGAAGGACCCTGGCCTCCAGGGCGAGGCTAAAGCTCCGGACGGGCAAAAGCATACAGCTGAGAGCACGTCAAAAGCCCCGCCTAACCCGCGGAACTGTAGCGAGCAGGTTCCGACTGCTGGTTCTGGGCGGAAGTCCGGAAATAGGCTGGGTCCGCAGCTGAGCAAAGGTGATCACCTCTACCCTTGGTGCTAAGTTTTGTGACTACAGTGACAGCCCCTCCCACAGAGGAGAGGCAGAAATCACAGCAAAAGCCACAGTGGGCCGGCACTGGTAATGCTCATACCCAACCACCCTAGGCACCGGCAGAGGGGGTGTGGGGCCTGCAACAGACCACACCTAGAGAACACAAAGGCAACACCTACTGGACTCCAGTGGCCACAACTTGCTTATACACAGAAAAAATGGGCAGGCAGAGGAATGCAAACCAAATGAATCAAGAGAAATCCCCAGAGAAGGACCTGAATGAACCAGATATAACCAAATTACCAGAAGCAGAATTGAGAATAATGATAGTTAGGATGTTCAAAGAAATTAGAGCAACAATGGATAGTCATTATGAACACCTAAATAAAGAGATAACAAGTATAAAAAATGAAATTGAAATAATAAAAAAGAATCAGACAGAAATGACAAATACAGTATCAGAACTGAAGACCACAATGGAAGGAATTAAAAGCAGGATGGATGACGCTGATGATCGAATAAGCGAGTTAGAGGACACAATAAACAAAGGCACAGAAGCAGAGAAGAAAAAGGAAAAGAGACTTAAAAAATGTGAGGAAACTCTAAGGGAGCTCTGTGACAAAATGAAGAGAAACAACATTCGCATCATAGGGGTGCCTGAAGAAGAGGAGAGAGGACAGGAAATGGAAACTTTGTTCAATCAAATCATAGCAGAAAACTTTCCTAAATTAAGGCTGGGAAACACTCCACACATTCAAGAAGCACACAGAACTCCATTAAAGAGAAACCCAAAAAGATCTACACCAAGACACATCATAGTTAAAATACCAAAGCTAATGGATAAAGAAAAAATTTTAAAAGCTGCGAGAGAAAAAAAGGCTATCACCTACAAAGGAGCCCCCATAAGGATGACATCGGACTTCTCAACAGAAACACTTGAGGCCAGAATGGAATGGCAAGATATAATCAAAGTAATGCAGAACAAGAACCTACAACCAAGACTACTTTATCCAGCAAGGCTAACGTTCAAAATTGAAGGAGAAATAAAGAGCTTCCCAGAAAAAGAAAGCCTGAAGGAATTCATAAAAACCAAACCAACTCTGCAAGAGATACTAAGGGGCCTCTTGTGAACAGTTTAAAGGGAGGAATGAATAGAGCAAAAGAAGAATACAGCTTTAAAGAATAAAATGGCAATAAACAACTACATATCAATAATAACCTTAAATGTAAATGGATTAAATGATCCAATCAAAAGAAATAGGGTAGCTACATGGATAAAGAAACAGGACCCATGCATATGCTGTCTACAAGAGACACACCTTAAAACAAAAGATGCTCATAGACTGAAGGTAAAAGGATGGAAAAAAATATTTCATGCAAATGGAAACGAAAAAAAAGCAGGGGTAGCAATACTTATATCAGACAAAATGGACTTTAAAACAAAGGCTGTAGTAAGAGATAAAGGAGGACACTACATAATGATAAAGGGGACAATTCAACAGGAAGATATAACTATTGTAAATATCTATGCACCAAATATAGGAGCCCCGACATACATAAAGCAGACTTTGATGGATATAAAGGGCGAGATTAACAGCAATACTATCATAGTAGGGGATTTCAATACCCCTCTAACAACACTGGATAGATCCTCAAGAAAGAAAATTAATAAAGAAACAGCAGACTTAAAGGATACACTAGATCAACTTGATTTAATAGATATCTTCAGAACTTTTCACCCTAAAGCAGTAGAATATACATTCTTCTCAAGTGCTCATGGTACGTTTTCTAGGATAGACCACATGTTAGGACACAAAAATGGTCTCAATAAATTTAAGAAGATTGAAATCATATCAAGCATTTTCTCTGATCACAATGCCATGAAACTAGAAATTAACCACAAAAGAAAAACTGAAAAATACTCAAACACTTGGAAACTAAATAGCATGTTATTAAATAATGAATGGATTAACAATGAGATCAAAGAAGAAATAAAAAAGTTTCTAGAAACAAATGATAATCAGCATACATCAATTCAAAATTTATGAGACACAGCAAAAGCAGTTCTGAGAGGGAAGTTTATTGTACTACAGGCATATCATAAGAAGCTAGAAAAAGTTCAAATAAGCAACGTGACCCTGCATTTAAAAGAACTAGAAAAACAACAACAAATAAAACCCAAGACAAGTAGAAGGAAGGAAATAATTAAGGTCAGAGCAGAAATAAATGACATAGAGGCTAAGGAAACAATACAGAGGATCAATGAAACAAGAAGCTGGTTCTTTGAAAAGGTAAACAAGATTGATGAACTTTTAACTAGACTCACCAAGAAAAAGAGAGAGAGGACTCAAATAAATAAAATTAGAAAGGACAGTGGAGAAATAACAACGGACACAACAGAAATACAAAGCATTGTAAGAAAATACTATGGAGAACTATATGCCAAAAAATTAGACAATCTTGGTGAAATGGACAAATTTCTTGAATCATATAACCTTCCAAAAATCAATCTGGAAGAATCAGAACACCTAAACGGACCAATTACAACAAATGAGATCGAAACAGTTATCAAAAAACTCCCAAAAAAGAAAAGTCCTGGGCCTGATGGCTTCACAAGTGAATTCTATCAAAAATTCAAAGAAGAACTAACTCCTATCCTTCTCAAGCTATTTCAAAAAATTCAAGAGGAAGGAAGACTTCCAAACTCGTTTTATTAGGCAAGCATAATTCTGATCCCAAAACCGGGCAAAGACAACACAAAAAAAGAAAATTATAAGCGTATATCCCTGATGAATTTAGACGCTAAAATTCTCAACAAATTATTAGCCAACCAGATCCAGCAATATATGAAAAAAAATCATACACCACGATCAAGTGGGATTTATTCTGGAGAGGCAAGGCTGGTTCAATATTCGCAAATCAATCAATGTGATTCATCACATAAACAAAAGGAAGGACAAAAATCACATGATAATTTCAATAGATGCAGAAAAGGCATTTGATAAAATCCAGCACCCATTCATGCTCAAAACTCTCAGTAAAGTGGGAATACAAGGAACATTCCTTAACATGATAAAGGCCATCTACGATAAACCGACAGCAAACATCATACTAAATGGAAAAAGATTAAAAGCAATCCCCTTAAGATCAGGAACCAGGCAGAGTTGCCCACTTTCACCACTCTTATTCAACATAGTTCTGGAAGTCCTAGCTACAGCAATCAGACAAGAAGAAGAAATAAAAGGCATCCAAATTGGAAAAGAAGAAGTAAAACTGTCACTATTTGCAGATGATATGATATTGTATATTGAAAACCCTAAAGTCAGTCAAAAAACTACTGGACCTTATAAATGAATTCAGCAAGGTGGCAGGATATAAAATTAATACTCAGAAATCAGAGGCATTTCTATACACCAACAATGAAATATCAGCAAAAGAAATTAAGGAAACAATCCCCTTCACTATTGCAGCCAAAAAAATAAAGTACCTAGGAGTAAATTTAACCAAGGAGGTTAAGGACTTGTACTCGAAAAATTATAGAACATTGATAAAAGAAATCAAGGAAGATACAAAAAAGTGGAAGCACATACCGTGCTCATGGCTAGGAAGAATAAACATCATTAAAATGTCTATATTACCCAAAGCAATTTATAAATTCAATGCAATACCAATTAAAATACCAATGACACACTTCAAAGGTATAGAACACATATTCCAAAAATTTATATGGAACCAAAAAAGAACACGAATAGCCTCAGCAATCTTAAAAAGAAAAAATAAAGCAGGAGGTATCACTCTTCCAGATATCAAGGTTTACTATAAGGCCATTATACTCAAGACAGCCTGGTACTGGCATAAGAACAGGCACATAGATCAATGGAACAGAACAGAGGACCCAGAAATAAACCCACAGCTTTATGGACAACTGATATTTGACAAAGGAGGAAAGAACATACAATGGAGTAAAGACAGCCTCTTTAACAAATGGTGTTGGGAAAATTGGACATCTACCTGCAAAAAAATGAAGCTAGACCATCAACTTACACCATTCACAAAAACAAACTCAAAATGGATAAAAGACTTAAATGTAAGCCGTGAAACCATAAGCATCTTAGAAGAAAACATAGGTAGCAAGCTCTCCGACATCTGTAGCAGCAGTATATTTGCTGATTTATCTCCACGGGCAACTGAAATAAAAGGCAAGATAAACAAATGGGACTATATCAAACTAAAAAGTTTTTGCACAGCTAAAGACAATAGGAACAGAATAAAAAGACAAACCACACAATGGGAGAACATATTCGACAGCACATCTGATAAGGGGTTAATAACTAAAATTTATAAAGAACTTATAAAACTCAACACCAGGAAGACAAACAACCCAATCAAAAAATGGGCAAAAGAAATGAATAGAAATTTCTCCAAAGAGGACATACAGATGGCCAATAGGCATATGAAAAAATGCTCAACATCACTAATCATTAGAGAAATGCAAATTAAAACCACAATGAGATATCACCTCACACCAGTCAGAATGGCACTTATCAGCAAAACAACACAGAATAAGTGCTGGCGAGGATGTGGAGAAAAGGGAACCCTTCTGCACTGCTGGTGGGAATGCAGACTGGTGCAGCCACTGTGGAAAACAGTATGGAGATTCCTCAGAAAATTAAAAATCGAACTGCCTTTTGACCCAGCTATCCCACTTTTAGGAATATACCCTATGAACACCATAGCACTGTTCGAAAAGAAGAAATGCGCCCCCATGTTCGTGGCAGCATTGTTCACAATAGCGAAGATCTGGAACCAGCCCAAGTGTCCGTCAGAAGACGAGTGGATTAAAAAGCTATGGTACATATATACTATGGAAAACTACTTAGCCATAAGAAACGATGACATCGGATCATTTATAACAAAATGGATGTACCTTGATAACATTATACGGAGTGAAATAAGTAAATCAGAAAAAAAGAAAAACTGAGAACAGCATGAATTCATACATAGGTGGGACATAAAAGTGAGAATATGAGACATGGACAAGAGAGTGGTGGTTATGGGATGGGGGGAGGGAGGGAAGAGTGGGATAGGGAGTAGGGGAGGAGGGACACAGGGAAAACCAGATAGAAGGTGACAGAGGACAATTTGACTTTTGGTGATGGGTATGCAACACAATTAAATGATAAGATAACCTGGAGATGTTTTCATTGTACATATGTACCCTGATTTATTCGTGTCACCCCATTAGAATTAATAATAATAAAATATATATATATAAATAAAAAAATAAAAAATTAAAAAAAGAAGAAATGTATGCTATGGTCATATTTATTTATGTATGTAAAATCAGAATTGTATGACTAATGTATGTAAAAAAGTGTTTTAAACAAGATTTGAGCCAATCCCTTGTCTGGTACTGAGTGAATAGATCTCTTCCAGATGTTAACTTTTTTCTCCTAATTTTTCTCGATCCAGAGGTTATCATGTTGGGGAGTTCTTAAAGTGAAGATAGAAATGACTTTAGGAGATTTACATTTTCAATGCATCTTCTGTTGAATTATTTAGGAGTAGGTGAATCATATCATATTTCTTTTTGAAAAGTATATAGAATAAGTGTGTGGGCAGGGGGGGCACTGATTAACAGTTGTAAAGACCCAGGAGCTTGGGAATGAATGTGTCATTAGCAGAAATAAGAAACACAGGAGAGTTTCAGAGAAAAGTCACAAATGTAGTTAGAACAGACTGCATTTCAGATGATGGTTTCCATACTTACAACTGGGTTTCCAGGAGGCAATGGCTGAAGAAGTGGCTAGAAGTTTGGGAGTCGGAGAAAGGACCCACTGTGGTGGGAAGCAGATGTGACTCCTGAGGGAATTTTGAGGATGAAGATCATAATCTTGGGAAATCATACCATTAGAGAGAAGAAAGTAAAAGTGAGGATGATGAAAGTCAATGCAGAGGCATGGGTTTTGCTGAAAAAAAAAAATGCCAGTTGAAGCTACAAACACTCATCTCCAGGGAGAGGGTGCCTAACCAGGCCAGCCCATGGAGAGAGTGCTCTAGGCTAGGGTTGGCGATTCAGGGGCTGTGGAATGGAATGAAGTAGCTACAGGCATGTGGGGGCTAATGTGGATGCTGTAAGGGCTCACTCTTCATTAGAGACAGGGATCAAGATGATGTGGGATTTGGGAATAGAGAACATTGAAATCCACTTGAAGGTGTGTTTGTGAATCCTTTGCAACATCATTGCTATTTCTTAGTGGAATTTCTCAATGCCATCAAAATGTTTGCAAGACAGCCTCTCAGAACTCAAGAGTGAAAAGTGGGGTAGGGGAACATGTCCACTCTATGAGGCTCCTCTTAGGAACCACTCAAATCCTTTCCATCACACCTTTTATTCCAGTTTGGCTGCAGTGACCTGTTCCCTGCTGGCTTCACTCAGCGTCACACAGGACAGCATCTTGACAACACCCCTTCTCCAGTCTGCCTAGTGCATGCCTCTGTTTGCATGGCCTACCGCAACTCTTTCACAAGGGGTGAGAGACATCCACAGGAACCTCCTTGGCATTCACATGTATGTGCATATATGTATGTGTGCATATATAACTAGGTTGGGAGGGGAGTGTAGGCCTTTCAGCAGTGATTAAAGGTCAGGGGATAAATGCCCTCTCTTTTTCCTAGGCAGGCACACATCCTAAGACACGTTATGTTTCATGTGATTTCTCATTTTATCCTTTCAGTTAGAACACCATGTTTTTCCCATGGTAGTTGTGGCCAACTCCACAATGCAATTCTGTATTCTTCTCTTTTCTTCCCTGTTTCATTCAATTCCTCTGTTCCTCATTCCTGACACCTCAGTCAAACCTCCCACTAAATTATTGCACTTAATCTTTTGTTTCTGCTTGAGGTTGCAACAGTTTCTGTTTAATAAACAAAAAATAGCCCTGGTTGGGTAGCTCAGTTGGTTAGAGCATTGTCCTGACATGTTGTGGTTTCAATCCCTGGACAAGACACACACTAGAATCAATCCATGAATGCATAAATAAGTGGAATAGCAAAAACAAACAAACAAAGCTAGAAAATATAGGAGCTGTGTGATTCAATGAAGGAATAGGAAATGGCATGCATCTTCCCCCTCAATTGGAAAGTGTGCTTCTGTTTTATTTTTCTGCTTTTTAAAATTAGTGTAGGTCTTCAGCTAATTTAAAATTTCTTTGCTATGTTGATTTCCTTAGGTGAACAGCAATAGAAGAACCAAGTATTCTGTTGTGAAGCGTCTTCAATTAATTAATTGCAGGATATACAATGGAGTGTAAAAAATTTCAGCTGCTTTTGAAAAAAAAATGCTCTTATAATTAAAAATCTGTTAGGAAGAAGAGTTCTAATTTTCCTTTATGTGCCTTGAAAATTTACCAGGAATTTAAAAGTCTTCCATCTTTACACAGAGCTTCTGGACTTGAGCAGTCCCTCAGCACCTCAGTTAATTTTATGTCATGAATCAAAATTACTTCTTTAGGTTTTCTTTTCTTTATCACATCACCTAAGTGAGTAAGATTTCGGTGATGGTTATTCTGATTAGGCTTTTGTTATTTAATTATGTGATTTTTCAGTAACAATTATGCTATTCTGAAAGCAGCTTCTGAATAGCAAATTTCCTTTCTTTTTTTTTTTTGAGACTGATCTGGGAGCTTTCCAGGTTCATGTCTGTCTCTTCTGATCTCAAGCTTGTCCAAAAAATTATATAGTGCTAATGGACATCAGAAGCAAGACCAGGACTTGATCTTTCATTGGATTTAATTAAGAGAGCTCATGCAATTACTACCTCTATTTGCTTAGAGGATATCAGCTAGGGTTGACATTTTCTCCAAGGGCAGCATCCTAAACTTTTGTGGCTTTTTTATATATGTGGCATTTCATTTTTAGGCAAGTTCTATTTGAACTTTCTTCAAACAGAGGAAGAAACTCTTTAAGGTGAACAGCAAATCTGCACTGGGGTACACATTTTAGTTGTTAAACACTTTATTCTTCCAATTAAATTATACCTCTAATTTTGAGCCTGTGAGATTGAACAGAAACCTGGCAAAGATAAAGTTATCTCTGTAAGTCTAGACCTCGTTGTTCACTCATGACATTATTAAAATGCATGCTGGGAAAGTTATAGTGCTATGACAAAATATGTAAGCCCAGAAATGTTGATGTCAAGATGCTCTGAGGTCCAATTCTGACTCTTCCACTGAGTCGTACAAAATTACATAATTTCTCTAAATTTCTATGTTTTCATCTGTAAGCACAGGTAATAACTGGAACAACCTCATCAAATCGCTGGGCCCATAGGAAGCACTCAGTGCTAACTATTTAATCATTAGTCATATGGCTGCTAAAGTATACTGTAGTCAATTATAGTAAATACCCACAATCTCTGAGCTCTTCTTTATGATGACTCTGTATTGTCTTTTAGATACTTAGAGAGTAAGGAAGTGGAAGAGTCAAGGAAACTAGAGATTAAATTGAAAACCAATGCTTTTAGGAGAAACAACACTGTGTATAAATTGAGATTAAGCTTTCTTAAGTCTAAACTCCTGGGTTCAAATCCCAGCTCTGTCACTTGTTAGCTCTTATGCTCTTATTAGTACTTAAATGAGTTACTTAACTTCTTTGTACCTGTTTGATTGTTCTGAAATGGGGGATGAATATAGTGCCAACCTCATGTAGTTATTGTGAAAATGATTTACCATATGAGTTCTGAAATCAGTGCCTGGTAGGTATGTCTCCATGGCCCTGTGACCTGTGCCATTTACACAAGTCACCATGCTCGATACAATTTCATGCTTGGTTTAATGTTCAGCTGCTGCTGTCTTCAAATGTTTAATAATTTCTTATTATTCCTCATACTTTTAACCATGCATGTGAGCAGAGGAGGCACGTAATATGCATGACCGCTTGCTGCTGCATCAGCATGTACAGCTCGTTTGTGAAGCCCCATGAGCACAGACTTCCAGTGGATGCAACCGCGTGGGAGTTCAGCTGACTCAGAGCAAGTACAAGGTAAGCCTGTTACATCTAGGACAAAGTGAGAGTGCTAACAGTCCCAGGAGACCACAATTTCTGTTCAAAACAGAATTTTCTTCAAAGGCAGAAAGAAGGCAATGACAGTTGAAGAAATACAATAACCCAAACTCCTTTTATATTCTTTCTCACTCCTCTTACTTCCTTGTATTATACAACCATTTTTGTTGAAATAATGACATAGGAGGAAAGGGAAAGAACTTATCTTTTGTACTGTCAGTCTGTCCTTTTTAATAAGCTGAAGGGAGAGAGTGTTGGTTGAATGCGCATGTATCAAGATGTGAATAAAAACAGCTGAATTATTTTTGTACAGTGCTTCCTCTGTCCTAGCAAGAATGTAATACATATGCATCTATGACCTGTAAGGAATACAAATTGTGTGATTTTGATGGTCATGCACACAAGACAAGTACTCTTGTATTTTAATTTAAAGCTGGCATTACACAATATAAAGATAGACAATAAAATTCATGCTAAATTACTTAAAAAATTATTTTCCTTTACTTAGAATGACATTAAAGAGCAAATAAAAAACACTATAAACAGTAGAGATCATAAAAGGTAGGAAAATTATTTATATTTTAATACCTTTTACAGCATTTATTCTTACTTTTTGAACAAAGGGCTCTACATTTTTATTTTTCACATCACCTGACAAATTATATATCTGGACTTATTGCTGGGCACATTATAAGTACTATATATTCATATTTATATATATGTATATGTGTATATAATTGAGACCTATGTATCTACCTACCCATCTATAACACAAAAGAATCTATTGTTTCCAGATATTTGTTTTAGAATGTTAAATTCTTAAAAGGAAAATCCAGAATTTCTATCCCTGGAAGAGAATTATTCCAACAAGAAAAGAAGGCTTACCCAGTATCTGAACCTGTTCCTATGAGTTTTATATTCTCCATGGAGCTGATACACCCATGGCTCCCAGATTGAAAAGTTTTTCTTCTATATCACAGAGTCCTAACTAGATGGGCAAGTCCATAGTACACACTTTATTTCTTTAACCATCTTGTAGATACATCAGTGTTCCTCTAAAGAACTTTACAGTTTCCTAAACCCTTTGAAATACATTTTCATCTAAGCCCTGCAACCCTTTTGAATTAGATAGTGGAGAAGTTAAAAAATAATGTGTATGGCTGGCTAGTTACCAACACACCTGGAGGGACATCACCTGCTGAGCTCATCATAAGCCAGGGTCTGACCCCTCAGTCTTCCGGATTCAGTAAATAGAAAGTGTCAGTTTCTCTGAGCTTTATTGGACTTAGGCATGCTGATTCACATCAACCAAATCCACGGGAGAATCAAGTAGAGAACACAGAATGCTAATGGTGTAATTTGTAGAGAGAGAGGTAACTGGAATGCCAGCACATTCCTTCGCTGTAGAAAACCATCCTGGGAAGCCAGGTTATCAGGAGGTATCCTGTCAGCATGAAATCAGAGCAGGAGGGTTGGCTGGAGACTCACATGTTTAAGGGCATCAGACTCTGGTGGGTGGGTAGATCTGTCTGGACAATAAGGAGAAGCAGGCATGCTGCATCAGTCATCTCCCTGAGATACTCTATTCTCCAGTCAGTGCTGGAGGCATCCTGATAGTCATGCTTTTCTTTCTCTCATGCTCCTTGTTGACTGATTCAGGTTCTGCTGGACCTGATTGTTCATTCTTGAGATACGTGATTTTTATCAATATAATAATAGCCAGAGTCTTTTCTTTCTGCTTCTGGCCTAGGGAATACTTTTTCTTCCCTAAGGCACATTTCATATAAAAGGGGTTTGGTATAACTTAGACCAGTTTTAAGGTTTAAGTCTGAGCTTTGAGGACTGACTTCATTTTCCAAAACAGAAAACAGGCTCAGAGAGTTTTAATAACTCGGACTGAGAAAGCAATCTACATGTTTACTCTTAGTCTGGGTTTTGTTTATTTGAATGAACGTTTATATGCAATAATGTCCTTCCTACTATATTATACTCTACTACATCTGCCTTTACAAAATTTTAGAGATTTAGACCCTTTTTTTTTTTACTATAAGATAACATCATATTAATTTCCTACCAAACTCCTTGACTTGACCTACGAAATACCACATAATCTCAGCTCTCTTAGCTCTTGACTCTATCCCCTTGACCTTATTTTCTGTCTCTCTCCCTTCACTCCACACTCACATATTCTGCCTCAGGGGGTTTATACATACTTTTCCTCCACCTGGAGTGCTGTTCCCTTAGACATGTCCTTTGTTCCACTCTTTCACTTCATTCAGAACTCCACTCAAATTCAACCCTTTATCTAATTTCACCCCCATTCCATTGCCCCCTTTACATATGCTTGTAGCACTTAACACTCAGTTTGATATCTTATTTAAATTTTACATACATAGTTTGTTTTTTTTTTGTCTGACTGTCATACTAAAATATAAGCTTCAAGGAGCTTTCTTTGCTTTATTCTTTGTTCTACTCTTAGTCTTTTGAGCAATCTTTACCACACTGGAGTATTGTGGAAAAAAGAAAGTGCATAGTGGGCACTTAGTATTCATTCGGGTCTTTACCAGGTAAGCGATATATATTCCTTTGTTGTCTAAAATCCATGCACTCATTGGGTCATTCACTGAACAACTTTCTCTTGAGTGGTTATTCTGTGCACAAAGTAAGTCTTCTTGAAGTATATGTTAGTGAAGAGAAAGATAAGTGAATAATTATCTGTTATAAGAGTTAGAAAGAAGAAAATGTCACTTCCAGTTAAGTTAGATATCAGAAGAGGATTCTTGGAGAAGATATTATTTAATCCAGGTCTTGAAGGATGAGTTTGATTTATTTCTGTGGGCATGGGGATGGGAAGCAGTCAATATATATTTATAATGTGGTCTATAGAACTCTCTACTCTGCAGTTTTAACATCTTAGAAGGTAAGCTCCATGAGGGCAGAGGCTGTTTTTGTCTGGCTATCTTGGTTTATATAGTTTCATATAGTTTAGTATCTTTATATATCTAGTGTATATCATCTTGATATAGCTACTATATATCAATATATATATATATAGTATATATATATTATTCATTATAGGTTGATAGATATTATAAATGAATAGATACAAATAAAAAGTAAGGTGTTACAAAATTTATAAAGATGAGATTTTGATCTGTATGACACTAAAGATTCCAAGTGGAATCTTTAGGTAAGCCCATTTTTTTCTATAGGGAAAAACTGGAGTCAATGTGTACACAGTTTAGAGTTAGTTTCAAATTAATATAAAGGCTTATTATGGAATGTTGATATTAATACATTTACCTCATAATCTTTTTTTAAATTAAAGTTTCAAAGCCAATTCATGATACAAAATCCTCAGGAAGTTTGAATAGTTTCCTTAATGCTGTGGTGAGACCTTATTTGTCTTGTGAGATTTTTAGCAGTTAAGCTCTGAACCATTATATTACCTTAAGGTAATTAAAAATCGTATATCTTTATGACAGCAAATCCTCCCTTGGGAACACCTCATAGTAATATGTTCCTATGCAGTAGGCACTGATGTATCTTATATCTTTATTAGTCATATGTATAACACATTATTTAAGCATTTATTTAATGCCCAAGTACTCAACTAGAATGTGGCTGAAGAGGAACTCACAGTCAGATATTAGAAATCAAAATATGATTCTTATTTAACCTTACAACATCAACCATGACAATGAAGAAATGTCTAGTGTTTTCTTGGGAGTGTATTTTTCTTACTTACCTGAGCATTGAGTTATCAAAGCGCAAGCTAGCACCCCTTGTCTTGGGGCCGACGGACTCTAATGGCCAATGCAGTACAGCTGCAAGGGACGACTTGCTAGTTCTGAACACTTCTTTTGTTATCCATTTACCTAGCAGAGCATGAAATGCAGTGAATGCTTGACTATTTCTTAGGTAATTATTTCCCTTTCATTTCTGAACTTTAAAAACGACATATGGCAATACTAGGTTTTACAACCATCTTATTGCTAGCACAAAATGTTTATTAACTGTGCTTGGTAAATTATAGTTTTCCAAATCTAGTTGGGTCAGAAAGCATGGAATGGTTAGTTATTTACACATCTCAGCCAGTGTTGTTGTGTTAAATAGAAAGTTGTAGCAATAGAGGGGTATCACAAAATTCTATTTATTTTTTCTTCAAGCCAATGGTACTTAAAGGAATATAATAAAACACATAAGATTTTGTTGTGCATTTAAAGATTGTAATTCTCCTAAATTTCAATCTGAGGTAAGCTATCTCTTACAGGAGAATGGTGTGTGATTCATTTGAATTGTGGATATGATACTGAATACAATAGATGTATGCTCAATAAATTAAGGAAAACGTGGATGAATTTTGAAAGCCAACAAAGTGGGACACTGAAAATGGTTAGCATTGGATTAGATGGTGACTTCAGAGTCTGAGAAGCAGGCAAAGAAAGAAAATTCCAGGTGTTCTACATTATGTATCTTGGCTATTTTTTTATATATATGTTTTGCCTTTTTGGATGTTTTCTCTTAGTTTTGAAACTTACAGATTAATTCAGAAAGATGCAAGGTACCATGTAACCATATTAACCTAGACACATTTTTAGTTTTTATCCACTTTTTCAAGAAACATTTTTAATGTACTTATTCATACAAGCTATTACAGATGTGGGTTGGGGAGATAAAAAAGTCATTATTCTTCAATGAACTTTCTGCTAATTCTGAATAGTATTTGTTGTGGTTCATTTTGTATGTCAACTTGGCTAGGCCACAGTACCCAAATATGTGGTCCAACACTGGCCTAATACTCCTGTAAAGATAGTTTTGAGATGAGATTAAAATTTATATCAGTCGACTTTGAGTAAGGCAGGTTACCCTCATAATGTGGGTGGGCCTCATCCAATCAGTTTAAAGTATTAAGAAGAGTTGACCTTTCTGGAAGAAGAGGGAATTCTGCCAACAAGCTTCTCTTGAATCTCAGTTGCAACTCTTCACTGGTCTCTAGCCTGCTAGCTTATTTTTCAGATTTTGGACTTGTCAGCATCCACAATCATATGAGCCAATTGCTTAAAAGGAATTTCACTTTACATACACACACACACACACACATACACACACACTTGTTTCTGTTCCTCTAGAGAGCCATCACTAATACACTTTTTATAGTACAAGTGGGAAACATCACTAATGAACTGATAGCTTTTTTATTGATTTTTTTTTCTAAGAGAGAGAGAGAGAGAAACATCAATTTGTTGTTCCACTTATTTAAGCATTCATTGGTTGATTCTTGTTTGTACCCTGACAGGGGATCGAACTCTGCACCTTGGTATATCAGGACAACACTCTAACCAACTGAGCTACCTAACCAGAGAAAATAGCTTGTTTTAATAAAGCACTTTTATTAGAACTTTAATCCTCATTCTAGATAATGGTGTACAAATTTACAGTGATTTATGGTTTTCTAAGGTTGTAACATAAATTTTTCCATTTATAGTTTATAATACTTTGGCAGAAAAGTAGAACAGAATACAATTAATTTCATTTTGATGATTTGAAAAGTATTGTCCTCAGTTTATTACTTATTCAAAATCGGCTGTGAGGTGATAGCACAGTATCTGGTACTCTCCCTTCCTCTCCTCTTTCTCTCTCTCTTCCTCTCACCCCTCCTCTTTCCTCCTCACCTCCACAGCCAGTGGCTCAATTGGTTTGAGCATGGCCCTGAGTGCTGAGGATAATTTCATTGGAGTGCATCAGCCTCAGGTACTAAAAAGAGCTCGGTACTTGAGCATCTGCCCCAGGTGGGATTACTGGGTGAATACCCGTCTGGGCACACATGAAAGTCTGCCTCACTATCTCTCCTCCTCTCACCTTAAAAAAAAAACATTTGGCATTGGCATTGATGAAGACAGTGAGTTTACTTGCATACACTATGCTGGTGGTTAATAGTTGTCAGCAACTGTGCTGGAATCAGCTCTGCCAACCCTCAGCCTGGCCTTGAGAGGGTGCTTGGCACTGAGAAGGTGCTCAGTAAGTCACTGCCTTACGTATGAATGGCTATTTAATGTCCATGAAGTACTGTTCCTGGAGCATACTCTTCATTTCACGCATAGGATAGAGTGGGCAGTAAGCAAATTCAAAGTTAGCGTTAGTAAGTCAGAATGGCTCCTGCTGATGTCCTGCCTGAAGTCCACAGACAGTGGGAGCACCAGAAAGGCCTTGCCCTGTGTGGAACCTCCTTCTACATAACAGGAAGGAAGACCGGGGTGAGGGACCATGCAAATTTCATGGTCATTTGTTGGCAGCCTCCTGCATCATCTGTAAATAATATTTCGTAAACATATTAGCATAGTTAGAACCCTTTTTATACTCAAGGGAAAGTGGACTTTTTTTTATCTGCCTTTGTGATGCAGATCAGCTACCCCCTTAGCTAATGCATCTCTACTGTGAGGGTACCTTGGAATGAATTAGATTTTTTTAAAAATTTATTGATTTTAGAGAGACAGAAAGGGATATATATATATATATATATATATATATATATATATATATATATATGAATATGGATCTATTCCTGTATGTGCCCTGACTGGGGATTGAACCAGCAACCTCTGCCCTTCGTGAAGACGTGCCAATCAATTGAGCTATCTGGCCAGGACAGAAATGGGTTAGATTTGAACACAACCTGTCACAGAAAATTGTGGCAAGGTTATTAAGTGAAAGTAAATTTGTCATCACTAAAGAGAGTATTTGCTGCAGTGGGAAGTATAATGCACTGGAGACAGGGGACCTCGATTCTACTTGTGGGAGCTCTGTGGGGTTGCATGATTATTTTTTTATTGATTTTAATTTATTGTGTTTACATAAATTCTAGTGTCCCCCTGAATGCATCACTCCTCTCCTGTGCTCCCCTCAACATCTCCTTTGCCCCCCTCCCTACAGCAACCTCCCCCCTTCCCTTCAGGCTTATCCCATCCTATCATCCCCTTTCTCTTTGTCCTCTTCCCCTCTGGTCCCTTTGATCCCTCCTCTGCCTCAATTCCATTCCTCAGTTCACATTGTTTATTGAATTCCTCAAATGAGTGGGGTCATATGGTATTTTTCTTTCTCTGCCTGGCTTATTTCAATTAGCATAATAATTTCCAAGTTCATCCACGTTGTCGAGAAAGGTAAGATTTTCTTCTTTTTCATGGCCCCATAGTATTCCATTGTGTATATGTAACTACTGCTTATTTTTTTTTTACCAATGCATTTTTTAAATTAATTTTAATGGGGTGACATTAATCAGGGTACATATGTTCAAGGAAAACATCTCCAGGTCATCTTATCATTCCATTATGTTGCATACCCATCACCCAAAGTTAAATTGTCCTCTGTCACCTTCTATCTGGTTTTCTTTGTGCCCCTCCCCTCCCCCCTCTCCCACCCTCTCTTTCCTCCCCCCACCCCGTAACCACCACACTCTTGTCCATGTCTCATAGTCTCACTTTTACTGCTTTTTAATCCACTTGTCCACTGACGGACACTTGGGCTGTTTCCAGATCTTGGCTATTGTGAAAAATGCTGCCATAAAAATGGAGGTGCATTTCTTCTTTTGAATCAGTGATGCGGTGTTCTTGGAATATATTCCTAAAAGTGGGATGGCTGAATGAAAAGGCAGTTTTGTTTTTAATTTTTTGAGGAATCTCCATATTGTTTTCCAGAGTGGCTGCACCAGTCTGCATTCCCACCAGCAGTGCAGGAGAGTTCCCTTTTCTCCACATCCTCGCCAGCACTTATTCTGTGTTGTTTTGTTACGAAGCGCCATTTTGACTGATGTGAGGTGATAATCTTATTGTGGTTTTAATTTGCATTTCTCTAATGATTAGTGATGTTGAGCATTTTTTCATATGCCTATTGGCCATCTGTATGTCATCTTTGGAGAAGTATCTATTCATTTCTTTTGCCCATATTTTGATTGGATTGTTTATTTTGCTGCTGTTGAGTTTTACAAGTTCTTTATAAATTTTGGTTATTAACCCCTTATCAGACGTATTGTCAAATATGTTCTCTCATTATGTATGTTGTCTTTTTATTTTGCTAATGGTGTCTTTTGCTGTGCAAAAGCGTTTTAGTTTCATATAGTCCCATTTGTTCATCCTGTCCTCTTTTTTACTTGCCCATGGAGTTAAATCAGCAAATATATCGCTGCGAAAGATGTCAGAGAGCTTACTGCCTATGTTTTCTTCTAAGATGCTTATGATTTCACAGCTTGCATTTAAGTCTTTTATCCATTTTGAGTTTATCTTTGTGACTGGTATAATTGGTGATCTAGTTTTATTTTTATTTTTGCACATAGCTGTTCAATTTTGCCAACACCATTTGTTAAAGAGACTGTCTTTACTCCATTGTATGCTCTTACCTCCTTTGTCAAATATCAATTGTCCATAAAGATGTGGGTTTATTTCTGGGTTCTCTGTTTTGTTCCATTGATCTACATAACTATTCTTATGCCAGTACCAAGATGTTTTGAGTACAATGGCCTTGTAGCATAACTTGATATCAGGAAGTGTGATACCTCCCACTTTATCTTCTTTTTCAAGATTGCTGAGGCTATTTGTGTTCTTTTTGGTTCCATATGAATTTTTGGAATATTTGTTCTATATGTTTGAAGTATGTCATTGGTGTTTTAATAGGAATTGCATTGAATTTATAAATTGCTTTGGGTAATATAAACATTTTAATGATGTTTATTCTTCCTATCCACAAACATGGTATATGCTTTCGCTTGTTTGTATCTCCCTTGATTTCTTTTATCAATGTTTTATAATTTTCCAAGTACAAGTCTTTAACCTACTGGTTACATTTACTCCTAAGTACTTTTGTTGTTGTTGTTGCAATAGTGAAGGGGATTGTTTTCTTAATTTTTCATTCAAACAATTCATTGTAGGTATATAAAATGCCTCTGATTTCTGAATATTAATTTTATATCTTGCCACCTTACTGAATTCATTTATCAGGCACAGTATTTTTTTGACTGAGACTTTTGTGTTTTCTATGTACTATCATATCATCAGCAAATAATGATAGTTTTACTTCTTTTCCAATTTGGATGCCTTTTATTTCTTCTTCTTGTCTGATTGCTGTGGCTAGGACTTCCAGAACGATATAAAATAAGAGTGGTGAAAGGAGGCACCGCTGCCTTGTTCCTGATCGTAAGGTGATGTTTTCTAATTTTTCCCCGTTGAATATAATGTTGGCTGAGAGTTTGTCACAGATATCCTTTATCAAGTCGAGGTATGTTCCCTGTATTCCTACTTTGAGGACAGTCTTGATCATAAATGGGTGCTGAATTTTATCAAATGCTTTTTCTGCATCTATTAATATTATTATGTGCTTTTTCTCCTTTCCTTTGTTTATGTGATGAATCACATTGATTTATTTGCAAATATTGTACCTATCTTGCCTCCCCAGAATAAATCCCACTTGATCATGATGTATAATTTTTTTCATGTATTGCTGGTCTGGTTTGCTAATATTTTGTTGAGAATTCTCAACAAAAATAGCATCTAAATTCATCAGGGATATTGGTCTATACTTTTCTTTCTTTGTAGTGTCCTTGCCTGGTTTTGTAATAAGAATTATGCTTGCCTCATAAATAGAGCTTGGAAGTCTTCCTTCCTCTTGAATTTTTTGAAATAGCTTGAGAAGGATAGGAGTTAGTTCTTTGAATATTTGGTTCAATTCACCTGTGAAGTTATCTGGTCCAGGACTTTTGTTTGTTGGAAGTTTTTTGGTAACTGTTTCAATCTCATTTTTTGTAATTATTCCGTTTAGGTTTTCTGATTCTTCCAGATTGAGTTTTGAAAAATTATATGTTTCAAAGAATTTGTCCATTTCACCTAGGTTGTCTAATTTTTTGGCGTACAGTTCTTCATAGTATTTTCTTACAATCTTTTGTATTTCTGCTGTGTCATTTTTTACCTTTCCACTCTCATTTCTAATTTTATTTATTTGAGTCCTCTTTCTTTCTTTTTTTATATATATATTTTATTATTATTAATTCTAATGGGGTGACACCAATAAATCAGGGTACATATGTACAATGAAAACATCTCCAGGTTATCTTATCATTCAATTGTGTTGCATACCCATCACCAAAAGTCAAATTGTCCTCTGTCACCTTCAATCTGGTTTTCCCTGTGTCCCTTCCCCTCCTCCCTATCCCACTCTTCCCTCCCTCCCCCCATCCCATAACCACCACTCTCTTGTCCATGTCTCATATTCTCACTTTTTCTTGGTGAGTATGGTTAAAGGTTCATCAATCTTGTTTACCTTTTCAAAGAACTAGCTCTTGGTTTCATTGATCCTCTGTATTGTTTTTTGGCTCTATGTTATTTATTTCTATTCTGATCTTCATTATTTCCTTCATTCTACTTTGGGCTTTACCTGCTTTACTTTTTTTAGTTTTTTTAGAAGAAGGGTTAAGTTATTTGCGCTTTTTCTAGCCTCTTAAGGTATGCCTGTAATGCTATTGAACTTTCATCTCAGTACTGCTTTTGCTGTGTCCCAAAAATTTTGAGTTGTTCTATGCTCATTATCATTTGTTTCAAGGAAATTTTTATTTATTTCTTGATCTCATTGTTAACACATTGGTTATTTAATAACATGCTATTTAGGTTCCATGTGTTTGAGTGTTTTTCAGTTTTTCTATTGTAGTTGTTTTCTAGTTTTATGCCATTGTAATTAGAGATGATTGATATGATTTCAATCTTCTTAAATTTGTTGAGACTAGTTTTGTGCCTTAACATGTGGTCTATTCTAGAAAGTGTACCATGAGCACTTGAAAAGAATGTATTTTCTGCTGTTGTGGATGAAAAGTTCTGAAGATATTTATTAAATTCAGTTGATCTAATGTGTCCTTTAAGTCTTCTATTTCTTTGTTAATTTTCTTTCTTGAGGATCTATCCAGTGATGTTAGTGGGGTATTGGATTCTCCTACTATTATAGTATTGCTGATTATCTCACCCTTTTTGTCCATTAAAATCTGCTTTATATATTTAGGTACTCTGATATTAGGCACATAGATATTAATAATGGTTATCTCTTTCTGTTAGTTTGCCCCCTTTATCATTATGTAGTGACCTTCTTTATCCCTTACTATAGCCTTTGTTTTAAAGTCTATTTTATCAGATATAAATATTGCTACCCAAGCTTTTCTTTTCATTTCCATTTGCATGAAATATTTTTTCACCTTTCACTTTCAGTATATGTGTATCTTTTGTTTTGAGATGGGTCTATTGTAGACAGCTTATGTATGGGTCCTGTTTTCTTATCCACACAGCTACCCTATGTCTTTTGATTGGATCATTTAATTCATTTACATTTAATGTTATTATTGATATGTAGTTGTTTATTGCCCTTTTATTCTTTAAATCTACATTCTTCTTTTACTATATTTTCTCCCCATTTGTTCTGTTTACAACAGGCCCCTTAACATTTCTTGCAGCACAAGTTTGCTTGTAATGAATTCCTTGAGTTTTTGTTTTTGTTTTTTGTCTGGAAAGCTTTTTATTTCTCCTTCAATTTTAAACAATAGCCTTGCTGGATAAAGAAGTCTTTGTTGTAGGTTCTTGTTGTACATTACTTTGAATATTTCTTGCCATTCATTTGTGGCCTCAAATGTTTCTGTTGAGAAGTCAGATGTCATCCGTATGGGGGCTTTTTTGTAGGTGCATGACTGCTTTCCTCTTGCAGCTTTTAGTAGTTTTGCTTTATCTCTTAGCTTTGGTATTTTAATTATGATGTGTCTTGGTTTAGGTCTCTTTTGGTTCCTCTTTAATGGGATTCTCTGTGCTTCTTGAACTTATGTGACTTTTTTCTGCTTCAGTTTAGGGAAGTTTTCAACTATGATTTATTCAGTCAGGTTCTCTATTTCTTGTTCTTTCTTTTCTCCTTCAAGAACCCCTAAGATGTGGATGTTATTTTTCTTTATATTGTCACAGAGCTCTCTTAGAGTTGCCTCAGACTTTTTGATCTTCTTTTCTTTTTGCTGCTTTGCTTCTGTGTTTTAGTTTATCTTGTCTTGGTAATTGCTGATTGGATCCTCTGCTTCATCCACCCTGTTTTTAATTACTTCTAATGTACTCTTCATTTCTGATATTTTATTTCTCATTTCTGATTGGTTCTTTTTTATGATTTCAATGTCCTCTTTGATGCTTGTTATCTCTTTATTTAGGTTTATATTATGTCCATCTATTGTTGCTCTAAGACCAACATAATGATAAAGGGAGCAATCTAACAGGAGGATATAACCATTATAAATATTTATGTGCTTAATATAGGAGCACATAAATATAAAGCAGATTATAATGGACATAAAAGGTGAGATCAACAGCAATATTATAATAGTAGGAGATTTAATACCCCACTAACATCAATGGAAAGATCCTCCAGACAGAAAATTAACAAAGAAACAGCAGCCTTAAATGACATACTAGATCACTGGATTTAATTGATATCTTCAGAATCTTTTTCCTCAAAGCAGAAGAATATACATTCTTTTCAAGTGCTCATGGTACATTTTTTAGGATAGACCACATGTTAAGACACAAAACAAGCCTCAATAAATTTAATAAGATTGAAATTATATCAAGCATATACTCTGATCACAATGGTATGGAACTAAAAATCAATTACAATAAAAAAAACTGAAAATAATTCAAACACTTGGAGGCTGAATAGCATGTTATTAAATAATTAAAGGGTTAGCAATAGGATGTAGAAAAAGATTTTTTTTAATCCTTGAAACAAATGAATATAAATGGACAACCCAAAACTAATGGACACAGCAAAAGCAGTCCTGAGAGGAAAGTTCATGGCATTATAGGCATACCTTAAGAAGCAAGAAAAGGTTCAAATAAACAACCTAAACCTGCACCTAAAAGAACTATAAAAAGAACAACAAATAAAGCCCAGATTAGTAGAAGGAAGAAAATAATAAAGATCAGAGTGGAAATAAATTATATAGAGGCTAAAAAACAATACAAAAGATCAATGAAACCAAGAGCTGGTTCTTTGAAGAGGTAAACAAGACTGACAAACCTTTAACCAGACTCATCAAGTAAAAAAAGAGAGAAGAGTCAAATAAATAAAATTAGATATAAAAGTGGAGAAGTAACAACTGACACCACAGAAATACAAAGATTTTAAAAAAATACTATGAAGATCTATATGCTAAAAAATTAGGAAACTTATGCAAAATGGATAAATTCCTAGAAGCATACAATCTTCCAAAACTCAATCAGGAAGAATCAGAAACCTAAACAGACCAATTACAACAAATGAAATTGAAACAGTTATCAAAAAATCTCAGCAAACAAAAATCTTGGACCAGGTGGCTTCACAAGCAAATTTTACCAAACATTCAAAGAACTAACACTTATACTTTTTAAGCTATTCCAAAAAATTCAAGAGGAAGGAAGACTTCCAAACTCATGCTATGAAGCAAGCATTACCCTATTCCAAAACCAGGTAAAGACACTACAAAGAAAGAAAATTATAAGCCAACATTCCTGCTGGATTGTAGATGATAAAATTATTAACAAAATATTACCAAATTAGATATAGCAATACATTTAAGAGATCATACATCATGATAAAGTGGGATTTATTCCAGCGAGGCAAATCTGATACAATATTTGCAAATCAAAAAATGTGATTCATCACATAAACAAAACGAAGGATAAAAATCACATGATTAGATCAATAGATGCAGAAAAAGCATTTGATAAAATCTAAGACCCCCTTATGATCAAAACTCTGAACAAAGTGGGAATACAGCAAACATACCTCAACATAATAAAGGTCATCTATGACTAACCAACAGCCAACATAATACTCAAAAAGCAAAAATTAAAAGCAATCCCCTTAAGATCAGGAACAAGACAAGGGTGTCTCCTTTCACCACTCTTATTCAACATAGCTTTGAAAGTCCTAGCTACAGAAATCAGACACAAAGAAGAAATAAAAGGCATCCAAATAGGAAAAAAAGAAGTAAAACTGTCCTTAGCTGCTGATAATATGATACTGTACATAAATAATCCTAAAATCTGTCAAAAAACCACTACACCTGATAAATAAATTAGGCAAGGTGGCAGGATATAAAATTAGTATTTAGAAATCAGTTGTATTTTTATACAACAACAGTTAGAAAGAGAAACTAAGGAAACAATCCCCTTTACTATTGCAATAAATAAATAAAGTACCTAGAAGTAAATTTAACCAAGGAAGTAAAAGACTTGTACTTGGAAAATTATAAAACATTGAAAAAAAAATCAAGGAAGATACAAACAAATGAAAGCATGTACCATGTTCATGAATAGGAAGAATAAATATAATTAAAATGTCTCTACTACTAAAAGCAATCTATAAATTCAATGCAGTTCTTATTAAAATACCAATGGCATACTTCACAGATCTAGAACAAACATTTCAAATTTATATGGAACCAAAAAAGGAACCCGAATAGCCTCAGAAATCTTGAAAATAAAGAACAAGTTTGGAGGTATCACACTTTCTGATATCAAGTGATACTACAAGGCCATAATAATCAAAACAGCTTGGTACTGGCATAAAAACAGGCATACAAATCAATGGAACAGAATAGAGAACCTAGAAATAAACCCACACCTTTATGGTCTATTGATATTTGACAAAAGAGGTAAGAGCATACAATAAAGTAAAGACAGTCTCTTTAATAAATGGTGATGAGAAAATTGGACAGGAACATGCAAAAAAATGAAACTAGATCACTAACTTATACCTTTCACAAAAATAATCTCAAAATCGATAAAAGACTTAAATGTAAATCTCAAAACCATAAAAATCTTGGAGGAAGGTATAAACAGTAAACTCTCTGATATCTCTCGTAGCAATATTTTTGCTGATATATCTCCACGGGAAATAGAAATAAAGAACAAAATAAACAAATGGGATTATATCAAACTAAAAAGCTTTTGCACAGCAAAAGACACCATTAACAAAATAAAAAGATGACCCACACAATGGGTGAACATATTTGCCAATATGTCTGATAAGGGGTTAATAACCAAAATGTATAAAGAACTTCTAAAACTCAACACCAGGAAAGTAAATAATCCAATTAAAAAATGGGCCAAGGACCTGAATAAACATTTCTCCAAAGAGAACATACAAATGGCCAATCAGCATGTAAAAATATATTTAATGTCACTAATTATCAGAGAAATCCAAATTAAACTCACAAGATACTACCTCACACCTGTCAGAATGGCTTTCACTAACAAATCAACAAGCAACAAATGTGGTAAGGGTGTGGAGAAAAGGGAACCCTCCTGTACTACTGGTGGGAACACAGACTCACACAACCACCTTGGAAAACAGTATGGCATTGCCTCAAAAAATTAAAAATGGAACTGCCTTTTGAGCCAGCTATCCCACTTTGAGGAATATATCATAAGAATCCCAAAACATTGATTCAAAAGAAGATATGCCTCCCCATGTTTATTGCAGCATTATTTACAATAGTCAAGATCTGGAAGCCTGACCAGGTGGTGGCACAGTGGATAGAGCATCAGACTGGGATGCAGAGGACCCAGGTTCGAGACCCCGAGGTTACCAGCTTGAGCTCAGGTTCATCTGGTTTGAGCAAAGCTCACCAGCTTGGATCCAAGGTTGCTGACTTGAGCAAGGGGTTACTCGGTCTACTGTAGCCTCACGGTCAAGGCACATATGAGAAAGCAATTAATGAACAACTAAAGTGCCACAACAAAAAACTGATGATTGATGCTTCTTATCTCTCTGCGTTCCTGTCTGCCTGTCCCTATCTATCCCTCTCTCTGACTCTCGCTCTGTCTCTTTAAAAAAAAAAAAAAAAAAAAGATCTGGAAACAGCCCAAGTGTCCAAGTGTCCAACAATGGACAAATGGGGAAAAAAAAGCTGAGGTGCATATATACAATGGAATACTACATGGCCATGGAAAAGAAGGAAATTTTACCTTTTGTAATGGCATGGATGGATCTAGAGATTATTATGCTGAGTGAAATTAGCCAGGCGGAAACAAAAAATACCATATGATCTCACTTACACGTAAAATCTAATGAACACAGTGAACTAAGGAATAGAATAGAAGCAGATGCAGGGTCGCAGGGAGCAGAGGGACAGTAGTCAGAGGAAAGGGAGATGAGGGGATGAGAGCAAAGAAAATGAAAGGATTAATGAAATTATATATACATAATACATAGATACAGATAACAGGACAGCAAATCCCAGAGAGAAGGGGAGAGGAAATTAGGGGAGGGAGAAAAGGGGAATTAATGGGGAAATGGTTAGGGGTGAGAGTGTTATATTGAGTGGGACACTTGAATCCATGTTAATATAATAAATTTTAAAATTGAATAAAAATAGATAGAGAGATGGCGACGGAGTAGGCGGACGTACCAACTTCCAACTCCCAGAACGAAAGTGGATTACAACTCAATTTTAAGAACCATCACCGGGATAAACGAACTTTGAACAAAACTAAGTGGACTCTTCAACCAAGGAACACAGAAGAAGCCACATTGAGACTGGTAGGAATAGTGAAAACGCGAAGAGGGCTGCCCAGCTCCCCGGAGCAAACGGCAGCCCGGAGAGACCCGCGGGGCGGAGGGAAGATTGGCGGAGAGGAAGGGAACTGAATCCCAGGAACCAAGCCCCAGCCTGCAGTCCTAGAGCCTAGAAGAGGCGTTTGGACAGTTTTGAGCTGTGAAACAAGTGAGGGAGCTCCCAGGCCTACAGTGTGGAGTATTAGGTCCCTTCCTACTCTGCTGAGAGCTGCTTAAGGTTTTGGGGCGGCAGGACGCTGAAAGGCGGTTCTGTCGGCGTGGGCAGAGGCCAAGCCGGTGGGAGATCGGTCTAGCCCAGAGGGTCAGAGGGGCCCGCGAAAGCGGTCCGGAAGCTGCGGGCCCGCCTTTAATCCCACTTACGGGGACAAAGCGGGAGGCCAGGAACGGGTAGGCCCTGCGCAAGCCAGCCCTGACCGCGGGGACCGGGCTAGGACCAGGGACGGGCAGGGGCTCGTGGCTGAGCTAACGCTACCAGTCCCCCCCACCCCTCCGGCCGGAGAAACCGCGGTTGGCCAGTATACCTGCGCGAGCGGGCTCCGAGCTCGGGACCGGGGTGGACCCCGAGACAAGTGGAGGCTCGCAGCGCAGCCCACGCTACTATCCCCATCGGGCCGGAGAAACCCCAGATAGCATTCATACGTGCAAAAGCAGGCTCCGAACGCGGGGGCGGGGTAGAGTCCGGGACGAGCGGAAGTACGCAGCTCTGAGGAAGCCAGCAAAGACGCCCGCCCCAATAAACCTTGGTTTCCGACCCTGCGCAGAAGGGCCCTGGCCTCGAGGGCGGGGCAAAAGCTCCGGACGGGCAAAAGCTTACAGCTGAGAGCACGTCAAAAGCCCCGCCTAACCCGCGGAACTGTAGCAAGCAGGCTCCGACTGCTGGTTCTGGGTGGAAGTCCGGAAATAGGCTGGGTCCGCAGCTGAGCAAAGGTGCTCACCTCTACCCTTGGTGCTGATCTTGTGGCTTCAGTCAAAGCCCCTCCCACGGAGGAGAGGCAGAAATCATAGCAAAAGCCACAGTGGGCCGGCGCTGGCAACGCTCATACCCAACCACCCTAGGCACCGGCAGAGGGGGTGTGGGGCCTGCAGATAGACCACACCTAGAGAACACAAAGGCAACACCTACTGGACTGCAGTGGCCACAACTAGCTTATACACAGAAAAAATGGGCAGGCAGAGGAATGCAAACCAAATGAATCAAGAGAAATCCCCAGAGAAGGACCTGAATGAACCAGATATAACCAAATTACCAGAAGCACAATTTAGAATAATGATAGTTAGGATGTTCAAAGAAATTAGAGCAACAATGGATAGTCATTATGAACACCTAAATAAAGAGATAACAAGTATAAAAAATGAAATTGAAATAATAAAAAAGAATCAGACAGAAATGACAAATACAGTATCAGAACTGAAGACCACAATGGAAGGAATTAAAAGCAGGATGGATGACGCTGATGATCGAATAAGCGAGTTAGAGGACACAATAAACAAAGGCACAGAAGCAGAGAAGAAAAAGGAAAAGAGACTTAAAAAATGTGAGGAAACTCTAAGGGAGCTTTGTGACAACATGAAGAGAAACAACATTCGCATCATAGGGGTGCCTGAAGAAGAGGAGAGAGGACAGGAAATGGAAACTTTGTTCAATCAAATCATAGCAGAAAACTTTCCTAAATTAAGGCTGAGAAATACTCCACACATTCAAGAAGCACACAGAACTCCATTAAGGAGAAACCCAAAAAAATCTACACCAAGACACATCATAGTTAAAATACCAAAGCTAATGGATAAAGAAAAAATTTTAAAAGCTGCTAGAGAAAAAAAGACTATCACCTACAAAGGAGCCCCCATAAGGATGACATCGGACTTCTCAACAGAAACACTCGAGGCCAGAAGGGAATGGCAAGAAATAATCAAAGTAATGCAGAACAAGAACCTACAACCAAGACTACTTTATCTAGCAAGGCTAATATTTAAAATTGAAGAAGAAATAAAGAGCTTCCCAGAAAAAGAAAGCCTGAAGGAATTCATAAAAACCAAACCAATTCTGCAAGAGATACTAAGGGGCCTCATGTGGACAGTTTAAAGGGAGGAATGAATAGAGCAAAAGAAGAATACAGCTTTAAAGAATAAAATGGCAATAAACAACTACATATCAATAATAACCTTAAATGTAAATGGATTAAATGATCCAATCAAAAGACATAGGGTAGCTGCATGGATAAAGAAACAGGACCCATACATATGCTGTCTACAAGAGACACACCTTAAAACAAAAGATGCTCATAGACTGAAGGTAAAAGGATGGAAAAAAATATTTCATGCAAATGGAAATGAAAAAAAAGCAGGGGTAGCAATACTTATATCAGACAAAATGGACTTTAAAACAAAGGCTGTAGTAAGAGATAAAGGAGGACACTACATAATGATAAAGGGAACAATTCAACAGGAAGATATAACCATTGTAAATATCTATGCACCAAATATAGGAGCCCCGACATACATAAAGCAGACTTTGATGGATATAAAGGGCGAGATTAACAGCAATACTATAATAGTAGGGGATTTCAATACCCCACTAACAACACTGGATAGATCCTCAAGACTGAAAATTAATAAACAAACAGCAGACTTAAAGGATACACTAGATCAACTTGATTTAATAGATATCTTTAGAACTTTTCACCCTAAAGCAGTAGAATATACATTCTTCTCAAGCGCTCATGGTACGTTTTCTAGGATAGACCACATGTTAGGACACAAAAATGGTCTCAATAAATTTAAGAAGATTGAAATCATATCAAGCATTTTCTCTGATCACAATGCCATGAAACTAGAAATTAACCACAAAAGAAAAACTGAAAAATACTCAAACACTTGGAAACTAAATAGCATGTTATTAAATAATGAATGGATTAACAATGAGATCAAAGAAGAAATAAAAAAGTTTCTAGAAACAAATGATAATGAGCATACATCAGCTCAAAATTTATGGGACACAGCAAAAGCAGTTCTGAGAGGGAAGTTTGTTGCACTACAGGCATATCATAAGAAGATAGAAAAAGCTCAAATAAGCAACCTGACCCTGCATCTAAAAGAACTAGAAAAACAACAACAAATAAAACCCCAGACAAGTAGAAGGAAGGAAATAATAAAGGTCAGAGCAGAAATAAATGACATAGAGGCTAAGGAAACAATACAGAGGATCAATGAGACAAGAAGCTGGTTCTTTGAAAAGGTAAACAAGATTGATGAACCTTTAACTAGACTCATCAAGAAAAAAAGAGAGAGGACTCAAATAAATAAAATTAGAAAGGACAGTGGAGAAATAACAACGGACACAACAGAAATACAAAGCATTGTAAGAAAATACTATGAAGAACTATATGCCAAAAAATTAGACAATCTTGGTGAAATGGACAAATTTCTTGAATCATATAACCTTCCAAAAATCAATCTGGAAGAATCAGAACACCTAAACAGACCAATTACAGCAAATGAGATCGAAACAGTTATCAAAAAACTCCCAAAAAAGAAAAGTCCTGGGCCTGATGGCTTCACAAGTGAATTCTATCAAAAATTCAATGAAGAACTAACTCCTATTCTCCTCAAGCTATTTCAAAAAATTCAATAGGAAGGAAGACTTCCAAACTCCTTTTATGAGGCGAGCATAATTCTGATCCCAAAACCGGGCAAAGACAACACAAAGAAAGAAAATTATAGGCCTATATCCCTGATGAATTTAGACGCTAAAATTCTCAACAAAATATTAGCCAACCGGATCCAGCAATATATGAAAAAAATCATACACCACGATCAAGTGGGATTTATTCTGGAGAGGCAAGGCTGGTTCAATATTCGCAAATCAATCAATGTGATTCACCACATAAACAAAAGGAAGGACAAAAATCACATGATAATTTCAATAGATGCAGAAAAGGCATTTGATAAAATCCAGCACCCATTCATGCTCAAAACTCTCAGTAAAGTGGGAATACAGGGATCATTCCTTAACATGATAAAGGCCATCTACGATAAACCGACAGCAAACATCATACTAAATGGACAAAGATTAAAAGCAATCCCCTTAAGATCAGGAACCAGGCAGGGTTGCCCACTTTCACCACTCTTATTCAACATAGTTCTGGAAGTCCTAGCTACAGCAATCAGACAAGAAGAAGAAATAAAAGGCATCCAAATTGGAAAAGAAGAAGTAAAACTGTCACTATTTGCAGATGATATGATATTGTATATTGAAAACCCTAAAGTCTCAGTCAAAAAACTACTGGACCTTATAAATGATTTCAGCAAGGTGGCAGGATATAAAATTAATACTCAGAAATCAGAGGCATTTCTATACACCAACAATGAAATATCAGCAAAAGAAATTAAGGAAACAATCCCCTTCACTATTGCAGCCACAAAAATAAAGTACCTAGGAGTAAATTTAACCAAGGAGGTTAAGGACTTGTACTCGGAAAATTATAGAACATTGATAAAAGAAATCAAGGAAGATACAAAAAAGTGGAAGCACAAACCGTGCTCATGGCTAGGAAGAATAAACATCATTAAAATGTCTATATTACCCAAAGCAATTTATAAATTCAATGCAATACCAATTAAAATACCAATGACATACTTCAAAGATATAGAACACATATTCCAAAAATTTATATGGAACCAAAAAAGAACACGAATAGCCTCAGCAATCTTAAAAAGAAAAAATAAAGCAGGAGGTATCACTCTTCCTGATATCAAGGTTTACTACAAGGCCATTATACTCAAGACAGCCTGGTACTGGCATAAGAACAGGCACATAGATCAATGGAACAGAACAGAGGACCCAGAAATAAACCCACAGCTTTATGGACAACTGATATTTGACAAAGGAGGAAAGAACATACAATGGAGTAAAGACAGCCTCTTTAACAAATGGTGTTGGGAAAATTGGACATCTACCTGCAAAAAAATGAAGCTAGACCATCAACTTACACCATTCACAAAAACAAACTGAAAATGGATAAAAGACTTAAATGTAAGCCGTGAAACCATAAGCATCTTAGAAGAAAACATAGGCAGCAAGCTCTCCGACATCTGTAGCAGCAGTATATTTGCCGATTTATCTCCACCGGAAAATGAAATAAAAGGCAAGATAAACAAATGGGACTATATCAAACTAAAAAGTTTTTGCACAGCTAAAGACAATATGAACAGAATAAAAAGACAAACCACACAATGGGAGAACATATTCGACAGCACATCTGATAAGGGGTTAATAACTAAAATTTATAAAGAACTTATAAAACTCAACACCAGGAAGACAAACAACCCAATCAAAAAATGGGCAAAAGAAATGAATAGAAATTTCTCCAAAGAGGACATACAGATGGCCAATAGGCATATGAAAAAATGCTCAACATCACTAATCATTAGAGAAATGCAAATTAAAACCACAATGAGATATCACCTCACACCAGTCAGAATGGCACTTATCAGCAAAACAACACAGAATAAGTGCTGGCGAGGATGTGGAGAAAAGGGAACCCTTCTGCACTGCTGGTGGGAATGCAGACTGGTGCAGCCACTCTGGAAAACAGTTTGGAGATTCCTCAGAAAATTAAAAATCGAACTGCCTTTTGACCCAGCTATCCCACTTTTAGGAATATACCCTAAGAACACCATAGCACTGTTCGAAAAGAAGAAATGCGCCCCCATGTTCGTGGCAGCTTTGTTCACAATAGCGAGGATCTGGAAACAACCCAAGTGTCTGTCAGAGGATGAGTGGATTAAAAAGCTCTGGTAGGTATATACTATGGAATACTACTCTGCCATAAGAAATGATGACATCGGATCATTTACAACAAAATGGATGTACCTTGAGAACATTATACGGAGTGAAATAAGTAAATCAGAAAAAAACTGAGAACAGCATGAATTCATACATAGGTGGGACATAAAAGTGAGACTATGAGACTTGGACAAGAGTGTGGTGGTTATGGGGTTGGGGGAGGGTGTAGAGGGTGAGATAGGGAGGAGAGGAGGGGCACAGGGAAAACCAGATAGAAGGTGACAGAGGACAATCTGACTTTGGGTGATGGGTATGCAACATAATTGAATGATAAGATAACTTGGAGATGTTTTCTTTGAACATATGTACCCTGATATATTGGTGTCACCCCATTAAAATTAATTTAAATAAATTATACTTTTTCTGTATAGGGTCCAATAATGAATATTTTAGTTTCTTAACATCTACAACCTCACTGCTACTGAGGTCCTGATATAATTCACAAATAATTTCCTTATGTTGAAAGCACTAAGAAAAATGTCTGCCATCCCAATTTGCTATAGTCTTAGCATTAAGATACCAAGCTCCAAGGATCATGATCCCCCAAAGGGCACAACAACTTCACTCAGACTAAAATAGTATCCTGGTTTTGGAGTGAATAGGAACAGTTTGAGAAGTCCAGTGGAAAAAAATTAGTATTCGCCTGAAACCTCAAGATCATTCAATTCCAAATTCGCCCCATTCCATCTGTGTCGATCTTCCTGAAACACACACAGTAACCTGGTAACCAGTCTTTTCCTTCCCTCATTCTTTATTTGACCACACAATTTTTTTCAAGGCAATATAGTTCAGAACATTTAATCGTAAGAAAATGTATCATTAAAATCCAGATATATTACTTTTCTTTAAAAATAAGCCTAAATAGCAAAAACAAAACAAAAAGAAATCACAAAACAAACAAAAATTGGCTATGGTTAAGTTGTAGCTGTCCTTGACGGTACATGTCGTATTTAATAGGCCAGCCTGCTTTACTTATTATAGTGCTTACCTGGCCTTGGAATGCATTTTACCTTGAGGACTCAACCAAAGAGAATACAAACACTAGCAAAAGAGTATAATCAGCTTGAGAATATATCACTCTCCCCCAATATGAAGGTGGGTCACTGATTTAAGAGTGTCTTTTAACACATCAGAAAAAAACAGATACACTTTTGCCAATCCTGACTCTTTAAGACCAGGAGCAGACTGGGGAACTCTGAACTTTCAAGAAACAAAGCTTCAGTTTTTAAATTTTCTACTGACTCTTAGGGTAGGTGCGCCCTCCTCAGGAGTTCTTCCTGCCCACCTACCTATTGATGACTTCTAAGATGAGGCACATAGGTAACCCCATAGATAAGGCAACTGTGTCAGGCCAACCCACTTGTTTGGGATAATGATATCTTACCTCACAAGATGACAAACTAAGACACCCCAGTGTTCCAGAAAGTGTTTTTGCTTAAGTGAAAAGTGTGGTATGTTAGGGATTCATCAAATCTGAATTGTGAGGTGGAGAGAAAAGATATGTAGAAAATTCATGGGAGAAAAAAGTGTGGAGAGAGTTCAGAGTAAAATTCAGAAGAGAAGAGACAATGGAGAATTGGGTGTCTTAGTCAACATTTCAACTGCTGTAATAAAATATTATAATACACTGGGTGGCTAAAGCAATAAAATATTTCTCACTGATCTGGGGACTGAAAAGTTCAAGATCAAGGTGACAGCAGATCCTGTGTCTGGTGAGAGCCCAATTCCTATTTTGTAGATTGCTGTCTTCTAGTTGTTACCTTGATGTGGCACAGGGCAGGGAGAGAACAAGCAACCTCTTTCTATAAAAGCAGTAATCCTATTCATTATGAACCCGCCCTCATGTCCTAATTACCTCTCAAAAACCTCACCTGCTCTCATCACATTGGGGGTTAGGATTTCAACATATACATTTTAGGGGGACACAAACATTCAGTATATAACATCAGGTGATAGATCTGATCATTAAATCTGGTAATGACAAATACCCTAATCACCGATACACATTAAATACAGAGGGCCACAGAAAATTAGATTATTATTATCCAGCTGACCCAGAGAAAAGACTGTTGTCTCAGAACAGGACCTGATCACTGAAAACTCATGGCAAGTGATACCTAACACAGATGCTCAGTCAGGCTTCATGAACAACATGATCTCCTGAGCCACAAGCTAAATATTTCTATCCAACTCCCTATAAGTTTTAAGATTCAGGGTGAGTTGGAAGAAATGATATTTTGATTGATTGCAATTCATCCATGTTATGAAGACTCAGAAAACTCCTTAAGGTAGTGGAGGAAAAATCTTCTGCTTATGAATGATTCATTTTTACTTTCATACTTGTTTCCTTATAACCTAGTTTCTGATTTTAAATTTGCTATTTTACATGTCAATTTTATTAAATTGTGTGGTGGTTTTAATTTATTTTAATAACGTTTTTTATAAAGCTTATCTACAAAAGAAAAATCACAAGGCCCACTTGTCCACATTCCAGAAATAAAGTGCTAATACCAAATATTGCTTCAGTATACCACCACCACCCCACCACTCAGCTTTCTTTCAATTCACAAGGGATGTCTCCACCTATATTTTTTAATTGTAAGAATGAATTACACACTGCCATGTAATTGTAAGTGTAATTAACTATATTTTTATGAGCAAGATATGCAAAACATATTATGTTAAAACAGAGATTTGCCATACTTATGAGTTAAAATATTACTTTACCTTAATCAGTATGCTTGAGTGCCAGTTTCTCTCTCTCATTTTAGAACTAAAGAATAACATAAAACTGCCTTTATAAGTTGTGTTGTCCTTGTCTAATCTCTTCAACCATTTCCCAGTCAGGTTATTATTTTTTTTTTGCCTCTTCATTTTTATATTCTTATCTCATAGTTTTTATTTTATTCAACAGTAAATTTAACATGTGATATATATCAGCAACTAGCTTTATAAAGAAAAATAAAACACCATATATTCCTCAAGACTCTCATAATATGATAGAAGATATTTAAATTAAACACTCTGCATTCATTTATTTATTTTCTTAACAACTAATAACTGAGGGCCTAATTTGTCATTGTCCTACACATAGGGTAAATTGAGCAATTATTGTCTTTGCCATGATGGTGCTTACAATCTAGTTGGGGGCAGGGAGTGACAAACAATAAATACATAGAAATAATGTGTAATTAAAATTGAGTAAAGTTTTATGAAGGTAAATAGGATGCTCTAGAGACAATAAAGGGAGAGACTCACTCAGAGATGGACATCAGGGCAATCAAGAAGAGACAGAAACATCAAAGAAAATCAGGAGAGCCAAGAGAAGAGAGTTCCAATTAAGAAAATAAATTAATTCTGGAAAACAGTACTTTGCATAATGAAGAATATGTTTTCAACCTGACCAGGCAGTGGCACAGTGGATAAAGCGTTGGACTGGGATGCGGAGGACCCAGGTTCTAGACCCCTAGGTCACCAGCTTGAGCGCGGGCTCATCTGGTTTGAGCAAAAAAAAAAAAAAAAAAGAGCTCACCAGCTTGAACCCAAGGTTGCAGGCTCAAGCAAAGGGTTACTTGGTCTGCTGAAGGCCCGTGGTCAAAGCACATATGAGAAAGCAATCAATGAACAACTAAGGTGTCGCAATGAAAAACTGATGATTGATGCTTCTCATCTCTCTCTGTTCCTGTCTGTCTGTCCCTATCTATCCCTCTCTCTGACTCTCTCTCTGTCTCTGTCAAAAAAAAAAAAAAAAAAAAAGAATGTGTTTTCACATATCTATGTGAAAGAATTCTCAGAGAAGGTTACTCTTGCATAGAATCTTAATGCGGTATATAGGAGTCTGCCAAGATACAAAGTAGAGAAAATGAGCTGGATTTCCAGGAAAAAGAATAAATATTTTTTTAAAAAATAAAAGTCTATGCCTGACTAGGAGGTGGCTCAGTGGATAGAGCATCGGACTGGGAAGCGGAAGACCCAGGTGGAGACTCCAAGCTCGCCAGCTTGAGTGCAGGCCCATCTGGCTTGAGCAAAAGCTCGCCAGCTTAGACCCAAGGTCCCAGGCTCCAGAAAGGGGTGGCTCGGTCTGCTGAAGGCCCGGGTTCAAGGCATGTGTGAGAAAGCAATCAATGAACAACTATGGTGTCACAACACGAAGAAAAACTAATGATTGATGCTTCTCATTTCTCTGTTCCTGTCTGTCCCTATCTATCTATTTTTCTCTCTGTCCCTGTAAAAAAGATAAAATAAAATAAAAAATAAATAAAAGTCTGGAAGAAAATAACACATTTAAGTCATAGAAGTTCTTTCTATAGTGCTGGGACACAAGTTCTATAGTGAAAAATGGAAGTACCTGAAATAATCACAACAGATCGCGACAGGTCTCATATGCTGATGTGAGGAATTTGGGATTTATCTGTGGACAGTCAAATAAATTATAATTTTTATTAAAACATGATGTGACCAGATTTGTACTTTAAAAATGCCACTCTGATGACGAAGTAATTGGAAAGGTAAGAATTTAGACTGAGGAATATAGGGGGACATTGCCATCATAATTGAGTAACAATATGTAGGATGCAAAAAAAGTGTAAGTGTGATCCATCAGAGTAGTTCAGAGGTGAATTTATGAAGTTTAGTTATGGTGGTGGCATATCAGCCAGAAGGAAACAGGAGCACAACAGACAAAGTAATGGAATATGCTGAAGGAGTTGATGACAGATAAATCCAGAAAAATTAAAGGAGAGGCCAAGCAAAGATAGCTATAATATTTATGATGAGACTCTGTTTATCCAAATCAGAAAGTCCTTTTATTGAAAATGAATAAATCAAGTAGAAATATCAAGGAGATGGTTACCTATTTAAAATTAAGGCTCAAGAAATAGAGGAAACTTAGAAATTTTTACTTTTTTAGAACCATCCATCAAGCAAGTTCAGTTGGAAACTTGAAAGTTCATATGAAAAAGAAATTTATAAGCCTTCCTAGGTAATGACTATAGAGCCAGAAATACAGAAGATTAAATACCAATCTAAGGCTACAGCTGACATTTGGAGAATGTAAAGACAAAACTACTGACTGATACATTGAAACAACATCTAAAGAAGAAGGAGATCCAGAGACCAATGTGCCATGAAAACCATTAGAGAATTTAAGGCAAATAGTGGATTCAGAGAATACATAGTCACTGATGTCTCCAGAGAGAATAATTATAGTAGGTAAGTAAACATAGAATTCAGTTTGAAAGCAGCTATAGGTGTTAGTAGTGGGGGAATATTCTTTGCCTCAATATTCATTTACTCCTCCATTCAACATGGAAGGAAGTTATTGCACTAACTGTTCAGATTCAGGATTGTGATCTGACCACCTCTACTGGTCAGCAGAGTTGTTCTACTTTAAAACTTTCCATCTCTTCTACTCCATAAATTAAGATTGTTCAATTTAGTCAGGGTATCTTCTTGGGGTATGATTGTCTGTCTGTATTTCTTCCTCCTCATAAACAGAAACTACATAGAATAAATTACCATCACTTCAGACTTTATTAAACAATATCCATTTTTAAAATTGACATTTATTGAGGAAAAAAGGACTCTGCTTCCCTTTGAGCCTAAATTATATGCTCTAACACAGTTAATAAGACACATAAGAAATTGTGACTAAGAGTGATTGTCCAGATACTAATATGCTGTTTTGAAGTATCACTTTTGCTGCATATTAAGCCAATTTAGACTTTGAACATTCTAAGACAAGATTTGGGCGCTCTTCAAATACTGAGCCAAATAAAATACAAATTCTAACAAAAGTCCTAACAGTAAAGTTAATAACTACCTACAGATTCTGAACTTATGCTATTTTATTATTGAGTATATAATATTTTTTAGTTTTAGAATTTCTGTTGGCTTTTTTTTTAATAGTTCCTATTGCTCTACTTAGATTTTCCAGTTTTCAACTCATTGTGAGCATGTTCACCTTTATGTTTTTGAGTGTACTTAGCATAGCTGCTTTAAAATACTTGTTTGTTTATTTTTGGAACATTTAGGATATTTCAGAGTTTGTTAGTTTCAGGTTGGTATGCTCTGATGATTTCAGATTCTATTTTATTCCTCTGGAAAGCGTTATTCTTGTGTTTATGTTGTGGTTGATTTTTTAGGTAGTTTGTTTGACTGAACTCACATTGCAAATCCTGTCTCTTGGTTAGCATTTCATATCTCAGTTCAGATCTTTTGCCTTTAACTGAACTATTTGAACTCTGCTCTTTGCATGCATATTTCAGAGATCATCCAGAAATTTGAACAGAGTCCATATACAAAACTTTGAGCATTTTCTTTCTAGATCTCTCATTTCCAGAATTCTCCTGACACTTTCTAGAAGCAGTAACTGCCTTGAACTTTCCTTTCCAATTGTTCAAGATAGCAATCACATTTTAGTAGGCATTGTTTCCTTTTAAGTTCAGATTATTTTAAATCATAATATGGTTCTTTAGGTTTGTTTTCCATAAAGCACATCCTATATTAAATGTATCAGTTTAAAGAACATCAATATAAGCTTTCCCTATTTTGTACATATTTAATTTATTTAGGATTGACCTAAAATTTTCTATATATGATTGTATTGTTCTGTTGTAGATACATTTATTCATTCATACATATTCTTTTTGCAAATATTTACTGAAAACCTCTAGGTGCTTGAGAACACAGTGGTGAACATCACTGACAAAATTACTCTTCTTATCAAATTTATATCTTAATTTGGGGTGTCAAATATATACAAATAAACAATAATATGAATAATGTATCTAAAAGGAAAATAAAACAAAATAATATGTTAATATAATAGAGAGTGATAGAAGAGGTGTCATTTGGAATGTGAGTCAGTGATGTTCTATCTGAAGAAGCAGTATTTGAACTGAAATATGAATAATGACAAGGGTCCTACTGAAACAAGTTGAAATCTAAGTGTTGTATTTATTGTCATATTTTTCTCATATCTCTGAGCCACCTGTAAATAACCTTAAATGTGTTTTGAAATTACTTCTTAGAAATATTAAAAAGCTTAAAGACAAAGACACATATAAGTTTAATAAATTCCTTCAGGTCAGAATGCTCTATGTTCTCTCTCTTTCAGTACTTAAATCTTGAAGCAATAAATCCATTTAATTTTTGTATAATGTAGTTAATGTTTCCTCATCTGGACACAATTTGTTCAATAATATTGTCCACTTCTCAGATTATATTCTGTATTTTTTAACCAAAGAATTTACACTGGTTTGAATTTTATCTCATTCAGTTTCTCTTACCTATTTTTTTCTCTCTCCACTTATTTCAAATGATAAAATATGCACAAATATATATCCATGCATATAAATGAAAGTAGATTTAAAAATTCCTGGGAGTGGAAAAAGGCAAATATTTATCCTTCCTTCATCCCCTAAACTACCAAGTGTTAAAAATGATATCTCACACATAAAAAGTAGTCAATAAATATTAGTTGAATTATTAAATAAAATAATTATATAAATAGAGGAAAGTGTTCAAAAATCAAATGACCATGGAAGAAGGAATTAATTAGATAAAATAAGGCAAATAAAATATATTTAGAAAACTTTCATATCCTGTGCAAGTGGAGTATTTTTTACATGAGTAATGGAGAGTGCATTATCATTTCCTATAGAATCAATTTTTAATATCAAATTCCTAATGGGGAGACATCAATTACAGACCTCAATGATATGTTTTCTTTTATATCATAGTTCTGTACCATAATAAGCATAAGTCTCTGCAAATCTGCCTATTAAATTTTACCTATGTAAGGGAAATGATCCTGTATAAACCAAAGAGATCTCTCACCAAGTCCTTAATTACTCATTCCCAGAGATGAAAGAGGTCAATTTTCAAGAATAGAACTTCCTAAGATGCTTCTTGATGCCATGTGTTTTATACTAATTTTATCACATCTTGACAATAAATTATATATCATCCTCTAATCATTGGTTGTAGAGAGAATCCAGTTAGGGGGAAATATTTTCATTCTGACTTAAATTTATCTGTTTCTATTAAATGTTATTTGTCAATACAAGTGTAGCATGCACACAGTTCATCTTAAAAAAAGATAGTCTTCAGTGAGCATAATGGAGAAATTATCTTTCAAGAAATGTATGCTAGGTGTGATTTTGATACAGTAACAAATACCTAAGATAATTGTTCTCTAGATAGAAAACACAGCAAACTTCATTAGAAATTTTAGTAAATTATAAAAGTTAGAAATATTTGGATTTGTTTATGTTAGGTTGATTACATTTTTTTCTCAGACTAAATAATTCTTATCCTTATGTCATTTTCCATCATAATATTTCAATCTTCCTGGTATACTTCATGTTTAAATTTCTTAAACCTTCCGAATTATGGTGCCAAATGGAGCACAGAGGTCTAGTGACAGGTGTTTGATAAGTGCTGAATATTTTAGAAGGATCAGAGCACTGTGCTTACATGCTGTTCTCTAGTCCATGAATCCCAAGATTATACTCACTTGTAAATGAAAAGAATGCAATATTTTCTACTTCTTGTAGTAGAGAGGAAAAATTGATAAAAATATTTCACAATCTATTTGCTTCTTTAACAGCTTGAAATAAAATGTTTGCTTAACAATACTTATAAGAAGCATTATCATTTTATAAAATGCATGTGAAAACATAAATAATCCTACGACAGGTAAATATGCCTACAGCATTAAACATTTGCACATTGATTTTAGGGTGCTATATTAAGAACTAATCTGATATTTTGATAATCATAGTTCAACTCACAATAGTTCCAGGAGAAGAAAAAGCAACCCCCAGTTAATCATTATGATATAATCTGAGAAACATTTAGTTTAATCACTAAAAAAAAGTATGATTTTAGTATATATAAAATATTATTTGGGAAACATTAAGAATAAAATCAATCATGTAGGTCCAAAATAGGTTGAAGTATAAGAAAATAAAGATAAATAAATTATATGCTTATTATCATTAAGCTGGGTCTAATGAAAGTAATGATCCCATTGAGAAAATAAATTATTGTTTTTAAGGCATAATTTTTGATTTATGAGTGGCCAAATTTAACTCTCTATGACCCACTGTGGGCAGAGATTTAACAAAATTTCTTTCTGCTACATGAGAATTTGTTTTCCGAGGAACCAGATAAAGGTAGAATGTCAACTCTGTTACCAGGAAATACTAATTCTAGTGGAAATTATCACTGACTGGTAGATTGCACTTGGACTGCTAGAAATTACAAAGAAATTATCATTCCTGATGGGTTCATTACATGGGAATACATGATTTAGGCTTCCCTGAGTATAGGGACTGTTATGTTCAGGGATGTCTCTTTACTTGTTCCTGAAGTAATGCCTATGGAGATAACACATGATATTTTTCTCTTCTGGAACATGAGACTTCTAAGTAAAGGAATCTCTGGCATATATCTAATGTGACTCTTATCTTGTACCTGAGCTATTACCTGGGAGAAGGTATCTTCAAATAGGTTCCATGAAATGCTGTGAGGACTGCACAAAAAAGAATTTTTTAACTTTGCACTATTAGCAAAATATGGTTACTTTCCAATATCCTTTTTATTATATTGGTGCCAAATATGATCTCTGGTGGTTTTTCAAGTCTGAATGCTTACCTGAGCAACCCCTAAAACAAACACACATTTTAAAAATATGATATATCTCTTCTTAATATTTATATAACTTATCAGAAATACCACTAACAATGAATACACTGTCTTTAGGAAATAAAAACACAAATATAAAATCAGTTAATACTGCTTTGATTTTTATGATCATGTGATTACCATGTGTCCACAATTCTAAACAACGTCAAAGTAAAATATTCTTTCCCAGTGGGCAAATTGCTCCTACTTTTATACATTCATTACATGCCTTGAAAAATAGCATTCAAATTCAAAAAAATATTATATAAACCTAATGAGAGTCATAATCCAAGGCATTTGGTGGGCTGTATGAATTGCCACAGGATTAGAAACCAAAAGAAAAGATTACTAGAAAAGTCATTATTTTTTCTTATAATTGCACCTTTTTCTCCTTTCATCCCTTTGCATGAGGGAGTTTATAAGGAGTCTAAAACAACTACTAAATTATAATGACTTCCCCCACCAAAATCACATTCACAACATCCAAACTGTACAGGTAAGATGAGACCAGTCAGTGTGGCTTGGCAAGATGTCCATGAAACAGTTTAGGAACAAAAGAGATGAAACAGTTTTGTGTCTCCAAAATGTTTTTACCTATATTTAGCACTTAATAAAAAAATGTGACAAGAAAATTGTACAAATGCTAATCCAAAGTAATCCAAGTTCACCTTAAGTAGACATGGTGTGAAGGTAAAGCTCTGAGAACCTTAACTGAGATCTGTCTATTATTTGCCACCACAAGTCTAAAAAACCCAGGTACTTCCTTCAAGTCTAATGTATTCATAGCAGAAAAATTAAAACTACATATATTATTCAGGGGGGGAGGTCCAAAACTCTCCAAAGAGAAAGGAAAAACAAAGGTTCTTTCAATTTAAAACAAAACCTCTCTGTGTCTACCCATAACAATATGACTACTGTGCAGTGAGGTATGGTTCTCATCTTTACTATCTTTAATGCCAGGCTAACATCTGTGAAATTCAGTGGTGCTTGGTCTAAATGATATCAAGATCCCTCTTGTCTCTCAAGTCTATGACCTTTTAAATCATTTGAATTATTAGTGTTAAATAAGCCATAGGGAAAAAGAAAGAACTCAGTAAATTTATCCCTATTCCTGAAAACTCAAATCACAAGTTATGCTATAGTTTAATAATTATTTTTTCTTTTGTCTTTAAATAGTCTTTCACATTGTAATTGTGTCTTCTCTAAGCTCAGTTAATTTTCTTAATCATTGATTTTTAATGAATTAATTGAAATCTTTTAACCCATAATATAATTATACTTCTGTAAGCAAAAGAAGTAGGTTAGAAATTTTTTTCCCTCCAATTAACTTAATAAAAAGTTACTTCATGAGTGACAGAGAAGGAATCCACCTAATACTATGAATAACCAAGGTAGTGGGTAGCTCAGAAAGAAAATATAAAATATGCAGAAAACAAATTTAAGGACATAAAATATGTGATATGACAAGGAATTCAAGTTGCAATTATGAAAATATTCAACAAGATGCAAGAAATACAGACGGGCAATTTAATGCATTCAAAAACTAGTCAAAAAATAAAATGAGTACTTTTCTAAGAGATTGAATCTTTAAAAGAGAAAACAAACAGATACTCTACAGGTGAAGAACTTGGTAAAGAAGATCAATGATGAACTAGCAAACATAGAAAATAGAGCAGACCAAATGGAAGAAAGAAGTAGTGATATTGAAGATAGAAATCTAGAAATGACACAGAGCAAAGAGAGAATTGAGCATAAAATAATGAAAGAACTCTACAAGAACTATCTGACTCCATCAGAAAGAGCAATATAAGAATAATAGGCATATAAGAAGAGGAAGAAGAAGAGAGAGAAGGGAACAGAGAGAATATTTAAACAAGTAGTTGATGAGAACTTCTCAAACCTATGAAAAAAGTTAGGGTCCTCAAATCTAAGAAGCAAACGAACAGAATACCTATTTACCTCAATCCAAAGAGGCCTTCTCCAGACACAGTGTACTAAAACTTAAAAATTAATGAGAGAAAAAGAATTCTCAAGCAACCAGGGATAAAAGAAAGTAACCTTCAAAAGAAAGCTCATTAGGTTATCATCAGACTTCTCAGAAGAAACTCTGCAAGCCAGAAATGAGTGAAACCAAATAGTCAAAGTACTGAAAGAAAGACATTATCAGCCAAGAATAGTATATCCAAAAAAGTTATATTTTTAATATGAAGGTAAAATAAATACTTTTCCAGATATATAGAAGCTGAGGGAATTTATCAACAGAAGATTTTCATTACAAAAATAGTCACAGGGTTTATTCCATCTGACACAAAGAGCAGAAGGTCACAAAACTACAAGTAAAGTCATCAACAAACTTATAGAATAAACAGAAATAATTTGTGACAGCAAAAGCATAAAAGGAAAGGGGGTAAAGATTTGAATTTGAAAAGGAGGATAAAGATCAGATGCAGTCAGAAGGAAAAGAACTACTGTATATATGAAACTTTTTAAAAGTAACTAAGCTTTAACTACTCATAAAGTTCCCAAACTAAGATACATAGCTTAAAAAAAAAAGAGGAAACAGAGGAAAAAATATAAAATAATACCAAATAAAACAATAGATAAAGGTAGAAAGGAATGTAACCAATATAGACACAGAACTACCAAAAAGAAACCCACAAAAGATAAAATGGCTATAGGAACTCCTCATACATCAATAATTACCCTAAATGTAAATGAACTGAATTCACTAATTAAGAGGCACAGCATAGCAGATTGAATCAAAAAATAAAACCCAATCATATTCTGCCTTCAGGAGACACATGTAAGCTGCAAAGACAAAGTTAGACTCAAAGTGAAAGAGTGAAAAATGATTCTCCAAGAAAATAACATCCACAGAAATGCAGGTGTGGCCATACTTATATCTGAAAAAACAGATGTCAAGATAACAAAGGTAACAAGAGACAAAGATGAAGATGTTAGAGTAATAAAGGGGACACAACATCAAGAAGACATAACATTTCTTATTATATATGCAACCAATCAGAAAACATAAAAATATGTAAAACAACTACTAACAGAATTAAATGGAGAAACAGACAAAAACACAATCATAGTTGGGGTTATTAATACTCCACTGACATCTCTAGATAGGTCATCCAAAAATAAAAATCAATAAAGAAATCCCAGCCTTAAATGACACATTAGACCAAATGGACAAAATTGACATTTACGGAGCCTTTCATCCCAGGACATCAGATTATATACTTTTCTTCAGTTCACATGAACCATTCTCAAGGATAAGGCCATATGTTAGGTCATAAAACCAACCTCAAAAACTCAAGAAGATTGAAACTATACCAAGCATATTCTTTGAAACCCCCAGGTCATCACTTGAGTATGGGCTCATCTGGTTTGAGCACAGCTCACCAGCTTGAGCAAGGGGTCATTCGGTCTGCTGTAGCCCCCCCGGTCAAGGCACATATGAGAAAGCAATCAATGAATAGCTAAGGTGCCCCAATGGAGAATTGATGCTTCTCATCTCTCTCCCTTCCTGTCTGTCCCTATTTCTCTCTCTCTCTCTCTCTCTCTCTCTCTCTCTCTCTCTCTCTCTCTGTCTCTCTCACACACACATACACACACAGACATATACTCCCAAAAAATAAAAATCTAGGATCAGATGAATTCTACCAAACATCTGAAGATTTGATACCTATTCTTCTCAAACCCCTTCAATAAATGGTACTGGGAGAATTACAAGGTCACATGCAAACGAATAAAACAACTGTCCTCATGTACAAAAATTAATTCCAAATGGATCAAAGACCTAAATTTAAGATGTGAAACAATAAATTACATAGATGAAAACAGCTACTAAAATTATGGATCTTGGTTGAAGAGAACATTTTATTAGTTTGACTCCCAAAGGGAAGGGAAGTAAAGGCAAAAATAAATAAGTGGGACTATGTCAAACTAAAAAGCTTCTGCACAACCAAAGAAACCAACAACAAAACAAAAAGGCAACCAACTGAATGGGAGATTATACTTGTAAACGGCTCCACCAATGGTTAATCAATATCCAAAATAAAGAACTCAACACTAAACCAACAAACAATCCAATTAAAAATGGTCAGAGAACTCAAACAGACACATCTCCCAAGAAGACATACAAATGGCCGAGAGACACGAAAAGCTGCTCAACTTCACTAGCTATTAGAAAAATGCAAATCAAAAGTACAATAAGTTACCTCCTCATACTTGTTAGAATGCCTATTATCAACAAGACAGGTAATAACAAGTGTTGGAGAGGCTGTAGATAAAAAGGAACCCTCATTTACTGCTGGTAGCAATGTAAACTGGTATAGCCATTATGTAAAACAATATGGCATTCTTCAAAAAATTAAGAGGACATTTACCAAATGACCAAGCAATCCTTCTTCTAGGTATCTACTAAAAAAAAAAAAGAACTCAAAAACATTTATTTTCAAAGATATATGCACCCCTATGTTCACTGCAGCATTATTCAGAGTGACCAAGATATGGAGACAGCCAAAGTGTTCTTTGATAGAGGACTGGATAAAGAAGACGTGATTCTTATATATACTGTGGAATACTACTGAGCTATAAAAAAAGATGAAATACTACCATTTGATGGAGCTTGAAAATATGCTAAGTGAAATAAGTCAGTCAGGAGTAAAAACTATATTATTTCACTCATATGTATGATATAAAAAAGAAACTCATAGACACAGACAACAGTATGTGGTGACCAGAGGGAAACGGGCAGGAGACTAATAGAGGGTAAAGGGAGCCAAGTATATGGTGACAGAAGATGATTTGACTTTGGGTGGTAGGAACACAATGCATTAGATAGACCATGTATAATGGAAATAATATATATTCCTATTAATCAATGTCACTACAATAAGTTCAATAAAAAATAAAATAAAATTATTGTTTAAACATTGGGGTTTTTTATACCATAATCTCTTGTCAGTTAAAAAGAATAATGCAAACCTACATATTTAACATCATTTGGATATAGCTACAGCTTTTGTTGATTGTTAACAAAGTTTGATTTAATTTTCAGATATACACTGCTGAAAATAAAGAGGAAAATCCATGACTGTCTGGTGACCTGAAACTTTAAAATAAATATGTTGCTTCTTCAATAAAGTTCCCCAGTGCTATGGTAAGCAGCTTTATGAATCAGAGAGGAATTGAAAAGAAGAATCCAATAACTAGGACATAATCAGCAAAGAACATTGTCAATAAGTGTTGGGCTAATAGAATTGCTTTAAATCTTGGATAAATTAAGGTGAAACCACTCAATTTTAGATACTACAAGTAATTCCCTTAGGGATGAAATGTTTTACAGACTAGATCAGAGATCAATGACAACCAGCTACTTTAAACACAATGCATTCCTTTCTCATTAAATGCTCCTCTAAATGCCTTCACCGGGATAAACTAGTTTCTAGTAGACACTAATTTTCCACGTGGTTATTTAAAGTATGACACCCTTAAGCCTGACCTGTGGTGGCACAGTGGATAAAGCGTCGACCTGGGAACACTGAGGTCGCCAGTTCAAAACCCTGCACTGGTCTGGTCAAGGCACACATGGGAGTTGATGCTTCCAGCTCCTCCCTCCTTTCTCTCTTTCTCTCTCTCTCTCTTTCACTCTGTGTCTCCTCTCTAAAATGAATAAAATAAAGTATGACACCTTTTATTTATAAGTTTTAAAAACTAGAAGAATTTTATATTTCTGAGAGGAAATATCACCTGGTCTACTATGCTTTCAATGTTTTAAAAAATACAAGCAACCAGCTCAATTGAAAAACAACAAAATACCTTTGAAATAAGATATGTTAGCATGCAGTCACCAAAATAAAAGTGACATTTTAACATGCAAGGAAAATACATAATTATCACATACTAGTGGCAGGACTAAAGTGTATATTATCACAGCAAAGACTGCATTTATATATGTGATCAGACATTCATATTGCTGTGCTCCTTAGAGGAAGAGGCAAGAGAAATGGAAACTGTACCTGAAAATTATTTTTTTTAAGTCAATAAAGAAAAAAAATCTCTGAGATAAAACTGAATAAGAAGTATAAAGAGACATAGTAGTGCAAAGAACAAACTCGGAGTGAGCTCTGCCTTTACCTGAATGTTTGGAATCCAGTACATACCAATAGACTTCAGGATAGTTAACTTTAGTTTTTTATGCATTCATTCCCGCCCTATTGTAAATGTGCCTAAGGGAATACAGAGGATAAGGGCTTTGGAGTTAGACAAAAATGAGTTTAAATCAATATCCAGCATTTACTATGCATGAGATCATAGGCAATCCCTAAACTTCTTAGGGCTTTTGTCTTTTCTCATTCTTAGAAATAATTTCATACAGAAAGTGTCAGGGTAGGATTAAACATAATAACGTACTCAAAATATCTATGAAAAAGCCCTTATCAGCCTGACCAGGCAGTGGCACAGTGGATAGAGTGTCGGACTGGAATGCGGAAGACCCAGGTTTGAGACCCCAAGCTCGCCAGCTTGAGTGCGGGCCCATCTGGCTTGAGCAAAAACTCGCCAGCTTGGACCCAAGGTTGCTGGCTCCAGCAAGGGGTCGCTCGGTCTGCTGAAGGCCCGCAGTCAAGCCACATGTGAGAAAGCAATCAATGAACAACTATGGTATCACAACGGCAGCGAAAAACTAATGATTGATGTTTCTCACCTCTCTCCGTTCTTGTGTGTCTGTCCCTATCTATCCCTCTCTCTGACTCTCTCTCTGTCCCTGTAAAACAAAACAAAACAAAAAAAGCCCATATCAGATACCTTGGCTTAAGCAACTGGGTAGCTTAAGCAACATAAAGGTACTCTCTCACAGTTCTGGAAGCCAAAGTTGAAAAGCAACATGCCTGCAGGACTGTCCCACCTCTCGAGGATCTAAGCCTTCCAGCTTCTGGGGCTTCAAGTATTCCTTGGCTCATAGCTGCATTGATCCATCTCTTCCTCTGTCATCACATGGTCTTCCAGCCTACGTGCATTCTCCTCTTGTCTCTTATGAGGACATTCGTAATTAAATTTAGGGCTCCTCTGAAAAACCCAGGATGATCTCATCTTGAGATCTTTAACTTTATTACATTTGCAGTGACTTTATTTCAAAATAAGGTCACATTCACAAGCTATGCAACTTAAAACATAAAAATGCTCATTACAAGTCAGATTTTTCCTAAATGAACATAAAATGAATAGATTTATTGAAGGCTTGAGAAATATATGGAGGGATGAACAGTGATGAATACCACACTAATATTAAATTTTGTCTTCAGATGACTAAAATCACCATTTTTCTAAGATTAAAATATTTGTATAATTTTCTTATATTCGTTTATCTAAGCTCACTCTAATATGAAAATAGTTCTAGAGAGGAGCCATGCCCTCCCATTTTCAATTACATCTCCAAGCACTAACCCCAGTGGCTGGCATGGAGTAGATGCTTAACAAATGTCAGTGAAATTAATGAATAAATGGAAAGTGATTCCCAAGTCTCACAGCTAGTTGGGATAGAGCCAGGTTTACACACTGGTTATTCTGATTACCATTACTACCATTGAGAAACTATTTTGAAACACCTAGTTTGCTTTTAATACAAGTAAATTGAACAACACATTATCACTGTAAGAAAGTACCCCCAGAAATTCATACTGTGATTTCAGATGGAGCTATGTGGCTGATCAGTCATTTAGGGAGCCTAAGCACTGGCAAAGCCATACATGGTCCTGATTAGTCACGCTGAATAAATCAGGAGAATCCTTTGCAAAATAATGTTGATGTTCAAAATATGTCATGAGTCACTACGGCCAAGATTACTGCATAAAAAGGAGCCTAGGTGGTCAGATTTAGAGAGTACCCAACAAGGTTCTCATCAGAATGTATCTCCCACCTTCTAGAAGTTTATCCTTAGAACTTAGTCCTCTGGATCATAAAAGCACTGAATCTTTTGAAAAAATCTTCCATTAAAATGCAAATACTTTGGGGGAAGAAATCATATTTTAAGTTATTTATCAAGCTATACAAATATGTGGAACATAAACTGTATGTGGCATTGTGCAAAATAATTGTGTAGTCTATGGAAATGAACAAGGTATGAGCCTTGCACTCATGAAGTGTGTGGTCCAGTGGGACAGACAACATTTGTATTTAAAAAATCTTATTTAAGGCATAGAGTATTACATTCCAAAATATAAGTACCAATTCTTATGGAAACACAGAAAAGAAAACTATTAATTCTGACTGAAAAGACAAGAAAATGGTGAATTTGAATTGGATTTCAAAAAATGGATTAGGATTTGACAAGGAAAAATGGAAAAGAAACCAGTAAGGGGCTCAACAAAGTAGAAAGAGATAATGTTGTCAAGAGTTGAGGAAAACAGAGTCAGGAAGAAATTAGTAGAGGGACAGGAAGGAAAATGCCAGTAGTTTGCTGGGTACTCCTATCTCAAGTATTTATCATGCTTTCAGCATTGCCTGTCATTTCAGAGAATTTCCAGAGGGTCGAATGAGTAGTGTTGGATTGGGTGCTGGAGGTCCCAGAGGTGTGATCAGAGATAATATATTTGGAAGAGAATGTTTCAGGAAGACCAAGTCAAAGCCAAATATTGTGGCTGGGAATGAAATCCTCTCCTTCCTATCCTCTCTCAGAATTCTAGGTTGATATTAGGAGCTCCCAAAGGTGTAGGTCTGGCAAGTGACTGATCCACACACTCTCATGCTTCCAGAGTTGTCCTGCACTGTCTACTGAATGACTCACCCTTTGCCAACCAGCTCAGAATGTCACCTAACCTTTTCTCTCTCTGTTCTCATGACTACCTGCTCCTCCACATCATTCTACAGCTCTAGCACCCCTCCCCCTATTTTCCTTCTTTCTCAATTATTTTTTATTATTGATTTTAACTTATTGTGTTTACATAGATTCTAGTGGTGCCCCAAATGCACCCCCCTTCCCCGTATTCCCCTTAACATCTTCCTCTAATGCTATTGCCCAAGACCTTTCCCCTAATTCTCCTTAATACTCATGTGCTGATTTGATATCTTTGCAGTTGGTTATAGATGTAAGAAAAACAATGCTATCAGAGTGCTTACTAAAAGACCAGTTAGTTGCTCAAAAATGTTTACATAGGGAAAACTACCTATTTAACTGGCTTGGTGAGGGATATATGTATTTACTTAACTGGAGAAATTGCTTCTTCAGTGCAATGCATTTCCATGGCCTAATAAAGAATTAACAGCACACCTAGCAAAGAAGTACCTCTTAAAAGCCTTATCTTATGCCTGTAAAATCTAAATTGCTGTTTTCAAGTATCTACTTCCTACTGAGCTGCTTTTGTTCTCTACACAAAGTGTCCCTCATCTATCATGACTGCCGCATGCTTCTGATTTTACAGAGCATACAGTCATAAGACTTATATATCTAAGGATGACTTTATATATCTTACATAAGGCTTTTAAAATCATTTGTGAAGGAAAATTGAGTATTTAACAGCTAAATGTATTTCTGAGGATCTCCAATAATGGGGGTGACCTCTTAGACATTTCTTTTGCCATTAGGAATAAGATAATTTTTAAGCCCAGTTTATTCCATTGCTGTGCAATCTCAAAAATGGAAATTAGTAATTTCCTAAAGAATCATGTTGCTTCATTTAAGGCAAGTCACATTCTGGGTCTCTGTCATTTGGGACATCTTTTGGGCAATATGAGGACATTGGTGTAACAGTGAGTTTACTTCTTTTAGTTTCTGAAAACCTGAAATAGTTATATATATTTATATATGGAAGATTATAATTTTACTACCGTGGAAAAGACTTTATTTTTTCTTTTACTTTAGAAGAGTTTTACTTAACCACAAAAGCTCTTTCATCTTCACTTTTAGAGTTCTTTTTCCCTAACAATTTTCTTGCATTAATAACATCAAGATCATCTTTTGTCCCTTATTTTTGTTCAGCAATAAAATATGGAACCTAGAATAGCTTTTATATTTTGTTTTCTTTTGTTTCAAAGGTGCAGTAGCTATTAAGTGAAATGGAAAAAGAACTGCCTCTGTCATTATATTTTAATGTTCTCTGTTAAAGCAGTTAGGAAAAGTAAAATTTTTCCAGGAAAGATTTAAAACAACAAAGGCCTGCTTACATGAGGCTTGTGAGGGACTGATATAAAGGAGATCATTTTTCTTTTTCCATATCATACTCTAAATTTCATTCTTAAAAATGAAATTCCAAAGTGGTTAGCAAATAGAAACTTTCCAGCTTTAAAACTTGGATTACGCTTATTCAAATTAATGCCCTTCTTAGGGAATTTAAATAAAAACAGCCACCTCACTAATCTTTCATGATCTGTGTCTCTTCACGAATCCAGTCACTTGTTCCATTTATGGATGAATAAACTTTGCCTAATTTACCATCTTAGTTAGGATGGTAATAAATAGGCAAAAGTAATAAATCTATACGGCACAACCATTTTTGCCCTGTATAAGATTACAACAAAGGCTTCTGAATTTTCATTTCTCCTAAATTAAATAAATAGAAGAGAAAGCACTTCAAGATAATGACAAAGGCAATGAAGCAGTCAGGTAATGGCCCAGGCCAAATCTGGGGTAAATATTTATTCATCGCTCTTCTCACAGAAAATGTGCCTGGTGCCTGAACTCCCTGAGCCATGTGGGTCTTGCCATCTGAACAAGTCTCTTCAGTCATAAGGTCAGTACTTAACCTGATTATACCTTTAGGCTAATTTCTTTTTAATGCAGTTATAGAAGAGGCTTCTGGGGAAATTAGACCATTTCTTAGCCACCAATTACAGAAGATGTGCATTGGCAGAGTTAGAAGGTGACAGGACACGGGTGTTCCAAGATGGGTTTCTTTTGCCACATACAAAGTCTGTAACCTTGGGATATACAATTTAAAAAGCCACATGCTAGAGTTATTTCTATGCTTTGCTAAAGATCCCAAGTATTGAATTTCACACAAGTCATTTAACTATTCAGTATACCAAAAACATTAATGCTCAGAGTGACTGTGAGATTCAAATAGGAAAGAATACATTAGAAAGTGATCGTTAAAATATACAGGAATATAACATGGTTTAGTAGGTTCATTATTTTGACTATTAACAAACAAATATTTCACATAAAAAATAATTTTATCTACTCAGTCATGTAACCAGTGTAGCCCTAAAATATGTATTTGGAGATGTACTAAGGAATACTTCCTTATGCAAATCATTCTTCTACAGCATGTAAATGCTTTCCCACCACTGAAGTTAGTAAAGCTATTACACTGAAGCTATGTGTAATATATCCTTGCTGTGTGACTTTGTGGTGCCTCCTACTAGAGTGGGAAGAATATAGTTTCCACCCTAGTGACATTGGGCTGGTCTATATTTTCCACTTTGGCCAGTGGGATGTTAGTGGCCATGAAGCATATAGAGGGTTAAATGTGTACTCATAGTTTGGCTTGCTTCCTAGATTCTGCCTTCCTACATTTAACCATGAGAAGAATGTGGCCCGTGTATCCAGGTCTAATAAGAATGCAAAATTAGGCAGAAGAATGCATCCTGAAGTACAGGCTTGAAATAGTGCCTCCCAAGCTGACTGACCCACAAGCCCTTGAGATTAGTAATGAAAGCTTCTGAGATATGAAGGTCACTACACAGGAAAACTGACATGTAAAAGCATATGCCATAATCTAGTGTTCTTTAGAGAAACAAGTAGAATATACACCTTTCATGAGAGCCAGTTGAATTAAGAAAGCCATAAGAAAGGAAAATCGCTGTGAAAAATTATGGGACTAAGAGGAGGGATTCTTTAGTTGATTTAAAACTAAAACCACTGTGGTTTTGAAGAAACTGGGATCGTTTTGGAAAAGATCAGCCTTATTTATTTCCTTAATTTAAAAAACAATACATGGTACCAAAGTATATTCTTTTCAACTGTACACGAGAAATTTGTCTCTCCATAACCTTACCAGAATATGATATAACAACTTCTTTAATTTTAATAAATCTGATAAGTGGGAAATCACATTAATTTAATTTGCCTTGACTTTTATATTTTTAGTGAACATTTGAATTTGTGCTTCTATAAATTCTCTTTTCATATATTACCCCTATATTAATTGGATTCAACCTTTTTTATTATATTGATGGAAATTACATTATAAACTTTTTACTCCAACAATACACTATCAGGAATTCATTCTAAAAGAAAGAAACATTCTCATATATATAAAGATATATTTACAAGGAGTTCCCAATAGCATAATTTTTAAAAATTAATAAAAATGGAGAGCGGCACGATGGCAATGGAGTAGGCAGATGTACCAACTTCCACCTCCCAGAACCAAAGTGGATTACAACTTAATTTTAAGAACCATCATATGGAAAAACCAACTTTGGACTAAACTAGGAGGACTCTTTAACCAAGGAACACTAAAAAAGCCATACGGAGACTGGTAGGAAAAGCGGAAACACATAGAAAGCTGCCTGGGCGCGAACGGCAACCCGGAGGGACTCACATGGTGGGAAGTGAGTTCACTGGAGAAAGGAGGGTCCTGAGCCTCAGAAACAAAGCCCCAGCCTGCAGCCCCAGAGACTAGAAGAGGTGTATGGACAATATTTAGCTGCAAAACCAGTCAGGATACTGTTTGTGAGAAAGAGACAGATTTCTCAGACCAGGATTCTTCTTAAAGGGACCACAGAAAACCTCTTTCACAACCTCTCACCCAAGACTCTGAGAGACGAGGAGAGATGAAAGGACCAGAGTAGCAGGAAGAGAGAGTAATCTAGGAGGCACAGGGGAAAAACACTTTGAGGAATAGCCATGCTAACCCCTGTGTTGAGTCACTCCCCAAATCTAAATTTCCCCTGGAACCAGCAATACCAGCAAAGAGAAGCAGAACACCAGCCAAACAAGCTCTACCGTGACACTCAGAGCAGAGTTGCTTAGAAGGAGGGAACCTTCAGGAATACAGTATTGAGTGCTGCAGTGCCCCCATCCACACTGCTGAGGGCCCACTTGAGGGTGAGTGGGTGGCGGAAAATGGAAGTGCAGTCCCATTGGTGGGAGAGGAAGCTGGGCCAGCCACAACTGGGGCTTGGCATGAGCTCAGTTCTGCCTGGCGGGGGAAGAAGGGGTATACGAAAACAGAATGACCAGGCTGCAGGCCGGATGAGCAAGAGCAGTCCTGCCTGCAATCCCACCTACAGGGTCAAGGTGGAAGCTGGAGAACTGGTGGAGAGCCACAGCTGAGCAAGGGCACAAAGCACCAACTGGGAGCCGGGCTTGCGGCCCAGCACGGGAGTACAGCCCACCATCAGGGGCAGAGTGAAAGCCAGTTAATAGGTGGAGCCCCAGAGCTGAGCAAGGGTGCAGAGCCCCATCCCTGGAGCTGGGTCTTGTGGCCATCCTGAGCACAGCCCTGCCTGTAGCAGTGGGGCAAAATCCAAGAATGGGCAGAGACCCGTGGCTAAGCATAGGTATGCAGCTGTGCCCGTGGTGTCTTGCAGCCCCAGCAGGGAGCAAAGCCTCATCCAATGAGATGAGGCAAAGGCTAAGGCCCACCAGGGCTTGTAGCCTAAGCACGTGAACACAGCCCCACCTGTAGAGAAGAGGTGGAAACCACAGTGACTGCCACAGCAAGCCGACTCGGCAATGCCCATACCCAAACGTCTGAGACAGCGGCAGATGGAGTGGCAGGCCTGCAGACAGACCACACTTAGGGAACACAGAAGCCACACCATTAGACTTTTGTGGCCACACCCTTCTATACACAGACAGAATGGGAAGGCAGAGAAATGCAACCCAAATAAATCAAGAGAAATCTCCAAAAAAGAACTTGAATGAGTCATATATAAACAAATTACCAGATGCAGAGTTTAAAATAATGATTGTTAGGATGCTAAAATATCTTAGAACAGAAAGACATGAACATAACAAGCACCTAAATAAAGAGATAGCAAATATAAAAAGACATTAATATAATAAAAAAGAATCAGTCAGAAATGAGAAACTCAATATCAGAAATGAAGACCACAATGGAAGGAATTAAAAACAGGATGGATGAAGCTGAGGATCGAATCTGTGAATTAGAGGACAAGATAAATAAAAGCACAGAAGCAAAGCAGCAAAAGAAGAAGAGGCTCAAAAAGTCTGAGGAAACTCTAAGAGAGCTCTGCAACAACATGAAGAGAAATAACATCTGCATCATTAGGGTTCCTGAAAACAAGAGAAAGAACAAGGGATAGAAACCTTGTTCAATCAAATCATAGCTGAAAACTTCCCTAAATAGATGCAGGAAAAAGTCACACAAGTTCAAGAAACACAGAGAATTCCATTAAAGAGAAAAACAAAGAAATCCACTCTAAGACACACCATAACTAAAATACCAAAACTAAGAGATAAAGTGAAAATATTAAGAGCTGCTAGAGAAAAAAAAGGCTATAACCTACAAAGGAGCCCCCATAGGATGACATCCGATTCTGAACAGAAACACTTGTGGCCAGAAGGGAAAGGCTAGAAAAATTCAAAATAATGCAGAACAAGAGACTACAACCAACACTACTTTATCTAGCAAGACTATCATTTAAAATTGAAGGAGAAATAAAAAGCTTACCAGACAAAAAAAAAAAAAAAACCTTCAAGGAATTTATTACAATCAAACCAATTCTGCAAGAAATGTTAAGGGGCCTGTTGTAAACAGAACAAAGTGGAAAAGAATATAGTAAAAGAGGAAGATAGTTTTAAAGATAAAATGGCAATAAACAACTACATATCAATAATAACCTTAAATGTAAATGGATTAAATGATCCAATCAAAAGACATAGGGTAGATGAATGGATAAGAAAACAGGACCCATACATATGCTTTTTATAAGAGACACACCTCAAAACAAAAGATACACATAGACTAAAGGTAAAGGATGCAAAAAAATATTTCATGCAAATGGAAATGAAAGAAAATCATGGGTAGTAATACTTACAACAAACAAAATAGACTTTAAAACAAAGGTTATACCTAGAAATAAAGAAGGTCACTACATAATGATAAAGGGAGCAATCCAACAGGAAGAAATAACCATTATAAATATCTATGCACCTAATATACAAGCACCTAAATATATAAAGCAGATTTTGATAGACATAAAGGGTGAGATCAACAGCAATACTATAATAGTAGGGGATTTCAATACCCCACTAATATCAATGAATAGATTCTCAAAAACAAAAATTAATAAATAAACAGCAGACTTAAAGAACACAGTAGATCAAATAGATTTAATAGATATCTTCATAACATTTCACTCTAAAGCAGCAGAATATACATTCTTTACAAGTGCTCATGATACATTCTCTAGAATAGACCACATGTTAGGACACAAAAGCAGTTTCAACAAATTTAAGAAGAGTGAAATTATACCAGGCACTTTCTGTGATCACAATGGCATGAAACTAGAAATCAACCACAATAGAAAAACTGAAAAATACTCAAACACATAGACACTAAATAGCATGTTATTAAATAACAAATGGGTTAATAATGAGATCAAAGACGAAATTTAAAAATACCTAGAAACAAATGATAACGAATATACAACAACTCAAAATTCATGGTACACAGCAAAAGCAGTACTGAGAGGGAAGTTTATAGCACTACAGGCATACCTTAAAAAGATAGAAAAAGCTCAAATAAACAACCTAACACAGCATCAAAAAGAACTAGAAAAAGAACAGCAAGTAAAGCCCAATGTAGTAAAAGGAAGAAAATAATAATGATCAGAGTGGAAATAAATGACATAGAGGCTAAAGAAACAATATAGAGGATCAATGAAACCAAGAGCTGGATCTTTGATAGGGTAAACAAGATCGATGAACCTTTAACCTGACTAACCAAGAAAAAAAGAGAGAGGACTCAAATAAATAAAATGAGAAATGAGAGTAGAGAAATAATAACTGACACAACAGAAATACAAGATATTATAATAAAAAAACTGTATGCCAAAAAATTAACCTGGGTGAAATGGACAAATTCCTTGAAACATATAATCTTTCAAAAATCAATCTGGAAGAATCAGAAAACCTAAACAGATCAATTACAACAAAGGAGATCAAAACAGTCATCAAAAAATTCCCAGCAAACAAAAGCCCTAGGCCAGATGGCTTTACTGGTGAATTCTACCAAAGATTCAAAGAACTAACTCTTATCCTTCTTAAACTATTTCAAAAAATTCAAGAAGAAGGAAGACTTCCAAACTCTTTTATGAGGTGAGCATAATTCTGATTCCAAAACCAGGCAAAGACAACAAAAAGAAAGAAAACTATATGCCAATTTCCCTGATGAATATATGGTAAAAGCCTCAACAAAATATTAGCCAACCAGATCCAGCAATACATGAAAAAAAACATACATCATAATCAAGTGGGATTTATTCTGGGGAGGCAAGGATGGCAAAATATTTGTAAATCAGTCAATGTGATTCATCACATAAACAAAAGAAAGAAAAATCACATGATAGCCTGACCAGGTGGTGGTGCAGGGGATAGAGTGTCGAACTGGGACGCGAAAGACCCAGGTTCGAGACCCCAAGGTCACCAGTTTGAGCGCAGGCTCATCTGGTTTGAGCAAGGCTCACCAGCTTGAGCCAAAGGTCGCTGGGTTGAGAAAGGAGTCACTTGGTCTGCTGTAGATCCCAGGTCAAGGCACATATAAGAAAAAAACAACGAAAAACTAAGGTGTTACAATGAAGAATTGATGCTTCTCATCTCTCTCCCTTCTGGGCTGTCTGTCCTTATCTGTCCCTTTGTCTGACTCTGTCTGTCACAAAACAAAACAAAAACAAAAAAAAAATAATTTCAATAGATGCAGAAAAAGCATTTTATAAAATCCAGCACCCATTTATGATCAAAACTCTTAGCAAAGTGGTAATACAGGGAAAATACCTCAACATGATAAACACCATCTAGGACAAACCCACAGCCAACATCATAATTAATCGGCAAAAATTAAAAGCAATTCCCCTAAGATCAAGAAGACAGGGGTGCCCCCTTTCACCACTTTTATTCAACATAGTACTGGTAGTCCTAGCTACAGCAATCAGACAAGAAGAAGAAATAAAAGGCATCAAATTGGAAAAGAAATAAAACTATCATTATTTGCAGATGATATGATACTGTATATCAGGGGTCCCCAAACTATAGCCAGTGGGCCACATGCGACCCCCTGAGGCCATTTATCCTGCCCCCACTGCACTTCCAGAGGGGCACCTCTTTCATTGGGGGTCAGTGAGAGGAGCACAAAATGCATTTGCACCCATAGTTCCCATTGAAATACCAGTCAGTTTGTTGATTTAAATTTACTTGTTCTTTATTTTAAATATTGTCTTTGTTCCTGATTTGGGTTTTTTTTTTGTTTTTTACTTTAAAATAAGATATCTGCAGTGTGCATAGGGATTTGCTCATAGTTTCTTTTTATAGTCTAGCCCTCTAATGGTCTGAGGAACAGTGAACTGGCCCCCTGTATAAAAAGTTTGAGAACCCCTCCTGTATATAGAAAACCCTTAAGTCTCATTCAAAAAACTAGTGGACCTGATAAATGAAAACAGCAATGTGGCATGGTATAAAATTAATATTCAGAAATCAGAGGTATTTTTTTACACCAACAATGAACTGTGAGAAAGAGAAATTACGGAATCAACCCCCTTCACTATTGCAACATAAAAAATAAAGTACCTAGGAGTAAATTTAACCAAGGAGGTTAAAGACTTTTCTTGGAAAATTATAAAACATTGATAAAAGAAATCAAGAAAGATACAAACAAGTGGAAGCATATACCGTGCTCATGGCTAGGAAGAATAAACATCATTAAAATGTCTATATTATACAAAGCAATTTATAAATTCAATGCAATACCAATTAAAATACCAATGACATACTTCAAAGATATAGAACACATATTCCAAAAAATTATATGGAACCAAAAAAAGAACACAAATAGTCTCAGCAATATTTGAAAAGAAGAATAAAGTGGGAGGTATCACACTTCCTGATATCAAGTTATACTACAAGGCCATTGTACTCAAAACAGCCTGGTACTGACATAAGAACAGGCATATAGATCAATGGAACAGAATAAAGAACCCAGAAATAAACCCATACCTTTATAGACAATTGATATTTAACAAAGAAGGTAGGAGCATACAATGGAGTAAAGACAGTCTCTTTAACAAATGGTGTTGGGAAAACTGGACAGCTACCTGGAAAACAATAAAACTAAACAACCAACTTACACCAGTCACAAAAATAAACTCAAAATGGATAAAAGACTTAAATGTAAGTCATGAAACCATAAGCATCTTAGAAGAAAACATAGGCAGTAAGCTCACCGACATCTGTCGCAGCAATATATTTGCTGATTTATCTCCACAGGCAAGTGAAATAAAAGACAGGATAAACAAATGAGACTATATTAAACTAAAAAGCTTATGTACAGCTAAAGATAATATGAATAGAATAAAAAGACAAACCCCACAATGGGAAAACATATTCGACAATACGTCTGATAAGGGGTTAATAACCAAAATTTGTAAAGAACCTGTAAAACTCCACACCAGGAAGACAAACAACCCAATCTAGAAATGGGCAAAAGAAATGAATAGACACTTCTTCAAAGAGGACATACAGATGGCCAATAGATTAAAAAAATGTTCAACATCACTGATCATTAGAGAAATGAAAATTAAAACCACAATGAGATACCAACTCACACCAGTCAGAATGGCACTCATTTACAAAACAACACACAGTAGGTGCTAGTGAGGATGTGGAGAAAGGGGAACCCTCCTGCACTGCTGGTGGGAATGCAGACTGGTGCTGTTTCTGTGAAAAACAGTATGGCGATTCCTCAAAAAATTAAAAATTGAACTGCCTTTTAACCCAGCAATCCCATTTTTAGGAATATACCTCAAGAACACCATCTCACTGATTCAAAAAAAGATATGCTCCCCCATGTTTATGGCATCATTGTTCACCATAGCAAAGATATGTAAACAGCCCAAGCGTCTGTCAGTAAAATAGTGGATTAAAAAGCAGTGGTACGTATATACATTAGAATACTATGGGGCCATGAAAAAGAAGGAAATATTACCTTTTGCAACAACATGAATTAACCTGGAAACTATTATGTTAAGTGAAATAAGCCAGGCAGAAAATGAAAATTTTCATATGACTTCACTCATTTGAGGAATCCAAGGAACAATGTGAACTGAGGAACATTATTAATCCTGAATGGAAGGGGGAAGGGAGCTATTGGGAGAGGGGTAAAGGATATGTTGAAAGGAATTTGGGAGAATGGGGATGCAATCAGGGCAACACTAGAATCTATGTAAACACGATAAATTAAATTAAAGAAATAATAATAAAAAAAGTCTCTGGGGGTTGTAAGTAAAAAAGAACTATTTTTTTTTTTGTAAGTATAAAAGGTATTCTGGTCCTGGCCACTTGGCTCAGCAGTAGAGCATTGGCCCAGTGTGTGGAAGTCCCTGGTTCAATCCCCAGCCAGGGCACACAGGAGAAGCACCCATCTGCTTCTCCACCCTTCCCTCTCTCTTCCCTCTATCTCTTCCCCTCCTGCAGCCAAGGCTCCATTGGAGCAAAGTTGGCCCAGGCGCTGAGGATGGTTCCATGGCCTCCACCTCCAGCCTCAACGGAACAACAGCCCAGTTGGACAGAGCGCCAGGTGGATCCCAGTTGGGCACATGCAGGAGTCCGCTGACTGCCTCTCCATTTCTAACTTAGAAAAAATACATTAAAAAATTTTTAAAAAAGAATAAAAGGTATCCTTTAATACTTTTTAGACCTCAAAATTTAGATTGACAGAAGAAATGTAAAAGAACATACAAAATCAGAGAAAAAACAATTCCATTGTTGAATACTCTTTCTATTATATAACATAAAAGTATCAGTGTGAACTTTTATACTGTCATTTTGTAAGAACATATAATGATAATTTTTTCAATGTTAATAAATATTCTTCTACAACACCTTTTTAATAGCTATAAGACTCCCTGTACTGTACATACATTTAGCTAATCCTTTCATTTTGACATTTATGTTTATCACTTTTTCTTTATTATATATAATGCTTTAATTAATATTTACATTGCCATATATCTTCATGTACTTTTTTAATTCTTATTTCTACTAACTTTTACTTTCAAATGTATTACTGTCAATAAAAGAATCATCAAAACTTTATCTACATAGTAATGGTGTCCCTGGTATTTTGTGTACAAAACTAAGGCCAACAGAATGATTTTGGATTACCAGCTCATTATAGAAAAAGAAGAATAATAAAGAAAAAAAATAATGTAAATGTCCCAGGACTGTTATCAAAATTATCCTAAAAAGTACCTTTCCATATTTGGCAAGTAATATTATCATTAAATAAAAGTTGAAAAACATGTTGATTTTGACCAGGTTTATAACCTACCAAATTTCTCTTTTTCTGAGCTTCATGTATGTTATATATAAGAGATTAAACCATAAAAAAATTGCTATTATTTGACATCATTTCAGACCTACAAGATAAAAATATATTGCTGGTCCTATTATACACTATAATAATCTATTTTTTTTCTAAAAATAAAAGTCAACTACTAAATATTTATAGTGATTGCTAGTTATTCCTGTTTTTATGATATGTTTGGGTTATGGGTATGATTTATAGATTACTAAAATCTGGATAAGAAATATGATTTCCAACTCTAATATTGATTATGAGAAAATGTTTCATAGCACTATTGATTTCTTGGAATACATTCCAGCAAAATGGTCATTTCTCGAAGTTATTTTTTAAAAAGACACTTTGTTGCGGCTCCTCAGTTGTTCATTGATCGCTTTCTCATATAAGCCTTGACCCCTTGACCAGGGGAGGGGGAAAAGGGGTAGCTCCAGCTGAACCAGTGGCCCCTTGCTCAAGCTAGCAACCTTTGGGCTCAAGCAGGGACCATGGGATCATATCTGTGATCCCACTCTCAAGCCAGCAAACCCTCGCTCAAGCTAGTGAATTAGCACTCAAGCTGATGACCTGGGGGTTTTTTACCTGAGTCTTCTGCATCCCAAGCCAAAGTTCTATTCACTGCACCACCACCTAGACAGGCTAAAATATTTATCTTGACTAGGTATTTTATGTTTCCTTTACCAGAATTCTGAGATAAGAAAACAAGTTTTCCTTGTGGCCCCTAACCGGCTCGTGTTAACAAAAAGTCATATTTAACTGCTTTCTTCAGCGTAATGGGTTTTCAAAAATTTTTTTTTCTTGCACTTTAAAGTTACCAAGATAAAGAGCTAGCTTCTTGGGTTTTAGTTAAAAGAGGGAATGAAAAGTACAGATGCTGTAAAGGATCACATGCACTCCCAAAACTTCACAATCCAGTGTGAATAGAGTTTGTGATTACACCACTGGAGCTTACTGGGTCAAACACAACCAACTTCCTGTGGAAATGAGGTAGAAACAGAGCCCCAAGTCCATGCCCACACCAGTGTCTTGTTAATACCATTCCCGAAGTCAAAGCTTCAGTGTCACTTCATGCTGAAATCAAAGTACTTCACACTAACAGAGACCAATTGACCTCATCCAGGAGTCTTCTGTTGTCCTGCTTAGTGGCCGGCTCCACTACAGGTCCCTGTCAACTTGCCTAGGTTCCCGTAGATCCTCAAGTTGACAGATATGTCACATTTTGTTATTGTTGTGCTTAGTCAGGGGCAGTCTACTTCAAACTCAACCTGAACTCCAATTATTCTACCTGACTCCCATAATATATGAACTCAATATCAGAGTGTAAGTTAAAAATTGTGCATCATCAATAGACAAACCTTGAAATCCCAGTCCTCACTCCATGTGGTGAGGTGCTCACACTACGGGAGGCACATGTGAATCACATCCAGAAAGGAAAACAAAAGATGAAGTCTTTCATCTCACTCTGATGTACATGCTCTTTGAAATTCAGTGACAGTGAATATAGAAAGGTCCATAAAAATTAAATTGCCATTTTTGACTTTCTAGTTTCTATTATGTACATGTTGAATTTGAGAGTTAAATTTCTGTATTAAGCAAGTCACATGTCCTCACACAGACACATTTCTGGATCACAATGTAGCTGCCAGGTTGGCTAGGTTGTCTTAGGTCCAGTGTCTGCTCTGTCCCACATTAGGAGCCATCTAAGTGTCCTCAGCCTCCTGTCCTCGATGGACAAGAGTCAGCCCTGACTGGCAATCCTGCTCCTCTCAAGACAGACTTACAGAAGAATTTTTTTCTTCAAGATGATCTGATAAGAGCCACCCAAGCCCACAGGACCAGTTTCAGCAAATTTGAATCACAAAAAAAAGAAATCCTAGATGCTTCCTTTGTGTAAATATGTGGATAGAAATAAAAAAGGTACAGTTGCTGATTCCACATGCACCAGGTCATTTTCCTGGTCTTGTGGAATTCTTTTTTTGAAAAATGAGAAAAATACAGGAAAATTTGTGTTATCATTCTATAATCTTCATCCATTTAAATCTTTAGTTGTTCACTAAGTATCAGAATTAGGTAGTACTTTTGAAATGCACCTGATGGATATTTACATGTCATTTATTCATCAGATTATTCTCTAACAGAGGCCATGATCATAATCCAAATAACCTCTAGAAAAGCAAGGGGTGGGAAGGTCATCACTGCTAAACTAAAATTGTTCATAAGTCAGTTTTTAATATAAAAAATCTTTAAGAATATATTTTTAAAAATCAATAAAACATAAAGTAGTAGAATTTCAAAGCTGCAAGAGCCTTAGTCTCAGAAAAGGAAAAATGTGAAAGCACTTAGTAAACCATAAAGTGCCATACAAATCTATAAAATGTGTATTATCCCCATCTATGTAAAGCCCCTTATTTTATAAGTAAGAATAGAGAGATTGAGAGATTTGAACGATTCTTCAAAAGTCTGTTCAATGCTTTCCAAAATCATTACGACTATCAACACCCACCCCCAGGCAAATTCCCATTAACTTTAGTCCACAATTCTAGGTCAGGCTTCAGCAGTTTTGTAGCCATTCTCATTTAACTCAACAGCTGCATGTACCACTAAACCAGCCCAGAGAATATAAGAACGCACATGCAATAGGCATTTCCCAAATTCCCCACAGCTGCATATTTTCTCAAAGGAAATAGAAGAAAAGACAAACTCCATTTTTCTTAATCTGACTGACCAAATTCTTTTAGGTCTTAATATATTATTTTCTTGTATAACTGATAGCATTTAGCTGTTTAAACATATATTAGATTAACCCTCACTCCACAAAGAAAAGAAGCTGGTCAAGGACAAAAAAGCAGCAGCAAATTTTTACCATAACAGTTCAATAAAAGATGATACTTCCTCAGAAAATTAAAAATCGAACTGCCTTTTGACCCAGCTATCCCACTTATAGGAATATACCCTAAGAACATCATAGCACTGTTCGAAAAGAAGAAATGCGCCCCCATGTTCCTGGCAGCATTGTTCACAATAGCGAAGATCTGGAAACAGCCCAAGTGTCCGTCAGAAGACGAGCGGATTAAAAAAGCTATGGTACATATATACTATGGAATACTACTCAGCCATAAGAAACGATGACATTGGAGCATTTATAACAAAATGGATGTACCTTGATAACATTATACAGAGTGAAATAAGTAAATCAGAAAAAAAGAAAAACTGAGAACAGCATGATTTCATACATAGGTGGGACTTAAAAGTGAGAATATGAGACATGGACAAGAGAGTAGTGGTTATTGGACGGGGGGAGGGAGGGAAAGTGGGATAGGGAGGTGGGGAGGGACACAGGGAAAACCAGATAGAAAGTGACAGAGGACAATTTGACTTTTGGTGATGGGTATGCAACACAATTGAATGATAAGATAACCTGGAGATGTTTTCATTGTACATATGTACCCTGATTTATTGGTGTCACCTGTTAGAATTAATAATAATAAAATATATATTTAAAAAAATGATGATACTTTAGTAAGGAAGAAAATTATTACAGTAAGTACTCCCTGGAGAAATCACTTTCAAAGAATATAAATGAATTGAAGCTTCTCAGATTGAAATATGAATGAGAAGTCCAAAAAAAACTCTTATCAATTGAAGTACTTGAGTGGGGCCCCAGTAAGTACAGTTTACAATTCATACAAGAGCAGCATTTTCAACCAGTGTGCCACCAGAATTTTTTTTATTATTATTAATTTTAATGAGGTGACACCAATAAATTAGGGTACATATATACAATGAAAACATCTCCAGATTATCCCATCATTCAATTGTGTTGCATACCCATCACCCAAAGTCAAATTGTCCTCTGTCACCTTCCATCTGGTGTTCCCTATGCCCCTCCCCTCCTCCCTATCCCACCATCCCCTCCCTCCCCCCTCTCCACTCTCTTTTCCATGTCTCATAGTCTCACTTTTATGTCCCACCTATGTATGAAATCAAGTATAGGAATATACCCTAAGAACACCATAGCACTGTTCAAAAAGAAGAAATGCGCCCCCATGTTCGTGGCAGCATTGTTCACAATAGCGAAGATCTGGAACCAGCCCAAGTGTCCATCAGAAGACAAGTGGATTAAAAAGCTATGGTACATATATACTATGGAATACTACTCAGCCATAAGAAATGATGACATCGGATCATTTACAACAAAATGGATGGACCTTGACAACATTATACAGAGTGAAATAAGTAAATCAGAAAAAAAAAAAAACTGAGACCACCAGAATTTTTAAAACATGCAATATCTGACTGTTTAGTAAAGGGCACTGACCTCTTTTCTCTTAGATTGTCATATAAAGATATGACAACAGCCAACACAACAACAGCCATTTGGTGTGAATAGATAAAAATTATACCTATTTCCTTTTGTCAGATTAACAAAAAACATATTATTTATGTGTGTGTTGGGCAGATAAAATATATTATGCTCACTTTGTTAAAGATGGCACTGCCCACATGGAAGCCTGTTGCCCAGGTGATGATATTAGTTGCCCTTCCTGCTTGGGAATGGGCGTGATTATGTTAATATGTGTTAGGGGAGGGCTTTCATGCCAAAAGGTTTTAAAAGAAAGAGAGATCATGTTGTTCCAAGAGAAGAGTGATTGCGTTCTAGGAGGAGGGCAGAGAGCAGGAAGGAGAGCAGATTAAGGCCACGTGGAGACCAGAAGAAGCAGCCAAGATGGCGGAATGCTGAAAGAGAAGCCTGTTCATGCAGAGTTTATGCAGAGAGAAGGAGATGGGAAACAGAGGTGAATAAATCTCATGAGCTAGAAACCTTTTGATTCAAGGAAACTCGGATAAGTCAGTAGCTTTGTGAGCACTGAATGAGTGGGTTTTGGAACCCAATGTGTGTTTTTACTTGCCTGCCAGGTGCAAGCTAGGATTAAAGCTGATGGCTCACCAGTTTTTGGCTCTGTTGTTTCATTGCCAACTGTCCAAATCTAATGCGAACCTGCACTGGCCAGGTGGCTGTGATGGTGGCCTTGGCCACTGGCTTTACAGTGTGCCACAGAATTTCAGTCATCAGTTTATGCATGCCATGAGACAAAAACGGTTGAAAATCACTGCTCTAGAGTATAAAACCCAGACCCCTAAAGCAATATTTTTGGCCCCATGTAATCTAACTGCAGGCTTTATTTTCAACCCTGAGGTTTAATAGAGTGCTCTATAATTAGGATATGACAACAAGTTTTTACAATCTCTATGCAGGAAAGTTAGCATATTAGAAACATGCAAATGCAATTGCGTGGCAACAAGGAGTGATAGAAAGAGAACAGATTAGGGAATAAAAAACTTTGTTTCTAGTTTATTCTATGTGACCTAGAATGAGTCAATAATTTCTAGACCTTGGATGACCCATTTGTCAAATATAAAGATGGTATACTTTTATCAGGGCACTAAACAAAATTATTTTTTCGTCTTTCTTCATCCTCCTATAAAACAAATATTTTTGAATGATTTACATGCTAAAGCACAAAGAGATATACAGTGTGTCCGTAAAGTCATGGTGCACTTTTGACCCGTGACCAGTCAAAAGTGCACCACGACTTTACAGACACACTGTAAATGGTAAACAAGACAGCCGAAGTCCTTACATTCAAAGACAATAAAGTCTAATGAAAGAGCCATAATGCTATTGTTTTGTTTTGCTTTTTCCCTAACAACCAATACTTGGTAATGCATTTGTGTTAGAATTGCTTATTCTAGTAACAATCTGAAATCAGACCCCTGCTTAGTACTAGGTGTTTTCCCCACTACCTTGTAGGCCTACTTGTGAGAACCTGAATTTCCATTTAGTATGTTAGTCTTGGTGCTATTTTCGTCTCTGACCCAGGGAACAATATCTAATCCAGAAGAACAAATATCTATGTTCTTAGATATTTAAGTAGTCACAAAGCCACCCTTGCAATGGGAATGAATCAATTAAGGGCTCTGCAATCAACCAGCCCACCAGGGAAAATGGATGCTAAGCAGTCAGAGCAATATATATAATCCACGAGCAGCTAATAAAGACTAGGAAGCTTACCTGGAAGAAGTGACTTCCAAACTGAAACTTAAAGTATGAGAAGGTGGTAGCTAAATAGGGGTTCGGGGAAGGAACAATGGGCAAGGAGAGGAGCCCTTAGACTGGGAATAAGAAACAGTCTTAGCAAAGACCCAAAAGAGAGGAAGCATGTGGTAAGAGATGAGGTAAATGAAGAAAGCAGAGGCAAGATTATTCAGACTTGTGAATGTCCATTTTTTAAAAAACAGTGAAGAGGTAATGAGGAGAAAGGAAAGGTTTTAAACATAGATGATATTCAGTCCTATTTGCCTTTTAAAAATATAGTTTTGTATTTACTGCAGAGTAAGAATGAAGAAGGTATTGCAGGCGATGAAGCTCTAGCTAGGAGGCTATTGTAGTCATACAGGATTATGCAGTGGCACTGGGGTGAGAGAAAAGAGGTGAGATCCAAGAGATGTGTAGGAAGTAGTATCCATAGTACTTAGTCTTAGATGCCAGGGAGGGAGTCAGGAGGGAATTGAGAATGATGCTCAGGTGTCTAGCTTGAGCCACAAGGTGAATGTGGTACCATTTGCAAAGCTAGAGAACAGCAAGGAAATAATACTTTTAAAAATAATGAAAATAATATTAACACAGTATTCACTATGTGAAGGCACACAAATAAACTCATTCATCCTCACCTACTCTATGAGCTAGTACTTACCTCTACTAGTTTTATACATGAAGGGACAGAAACAGAGTGACCTGCCCAAGTCCTGCACCAGTAAATTGCCAACTCTGGACTTGAACAATTTGGGAACAGGGATGGAGAAAGTAGAAAATAATCTCAGTGTTAGTCATGCTGAGTTTGAGTGATCTACGGGACAGTCCAGTTGGCATTTGAACATGTAAGTTTGAAGTTCTGGAAAGATATTTGCAAGATTTGGAAATAACTAAAACCATGGTAATGGACAATACAGCTCTCTGCAAAAAGACCAAGAATAGCTTATTTCAGTTGAATAAAAAATTAAGAATAAGCATTTTGTAGAGGTTAATGAAAGTTACATAGTCATAAAATTAATCAAATAAACCTTGAGCCCACACATAGCAGAAAATAAAAGCAAGGACTCGGAAATAAGAGTTCAACCCAGAATGGCGAGAGTATAAGCCCTGGGGCAGTATCCCCATATGTTCACAGAATCAGATCTAAAGGTCATTCTCTCTGCAATACTTGGAGAGAACAAAGAGGACTAAAAGTCCTCTCCACGCTGGTGGAAAGCAGAAAGCTGGTAGGAAGTTACATCAAATCTCAATATATCAGCAATACTTCATACGAATGAAAGCTTAAGTTCATTATGTTTATTATGTACTATTATCATTTCCTCACAACTAATGCATTTGGTCACCCTCAACTAATTGTTTTTACTGACCCCCTAAAATTCCAATTAAGGAAATTGTGGTATCTTGATAGGGAGACTAACACAGACTAGATTCTTATCCCCAGAATGGAAAAATCCAGATTAGTAGTACCCATTACAGAATACTGCTTAGTGCTTCTACAATGCCAATTTTGTTTGCATATCCCATGCACTAATTAGCACTGTTCTGTGCACTAAATAACTTTTCAACAATGGCTTGGTAGCAGCAGAACAACTAGTAACTGCTACTGCAGGATTAGCCAGTCAGAATGCTGAGCATTTTGCTGTCTAAATTTGCAAAGATTGAGACCCTGTCAGCACAAAAAAAAAAAAAAAATGTTTTTTAAAAAATGTCGCAAGCAGAAGGAGTCAAACTAATCATCTATATCCACCTTCCATTTTCATATTCTTTTGTACCTCTAAATTCTGTTAGAGTTTGCTCCCCACAGAAAATGTCATTATAAATCAAAGTTAGATAAGGAATTGAAAAGGTGTCATGTGAAGAGAACATAAAAGAGAAAGAAACCTGGCTTTGCTGTCACTACAACGACTCCTGCTGGACTTTGTCTCCCTGAACCCCCAGCTGTCAAATGAATTGATCCCTGACATTTCTGAGCAGAGGCACTGCATGGCTGATGCACATTCACAGAAAAGGATGATTCCTACTGCCCGCACACCCGCAGCGCAGAGGAAAGCAAATCGCACCCATTCAGTTCCTCCCCTGTGTGTTCATTGACAGTATCTCAGGTAATCTTCCAATTAATCAATCAATCAACATCTTTGCAGAGGATCAGGTGGCAGACCCTTGCTCTGCACTCGAATCCCGCGGTGAACAAAAAGACGTGCCCCCTCTGATTACAATCTGAGTTTCTCCTAGCCATTAAGGGAAGGAAGGACCAGACAAACTCAAGTATTTGGCCCTGAAATTCCTCCCTTTCTATTATTTCACCTT